>CM062601.1:29586979-30957095 GCA_031470985.1 Agastache rugosa | reverse complement strand
TCGCATATCATCCGGAAACGGACGGGCAATCGGAGGTGATGAATATGTGCTTGGAAACTTATTTGCGGTGTTTTGCTTCGGTAGCACCCTAAGAGTTGGGCGAGATGGCTCTTGGGCTGAATATTGTTTCAATACAGGGTTTCTGTTGAGTACGGGCATGACGCCATTTGAGGAAGTGTATGGACGGCCTCCTCCACCTCTTGTACAATTTCTTCCGGAAGAAGTTCGGGTGCAATCCTGGCCGAGACTCTTCGAGAGCGGGATGATATTATTACTCATCTTCGGGAAAATTTGGAACGAGCTCAGCGGAGAATGACTAAGGAGGCAAATAATCACCGTCGGCATTGGAGTTCATGCGGTGGGAGATAAGGTGTATCTCAAATTCGGACCGTATTCGCAACGCGAGCCTTTACTAGGCAGAATGCTAAGTTGGCTCCTCATTTTTTCGGTCCGTTTGAGGTAATTGCGCGTATTGGCTCAGTGGCGTATAAATTAAAGTTGCCGGATGACTCGAAGATTCACCCGGTGTTTCATGTATCGTTGCTGAAAGCTGCGGTGGGATCTGCATTGCCACCGTCTGCGTTGCCCGAGGAGTTGTTAGCAGTTGATCCCCCATTTGTTCCGATTGCCGTGTTGCAGCGTCGTACGGTTTCTCGCGACGACAAGATCAGAGAGCAAGTTTTGGTTCAATGGCAAGGGTTCGGGTTGGAATAGAGTTCGTGGGTGGATGTGGAGGTTATGTTTGGCCAATTTCCGGACTTCCGCCTTGAGGACAAGGCTGTTTTGCCGATGAGAGTAATTGGTAGAGATCCGCCGGGAGCGATTAAAGTTTACTCACGGCGCAAGAATAGGACCAAAGATGCGGCAAAGAGCAAAGAAATTAATTTATTAAGAGTTTGGTTTGGTTAGGAGTTCTTATTTTAATTGTTAAGTATATTTACTTTATTTTGGGCCTTATGTTTATGCATGGGCTTTAGTAGGGCATAGTATTTATACTTGCCTTTCTAAGTAATTAGGTTTATCGTTTTGATCATTGAATTTTAGCAGCCTACGTGGACGAACCTTTCGCTCGTGGCCTAGTTTGAGGAGTTTCTTTATTTTCTTTCTTTATCATAATTCAGTTCTGAGTTTGCTTCATCGTCTTCACTCTATCATAATTGACTTTTATTAGCTTATTTAAGGGACTCCAAAAAGGAGCAGACATATCATATCATACAAGTTTATTCCAGATTTTTATTTTCACGGTTCTCTTCTTCTTGGCGGCAGTAATATCATTTATGTTCTTATTTTTATTTTGTAGCTTGAATTCGATTATGAATTCAAACTAAACTATTCTGTGAGATCTAATCTGTTCTTATACTTTAATTCTAAGCATGCATCTACGATTCTTTATTTTTAGTGTCGTTAATTGTTTCGGTTCTCCTAGGTAGTTCGAAATATTTAGTAGTCCGAGATTAATTAGTAGCCAATTAAATCGGCCATCCGTAATTGTGGTTTAGGTTTAATTAGTGGTAAATTGATTCTTCAGAGTCAAGGGATAAGCAGTCTTAATTCGTAATCTTGCGTAAGAGTTTAATGAATTTTGAATCAGGTATCTCTAATTATTAATGTTGTGGGCTCATTAAATCCATAGAGCGTCTCTACGGTTATCAGTCGATTAGAGAAGTAGTTGGTGAAGCGTCTTCCTGATTACCGAATAGTTAAGGAGAGATAAGATCGCGTCAGAAGCGTCATCGGTGATTATAACCGATTTGTTTGCATGAATTGGAGTCACTCCTGTATCAATGATCGGATTAGTAGAGCTTAGGTGGAATTAATAGGAAATCGGAATGCTTTTACATCTCTGTTTAAATCTATTTTCAGGATATTAGTTATTTAATTTTATTTCTGTTTCATAAACATTCTTTGGTAAATTTGGGGTTACTTGCAGATTGATGTGTTGGAAAAATTCTCTCTGATCCTTTGGGAGACGATCTTGCTTACCGTTATTCTGTGCAGTATGGGCATACCGACCACGTGTCGGATTATTTTTGGTGAAAAACTACGCACCAAATTTTGGCGTCGTTGCCGGGGATCGGTTTCTAAGTAGTGATTATTCTGATTCTTCGATTTTCCATATTTAATTTTTCTATTTTCTGGTTTATGCCCCGTTCTTCTCATACAGGAGATTTAGTCTTTGATCCAGATATTGATAAAACTAAACGGAAGTTGAGGCGTGGTGGCCGCAGAATCGAAGCGAAGCTCAACCGGCCGCCCTCGATTCGTAAGACTTCGATATTGAATATCTATTCAAAGAAGACATGGCGATGAGGAGGATCGTAATATCATACTAGTGAACAATGATAGAAGAAATGAAGGAGAAAATCGTATGGGTTAACCTCAACCTTGATAAAGAATCGGGCCGACATAGAAACAATCGACCGATCTGCATCGTGCTACCAACTATTGCCCGAAATTCTGAAATCAGGCCTGGCTTTATTCAAGTTCTACCAAAGTTCGGCGATTTACCTGGAGAGAGTGCACATAAGCACCTTGCTGAATTTGATTTAGTCTGCTCTACTCTACTCCCTCAAGGTTTTGATGCAAACAATTTGAGGCTACTGACTTTCTCTCATACGTTGCAAGGCAAGGCAAGGGACTGGTTGTTTGATCTTCCATCAGGCTCAATTCGGACGTGGAATGATTTAGAGGAGCAATTCTTGCGCAAGTTCTTGTCGAGGGCGCAAACTTAAGAATGGCGATCACAAAGCATTAAGCAAAAGCCAAAAGAAAGTTTGGCTGATTATTGGGAGAGATTTCAAGCAATTGTGCCGTAAAATGTCCGTACCACGGATTTTCTCGAATACCTACCGCTCACAAATTACTTTTACCGTGGTATGTCTTCTTTTGATCGGAAAATCGTTGATGCTGCTTGTGAAGGTTCTTTAACCAACAAGACTTTGGCTGATGCAAAGCGGGGCCTCATAGTTGATATGGTTTCCAACGGCCAACAATACGAAGACGAGGACGACGATAGATATAGACTACCGTGAAAGGAGTTGAAGGTACAAAGAGCTCCGGTGTGAACGATAAAATCGATGCTCTAACTTCTCTAGTTAGAGGTCTTGTTGTGGCACAAACTCAAGGAGCTCACTCGTGAATTTGTTCGGAAAATGGCCATTATACCGATGCTTGTCCTACCTTGCAAGATCCTCAACCGAACAAGCATGCTATGGCTCCGGTGATGCACAATATGATGCACAAAGGCAGTATAAGAATGATCTCGTTCTCGCACACGTATAACCCATGATGGAGGAATCATCCTAACTTCAATTGAAGACAACAAGATCAGAAGATACAGAAGTTTTGACTCAAAAAATGAAGAAGCAGTGTGGTCAATATGCCCATACCGACCGTGCAAGAGAGCCAAGCTTGAATGATATTATGAAAAGTCCGGCGCAGCAAGCTAAAATGAAATTGTTAAGAGTTTGGTGCAGAGCCAACAAGCTTTTCAAGAAGAGACACAAAGCCGCTTTGGGAAATACGGGCACACAAATCACCCAACTCGCCACTCAAGTGAATAAGATGCAAGCGAATCGTGGCAAACTTCCATCCCAAACGGAAGACATCCTGCATGGAATGTTAGTGCCGTAACTTTAAGAAGTGGAAAAGAGTTGGTTGAGCGAGAAGCTAAGAAATGAGAAAAGAAGCAAGAAGAGCAGGGGATGAAGATCGGAATAGTGAAGCCATTGAAGAGGCGCAACAACTTGACAAACCTCTTTCTCCCAAGGTAAGTGTGGAACCTAAAGTTTCTAATTCTCAACCTCTAATTTCAGCACCTTTTCCTTCCAAAGTTGGTTCGAAACAAGAAAGAAAATGATGAGAAAGAGATTCTTGAGCTGTTCAAAAAGGTAGAGATCAACTTGCCTTTGATTGATGCTATTAAGCAAGGGCCCAGGTACGCAAAATTCTTGAAAGAATTGTGTGCTAAAAAGATTAGGTATGGGATAGATGCGAGAATTAAGGTTGGTGAAAATGTTTCTGCGGTTATTCAAAGAAAAAATGCCTAAAAAATATAGGGATCCTGGTATGTTTACTATTCCTTGCATCATTGGCAGCAAGAAGGTTGAGAGAGTTATGTTAGATTTAGGCGCATCTATTAATGTTATGCCATTTTCTATGTATAAGGAGTTGCAATTAGGTCCTATGAAAGAAACTCGTGTTATCATTCGGTTGGCAATGACAGGTCTAATACATATCCCGAAGGTGTGCGAAGATGTTCTTGTGAAAGTGAATGAATGAATTTTTCCCTGGATTTTTACATTGTTGACGACATGGATGATTCCTCCTCTCGCTCACAAGATCTTTGATCCTTTTAGGAAGTGCCATTCATGAAAAACTCGGCAAGAACTAAAATTGATGTTGATAAAGGCATGCTTAGCCTTGAATTTGATGGTGATGTTGTCACATTTAATATTTTTGAAGCTATGAAGCATGTCGAGGATCCTGAAGCTATGTATATGATTGATGTTGTTGACTCGTTAATTGAGAATTTTGTTGAGAATCATTTCAGAAAAGACAAGTTGAGCAGTACTTTTTTGGTGGGATGACGGACACACTGCAACTATCGAAGAGGATGATGAAATTCGAGATATCATTATGCACCGTATTCTACCAAAGGAATTTCCCACTGTGCATTTGTCGAGCAAGTGATGCCCATAACGACTAAGACTCGAACCACTTTTACCATCTCGTGGTGAAAGCTCTAGTGCCGGAATTGAAGCGTGCTTCCAAAGCATCCGAAATATGCCTTCGGGAGAGCAGTGACACGCCGTCGGCCATCATAAGTAATGAGCTTTGCAAGGAACAAGAGGTAAGGTTGATCGAGCTTTTAAAGAAGTATAAAACTGCCATAGGACGGACCTTAGCCGACATAAAAGCGTATATCCCCTTGTACTTGCATGCATCGCATTTTACTTGAGCCTGGTTGTAAGCCTTCTCGAGACCCACAAAGAAAATTGAATCCTGTCATGAAAGAGGTTGTGTTTAAAGAAATCCTTAAATTGCTAGATTTAGGGATTATGATGGTCCCCGAGTTCGGCATCATGAGAGGTGAATACACCAAGTAGATTTTTCGAAACTTTTTCAAGTTAAAACACAGAGTTGGTGAGCTCGATTATTGATCCAATGGAGGGTCACCGGGTAAATAACTCCGGGCGGTGCGGAAAGTGGTGGTTTGAAAACTTAACTCTTGCCATTTAGAAAAACTCGCTTTGAAAAGATTAACTTAACGTTTTCAACTTAGTCGTTGTGCAACTTTTTGAGAGACACACTGCCTTTGGAGAGCAGCCGTGACAGCTTTGAACAAATATGCAATGATATGAAGGAGTTAGTACACGCCTCGAATATAAAGCAAAAGTAAAGAGAGAGAGTAAGAAGCACGTCGAGTTTTTACGTGGTTCGAGTAACACCTCCTACGTCCACGACCAGGTTCACCGGTAATCCACTACCACTTGGTTTCCAAGTACCAAGCAACTTCACAACTCTAACCCGAGCCGTGTTCCAACAAGTTTGCGGCAATCGTCAAGCCTATACACCTTCGCTCGGTACCGAAGAACCTAACCACTCGAATTACGCGCTTCGAGCAAGCCGTACCTTTACCTAACCTTCGGGTTTGGGTTTGGGTTTGGGTATGGGGTTCCAACTATGAACGAGTTCTTACAATTAAGAACTTCGCAGTATGATGAACTCGTTCGAAATCTAGGCTTAAGATATACAATGAGTTTGGCCTAGTGGAACGGACGAAAAACTAAGCAGCTTAACTAGAAACACTTTAAGATAAAGTGTTCTTTGATCTATATAGAACTCGCTTGAGAGCTTTTGAAAGAATGATGATTTCGCTTAATGAAAGCTTGCAGAGAGTTTTTCGTATCCGATCCCGAGGTTGAAGACGGTTTATATAGGTAGATTCAAGACTAGCCGTTGGAGAGCCGTTTGAATCTTACCTACTTTTCTTAAATACAAGATCCGCCGTTGGGCGTATCTCGCACTCGTCTTCATTTGTGTCACATCCTAGGTTCCGAAGTCTAGACGTCGATCCGGCAATCCCTCATTGGGTCGAGTTGACTTCCTCTCGATTCCGGATCTTCGCCTTTAGAGCCGGCTTTTGAATTCGTAGCCGGATCGTCCTTGAAGTGGAGTCTTCAGAGATAGTTCCTTTGTTCTCGTATACCGGACCAGCTGTGTTTTGAACTCCGCCGAATTCTCTTCACCTTGATCAGCTCGTTGGATCACTTAGCCGAAGGTTGATGCCTCGTCGTCTTTTGCTAGCCGACTCCGCCGTGAACACACTGGGTCGACCGTCGTCTTCCGCTAGCCGACTCCTCGCCGTAGACACAAACTCGGGTCGACCGTCGTCTTCCGCTTCCTTAACCTGTAAACCTAGAACATCTAAGGCTCAAACAGGCGAGCTGGAAAACCCTATTTAGGTTGACGCGATCATCTATTCGGTTGGAGAATCAGTTGGGTTTTGGTATCAAATCGAAACCTTATAATTTTCCCAACAGATTATTTATCCAATTTCTGATAGTGCTTGGGTCAGTCCTGTTCATGTGGTTCCTAAGAAGTCTGGTTTTCAGTTGGTTGAGAATGAGAATAATGAATTGATTCCCATGCATAGATTTTAGGAAATTGAATGATGCCACTAGGAAAGATCATTTTCCTTTACCTTTTATTGATGAGATGCTTGAAAGATTAGCTAGAAAATCATTCTTTTGTTTTCTTGATGGTTATTCTGGATATTTTTAAATTTTTGTGGCACAAGAAGATCAAGAGAAAACAACTTTCACTTGTCCGTTTGGTACTTTTGCTTGTCGTCGTATGCCTTTTGGTTTGTGTAATGCTCCTGGTACTTTCCAACGGTGCATGATGAGTATTTTTTCTGACTTGATTGAAAGTTGCATTGAGATTTTCATGGATGATTTTACTGTGCATGGAGATTCTTTTGATACCTTACCCTTCTAACGAAAAAGAAATTCGAGCTTTCTTAGGCCATGCAGGTTTCTACAGGCGTTTCATCCGAGACTTTTCAAAGATTGCACAGCCTCTAACAAAGTTGTTGCAGAAAGATGTGCCATTCGTCTTTGATGAAAAGTGCAAGGAAGCTTTCGATCTTTTGAAGAGCAAGCTGACTTCTGCTCTCATAATTCAGCCACCAAAATGGGGGACGCCTTTTGAGATCATGTGTGATGCAAGCGATTTCGCCGTTGGAGCTGTACTTGGGCAGAAGAACGGGAAAGAGAGTGTCATGTTATCTATTATGCTTCAAAAACTCTGAATCCCACTCAGTGCAATTATACGACGACAGAGAATGAGCTTCTAGCCGTTGTATTTGCTTGTGAAAATTTTAGATCCTATCTTTTTGGTTCGAAAGTTGTCGTGTACTCTGATCATGCAGCTTTGAAATATTTGCTCTCCAAGAAGGAATCCAAGCCACGTCACATACGGTGGATACTTCTGCTACAAGAATTCGACTTGGAGATCAAAGATAAGAATGGTGCTGAGAACAATGTTGCTGACCACTTGAGCAGATTGCAGACGGAGTCAGACGGTATGTCCATACTGGACGATTTCCCTGATGAACTGTTGCTGGCAGTCGATGGTACGATCCTGTGGTATGCTGATTTGGTTAATTATTTAACCACGGGGATGTTTCCAAAAGGGACCGAGACTGCTAAGAAGAATAAACTGAAAAGTCAAGCAAAGTATTTCATAAGGGACGACCCCTATTTGTGGAAGATTTGTGATGATCAAGTGATTAGGAGATGCATTCCCAATGAAGAGATTCAGTCCGTTCTGCACTTTATGTCATGCTCATGCGTGTGGTGGCCATTTCGGACCAAAAAGGACAGCCCGTAAGGTTTTTGATTCTGGTTTTTATTGGGAAACCATTTTTAAGGATGCTTATTTTTTCTGCAAGAATTGTGATAGATGCTAACGCATGGGTAATATCTCATCTCATAATGAAATGCCTCAAATTCCTATTTTGGTTTGTAAGATTTTCGACGTGTGGGGGATGGACTTCATAGGGCCTTTCCCAAGTTCGTTTGGCAACACGTATATTCTATTGGCCGTCGATTATGTCTCCAAGTGGGTAGAGGTCAAGGCTACTCGTACTAATTATTCCAAGGTTGTTGCCAGTTTTCTTAATTAAGACTAACATCTTCGCAAGGTTTGGTGTGCCACGTGCTATCATCAGCGATCAAGGAACCCATTTTTGCAATCGAACCTTGGAAGCTCTTTTCAAGAAGTATGGGGTTCATCATAGAGTAGCCACTGCGTATCACCCACAGTCGAATGGACAAGCTGAAGTATCAAATAGGAAGATAAAGAGCATCCTTGAAAAGACTGTTAATCCAAATCGAAAGGACTGGAGCTGCCGTCTGGATGATGCGGTATGGGCATACCGCAGATCTTATAAATCACCCATTGGAATGTCTCCTTATCGACTGATTTTTGGGAAGCAATGCCATTTACCCGTCTAGTTGGAACACAAAGCATTTTGGGCTGTGAAACAGTGCTGTCTTGATAGATAAATTGTCGGCCAAAAGCGAAAGCTCCAATTGCAAGAGTTGGAGGAGATTCGATTGGAAGCTTATGATAATGCATGTCTCTACAAGGAGCGTACCAAGTTTCTTCATGATAAATACATTCGCAAGAAGTATTTTGAGGTCGGGCAGAAAGTTCTCTTGTTTAATGCTCGGCTGCGAATCATGCCGGACAAGTTGAAGTCTCGTTGGATGGGGCCATATGAAGTTGTGAGTGTTAGTCCCCATGGAGTAGTGGAAATTCGAAGTTTTAGCACTTCCAAGGTTTGGAAGGTAAACGGTCAGTTGTTCAAGCCATACTATGGGGGAACGGAGTTAGCAACTTTTGATGGAATGGATTTGGCCGCCCCCAAAATCGTCTCATGATCGAGTTACCATTATGTCTGGCCTAGAACGTTAAAGAAGGGCGCTACTTGGGAGGCAACCCAAGCATTTTAGTTGTTATTGTTTTTTTTTCTCTTTTTATTTATTTTGTTTCAATTAAAAAAACGAAAAGCAGCATGTTATTTTTCTATTTTTATTCTATTTTTATTTTGCTTTATTTTATTTTATTTATTATTTCTTTTTAGGTGAAGGGGAGTTAAGTAGGGCTAAAAATCAAGTGTGGAGGGGAGATTTATGACGATAGGAAAGATAAGGGGCCAAACTACAAATAATTGAATTTAGGGATTAATTTAAATCCCTAATTTTACAGCAGCCCCATTTTTACCGCTGTAACTCTTCCGTTCAGTCGATCCATCGTGCCACCTTCACTGCTTCTTGATTCATATCCCGTAACCGGCCATCTCATCTCCGAGTTTTCTGTCGCCGGGTTCTTCTTCACCACCGCCTCGTCTTTCATGGGAACCAAACGGAGAGCACGCAAAATTGGGGCGAAAAAGAAGGCCCATGATTCTATTATGTCGCCGGTTCTTTCCGCCGTCGACAACCCAGTTATCACACTGACGCCGGTTGGTACTTCCGCAACTTCCTCCACAGCTCCGGCGAAGACGACACAGAAGCGCGTTGCTCCTATTCCGGAATTCCCTAGCCCGACGTTGAATGCTTTGCAGACATTACCACCGGCTCTTCATCTCCAAAATCACAGGTGAACGTTGTTGTTGTTATGTCGTCGGCGGACTCTTTACCGCCGGTATCTGCATCACTCAAAACCACGAACAAGAAGGGGGTCCTTAAGTCTTCCCCAGTGGTGACTCCGCCATCTACTATTTTGCCGGCAGAAGTCGTTGTTACTACTACTTCTACTCCACCGCCGTTTCCGTTACGAGATGAAGGAGATGTTACAGCCCCCTCAATTCAAATTCTGGGCCGTCCTTCTAATTTGGAGGATAATGTGGAGCCTCCGTCGTCATCGGGTCAGCCACCAGCCGTACCAACTCAGCGGTGTTTGAGAAAAAGAGGGTGATCCTCTACAGAGGCTATGTCTGAGGTGGCAGGTGGAGAAAATTCCGAGGGTCACCGTACTCGTTCCAAGGGCCGAGGTCGAGCCATCCATCCCACCAACCGTTCCATCACCACAGCAAAGGCACACATATGTTACTCGACCTGATTTTCTTCCTGTCGCTGAGGTAAAAGCTTGAGCTCGTAAGAATTCTCTGCGAGCTTTTGTTAATGCTCGCCTGTTTGATTGGTCTGATATCGAAGTGTTAGGTGTTAATTCTGAGATTAGAAGATATTTTGCTAATATAGGTTGGTCAGCCTTTTTGGATAATGATTGTAATGTCTATCGTGAGATGTCTGGAGTTTCTGTCGTCATTTGTTTTTTATTTGTCTCGCGATTTGTGTGATTCGCATGTTGTGCTGTTTTCTTTGAAAGGGCGACAATTTAATTTGTCGGTGAATTCATTAAATGTGTTGTTTGGGTTTGAGACAGATGAATCGTTGAAAAGTGATGCATATTTGTATGTTGTTTGTGACATTCCTGATGATCTTTCTTCCTCTATTGATCAAAGATGGCGTGAGTTATCTGTTGAGAAAGTGTATGTGAAAGGGGGTTCTAAGAGTGCGAATATTGTTGATCATGGTTTGCGTCTGTGTCATCCCTTTTTCGTTCATAATCTTTTTGGTAGGATAGACTCCATGCATATAGTTACTATGAATGATATCTGCATTTTGGGTAATATGCATGCGAGTGTGAAGATGAATTTTGGGTATTGGGCTGCTAGACAATGGCGAGCAAGTGCTTTTGGTGTTTTTGTTACTATGCTAGCCCATAAGCTTCATGTTTTTGATGAAGAACCTGTATATTTTCCACCTTATACTTTTACCCTTTCTGATTTCAATACTATGCGTCTACTTTATGTGAATAACGAGGGAAATTATCAGCTGTTGAAGCCGGGTGTTTCAGGCCCGAGCCATCTTTCTAGTGCAGGTTCTTCTGTAGGTTTTAGTGCTGCTCCATCTCTAGCCGAGCTCAAGGAACTTTTTTAGAATTTCGTTCCTCGTTGGGCGATTGCATTGGAGGCAAAGGTCGAGGCCAAGCTTGATGCCTTGAGTGATAGAGTTGCTGCCGTTGAACAAGCCCGTGCTCACGCTTTCTTCTTCACCCTCTTCTTGACCACCATCTAGGGGAGTTTTTCGTTGTTTTTCTTTTTTCTTTCTTTGTTTATCTTATTTTCTTTGTTTTGCATTTTTTTCTTGTCTGCTTCTCTTTTACACAGTGAGGACACTGTGTTGTCTAAGTGTGGGGGGGGAGAAGTTGTTTATATTTTCTTGTGTGTTTTATTAAAAAAAAATTCGTTTCTTTTGTTCTTTTTGAGTCGTTGGCAACTTGGAGGTGGACAATTTGAATAGAAGGGATTAAGTTATTGTCTTGGTCTGCATGGTTGTTTTCTCTTGTGATTGAATTGTGTATATGCTCGTATGAGTTATTGGATGAGAAAAAAGTGCCAGATTGATCACAATTTTTGAGACCTTCTGATATTGTGAGATTTGAGCTTATGAGCATGATTTGAGAAAGCTCCATTTGTTTCTTTGTTGAGTATATCTGACTTGTATGCTTGATTCCTGGTTTGCCCGATTGTCATAGTTGAAATCTTTGAGATTCTTGCATGAAAATGATTAAGGCACTTAGGATTAACCATGGTTTAGGCCTGAATAAATTGTCCGTACCCTGCATTTTCCATTAGTGAGCTCGTTTGTGCCTTATCCGTTCTTTCTTGATTATTAACAGCCACTAAAAATTCAGCCTTTGACTATTTAGCTTTTTTTGTCCCTCGAAAACATGCGAGTTATATTGGATTGTTTTTAGAATGAGAGCTTCTGTTATATTGAAGTTGTTTTGTGCTGAGGTGCTGAGAAGTTGGAATTTGTTTGGGTTCTTCTGGGAATAAGAAAAAAAAACAAAATCTCTCTTTAAAGAACTTATAAAAAAAGAAAAAAAAGGAAAAGAGAGAAGAAATATGAAGAACAGACGTATGAAAGGGGTGTTGATTTATAAGTTTGGTATTTTTATTTGCTCTATATGTTGGAGATAAGCACGACTTTTGTGAGGTGATATTTTTTGGAGTTACTCTTGAACATGGTTGTTCCGATATACTTGCATGTTTTCATTAATATGAGCCGATCTATCCTTTATATCTTACCTATGCACCCTAGCCCCGTTACAACCCACTGAAAAGACCTTTTGATTTGTGTTTAATCTCATGTTATGGTGGAGATAGTGACATACGGGCAAACCAATATTTGAGAGTGTCAAGTTGCGATTAGTGTAAATTAATTCTGTCCTTATTTTCTTTTGACAGAATTGGAGTAAAACTTAGTGAGACAGGATCAATTTTGCACGATTTTGAAACAAGAGAATGGTTGGTGGTTTGTAGATGATTGTATCTTGGTCTCGACTTTGATTGTTGTCCATCGAAATGTTGCCAATAATTATCTCGTCGTTTTGAGTCTTTTGCCAGTTTGTTTTGACTTAATTGTGCTCGAGGGCAAGCATTGTTTAAGTCTGGGGGGATTTGATTGGGCATATATTTATTATATATTTTGGGATATTTTTGGTACATTTTTTGATGTTAATAGCTTATAGATTATGTTTTACGGTGTTTGTTGCGTTTTGTGATGGATTATAGGTGGTTGTGCATAATTGGAAGAATGGACATGGTTTTGGAGGTTTTGCAGCTGAGGTGGTTTAAAATTCCATGAAGGAAGTTGAGCGGTATGCCCATACCAACTGATTATGCGTGAGGAAATACAAGCAGTCAATGGAAAGTTCTTGGAAGTTGACTTGTATGTGGAGACTTGGGCTAATGCACGAAATTCAACCATGCTTTTGGGCTTGGACTTTTAGTATTAGAGTTTTATTATTATTAGACTTTTGTTTAATATTTTCCTAATCTTTATAATATATAAAAGAAGTCTGGCTTGCCGTTTATAGTAACTTTCATTTTTAATTACAATTATTCCGTTTTTGAAAATAATTTATTTAATTGTTATTATCTTAATTGTTTATTAATATTTACCAATCAACTAATTAATATTTGGACGTTACAAAGGCATAATTTGTGGGACAAAAATTTAATTATAATAATAAATTATCCATTTTTATACTATTTTCTACCTATAAATTCTAGAATTTTGCAAACGATTTCATTCACAATTCATATTCTTTGTACTCTTTCATTCTGACTTTCCCGATTAGAGGAAGCATGATTGATAAGAAAGAGATTACCGCACAAAGAGCATTTGATGTAAAGTTTTAAAATAAACAACGCGCACATCAACTCTTTGCAGGACGCCATCTTGGAGAAAGATCATATCTCCTAAGCATCAATGATCAGATTTGGGAGCGACAACTTCATCAAATTTTTTGTTAAGGATTACAGTAACATCCATAGAAATCTATCCCTATTATATATAAGCATGTATTTGTCTCTTTAGAGAATAATATAATCGATGTTACCACCAATGTAATTGGATCAACTCACACTTTAGTGTTTGTATGATTCTAAATTTATTAAAATCATAAATTTGTTATACAATATTGAAATTTATTGAATGATGTTTCATAATTTTCTATTTACAAAAGTAATCATGTAATCGCTCTAAATATATATATATATATATATATATATATATATATATTTCAGTCTTATTAGATTGTCAACCATTTCTTTCACTGAGTTGCACTACTTTATTTTTTATTTTTTATTTGTAATGTATATATATATATATATATGTTAAAATATAATTTTTTTTTTATGTCTGTGGAAATGTGGCTGTTTATTTTTTTTTAATTTTATAATAGGTTTCTTTTTCTTATATTTAAGGTTATTGGTTAAAGTGTTTGCTACATTTTCGTGTAAAAATTGAGTATTTTCCTTTTGATAGCTATCTATTTAAATGTATCAATATATATCACTTTTAACACAAAATGATGTTCTTTTATTCCAAATGACAATTTCTGTATTGTCATACACACAAATTAGGGTAATAAATTTTCATTTTCGTGTCTAAAAAATAAAATTTAACATGTATTGTGTTATTAATTAGCAACTTTATAAAAACATATAATTACATTTTATATATACATGTTCGAAAGCTAAATAAATTTATATTAAAGTATGTTTCTAATATTTACATTTAATTGTGTGTGATATTTGCATTAATAAACATTTGATTGACGTGCCCTCCAACTGATGGAAAATTAATCAATGATAATGAACCATAATGGGTGAAATTATTCTTACTTCACACGTTCATAATGGGAATTTGATATACATAATATGAATTTTAAGTTGAGTTGTATACATGTACAAATATTATATAATATTGTTAGATGCTAACTCTAATTTTTTTGCAAATTTTAATTTGCTGATCTATTAAAAAAAATTGGAACCAACTAACTATTCACAATTTTCCTACTGATTAAAAGCATGTCTTTATATCCAGTACGGCTATCTTAAAAAAGAAAACACTATATATCGATTGATTTATATGTATATATAAATACATATAGATTTAAAATATATATGTCTATTGAAAATAGACACATAGAGAATGAATTATAATACAATAACTATAATTACAATACAAATATGCAGTGTTACTAACTAACGCATTCGCAATAATACTAAAAATTAAAGTTATCATGATTCATTAGTAACATTCTAAAAAATATCTAGATGATAAATCATATTTTTAATTAATATTATGAAAATATTTTCAGCAATTAGAACTGGAGTTCTCTGCATCCAAGAAGGAACTCCATTATCGGAAATTTAAAAACTTGGAAATGGAACATATAAGAAGTTTATATTCACACTCTATAGTTGCTATTTCATAGGTTTGTATCGATTTTACATCGGGATTATTGTGTATTCAGTGTTTTTAAATCAGAATATACAAATTGAAGTTATGGTCCAACAAAATGTAAAACAGCAAGATTCTTCTTTTAAAATAAGTAATACCTTTGAGAGCTTCAATTAGATATCTATAATGTTTTACTTTAATTTCCAAAATGTTATACACATATTCAATCAACTAATATACATAATAATATATTTTACCACTAGAGTTTATATTGAAAATGACGCAGGATTTGTTTTTCTCAGCATTTTTGCACCTTAGAGTTTGTTCATCTACAATCAATTTGTTATTCTCAAGTTTTATTTTTTTTTTATTTTATATTTTGATAAAATAATTCTTTTAATTTTTGAAAGTAAGTTCTTTTATTAGAGTCTTTATTGTTTACATAAGACTTACTTTGGCATAAAAAATATTAATTTTTGCAACTCAAGACACAACAAACATTTTAAAAAAGAAAAGATTGTTTTCACTTTAAAATTATACAAATAATTAATCAATAAACAAAAAAAATTCTTAGAGTAAAAGTTTGATCTTTCAATAAATTATTCTCGATGAAAAACGACTTCCTTACCAAAAAATGTGCTACTTAAGTAATTTGTTTCATAAAACAAAACACTAATGAACATATTCTAAAATTTACTTTATTTATATCTTCAATTTACGTTGATTGTCATATTGTATTGGTATTTCTCACTCTTATTAGCTTATAAACACAACCCAATAATTACTCCTTATTATTAAAATAAATTAATACAAATAACCACATGTAGATAGATGAATCAATTTTTAGCAGTTATAAGATTAATAGTATCCGAAATTATTCAATTTTATATTACAATTGAAACCACACAATTCATTAACTACTCTATATTATTAGACCATATTATAAAGACCTATAATTATTTTTAGAGAATGTATTGAATTTTCCATAATAAAATTAATAAAGAATTTGATGGCTTTTGGGAGAAGATATATTAAAAGCTATGTAATGGGATGAAACCATTATACAAAAATTTGGCAAACAGTAAGAGGGTTTGTTAGACGATGATAGAGAATACATCGACGACATTATAGAGGCAAGTCATTCGAGTACCACACATTCTTTGAGACATATGTTTGCAAATCTACTATTTGCTAATTCAATGAACATATCGGAGATTGTTTGGGAAAAGTGTTGGAAGAATCTTTTAGATGATATTCTATACATACAGCGGAATCGTTTACAAAGTCCAAGTATTATTTTTATATGGTCAACTATACGTCTCTGTATCGATGGTACGGAGTCGAAATGGTTTGAAGAATAAGAGCAGTGCATGTACAACGAACATTGTTTACAAGGAGAATTTTCAAATTTTATACATATATGAACTATGAACGAAATTTTAATTTATATTGTTTGATACTTTTCTTTATATATATATATATATATATATATATATATATATATATATTCCTTACTTATATTTATATTGTTTTACAAAAAAAAATCAAAATTCAACTTACTCCGTGCATCGCACGGGTGTAGTACTAGTTAGATTAAAAGTAGGGTTTTTATTTCCTTGTTTATAATTGACTTTTACTACCTCCGTCCCGCCGAATATGGCTTATTTATTTTCGGCACGGAGATTAAGAAGAAAGGAATTAGATGTAATAAAGTGTTAATAAAGTACCTTTTAGTTAATAAAGTGCTTTTTTGGTCAACAATGTACGGCTAAAGTGCTTTTCTAGTTTAAAGTAAATTCTTTTCCAAAAAGGAAACAAACCATATTCGGTGGGACGGCCCAAAATGAAAAACATGTCATATTCGGTGGGACGGAGGGAGTATTAGTTTATTTAAGGGACTCCAAAAAGGAGCAGACATACCATATCATACAAGTTTATTCCAGATTTTTATTTTTCACGGTTATCTTCTTCTTGGCGGCAGCAATATCATTCATGTTCTTATTTTTATTTTGTAGCTTGAATTCGACTATGAATTCAAACTAAACTCTTTTATTCCGGTGAAGATTAATGAAGCCCTAGCCTAACTATTCTGTGAGATCTAATCTGTTCTTATACTTTAATTCTAAGCATGCATCTGCGATTCTTTATTTTTAGTGTCGTTAATTGTTTCGGTTATGCTAGGTAGTTCGAAATATTTAGTAGTCCGAGATTAATTAGTAGCCAATTAAATCGGTCATCCGTAATTGTGGTTTAGGTTTAATTAGTGGTAAATTGATTCTTCAGAGTCAAGGGATAAGCAGTCTTAATTCGTAATCCTGCATCAGAGTTTATTAAATTTTGAATCAGGTCTCTCTAATTATTAATGTTGTCGGCTCATTAAATTCATAGAGCGTCTCTAGGGTTGTCAGTCGATTAGAGAAGTAGTTGGTGAAGCGTCTTCCTGATTACCGAATAGTTAAGGAGAGATAAGATCGCGTCAGAAGCGTCTTCGGTGATTATAACCGATTTGTTTGCATGAATTGGAGTCACTCCTGTATCAATGATCGGATTAGTAGAGCTAGGGTGGAATTAATCGGAAACCGGAATGCTTTTACTTCTCTGTTTAAAACTATTTTCTGGATATTAGTTATTTAATTTTATTTCTGTTTCATAAACATTCGTTGGTAAATTTGGGGTTACTTGCAGATTGAAGTGTTGGAAAAATTCTCGCCGGTCCTTTGGGAGACGATCTTGCTTACCGTTGTTCTGTGCAGTGTGGGCATACCGACCGCGTGTCGGATTATTTTTGGTGAAAAACGACGCACCATATATACTCCATCCGTCCACAAAAATTTTTACCACAATTTCTTTTTCGATCCATCCACCAAAAATTTACATCTATTTATAGTAATAGACCCACACAACTCACTTACTTCTTAACCTCACATACTCTATTATTTACAAAAATATCACTAATAGATCTACCACTCACTCAATTAATTAATTTAAAATTATATAAAAAATGGGAACATTATTCCACTCACAACACAATCAAACAATTTCTTAAAACTCGTCCTATCAATAATGTGTAAATTTTTCTGTGGATGGAGAGAGTATAATATATCTTGTGCGCGTGAATTAAATTAAAATGATGTTAAAAAAATTTACCTAAGCTTCTAGAAATCCTCAATCTATGGGGGTGCAACTTAAGTCATGTGGGCTACCACACACTAGATGACAGCCAGCCTACCAACTGTAATATTTTTGCCAGCTACCATATTCCTTTGTCGATCCTAGTAATTAGTTAAGAGCTCGCCTGAGATAATTAAGCTGTGAGAATTTAAAAAGAAAATAAGTTTCGATAATAAAATCTTTCGGTAGCCCTAATTTACCGAATTTAAAGATTTTAAAATTTTATCTCATCTCGGCTAATCCGAAATGAGATGACGAAGGTGTTTATGATTACATGTTTATATGTTTGAATTTATTTAAGAAATATGTGTTTATTCGAAAGATTTAATTTCTCCGAAAATCATAAATTTGCTCCGATAATTTTATTTTTAATTCCGGTTTTTCTTTCCGGGAATTTCTTGAGAAAGCTTATAATAGGGTTTGAGAAACCCTAAGAAATTTTTAGAAGCACGAGAGTTCGGTAATTAAAGCCGTTATGATTATGTTTAATGTTTAATTAATCTATGCATGATATTTTCTAAGAGATAAAGCTTATCCTATAAGCTTTCTTTTAATTTATAATTAAATTAAATCATAATATCTAAAAGGAATATTATGTCATCATTACTAGTACTAATCTAAATCTAATAAGGTGTACTATGTGATCTTACTAAAGATCATCTAGGAGTGTGCATTCGGTTCGAACCGACCCGGAAAAACCGAAAATCGACGAAACAAAAATATCGAAACCGACCCGAACCGAATTCTGCATGAAAACCGATCCGAAACAGACCCTCGGATGTCCAGTGGCCAGTTTGTCCTGTTTTCTCCAGTTTTCACAACATATTATCAACCATTAAATCTATGGTTTTCAATAGCAAAGCAAAAATCAACAAAGATCCACAACAATAAACCATTTTTAGCCGACGACCGGAGAAGGAAGATTGCGGTGGCGAGCGGCGAGCGCGAGACAGCTAGGGCAGAGGGTTGTGGTGAGCAAGAGATAGCCGAGCGCGGTGGCGAGTGCTGGAGCAGGGTGGTAGAAACGAGCAGTGGGGCGATGGCAAGCGATATGGTGACTGGTGAGCCGTGAAGGAGAGAGGGATGGGTGATTCAATTGGTCAGACTTTGAGAGAGAGAGTGAAGGGCGGTGCGGCGGTGCCCGATGGCTGGTAATGGACAGCCAGGGAGCAGTGGCGACTGGTGATCGACTGAGGGAATGAGGCAGTAGAGTAGAGTAAAGAGAGAGCGAGAGAGAAAGGTTGAGAGGGAAAGTGAGGACTGAGAGTTGTGGCGGCTGCTGCTTAGTCTTTTAAGATTAGGGCAAATTATATATATTTTACATGTTCGGGTCGGTTCGGGCCCCAGCGGTTTGGGGACTCCCGAAACCGAAACCGAAACCGAAACCGAACCGACCCAAATTCGGCCCTAGCTTTTGAAACCGTTCCGCCCCGACTCTCCTATGCACACCGATCGAACCACCCGGTACAGCCCGATTCGTCGGTTTCGGCCCGGTTTTGCTCACCCCTAAGATCATCTACCAACATTTAATGATGACTAATGTACTAATTCTTATCGCTTAATTAAGAAGCTAACACTCTCATCATCTTCATCTCTCACCTCACTCTTTCTCTCTCTCTCAATACACGACTCACACACACTAACACACACACTCTCAAACCTCCATTGAAGCACCTCATCCAAACTCAAGAAATCAAGATCTAGCATCTAAATCATCACAAGAGGTTAGCTCTATCATTGATCTTGTTCTTAGCTCAAATTTTCAAGAAAAAATCCACCCTTTTCTCCTCTTGAAAGTTTCGAATTTTTGAGCATGATGGATAGATGTTTTTATCTTCAAATATCATGTTAAATCCTTGATCTATATCTCATTTCTACCATCAAAACATGTTGAATCAAACCCTAACCCTAATACCTAACTATGTTCGAAATTTTTAATTAAAATTAGGGGTTTTTTATTCTTGATTTTGATGATCAAATTGATGATTTATATGAGTTCATATGATGGATATGAGCATGTTTAGTGATTGAATTAAGAAAGATTTGATCATCTTTAATTTCTTTTAATCATGGCCGAAAATTAAGGGCTAAAATTAGGGATTTTTTATTTTGATCTTCTATGCTTAAATTGATGTTTAATTTGAGCTTATGTGATGTTAGTGAACATGTTTATATGAATTAAATTAAATGAATTGAATCTCCCTTCCTCTAATTTTCACTAAATTCGAAATTATGGTTCTTAAATTTGGGAATTTTTTATGTTGAAATTATATGATGAAATTTAAGATGGATTTGAGCTCATGGTGATTAATTAAGCATGTTTTAAATTTATGAGAATTTTTTTAGCTTAATTATTTGATTTTCAAAAATTAAAGTTTATGAAAATTTAGGGCTTTCTGATTTAGAGATGTAATTGGATAATTAAAGTTATAATTAACCCTTATAATTTTATTTAAGCATGTTATAGGATGATTGGAGAGAAATTAAACACCTAGGCCCTTAATTTTGAAAATTTTGAACCCTAAACCCTAATTAATTTGAATTTTCTTCAATTTATTTAAGTAATTATGTTATAATTGAAGTTTATAATTTCAATAAACATGTTTCGAAGTGATTAGAATGAAATTGGGTAATTAACCCTCATTAAAGTGAAAGGGCCGAAATGTTTAAGGGTAATAAGGCCATGTATTTGATTTTTAACTAAGAAAATAAGTATAGAAATTAATTCTATGAAAAAAAAATTAAATATCGTAGAATTTTTCAGAATTTTAATACTAAGTTTTGAAAATTTTCTATTTTCCGACTATTTTTCTAAGTCGAAGGTTGATACATATAAATGATCTTGATTGATGATTCGATTATGTGATTATATTTATTATAGTGTAATAAGTGTGTGGAATTAATTTGAGAATTTTCGGAGCTTGTTTGTTGAGTCGAGTCGAGCACGTTTTAAGTTTGATGTTATGAATAGTAAATGATATGCTTATATGTTAATGAAGAGCTTATATATTAATGATATGCTTGTATGATTAATGATAAACTTAAATGACTAATGATGTGATTAGTATAAGTTTAAATGTTAATAAAGCGCTTATATGATTAATGATGAGATTAAATGATTAGTGATGTAATTATATATTTATTAATGCTTCTTGAAGTTGTGTTTGATTAGTTGTTGATAAGGAGTTAAGTTGAGATAGAAAAGTAAGTAGAAAGGTTAAGTACTAGTTGCCGAAGCCGAATCGAAGTAGAAGGCCCATAGTATCAAAGCAGCATCCCTCTTTCCTCGTTAAACTCTTTTCGCTCTTATGTTTAAACTTAATCTTTAATGAAGGGTCGAGCGCACGTAAAGTGAGGAGAAGTCGGGAAGTTAAAGAGTAAGTAAAGTGGCAACAGTTCAGGTGGGCTTACTAAACCAAAGAAATGATGAATGTGATTATATGACTATTTATGTGATATTTTTAAAATGATTGACTTGCCAAATATTTGAAGTTTTTGTATGATATCATCTACTGAGAAAAGACGAATTCGGTCCTATGCAATGTGGGATTTTGTGTACACAGTTTTGTAATCGTGCCTTTCCTTTAGGTGGGTCGGTTACAAGTGGTTGAGAAGAAGGTCTACTTCTCAGCACTAATAAGTGATAGTAGATTTAGTACATACATGATAAAGCATTTGACTACAGTCACTTATATCGAAAGAAAATATTTTAGCATCCACATGTTTATTTTATAAAAGTTTGTTTGTGTTATGCTTAAGACAATATGTTTGTTATTTCCTTCCAACTCCAATTTGCAGAAAGAGCTACACCCCAACTATTCACACGAATTCTCCACTACGAAGCTATAGATTTAGTTTGCATTCACCTGCCGAGACATTGCCATGTTAGTGTAATGTCGCCACAATCTTTTTGTTCAGCTTCAACTCTTGAGCACCACATGCAACAGACAAAGCAGTTCGTCTGCCATATCACAAGTTCAGAAAACCAAAATTTATAAGGAAACAAATAAGATGAGCATTTTATTTCAAACTATTAAGAAATTAGATTAACGTTCACCCTAAGCATTAAACTGCTACATAAGAAGGTTGAACCAAATAATGGCATCAAACATTTCTAGTTGTTTCAGTAAACACCCGTATTTCGAAAGCCATGTTTAACAAATTGCGCAAGGAATAATGATGTTCTCTAGTCATGAGAGTTCGTACATGTAGCTTGAAATCAAAGTTATGTAACGAGCTTTGATAGAGCAAAGGTAAAGAACAGTAAAGTAATCTGCAAAATACGATATATAAAATCTCCTCTTGCGAGGCCTCAGAGAAAATATCTCTGCCCTACAGCGCTGTCCCTAACAATATTCTCCAGATAATTAAACCCTAATCTCCTAATTCTATTTAAATACTAATGTTGACTCCAAACTCTGCTCAAAAGCCCTCCTAATTCTATTTAAATACTAACTTTGACTCCAAACCCTACTCAAAAGCCCATGGGCCACAAATAAAGACTCCTAACAGACTGTACTTAATAGAGTTAACTAATAAAATAGAAAATAATAAGCGGCTGATGTCTATCAATTGCCCTCGTGTCGAAACAGCCTTGTCTCAAGGCTCAAAAAGAAACTATCCACAAACATTTGCCCAAGAAGACAACTGATTTGAGACATCCATGCCCGAGCTTGTATCAACAACAGGTACGCTGCCACCTCCAGGATCATCCTCGACCTCCCCGATCAGAACCTGAAGAGTTTTAGGAGGACAACGGTGCAACGGACCGAATTCCTGGCCACAACAGAAACACGTTCCTGCACAATGTTCCAAGCACTCCGCGTGAGATATGTGGCGAAAGTGTTTGGAATTCGGAGAAGATTGCGGCGAGACAGCATGTGTAGATGTCGGCCGAGGCACAAAACTCGACACTAGAGCAGACCGTGCTGATGATGAGGGTTAAGCAGCGTGCTCTAATTTCCGGGCAGCCTGGATGGCTGATGAGTAGTTTGTAATCGTGGAATCTTGTATCTGTATGCGCAGATGGCCTTTCAAGCCTCCCAAAAAAAACCTAAGTAGTGGTCATCGACAAAGTCCGGTATCTGGGAAACCAGACTTTCAAATGCCAAAATATAGTCTTCCAAAGGCCCTGTCTGTTTGATCGCAGTCAGAGCTTCATATCTATTAACCGCAGATTCATCGCCATATCGAAGTAGGAGTTCACGCTGGAATGTAGACCAATCGGGTGTTGGAACGCGCTTGAGCAAAAGCTGGTACCACACCATAGCCGAGCCCGAGAGGGAGATAACGGCTAGTTCAACACGTTTTGACGTGGGAGTTTTATGGACCAGAAAAGAAAGAACTGCTCCGCTCGGATCAGCCAATTGCGAGCGTCGGAGCCATCAAAACCTGGTAAATCCATCTGGGACACCACCAGTGAAGACGAATCTCCCACCCCCTTGAGTTCCGAAGTTTTCACGGTATCAGAAATACCTGAATTGTTCTTGTTGGCAGACAATTTCGCCAGAAGTTCGTCAACTTTGGCGATCAACGGAAGCTTTCTCCTGCTTTGCAGACAATTCCGCTATTGCCTTTTCTACTGCATCCAGCCGGCTTTCAGTGCTCTGCGTGGTCACCATCGGTTGGTTTTGTCAGAGGTCGGACCAATTGAAAGAGCAGAGGTAAAGAACAGTGAAGAAATCTGCAAAATACGATATATAAATTCTCCTCTTGCGAGGCCTCAGAGAAAATATCTCAGCCCTACAGCGTAAACGCTGGCCCTAACAATATTCTCCAAATAATTAAACACTAATCTCCTAATTTTATTTAAATACTAACTTTGACTCCGAACCCTACTCAAAAGCCCATGGGCCACAAATAAAGACTCCTAACAGACTGTACGTAATAGAGTTACTAAGTAAAATAAAAAATAATAAGCGGCTGATGTCTATCAAGCTTCCCGATGAAGCTTAACAAATGATAATTCTTCAAAGGAATCCTTAGGCTGGTTGGAATTTTGACTAACTTATCGGCCAATAAGCACCAGAGTTCTCTTTTTTGCTCCTTATCACCTCATTTCAGACATCAGATGGATCAAAGAATATAAACATGTACTCATCAAGCTGTTGGATTTGTTTTTCGACATTAATTTGATGTAACAATATATTTGACACTAAGGATCGCCTTCTACATTACTGAATTCACTTTTTACCATTAATTTCAGAAAACAATTGCCTTCAAAGTGTGAGCAGGTCATGAAGATCGATGCAACTACCAATCAAGAAAGAGTCTGCCTCGGGTCTTGTCTTTCCTAAGAAGAGTGGAAGTTTGAAATCATGCCTGTTTCATGCGTTAATTCAGTCTTATGAAATTCTATTTCTTTATTGTTATAGAATATTAATGTGTATATAAGTTTCCTTATTTAGCTTTGTAGCCCTAGCCCTAGTTATCTACTCTATATATATGTGGGAGTCTCTTATATTGTGATAGATTGAATAATACTATACTTCTCTTTCTCTCAAATATGTTCTACATTCTTCTCCTTAACTTGGTACCAGAGCGGGTACGAATCCTTCTCTAACCCTAGTTTCACTTTGCCACAATTCCACCACAATCCTTCTCTAAAAAATTTTTTTTTACCCTCTTTTTTTTTTTGTGTGCGCCGCCGTCGCTGCTGTGTGCTTTTCCGCGCCGCCGCCGCCGCCCTGCTTCTTCATTGCTTCCGTTTTTTTTTTTTCCAGCCGCCACTCCTTCTTTTCTGCCTAGGGTTTGGTTTTCTAAGCCTTTCTACACCATGTCTGAATCTAAATCTGCTGCCTTAGGAACCACCATTAAATTGAATGGTTCCAATTATCTGCTATGGTCTCGTGCTTTTCTGTTATTCTTAGGATCTCAGAAGAAAAAAAGGCACGTTCTCGACGATCCTGTTGCTGCTACGGATCCCACATATGATACTTGGAGTGCCGATGATTGCGCTGTTATGACATGGCTTGTGAACAGCCTTGAAGATTCTGTTAGTAAGAACATCATGTTCTTGGAGACTGCCAAGGCCATGTGGGATACCTTAAAACAGATGTACTCAAATGAAAAGAACGTTTCTCGTGTGTTCGAGTTGTATGAGAAACTTTTCTCTCATACTCAGTCTGGCCAATCTGTCAACGATTACTTTTCTACTCTCAAAGGAATTGCTGATGAAGTTCTAGTTTATCATCCACTTTCCTGTAGTGCCACCACGCGAGCCACTCAGTGGGAAGAATTCATGGTTGCTAAATTCTTATCCGGATTAGATGCTGATCTCCGACCCATTCGCGACAGTTTGCTGTCTAGTGATAATGTTCCCACGTTATCCAATGCCCTATCTCGTGTGCTTCGTGTCACAACAGGTCGTGCTGATGATGCTGTCTCTTCTAATACTTCAGCCATGGCTGCTCGCGGTCAGAATTCTAATGGTGCTAGTTCTTTTCCCACATCTGCTACGGTGGCTCAAGGTCCAAGTTTTCATGGTGGACATGGACGTGTCCGTGGACGGGGTGGTCGTGGTCGTGGTCGTGGCCGAGGCCATGGGCCTAATGATCGTAGTTGTGAACATTGTCATCGTACCAACCATACTTCTGAGAATTGCTGGAAGACTTTTGGCAAACCTGATTGGGCTAACACGGTTTTTCCAGAGCCAAGTTCTTCCTCCTATGATGATATGGTCTCGGTCCCACGCGCTCAATATGACAATCTGATCCAGTCAATAACTTCGCCGTACACTGCTGCCTCTACTACTGCTGCTCCCTCTCCTACTGCTGCCTCTCCTATCGTTGCTTCGACCACTGCAGGTGCGTTTGCAGTGTCTCAAGGTAAGTCTTGGTTGTTAGATTCCGGTGCCTCTGTCCATATTACTGGTACAAAATCTCTTTTGACTTCTTTTTCCCCTTCTTTTTTACCTTCTGTTCGTGTTGCCGACGGCACCTATTCTCCCGTAACGGGAACTGGAGTTCCGCAAATTGAATAGAAAGACCTATTTGAGTTTGTTTCATGTTCAGATTGATTTAAAATTACTAGAATTTCATTCGTATATAGAAAAGGCCATAGACAACTTCCAAAAACATTAATTAAGCAAGCTTGGAGACATGTGTCTGTCTTGAGTTGATTCCTTTACACCCCTATACAAACCTTGTTCAAATTACTATTTGCATGAGTTTACTGTTCTTCACAAAATACCAGTTCCCCCTTAGAAGTGCACCATAAGCAATAAGTAAATTTGTCAAAATGGAAGTTTAAGACAAGATTGCAAAGTTATGCTGACTTGGAAAGTTTGAATCCAATATAATTAAGAAAAAATAATTAAAATAGGAAAAATAATACTCCCTCCGTCCCGTTATTTGTGGCTCATATTTTTTGGGCACGGGTATTAAGAAGGTGTAAAAGATAAAAAAGTGGTAGGGTCTACATTTTTTAAATGGTTAATTTTTGCTATTTTGGGTCCAGATCACTAATAGCGGGACAACCGAAAAAGGAAAATGAACCACTAATAGCGGGACGGAGGGAGTAACATTTTAGATAAATCTCACACGTAAGCAGATCCAAAATATAATTTCACTTGGTAAACAGTTCTTGAAAATCAACATACCTCTTCATAAATGAAGACCGGAGAAGAGTAACTCCAACTCCTCATCCTGTGATGAGGTCCTCTGCCAAGACAAACAAATAGAAACATAAGCACTTCCATACGAGCAAATGTCACAACACATGCACCAGGGCTAAGTAAATAAGGAACACACAGATTACATGAATCAGAAAAGCATATTTATGGTGAGTTGTTCATACATAATAGGTTAACTAGAAAACAGTAGAAAGTACAACCATGTCTGTCTAGAATCTACTGAAATGAAGTGTATAAAATGTGAAACATCCTACAGTTTTGGCTATGCTACTAAATACTGCAATATATACGAACATCAAACTGTCAACTCAAGTTATATTATAATGACTCTCTGCTTAAATGCATGTGTCCAAAGTAAAAGTATCTTCATTATGTTTACACTCAAAATGCTTGCAAGAAAGCAGGACAAGGTCTCTTGAGCATCATAACAGAGAAGGATAAGATGTAAGCGCAACAAAGCCATGTAAGTGAAATCCATATTGTTACATTGTCACTCAACAATTCCATAAGTTTCTGGTTATATTGCAAATTATGGTCAAATTATACTGATCCAATTTCATGTTTTGAAAAGAAATCCATGTATTCAATTAAACGATCCATTTACAAGGAAATTCATGTTTGGATTGGGCAATGAACTGAGATGAAATATCATCAATTCAGTATGTTACTTCCCCCACAGCATGGGAAATCAATAAATATAACCAGAGGCACACATACATGGCATATTTTTGTTCACAAAGTTGCACCCCTATGCCAAGACACATAGC
The DNA here is from genome assembly GCA_031470985.1 of Agastache rugosa. Classification (NCBI taxonomy): domain Eukaryota; kingdom Viridiplantae; phylum Streptophyta; class Magnoliopsida; order Lamiales; family Lamiaceae; genus Agastache; species Agastache rugosa. The sequence goes on along the minus strand of CM062601.1, from coordinate 30,929,691 downwards.
ATTAGCAACTTTTAAACTCCATTAAAATAAGCAAACAGGAAGTATTAAACAACTCTAGGAGTTCATTGTTTCAGTAGTCAGTTAACCACTTTCATAGTAGCGATGATAAACCTTTCTTCCCATATCATGTAATATGTTCTTGGTCCAGTACAATTTCCAGATAATGCAACCTATGTTACTCGGACTCGGGTGAGGGTGTCGGACACGGGTGCGGGGATATGTGCCCGACACTTCAAATATCAAAATGTAGGATACTTGGACACGGCCGATAAGGATCCGAAATTAGGACACAAGTGCGGGGATACGTTTTGAACAATTATATGATATATATTATTTTTTGTAGATTGTAAGATATTTGGCATTAAATTGAAAGATAATTCATTGATAGTCATAAATTCATAAATTAGGGGGGAATTTTTTTGGTTTGACACGTTGAGTTTTCAAGGAGGCGGGAGTGGGACGTGGGTTGTGGAAGAGAGGGAAATAAAAATAATTAAATTAATTTCACTATTTTAAGTTAACCCTAAAAACTAAAAACAAAAAAAAACAACACCCTATTTATCACAGCCTCCATTTCTCAACTCCTGTGAAAAAACAGCAACCCATTTCTCACAGCCGCCGTTTCTCATCCTCGTCGGCGTCGCAACTCGCTTCTTCTCCTCTCAAACTTCATCTATTTTCCCAATTTTGCATTTTCAATTTCTCAATTGAAACAGTAGATTCTTGATCTTTCAACATCGGAAAGAAGAGTATTGGCGTAATTCATAGAATCAAACCACCAAATCCAGTCGCATAAGCCCCACCGCACCATCCCACACCACCGGAAAAACTATCGTGTCCACGGGAAAACTGAAGAACCCGGTGCAGATCCCACACCCGGATCCGTGTCGTATCTGGCGGACACGGGTGTGGCACCATTTTTGCCGAGTCCGAGTAACATAGAATGCAACAAATAAAAAAAACAAAAATGTTGAGGTAGCACTTGGTTATGAGTGATTCAGTTTTTCTTTATATCATGGCATAAAAAGTTGGCTTTAGTTCTCCTTAAGAGCAGTACTCCATATAGGTGAACTGAACAACCCAATCAATTGTGGAATAAATCGTGATTCCCTTACTGACAAAAACAAAATGGTTTTACAAATAAATCTATCAAACTTCCTCCAGAAACACTACTCTCCAAGGAGCTAGCACAATGGACTTGATAAAAAAAATTAATATATTCTTAGCTTGTAGACTCGTAGAGCCCTTAGTTGCATAAGACTTGGCCAAGACAGCTTATCATATTTGTGAGGATTTCAAATATCAATTCTCTGAAAAGAATGCCTCTCCAATCCATCTGATTCCGAATTTCTTGGCATCTCTCCCACAAGTTACAATGATTGTTCCAGCTAATTACAAATTCAAAGGTTTATGGGATATAAATAGAAACAGCTAGGACTGAATCATGTAATCATTACAAAGAACACTTTTAGGAAATAGAAGAGGGTCAAATGATGCAGTTTCTTATGCATTTGTACAATGTTTGCAGCAACATTTTCATGATCATTGTAATTAAAGTTGAAACAAAACTGAAAATCGCAGCACTTAGAAATACTTCTGTGACTCCTGCATAAAAAGGGGCATATAGAAGAAAGGACTTCGAAGAATTCAAGAGAACAAAGCCAAAGTCAATCTACTCCAGGAGATCACACCTAGAGTTATCCAGAGGGTTTTGTGTGGTTTCAGCTGCATTGTCGGCTCAAATCGGTCATTCAGATTCCATAATTAGAGAATGATCTGGAATGATTCTGCTCAAAACCATGCGTCTATATAAAGGAAAATGTTCCTTCCATCCTTCAAAAACAAGGACAGATCATGTCTATGACAGACTTCAGAGGTACATATTGCCAAGTGAAATTGGTTGAGTAGTTCATATCCCTTTTTTCATTTTTTATCAACTTTCTTTTATCATCTAATTTTTCATCTTCAGCTGACATCTAAAGTCAGAATAAACTAGCCTATGAGTCCATACTCGAAAACTTGAAGTTAAATTCTATGCTGAATCCCACTAGCAAGAGAAAAAGAAGTGAGATAGTACACCAATTTTGGTCTAGCTAGCTCATAACTAAAAGGAGAGACAAGAGGGATAGAACTAATCTAATGCATTATATATTCCTAAAACCAACAATAGCAAGGACTCATTTATTCTTCTATCCTAGTGTGCTCTATATAAAGACTTTGATGTTAACAAATCTTGTGTTCTGATAACTGCCCATTCTGCCCTACCTTTTTTGTCTTATTTTTGACATAAATGTGAGACATTTAGCATATACGAGACCTAGCCTTTTCCTTTTATATAATAAAAAACGACCAGCCCTACTACAACAGCATGGCTATTGGCCTATTGGGTTTATCATAAATTCATTAAACGCAAATATGTTTACAAGGTTAGATATAAAATCAGATGGTCTCACTGAACAAGACAAGGCACGTCTTAGGGACAAAGGTTACACTTATATTGAGGAGGTTGACAGACTACAACGAGACATTATCTTCAACTACTCAGCTCGGTATGCGTAGACCCCCCTTACTATTTACAATGCTTGCAATAGGTTCATCTTCAATTTGACATCAAGAAGTCTCTTTATAGATGGAAACAAGCATAAAGAAATTTGTTTTCTACTTTTTGGACATTATTCAGAATGTAACATTTTTTTCTGACGTGCTTCTGCATGAAAGGTCTTACAAATTTGACATTTTTCTTGGCATTGAGTTATAGCGACTCAAAGAGCGATTTTATGTCTTAAAACTTATATATACCAATTATTATGGAAGATGCTCGACTTCTTTGACCTTACAATTTTCAAATGGAGCAGAACTTAAAGCTTATCCCCAGAGTATCCTTCAAAAGACACAAAGATACCAAATATAGTGTACTGAGATAGCACCCTGGGCCAATTCAGGCATCAACCTCATCAACCACAGTAAGGTGTTGTGAGTGAATCATTTAAATATAGAAAACATGCCTTAGACTCTATACTAATTAGAAATCCTCCGTACAACCCTAAACTAAACCATATTCCACAACTCCTCAAAAAATTCTTCACGATCCTCAATCCAGCTAGGGACGTCTCTTCTAGTGTGTGGACGTCCACTCTTTTATTCTTGAGGCAGAGTGACCAACGTAATGCCTGAAGAGCAAAGCCCTCATAACACTTGACCCTTCTTAGATATGTCAAGGAAACACCTATATCGAGTTTTTAATAGACATGACTTAGTTATCCAATTATTCACGATACGTGCTCTCATCTTTTCAATAGTTACAAGAGAACCAATTTCACATCTATCATTTTATTACAGGTACCTGAATCAGAACAGAAACTACAATCAATGAAGAAGATAGAGCCTTACTGTCGTCATAAACTAGTACAGCAAGAATATATCTCTCATAAATATCAACCTGACACCCTAAATATTCAAAAATAATCAGTACTTTCTAAGAATCTGAAAAAATTACACGCACCTGGTTTGGTTCGCAAATAAATTAGTACTCATAATTATCAAACTGAAACCCTAAGTTTTTAAAAATGTAATCGGTAACTCGCAGATAACAAAAAGGGTTGTATAAATTTGGAAGGCATAATTGAGTTTGAAAGCAACCTGAAGGGCAAGTAGCTGATGGATTTTGTTGAGGACACGCAAGCGGTGGGAGGCGTAAGAGCTGTTGGGCGGCAGCCGCTGCATCTTCTTCATCTCCTCATTCACCATCGCCGCCTTCTCCTCATTTCCCATCTGCTTCCACTTCCAACCCACTTTCGCATCCGACCCGGGACCAACATTCTCTGGCTTCATCTTAAAACTAGGTTCACAACTTTGATTATGCGAAGGCAGTATCCGCAACTCACCCGAGACAAGAAAACGCAGAGCTTTTGGCAGAAGATGAAGAATGTAATAGTATCTCGTTTCTCGACATTTAATTTTGGGTGCAGCAGCTTATACAACTTGCGACCGGATCCGGGTCGGCTCTTATTTGACCCGCATCCAACCCTTACTTTATGTGAATATAAATTATACTGGATTCACTTAACATAGTTCGGTCTATTTGGCCTGGTGGTTGATCTAGTCTCTTAGTTTTAAGGTGTTGTGTTCAATACCCTCAAGGCAGAGGTGGCCGCAGTTCGGTTTGGTTTCGGAACCGAAACAGAACCAGCGGTTTTCGGTTTCACTTCAAGGGAACCGGAACCAAACTTCCGACCACTTCGGTTTCGGTTCCAAACAGGAACCACAAGGGTTCGGTTCGGTTCCAACGGTTCCAAATCGGAACCGCATATTTTGGGGTTCAATTTTTGTATTTTTTTTTCATTTTTTGCTATTTTTTCTTGTTTAATTGTAATTTTATGCATTATAACGTAATATTTAGGTTAAATAAATATGAATTGTAACATAAATATAGATAAAAACATAAAAATAAAAAAAATATGAGGAACCGGCGGTTCGGAACCGAAACCGGCGGTTCTCGGAACTTTGGAACCGAAACCGAACCGTCGTCGATGCGGTTCTCGGTTCCAAACCGAAACCGACGGTTCGGTTCCGGTTTCGGTTCGATTCCGGTTTTTTTGGCCACCCCTACCTCAAGCTGCGAAAGCATGCGTATATTCTTTTTGCTTTTTAGCCTTCTTATTTTATTTTTATTTCTTAATGAATTCCAATTGGGAGTAATTTTGCTTTTTAGCCTTCTTATTTTATTTTTATTTCTTAATGAATTCCAATTGGGAGTAATTGATTGAAGTATGATATGTTTCTTACTGTTTTTATTTTCTTAAATAATTTAATTTTTAAATCACAATTAAAAAATTTAGATGCTAGATCTACAATTAATGATGTCAGGCACGTCCAGGTTGATCGGGCACTAGCAACCTATAACCAACAGATACATTAGAGCCCTTCGGAGAGCACCAATGGGGGTGTTGGCCGAAGGACCTCCGACGCTCAAGTAAATGGATAATAGATGTAATCGAATTGAAATAAATGAATGTAAATTGAAATAATTAGATGAATATCAATAACCAAGCAGAGAGAACGTTAGTGGCAATGGCGATGCCAACTGTTAGGGCGTGGTGGTTCACGTGGTGCACGAATGTAAGCGGTCGAGGGCAGAGGTAGGCCGACGTAGCCGGATATAAGTAGACGTAGGCCGTAGTCAGATGTAGGAATGTAGATCGTAGGCGGATGTATCCGAATGTAGAGAAGTAGCTGTAGTCAGATGTAGCCGAATGTAATGAATAAAATTAGATCGTCCCATGTAACATGACATGTTTCCTTTTTGGACTAATTTAAAGCATGTTTAGATCCTAATTAAAGCACTTTATTGACTAAAAAAAGCACTTTATTGACTAAATGATTAAATAATGAATTAAAATTACACTAAACATGTTGGTCACACACCTTTTGTTCCCTAATTTCCTTTTCCTTAATACATGTGCCCAAAAGAAATAGGCCATGAATATTGGGACGGATGGAGTAGCATTTAATAAAATCAGAAAATTATTAGCAATAAAAAGACCTAGTGATTTTTATCTTAAAAGTAAATGCTACTTTTAATCACAACAAATACTACTCTTATTCATAGCAAATGCTACTTAAAATATATTATTATTTAATAAAAATTAGATACTCTTATTCAGGACAAATGCTACTTTAATAATATAATATAAGACATAATTATTATTTAATAAAATTAGAATATTATTATATACAAAAAATTGAGTGGTTTTTATCTTAAGAGTAAATGCTATTTTTATTCATGTCAAATGTTACTCTTAATCACAGCAAATGCTACTTTTATTCATGGTAAATGATACTTTTAATCACGACAAATATGTCGCAGCCTGTTTCGTTCGTTTTTGGCTGGTTCTTTAGGTTATTTTTTATGTGTACTTTTGGCGTTTTTGTTTCATTTTTTATGGTTTTAAAGTCAAAATGCACTAATATCATTGTGTCGAATTTTTCTTACTGGAATGCAGATTTTGTTCGAGGAAATGAAGAAGTTGGTCACAATTGCACTCTAGTCGTCATTGCACATGTACATTGCTGATATTTAGCGCGTGCTACGAGAAGGTCAGCGGTCCCTCACTTTAGGAGACCGATGAGTTCAAGAAAAATCACCTAAGATCGATACAGGGAGAGAAGTCAGCAGTCGCTGAGCCTAGGAGACCGCTAAGTCCGAGAAAATTTGCTTACGTCCAATACATGGAGAGAAGTTAGCGGTCGCTGAGCCTAGGAGACCGCTGAGTTCGGATTTTTAGCAAGATTGACGAAGTGCAGCGGTCGCTGAGCTTAGGAGACCGCTGAGCGTGATTATTTTTCGCAGCTATAAATAGCCGCGAGGGTTTTAGAAAGCGGACATCCTGTTCAAGACGACTTTTTCTTGCATTTTTCAGAGTTTCATTTAGGGTTTTTCTTCTAGCTTCCTTAGAACTTCATTAGTTTAGTCGTTTCATTTGTAGTAATTCCATTCCGGATTGGAGATAACATTGATTTCGAATTCACGGATTCAATTTCAGATTATCTTCAATTTCATTCAAGTTTGTGAGTTTTCAATTTCTGCTTTTAATTAATGCTTTATCGTTTCTCCTTAGAATTGTTTAATTTCAATTCTTGCCCAGGGTTAATTCATGTCTGATTTCTCTTTTTGCCTAGTTAATATTGTGAGAGTTAGAGTAGTGAACGACCCAAAACTTGATTTACTGCTTTCTTTTACGCAATACGATTAATCTCCCTGTTAAGTTTTCCTTGAGAGACAACTTAGGTTGGCTTACTTAATCTACATTGATCTCGTTGTCGGGGAATACTTTAGGCGATTATTTGTGTTGCTTTATTATTTAAGTTTGATTTTATGTTTATTTTTATTATTCTTCTGTTTCTCGGTTATTTTTCTTCCTCCGGTGTGTGTAATCGGTTTGCTAAGTGTTGTGTATGTAAGGTCGTAGAAGCTTGAAAAAGAATTTGGTACCTTATTTTGACAACATCGATCAACCACGCAAGATTTTAATAAGTTTGCAGGAAGAAGCCGAGTCCAGTTTTAACGAGGTTGACGAACCTTGTTTTGAAGAAAGAAGTTGTTGTGCAATTAGAAGAATCCGGGGGTTGATTTGCCAGACGAGCCAATTGTTTTGGGAAAAATGGCCAACAATCCTCGATATATGGGAGATTTTGCCAGGCCAACATTTGGAACCGCGGCATCAGCTATTGTTCTGCCGACTGAAGTGAGGAACTATGATTTGAAGCAGAACCATCTGAAGTTGCTGCCATGTTATCACGTGATGACAAATGAAGATGTTTTACAATTTGTTCTTGAATTCTACACAGTGGTCCAGTCTTTCCCTCTGCTAGCTATGACTGAGGACCAATTAAAGTTGAAATGTTTCCCATACACAATGAAGGATAGAGCCAAAACGTGGTACCTATCACTTCTACCCAACTCGTTCACTACATGGACGGTTGTATGCGAGAAATTCATGTTAAAGTACTACCCGAACCATAAGACCCAAGAACTGCGCACAAAGATCATGATTTCACTCAAGCAGCAGATGAACCTTTCCACAAGCTTGGGAGAGATTTAGAGAGCTACTTCAGCAGTGTCCACATCATCAGATGGCACCAGAGATGTTGTGGCAATTTTATTATGATGGTCTTATGCAGACAGCTCAGTTTATGGTAGATAGTACTACCGGTGGAAATATTGCAGTGAAGACGGCCGATGAATTGAAGGAGATATTTGAGACACTGGCAGCTAGTTCGCAACAGAAATCCACCAGAACACGACGGGTGGAGGCGAGTGTAGTTACTACTAGTGTAGATATGAAGAAACAAATAGCCGACTTGATGAGAGAGCTACAGGAATTGAATATGAGAAAATCTAATTCTTTATCTCGACAAGAATCTGGGAAGCAAGAGACTATGTCCGAACCATACCGTATCTACGGAGAGTTTGGTCATGCGGTGGAAGAATGTAATAGGATGAGAGAGTATACTTTCGAAGGAGATACTGAGGTTTATGCCGCTCAGGGATACCCACCACGACAGTCTTTTGAGCAAAGACAGGGATTCGACCAAAACCAGCAGCAGCAGAATTCAGGATGGCGAAATCAGTCTAGTGCTGGATGGAGAAACCAGAATCAAGGCCAAGGCTCGGGGACAGAATTACCCATTCTGTCATCCTCACCATCAACAGTTTAACCAGCAGTTGATGCAATATCCTCCACAGCAACAGTGGTATCCACAGCAACATCAAAAATTTCATCCTCAGATACCGTATCCGATGCAGCAAAATCAGTTCATTCTGAATTAGCAGCAACAGTATCAGCGCCAATCCCAGTCTCCTCAGAAGAATTCACTAGAAGATAGTTTGAATGCTTTCATACAGGAAAGCAAGAAAGCACGGGAAGCACAAGATGCTAACATCAAGAGTCTTGAAACAGTTGTGGGACAAATATCTGGAACAATGAACCAGTTACAACAGCAACAGTAGACTGGAAATATACCAAGCCAGGGACAACAAATGCATCATGCTCAAGCGATCACTGTTCTCCGGAATGGAAAGGCTGTAGATAATGGGGTGAGGGAACACCGAGAAAGGACTTTGAGAAAGAGGTGATAGACTACATAAAGCGGACAATCCGTACAAACCTCCAGTTCATTTTCCTGGTCGATTAAGGAACAAGAAGCAAGACCAGCAGTTCTCAGAGTTTTATACGATATTGTCTAAGGTGAATGTTAATTTACCGCTGCTGGAAGTGATCAGGAATGTGTCGGCTTATGTCAAGTTCTTTAAAGAATTGGCATCAAATAAGAGGAGATTTGAGGAGAACGAGCAAGTTTTGGTGTCTGAAAGTGTGAATTCTATTATGCAGCAGTCTTTGCCTCCTAAACAGCGAGACCCAGGGAGTTTTGTTATAAATATTGCCATGGGGAATGGAAAAAAAGCCTCAGAAATGTTGGATCTCGGAGCTGGAATTAATCTGATGCCATATTTCATTTTTAAGTAATTGGGGTTGGGAGAATTAAAGCCTACGCGTATGTGTTTGCAGCTTGTTGATCGTTCTGTTCGGCACCCAAAAGGTATTGTGGAGGATATTCTAGTCCAGGTCGGAGGATTAATTGTTCCGGTATATTTTGTGTTTTTAGAGATTGGGGATGTGCAAGAAAATGGGACTGAACATACATTGTTGTTAGGACGACCGTTCATGGCAATTATTAACACCCTTATCAACGTCAAGAATGGAATCATCAAGATGTCGGTGCTAGGAGAGACGGTGTCCTATGATGTGCATGCCAACAGGGCCAACCCGTCTATCAACTGTCTTGATAACTGCTCTTATATTGACGTTGTTGATACCTTGGCTGAAATGTTCTTCATTGAGAACAACCAATTGGAAGAAGTTTTTGAGGGGTCAGCTGATTTGGAGGAACGATTAATAGAGGAAACTGAGGCAGCAGGACATGTCTTTAGATGAGCCGGAAATCACGGATGATTCCAAGGCTGAGAAAGAAGTGAAAGTTGAGCTGAAAGAACTTCCAACAAATTTGAAGTATGTGTTTCTAGAAGAAGGAAAGAAGAAACCAGTAATCATTTCCTCTGAGCTAACTGACGAACAAGAAGAGGCATTGGTTAAAGTCTTGAAGATGTATAAGCTGCCGTTTGGTTGGAGTCTAACGGACATTCGGGGAATTAGTCCGACCACTTGCATGCACCGAATTAATCTGGAGAAAGGTGTTACACCCAAATAAGATGGACAACGACGATTGAACCCAATCCTCATGGAAGGCATAAAGAAGGAGATTTACAGGTTGCTAGCAGAAGGGATTATCTTTCCCATAGCTGACAGTGAATGGCTCAGTCTCGTCCATGTCGTGTCCAAGAAAAGAGGGATAACGATGGTTTTAAACGATAAAGAGGAGTTGGTTCCCATGAGACCAGACACTGGATGGAGGATGTGTGTCGATTATCGAAAACTAAATGCAGCCACTAAGAAAGATCATTTTCCGCTGCCTTCAGATGTTGGATAGACTGGTTGGCCATGAGTTTTACTGTTTCCTCGATGGACTCTCCGGATATTACCAGATTGTGATTGCTCCATAATATCAAGCAAAGACAACATTCACTTGTCCCTATGGTACGTATGCTTGCAAGCGGATGCCCTTTGGACTCTGCAACGCACCAGGTACTTTTTAGAGATGCATGATGTCTATTTTTTCTGAAATGATCGGTGATTTTGTTGAGATTTTTATGGATGATTTTTTTATATTTGAATCATCTTTTCATGATTGTCTTGGTAAAATTGAGCGGGTGTTGAATAGATGTGTTGAGAGTGGTCTTACTCTTAGTTGGGAAAATAGTCACTTTATGGTCCGGACTGGGATCGTTTTGGGGCACATTGTGTCTAGTAGGGGAGTAGAGGTTGATAAGGCAAAGGTAAATGTGATCGAAAGATTACCTCCACCACGGAATGTTAAGGGAATAAGGAGTTTTCTTGGTCATGCCGGTTTTTATCGGCATTTTATCAAAGATTTTTCAAAAATTAGTCAACCTATGTACCGTCTACTTGCTCAAGATGTTCCTTTTATTCTTTATGATAATTGTTTGGCTTCTTTCAACACTCTTAAGGAAAAATTGAGCAGTGTTCATGTAGTCATGGATCCTATTTGGTCTGTACCTTTTGAGATAATGTGTGATGCTTCGAACTCTATTGTTGGTGTTGTCTTGGGTCAGCATGTTGATAATATGTTGTGTGTGATTTATTATGCTAGTTTGACTTTGACTCATGTCCAAGTGAATTATACCACTACTGAAAAAGAAATATTTGATGTGGTGTTTTCTCTTGATAAATTCCGTGCATACATTATAGGGTCTAAGGTCATAATTCATAGTGATCACGTTGCTTTGCGCTATTTGTTGATTAAACCCCAAGCTAAGCCTAGGCTTATTCATTGGATTCTTTTATTGCAAGAGTTTGATACTGAAATACGTGATAAGAAGGGCAGTGAGAATGTCGTAGCTGATCATCTGTCTCGTTTAGACACTTTCATTCTCCTTCATCGTGTGATGGTATTGCTGAGTCTTTTCTATTTGAACATGCATCTAGTGCATGGATTGTGCCTTGGTATGCTGATATTGTGAATTATTTGGCTTGTGAGGAATTGAGGTCTGATCTTACTTTCCAAGAAAGAAAGCGTTTTCTATCTGTGTGCAGGCAATATTTTTGAGAATGCCCATATTTGTTTAAGCTCGGAAAAGATGATGTGATTCGGCGATGTGTCCCTGATGATGAACAGGCAAGAGTTTTAAAGCTGTGCCACGAGACGCATTGTGGTGGCCATTTTGGAGGACAGAAAATAGCTCACAAGGTGCTTTAATCGGGTTTATTTTCACCTTCGTTATTTAAGGATGCCCACACATTCTATCTGTCTTGTGATCATTGCCAAAGGGTTGGATCCATTGTTCGAAGGAATGAGATGCCCCTCAACAATATCTTGGTAGTCCAGATTTTTGACGTTTGGGGTATTGATTTTATGGGGCCTTTTCCTAAATCTTTTGGGTTTGAATATATTCTTCTAGTTGTTGATTATATTTCCAAGTGGGTCGAAGCAATTCTCACTAAGACTTGTGACTCTCACGTTGTGCTCAGATTTGTGCAGGAAAATATTTTGTGTAGGTTCGGTTTCCCTAGAGCTATCATTAGTGATGGTGGAAAGCATTTTTGTAATAAGATTTTTGAGAAATTGATGAAAAAGAATGGCATCACACACAAGATTGTTGCTCCCTATCATCCACAGACTTCGGGATAAGCCGAGACTAGTAATCAGCAAATAAAGGGAATACTAGAGAAGACAGTGCAGCCATCTCGAAAGAATTGGTCCACCAAGCTGAATGATACACTTTGGGCATACCGCACAACTTACAAGAGTGTTCTCGGAATGAGTCCTTACCGCCTAATCTTTGGTAAAAACTGTCACTTGCCTGTAGAGATCGAATACAAGGCTTACTGGGCTATCAAGGCCGCAAACTTTTATCTTTCCAATGCCGCCAAGCATAGAATGCTACAGATATCGGAGCTGGATGAGTTACCTAATGAGGCATATGAAAATTCTAAAATTTACAAGGACAGAGTCAAGCGCCTCCATGACAGGCTTATTTTGCATAAAGAGTTAAAGGTCGGGATGAAGGTTCTGTTGTTCAACTCGAGGTTAAAGTTGTTTCCTGGGAAACTTAAGTCTCGATGGACTGGTCCATTTACTATCACCAAGGTTTTACCGTATGGTTCCGTTCAGTTAATGAATGACGAGACTAAGGCAGTTTTTCTAGTTAACAGACAACGGGTGAAGCCTTATATTGAAGGAGAGTCCGAGGTTCAGATTGTAGAATCCGAGCAGATCCTGGATCTCGTTCTTTGAAAGCTCGTCTAGTTGTCAAGCTAATGACGTTAAAAAAGCATTGTGTGGGAGGCAACCCACAAGTTGGTAGTTTTCTTCTCTTTTAATTTTTTTGTTTATGTCTTTAAATTTCTTTTTGTTCTTGATATCGGCTGTGAGGGTATTTGTTTTTTATGTTGCAGGTCCTAAGTACGAGGTTTCAAGGCGCAGTACAGAACTCAACTTCAGCGATCGCTCACACTCAGCGACCGCTGTGTGTTGCTCAGCATCGCTGGAGCCAGCGGTCCCCCGACCTCAGCGACCGCTGAGTGTGGTAAAATTTCAAGGGGGTCGAATACAGGGCGAAGAGTCCACGGTTGCTGCACCTATGCGACCGCTGAATGTGGTGAAGTTTCAAAAGGATCGAATACAGGGCGAAGAATCCGCGGTCGATGCACCTTCGCGACCGCTGAGTGTGATAAAGACTGGAACTTCAGCGGTCCCCCACCCTAGGAGACCGCTGAGTCCCATATCCTATAAATATTCGCGAACCCTAATTTCCAACCGCCATTCCCATTTTTATCCTTTCTCCCCACTTCTGCTCTCTCTCTCATTCTTACTTCCCCACCACCATACTTTTACCCCACCATCGCCGCATGTTCTTTCTCCTTCCTCAACGGTTGCTCCTTCCAGCAGCCCAGTGGTCCCTCGCATTCAGTGACCGCTAGCTTTCCTATTTTTCAGCGCTCTCGTTCTTCAGCACACGCTATTTTTGCTCGTTCTGCTTGTTCCTACCGTCGTTTCTTAGGGTCAGACTGGTGTAATGGCACGAACCAAGAATGCTCCGAGCTCTACATCTCAACCACAAGACCCCATGGAGGAAGAGAAACCTGTCGATTGTTCCTGCGAATATGATTGTGTTGGGAAAATTATAAGGTTTTGATTTGATACCAAAACCTAACTGATTCTCCAACCGAATAAATGATCGATTCAATCTAAGTAGAGTTTTCCAGCTCGCCTGTTTGAGCTTTATATTTTCTAGGTTTACAGGTTAAGGAAGCGGAAGACAATAACCCGACATGTGTCTACGGCGGGGAGTCAGCTAGCGGAAGACAGCAGAAGTTCCAGCTGTGTCTACAGCAGGAGTCAGCTAGCAGAAGATAACAGGAGCCAACCTTCAGCTGAGTCCTCCAGCAGAGCATGATCAAGCTAAAGAGAATTCGAGCTGAGTTCAAAACACAGCCAGTCCAGCTGTACAGAACAAAGGGAACTAACTCTGAAGACATCACTTCAAGTCAGTCCAGCTCTGAATTCAAAAGCCAGCTCCAAAGGCAGAAGATCCCGGCGTCAGAGGAAGTCAACATGCCTCAACCAATGAGGGATTGCCGAATCAGCATCCTAGACTTCAGGCCCTAGGATGTGACACAAATGAAGATAGGTGCAGATTCGCCCAACGGCAGATCTCGAATTTAAGAAGAGTAGGTAAGATTCAAACGGCTCCTCCAACGGCTAGTCTTGAATCTCTACCTATATAAACCCGTCTTCAACCTCAGGATCATATACGAAAAACTCTCTACAAGCTTTCATTCTCTAAAATCATCAATCTTTCAAAAGCTCTTAAGCAATTCTACATAGTTCAAAGAACACTTTATCTTAAAGTGTTTCTAGTTCAGAAACTGCTTAGTTTTTCGTCTGATCCCTAGGACAAAATCTTTGTATATCTTAAGCCTAGATTTCAAACGAGTTCATCATACTCTAAAGTTCTTCATTGTAAGAACTCGTTCACAGTTGGAACCCCAAACCAAACCCCTCTTTACCCAGAAAGGTTAGGTCAAGGTTACGCTTGCTTGAAGCGGGAAATTCAAGTGTGTAAGGTTTTTTCAGTACCCGTAAACTGAAAGGTTAGGCTTGACAGTGCCCGCAAACTGTTGGAACACAGCTCGGGTTAGAGTTGTGAAGTTGCTTGGTACTTGTAAACCAAGTGGTAGTGGATTACCAGTGAACCTGGTCGTGGACGTAGGAGGTGTTACACCGAACCACGTAAAAACTCGTGTGCTCTTTTCTTTCCTCTTAAATTCAGTTTTGTACTAACTCTTTCATATTATTGCATATTTGATCAAAACTGCATACGCAGATACTCTCCAAAGACAGATGTGTCTCTCTGAAAGTTGCACAACTTGACTAAGCTGAAAACATAAAGTAAATCTTTTCAAACTGAGTTTTTCTAAGTAACCGAGCTAAGTTTTCAAACCACCACATTTCGCACCGCCAACTGAGTTATTTACCCAGCTGACCCTCCCCAACTGGATCAATAACTGAGCTCACCAACTCTGTGATTTAACTTGAAAAGTTTTTAGAAATCTATTTGGTGTATTCACCCCCCTCCCTCAACACCAAATACCTAGCTCAGGGACCATCAATTGGTATCAGAGCCGTGGTTCAACAGACCACCGTTTCTGTATCAAGAGATCTCTCTTGACAATCTGTCAGTGGTCATCTGAACAGATCCTCTTTGTGAAAAACTCATAATATTACATACTGCATATTTTCCATGGATTCTTATCTTAACAGGAATCTTCCCACCTTCTCGGTAGACGATTATGCAATATGGAAGTTCAGGCTGAAGAGCTTTCTCTGTGCGCATCACGATATGATGTGGGACGTCATCACAGACGGACCCATCATCATCTACAAACAAGGGAACGAGCTTGTTCCAACTCAAGATGGCGAACAACCAAGATATCAGCTCATTCCCAAGCCCAAGAGTGAGCACACCTCAGAAGAAAGGAAACAGGCTGGACTAGACAGCTTCGCGAGGAACACCATATCCTCAACGGTCTCCAATGCCTACCTCAGCAAAATCATCAACTGCGAAACAGCAAAGGAGATGTGGGAAACCCTAGCAAAGCTATGCGAAGGATCGGATGACATAAAGGAGAATAAATTCACGATTGCATGCCAGAAGTTTGATAACTTCAAACAGCTGGTCAATGAGTCCATCGAAGGGATGGAACTCAGATTCTCCAATATAGTGGTGGAAATAGAAACCATCAGAACTGGGAAATACACCCAGCGAGAAAAGAATCTAAAAGTTCTTTCAACACTCACAGCTGAATGGAACACCTATAAGGTGGTACACCAAAGTTGAAGTGACCTAGGTGATCTTTCAACTGAAAGATTATACTCCCTGCTCAAAGCCAACGAATACAACTTGAAGATTACAATGAAAGAATCTTCAAGCAATCAGAATGATGGAGAGCTGACACCTGCAACAAAGGAGATTGCGTTCAGAGCCAACTCTGAAAAATCCGCATACGTACAGTCATCTGAGTCATCGAAGAAGGATAAGAAGGACATGAGCAAGGAAGAGCTACTTGAAGAAATAGCCATGCTGGTCAAAAGCTACAACAGACTCAACACCAGCAAGGGCAAATACAAGAAGTTCGCAAGAACTTACAGAGACAAGTACGCAGCAGCTGATGAGAAGTCAACTGACAAACGAACAGAAGAAGGTTGCTTCAACTGCAAGGAACCAGGACACTACCGGCTAGATTGTCCAAAGCTGTCCAAGAAAGACAAAGACCAACTGAAAGCTAAGACAGCTGACAGAAGGAGAGCTTACATCTCCGATGAGGAATCAGAGTGCAACAAAATGGATGACAACATGCCATTTTCAGACTCGGAAAAAGAAGCCCTGATGGCTCATGATGAACCTGATTGGGATACATGCTTCATGGGACAAACAGACGGCATTGATGAAGATGAGGTAATGTCTCGAACTCAAAATCTATCTAACCTGTCACCATCACACGAACACTCTACACAGGTTTTAGAATCAGGGCTACCTGATTGGAGTCTAGTAGAGAAAGTAATGAACGATTCCAAGGAGCTTCAAGAGATCCTTGACGTCATTATGTGTGAGAATGCCGAGCTGAAAGCGAAACTGGAAAAGACAAGGTATCAGACGCAGCTGATACAACACAGCTCCAACAAGAAGTTGTTTCACTAAAAGACAAAATAGTGAAACAAGATCAGCTGATGAAGGAATTCTACTATGAGAAGAAACAACTGATGGAAGATGTGGAAAAGGTCACAGCTGAATCGGAAAAGAAGTCAGCTGAGATCATTGAGCTGAAAAGCACCGAGAGGTACTATCTAAGAAGATAGTAGCTCTCATCAAAGCCACGTCAACAATGGACGAGATCATTAGTGCTCAACGTCCAGCAGCACTCAAAGCGAGACTGGGATACAATGAATCAAAGGATGCCTCAAACATTGCCTCCATAAGTGGAACTAAGGTAATGTTTGTACGAGCAAAAGAACATCCAATCCCAGCAACTCAGCATCAACAGTTGAGGACACAGCAGGCGTCAGGAAGACCAGCTGTGAAACATCCTCAAGCTCCGTCAAGGACACAGCAGGCATCAAGAAGGCCAGCTGTGCGACAACCTCAAGCCCAACTCAGACAGCAACGTGCTCAACCTCAACAAAGACAGCAGGCTGGATTTTACAGATATCAGCAACAGCAACAGCACGTTGAACGATATCAACCAAGATATCAGAGATACCCAGCTGGATATCACTCACATGAGTACCAGCTGGATAATCATTTCCAGCCACAGCATCACACAAGACAGCAGAGACAAAGGAACGTCTCAGCTAGGTACACAGCTGGAAACCGAAAGAAATCAAGACATCAAGACAAGAAGACACTGAGATCAAGACCCCGCCAGCAACAACCGAAGAACACAAAGAATGTGTACATCGACTCAGCTGGGAGAATTATCAGATCAAATGACCCAATTCGAGTCATCAAGCAGATCTGGGTCGTCAAAAGATCTCTGTCTAACCCACAAGGACCCAATTAAAATTGGGTACCTAAATTTTGATCTTTTGTATAGGTTGTAAGGAATCGACGCATCACTGAGGAGTCGATAAGAATGCTATGGTACTTGGACAGTGGATGCTCCAAGCACATGACGCACCTAAAGCATCTACTCCATGAGTATATCGAGCATCCAGGCCCACAAGTAACATTTGGTGACAACTCCAAAGGCTTAACCAAAGGTTATGGTACATTTAAAACTAAGAATGTCATAATCCCAAATGTTTCTTATGTACAAGGATTGCAACACAACTTGCTTTCCATTAGCCAATTCTGCGACAACGGTTTTTCTGTCAAGTTTGATGCACAGGGATGCACAGTGAAGAACAGGGAAACCAAGCAGATACTCCTAAGAGGGAAAAGAGAAGGAAATATGTATTTTGCTGACTGGAACAGCAGCCCTCCGGAGACTTGTCTTGTATCGAAAAGCAGCAATGAAGTCGAGTGGTACATGGCACAGACGGCTGAATCATCTAAACTTCAAGACAATCAACAAACTGGCTAGGAACCAGCTCGCTAATGGAATTCCAGATCAAATATATGACAAAAGTCATATGTGCAGCGCGTGTCAACAAGGAAAGCAGACAAGAATTTCATTCTCTCTCAAGCCGATTCGATCGGCGATCGAGTACTTCAACTCCTTCACATGGATCTTTTTGGTCCAGTTACTCCAGCAAGCTTCAATGGCAGAAAATATACTCTAGTCGTAGTGGATGATTTCTCAAGATTCACATGGGTATCATTCTTGTACCAGAAGAGCGAAACCAGGACTAAGCTGCCTATCCTGCTGGAAAGATTATCAACACAGAAAGAGTGCAAGATATTGTCAATAAGATCAGATTGAGGAACGGAGTTTCTGAATGAAACTATTTATGATTACTGCGAGAAGAACGAAGTTCATCATCAAACATCTGCAGCACGCACACCTCAGCAGAATGGTGTAGCAGAGAGAAGAAACAGAACACTCAAAGAAGCAGCTACCTCAATGCTAGCCCGCTCTGCCATTCCAAAGAAGTTCTGGGCCGAAGCAATCAACACAGCATGCTTCACTCAGAATCGCTCCCTACTCACATCAAGGCAAGGAAAGACACCATATGAGCTATGGAACAACAGAATACCATACATTGGATATTTCAAGGTATTCGAATCCAAATGTCATATCCTAAACAATGGAAAGACACAGCTCAAGATGTTCGACGAGAAGACAGACCGAGGAGTATTCCTTGGTTATTCTGTTGTGAGTAAAGCATACAGAGTCTTCAATAGAAGAACTCAAACAGTCGAAGTAACTCCACATGTTACCTTTGACGAATCCTCCTTCGAATATAGAGATTCTATCAAACGAAGAAATGAAGGAGAATCTTCAAGACTGATTCAGACAAGAGCTTAAGAAAATCGAATCAGGAATCTGGGCGAACCATTAATTTGGGACGATGAGCCAGAGGAGGAACTTCAAATCAACCGGGAAGCTCCACCAGCTGGAAATCGAGAAGAACCTTCAACGCCAAATCAAGGGGGAACGTCATCAGCTGGAAATCCAGCTGAATCCCAAGCTCCATCTCCAGCTGAGCCTCTACAGAAGTCTCCTCAAAATCTAAATCAAAGAGAACCAATCTCTCAATACTTAACTACTGAGCAACTCCAAGACAGGCGAAATTTAGCCATTTCAAGCATCAATCAATTGGAAGAAGAAATTCGTAAAAGGAGAAGATGGATTGAAGATCATCCATCATCAGTAATCATTGGAGAACCATCTGACCAAGTCAAAACCAGAAGCTCAGCTGCTCAAGCTTCTTCGGATCATCAAGAAGCAGCTGACACAGCTCAACTTTCAGTAGAGCTAGAACTGACGGTCTATGATGAAGATATAGCTCTAATGGCGTGTTACGTAGCTCAAGTGCCAGAGCCTCAATCAATTCTCGAAGCTTTGAAGAGCGTGCCTTGGACTAACGCCATGCAAGAAGAGCTGAACGAATTTCTCAGAAATTGTGTCTGGAAATTGGTCGACAGACCTCAAGAAGTCAAAGTCATAGGACTAAAATGGATATTCAAGAACAAATTGGATACCATGGGAGTCGTCATCAGAAACAAAGCTCGACTGGTTGCCAAGGGCTACACTCAGCAGGAAGGAATTGACTTCGAAGAATCATTTGCTCCAGTAGCGCGATTGGAAGCAATCAGACTCTTTCTTGCCTATGCAGCACATCACAAATTCAAGGTCTATCAAATGGATGTGAAGTGTGCATTCTTAAATGGAGAAATCAAAGAAGATGCCTACGTTGAACAACCTCCAGGATTTGAAGTAGAAGGAAATAAACTCTACAAGCTAAAGAAGGCGCTTTATGGATTGAAGCAAGCACCTCGAGCTTGGTATGACACTCTGTCAAATTTCCTTGTATCTAAAGGATTCAAGAAGGGCTCAGTAGTCAGAACTCTATTCACCATCAAGTCAGGAGAAGACATCCTGGTTGTTCAAATCTATGTAGACGACATCATCTCTGGATCAAGATCAAACTTCTTATGCCAAAGATTTGGAGAGATGATGTCAGAGAAGTTCCAAATGTCCATGATGGGAGAAATGAGTTTCTTCCTAGGACTTCAAGTCAACCAATCATCAGAAGGGATTTTCATAAATCAATCCAAATACGTGAAAGACTTGATCGTCAAGTATGGAGTTCAATCCAGCAGAACTGTAAAGATTCCAATGAACACCAACTGGAAGATTGAACCAGGAACTGAAGGGAAGTCAGTTGATTCCAGCAAATACAGAGGGATAATAGGATCCCTGCTGTATCTAACAGCAAGTCTTCCAGACATCTCTTTCGCAGTCGGAGTGTGTGCCAGGTTTCAAGTTGATCCAAAGGAAGCACACATGCAAGCAGCCAAGAACATTCTCAAATATCTCAAAGGAACTCAGAATGTTGGGCTGTGGTACCCAGCTAAAGACAATCTACGGTATTTGGATATTCAGACTCAGACTTCGCTGGAGATCGGTTGGACAGAAAATCAACTTCAGGAACTTGTCAGTTCTTAGGAACTAAGTTGATTTCATGGTTTTCAAAGAAGCAAACGTGCGTCGCAACTTCCACAACAGAAGCAGAATATATGGCCGCTAGAAGCTGCTGCTCACAAATTCTCTGGTTGAAACATCAGCTGGATGACTATGAAGTAAAAACTGGACAGGTTCCAATTTTCTGTGATAGCTCAAGTGCGATTGCTATTTCAGAGAATCCAGTACTTCACACAAGATGCAAGCATGTAGACGTACACCATCATTTCATCAGAGATCACGTGGAAAAGAGGGATGTGATTGTTGAGAAAATTCACACAGACATACAGCGGGCTGATATACTCACAAAGCCGCTGATAGAAGCAAGATTCAAAATGTTGTGCGGATTACTTGGACTACTCAACCCAGACTATGCTTCACCCAGCTGAATGGAAACGAGACCTACTGAATGGAACGGACCAGTGAATGGAAGCAGACCCAGCTGAATGGAAGCAAACAGCTGGAATTCAGATTCAACGTCACTGGTATCAGCTGAGAAATAATCCAGCTAAACCAGATGCTAAAATTGAAGGATTATTCAGCTGAGGGGAAACCAGCTGGAACCACGATCACCCAGCACACCCACTCAACCGAGGTATCAGCTGACTACAATGATCAGCTGAGAGGTTTGCAACAACATTAACTACACCTACTCAATCTGTTTTCAGTCAACTCATATCTTGTCATATCTAATCAAATTTAATTAAAAGTCTGCAAAGAATTGAATCATGGGAGTTTCGAGGCAAAAGTCAAAACGCCTCAACCGTCATCTCTTGCGCATTAACTCGCATCTTCTAATCAAGAAACTGACATGACGCGAGAATGACTTCCAGTCGTAGATCTTCTAATCAATCGACAAATCTTGATCGTCCATTCATCAAGAAAGCTATATAAATATGCTAGAAGATATACGTAAAGCATTGCATCAACCCTAAAAAGTTTTTTTTTTGCATTCTTTATTATTTTCATCAATTGGTATTATTTGTTTCTACTAACAAAAGTTGCAGAAGAAGAACATGGAATCCAGAAAGATATCTCCCGAAGCCAATCAAACTTGAAGAATCTGTCAAAGCTTCAAGATAAGAGTTGCTTAACTCTCAAGAACCTCAAGAAGACGGAGTTCCAGGAGAAGATGAAGCCCATCGACAGATCCGGTCCAACATAGTGGGAGACTGTAAAGCTCAAGAACGTCGTTCATCAGGAAGGTGCAGAAATCTTCCTGGGAATGTCAAAGGAAAAAGACCTCCTCCGCCCCATTGTTTCTCTCAACATTAAAGAGAGAACGGGACATACAACTCCCTGGGATGCAAAAATCAACGTCAACAGACCTGAACCAGATATTGATAAAGCCGGAGTCTTCAAGAGCAATCGTGTCAAAGCTCTTGCTCCACCACAGGAGGCACAGAAAAAGATGCAGGAGACAAAGCAGCATGCATCTATTTCCGTCCCAGCTGGGAATCAGAAACAACTTGAGGAGACAAAACATGCTGAAGCACCGTCTTCAAACAGAAGACTCAAGTCAAAGGTGCTCAGTCAGTCAGCCGAGAAGCCAGCTGACATTATAAGAGAATTCGTAATTACTCTCCGAGGAGCAGAAGGCCTACAAGCTGTCGATTCTTACGGTGAAAAAGAAGTTTATGCGCCTGCGTGAACATCATCG
Organism: Agastache rugosa; assembly: GCA_031470985.1. Lineage (NCBI taxonomy): Eukaryota > Viridiplantae > Streptophyta > Magnoliopsida > Lamiales > Lamiaceae > Agastache > Agastache rugosa. Next base: position 30,907,707 of record CM062601.1, on the reverse strand, counting down.
TCATCAATGCCGCAACGTAGTATTCCAGCTGGTCAACTAAGCTTAAACCCCAAGACAGATGGAATACTTCAACCGCCTTCTCCTCAATTTCCTTCAGCTCAACAGGGACACCAGCTTCGAGATCTTCCGATGAAAGATGCTCAAGCCCCTGCACCAAGATCAAATGAAAGACATCACCCAGCCAATGATCACCTGTAGCTGGATGATGATGATATGAGCTGAACCCAATACCCACCACTTCGAAGTGGAAGGGGAATACTCAAGTCCCTCAAGCGCTGAATCAGACTTTCTCATTCAATCTAAGAAGTCTGAAGAAGCAAAATTACAAGGAATGAAGTTGTGCCCGACTCAGAATATATTATCTCCAGTGCCAACTCATCCCTCCAAGCACTCAGCTGGACCGCCCCAGCTGAATTAGGCCAAGGACGCTGTGTCTGCAATCACAGCTGAGGCTAATGCTACTGAAGAAGAGCCAGCTAATACAACAGCTGAGCCACCTAGACTCCAGACCTCGCTGCTCAGAGCTGAAAACCACAGTTTCGCCAAGCTAAAACATCACAACAGCCGATGGTGTATCTCTCCCACCCTGTTTGATCATGCCAAAAAGGGGGAAGTAAGGGAGAAGAGACAAGTTAAAGAAGAGGCAAACTGTTGAGCTAGAGGAACCAACTGAATCAGAATCAGCTGAAGAAGAGACGAGTCAAAAGAAAGAAGCAACGGATGCAGAAGAGAAGACCCAGCCAACTGGGATTGAAGACTGAAGAATTGAAGATTTTTTTTTCTTTCTTTTTCCTGTGTTATAATGTATTTTCTTACATTAATAAAACACAAGTTTTTCTGCGTCATAAGTTGTCTCAGTTAGGTTTTGGCATCATCAAAAAGGGGGAAATTGTTGGGAAAATTATAAGGTTTTGATTTGATACCAAAACCCAACTGATTCTCCAACCGAATAAATGATCGCTTCAACCTAAGTAGAGTTTTCCAGCTCGCCTGTTTGAGCTTTAGATTTTCTAGGTTTACAGGTTAAGGAAGCGGAAGACAGCAGTCGACCCAGCTGTGTCTACAGCAGGAGTCAGCTAGCGAAAGACAAACAGGTTTCGTGTCTACAGCAGGAGTCAGCTAGCAGAAGATAACAGGAGCCAACCTTCAGCTGAGTCCTCCAGCAAAGCATGATCAAGCTGAAGAGAATTCGAGCTGAGTTCAAAACACAGCCGGTCCAGCTGTACAGAACAAAGGGAACTAACTCTGAAGACATCACTTCAAGTCAGTCCAGCTCTGAATTCAAAAGCCAGCTCCAAAGGCAGAAGATCCCGGCGTCAGAGGAAGTCAACATGCCTCAACCAATGAGGGATTGCCGAATCAGCATCCTAGACTTCAGGCCCTAGGATGTGATACAAATGAAGATAGGTGCAGATTCGCCCAACGGCAGATCTCGAATTTAAAAAGAGTAGGTAAGATTCAAACGGCTCCTCCAACGGCTAGTCTTGAATCTCTACCTATATAACTGAGCTCACCAACTCTGTGATTTAACTTGAAAAAGTTTTTAGAAATCTATTTGGTGTATTCAACCCCCCCTCTACACCAAATACCTAGCTTAGGGACCATCAGATTATCCATTTCCTATCTACAATCCTCTTTTAGGTGCCATTTTTCAGCTTTTAAATCGGTTTGACGTTACTGTACCCAGCTATTTTGATTGGAGTTTAGTGGAATCTCTTGGGGGTGTAAAATAAGCTTAAGAAGTATCTGAAGAATTTGGGTATGGATAAATTTGCCTTGATGGAGGTACCTGTTTATTCTCTGTTATATTTAGAATTGTTGACTACATTTGATGTTGCGGAGGATTTTTCACATTTCACTTGTCGGATGTGTAACACCCTAATTTACTAAAGTAAAATGTTACTCTTTTAACTTCATAAATGCGGAAATTACTTAAAATTTTTGAAAGATACTAAATTATTAATTCTAAGTCATTTACATCCTACAACTCTCTATATAAGAACTATTTCACAAACCAATCAAACATAAAATAATTTGCTCAAAAATTTCAATATGATAAAATTAGTCCAAATAAAATTTCATGTTCAACTTGAAATTCAACCACTAACTCTAGAAATCCGAAGAATTTAATCATAATTCAATCTAAGTAAAAAAAACAACTTATGCGCATAAAAAGTCTAACATAACGGAAAACAATTCAGAAAGAAGTTTAAACATTAACTAAATAACTGACACCCCGTTTCCTCCACGCCGCTCCAAGCTCACTGACCTGAAAATATTGTAAAAAATATGGGGGGTGAGTACTCATAAAACGTACTCAGTGGTGGGTTAATCATAGGATCATTTCACTTTCTTGTCCAACAACATACATAACGCAGGAAGTGTAAACCGTACCATCATGCTTGTCTATAAACCACAAGAGCTCAAGGCATACAAGGCGAATATAGAACAAAACATGATCATCTATAATCCACAAGAGCTCAAGGCATACAAGGCGATTATAGGACATTCAATCACTGTGCACAGGACATCCATTAACATATAATCCACAAGCGCTCTAGGCATTCAAGGCAATTATATGCATTCATTAACATAACACATCACACATTCCATACGATATAACATGTTGGACATAAAACATTCCACAAACATCATTTATTCTCATTTAAAACACTTTGATCCATAAAGCATAATAAAACACTTTCTGGAGTTTGGAAGAAACTTACCCACATGACGTAACAAATCACAACTTTTGAGTTTGAAAGAAGGTTTACCCACCTCAAAGTTGAGCACAAACGATCCAAGAAATCAAATAGTAGACGAGGGTCCTAGTTGTGCCACACCTAGTCAATTATAACCAAAATATATATAAAGGCCTATTTGAACTTACTGAAAGAATTTTCTAACAGTTCTCATTAAGAACTTCTATATTTATATATATATTAAGTAACTTTTCTATCATTTTATTCCAAATCATCATCACATGTATACGAAAATGAATTTATACATTTAATTATGACCACATTAAATTTAATTAACTTGAAATATTAAGATCAATAACATGTACAACCTTTATACTTCATGAACAGGAACTAATCTCTATATTTATTTTATTTATTTATTTATTTTTTTTTTAAACTCTATTTACAAGTTCTCCCTCTCTCGATTCTTATATAAATAAAAATTTCGTAGTCAATCTTTAATTACTCAATATATTTTCATTCTTGTATGCTCAAGATTGCACACAGGATCCATCACAAATAGTGCCTCGAAATCAAATCTCCATTTAGCAAGTATTAAAAATTTAAACTTATTCACCGCTCAATCTCATCTAGCTATTTGATATATTTTCGTTCGTATTACACTGGTTTTCACAGATTAAACACAAGCTATGAATTTTGACATTGGATATCACAAGAATAGGAGTTTTCCTCTTTGAATACAAAATAATTTTCAGGAATTGAAAGAAACTTAAACTTTCCTAAAAATAGAACATACTTCAAAACTTAAATCAAAACTCACCGACAAGAAAAAAAAATATTGAACGAAAGTTGTGGCTGAGTTTGAGTTTGAGGAAATCAACGCTCCTTTTAATTTCTTGAAGCTCGCCCACGCCGATCGAAATTTCGTATACAGAGGATGCTTTGTAAATCTTTGATTTGTGATAAAAACGTTTTACGTAGAAGCTAGGGTATATAAGAGTTTGAAAAGAAGAGGTTGAGTTGAATTAGGAGTAGAAGTGATTAACACGATCCCTTGAAATCAGAATTGTAATTATCCTATACTTCTCACTGTTGCTCAAGAGTCACACCACGGCAGAAACAAAAGAAAAGAAAGAAGAAGAAGAAGAATAATAATAATAATAATAATAATAATAATAATAATAATAATAATAATAATAATAATAATAATAATAATAATAATAATAATAATAATAATAATAATAATAATAATAATTCCTCTTGATACTTAATTAGCTCTTTCTTGATTCACATTGATGACATTTATCTGTCCAAATTAAATAATCTAAAAATCCTATACAAAAGTTTAGGCCCAAAAATTAAATTCAAACGAAAATCTCTTAACTAGGGCGCAACTATGGACTCCCTCAAGTCCACAATAATAATAAAAATATTTCGAACCATTCAAGGTCGAAACATTTCATAATCAAATAATTAATAACAAACATATTAATAAGCCATACAAAGTAAATTAAAGCTTATTAAAAAAAACGGGGTGTTACAGGATGTTTGGGCAAGAATTTACTGTCACTAACCGCATTATGAAGCGGATTTTTGGTTTTCCACTGGAGGGGACCATAAAACACCACTGGGGTTTGATACTGCTGAGGCGTGGGAACTGTTGTTCGGGATCAACAATTGGAATTCGGCGAAAATGTCTAGTGGATTTATTCGAGATCCTGCGTTGGGGATTCTTCACAAATTCATTGCCTATAACATTAGTGGCAATGAGCAGGCGAACAAGGTCAATACTGTGGAAGTTTTCCTGCTCACGGCTGTTGTCCAAAATATCAAGGTGTCTCCTACGGCATTTGTATTTGATTCCTTACAGAATATTCAGTGTCGGACACGTTGTCATCCTGCACTTCCTCACATTGTCACTGTATTGGCCACACATTTCCAGTTAATTTCTCCGAATGGATTTCCTCCCGAAGTTCAGAAAAGATTGCCCGCGAGGCGCATTGATTTGAATGAGTTGCGCGGTGCACCCTTTGCTATCAACAAGACTACGCTCATTCCCCATAGGCAACGCCGCTGTGTGAAGAATCATCTTAATTCTTTGGCCATCGGTCCACGTGTGGATGAGCCGCCACGCACTGCGCCGGTAGACGATGATGATGATGATGATGATGATGATGATGATGATGATGATGATGATGATGATGATGATGATGATGATGATGATGATGATGATGATGATGATGATGATGATGATGATGATGATGATGAAGCCGATCCTGAGGGTCATGCTGGGATGGATACAGCGTGGCGTCTCGTGGAACGGGGTCCTCTTCCCTTGGATTTTCTCAACTCCGTGAGAATCTTCAGGCTTTTCGCAATGATTGGAGCACTCAGTGGGGGCAGTTTCAACATGATGTTTATGGCCGTTTTGATGCGCAGAGAAGGCAGCTGTATTCTTACCATCAGCAGTTAGAGGAGCATAGTCAGCGTTTGGATGCCCAAAATCAGCAATTGATCGCTCAGAATCACATGTAGAGCGAACAGAATCAGTAGTGGGCCCTACAACAGCATCAACTTGCCGATCAGAATATGTACTTGGCCGCTTTGGAGCAGCAGTGGGCTATTGGGACCCTGCACCATGGCCATCTGCCTCCACCACCTCCTGATCAACAGTGATTCCTCACTGATGTGTCGTATGTTTTCTGTTTCTTCTGTTGTTTTGTTTTATTTTATTGTCGTTTTTGTGTTTTGCTTTCCTAGGTTGCTGGATCAGTTGTTGGCATATTGTTTCGCGTTGGGCTTCATTTCTTTTCGTAACGTCTCATTTTCTCTATCTCTTTCTTTTTGCTACAATGAGGGCATTGTTTTCTTCTCTTGTGTGAGGGGGGCCCTTTTGGATTGAGTGTCTTATCTTGTCCTCGTCAGTCTTGATTTGATTCAAACTATGAAAGTTTGTGGATGGAATATGATGTATTATGTTTTGATTTAATTGATGGTTTGAGGATATTTTTCATCATTTTCTTTAAGCATTGTGTTCACTTCATAGTTAATGTTCGAGGTAAAATTCACTAGGTAAATCCTCCGGTGTATCCCGAGTCTAGGTTGTGCTTCATTTAATAGGCAAATTGATTTTTGTAAACAAGACACTTTTATAATAGGCATAGATTAATGGCAAAAATATTATGTACGTGTTGGACTATATATATACACAACACAAAAACTTGTGCTTGCAGTCTCATAGTAAACCGAGTCTCGATAACGACCTGGACCCACTATTGAGCCAAGTGGTGCATTGGTGTGGCATGATAGAATTAGATTTGAAAAAATTGAATTTCATTTAATTTAAAATATGAAAATTACATTAATTGAAAATGAAAAAATTACATGAAACATAAATAAGAAAATTACATTAATTTTAAAAAAACACATAAATTTTTTAATAAACATAGAAATTACTATTTATGTCCTAGTGGTCCAAATCGTGTGACCAAATGTGCTCGACCAAATCTGTTTTAAGTAATGCCGCCATTCGTTTATCTCTGAGACGTGCATCCCTCGCCATATAGGCTTCGAAACAAGGCCAGAGTGATTGGCTCACACCGGAGTTACTGATAGACGCTCCGCTGTCGTTGTCGTCTCTCCAATTGACAACATCTTCCCATTCATCTAGTATAATGCATGTTGTGCATGATGATGCACGCAAAAAATATTAAGTTTGCAATGTCTGTGCCACGTCAGTAGCAAGTAGCCGTTGCATTCGGCCATTGCAACTTTATTTGATTTTTATTATTTTTTTAAAATTTGGCACGTGTATGCACGTGCCTAACATCTCGTCCCTTGAAGGTAACTCACCTTCTGTCATTCCAAATTCGTGGAGGATCTTAGCTTGAAAACTATCTTGCACACCTCCAAAGTAGATGCAGCTCTTGTATTGATTTGCTTTCAGTCCGGAGACAACTAAGAATTTTTGGAAAGCTTCCATTAGTTGTCTACTATGAAGCATAGATACGGTCCAGGGGGCAGCGTATTCACAAAAAACGTATTAAATACGAATATGAAAAAAATACGGTAGAAAAACGTATTAAAACGTATTTATTTATTTAATTTATTTTTATTTTTTTAAATTAAATACGAAAAAAATTCGGTCAAAATATGTTTTCTAAAAGTCAAAATACGTATTTCACTTGAAAATGTTGTATTTTACAAAATTTCTGAGCATTCTGCTCAAACAAAACCATACGGACGGTACCTCCCCATCCAAAAATCGATTATCGCCCCTCAAGTTGTTTGCCGTCGTCGCCGCCGTTCAGCCCAGACGCCGCCTTTCAGCCCGACGCCGCCGATCACTAGCACTGGGTGCTAACCCATCATGTTCGAAAATAGGATTTGGGTTCGAATTTGGGGGTTTTCTTCAAAAGCAGTCGCGATCGATTCTTCTTTCTCTTTTTTTTTTAAATAGAATTTGGGTCGCGATTTGCTTATTGAAGAATGAATGGGTTTGATTTTGAGTATATGATGGGAGGAGGCAGTGGGATGAATTATATGGTTTAGGGGCTGAGGAGGTCAGGCGGTTTGCCCAATTATAAATTTATAATGGTTGAATTATTTTTCACTTTAAAATTGAATTAATGCTTAGTGGGCTGTAATTATAGACTTATAGTCAGTGGGTTATATGAGTTTATATATTAATGTATTTATATTAATGAGTTTCATATTATTATTATTATTATTATTATTATTATCAAACTATAAAAATATTATTAATAAATAAAACATATTCTTAACGTATTCATATCTTGATTTTTAAAAAATTAGCGTATTTTCGTATCATATCGTATTCGTATTTCGTTTTCGTATTCGTACCTGTACTTCATAGGTTGTCTAAGAGAAGTAACATCACCCCTTGCAAACAACAAAATATCATCTGCAAAACACACATGAATATAGCCCAATCTCTTGCATCTAGGATGAAAATGAAAATTCCTATTAATTTGAAGCTCTAGCAGACATTTATTTTGATATTCCATGCATAGCACAAAAAAATAGCCCTTGCCTAAGGCCCCTTCTTGCTTCAAAAGGGTAAGTAAACTCCCCATTCATATTAATGGTATAGGAAATTGTGTTTAAACAGACCATGATCCATCGCACAAATTTATAAGGGAATCTCAATTGCAAAAGAAGATACTTCACAAACGGCCATTCCACTGAATCATAAACCTTTTGTATATCGATCTTAACCATACATCGTGGTGAGAACTGCTTTCTGTTGTACCATTTAATTATCTCATGACTGAGAAGGATATTATCAAATATGCCCCTACCCTTGACAAATGCACATTGATTCATACTGATGATGGTATTCAAAACTCCTTGCATCCTCCTATTTGTCAAAACTTTTGGAGATGATCTTGTATAAGATGTTGTAGCAAGCAATAGGTCTATAGTCCTTGATGGTGTTTGCATAGATAAATAAAGTTTAACAAGTCATGTGAATAATTTAAATAATTATTGTCGTATACCTTGCAAGTAACAAATATCTTAAGTTGCTTATATCTGGAAGAGTTATATATTAAGACTATACTAATATAATTATAATTTTTATAATAATTATTAACTATATCATAAGTATAATATTAAATTACTTTATTGCCCTTAAAATAAATATATAATAGACAAATCAAATTTTATAAATAACATACTTTTTATATAGGTATAGATATAGATATAGATATAGATATTAACTATCACTATATATAGTACGTAGCAACTCATGCATACTAATATATCAATTAATATATTCATGAATATTAATTTAATTTAGAATATATGTATATATGTAAGAGGCAAATTATGAAATAGCCAATATGGAGAAGAAAAAATAATATATGGCCATCAGTTTGTAAAGTATAAATTTTGGCCAACAATTGTCATTTTGGACACAAATATCCTTGATGAGAGCGCGGGTCGTGGGTCATAGCGCGGGCCGATTCAAGTCATTTCGGGTGAGTACCCGGATTGTGGGACGATTGGAACAAATAATCTTATTAGTCCCAATCGTCTCAAGCGTCGTGGTACAATTGGGACGAATGATCTTATTAGTCTCAAGAGTCGTGGTACAATTGGGACGGATGGTCTACTTAGTTTCAATCGTTTTAAATTGTGGCGTGTTACACTGTGGTACATTTGAGACGAATGGTCCAATTATATATTATCCTAAATGGAACTCTTTTCTTTTATCTAAAATCTAATTATTATTATTTTTCTTACCGAAATTGATTATGAGGTACTTTTAAGTCTATAGTCATGGTTTATGAAGGGAGAATAAAAATTAGTGATTGATAAATTAATTTCATATCTTTACTCATAGAAGACAATAAAAATGAATTTACAATTTTGTATAAAAGATGTGATTTTTGGTGTAATTAAATTTATTATTGATAACTACAATCTCAACTAAATTAAAGTTTACATACACGACAATTGATTGACTAACATATATTTTTCATCTAATAATTGCTAATAATTTGTTGAAAATAGTACAAATTAATAGTTTTACAACTTCTTCTTTTTTTCAAATATATTACTACTATATATAATAAATTAATTATCTTAAATAAGAAGTTATATGTGCAACCCACGTAATCTCGCATCTTCATTATTAAAAGTGCATGGCATTTCTCGAAAAACATCAATAATTTGAATTTAAGAAAATATTTAACCTTAATATGAACAACATATATGTATGCGCTCTCAATTCACAAAATTAGGCAACACAAGCAGAATTCTAAATCAAGAAATTAAGCTATACAAGCAAAGGTACATAAAAATGTGTACAAGTTCTACAATATACATTTAACATCCTCTCACTAACCAACCTATTAACAAAATTGGAAGCTCTCACAAAAACCACAATGCAGATTTCTTTCAACAAAAACTATAGCCTAAAATGGGCTTCTAAGATCTTGATCAACTCAATAGTTCAGCACAGATAAACTTGACATTGAACGACAATCTTACCGATCCTGAACCCCGGAACGACGCTGATCGCCACTAGAGGATCACTCTCCGACAGCAAGAGGGTGTCGTCGCTTATGCTCTCCATGTAGACTTCAGAAAACCGGTTTCCCTTCTTCACTTGAAAGATGGCGATCTCCGGATCAAACGAAAGAGCCAAGCAATGTAGGAGCCAAACGAGCTTCGCCATCTCACTGAATGCCGAGAATAAGGGCGTCTCCGGTAGTAGATCACCGGAAGTCACTGAATTCCTTTGATCCAAGCTGCCGAAAAGGGATGCTTCCATCTTCGGATGCACAAGTCTCAAGTATTTCGTACGGCAAAATGTTGAGAATGGTGATTTAGGCTTCCAAGCTAGGTAATCCGCTGGTTTCACTGATTTCAGCTCCATGAATCTGTCGAAGAATAGGCTGCGCCGTTTGTCCCTCTCGGGCATGGGCTTTTGGGCGGAGAATTCGGGGCAGTTAAAGCCATCGAACATTTGTTTGCACACGAAGGATTCGAATGCAAACCACTTATGGCTAGGATTCTTGAAACAAGTCCCGGGTTCGATAGAGTTGGCGGCTGCATCCAAATCCCACTCAGCAGATTCCATCTCTGTAATCAGCAACTGCACGAAGGTTCGAATAGATTTTAGCGTCTGCCGGTAGTACGAAAGGAAGTGTCCCGGCCTCATGTTCGATAACTGAATGTTGTCGGGGATGACAAACTGCCTGCTTGAGCTCAGTCTCTTTTCGAGTGACTTGTTAGCCTTGTTGGCTTCTGCCAATTTCTCTTTCAGAACGAGAGTCTCCGAATCTTTGAGTTTGAGCAGGGAGTCCAGCTTCTTAGATGTGATCTCGTAAATTTTTAGAGTACTCTTCTGCTCTTGAATTTCAGACGAGAGCAACGTGGTGCCCGGAGACACGATGTTCAACTGTTTCTTCAAGAAACACTGCTTCAATTCAGATAGATACTTTAGCTCGGATATGATTATCTTGTCTGCCGATTGAATTCCGTCAGCATCGTGAGGAGATTGAGCAAACTGCATCTCGGCATATGCAGCTTTAACGGCAGATATCCCAGCAAACAGTTTTGATAGAAAGGCTTCTTCGACTATCCTATCCTGCTGCTCCACATCTTCATCTTCAAAAGTGGGAAACTCGACGTGCTTCCAGTGATCTTTCTTCGTTTTCTCATGATGAGACTTTGTCTTGTGAATGCCATCATCGTCTGGAGCTACCCCTGCGACGGCTTGAATGTGGAAAGCCTTGGCAATAGCGCGCACCAATCTACTCTTACTCGGTGTGACAGCTGAACGGTTGACTGAATCCATCTGAATAACAAAACGAAGGAAGATGATGATTCGGGAATAAATTAACTACCAGCAAGAATGATGAACAATAAAGAAAGCACATCAAATATTCACATTCACATATTGAGCCACTTTCAAAATATACTTAAAGAAGAAGAAATAATAGGCATATAATTTATGATATTTTGAATATTAAAGGCATGTAGAATGCCTTTTCAGCGACAACTTTAAAATGAAAAGGGGACCCAACTGGGAAGACAACAAAAGATGAACAGAAAAGTTTGAGAAGAAAAGGCTGATAGAATTAGGTAAAATAAATTTAGCAAATGGATTGAAAATTCAATTCCCAACAAGACAAAGCTCTGCACATTATTATTAGAAAAGCATAATTGGAGGAATAAACAACTAATTGAAAAGTTAGGTAAAACTATTATTCAGAATACTAAACTAGAGCAAGCAATGTTTGACCCCAAAATACAATATTTTCAAATGCTTGCAACTTTGGCATCATTCATAAACAACCTAGTGGAATTATTTTTCTTATATATTGTCTTTGCCAGACAGCTAGAAATAGCAATATGAACCCAAATCTGCAATAAAATATTAGACCAGAAACTGTTTAATATGTAATTGAGAATGAGAATCTTAATTTATACTAATAAACTATCCTTTCAAAGAAAAACACCGTACGTTAAGACAAACGGAGTCTCACAAGGCATGTCTGAAATAAACCTCGTCTTCTCTTGGTAAAAACCAACAGGGTGGATCCAGTCAGAAATTCCTAAGAACCATTCATTCTTGATCTTTTGTTAAAACTTCTTCCACTAAATTATTGTACCAATAATGTAATCCATCATTTAGATTAATTGGAAACTACCAAGAAAATCCATGCTCACAAAAACAAAATCAAGAACTACAACAACAGGCTGTAAATATGCACCGCATTCCTTTCATTAGCAAGGATGATGGTGCCCACATAGCAACAGCCAAAAACAAGTGCAGGTGCCGAACCACAGAAACCAACAACGTATGACTAGTACATGTATTATGCGAGCCACACATTGAGAAAGTTGCGATTGCAGTGGACGAATGATCAGATCACAGTTGTCATGGTGGCAGCTTGATACTAGAAAACAGAAACGGACCACATAGGTATTAAAAGTGTGCGAGAATCCACAATTGGCAGCTACTGATCAAAGATTTACATAGTCCATTTGGCTCCAAAGAAGCCATAAAAAGTATCTACATCTTAGATTAAAGACAAAAAATTTGAACCTAAAGGACAAATAAAGATTGCTCCTCGTTTATCTCACATCAGCTACATGAAATTCTTACATAGATAAAGTGCAGATCCACCTTCTATTGCCGTTAGATTAATGAGACTCGAGCTGTATACATTATACAAATCTACCAATGCAAAAATGTTGAATGAGGATTCGACTAATCCAAATGCAATGCATTCGGTGCACCTAATAATAATATCATTAGTTTGGCAAAGAAAACCACCCCATCTATTAGGTAACAACCATTTGGGACCAAATAAATATGATTCTTTCATCCGATATAGAAAGAGCCATCCACGAATAACCACTCCCCCGGTTCGCCTCAGCCAACCGGGATAGGGCGGACCGGGATCCAGCAAGATCCAGCAATCACTATATAGAAAGAAATCATTATCAAGATGTGGTCATGATTCATGACATCCCTATCACAATCAAACCGTCCAACGATTTTTGAAAAGATACATACATCAACCAACGGATAAAACCACAGTCCACATAAATTATTTTCAACCCTGCAGGTATGTGGACCCCACATTCTTCACTCACATGACAAAAAAAAACAACACCCAGGTGATCATTCTTGGATCACATGGCACTCACGTGACAACACCCTCCAAGTCCAAGGGTTTATAGACAAAATTTACCATAATCATCTACAACAGTGCAAGGTAAAAAAAAATTAAGAACTTTGAGCACTTCGAGGTAAATTAGGATTTGGTTTTTAAGTAAAAATAACCTCACCTTCCTAGTAATTATTTAACCGAATGAAGCTGGGGATTCTGTTCACGGCAGCGTTAAACACAAGAGCGTTAAACACAAGAAACCGAATACACCGCCGTTAATTACCTCTTCTGCCCCTGATATCAAAGACGAGGAAAATGTTAAAACGAGGACATTAATGTGTAGATATACACATACGTGAGCGTGTAGTGTGTGTATTTGTATGTGTCCAAAGGACAAAGAAAGGTGGAATCTTTACGCAGAAAAAGTTTAGCCCACAAAAAAAAATTCCTAATAAGCTTAGAACAAAAAACAAGAAGCCAAACAAAAATCCATTCATTAAAACTGTTTCAAAATGGCAAAAAAAATCTAATAATGAAAGCAAATGGGAATATAAAATCACATTGAGAAGTTTCTTTAGAAGTATTTTGTCACACCCACCTCATAAATTAAGAAAATATCTCCTTTCAATCAGAGTAAAGCATTGACAAAAAACATATTAAACAACTATCTCTTTGGCTCAGAATGTTCAGAAACAGAGAAGAAGGTGTGATCGGGTCGATATAAACGGGCTTTCGGAGCGGGGAAACGGGTCCGGGCCGGCGAGAGAAATGGTTACTACTCTGAAAAAGCAGATTGTAGAAGGAGAGAGAGAGAGAGAAGGGCTTGAGTATATAGTTTTGGGGGGAGAGAGAGAGATAATGGAAAGAAAGACGAAAATGAGCAGAGGGCGAAGAGGAAGGGCTGGACAGTAGTAGGCATTGGGAATTAGAAACACACAACCACATAGTAGGGACAAATTCTTTATTTCGGAGATTGTTTGGACGGTTTTATCCTTCTTTTTGGAAGTCTAGTCTAGTGTGAAGGTAGAGGGAATCTGTTGCAATCGTGAGGGTAAATTGGTAAATTGTGGTTCTGTCTGATAAACGCGGTTTTTGGACAGGGGATGTGGGGAGTTGTACTCTTGTTATTAATTAGTAAATCTTGAGATTTACTAATAATTGTAGTTCTACCGTTCAACTTGTCTTGTTAGTGTTTTAACACGATTATTAAGGAAAATGGTAAAAAAAATACTTCAAAAATAAAAGTAATTAACTTTTCAAAAGGTTTGAAACTTACTATTTTTTATTTTTTTACTTTTATTTCTTAATAACCGTACCCAAAATAAGGGGATCTTGGTATTGAGACGAATGGAGTAAAAAGTAAGTAGGTCTCATCATTTTTAATGAATAAGAGAGAGATTGAGTAATTTTTTTTTTTAATATCATTACAAATATTAATACTCACACACCCCACCTATGGTTTTTTTGTGGCCGAGAGTTCTCGAATCTCTAACCTATTGGTCAACAGGCAATCACTCCACCACTAGGCCGAGGAGTAACTAATGAATAAGAGTTTCTTTTTTTTTAGTTGCTTTCGGTCAAACTATCTTTATGGTGAGGTTTTCTCCAAGCACAGTTTTTAGAGTTTAAGTTAAACATGTTTAACATTTTTTAAGAGGTTTTCTCATTGGCTAGCTGAGGTACCACAAGACTCTCCTTAGCAAGTGGTTTTGGGTTCAATCTCGCCTGCGTAGGGATGGCAATGGGCCGGATTTTGCTTGGTCCAGATCCAGATCCGATTTTTGGACCTTTGGTCCAGATCCGTTGGGTCTAAAAAATTAAAATCCAGATCCATGAGATCCGCGGATTTCGGGTCCAGACCCAGATCCGTAGTTTTTTCAACTTTCAATATATATATGTTTTTAGGAACTTTCAGTTTTTTTTTTTTTAAAGTAAACAATCAATAATAACACCATAATAATTATATAAAGACTTCTACCATCATCTCAAAGTTCAAAACTATTTCATTAAACCATAAATATCATTACAATCATCCAAAATAATTCTTCTAAGTCATTCAAGTTAAGAACTAAATATTACAATCAATCAAGAGCTAAATTAGACTAAATTAGAAAATAAACTAAATCATATTTAAAAACAAACCTAATATATATATATATAATATATATAATGTATACCGGGTCCACAGGCCGAATTTGGACCGGATCTGGATCTCAAATTTTTGAATCCAGATCCGTTTTTTTGGACCTTTACTCCAGATCCGGTCCAGATCTGTCGGGTCCAAATTTTTTATGCTCAAATCCTAAAAAATGGATCTGGATTAGCGGATCTGGACCGGGTCCAGGATCCACTGCCATCTCTACGCCTGCGTGTGGTGTAGTTTATTTCCCACCTTATTTGGTGGTGTAGTGGTCCCACCCTGCGTGGTGGTGTAGTGGTCCCACATTTATGTGGTGTGGAGGTTCCGCCTATATGGTGGTGTAGTGCTAGATTATATATATATATATATATATATATATATATATACTATTGCTGGTATTCATATATTAGCTAGAAGTTTTAAAGATTTTTTTTCATACGTATATTTGGGATGAACCTCCATTTATTGTGGAGAGTTTTCTTCCTATTTCATATGATTGTGAATAATTTAGATGGGGAAACCATTAAGAAACTTCTCAGATTAAGCTATATCTGGTTCGGATTGCTTCTTGTAAGATTTCTATATAAAATTAGACTCAAAAGGTAAATGGAAAATATAAAAAAAATAAGGGAGATTTCAGATTACATAATTATATTCGTTATTTTTTCTCTATCCATCCATATATATTATTAAAACGAATGCGGATTCGAGGCCTCCCCTTAATTCGGGGTCTTACGTGGCGTTCTCTCCATTCAGTATTCCTATTTATCTTAAATCCTCATTTTAAATATTTTTTATTCATATATTATTTAGTATTCCATATACTTAAAACATCCATAAATATATATGGCATTAAAAATCTTCCAAAAATTATAAAATGTGCATATATATTTTTTTTTCCTAGAATAGTCATTTTTGTACAAATTCATTATATTAAGAAAATTGCAAAACGTGTATATATTTTCCTAGAATATCCATGTTTGTATAAATTTATTATATAAATTATAGTGTGTGATATATATATATAATATTTATATTTTTCTATAATCTTTAATTTGTATCATCTTATTATCGTTAGTATACAAAATTTTATCCCACATTGTTTTTTAATAAGATTCCATTGTTTGAGAACTTATATAAATACTCTAAATCAATATGTATTTTTTCCATCCTGCAATTGGTTTGCAAATTGCAACCATTTTAATTTGGTCTATTAATTAGTTAGCCAAATAAATAGTTTTTTGTTGAAAATTTTAATTCGGTCAATTATTAAATTTATCAATTTTAATTTGTTAAATTAATCGGCCAAATAAATAGGTTTAATTTTATTGAAAATTTTAACTTGGTCAATTATTAAGTTTGTCAATATTAATATATCTAATATATATATATATATATATATATATAATCTATCTATTGTTTAATAATTTTGATAAAAAATAAAAATAAAAAATGACCGATTTGCAATGATAGATTTTATTTCCATGTTTCATGTAATATTTATTATTATTATTATTAAATGATTACACATTCGAGACCTCTCCTTAATTTTAGGTCCTACGTGACACTTTTTGGTTAATTATTAAATTTATCAATTTTAATTTGTTAAATTAATCGGCCAAATAAATAATTCTATTTTTATTGAAAATTTTAACTTGGTCAATTATTAAGTTTGTCAATATTGACATATCTAATATCTATATATATATATATATATATATATATATATAATCTATCTATTGTTTAATAATTTGATCAATATCATGGAAATAAGGGAATTCAGAAAAATATAAGTGGAAGCTCAATTCTTGTGTATCAAATCCTTAAAAATTTAGGAATCAAAATATATACTATAATCTCATATACACATTAATTAAAAGAATAAACAAAAAATAAAAATAAAAAATGACCGATTTGCAATGATAGATTTTAATTCCATGTTTCATGTAATATTTTTATTATTATTATTAAAAAAATTAATAGTAATAACCTATAATTAAAATAATAATCTACAATTAGACTATAACTATTTTTTAATCATTCTTTCTAAAAATAAACCAATCGTTTTGCTTTGTAAAATGGGTTATTGAGGGGTAAAAAAAATATGTAATTGTAATTTATACATTTTGGCATATATAATAAAAAAATATATTTATCTATATATTATTAATAAAAATGTATGTTTATCTATTTAATATAAAAAAATTTATATCACACATCTTTTTTCAAATAAAACTCCACTATTGGGGAACCTATATAAATATTCAAGATCAATTAATGTATAATTTCACATACCGTAATTATTTTTTGTAGTTATTTTATAAATTTTTTTAATTGTTGTCATTTAAAATAATCGATGAAATTATTGTAAAAGAAAAATCTTTGTTAATTGTAACAAATCGATACATTCCATACCAAATAAAAGTGATGATGAAAAAAAATCATCATACTTTAAGGTGGGAAAATTTATAAAATTAATTAATTCATTATTTTTCTCAAATAAAAGCAAGGATATGATTATTTTAATAGAATGGAAGAGATAATCCAAATAACGGGTGATTGAAATATGTAATAGGTACAACCATCATAGAAACATTACCTCTCATTGACCTATTCTTTCTATGAATCTCTTCGTAAGATCCCACCATCATTCGAACAATTGACGATTATAATAGAAAATAAAAAATCCAAGAAACACCGTCCTTATTGATCAATTTTTTACATATTCCATATATCTTTGTTTGTTGCAAAAAAGATCCCGTTTTAGGATACTATCAAATCGCTTCAAGGGTCCAACATGTCATATATGAATATTTACATAAGGTGAATGGAGCACTAAAAAATAGCTACAAGTATGCTACACAATGAGCTTGTGAAACGACAAATAGTATAATTTGATGTATTTGATGAATGAAAAATGACGCAAAATAATTTCATAAATTTATAATAACATTTAATCACCGTCGAATTTCGACGGATCATACACTAGTTTAGAAAATAAAAGGACAGTTATGAGAGATTTAACACGTCGAGAGAAAAAAGCTAGCAAATTGTATCCGTGTGTGTAGAATTCTCGAAAAATATATATGCAATATTATTCGCAACGATCATTTACACGAAAAGACAAAATTTTGAAACGATCCACTCCAACCATTTTCCAGAATGTATTATCAATAGAGCATGAAAAAAGGAAGGAAAAATATCAAAACTTTTATTTACGATATTTGACATTTTCTTAATAATATCAAACTTCTTAATTTTTTGAGAAATCGATACACAAACATTTCAATATTTTTTCAATAACATTACATGACCCAAATTGCAATATCAGTAAATTTACATTTCACATCGGATCTAACGCATAAAGAAGTTACACGTTATTCTTTTTTTCTTATGTGTATTTTCCACACAAAACTGGCATATATACCACATGAATTTTTTGATGTCAAAATTAAGGAAGGTCCCACGGAATTTTTGAAAAAATATGGAAACTTTGTGGTCCAATACTATTGAGAAAAAAGCTAAACTTCGTGATGAAATACGATATTATCCAATGTCTTAAAATCCGAACCGGAGCGGACGGTTCGACCGAGAACCGGAGCTGGTTCTGGTTCGGGTGACACTATAAAATCGGAGGTCACAAGGAATCGGGAATGAACCGTGAAAACCGGACATAAACCGGTTGAAATCGGATTGAACCGGAAACCGGCGATGGTTTTTGATGGTCCCAAGACGGATACCTTGGTGTAGAGGGGGGGTGAATACACCAAGGTTTAAAAACTTTTCCAATTAAAACTCTTTTGAGTGAGCTGGATGTGTTCGATCCAGCTGGAAGGCAGCTTGATCGACACTGGCGGAATGTGGTGGGATTTTGGAAAGTCCGTCTGTTGCTTCAAATATATTGCAAAGCAGTTTTATCTTTTCGGTTAATCGGTTTATGCGAGCAAATAATGCTTATGAAGAGTTAATTTGGATGCATAAATAAACATGAAAGAACAAAGCAACTTAACGTGGTTCGGAGAAACTACTCCTACGTCCACGAATTAAACCTCGTAATCCACTAAGGATACCATCGACTTTTCGCTAGCCAAGAGCGTTGCAGTTAGTTCTCAAGCCGGATACAAGTTTACGCGTATCGTATCGAAACGTAACCAGATCGTTTACGGCATACCGAAGCCTAACTCCGTAGTTTACGGTACTACGTAACCAACACTCGAATTACGCGCTTCGAGCAGCGTACCTTTACCTAACCTTTTAAGGTTTGGGTTTGGGGGTTTTCCAACTATGAACGAGTTCTTACAATGAAGAACTTTGAGTATGATGAACTCGTTCAAACTAGGCTTAAGATGTGAAGGATTATATGCCAGATTTCTTGTGGGAGAAAGGCGTTGTACTCGAGAATAAATAATATCTTATAAGAATGAAGGCTGCTGGATCTTTGAAGCTTTTCTGAGAGATCTCTTGATCTTTGGTTAGACTTCCTTCAATGAAGTATGTTGATCTCTCTTGAATATATTCTCTCGTTACTCCTCTCTCCGATGATGAAGAAGACTTATATATAGGGAGAGATTAGAACTGGCCGTTGGAAAGAGCCGTTCGAATCTTACCTAACTTCGACAGGATTGACTTGTCTTCTTCCTTGATTTCCTCGTAAAGCAATCCTAGGTTTGACTTCTAGGTGCCGAGGTGTCGAGTTCCCGATGGTCCAGATCGGACCGACTTTATCTAAAGTTCACTTCGACTCTGCTGTGTTGGTGACTCTGAGCTGTCTTGAACTCTGCTGGATCATTGACGCTGAGCTGAGTCTTGAACTCTGCTGGGTCTTGACGCTGAGCTGAGTTGTCACACGAGCTGGGTCTTTCCTACAGCTGTGTCTGGAAGAACTTTATCGTCTTGGATCTGGATAACGTTACTTATCACTTCGACTTGGCTTACCCTGCTGTGTACTCGGTGGTCTTCCGTCGTCTTCAGCGACCACCTGTAAACATAGAAAATCTATAAGCTCAAACAGGTGAGCTGGAAAACACTTGGGCTTGTGCAAACATCTACTCGGTTGGGGTCAGCTGGGTTTTGGTATCACTTCAAAACTCTATTAATTTTCCCAACAGTTTTGAATTCATGGCCAAAATAATATTGTGTAGATTAGGATTTGATCCAAGGAACCGAGAATGAACCGTGAAAACCGGACATAACCGGTTGAAACCGGATTGAACTGGAAACCGGCAACGGTTTTGAATTCATGGCCAAAATAAAACCGGATTGAACCGGAAACCGGCGACGGTTTTGAATTCATGGCCAAAATAATATTGTGTTAGGATTTGATCCGAGGACCCCTAGGACAAAACCTAAGCTTCTAACCATTGCACCATCAAGCTTCATTAGACATATTTTAACTTTTATATTATTAATAGTAAGCATTTAGTACTACAAAACATACCCAAATTCAATTCTTTGTTCTCTATTCGATATACTCCATATCAATTACTTTTGTTTTATTTATTTATAATATATATTCTTTTACAATAATGATACGTAGTAGTATAATTTACTTAGAATAAACATATCCAAAATTTAATAGTAATACAATATATAAATTTTTAGGGATTTGAACATTTATAAAATTATAAGTAATAAAATTATGAATATGTTTATATTTATCATATATTTAATTATTATTTATTTATTTAATTATTATTTATTTAATTATTATTTATTTATTTAATTATTAAATGGTTCGACCATGATTGAACCGGTTGAACCAATCGAACTATGACCCGGAGATCTCGCTTGTTTGACCTCCGGTTCGATTTAAAAACATTGATATTATCCCAACAAGGAATCAAAGCGCAGGCAAATTCCGTCGCCGTATGGACAAATACAGTAAAAAATGTGTTTATTTTCATAAATTGATTATACTTAAACAAGAAACTAAATAATGATTTGTCATTATTTTAATTCATTTTAACATTGTCATAGTATTCAATTATTTTTTCTGCCATTAGAAAATAATCAATTTTAAGACTAGCCATGATAGAAAATAAAACTGATCATGACAAAAAATAATAAAAATGGCTATAATTATAAACCATTATGAGCATTACTTGAACCGTCCACCAGTACTTGACGATAGAAATTGCTTAGCCGTACAATGCAAGTGTATTGAAAATTAGAGTTGTACCGCTGCTAATCTGGATTAAACAAACAAACAAGCACAGGGCAATAAAGTAACAAGAAATGGACTAATAAAAACTGAACTACAATCTCCATTAGGAATCTCTCCATGATGTCAACAGGGATTTTCTCCTTTACATTCCTCAGCTAACCAAAATTGAAAAGTTTCAGTCATTGTAACTAGCTAACCGGAATGTCTTAGAAACCAAAGAAACCAAGCTCGCTCGCCTTTTCCTTCTCGAACGTCTCAAAATACTGATATATGATGGTAACAGCAAGCAGAATTCCTGTGCCAGAACCAATCGCGCCCATAAGATCTGCCAAAACTGTCAGCGCACCGATGCACATACCACCAAATGCAGCCGCAGTGGGAATGTAGCGATTCAGCTCCTTCTGCAGATTCGATTCTCTATGTCCGGGCATCACCATTTGTTGTTCCTAAAAGATTTTCAGAGAAGTTATACGACAGAATTATGTTAATGTATACCACCAGTAAAAGAATAGTGACAATTAGTTGAAGTGACACTGCAGGAATAGTTACTAATTACGTATAATAGACATGAATCTATGCTATGCCAAAATAGCATTCCAAATGGTGAAAGAATCATAATTCACTACCAACAATTTTAACATCATATGATACTATTGACAATTAATAATACAAATATTGCTGCACATCAAGAATTAGGTTAAGATGTTTTGTGCTAAAAAAGGCACCCAGACAGGTGACCAAAATATATGTTAAGAAGTATGTGAAAAATCAACTTAAGAGCACTAAGTTTTGTGGAAGCTTAAGGGCCCGTTTGGTAGCCATGTTAGGATATGATAGGATAGTTTAAAGTAAGATACGTATCGTAGATAAAGTAAGATTGATATCGTATCTTTGTGTTTGGTAAATAAGATATGTAATGTAGATATAATAGATTGGTTGTTTGGTACATTAGATTAAATTCAAGATTAACTGTAAAATGACAATTTTATCCCTCACTCTCTCTCACTCTCCACCACAACCGACTACACCCTCCCACCTACCCTACCTACCACCGTCTCTCTTATTCTTCTGTCACTTTCTTTCTCTCAAGTCTCACCACTCTCTTTCTCACTCTCTACTACAGCAGCAGCCGCCGCCTCCTTCTTTCTCACTCTTTCTCTCTCTCTCTCTACCACAGCCCCGCCTCCTCCTTCCGCCGCCTCCTTCTTTCTCACTCTTTCTCTCTCTCTCTCTCCATCACACCACCACCATCACCGCCACCTACAACCCGCCACCTACCCGCCTCCATCCCTCTCCTCTCTCTTCTCTCTCATCCGTCGCCTTCCGCCACCCATCTCCGCCACCATACAAGGACGCCGCGAGAGAGAAGGAAGATCTATGGCTACAATGTTTGATTTGGGATTTGAGTAGTTTATTGGAGGATATTTTGGTCTTTTTGTAAATTAATGTGGGACACTGTTCAATGTGGCCTTTTCTATCCGACGTGAATGGTGAGATGGGTATACTAAAGTGAAACAGTGTTTTTACCACGGGCCGGGTATAATACTGGGCCGCCCGTGATAGTAATCTTGGATACCAAACGCCCTGATAAGGCCAGATACATATCCTATCTAGGCCTTATCAGGGCTACCAAACAGGCACTAAAGGAAAAATCATGGATAGATGGGTACCGAGTGTTTTGGACCCGGCATGCATGCACTTATATGACACTAAGAGACTAAACCTTAAGAAATAAATGAGAATACCTTCAGCTGCTTAGCCACATCTTTGGCTGAGGATCCTGAGACCTCGATCCACGTTTTCGAGAATAAAGCACATGCTGACAGCATAAATACAATGTAAAACAATCCATGGAAAGGATTGGCCAATATATCTGACAAGCTGCAAAAGAAATCAATTGAAAAGTGAGTGGAATAAATCAAAAGGACCAAATTAAGCACATAAACTTAAGAAATATAAATAAGCAAAGATCTTAATAAATATTAACACGACACTCAACATAATGACCAAAAAATTACCTTGATGGGGCAGTTATATAATAAGCAAGACCCCCAACAGGAATAGATTGACCATTGTATTCTGATTCCTTCCACTTCCCCAAAAGGTTCACAAGGAAATTCCCACTGTATTTCCTATAAAGCAACTGCAAAAATGAAAAGCAAACATTAGTTAGCAGCTGCTTTGAGAGGAATAGGCATCCCAACTCGTTAATTTGACAGAGAATAGCTTGTTACCTGGGAAATAAAGTACAGGTTGGATACAAGGGCGGACTGCAAAATAATGGGCATATTGGAAGTGTAGAATAACTTAATAGGATATGAACCCTGTTGCCCTCGAGCATTCTTTGACCTCACTGGCAAAACTACACGGAACCCTTGGAAGTAAATGACAATAAGGAAGACCAAGACAGTGGCAAGCAAATTTGTGACATTGGGGAGGTTCTGCCGGTAGAATGCCTCTCGCAATGCACGAACCTTGTCGGTCCGAGTTATCAACAAATGGAACAAAGCAATAACAGCACCTTCAAATTCTGCTCCACGCCCACTGTTAATAGTAGTTGGGCTAAATGCTTTCCAGATGATATTTTCACTGTAAATTACAGAAATTATTAAGAGATAAATACCATGACTCTTTTCCAGAATGAATCAATACAGAAATTAAGGAAATAATCACCACTTACCAAATATTGGTTGCAATGAAGAGTGAAATACCAGAGCCAAGGCCATATCCCTTCTGGAGAAGCTCGTCCAAGCAAATAACTATAATGCCCGCAAAGCAGAGTTGCAGAATAATAAGAATTGCATTCCCAACTCCAAGTTGGCCCACACTGCCATACATTCCTGAAAGAACATATGCAACAGCCTCACCAA
Source organism: Agastache rugosa (assembly GCA_031470985.1). Lineage (NCBI taxonomy): Eukaryota > Viridiplantae > Streptophyta > Magnoliopsida > Lamiales > Lamiaceae > Agastache > Agastache rugosa. The sequence goes on along the minus strand of CM062601.1, from coordinate 30,883,678 downwards.
CAGCAATCAAGATGCCTAACAACTTCTGTGCGCCATTTCTGGTCAAAGACAAAAAGAACATTGATTATAGCACCACAATACGTGAGCAATAACATGAATAGAAATTTAACTGGAACACAAAGCAAAACATGTAATTAGATTGTGATAATCCTTTCAGGTAAACTTTAAATGCAAAAGATATGATCCAGAAGATAAAAGTTCAAGAAACATAATCTCATAATTTGACCCCAAAAAGATCAGATCAACTCCTGCTATATCATGCTAACAGCAGTAAAATAAATTGCTCAAGTACAATTGACAGTTTCTCATATGGCATTCATAGCAATAGTAAGAAAATTCTCTACAAGCAAACGACTCTTTTGCAATTCACTGTGTTTATAACAAACTATCAAAAACCACATACAAATGAGATGAGCCTTTGTCAAAAACTTACAGAAGGGCTCGATCCTCTCGCACATTGTTGTCAACTTCAATGATCTTTGAACCCGCTAAGAGTTGCATAACCAGTCCGGATGTCACTATTGGGGTGATCCCAAGCTCCATCACTGTCCCTCTATTTGAGGCAAGAATAACACGCATCCAATAGAATGGATCTGCACCAGTGGTGGAGTGTATTCCATACAACGGAAGCTGACTGCAGACCAAGAAAATGAACAGAGATATAACAGTGTATATAACCTTCTCTCTGAAGGGAACCTTCCTGTCTGCGCTTTGAACCTCCGGGAGAAACGAAAGAAAAGGTCGAACCAGATGGAGCACTCTAAATCCACCTCCCATTTTCGTTGATTAAACTATTTCAGCAACTGTCACATCGTACAGAGAAATACATCAGTAATATGACCAGATGGTGATTAGAAACCAATCTTCATCAGAAAAGAAAAGTAAAATGTTCATACTTTCATTACAAATCCTGATACTTAACTCCTAATAATATCTAAATCCTTTATCAAGATTCTCCACTAAAATCAATTTTGCCAAATCATGCCTGCTGAAATGAGCCTAATCACAAGATCTTTTAGCAAAACTATAAAATATTCCGCATTTTGCCAGCTCATTAAACCCTACAAGTTGTTACACTAAACATATTTACTTCAACATAAAACAACAGATAACGAGGATTCACTCCTTATCATGGCCCACCAAATCTAGATCAGAAAACGTAAATTCATACATACATAAAAAATAATAGACGAGCGAAATACCAATCTAGATAGCTCAATTTCAAATAAAGCGATTTTCGAACTAAAGCGAACCCCAAACGAAAGTAAGAACCAAAACGATCTCGCATGAAAAAACCAAGAAAAAAAAACAATCTAAACTCGACATCCGTCAGATCTGCATTTCCGAAGCAGCACTTATTCGATGGATCCTAATTTTTCCCTTCAATTTCTCAGAAGTTAGGAGCATTAAACACAACAAAAAAATCTAAACAAATAAAATTAAAATTAAAAAAAAAAATCAGCTAGCAAGACGATTGTAGGACTTTTACATAAACAAACAGATCTGAGAATAATATGAAATGAAATGAGAGAGAGCAGAAGAATTTTACACACCAGTCAAGAACGGTCGGAATTTGCTGGTTGGGGATCTAATTTCTATCAAATACTCGATTTTATTATTTATATCGTCGGAGAGCGTTATGGTTTAGGCGTGACGTGAAAATGTGCTGATGTGGCACTCTTGACCACACTCAACCAATAAGGTATTCCCACGTATTCAAAAGAAGTCTGAGTCACGGTCCAATTTGCTGAGTCAAATTCTTACACAGTTCGATGAGATTATGAGAATCACAGCATTAATATAAAAAATCTCGCAACAAGATACGAAATTAAACATTGGATTGAATAAAGTAAAAATTTGATTACAGCCAACCTCATCCAATCCAAGGATTGTTGGAAATTAGGGGTATTTAATGAGGATTATGGAATAATTGAAAAATTATGAATAATTAGAATATTTAAAGTTTATTCATTTGGATTAGGATTTATTAATTAAAATTAGAGTTTATTAATTAATTTATTAATCTTAATTATGATTTATTAATCTTTAATTAAAGTTTATTAAGTGGCAATATTGCTCCACTTAATTTTGATGATTGAATTTATATTATGAAGACTTGTAGGGCTCGTTTGGTAGGTATATTAGGATAAGTCAAGATAGATAATATCAAGATAAATATAGTGAATAAGGGGTGATTATTAGTGTATTTTTTGTGTTTGGTAGATAAGATCATGTTAAGATAAATATAGTGAATAATAGGTTGATTGTTTGGTACCATAGTTTAAATTCAAGATTAAGTGGAAAATGACAATTCTACCCCTAAAATTATATAATTATTTATCCTATCTAACCCTCATATCTCTCTCTCCTCTCCATTATCGTCTGAATTCCACTATTCTCTCTCTCCCCTCATATTTCACCCACCACCATCCGCCGCCATTTGCCGCCGCCGCCACCACCACCGCCTACTCCCACAACCCGCCACCATGTCCCTCTCGCTCTCTCTTCTCTCACTCCTCTCTCTCACTCTCTCTTCTCTCATCCCTCAATCTCAATCTCTCTCTCTCTTCTCTCTCATCTCGTCGCCTTCCGCCACCCATCTTATTCGATTCGGTGATGGGGTCGGAGCTGAGGACGATTTGGCGCTAATTCGAGACGATTTGGCCCTGAGGATGACGGTGATGGGGTCGGAGTTGTTGCTCTCTCCTCTCACAATTTCCACCTTCTACCACCACACCCCACCTGCTCTCTCTCCTCTCGTCTGCCACCACCACCACCACCCCATCCCTTCCACCACCATCCGCCACCACCACCATCTCATCCCTTCCGCCACCGTCACCCGCCACCACCACAAACAATTCTCCCACCCTCGACGCCGCCACTACTGCTGTCTTCATCTCTCCTCCGACCAGATCTGTGTCGCTGGAAACGCGACAGCCGCAGCCCACCTCCCCGCTTCCATCTTCTCCGACGCGACTCCACCAGTCAACACCGCGCGGATCTCCGCCCACAGCCGGCCGCGAACTATGCCACCGCGAGCAGATCTACGCTGCCATGTCTCAGATCCGGGCTCCTGCCGCTGCTGATGTCACCTGAAGCGCAGCGCCGCCTGAAGCTCGACGCAGCTGTTTCTGCTGCCTTCATCTCTCGTCTTCTATTTTGGGAACGGGGGAGAGAGAAAGAGAGGGGGGGAGATTTGTACCACTCTTCTCTCTCTTCCCTCGTCTTTCACCGACCACCATCCGCCGCCGCCGCCACCACCACCACCACCGTTACTTGCAGCTGCTCCGGCTTCTCTGGCGGCGCAGTCCAATTCTCACTATTCGTCTTCCTAGTCATTGTCGCCATCTCCTTCCCGGTCGCGATCCCCGTCGCCGCCGCCTGCACCCCACGAGGGGATTTGAGGGTAAAAGAGTCTTTTGAGATAATAATACATGTTACTGTTCAAGTGGGTGTAAATAATACTAGGGGGGAATGAGGTATTAGTTAAGTGGCTCCAACAGTGAAATAACACCGGGCCTATGTTTAGTACAGGGCTATCCATACAAATAATATTTCCTACCAAACAATACATAAACCCATATAAATAATATAGTAGGGGTTTATCATACCTACCAAACACCCCCATAGTACTTTACTTTTAAAAAAACTAGATTGCACCCGTGCGTTGCACGGTAGAATACATTTTAAAAATATGTAACACATAAATTATCAAATCACATAATTAATAATGAGTAAAATGTATTAATTACTCTCATCCGTCCAAGATATTTAGGACACAATTTTATTTTTTGAGTATCCACCATATTTATGTCACTTTCCTTTTTGGAATAATATCTCACACATTCATTATTTTATACCTCACAACAATTCAATATAATGAATCTCTTTCTCCACTCAAACACTACCTAACTAACATTTATTAAAACCCTCGCCACACCCTACGTGATCTATATTTCGTGGACTGAGGGAGTATAAAATTTCAGACAACAAAAGAGAATAATAATACATTAATTTTTCAGTATATAAATTAACAAAATGACATTTTTAAGTATAACAATAACAAATACAACATATTTCCTCCGTCCACGAAATGTATATCATGTCCATTTTTGGACATAATTTCACTCATTTTCTTATATTTTATACCTCACAACAATTTAAAAGTAATGGGTTCTTTTTTTCCACTTAACAAATAATCTACAAATATTATAAAAACTCGTTCCACTAAAGATGTGCTATATATTTCGTGGATAGAGGGAGTATTACATTTTAAACATTATGAATTTTTTTTTTATACAATAGTGTTTGAAGAGTGTTTCTCATTACCACACACCAATATTTTCAAACCTTTTCAATTTGCAACTCTTGAAATATCCATATAAAGTTGTCGAAAAACTGTCTGCCACAAATAAAATGCATTAATCATCTAATATGTTAATTATGGAATAACACAATAAAATATAAAATTCATACATCACATCAATATTTTTTTAAAAAGAAACATTCAATCCAAATAACATTAATAAATATGACATGTTAAATTTTGTATTATGATATACTTCTTTGTACATAAATTTAAATACACTATATATTAAATAATTACATATAAACATCTAAATAATATTTATAAATTATAAATAATCCAAATATAAAACACAAAATATTTAATTACATTAATAATTTAAGAATATTATTTTTTAAATAGCATAACACTTACCTTCTAAGCATCTCTAAACAACAATTTATATATATATATATTTGAAAATATAATTTCGATTAAAACCCATTTCAAAACACTATTAGAATTAAAGATGAACAATCATTATAAAAATTTCAACCAATTTTGGTATTTTTAATAATTCTTCATTTTTGATAACTTCCAAACATCTCGAAATATATTTTTTTAATTTTTTTATATTTTTGTCACTATTATATTTTTTAAATATTTATGAATCTAAATAATGAAAATAATAAAATTATTTTGGCAACCATTCATTGTGCTAATTTTTTTTTTCAAAATTAAATATCTTAGTCAAAATAGTGTTGTGTTAAATTAGAATATTTAGTATATAAATAATAAATATAAAAAGTAGAAAATTCAATTAAATAATCCCAAATAAGCCAAAATTCATAATAATTTAATTTTATTAAATAATTTGATTTTTTTTTAAAGTTCAAACATGATAACCAATAAAGGAGATGTATAGAATTAACCAACATATATTATTCATCATTCATGAAATAACTTAAAGTTCAAGACCTATTATCCACTAAATTGATTTTGGAGAGAAAATGACAAACTTGTTAAAATAGTTACAACTCTCTTATTTAATATTAGTATAGATTATTTGATTCAACTTGTGAAGCCTTCAGTCCACGCGATGGAAACTTATTTTTCATCTTTTCCACCAAACATTGAAGACATCTATTTTTAAAACAATTTTCACACTTCCATCGAGGATCAAGTTTTTGCTCTAATATGAAATCCAACAATGTTTCCTCCTCTAAATGACTCTGCTTCCTCTTGTTCTTCCCACGTCCAACAACTTGACTGGAATCATTCATCCTAAAAATATTGAAAGTTTCGTATACAATTCATGCTCAATTGTTGTCGAATTACAAAGACAGATAAACTAGTACAACATTCAAATAACAAGCAAATAAAGTAAATTTGCAAATATAAATCAACTAGAGCTAGACATCCAATTGTTAAATAATATGTCTAAGCTATGAAATTTCTGAAGTCATTCCAAGCATTCGATGTAGAAACTTAAGTGATGTACTCACCTGACGCATCCTCTTCCCCCTCCTCATCCTCAAGCTCGTACTCTTCTTCTTCTTTAGACCTACGTAATTCTCCTATGATTGAGACCATCTCACAAAGCACTCCAAAAGTGTGTATATTGACACGAAGTTCATTCTTACATATAACATCACTTTCTCTAATTAACCTACTTACATTGGCCTATGATGTATCTTATCCCTAGCTTGCATTGGAACCTCTTTAATTTGATATACTTGTTCACGAATCATTATCGTAACAATGACAATCAATTTCATAACAAGTACAATTGTTAGTTGTATGAGTTCTTGTCTTTCCTTCTTTCTCCTTATTGAATCAAGCTCACATGGATCCAATATCAACAACCAACTACATACACAAAACATTCATAATCACATCATTTCTAAAAAAATATTTTTTGTTTTCTTGTAACTTTAATAAATAAAGTAAGAGCAGTACTCTAATCCCCGAAAATAGATATACTGTATATGTAAAGATTCACCATAAAGCTTCTGCTAAGCAAATTTAAAATTCGGGACTTGCTTTGTGCTTCTCATCATCTATAATTCTCTTTTTTCTAATTTTGAAAACTTTTCTATTTACCAAGTCAAAGTAAATTTCGAGATTTGCTTTGTGCTTCTCATAATCTTCTAGAATTTATCATCAACATCGTTTCCACAATTAGAGAACTTTTATGAAAAGAGGAAGAACAAATTATGTTTAAATTGACTAATAATTTGTATCAATTTGTTCGTGTAGAAATATTTGTTAGTGAAAGTTTAACTTTCTTTCCGAATAAACCAATAAATAGGTTTTTTTCTCTCAAAAATTTTATTCATTTCAATCTTTCACGAGCCTACCATCAAATCTAGTGGTAAACTAGAACTAATAACAGTACCCATTCACAGGAATTGAGGAATTGAGGAATTTTTACCTTGAAGAAAAAGCTAATGTTGAAATTGAAGTGGAGATAGACGAACTACTGAGACAAGCTAGTTAAAGATCCGGTCAATTTCCCCGGAGTAATTGTGAAGAACTTGGACAAGAAACTATGGCATTGTGGAGGAGAAGGGAAAAAAAGTTCGAGCATTTTTTAAGAAGCAAGTGGGGAGAAAATAAGAGATATGAGTTATACCGTATAAAAAATTGGAATACGTGGGGTGTTGAAAAATAGGATATCAGCATATTAAAGATATCAATTTGATATCCACATACTAATATACCAAACACAAGGTATATCCACATACTAATATACCAGACACAAGATATGGATATGGCTTATGGGTCATATTCTGTGGCGGAACCAGAAATTTATGTAAGAGATCCAATTCATAAATAAATAAAAAAAGAGATTAAAAAAAATTATCTGACAAACAAGAATTTTTTTTAGAGAGAAATCACTCCGTTGAATTAAATAGCCAAATCGGCATAAATTAACATCTAGAGCCAAGATGAAAAATTCAACTTTCAAACTATAACACCATGATATCAATAACATAATTTGCTAAACTCCAAGCTGCTAGGGATAACAATTATACCAGCGGGTTCAGGTACCCGTGGGTACCCGCCCCATATGGGGACAAAAATATCGGGTTGGGATCGGTGTCGAGTAAAATAGCATGTACCCGGGTTGGGTACGGTGGTATGGGTCCCCACCCCGAACCCACACATAATAGTATACTTAATAAAAAAATAAAAAATTACATTAATACAATTAAATAAATTTTATAAATTATATTTATGGGACAAACATGAATTAATATGCTTGTTTAAATGATTTTTTTTGTATTATTAGATCTATAATTATTTCTTTTTTTGCAAAAAAAAAACTATTAAAAATTACTCCCTCCATCCCACAACAAGTGGCTCGTATTCTTTATTGGATTGTCCCATTATAAGTGGCTCGTTTTCAAATAAGGAAATAATTATTCCTTCAAAAGTTGTGAGTCATACCACTTTAACCAACTTTTACCCTTTGCATTAATACCCGTGCCCAAAAATTTTGAGCCACTTGTTACGGGACGGAGAAAGTATTATTTAACGGGTACCCGACGGATACCCTTACCCGCCGAGTAATCCCCCCCCCCCCAATTTAAATGGGTATGGAGGCGGTGGGGTGAATTTGGGGCGGGTATGTGAATGGAAAATCAATCCCCACCCGTTGTCATCCCTACAAGCTGCTCAATTAATATCTCTATGAATATGAGAGAAATTCACCACCACACCTTAAGCTGCCACTATCACCTCAACCCATTCATCAAGATAAAGCGTCCAAAGTCCTAAAAAAAAAAGACTTAATATCCATAACCAAGACTTTATTGATATTCTTAATAATAAAAAAATAGAAGTTAAAGTTCATACTTCATAACTAAAATTTATTTCCCTAATAAGCATAATATTCATATTCAAAATAATTTAATGATCTTTCAAAATGTAATTAAATTTTCAACTAACTAAAATATATATCTATTACTAATACGAAAATAAATTTGCCCCCTCCACGATGCTCCGTTCAGATTTTCCTTTATTCTGGTAATTTGTCTAATTTTAATTCTATATATTCTAATTTTTTATAGAGGTCCAAATATTTTGGTACCAAAATTTAAATAGTATAAGTTTTTTAACCCTAAACTTAAAACTATAAGTTTTCTATACCAAAATTGATAAAAATACTAAAATACCCTTACTAAGTATTTTAAAAAAATTTGTCTCTCTCTCTCTTAAATTTCTGTCCACCCTACCCTACCACACACACCCACATTATCTCTCTCTCTCTCATCTCTCTCGCAAGAATCAGCGACCGAAACCCACGAAAAAAAAATCTCTCTCTCTCACGAAGCACACTCTCGATGGAAGAATTACCGGCACGATAAGTTCGTCCGAGATACAATCTGACTACGATGGAGAGGTAGGCACTACGGGGGTTTTCGATGGAGGTAGGCGATGGGGCTGGAGCGATGGTACTGGACTGGGGGCGATGGAGACTCCTCATCGTGCTTATCGCCCCCATCGTGCCCATCGCCTCCATCGTGCCCATCGTGTCCATCGTGCCCATCGCCCCTATCGTGTCCATCGTGCCCATCGCCCCCATCGCCCCCATCGTGCCCATCGCCCCCATCGTGCCTATCGCCCCCATCGTGCTCATCGTGTCCATCGTGCCCATAGTGTCCATCTTGCCCATCGTGTCCATCGCTCCCATCGTGTCCATCGTGTCCAGAGCGCCCATCGTGCCCATCGCCCCCATCGTGTCCATCGTGCCTATCGCCCCCATCGTGCCCATCGTCCCCATCGTGTCCATCGTGCCCATCGCCCCCATCGTGCCCATCGTGTCCAATGTGCCCATCGTGCCCATCGTGTCTATCGTGCTCATCGTGTCCATCGCCCCCATCGTGCCCATCGTGTCCAGAGCGCCCATCGTGGCCATCGCCCTCACGATGCATGTCCCATCACCCCCTCAAGATATTTTGATTTTATAGACATTTTTTGACTTTATGTTGTTGTGGTGCTGATATATTGATTGTAATTGCTTATTTAAGAGTTTCATAAGTAAAAACTAACATTTTAAATCATTTAAATGTAGTCTTTAATATGATTATGAATCATATCATATCTTAAGAATGAAAATGATCACAATGAATATTTACTTCAAATTCTCAAATTAAAGGCTGTATATCATCGATGTTGCAAAAATCATTCAGATTGATCATAATTATGTATGTAAGGTATAAAAAATTATTTATATGGTATAACAAACACTATGGAATAACATTAAGATATTAAAAATACTTATCGATGTCTGTTCTTCTGGGCACGATGGGGAGTCCCCATCGTGCCCACGATGGAGACTCTCCATCGTGCCCAGGAGAACAGTGGGCGATGGGGTGATGGGGGAGATGGACTGTTCTTCTGGGCACGATGGACAGTCTCCATCGTGAGCACGATGGGGAGTCCCCATCGTGTCCAGAAGAACAGACATCGATAAGTATTTTTAATATCTTAATGTTATTCCATAGTGTTTGTTATACCCTATAAATAGTTTTTTATACCTTACATACATAATTATAATCAATCAAAATGATTTTTGCAACATCGATGATATACAGCCTATAATTTGAGAATTTGAAGTAAATATTCATTGTGATTCTTTTTATTCTTAAGATATGATATGATTCATTATCATATTAAAGACTACATTTAAATTATTTAAAAAGTTAGTTTTTACTTATGAAACTCTTAAATAAGCAATTACAATCAATATATCTGCACCACAACAACATAAAGTCAAAAAATGTCTATAAAATCAAAATATCTTGAGGGGGTGATGGGACATCCATCGTGAGGGCGATGCCCACGATGGCCACGATGGGCGCTCTGGACACGATGGGCACGATGGACACGATGGGGGCGATGGGCACCATCGTGTCCATCCATCGTGTCCACCCATCGTGTAATTTCCATCGTGTCCAATAGCCCCATCGTGTCTTCCCATCGTGTCCAGAAGAAATCTGGCCGACGAAGGGAGTGAATCGCGAGAGATTGAGGCTGTTTTTCCATATTTTTTGTGGCTTTTTTAATTTAATTTATCGGTGTATTATTTATTTATTAGTTTTTGTTAAAGGGAGGGCACTTTAGTCTTTTAAATGATTTTGGTATAGAAAACTTATAGTTTTATGAATGAGGCTAAAAAACTTATGTTTATTAAGTTTTGGTATTTTTTTATTCAATTTCACTTTTTTATATATAATTAATATTGCAATATTAATACATATTTATCTATTATAATATTGCAATATTTATCTATTCTAATTATAATGTCATGTTTATCTTTTCTTGATAATTTATCTATTCTAATTCTACGGATTCTGAGATTGCCGATATGCCAACATGTAAATATGTAATAGTTATATAAAATTGTTGTGGGCGTAAATCGTAACATCATATTTTTTAAATCAAATTTGACATTAAATACATATATATATATATATATATCTTAGAATTTTCTACCAAAAAAGTATATATATTAGATTTAATAAAACACATTCTATTATAATTGCGCATGCCCAATCTATCTATCTATTACTATGGGTTACTAATAGGAAAATAAACGGTGCCCCTCCTCGGTGCTCCATTCCAATTTTCCTTTATTCTGGTATTTTGTGCAATATTAATTTATATATACTATTTTATATTATTTAATATTCATATAAATATATTTGTATTTATCTTAAATCCTTATTCTGTGCATCATGAATTCATATAGTATAATTCGATCTTATATATATTTAATCAATAAATTTGTAAGCTTGATAATTACAAATATAAAAGAAATTTATATCTAATAAAAAATATAAGACTATGAATATCTTTAAGCAACAAATTCCGAGTGCTCAATTCTTACCCAGATAATTATCATGGGAGTAAAATTAATTAATCAATAACTTTTTGCATGCCACTATATTTATAGAATACGAATTAAATTAATTATAATATTATTTTTAGGGTAATTCATAGTTTGTGGCCCCAACTTTGGGCGCTTTTTGATTTATGGCCCCAACTTCAATATATTTGAGAAAATACCTCAACTCTGAAAAATGTTTGAAATATGACCCGCGTATTATTTTCCGACGATCGGCCGTTGTAATCCTTCTTTTTAAGTCTATTTGAATTTTAATTCATATATTCATCTATTCTAATCTAATAATAATTTTTATTTTATTATAAGTTTGCATTGAATATATTAACATCTATCCCAATTCCTATTTATATATATATTTTATTTTATAATCAATCTAATAAACTCTTAATAAACGTACATAGAAAGGCCCAATTCCTATTTATGTATTGTAATACCCCGCTTTTTCATAATCGGACTTAAGGTTACTTAGAAAATCGCTGAGATAATTGCGCCGTGAGAATTTAGAAAGAAATTAAGTTCCGACAATAAAAATATCTCGGCAGTCCTAATTTGCCGAAAGTAAAGAAATTAAGTAAATTAAATAATTTAAGATGTTAATCTCGTCTCGGATGATCCGAGAAAGATTATGAATGTGTTTAGGATTATGTGCTTATATGTTTGGATTTTATTTGAAAAGTGTGTGTTTAATTCGAAGATTTGATTTCTCCGGAGATCGTAGAATTTCTTTGGTAATGATATTTTAGTCCGGATTTTTATTTCCGGAATTTTTCTCGAGAAAGCTTAAATTAGGGTTAAAGAAACCCTAATAAAATTTATAGAGCTCGAGAATTTATTATTTAAAGCTGGGATGATTTTGATTAACGATTTAATGATATTTAAGTGATTAATTAGAGAATTTATTAATTAATTACTTAAATAAGATACTATTGCTAGATATTTTAAATTAAGCTTATCTAATAAACTTTGATTTAATCTTTATTTAAATCTAATAATATCTACATGGAATATTTGATGGTACAAAGGAATCCCATGTTAGATGCTAAGTATTAATTAAATTAAATGATAAAATCTAATAAAATCTAATAAAATCTAATGATAAGATCCTTAATTTGATCTTATCCCAACATGTAATTATTGCAAATAGTAATTTTTGTCTAATGCATGAATGAAGATAGTAATTATCTAGCATCATTCATTCATATCTCATTACTCACTCTCTCGGCACACTCTCTCTCAAAACACACACGCATATCACACACACACACAACCTTCATTGAAGATCAAGGATTCAAGCTCAAGAATTTAAAAGATCAAGCATCTATTTCATTCAAGAAGGTTAGATCTATACTTGATCAAGAGCTTAGCCAAAGATTAGCAAGAAAAATCCATCTTTCTTCCTTCCAAAACTTTCGAATTTTTCATGAAGTAAGATGAATGTTTTGATCTTTGAATATTATGTTAGATCTGTGATCTAAATCCCATTTTTAGCATCAGTTTAAGAAGAATCCAACTTAAACCTAATTTTCTATTTTTTTTTCGAAATTAATGAATAAAATTAGGGGTTTTTGATCCTTTGATCTTATGATCAAATTGATGATTTCTATGAGCTCATATGATGATTATAAACATGTTTGATGGTTTGATTTATTAAGATTTGAGAAATTTCAATTTAAATTAACATGATTGGAAGTGATTAGAATGAAATTTGAATTTTAATTCTTAATTTATCAAAAGGACCGAAATATATATGTACAATAAAGCCATGTAATTGATTTTTAATGAAGAAAATAATGAAAGAAATGGAATCTACGTTAAAAATTAAGTGACGTAGAATTTTTCAGAATTTTAATACAAAGTTTTGAAATTGAGAGTTTCTAGAGTTTAATTCCTGGTTTAACTCAAATTTGTGGACCCGATCAATTTGGATTAACTGTTGAACTCGATCATTTGGAATCACTTGTTGGACCCGATCAATTTGGATTAACTCCTCGTTTGAACTCGGTCAATTTGGAATCATTTGGACCCGGTCAATTTGGATTAACTCAGTAGGTCCGACTCGATTTCAGTCAGACTCGGTTTTCCGGCCGGCTCGATTTTCCGGCCGGCTCGGTTTTCGGATAACTCGGTTTTCCGGCTAGTTTGATTTTCCGAACGGCTTGATTTATCCGGTGATCTTTGATCAACTTGTTTTCAGTTATTTCTTTCGTAAACTCAAAAGTTTTAATATTAAGCTTAAATGTTATCAAAGAACTTAAGCATTTTTGATGTGCTAAAATAAATAAAGAAAGAGCTAAATGGTTAATGAGATACTTATACGAAGAAATGAAATATTCTTTATGATATGATTAATGTTGACAATAGTATAAGTTATAAGTCAATAAATATTAATGAAAAGATGAAAGGGTTAGAAGTAAAGTATATGTTTAATTATGTCTTTAGAAGTTATTTTGAGTAGTGAATGATTAAGAGCTAAGATTTAAGATAGAAAAGTTTAAGTGTTAGTGGTAGAGTGAAAACCCTAGAAAGCCGAGAAAGATCATAGTATCGAAGCAGCATCTCTCATTCCTCGATTTTTACTTTTCTCGCTCTTATGTTTAAACCTAATTTTAAATTGAAGGACCGAGCGGGACCATTAAGTGAAGGGAAATCGAGAAGTAAAGTTTAGTTCAGCAACTTCGAAACAGGTGGGCTTTTCTATTATACAAATAAAATGTGGGCTTTCTAAACTAAAGAAATGTCGAATGTGACTATATGATTATGATTATGTGATGTTTTTAAATTGATTGACTTGCCAATGTTTAAAGTGTTTTTGTATGTTACCATCTACCAAGGAAAGACGAATTCGGTCCTACGCAAGGTGGGATCTGTGTGCACAGTTAGTAATCGTGCGCCTTCCTTTTGGTAGGCCGATTACAGGTGTTTGAGAAGGAGGCCTACTTCTCAACACTATTAAGTGATAGTAGATTTGGTACATACATGAATAGTATTTTATTTGCGATCTCGTATAATGAAAGTAAATGTTTTGGCATGCACAGGTTCGTTTTTTTTAAGTTTGCTTGTGTTATGCTTTATGGAAAGTATTCAATCTATAGCTCTAAGTAGCAACTTTTAAATTATTTTGGCATGTGTTCACTGAGTGCGAAAGTACTCAGCCCTGCATGTTATTTCTAAAATGTGCAGGTTAGCTCGGATGGAGATGGAGTGTCTTTGGGCGAGGCTTTGTTGTTGTTGATATCTCGAGTTATCATTCTAAGTTAGAGCACGGTTATATGTCTTCATACATGTAACAAAAACTTATGTTTTCCGCTGCAACACTCTCTGAAATTGTTTCACTTACATTATTTTGTTATGTTGCTTATATTATAGATTCTCTAAACCTTGGTTCAGTTTGTTAAACCTTAGACTTCAGTTTGTTAAATCCTTAAATTTCAGTATGCTTAATTCTGCAACGAGATGGTGTAGTTTCTTGACCATACTCGTTTATCGTTTATCGTTGATCTTTGATCAAACTTGAATATATGAATTGTCGTTCTTGAATAATGATGTCGTTGTTCGATCTATGATTGATTCTTTTTTATTTGATAGCATGTTTTGATGATCGAAAAGTATGATTTGGTGTATTTTGGTTCCTATTTGATAACTTGGGTCGTTATCTTATCCTTTGGTTAATCATAAATTGTGTAAGTCGTGGGACCCACCGGCTTAGTCATCTTCACTCTAAGTCGGGCTGCGACAGAGTGGTATCAGAGCAGCTTGTCTGCTCTAAGTCTAAAATTTTCTTTTGAGTCTAGTCTAGACTTGAATCCCTAGACTAGTTAAGTCTTAAACAACAAAAGTCCAGCACCTCATCTCATCCGGCAAGTCAGGTACGTATTTAGAAGTTTTCTAACGTTTAAAAGTTTTAAGTTTGAATGGAATCTTGAGATGTGTTTATGTACATGTTTATATCTTTTTATTTGTGGCTTGTGTGACGAGCCTGAGGTTCTGATGAGATTGTTTTGTGATGGCATTCGTAAGCGTGATGATGGAACAATTGTGCAAGCAAGTGAGTTGTTTGTCTTTGGGAAATAACGTGAGCTTGGTACCATCAATGGGAAGCGATATTGAGTATGTGGAAATTGTGGATCTTTGGGAGACGTATTTAGTCTCCGTGTGATTGATTTTTAAAATTTTTCTTATATAGGATGGCAGCGCCTCGTCGTGACGATGCGATGAGAGAGTTTCAACATATCAGGATGAGTTACCGTGAGACTTTAGCCGAGTTCTTGGCACGTTTCCATCGTGTCTGGATGGATATCTGCGAGACAGAGATCTCAGGTGTTCAGGGCATCATACGTCTAGTTCCTCTTCTTCCAGAGGAATGGCAGGAGTGGGCAGCTTCACTCGTTTCTCGTTTTGTGACTGAGCAGTACTGGGATCACAACCTCTACGGCGACTGTCGAGGTTTTATCGCCGAGATCAGCTCCCGATACATGTGTTACTCAGCACCGCCGCCAGGACCGTACCCTCCACCCACTCGCTACCTGCGGAGGGTCGGTTGGCGAGTTTTTACCTCAGGATGACTCTATTCCGTTTATGATTCCGCAGGTTGAACCCGAGTCAGTATACTTTGATCCCCAGTCGACCTATTTTGGTTTTGACCCGAGTGCTTTTGCCACTCAGCCCACTGTACCGTCGGATGGTTTTGCTTCACCCTCACCACCGACAGATACTTTAGCCCTAGTTCCAGTTCCTCCTATCTCAGAGTTGTACCCAGCACCTCCGCTGGAGGTAGCTCCTTTCTCTCCTCCCAGTGAGATCCCTCGAGTTTTCGACTCTTTTGACCATGAGGCTCTATACCGTTCTTACCACCCTGAGCCTCAGCGCTTAGACGAGGGCAGCTCGTCGAGGCCCCGTCGAGATGACAGTGACGACAGTGACGGAGATGACCCTGCAGCCGAGGTCACCGTTGGTTGGTCCGATCTCCGCCGAATTCCGTTCAGTCACCTAGGTTTTGAGCCTAGTTTTCCGCCGATGGTAGACACTGATGTAGACAAGGAGATTCCGCTCTTGCTGAACGGAGACGTGAGGGCCGAGGGCGAGGTTGTTCCAGAGAGTTCGAGTAAGGAGGACGAGTCAGAGGAGGAGGACCCGTCAGAGGACGACGAGTAGAGAGAGTCGTTCTTGTGTTGTTGTTGCTTTATGTTTATATGTGTATAATGTAAATATGACTAAGGATTATGATGCATAATATGGTTTAGTAGCTCGGTGACGGATAGTAGACCGTACCGTAGTTATCTTTTGCGTGATGTTAGGACATCACGGATGACGTAGGGATATCTTTTGTTGTAGATAAGATCCCATATTTTGAAAAGACCTCTAAAAGGCAATTTTCCAAGTATATATATGAAAAAGAATGGCCAAAGCGGTCATTTAAATTAAGTTGATGCTTTCATAATATGCTTAAGTATAAAGAGATAATGCCTTGAGAATATTAAAGAATAGCAAAAGTGTATCAATGAGATGAAGTTAGAAAGTAAAGAATAAGAAATTTCGGAAAATAAATTAAAGTGTAAAAGGTAAGTTGCTTTGCCAAAAGTTTAAGGTTAAATTAAGGTAATGAATGAAGTTTAGTTAATTCTGTATTTGCTAAATAAGTAAGCTGCGAGATAAGATGATTTATTATTGCATAATTATTAGGTTAAATTGTAAAAGTGATGATGTTATGTTTTGAATGAAGTTGATTGAATGGTTGAAGAAATTTTGTAAAGTTAAGTTGTGCCGTTGTTGCGTGATTCTAAGTTAAAGTTATAAAAGTGATTATGGTATAATATGATTTAAGAAATTTCTTATGAACGTTTGTTTTAAAGCGAAAGAATAAATAAATTAAGAAGTGCTCAGAGAGAAATGTTCGATAAGAATAAAGTTACTTTTGATGATTCCTTTATTTTCTTAAATCAGAATGCCTCCTAGAAGAAGAAATAGGGTAGAAGAGGAAGAGCACCGAGAACCTACCCCACCTCCTCCGCCTGAGAGGAGAATCGAAGAACTCTTTCTTAGACAAAATCCCCCGACCTTTGACGGAAGAGGAAATCCGTCAGAAGCAGAAGAATGGATTCGCGCTCTCGAGCGAATCTTTAGGTTCCTTCGATGTGATGACCATGAGCGTCTCACATGTATGTCTTATCAGTTGAAAGGATCTGCAGACTACTGGTGGGAAGCTCGCCAGAAGACGTATACTCCCGAGCAGCTCGAAAGTCTTACATGGGAGCAGTTCAAGGAAGCTCTTTTTGAGAAGTACGTACCAAGAAGTTACCGCAAGCAGAAAGAAAATGAGTTCGCCAATCTCAAGCAAGGAAAGAAAACGGTTGCCGAGTATGACCGTGAATTTTGTGATCTAGCTCGTTTTGCCCCCGATAAAGTTGATTCCGATGAGAAGATGTCCGAGCTTTTCCGTGCCGGACTTAGGCAGGATATAAGAGTGGTCTTAGCAAGTCAGAGTGCTTTGACCTATGCCGAAGCTTTAAATCGAGCCTTGGATATGGAGTTGGCTATGCAGCCAGAGAAGCCAGTTCAAACTCCAGCACCTCCCTAATATCAGATTCAAGCCCCAGCGGCCGTCAGACCGCAATCTTCGCACCATGGCCAGCAGCAGAGGGGAAAAAGGAAATGGAATGCTGGAAGCCAACCCAGCAAGAAGACCTGGCAAGGGCAGAGTCAGCAGCTTTCGACTCCAGGAAAACCCAGACCACCTTTTGTTGGTCAGAGTAGCTCGTTTCAGAGGCAGCAAGGAATTTCTGCATGCCCGAAATGCGGCAAAATGCATCAGGGAATTTGCAGAGCAGGAAGTAACAGCTGCTATGCATGTGGGCAAGTTGGGCATTTTTCTTATCAGTGTCCAAACAAGCAGCAAGGGACTAATGGTGGAAGACCTGGCCAGTATCAACCTCAGCAGTTGAAGGCTATTGAAGGAGTCCCGCAATTGCATCCGCGCCAGCGCCAAGCGCCCCACCCTCAGCAGCAGCAGCAGCAGGCAAGGCGGCAGCAGCAGCCACCGCAGCAAGAGCCGCAACCGCAGCAGCAGTATCAGCGAGTTTTCGCTCTCGATCAGAAACCATACGTCAAGGATCAGGGCAATCTGGCAGGTATGGGTCAGTTAAATGGTGTACCTGTGATAATTCTTTTTGATACTGGTGCATCGCATTCTTTCATATCAAGTACATGCGTAGATACTCTTGGCCTTAAGGTAGAGCAATCTAGCCAGAACCTAAGAGTATCGACCCCGGTAGGTAAATCTACCACAGTTACGCATGTTTGCCCTAATTTGGAATTTGAGTTTGGATCCCTTAAGATGTCAACCAACATCCTAAATCTAATTCGAATGTGGGACGTAGACATCATTTTGGGAATGGATTGGTTAACCGAGAACTTTGCCACCATTCGGTGCAAGCAAAGACAGATCTCTTTCCAGCCACCTGGAAAAGAGCCGACCCTATTCTTCGGAATAGAGAAAAGCAATAGAATAATGCCGATTATTTCGGCAATTCAAGCAAGAAGGCTGTTGAGAAGAAAAGATGCGCAAGCATATCTGGTTTATCTCAACAAAGATGAAAATCAAGAAAAGAATATTGATGATGTAGCTGTTGTTCGAGATTTCAAGGATGTGTTTCCTGAAGTTTTGCCAGGATTACCCCAGACAGGCAATTGGAGTTCACCATCGACCTAGAGCACAGTTCGGCTCCAACATCTAAAGCGCCGTATAGAATGGCCCCGAAGGAGTTACAAGAATTGAAGATTCAGTTGCAAGAATTGCTCGACCTTGGTTTTATCCGACCTAGTGTTTCCCCGTGGGGAGCACCGATCTTGTTTGTTAAGAAGAAAGACGGTAGTCTAAGAATGTGTATAGACTACCGAGAGCTAAACAAGCTAACGTTGAAGAACAAGTATCCTTTGCCAAGGATTGATGATCTGTTTGATCAGCTCAGAGGAGCCAGTGTTTTCTCAAAGATTGATCTAAAATCTGGCTATCATTAGCTGAAGATTCGGCAAGAAGATATTCCGAAAACTGCATTCCGAACAAGATATGGCCACTACGAGTTTGTAGTAATGCCGTTCGGATTAACAAATGCTCCAGCAGTATTCATGGATCTCATGAATCGAGTTTTCCATGAATTTCTGGATAGATTTGTCATAGTCTTCATTGACGACATTCTTGTTTATTCAAAGAGCGAATCGGAGCATGAAGAGCATCTCATATGTCCTAGAAAAGCTAAGATCCGAAAGGTTATATGCCAAATTCAGCAAGTGTGAGTTCTGGCTAAAAGAAGTGAATTTTCTCGGACATGTTGTTTCGTCCGAAGGAATTAATGTTGACAATTCAAAGGTGCAGGCAGTTCAAGAGTGGAAGTCGCCAGCGTCGCCCCATGAGATTCGTAGTTTCTTGGGTCTAGCAGGTTACTATCGGAGATTCATCGAAGGATTCTCCAAGATAGCAAGGCCGATGACCCAACTTCTCAAGAAAGAATCAAAGTTCAAGTGGTCTCCCGATTGTGAAGAAAGTTTTCAAGAGCTAAAGAAGAAGTTGACCACTTTGCTCCGATCTTGGCGGTACCGAAGCGGGGAAAGGACTATGTCGTGTATACGGATGCATCGAAGAATGGACTAGGTTGTGTCCTGATGCAAGATGGAAGAGTCATAGCCTATGCGTCACGACAGCTCAGACCTCATGAGGAAAATTATCCAACTCATGATTTAGAGTTAGCAGCAGTCGTGCATGCTCTGAAGATCTGGAGACATCATCTTTTTTGAGCCAAGTGTGAGATCTTCACAGATCACAAGAGCCTCAAATACTTTTTCGAACAGAAAGAGCTAAATATGAGGCAAAGAAGATGGCTCGAGCTAGTAAAGGACTACGATTGCAAGATTTCCTATCATCCAGGAAAAGCGAACGTAGTAGCCGATGCTTTAAGCAGGAAGAGCAGATCCGAGTTAGGATTTCTGCTCACTCAAGAAGAAGAGCTAATCGAGAGTCTTGGAGAGTTGAGAATAGAAGTGGTTTTACCACCACAATCTGTAGAGCAACAAATTACAGCTCTAGAAATAACTCCAGACTTGAGAACAAGAATTTCAAGTGCTCAGAGGAAGGACGAGAAATTAGAAAAGTTGCGACTCAGAATTCGTGAAGGAAAGATCGAAGAGTTTTGTGAAGCTGGAGATAATGCTCTTTTGTTCGAGAGAAAGACTTTGTGTTCCGGATGAAGAAGAATTGAGAGCTGAAGTCATGAGAGAAGCTCATGAAACGCCGTACACCGCTCATCCCGGTAGCACCAAGATGTATCAAGATTTAAAGCAGAAATTCTGGTGGGAAGGAATGAAGCGAGATATAGCTTCATTTGTAGAGCGATGTTTAGCTTGTCAGCAAGTCAAAGCTTTACATCAGCGGCCTTATGGAAAGCTTCGACCCTTAGACATCCCGGAGTGGAAATGGGATGATATCACAATGGATTTTGTAACTCAGTTACCTAAATCCAAAAGAGGAAATACAGCTATTTGGGTGATCGTGGACAGATTGACAAAATCTGCTCATTTCATACCAATTCCGATAACGTATGGATCGGACAAGTTAGCTCAGCTGTATGTTCGAGAGATCGTGCGTCTGCACGGTGTGCCCAAATCGATTACGTCAGATCGAGATTCTAAGTTTACCTCCCGTTTCTGGAGAAGTACGCAAAGTGAGCTGGGCACAACCTAAATTTCAGCACCGCTTTTCATCCTCAGACGGATGGTCAATCCGAAAGGACGATTCAAATTCTAGAAGATATGCTCAGAACTGTTGTGTTGGATCGAGGTGACCAGTGGGAGCAAGTTTTGCCTCTCATTGAGTTTGCATACAACAACAGTTACCAGATGACAATCGGCATGGCGCCCTATGAAGCTCTTTATGGAAGAAAATGTCGTTCCCCGCTCTTTTGGGACGAAGTAGGTGAAAGAAAAGTATTAGGGCCCGATGCAGTTGAAGAGATGATTGAGATCGTTCGCCAGATCAAGCAACGGATTAAAGAAGCGCAAGATCGCCAAAAGTCTTATGCGGATACTCGAAGATCAGAACTTGAGTTCGAAGTCGGAGATAAAGTTTTCTTAAAGGTTTCGCCGTCAAGAGGAGTTCACAGATTTGGCGTGAAAGGAAAGCTAAAGCCTCGCTACATAGGACCGTACGAAGTTTTGGAGAGAATAGGTCAAGTTGCGTATAAGTTGGCCTTACCGCCAAGCTTTGGGAACTCGCATAATGTTTTTCATGTATCCCAGTTGCGCCGATACATGTTTGATCCCAAGCATGTCATTCGTCAAGAAGAAGTGGCCTTAAAACCAGACCTCAGTTATGAGGAGAAACCGGAAGCGATATTGGATCGAAAGGTCCAACAGCTAAGGAATAAAACGATCGCGTCGATCAAGATCAAATGGAGACATCACGGGCCAGAGGAAGCGACATGGGAACTCGAAGATAAGATGAGAGATAAGTATCCCGAGTTTTTTTCTTCAAGGTAAGCAAATTTCGGGACGAAATTTATTTTTACGGGGGAAGGATGTAATACCCCGCTTTTTCATAATCGGACTTAAGGTTACTTAGAAAATCGCTGAGATAATTGCGCCGTGAGAATTTAGAAAGAAATTAAGTTCTGACAATAAAAATATCTCGGCAGTCCTAATTTGCCGAAAGTAAAGAAATTAAGTAAATTAAATAATTTAAGATGTTAATCTCGTCTCGGATGATCCGAGAAAGATTATGAATGTGTTTAGAATTATGTGCTTATATGTTTGGATTTTATTTGAAAAGTGTGTGTTTAATTCGAAGATTTGATTTCTCCGGAGATCGTAGAATTTCTTTGGTAATGATATTTTAGTCCGGATTTTTATTTCCGTAATTTTTCTCGAAAAAGCTTAAATTAGGGTTAAAGAAACCCTAATAAAATTTATAGAGCTCGAGAATTTATTATTTAAAGCCGGAATGATTTTGATTAACGATTTAATGATATTTAAGTGATTAATTAGAGAATTTATTAATTAATTACTTAAATAAGATACTATTGCTAGATATTTTAAATTAAGCTTATCTAATAAACTTTGATTTAATCTTTATTTAAATCTAATAATATCTACATGGAATATTTGATGGTACAAAGGAATCCCATGTTAGATGCTAAGTATTAATTAAATTAAATGATAAAATTTAATAAAATCTAATAAAATCTAATAAAATCTAATGATAAGATCCTTAATTTGATCTTATCCCAACATGTAATTATTGCAAATAGTAATTTTTGTCTAATGCATGAATGAAGATAGTAATTATCTAGCATCATTCATTCATATCTCATTACTCACTCTCTCGGCACACTCTCTCTCAAAACACACACGCATATCACACACACACACAACCTTCATTGAAGATCAAGGATTCAAGCTCAAGAATTTAAAAGATCAAGCATCTATTTCATTCAAGAAGGTTAGATCTATACTTGATCAAGAGCTTAGCCAAAGATTAGCAAGAAAAATCCATCTTTCTTCCTTCCAAAATTTTCGAATTTTTCATGAAGTAAGATGAATGTTTTGATCTTTGAATATTATGTTAGATCTGTGATCTAAATCCCATTTTTAGCATCAGTTTAAGAAGAATCCAACTTAAACCTAATTTTCTATTTTTTTTCGAAATTAATGAATAAAATTAGGGGTTTTTGATCATTTGATCTTATGATCAAATTGATGATTTCTATGAGCTCATATGATGATTATAAACATGTTTGATGGTTTGATTTATTAAGATTTGAGAAATTTCAATTTAAATTAACATGATTGGAAGTGATTAGAATGAAATTTGAATTTTAATTCTTAATTTATCAAAAGGACCGAAATATATATGTACAATAAAGCCATGTAATTGATTTTTAATGAAGAAAATAATGAAAGAAATGGAATCTACGTTAAAAATTAAGTGACGTAGAATTTTTCAGAATTTTAATACAAAGTTTTGAAATTGAGAGTTTCTAGAGTTTAATTCCTGGTTTAACAAATTTGACCAAATTGGATTAACTCAACTGAACTCGGTCAGTTGGAATCACTTGGACCCGGTCAATTGGATTAACTCAGTGAACTCGGTCAATTTGGAATCACGTTGGACCCGGTCGTGGATTAACTCGGCTGAACTCGGTCAGTGGATTTACCAGTTGGACTCGGTCAGTGGATTAACTCGGTTTTCCGGCCGGCTCGGTTTTCCGGCCGGCTCGGTTTTCCGGCCCGGCTCGGTTTTCCGGCCCGGCTCAGTTTTCCAGATAACTCAGTTTTTCCAGCTAGTTTGATTTTCCAGACAGCTTGATTTATCCAGCTGATCTTTGATCAACTTGTTTTCAGTTATTTCTTTCGTAAACTCAAAAGTTTTAATATTAAGCTTAAATGTTATCAAAGAACTTAAGCATTTTTGATGTGCTAAAATAAATAAAGAAAGAGCTTAATGGTTAATGAGATACTTATACGAAGAAATGAAATATTCTTTATGATATGATTAATGTTGACAATAGTATAAGTTATAAGTCAATAAATATTAATGAAAAGATGAAAGGGTTAGAAGTAAAGTATATGTTTAATTATGTCTTTAGAAGTTATTTTGAGTAGTGAATGATTAAGAGCTAAGATTTAAGATAGAAAAGTTTAAGTGTTAGTGGTAGAGTGAAAACCCTAGAAAGCCGAGAAAGATCATAGTATCGAAGCAGCATCTCTCATTCCTCGATTTTTACTTTTCTCGCTCTTATGTTTAAACCTAATTTTAAATTGAAGGACCGAGCGGGACCATTAAGTGAAGGGAAATCGAGAAGTAAAGTTTAGTTCAGCAACTTCGAAACAGGTGGGCTTTTCTATTATACAAATAAAATGTGGGCTTTCTAAACTAAAGAAATGTCGAATGTGACTATATGATTATGATTATGTGATGTTTTTAAATTGATTGACTTGCCAATGTTTAAAGTGTTTTTGTATGTTACCATCTACCAAGGAAAGACGAATTCGGTCCTACGCAAGGTGGGATTTGTGTGCACAGTTAGTAATCGTGCGCCTTCCTTTTGGTAGGCCGATTACAGGTGTTTGAGAAGGAGGCCTACTTCTCAACACTATTAAGTGATAGTAGATTTGGTACATACATGAATAGTATTTTGACTGCAGTCTCGTATAATGAAAGTAAATGTTTTGGCATGCACAGGTTCGTTTTTTTTAAGTTTGCTTGTGTTATGCTTTATGGCAAGTATTCAATCTATAGCTCTAAGTAGCAACTTTTAAATTATTTTGGCATGTGTTCACTGAGTGCGAAAGTACTCGATACTCGCATGTTATTTCTAAAATGTGCAGGTTAGCTCGGATGGAGATGGAGTGTGCTGGGCAGGCTTTGTTGTTGTTGATATCTCGAGTTATCATTCTAAGTTAGAGCACGGTTATATGTCTTCATACATGTAACAAAAACTTATGTTTTCCGCTGCAACACTCTCTGAAATTGTTTCACTTCTGTTATTTTGTTATGTTGCTTATATTATAGATTCTCTAAACCTTGGTTCAGTTTGTTAAACCTTAGACTTCAGTTTGTTAAATCCTTAAATTTCAGTATGCTTAATTCTGCAACGAGATGGTGTAGTTTCTTGACCATACTCGTTTATCGTTTATCGTTGATCTTTGATCAAACTTGAATATATGAATTGTCGTTGAATAATGATGTCGTTGTTCGATCTATGATTGATTCTTTTTTATTTGATAGCATGTTTTGATGATCGAAAAGTATGATTTGGTGTATTTTGGTTCCTATTTGATAACTTGGGTCGTTATCTTATCCTTTGGTTAATCATAAATTGTGTAAGTCGTGGGACCCACCGGCTTAGTCATCTTCACTCTAAGTCGGGCTGCGACATGTATATATATTCTCTATTTTATAATTAATCTAATAAACTCTTTCCCCATTCATAGGAATCTCATATTCTATTCTCTTGGTTTATCTCTAAGTTAGAATTGTCATAGGAGGAGTAGGAATACTATGTATTTTTGTGCAATATTAAATAAAATCAAGGATGAGTACATCATCATATTTCTAAAAAATATTCGATAAATTAGAACGGATTTGAGTTTCAAAAATTTATAATGAATTGATATTAAACCCATTGTCATTCTCAATTATATATTTAGATATGAGAAATAGAATTACCTTTTAAGTTAGTGTATAAGTAAAGCTAATAATTAAATTTCAAAGCAACAAACAAATTTTGAAAAAACACATTAGCATTTTAAGAGGCCAATAAAAAATTTGTAAACAAAAATCCCTGTGAAAACTAAATAAATATATTTAATCAACATGTCTATATGGAATTCTCGTCATTTTTCATTCCTATTTTTCTAAAATCTTCGATTAGTGTCTGCTAGAATATATATATATATATATATATATATATATATATCACATTGAATCAAATGTATGGATAGATAGCTAAAAAAAGAAGCAAAAAAAAAGATTTGAAGATGTAAATATATCTTTCTCGGCTTTTTGGCTAAGATTAGGGATATCAATTTAACATAAACCAACGAGACGATTCAAACAGACATGAAAAGAAGGATTTTTGCTAATTTTAGTTAATATTAGTCT
This sequence comes from Agastache rugosa, assembly GCA_031470985.1. Taxonomy (NCBI): domain Eukaryota; kingdom Viridiplantae; phylum Streptophyta; class Magnoliopsida; order Lamiales; family Lamiaceae; genus Agastache; species Agastache rugosa. The sequence goes on along the minus strand of CM062601.1, from coordinate 30,857,830 downwards.
ATAAGTAGCGCTAATAATTAAATTTAAAGCAACAAATTTTGAAAAGACAAATTAGCATTTTAAGAGGCCAATAGAACATTTGTAAATGAAAATCCCTATGAAGACTAAATAAATATATTTAATCAACATGTCTACATGGAATTGTCTTCATATTTCATTCATGTTTTTCTAAAAACTTCGATTAGTGCTTGCTAGAAAATATATACATTGAATCAAATGTGGGATAGATAGCTAAAAAGAACAAAAGATTGAAGATGTAAACATACAAATTTAGATTTAAAAAATAGTTAATGAATGAGTACCCGATCTATTGTCATTCCTAATTATAAATTTAAATATGTGGGAATAAAATTTATTTTCTAAGTTTGATTAATAATTAACGCGAACAATATCACAAATAAAATATAAAATTATTTTTAAAATGTATACATATAAATTAAAACATAAAATTACTGCCCGTCGAATTTCGACGGGCTACTTACTAGTATATATATATATATATTCATTTAATTCACTTATAAACAATTAAATAAACACTCCATAGTAGCTACAAATGTAATATCCCAATTTTTCCTCATAATGTTTAAGAGAATAAACATAAAATTCTCTATTGTCGATGCGCGCCCGGAGATAAAGAAAATAAATTTCTTTTAATTCCAACATTAAGATTTTCAGAATTTTATAAGAATTTCCAATTCTCGCAATTTGATATTATTGCATAATTTGACTTATTTCAATTATGTGACTACGTGAATTATTTGACGTGGAATATGATATCAATTAAAGCCTAGATATTAAAAGTGATCCGAAAAGGTGCATTTAACTAAAATATTACGTACTACTCCTTGCATATATATATATTATGGATGAGTTCATGTGAAAACTAATTCTAGTGTACAATTTAAAAACTTTTCTAGTCCATAGATTAAGAAAAACATACGGTCAAAATTCTTACACGTGGATGAGAGATGGATTAAATAATATATTTTAATTCAATTTTTAATGTAAATAAGGGCAAAAGCGCAAATTTACAATATGTAGAGATCACGTTCCTAAATTATCTCCTCTGAATCTGCAATCTCATCAACCTTTTCTTAAAATATTTATTTATTTTGTTCATCTAAAATAATTGATTTTATTCAAAATAATCCACTATTAATTATCCCGTCTATATCTAGGGATATCTATAGCCCATTCATGTTTTGATGTTATCCCAAAAAAACATCATGGTGTAATTTCACCAACAAAAATCGCTGTATCACAATTGTTTTTTAGAGTTTCTGTGTAATGTTTTTTGTGTTTCCTTGTTAGTCAAATAATTATTTTTCTAAATCATTTTGTTTTTTTCTTTTCAATTTTGGATACCAGGTTTGTATTTTTTTTCCTTTCATTTGAAATGCATTATTAACATAAATAAAATGCATTATTATTGTAAAAAAAATGCATTAGATTTGGTATGATCATAAGAATTATGCATAATTACATTACGCAATATGCATTATCTTATTAGGTGAATATGCATTATCATAATAAGAAATCATGCAACAAATCGTTAATACGAGATAAAAATGATAATGCATTTTATTTATGATGATAATGCATTATGTAGAATTGAAATGAAAAACAAAATAAAATAAAAACAGTCAATGAAAATAAGTATGTATATATTACATGAAAATTTTCAGATTTATAAAAAATAAAGTATATTCATTATGTTGGTTCAATTTTTCAAAATATGACGAACCTCATTAAACATGTTAAATTAAAACAAATCGGAATTCTTCAATTTTTGAGTTGATCAGAAAGATGAAATGAGTTGATGAAAAAAAAAACAACATAATAAACAAGAAAAAGAAAAAAAAAGGAAAGAAACAATAAAACAGAAATTGTCGTAAGCTAAAAATCAATGATTAATTAGCGTATAAATGCAAAGAATTAACATACCTTATATTAAGGAGGTAGACGGTTACACATCAATATTTCTAGACATTACTACCCTTTTTTAATCCATAACATTCAACTAAATGAATAAATAAAATTATAAAGCTACAACCGTTGATCAACTAAAATCAATGGTAGAAAAAAGTTTCTAGGTTCTATAGGAAAAATAGTTTCTATTTGATCTTCCCCTATATATATAGCAAATGTAGGATAATTATATTAAAAACATATTTTCTACCTCTAATTCTAGAAGCAAACAAAATAAGTCACACTTTGATTTTGAAATTGAAGGTGCCGATCCCTTTAGGATTTGGGAAGATCCTTTTTGTTTGAATTTATAATTTTGCATAATGGGATAGTTGAGGATGAACATGATCTTAGTGCTCCACCAAATGCCGAAATAATGGCAGAATTGAATGAATTCATTAAATGTTACAAAGACATGAGGGATTAAAATGGTCATGTCAAACTTCGAAATGCATTGGTAGCTCATTTGTTGGAGGAATATACCAATTCAGAAGAATGAATGACAATCAATTTTTCTTTGCTTAAAATTTATGTGTACAGATTGTATGTTTTAATGTATCTTTTTTATCAAGCTATGTAATTTTTTCTTATTTGATGAATGAGTAATTTAATTATATTTATTTATTTATTTATAATTAATTTATCTATTAATATCTATTTTGTACTATTAATTTTTTTTATGAATTTAATGTGTAATATTGAAAAATATATAGATACTATTACAAAAATGTGGAAGTAGGGGTGTAAACGAATCGAATCAAATCGAATATCATTCTAATCGAATCGAATTTGTAATTACTATTCACGAATCCGAATCGAATTCGAATCGTGGTCGAATATTAAATTTGATTTGAATTCTAATACTTTAATAATTTCACGAATTCGAATCGAATACTGGAATCAATAGATGAATGAGATGAAGAATGACTCGTCGCAAATTTGTGATGGAATGTGATGAAGAACGATAGTAAGAACGATGGAATAGAAAGACAATGTAAACTAGGGAGAGATAGAGAAAAAAAGAAAGAGGTTGTGACTTACATTTTTACCACTCGAGATATTAGAGTTAATGCAATACACAACCCTTAAGGAAAATGTTAACCTTATTTTGGAATGGGCTTGGAGATGGACCAAATTAACATCTACACATTTAACATATATTTAAAGATTTAAGTATATAATCCATAATCAACTTAAGAAAGTATATTATATAAATATATATTAAAATTATATTATTATTTAAATATCTAATCGAATCTTTACGAATATCGAATCGAATATCGTAATTACTAATAAGTATTTGAAAATTAATCGAATCAAAAAAAATATTTGAATTCGAATTCGAATTCGAATCGTAAAATTTCGAATACGAATATCAAAATTCGAATACGAATCACGAATCAAAATATTTGATTTGATTTACACCACTATGTGGGAGTGGTATGAAAAATGTGCAAAATGGGTTTGAGTTTATTGCAAAAACCCTCTTATTTGTCAAATTTACGGCGACAAAGTGCTTTCTTTATTTTATCTATCCATTTTTATTTTTATTTTTTGGGAAAAAGTGCTTTATTTATCGTAGTAAAAGAAAACATAAAAGAAATTTAAAAGTCACAGTTCTGATTTTTAATTTTCCATACTTCCTCGATGAAAGCGCTTTTCCATTAACCAAAAGGAAGATTTCATTAAAGAGATGCCGTAAAATAAAAATATTAAATGAACAATGAAAGCAGAGAGCAAATGAAGTTTAGTTAAAAAGCTGGTTGTAGCTGAAACAGTAATCAGTGTGCTTGAATCCATGACTCCAAACTTCATAATTCATGTGGAAAACCACGAGAATCTCTCCATTGAAGATTCTTGACTTCAGCTTTTTCCTGATCTGCGTGGGCACACACTAAAATCGCTTTTTTTGTTCTTTGTTTTTTTCTCCCTTTTATCTTTGAGAGAAAGAGGCATGAGGTCTGCCCTCTTCTTCCTAGTTTTCTTACCTTTAATCGCCTTCTTGTCTAAGTTTGAGGCTCAAGCTGCACCTGCTGGTAAGATTTTCTTGTTTTTTTGTTTTCCCAAGACTTCTCATTTCAATTATCTATTTTTTGTTGTTGCTTAAACATTAAAAATGGGTAGCAGCTGAGATTTTCAGCATTCTTGATGGGTTTTCGACGTCTTTGCTTGAATGGGTGTGTTTGTTTACTGTGGAAGTAATCTCGAGTTCTTAATTTCATTTTTTATTTTTCTTTTTAAATGTAATTCAGGGCCGTTGATAAAGCACATATCATCTCTTGTGAAATGGAGTAGGTCCTCATCCAAAACACCCCAGCAATCAGGTACAGCCCACATCACTGATTTAATTCTAACTAGTTTTAGATATATCTATGTATATGTATATGTATATGTATATGTATATGTATATGTATGTTTGATGTATGACAATGCAATTTGTGGGATCCTATTTAGCTTAGAGGAGTGATGGTGGAATATCATATTTATCTGCTTGTTATGTTTATCATCAACTTTGCGTTGATGCAGATGGTAATGTGCTTCAGTTCGAAGATGGGTATCTCGTTGAGACTGTTGTTGAGGGGAATGAACTCGGGATTGTGCCGTATTCCATCCGTGTTTCCCAGGATGGGGAGCTATTTGCTGTGGATGCTATTAATAGCAACATTGTCCGGATTACGCCTCCACTATCGCAATGTGAGCTTTCTCTTTGTTCTTTAGATGACTAGGCATCTTTTGCAGTCTATTAAAGTGAAACTTCAGTTTTTCGTGTTGTTGTGTCTCAAACTAGCGGTGGTTTTACTGATAGTTCTTAATCAAATATAAATCAGACAGAAGTATGATTTAGTTATACATATATGTCCATGCTCACTAGAAACAACTAGATGTGCCCTCTTTATTGGCTTGGAAACTTGTGGTAACATTGATTGTTTGTGGTCTATGACACTGAGAAACATCTAGTTATTTTATTATAGATTAAGTTGCAGCAATCAGTTATGCACTCGAGCCACAATTCTTCCCTTTCAAGATGTTGTAATGTCTTGTTATATGCGTGAAATCCTCTCTCTCTCTCTCTCTCTCTCCTCTCTCTATTTCTCTCTCAGTTTTGTTATTTATGCAGATAGCAGGGCAAGACTGGTTGCAGGATCATTTCAGGGCCGCACAGGTCATGTGGATGGAAAACCAACTGATGCTCGTTTTAGTCATCCCAAGGGCGTTACCATGGACGATAAAGGGAATGTTTACGTCGCTGATACTTCAAATCTTGCCATTAGAAAGATTGGAGAAGCAGGTTTGTGAAATGCTAATCTTATGTTATGTTCCTAATTTTGAGTGTGCACTAAATGATATAGAATCTTTATATGGAATTAAACTATTATTCAGTCTCTGGCTGTGCTTTTAAAGAAAAGTATTTTGGCAAAGAGTGTCTAAATTGCATCACTAATTGCAGGTGTGACGACTATTGCGGGAGGAAAATCAAATGTTGCAGGATACAGGGATGGGCCTAGTGAAGATGCTAAGTTCTCTACTGATTTTGATGTCATCTATGTGAGGCCTACCTGTTCATTGTTAGTTGTTGACAGAGGAAATGCAGCTCTTCGTCAAATCTCCCTAAGTAAAGAGGATTGTGATTATGAAAACAGCTCTTTTTCACCTACAGGTATGTATATTTATATGTTTATAACAAATAACTTATAATGTAAATTAAAATGGGGGTATGCTTCCCCACTTAAGTTACTAAGAAAAGAACGACTTCCAGATTATGCAGGAATCTACAAATACATTCTGTTTCTGTTGAAGGAGCATGAGAAAAATGATTGTGCATGGTTGCATTATCCTATCATATTCATTTGGAGAAAGATAACACAAAATATCATTCTTAGTGAGATGTTATGACAAGTATTCATAATGAATTAAGGATACGAGAGTTTCAGTTGTAGAATCATGATTTTTTTTCCTTCTGTTGAAGGCGAGTGCACTTGAAAAAATGTGCTCCAAAATGGAAATAGGAAACTCATCATGTTTCTTGTATGACTGTTTATAATCTTATTGATAGACTACAGGACTTATAAAGTGTTTGTTTGAATAAATTCTGATGAGTCTAACATAGTTCCTCCAATATGGAGGCAAGGCACTCTTATGAAGAGAGAAACTGGTGGTCCTTCAAGTGATCTTAAACAGAATAGTGCTGCTAACATTCAAATATCTATGATACATCTGCATTTTCACTCGTATATATCTGCAATAAGAGTGAACTGTACGTTTGTCGTGTCTTATATGCTGGAAAAAGCTTTTTATTCAGATCTTTGCACCTTATGGAATTATGGTCATTGTTCCCCACAGGAATACAGTGTCAATTACAATAAACTAGTGAAGTAATGTTCTGTCTTTCAATGTTAATGAGAATAGTTGTGATGATAGTTAGGAGCCACTAGTGTGTCACACCCGTGTCTTATCAATTGCTTGAGAAGCGGTCTTGCCTACTATACTGCTGTAGCAGTTGCACTTATAATCAGATAAAGCAAATTCCAATCTTGAGAGCTCATGTTCTCTATCAATTGCAGCTGTACACTACTGTGGCAATAGAACCAATGATAAAGCAAGTCCTCGTCCAGAAAAGAGAGAGAAAAAAATAATTAAAAAAAGAATGATTGTTCAAGAGAGATCTGCCTCCAGGTCTATCTACTTGGTATTCAATAAACCAAGAACGAGCTAAAATTAGTTATAGAAGAAATTGTGATCGTGCTTTAATGGCTTCATAGATGATAGGTGACCAAGCAGGCTGCTTAATGTTGCTTGGTTTTTGCTTTTCTACGTAAAGAGCTAAGCTTATAACAATCTGATAGGCTTGACATTATATGCAGATCTTCTTATGGTTGCCGGTGCTATCCTAGTTGGGTACGTTTCATGCATTCTTCAACAAGGATTAGGTTCCTCACTTTTGTCCAAGATGGTAAGTTCTCCTAGCCCGTTATTTGTTTGCTATATTCTATCCATCAATTTTGTCTGTCGGTTTTCCTCTTAATCTTTAACCCCAAAAGAGCAGGATTTCCTTTCTTTTTTGATAAATCGATTGATTACCTAGGAGCTTACAGTTTGTGAAGAGAGTATTTCTGAAGATCATTCTCGTTCTCATCACCCGAAAATGTAGTATCCGTATCTAATTGTTATGTTATTTATAACTGCAGAAAAGGTTTCCCCAACCTAAATTCGAGGAGCAACTAGGAAGCAAGGAGATACCAACTCCTGTAGATATGACTGTGAAGGATGAACCTGAAGCTGGATGGCCCTCATTTGGACAACTGGTCGTAGACCTTGCAAAAGTCGGAGCGGAAGCACTTACTAGCATATTTATTCAGTTCATTCCCCCGCGTTTAATGGGCCATATTCCCAGAAGAGGTCTCACTCCACTGAAAGATTCGCTCGTTATGCCCGAAGATGAAGCTGAACCAGCTTCAGTTCTAAAACAGAGGACTCCGACTCCACTTTCTGAAACCAGACAGGTTCATGGACCAATACCTAGTGAGAGATCAGCTGAAGCAAAACCTCCTAAACTTAGATCATCGACCAGCTTAAAAGAACCACCTCTATCAAGCAAGCACCGATCTTCCAGAAGACAAGAATTTGCTGAGTTCTGTGGATCGAGTGAGGTTCCTCAATATGGACAGGTGAGGTCTAAGAGCCAGAAAGAAAGAAGCAAGCACCGTCACAGAGAGAAAAGCGGAGATGCTACTTTTGAAGTGTCGCCAGTATTGGAGCCAAAGCCTGCCGAAACTAAGGCCACCAGCTATGACAATACAAAGTACGATCCTTACAACTTCAGGGGCAAATATGGTGTAACTTATCGTTATGAGTAGTCCAATGTGATCCTAGATCATATTCCCTTTTCTTTGAGCATGTATTGAGCAAACAGGATCTGAAAGCAATGTTATGTGCGCGAATTCTTGGTTTTCTGCATGACTTGTAACGAGGGCTAATGTTTACGAGTACAGTATATGTTTAGTCGAGAGTTATTGGTCGCTGACAGGTAGAAATCTTGTAAATCACGTGTTTGAGGACGCGTTTCTAAGACCTGGTGTAAGCTTATGGCGGCAATATGTACAACTCGAACTTTGGTGTCGTTGCCAGAAATTCTTGAGCCAAAAATATCCTGATATATATATATATATATATGACAACTTTTGGATTTAAGTGTATTGATATGTAAGGTTTATCTAGTCGATATTTATTGGATGGTTGATAAAAGGTTTAGTGAAACAGAGGTCATGAAAATGGCAACTGTGATCACGAGAAATGGAAGATGACATCCAACTACTCATGACTTTATAGTTTTTACAGTCTTTTTAGTTTCAAAATTGCTTCCTGTGGACAGCATTCCCAGTTTCAGTTGTTCAAATCTTTAAATTAAAGACCCCTTCGTAGAAACTCAGTTGCATGTAGATGGATCATCGCCAACGTAACTCAGTATCAGGTGAGCGCTCTCTCTCTCTCTCTCTCTTCATCTTCAAGATTAGTCGAGGCGATTTTGAAACGATCTTCTCCTCTATTACAGTTGCGAAGAATGGGATGTGCTGGATCCTCACAGACTAAAGCAGAAGGTGAGAGAGGTGAGAGAGGTGTGAGAGACTTTTAAGTCTTGGTACATGTTCTGTTCTTCTCTTCTGTTGCAAATCTGAGCATATATATATATACCCTTGACAGGAACAGGAAGTGCGAAACAGATAAGAAAACCGAGAACGTGGAAACATCCACAGCCGATCACCATAAGTCAGCTGATACAGCTGAGAGAGGAGTTTTGGGATACTGCTCCACACTATGGTGGTAGGAAAGGTAAGAGGCCGAGGCCGAGGCTGGGCTACGCTCGTCTTCTCCTTCGACGTCCCTCTTAATGACCCTTCTCACTGTGACAGAAATCTGGGATGCACTCAGAGCAGCAGCAGAAGCTGATCCATCGCTTGCTCAGGCCATCGTCGAGAGCGCCGGAATCATACTTCAAAATCCTGATATGACACTGTGTTTCGACGAAAGCGGTAACTCAAACTGCCTCTTTTGCTTAAAATTATCCCACAAATATTACCTTCATTTAAACTCGCTCTGTCGCAGGTGCAAGATATGAATTACCTACGTATGTTTTGAGCGAGCCCAAGAACTTGATACGAGATTCTTGACAACAGAAATATACCACCATATTTGATTTTAAACTTGGCACCCACCTCCGCTCAGCTGAAAATAGTCATCTTCTTCTTCTTCGTCGTCCCAGAAATAGCTGGAACAAGACTCTGCACTGAGCTTGAATCATCGTCATCAAGATTTTCCATGAACAGTAGAGTGTATAGCATGTTGTTTGGTTTCTAGGAGTAAAGTTATCAAAAACACAAGTTTGCTGACAATTGCATACTTTTTATTGCCAGAGATCATGCTGTAACATAATAATAGGATGGTAGCACTGTACTCATCAGATGAAGTAACTCTTCCATTCTCTTTAGCTCCATCGAACCATATACATATATATAATATATATATATATAGAGAGAGAGGGAGAGAGAAACGTTCAAAACACAGACAGGTAGGTTTATATGCAACAATATCGTAATACGATAAAGCAAAACTCAATCAATTTCATGTTATACTCAAATCCAACCATCTAATATAATGGCTACTAAAATTGTCAAAATTATGAGAAATCTGAACTCGTACTTACATGATTAAGAGGTTTTTACAAAATCAATCAAATTTGATCTAGATGCTGACAATCTCTGCCTCAATTCCTCAGACCTTTTTGAAAAATGAGAAGAGGTTCCCTTGCTTAGGATCCTTATTTACTGCCTTTTTATTTCCAGCTTTCCCAGCTTGATTTGCCGGTGCAGTGTTCCCCACTGCTGGCGACTTACGAACAACCGGTGGCCTAAAACATAGTCAACATGACCAAATCAGTCAGTGACAAGGAAACAGCCAAAAACATGGAAGTGTCATAGAATCAAGTTCCCCTTCAAGCATTTAATACAGGAAATGAACAAATCATGCCAACTTATTGGTTGTTCTTTCATTTTCAGGAACATATCTGGTCACATTTTAGCTTCTCATTGGACATCAGATAGCTCCCCAAGACCATCAAGGTCAATCCAGAACACATAAGAACTGTAGTTTGCACAGCTAACAAGACAATAAAACAATTATTTTTTCAAGCACGTCTGCAACTGCATGTGTTTCAGATGTTTCAACTTTTTGTGGGATAGTTGGCGAAATTGGAACTCCAAGATTTAGCCATTTCATCAAAAGGTATAACATTATAAGATCATGTGGACACAAAGAAACTGTATGTCTCATTCTAGAATCTCGATACTATATAAACATGAGAGTTGTATCATAATCTGGCAACAAAACCTGAGCAACTAGACACAAATAAAACGAATAAGCGAGTAAAGTATAAAATGGTTAAAAAATCAGACACAGACAATGAACAGGCAAGTAAGCAGTCACACCTGTTAATTGCATTGCTCACTGTATTATTCCCAGCAGTTTTGGCTGAATTATTATCAGATTTTGTACCTTGCTCCTCATCCTCCCAAACAACAACAGAGACTGTAGCCAGAAGAATTATCAGGTATTAATTTCAATAGCAAAACAAAAACAAAAACAAATAAAAAATACAATAGGACATTAATACTGAAATGAGATCAATGAATGGAATTAAATTATCAAAGTGAAAGTTGCAGAAATACCTTCTCTTCCCCGCTCATCAATCTGTGTCTTTACCACTTTCTTTCTTTTGGGCACATCATCAGCCATAGTATTTTTCTTACTAGCATCTGTTTCAGGAACATGGCATAGAGTCTTCTCTGAAGTGGGAGATTCAGCCTTCTTGCCGTTGGTAACAGTTGCAACTTTTGTTCCCATAGGCTGGTTAGCTTTAACATCAATTTCTTTCTCTTCTTTGACCTTTGGCTTATCTTCCTTCTCCTCAAAACTCAAATTGCACTCAGAGGCTGAAGTTTTTGAACTGTCTTTTGAGTATCGAGTAGATTTCTTTGGAGGATCAGGTGACCCTAGACTTATGGCATTTTCATATTCATCTTCATCATCTGAGTAATTAAGTACAACTCTTCTCTTTCTACTGCCTTCACCATTAGAGGTTCTCCTTACATTGAAATCTCTGTCATCATCATCACTGCTTTCGGATTTGGTTGATTCACGAGCACAAATTTGAGCTTCTGCACTGACTGATTCCAGGCAAAAGAACGAAATTTAGATGGCAGGAAACAATCAACTTACAAAAGTATTGCAGTTTGTTTTTAATGTAATAATCTATTACTATTATAAAAGAGTGTATTCTTACAAATTTTGATATATCTATAATATCCATACTTAATTTAATTTCTAATGATACATATTTAGGTTTTATTTTCTTAATACAAGATAAGAATCCTTTCATATCTAATTTAAATTAATATTATTAAAATTCATAACTTTTAGGTGCCACACGCATCATTTAGCTAGTCGAGAAAAAAGAAAATATAACATTTTCCTGCACAAGTGAATCATAGAAAAAGGAGCTAACCAGAAGAGCTTTGTTTGGCTTTGTCAGCTTGAACCAAGGAAGCATCAGGTTTAGGCTTTGCAGATGCACGACCCCACATGCTAGCTAATGCCCCTCCACTTCCAGAAGAGTTTTTTTCATTTTGGCCATTTTTGTTGTTAGGGAGCGTCCGAGGAACTTTTTCTATTTCTGCTACCCGTGCTAGATCTGGCTTTACATCTCCTTCTGTTTTTACAGGTTTCGTAATGCTAGGGGATTGCACCCCTGATATTGAACCAGCATTCTGAACATTTTTCTGAATAGACTGTGGAGCAGCCGTAGCTTGAGGAATAGAAGAACTGCTGGACAAACCTGAGACTCCTTTAGATTTCACCAGCAGGCTTCCAGTGCCTGAAGGTGTTCCTCCAGCTGTTCTCTTAACAAATGAATTTGAAACTCCACAAAACCTGTCGGTAACTATCGGTGATTAAAATGCATGTTTATAAAGCACAGTCGTTTACTCGTTATGAATGAGGATGCAGCATTACAGCTATGGAGATTTAAAATAACAGGATCACTATTTCATTATAAAAAAAGAATCAGAGGTGTTTGGAACCTGTTATCTCGCAAACAATTATCAACAGTTGATGGCTGCTTAAAAAGATCTTCAGCTTGAACAAACTCATGATTCCAAAGAGTTGCTGGATCCTTAGGGAGGCAGGCTTGTATACTGTAGACTTGAACAGAACAATTTCCATCGAACTCTTGCTTCGCATCTATACATGAAAAAAGTATAAATGTGGTATTCAGTCTTATTTCTCCCACGATCGTTCTTCTAAACTGATTGTAATAACCATAATAGTCACAGTGCAGATGAAACCTTGGTATTTTAATAAAGATAACAAAAACAAGCATGAAAATCTGAACTAACGTACAGATTACAGAGAGGGACCCAAGGGCCATAATTGGGAATTGCAAAATTCCAAGAACTTTGTTTCATAATCAGTTCCGAAATGGGTGTCCAAGCCTTCAAGCTAGCTTATACATGTAACTTAAGCAACATAAAATGAGCTACTTAAATGGAAATGAAAATATCAGTCGTGTAGCACCATTTGAAATAAAAGATACAGATTAAGTGTTACCACCACAGCAACCAGAAAACCCACAAGGTAGATCTAACTTGGGAGCCTAAATAGTACATGTCTTACTTGGAAAAAATTATCCAACTTATAGTCTACACCTACAACTTCTCATAAACTGGAGCTTCCAAACTATACCCCAATCAAACAAAACAAATCACAAGGACCAACCAATTAAACAGAAAGCAAACAAACAAGTAATCTTGTGGAACTCCAAACTGAGATGGAAACTACTCATGCCTCAAAACAAAATACACATTAACAGAGAAAGAAAGTACAAAATAGCAATCATAGGTTGTTCGAGGCGGAAGTAGGTAGCACATTGTAAAATGGAGATAATTTATATGTTTTATTTAACACTTGGATTGTGGAATCACCTGAAAGCATATGCTTTGGGACAAGCCTTATATGGTAGGTTGTAGGGTTACTCTTCAGCCAGCCAGATAAAGAATAAATCACTACTAATCCATCTCCATGTTTTTCAACGAATTCCTCTAGCAGTCTAACAGCCAAAAAAAATACATCAAAACATCAACCAAAAAAGTAAAAAGATGTCATAATTAACTTGCTATACCTCTTCGCAGCACTGGAGGAAACCGAAAAATTCCGACTGAGCCATTTGTAGGAAATCTGAACGAAAAAAAGGAGGAAGTAGAAGAAATTTGTGATGATTCTCAGACAAATGAAACTACATATTCTTTACGGGAACAATTCACTCCAAAATTTTGAGTGAAGTCCGAGTTTCTAAACAGTATTCAACCACGATTCAGCAAATCTGAAAAGAGGGTTTACCACTTGAAGCCTATCGGATACGAAGGATTGAATCTCTTCGAGAATTCCAAGAGTGTCGGTTTCGGCCATTTTTGGTCTGACGAAACGGAAAATTTTCCAAACAACAGAAAATCAGAAAGAAGGAAAGCTATTTTCGCTGCGGGTTTCCCTCGCAAAAGCGCTCTTGAATTCCCGCCACAATCAGCAAATTTGGGAATTTAGGGCCTTTCTGAGAGGATTTTCGTACACGTGACGTGACTATTAGGTCCCAGACCCAGTAATAATTTCTATTTTTTTTTTTCTTTGACACGAAAAAAACTATTATCCCTTAATTTGCCTAATCTTATTTTAAACATCTTATAAACATAGATATCTGTAGTTTAAGAATTTGGCATTGAGGACATAATTGAAAAAAAAAAAATTGAAATATTAGGTATTAATTTAAAATTATGCTTACGTTGAAATATTATAGTAAAAAGCTTGAAATGTTGGAACAGTAAGTTGTATTTTTACCCTTTAATTTATTTATAAAAATAAAAATCTAAAATTGTGGAAAGATATATAATTTGAAAAGTAATGTTATAAGTGAAAAAAAAAAGAGTGAGTTTCAAAAATACCACTCAAAGAATAGTAGTAATTAAATTATACACTCAAATTTAAAACTAGATGTTTCATACACTTTTTTCACTAAAAAGACTAAGTTACCCTCCACTTTTAATATGAATAAATAAAAGATAAAAAAGGAGTTATTATATATTAAAAATAAAGTTAAAAACTGAAACATAAAATAAAAAATGAGGTAAAAAAAAAAAAAATTTCGGTCCCCACCACCACTCCCCCACTACCAGCCGTCCAACCCCAAATCTAAACCCTAATTTCTGCCGGCGATATGTCTGACGGCGACGGCGACGACGCCGGTGACTCACCCAAGTCAAGCACACAGGCGGTGTACCAGCGGCGTGGACTCACCGACGTCAAGCACGCAGCGGTGGCGACTGACCCACGTGAAGCACACAGCAGCGACGATGCCGGCGACTCACCCACTTCAAGCGCAGGCCGACGACTCACCCAAGTCAAGCATATAGCGGCGGCAGAGCCCTTCTCCGGCGGCGAAGAAGATGCCGGCAATCCGCCAAACGAAACACATTCTGGCGAGAGAGAGTCGAAAGACTCCGGCGATGGCTACCGAACTGGTTCTTTACCGGTGAAATCTCCGACGTCGAGGAGTGAGGAAGAGGCCGGTGTTGACTCCGAAGAAACACATTCTGCCGGGGAGAGAGAGTCGAGAGACTCCGGCGACACAACGATTTCTATACCGGTGAAATCTCTGACGACGAGGACGGCTGCTGCTTTTGATTCAGTGAGTACACTCTTACCATTTGAGCATTGATGTCGATTCGATTGAGCATTGATGTACATTCTGCAGACGAGAATTGAGCATTGATGAAAATTGGTTTATAATATCTCACTTAGCATAAATTAGAGAGGTGGATGAACTCTGCTAATCTCATGTCTAAGTTAGTTGGTATATATATGTTTGAATTTGGCTTGATTTGATGCTATATACGTGTTTGATTAACTTGAGTTGGCGTAGTTTATCTGTACACGGTAGAGAGTAGTTCTTCTGTACACAGTCTTCTTTGATACACAATAAATAGTATGAAGAACACAATGGGCAAACACAGTAGGGAGACACAGTAGAGAGTACACAGTCCATATTTCTGATACACAATAGATAGTAGATAGTACACAGTAGAGAGTACACAGTCCATATTTCGGATACAGTACACAATGAAGACACAATTGCCTTTATACAATATTCTTTTGCAGGTTTCTTTTACATGGATGCGAGAGACAATGCAAGGATGGAGAGGACGCATCAACCTCAAAGTGCGAGATAGTGTGATAAAGGACATCAGGTCCCGTTTATTAGAAGAAGGTGGCAACGAAGCTATAGAGAAGTTTCAAAGTGGATGCTTCGGCCATCTACTTGGTTTGAGACGGAATAATAACGCCAATAATGCTCTACATGAGCTTATGGCGCGAGAGCTGCATGATGTTTCTTTTCCAAAATATGAGAGATGGTTTCGTATTGGTGAAAAGAACATCCGATTTTCATATTAAGAGTATGTGCTTGTGACTAGATTAAATATTGGTAATTCGAAGTTTGATCTGAATGCTCGTCATGAGATTGCACCCAACAACCTCTATCATAGATGCTTTGGTGGCAAACGTACCACGTTTAAGGACGTCCTGTATGCCTTTAAGAAAGGGGAACTGCATGGTTCTAAAGAAAAGAATAAGAATAAGAAGAAGAAGCAGACAAAACTGCCCAAAACTAAAGAACATGTGGACGACTACTTGAAGGTGGCCCACATCATCATGTATTATGGGATGCTCTATTGTCGGGAACTTGAAGTTCAGATTGAGGATTGGATTTGGGCCTTAATTGAAAATGCAGAGGAGAGAGAAATGTTTGGATGGGGCTCACACGCATTTCAAATCCTTGTTCATTATATGGGTCTCGTAGCTAAGGACCCTTCTCAAGTAGCACAGTTGAAGAGAGCATATCATTTCTTTGGACCTGTCTGGGCTCTTCAGATTTGGGCATACGAGGCTATTCCTGATTTGGGAAAAATGTGTGGGTGTCGTGACAAGGAACCAAAAGTTCCTCGACTTTTGAGTTGGTCCACTGGAAAGGCTACAACTGACTTTACATAGTTCTTCAACCAGGAGGTAAGTCTTTCTCAATCATTCAATTAAGTAGGTAATTAATTTTGTTTAAATTATTCAATCATCACACATATTTTGTTATTTTGTTTACAGCTCGATTGTAGCGAGACATTGACCACTACTGTAAAAGAGAAATATGAACTATTCTGGACCCTAGCGGAGAGTGGACCACCATCCTTTGTTTCATTCGTTCCTTCAGCAAGACATGCATTCAAAAAATTAAGACCTCCAGTGGATTTACGATTGAAGGCAGCAGAACCAGAGAAGACCGCTAAGGTTAAGCCTAAGCGTCGAAGGGAAAAGTCCCCAGTGTCAGAATTGGAGAAGGTAGTAAAGTCTAAGCGGCAAAGAAAGACCTCCAGTGATCATGTTTGTTGTGAGCACGCTTTCCCTGGACAGAGATTAGATGAGGCGGAGGAGAGTTGGTTTGAGCGGTTTGCACAGAGGGTAGCCTATTATCTTAGTCGTCAGTCATTCACCTCTGTAGTGAAAGAAAAACATCAAGAGGAAGAGGATAGGGTTGAGGAGGAGGATAGGGCTGAAGAGGAAGATAGGGTTGAGGAGGGGGAGGATAGGGTTGAGGAGAAAGATATGGTCGAGGAGGGGGAGGATAGGGTTGAGGATGAGGAGGACGAGGATAGGGTTGAGAATGAGGAGGAGATAGATGATGAAGATATAAATTCGTCCACTGCAAAAATAGTGGATTATTACCATGCTTCTTCTCCTTCTATACCTGAAGAGGACTAGGCGAAGAAGAATGATGACTCCTCCTCGTCATCTATACCTCATGAATTGAAAAGAAAGTCGGTGAATGATAGGGCAAGAACTCCACAACCCACAACTCCACATGAGGAGGATCAGATGTCAGATGATTGGATGTCTGTTGCGGATGATAATGAGGATGATATTGTGGCTGATATTGTTTACGGCCCTCGAGAGCGTCGACCATCTGCTGCATGCCGTAGTCCTTTCTGTAGACCATCTACTAAGGAAAATGCTTGTAACCGTACCCCAGCTGAATTTAAGGACATGTATCGTACTTTTAGAGCTCAAGCTGAGGATGTTGTGGTACAGACAGTTCATTCAAAATATCATATGACTCAAGACTTCTTTGATAAGGTGGAGAACCCCGGTGTTGAGCTGACCGCAGAGGTAAGAGATATGAATAAGTTCAATTTTTTACTATTTTGATGTCTATAACTAATATATTTGTATTTTGCTCAGGTTTTGGATTTGTACTGCGCCTATATTCAAAGAAAAATACGTGCAAGGGGAAATTTCACGACTATTGTGTTGCCCACATCATTTTTTGTAAGGTCATCAACTTATATTAATTAAATTTGTGTTCTCTCTTTGTGTTTTAAATAATACTAATAATTGTTGATATTTAGGAATCTTTGAAGCGTGAGTATAAACATATCATCGAAGAAGATGAAGGACAACAAGTTTATGTGCGCAAAAATAACCGGCAGTGGAAAGTACCAAAGAATCTCATTCGATTGGTTGATGGGACAGATGGTGATAGTATTATACCTTGGTGGAATGCTCGATATGTAAGTTTATTAATTATTTTTCAGGTTGCTGTGTTGATTGCCATATCTATTTGTGTATTATACCTTGGTGAATTCGTGTACTGTGTTATTTTACTTTCCAATATTTTTGGTTAAAGGTCATGTCCATTTGCAATATTGAAGAATGTCATTGTTTTACCGTTTGTCTGGATTTGCATTCTTGGACTGTGGAGTTCTATGATTCTCTTCTGTATCGTGATGATGATCGAAATCATCCGGTAAGATTTCTGACACGTGACCGCCTACTTAGGCCTATCACCCTTCTGATACCTCCACTTTTGATCAAGGCAGGCTACTGGGAGAAGGTTACAGGACCAACAAAAAAGAGCGAATTGAAGATCAAGATGATGCCTAGGAATCAACAATTTGTTCAACCAGATGGGCATAGCTGTGGTGTCTTTGCTTGCATGTACGTTGACCGTGTACTCTCAGGTCTACATACATGCCCTGTGGACGATGAGTACTTGAAGAAATATAGATCGTCTTTGGCAGCGAAGATCTTTTCCTTAGCATCAGAAATTTAATTTTTTGTGGATATGGAACAATTAGTTAATATGGAAATGTGGAACTATGGAACAAGTTTTTGTGGATATGGAATTGTGGTTTGTGGAATTTTTTTTGTTATGGAGTTGTTTGTGGAATTTTTTGTGTGGGATTATTTCGACTGTGTGGTATTTCATCTTATTGTGTACTATGTACTGAGATTCATGATACTGGAATTCTCACAGATGGAAAGTAGAAGAATATTTTAACCGTGTACAGTACACAGTTACATTAGTCTTCTACTGTGTACAGAAGAATGTTGTAATAATCAATGAAATCTTTGTAAATGGGCATTGATCAGTGATTTTGTGAAATAAATGACTCATTTATGAATTGAAGGTTAATATGAATGTTATTAGACTAGAAACAATACTTAATAATGGCATAAGCATCTTTATTATTGAAAAATTCTATTTTTCTTGTGTACACAGTAGAAGAATATTTTAACTGTGTACAGTACACAGTAGAAATATTCGTGTACTGTGTACAGAAGAACGTTGTAATAATCAATGAAATCTTTGTAAATGGGCATTGATCAGTGATTTTGTGAAATAAATGACTCATTTATGAATTGAAGGTTAATATGAATGTTATTAGACTAGAAACAACACTTAATAATGGCATAAGCATCTTTATTATTGAAAAATTCTATTTTTCTTGTGTACACAGTATAAGAATATTTTAACTGTGTACAGTACACAGTAGAAATATTCGTGTACTGTGTACAGAAGAACGTTGTAATAATCAATGAAATCTTTGTAAATGGGCATTGATCAGTGATTTTGTGAAATAAATGACTCATTTATGAATTGAAGGTTAATATGAATGTTATTAGACTAGAAACAACACTTAATAATGGCAAAACCATCCGTACTATTGAAAAATTCTATTGTTCCTGTGTACACAGTAGATGACTAATTTAACTGTGTATAGTACACAGTAGAAATATTCGTGTACTGTGTACACAAGAACAAGAGTATTTCTTCATGAATCCGGGTGTTTGTGTCTTTGCAATACATATATTAAGGCATTATAACGTTTTTAGGTAAATACAATGTTTTATATCAATCCAAACTTCGTATTTAAAATATATTCAATGAGTGACTTGTTTCAAGTAACATCTTAGTTTAACTACAAGCAATATACTTGTAAACATTGCAATAATCAATGAAATCTTTGTAAATGGGCATTTATCAGTGATTTTGTGAAATAAATGACTCATTTATGAATTGAAGGTTAATATGAATGTTATTAGACTAGAAACAACACTTAATAATGGCAAAACCATCCGTATTATTGAAAAATTCTATTGTTCTTGTGTACACAGTAGAGGACTAATTTAACTGTGTATAGTACACAGTAGAAAATTCTCTTGTTCTTGTGTACACAGTACACAAATATTTCTACTGTGTACTATACACAGTTAAATTAGTCATCTACTGTGTACACAAGAACAATAGAATTTTTCAATAATACGGATGGTTTTGCCATTATTAAGTGTTGTTTCTAGTCTAATAACATTCATATTAACCTTCAATTCATAAATGAGTCATTTATTTTACAAAATCACTGATCAATGCCCATTTACAAAGATTTCATTGATTATTACAATGTTCTTCTGTACACAGTACACAAATATTTCTACTGTGTACTGTACACAGTTAAAATATTCTTCTACTGTGTACACAAGAAAAATAGAATTTTTCAATAATAAAGATGCTTATGCCATTATTAAGTGTTGTTTCTAGTCTAATAACATTCATATTAACCTTCAATTCATAAATGAGTCATTTATTTCACAAAATCACTGATCAATGTCCATTTACAAAGATTTCATTGATTATTACAACGTTCTTCTATACACAGTACACGAATATTTCTACTGTGTACTGTACACAGTTAAAATATTCTTCTACTGTGTACACAAGAAAAATAGAATTTTTCAATAATAAAGATGCTTATGCCATTATTAAGTGTTGTTTAGTGTCTAATAACAATCATATTAATCTGCAATTCATAAATGAGTCATCTATTTCAGTGATTATTGCAATGTTTAAGATGAAATAGTACACAGTTGACTCTACGTTCATTAGTACACAGTTGATTGTATGCTCAACTGTGTCACAGCCTGCGGATCAATAAAATGAAATACCACACAGTCGAAATAATCCACATGGCCCAAAAAACTAAATTTCTGAAAATAGCTAAAATCCACAGTTCCATATTACATATCCACAAAAATTATATTTCTGATGCTAAGGAAAAGATCTTCGCTCCCAAGACGATCTACATTTCTTCAAGTACTCATCAATGTTTCTAATCCACCCTAAATCCAGGACATTTTCTTTTAGTGTGATCTGTGGACTGACAGATACTGCATTTTTTCTTCGCTCGAGTCTTCGTTGCTTATGATTGTCTATCCGATTCTTCGGGTGGTATTTGTGTCGTGCAAGTTCGTCTATTATGACCTTCACGGTGACACCCAGTGCAAGTAGGTTTCTCTCTTGTAGCCGGTCTCTCAATTGCTGATCGAGCCCTACTCATCCTCGGACGTCCTGCCTGACGTTCAATCACTGGTGGATGGATGTTGTAGGCTGAGACAGATGGTGGTACAAACCACGAATTCGGATGTGGTAACGACACAATGCGAGGAGCATAACATTGTGTAACACCCCGCATTTTGATAAGCTTAAAATGTTTATTTATATGTTTTATTTATTTTTATTTATTATTATTACTGGTTATAATTTGTGAATGTTTCGACTATTAGTAGCTCGAAATAATTTTAGTTCGGACTTGAGGGAGTCCGTAGTTGCGCCCCTAGTTAAAAGAATTATTTTATCTGTAGCGTTGGCTTATACTTTTATTTTTATTTTATTTTATTTTTTTTATTTCAAGCAATAATTTGGGCCAACATGATGAGCTCTATTACATAAATTCCTTTTCGGTTAACTGTGGCTATTAGTTTTGGCATGGGCTTGTTTATTAATATATTTTAGTTAAACTAGGGAAGCCCATTTGAGAGTTCAAGAGCAGATCGTAGAATTGGGAGGTGATGAATACGGGAGTTTTTGGCTGTAGATAGGATTTGAAACGGAAAATCCGATTTCTACGTAAACAGTATTCTTTCACGTTCAAACTCTTTTCTAATCTTGTTAAACCCTAGTCTCTACGTCCACAACTTGACCACAAATCAAAATTTCCAAAGTTTCTCTCACGCACAAAGTTTTCGGTGACGGCGAGTTCCAAGAATCTGGAAGCAATTGTTTCACACCACCTTAAAACCAGCAGCCGCGAGTTCAAATTGATCCCTCCGGTTAGACCTGCCCACGGGCCCTGAACCGGCGGTTCTGGGCCCGAGCCCGCCGGTTACGGTTTCACCGGAGAGTGAACCGTAACCGGCCCATGTACACTGTACACGGTTACGGGCCGGGCTTTTTAACCAGCGGTTCCGGGCCCGTGTAAAACCCGCCGGTTCCGGTTAAAAACCGGCCCGGTTTTTAATTTTTTTTTCTTATATATATATATATATATATATATATATATATAACATTGAAAATTAAGAAAATGAAACATAAATGAAAATGAACTAGTTTTTCATTAATACTTGAAAATTAAAATAAACATGACTAAATAGAAATTACAAGTACTTGAAAATTAAATTAAAGATTGTTTTTGTATTTTTGGAGCACTTTTTTCAACTTTTGTAATTTTTTTTTTGTAATTAATTGTTGTATATATATATCTTAAGACAATATAAGCAAAAAAAATTAAATTTTACTTAGTAGTCATTGAATAAAAATATTAAATCATTTCTCATTAATATTGTTGAAATTACAACACTTGAAAGTTGAAATGAAAAAAAAGGGAAAAAAAAGACTTGAGCTCAATTTTAATATTAAAATTGAGTTGCCTACGTATCCTCATAGAGGAATCAAAGTCCACGTAGTTCGATTACATTACATTACTCTCTACTCCCTAGTAGTTCTCGTCCACCGATCGATCACTCTCGGTGAACTCTTCGTTTGGGCTCTCGTCGCGATCATCCCAATCGAGCTCTTGAGCTCTAAGGTCGGCCCTCGACCAATCATCAAGCAACATTGTGGCTTCAATGTTTCTTGGTTTCATCGTTGATCTTCTTTGGTCCAACATGAGTCCGCCAATGCTAAAAGCTTGTTCGACCGAGACGGTGGATGCGGGGACGGCAAACAACTCTTTCGCCATGATAGAGAGTACGGGATACTCCGTTCTCTTTGACCACCACTTCATCACGTCGATTTGTGGAGCACTATCTTCAACACCAAAAACAAAACGACAACCCAAATACATATCTAATTCACTATTACCTTGGCCCCTAGGGAGTTCATAAGATCTATCTTGGTACATGCTACTTAATTGTTGAACTAAGGGATCTAAGGAGTTTAAATCAAGTGGTATAAATGAAGAGGTAGAAGTAGAAGAAATAGGTGCATTCATGTCAAGATCAATACCATGAGTCATCCTATATTCGGCAAAAAGAGATCTTAAAGTTCTTTCTAAATCATCTTTTATTTGAGTAACATTAGGAATATCAAAGAAAATTATTTCTCCATCAATTCGTACATTTAAAAAGTCCATTTGCTTAAAAGCATTATAATAAATATCTAACATTTGACAAACACCATCATATTTCCATTTAGGATCTAAGCACTTAGCTACTAGAAAAACATCCGGAATATTTCTAAAATATTTTAGCCATTTTTGAACCATAAAATAAATCACACCTTGCAAATTGGGTTTACTAAAACAATTTTTAAAGCTAAGTGCAATATACATGCAATGTTCCAACACACGAACGGAAGTATAATAATAAACACCCGATAATTGAACGGTGGCATTATTAAAAACCTTTAACAATTGATATAAATCCATGCATTGGTCCCAATAAGAAAGTAATAAAGTCAATTGAACCGTCGCAAATTCTTTTCTAAAAAATTCGCATAAATAATCTTTATACTCTAAAGTAGAATTAAGCATTTCATAAGTGGAATTCCAACGATGTGATACATCTCTAACAAAACTCCTATGTTGAATATTCTTATGACGACAATATTTTTGCCATTTTTTACCTAAAGTTATATTTGTATGCAAAAGGGCAACGGCTTTTCTAATTGGCATAACCGATTCATTAAAAATTTCAAGTCCATCTTGAACACATAAATTCAAAATATGACAAATGCATCTACTATGAAAATATTTTCCTTGGAAAGATGGATTACATGCTTCAATGAGTTCGGGAATACTAGCGGTGTTGGCGGATGCATTATCAAAACCAACCGAAATTACTTTATTAATCAATTGGTATTCATTTAAAACGGTTATAATTATTAAAGCAATATTAGTGGCCGTGTGTGGATCATCGAACTCCCTAAATGCAATTAAACGTTTTTGTAGTATCCATTTATCATCAACCCAATGACATGTTATTCCCATGTAATTATTTTGATGAAAACAATCCGTCCAAATATCGGCACAAATAGAAACTTTATGGTCTAAGTTTATCAAATATTTCATTAATTCCATTTTTTTATCAAAAGCTTGTCTTCTAATTCGTCTAAGCATATTACTTCTACTAATTTTTTAGCGGCGGGACAATATGCATCTTTTATACTTTCTTGATAGGTTATTTTATCGGCAAATGTAAAAGGTTGTTTTTCCATAGCACAATATCTAGCCATAACATCTTCGGCATGTGGATGATCATATTTAAATAAAGGGTGAGAAGACGTACCCGTCGCCGAGAAAGCGGTGCCACGAATTTGAGTTTGTGTTGATGCAATCCCGTATTCTCCCGGATGACACGTCTCCATGTGTCGCCTTAGTGTGCCATAGCCTCCTCCATGCGTCCATTTGTAGACGTTATTGCAATAGTTGCAATAGGCGTTGTATTTTGGAGGATCTCCGGGCTTGTCGCTAGGTGCCGGGGCTCTAGGCATTTTTTTAAAATGCTTAGTAAAGATATCCGACACAAGAGGTCGAGCCGTCGGTTTGTTTGGCGGCGCTTCGACTTCTTCTTCTTCTTCTTCTTCGTTGGATTGTTCTTGAGATTGCCGAAGCATCTCCTCCTCTTGACGATGAACTTGCTCGGCAAACTCTTGATCCTCTTGTTATTGAAGTTGTTCCGCATACGCCCTTGATATTTCTTCGGCGGCCATTGCTCGAGCTTGCCGAGCCGATCTTCCTCCTCTTTTGGATCGACGAGGAGCATCATCTTGATTTTCGGCAACGCCTTTGCCCTTATCGACACGAGAGGAGGTCGACATTATGGAATATTGTTATGGATGGATTGGTGAAGTGTGTGGTGAGAGAAGTTGAGAACTTGAGCACAAAATTAACACAAAAATGAAGAATTTGAGCAACAAATAATAGATTGAATGCTTGAAATTAAATAGAGAGTTATGAGAATTGGTGTGATTATTTGAGAGATTATAGTGTGGTATTTATAGGGTAAAATGGGGGGGAAGGGAAGGGGGAGAGGGAGAGGGCAGCAGCAACGGCTATTTTTCTAGCCGTTGAGCTGCTGCCATTGATGCAGCTGCTGTGCTGCTGTGCTTGCTGTCTTCTTCCCGTTGGAACCGGCGGTTCCGGTTCCGGCGGTTAACCGGCGGTTCCAACGGTTAACCGCCGGTTTTGACCGTTCGAACCGGCGCCACGTCACCTTTTTTTTTTAATAATTCCGGTTAACCGCCGGTTTTAACCGGCGGTTAACCGGCGGTCACGGTTTGAATGAAGGCAGGCCCGGAACCGGCCCTTGAGCTCACGGTTCAGATTACGGTTCCGGCCCGTTGACTGCCGGGCCGGTTAAAAAACCGTTGACCGGCGGGCCGGTTCCGGTTAGGCCCGCCGGGCCCTCCAGTTTGGGCAGGTCTACCTCCGGTGAGATTTTGATTTTTGAATTTTAAAGTCACGTCTCTGAATTTTAATTGCACAACATGGAATCCTAGTTTTGAAAGCATGCTGATTAGGACGACATAGGGTGAGACAAAAAGGAAATAATTTAGTTTAGCTTTTAGTTTATTTTCAATAACGCAGAAATTTTGATTCTTAAAAACTTACCTTTTGTTCCTGGGTGATTTCGAATTTGAGTCGGCTCAATTTTCGGCATGAGGTGGTGAGTTGACACGGTATCGTGAGTTCTCGTCGGAGGAAGAGTAAAAGAGATTTTATGTTTTTGCTTGAGTTTGGGGTGGTTACAGATGGATGGTAAGAGAGAGTCGAAGAGAGAGTTTGTCGTCTGCAAGTTTTAAGTTAGAGAGAGAGAGTACATAGGAATTGATGTATTACTCTGTGCAAGATAATTACATAAAGTGGGAGTGGGGTCAAAATTATTTAATAAAGTTTTGTTTTTTTTTTCTAAAAGTGAATGAGTGTCAGACGAGAGAGAGAATTTAAAGTGATACTTTTGAAGTTTAATTGATTCTATTTTAAGACTTTTGATCAAATAATGTGATGATTGAGTTTATTAGAATTTTGGTTGCTACTGTATTCGAGAGAGAGAGAGAGACGGGGATGGATTAAAGTTTGGTTTTATTTATTGAAATCTAGTTTTCTTTACTTATCGGTGTCAGACGGATACCTGGAGTTGGGATTATATAGTATTTGAGTAACTGATAAATTTGACTGAATATATATATATATATATATATATATATATATATTGGTTAAATAAATAAGTATAAAAGGAGTTCTTGTTTAAGTAAATTATTTATTTGACTAGGTGCGGCGCAACTAGGACCCTCGTCTACTATTTGATTTATTGGATCGTTTGCGCTCTGCATTGAGGTGGGTAAAACTTCTTTCAACCTCAAGATTTGTGATTTGCTATGTGATGTGGGTAAAGTTTTCTCTAAACTCAAGAAAGTGATTTATGAGATGTGCATATTTAAATGTGAAAGTGAAAGGAAGATGTTATGAAATGTTTTACATGTCCAACATGTTATTATCATATGGAATGTGATGTAAAATGAGAATGTTTGCATATAATCGCCTTGAATGCGTCAAGCTCTTGTGGGTTATATGTTAAAGGATGTCCTGTACACAGTGATCTGATATGTCTCTATAATCGCCTTGAATGCGTCAAGCTCTTGTGGGTTATAGATGAAAAAGTTATGTTCTATATTCGCCTTGAATGCTTCGAGCACTTGTGGTTTATAGAAATTATAATATGTTACTTTCTATGATAATGGTGTTGTTGGACATAAACTGAAAGGATTCCATGTATGACCCACCACTGAGTACGTTTTATGAGTACTCACCCCCATATTTTAAATGTTTTCAGGTGAGTAAGCATGGAGCTGCGTGGAGGAAACGGGGAGTCGGTTTTAGTTAAAGTTTGAATTTCTTGACGAACTGTTTACCGTTAAGATGAACTTCTATGAGTATTGGATTTTGCTTAGGTTGAATTATGATTTAATATTTGAATTTCTAGAGTTAGTGATTTAATTTCAAGTTGAACTTGAGGTTTTATTTGGACTAATTTTATCGTATCGAAACTGTTGACAGTTTTTTTTTATGTTTGCTTGATTTGTGAAATGGTTCTTGTATAGAGAGTTGTAGGATGTAAATGGCATAGAAATAATAATTTAGATTCTGTTAAAATTTTTAAATTGTTTCCGCATTTATGAAGTTAAAAGAGTAGCATTTTAATTTAGTAAATTAGGGTGTTACATTTAGTGGTATCAGAGCAGGTCTACGTTTCTGTAGACTTGTAATTTAAAAAGTATAAAGTTATGTTTGTAAAGTGCTCCACTCGTTTCCAACACGCGCTCCTATTCGAGGTACTTATTTCATGATTTTACATTTAATATTTCATGAGCACTTGAGAATGAAAGATTATATTGAGATGTGATATAAGCATATAATTTGCATGATAAAGTGATTGCTGTGAAATGATAAAGAACTTTATGATATTTTATTTTGTCTAGTCCTCGAAATTAGAGATAGATGGCGAACGGAAATATACCACCCCAATACTTGCGAGCGTTTGCAAAAGAGAACTTTTGGGAGCTGAAATGGGATAAAACAAGGGGTACAACCGACAACTTTTTGGTCTTTAGAGACCTTTGGCGCGAGACGGGAGTGCATGGACCCTCAATAGATCAGGAAGTGGCGGCAAGACATGTCATTAGTCGCGTACCTTTGGACCTTTAGCCAATGGCAAACGGGCTCTTCAACATGTTGGGAACTGTATCCCAAACAACCGTTATGAGACCTTCATAACTCTCCTTATGCAGAGATGCGTTAACCTTTTCGTTGGAGAGGACGTGGAGGAGGAAGAGGCAGTGCAAGAGCCTCAAGTGAAAGAAGAGGAAGACCCCGAAGAGGATCCTGAAGAGGATCCCGAGGAAAATCCTGAAGAGGATCCCGAGGAAGATCCTGAGGAGGATTTGGGTGTGGAGCCGGAGGAGGAGGAAGAAGAAGAGGGACCCGCTCCAGTTGAGATTATAGATATTAGTGATGATGATTAGAATAACGAATACCTTGTTTAGTTGAGGTGTTTTCTTTTCGTTATAGTTGAATTTGGTAAATATGGGACCTTTTTCGTAGGAAGTTATTTGTTATTTGATTATTGTTCTTTTAACTTGGATCGTACGTGTAGAACTTCGATTCTTTCTTTATGAGAAGATTATTATTTTTGGTCTTATTTGAGCGCTGGTATATGATTTATGGATACTCTAAGTTGTGGTCTTTTGAGCATTAGTTTTGTGGACATAGTTCGAGAATCTTATAGTCTATATTGGTTATAGAAAATGGCAGGAAGACCACCAAGGAACAACCAGGCACCCAACAATGATGTGGTGCAGGCGTTGATCGCTGCACTTCAAGGTATTGCTCAGAACAACAACAATCAAGGGAACCAGAACCCGGCTAGGGCAACGAGCCGAGTCATTGAGCAATTTCGTAACTACGCTCCACCAAAGTTCAATGGAAGAGTCGGCCCTCTAGTTTTGGATGAGTGGTTTGAGGAGCTCGAGAGAATCTTCGAGCATATTGAGTGCAATGATGCACACAAGGTATCTTGTGCAGTGTTTCAGCTAATCGAGGATGCATGACAGTGGTGGAAATCGCACCGCAATGGACTAACTGAAGCAGAACGCCAAGGACTTACTTGGGCAAGGTTCAAGGAAATGGTGATGGAGAAGTACATGCCGCGCTCCTATCGCAACCAAAAGCAAAAAGAATTCTTGGAGCTCAAGCAAGGGAGCTTGAGTGTGACGGAGTACGAGCGAAAGTACATCCAACTCGCTCGCTTCGCCACACGTTTGGTGGCCACAGAGGTAGACAAGGCTGAATTTTTCTTGAGGGGTCTCCGCTCTGAGATCCGAGGAATTCTGGCAATGCAAGAGATTGTGAACTATGGACTTGCAGTCAAGCGTGCGCACGAGGTTGAGGCAGCCCTAGAAGTGGACAAGGTGCCAGTTGGAAATGTCAACTTTCAAGGAAAAAGAAAGTGGGACAATCACAACAATGGAAAAAGAAACTTTAATAACAAAAGGGGTAGAACTGATGCTCGACAAGAAAATGCTGCCCCCACTGAAAAGCCACCTTGCCGGGAATGTGGTAAGAACCACTTTGGGAAATGCCTCCAGCGTATGAATGTGTGTTATAACTGTCATGAATCGGGGCACTATGCTAGCAATTGTCCCAAAGGGAAAGGAAATGGACCGAGACCGGGAGGAAATGGACCGAGACCGGGAGGAAATGCACGACTCTTTGCTTTCTCTCAAAAAGAGGCCGGTGAAGGAAGCGGTAACATGTCAGGTATGATAACAATTTCTGGAATACCAGTTTTGGCATTATTTGATTCTGGCGCTTCGCATTCATTTATATCTCGTGGTCTTTGCATGAAAGTTGGCTTGAATGTAGAAGTAGAGAACTTAGCCCTTGACGTTAGGATTCCCTCAGGAGAGACGTTAAGAACCGATAATATGGCTAAGAATGTTAAGTTGGATTTGGGAGGAAAAGAACTTGAAGCCGATTTGTATACTTTGGAAATGCAAGATTTTGATTTGATCTTGGGAATGGATTGGTTGAGCTGTAACTTTACCACTATCCGATGCCATGATAGAGAAGTGGTATTTCAAAGATCAAATGAAGATGATTTTGTTTTCTATGGTGCGAAGATTGGAAAGTTACCAAAAATCATATCTGCCGATGAAGAAATTTGTGAAGATGTTGAAGAAAGGTGGATGTCAAGGATTTTTGGTGAATCTAGTGGGGTCAACACCTGCGGAGCCCAAAATGGAAGATGTGGCAGTAGTACGAGATTTTGTTGACGTGTTTCCCGAAGAAATACCTGGATTACCACCAAAAAGGCAAGTGGAGTTTACCATTGACCTCGTACCTGGGGCAGCGCCTGTATCCAAGGCACCATACAGAATGGCGCCAAAAGAATTGCAAGAATTGAAGGTGCAACTTCAAGAGTTATTGGATAAAGGGCATATCCGACCTAGTGTATCCCCGTGGGGAGCACCGGTGCTATTTGTGAAGAAGAAGGATGGCAGCATGAGAATGTGCATTGATTACCGAGATTTGAATAATCTCACGATAAAGAACAAGTATCCCCTACCAAGGATAGAAGATCTCTTTGATCAACTCAAAGGTGCTGGAGTATTTTCGAAGATAGATCTAAGATCGGGATATCATCAATTGAAGGTGAAGGACATCGATATTCCTAAGACAGCCTTTAGGACAAGATATGGCCACTATGAGTTCGTAGTGATGCCATTTGGACTGACAAACGCACCTGCAGTCTTTATGGATTTGATGAATCGAGTATTTCATCAATTCTTGGACAAGTTCGTTATTGTCTTCATCGATGACATTTTGGTATACTCGAAAGATCAAGAGGAGCATGAACCACATTTGCGCATTGTCTTAGAAATTTTGAGAAAGGAAAAGCTCTATGCAAAATTCCAAAAGTGTGAGTTTTGGTTGAATCGAATTGGTTTTCTTGGGCATGTTGTAACGTCGGAAGGAATTGAAGTAGATCCTGCAAAGGTTGAAGCTGTCAGCAATTGGAAAGCACCAGCAAGTGCTTCGGAAGTCCGAAGTTTCCTTGGATTAGCAGGATATTATAGGAGGTTCATTGAAGGATTCGCTAAAATAGCGGGACCACTCACACAACTTACTCGGAAGAATACAGTTTTTGAGTGGACAGAAAAGTGTGAAAAGAGCTTTCAGACATTGAAAAAGAGGCTGATAACGGCACCAGTTCTGACTATCCTGGACAGTTCAAAGGGATATGTGATTTATAGTGATGCATCGTATCAAGGTTTAGGTTGTGTGTTGATGCAAGAAGGTAAAGTGGTTGCCTATGCCTCTAGGCAATTGAAGTCTCATGAGGAAAAGTACCCCACACACGACTTAGAGTTGGCGGCGGTTGTTCACGCTCTAAAGATTTGGCGACACTATCTTTATAGAGGAACATGTGAAATCTACACGGACCATAAGAATTTGAAGTATTTCTTTACTCAGAAGGAATTGAATATGAGGCAACGTAGATGGTTGGAGTTGGTCAAGGACTTTGATTGCAAAATATTGTATCATCCCGAAAAGGCGAATGTGGTAGCCGATGCTCTTAGTCGAAAGAGAGTCCACAATCCAAAGATCAAGCTGACACAACAAGATGACCTGATCAAGGATTTTGAAAAGTTAAGTCTTGAAGTGGTTACGAGTCCTAAGGAGTCGGATGCTATTATTGCAGCTCTGATTGTTCGACCGACACTCCGAGATAGAATCAGAATTGCACAGAGGGATGATGAATTTTTAGAGAGGATGCGAGCAAAGGAAGTGTCAGACGATGAGAAAGGATTTTATATTGCAAGCGATGGAACACTTCTCTACAATAAAAGGATATGTGTGACCGGAGATGTGAATTTGAGGAAAGAAATTTTGGATGAGGCTCATCGAACTTTGTATACTGCTCACCCCGGGACTACAAAGTTGTACCATGATCTTAAGAAAAATTTCTGGTGGTGGGGCATGAAGAGGTCAATAGCGGAGTATGTGGAACGATGTTTAGCTTGTCAGCAAGTGAAAGCCGAACATCAAAGACCATCCGGATTATTGAAACCATTGAGAATTCCGGAGTGGAAATGGCAAGACATCACCATGGACTTTGTGGTTGGTTTTCCGAAGACGGTGAAAGGTCACGATGCCGTGTGGGTTGTTGTGGATTGGTTGACGAAATCTGCTCATTTTGTACCCGTGAGAATGACGTACTCTATGGAACAATTGGCTCAAATTTATATTCGAGAGATTGTTCGTCTACATGGAGTACCTAACTCTATTGTATCCGATAGAGACCCACGTTTCACATCGAGGTTTTGGGTGAGTTTGCAAAAAGCATTGGGTACTAAGGTGAAATTTTCAACTGCGTATCACCCACAAACCGATGGTCAATCGGAGAGGACGATTCAGACTTTGGAAGATATGCTAAGGACTTGTGTGTTGGATTTTGGAGGCAATTGGGAGACACATTTGCCATTGATAGAGTTCGCTTATAATAATAGTTATCACGCAAGCATCAAGATGGCCCCGTATGAAGCACTATATGGGCGAAAATGTAGATCGCCTATCTATTGGGATGAAGTTGGTGAGCGAATGATTCTAGGACCGGAAATGATTGAGAAAACTGTTGAGATGGTTAAGAAAATCCGTGATAGACTCAAGGATGCTCAAGATCGACAGAAATCCTATGCTAATAAGAGAAGAAAGGATTTACAATTCGAAGTTGGAGACAAAGTGTTCTTAAAGGTTGCTCCGATGAAAGGTGTGTTGAGATTTGGCAAGAAAGGGAAGTTAAGGCCTCGTTTCATTGGACCGTTTGAAATTTTGGAGAGAATTGGAGATTTGGCTTATCGTTTGGCCTTAACGCCAGAATTGTCATCAGTGCACAATGTATTTCATGTCTCGATGCTAAGGAAGTACTTGCACAATCCGAGTCACGTGTTGGCACACGAAGAGGTTACACTCAATTAAGACTTGACTTATGAGGAAGAACCGATCGCAATTTTAGACCGAAAGATCCATGAGCTAAGGAATAGGCATGTAGCGCTAATCAAAGTGCAATGGAGTCGACATGGAGCCAAGAAGGCAACTTGGGAACGTGAGGACGAGATTTTAGCCAAATACCCGTCCCTAGTATCACCAAGTAAGATCTAATTTCGAGGACGAAATTTTTTTTAAGAGGGTAGGGTTGTAACACCCCGCATTTTGATAAGCTTAAAATGTTTATTTATATGTTTTATTTATTATTATTACTGGTTATAATTTGTGAATGTTTCGACTATTAGTAGCTCGAAATAATTTTAGTTCGGACTTGAGGGAGTCCGTAGTTGCGCCCCTAGTTAAAAGAATTATTTTATCTGTAGCGTTGGCTTATACTTTTATTTTTATTTTATTTTATTTTTTTTATTTGAAGCAATAATTTGGGCCAACATGATGAGCTCTATTACATAAATTCCTTTTCGGTTAACTGTGGCTATTAGTTTTGGCATGGGCTTGTTTATTAATATATTTTAGTTAAACTAGGGAAGCCCATTTGAGAGTTCAAGAGCAGATCGTAGAATTGGGAGGTGATGAATACGGGAGTTTTTGGCTGTAGATAGGATTTGAAACAGAAAATCCGATTTCTACGTAAACAGTATTCTTTCACGTTCAAACTCTTTTCTAATCTTGTTAAACCCTAGTCTCTACGTCCACAACTTGACCACAAATCAAAATTTCCAAAGTTTCTCTCACGCACAAAGTTTTCGGTGACAGCGAGTTCCAAGAATCTGGAAGCAATTGTTTCACACCACCTTTAAACCAGCAGCCGCAAGTTCAAATTGATCCCTCCGGTGAGATTTTGATTTTTGAATTTTAAAGTCACGTCTCTGAATTTTATTTGCACAACATCGAATCCTAGTTTTGAAAGCATGCTGATTAGGACGACATAGGGTGAGACAAAAAGGAAATAATTTAGTTTAACTTTTAGTTTATTTTCAATAACGCAGAAATTTTGATTCTTAAAAACTTACCTTTTGTTCCTGGGTGATTTCGAATTTGAGTCGGCTCGATTTTCGGCATGAGGTGGTGAGTTGACACGGTATCGTGAGTTCTCGTCGGAGGAAGAGTAAAAGAGATTTTATGTTTTTGCTTGAGTTTGGGGTGGTTACAGATGGATGGTAAGAGAGAGTCGAAGAGAGAGTTTGTCGTCTGCAAGTTTTAAGTTAGAGAGAGAGAGTACATAGGAATTGATGTATTACTCTGTGCAAGATAATTACATAAAGTGGGAGTGGGGTCAAAATTATTTAATAAAGTTTTGTTTTTTTTTTCTAAAAGTGAATGAGTGTCAGACGAGAGAGAGAATTTAAAGTGATACTTTTGAAGTTTAATTGATTCTATTTTATGACTTTTGATCAAATAATGTGATGGTTGAGTTTATTAGAATTTTGGTTGCTACTGTATTCGAGAGAGAGAGACGGGGATGGATTAAAGTTTGGTTTTATTTATTGAAATCTAGTTTTCTTTACTTATCGGTGTCAGACGGATACCTGGAGTTGGGATTATATAGTATTTGAGTAACTGATAAATTTGACCGAATATATATAGATATATATATATATATATATATATATATTTTGGTTAAATAAATAAGTATAAAAGGAGTTCTTGTTTAAGTAAATTATTTATTTGACTAGGTGCGGCGCAACTAGGACCCTCGTCTACTATTTGATTTATTGGATCGTTTGCGCTCTGCATTGAGGTGGGTAAAACTTCTTTCAACCTCAAGATTTGTGATTTGCTATGTGATGTGGGTAAAGTTTTCTCTAAACTCAAGAAAGTGATTTATGAGATGTGCATATTTAAATGTGAAAGTGAAAGAAAGATGTTATGAAATGTTTTATATGTCCAACATGTTATTATCATATGGAATGTGATGTAAAATGAGAATGTTTGCATATAATCGCCTTGAATGCGTCAAGCTCTTGTGGGTTATATGTTAAAGGATGTCCTGTGCACAGTGATCTGATATGTCTCTATAATCGCCTTGAATGCGTCAAGCTCTTGTGGGTTATAGATGAAAAAGTTATGTTCTATATTCGCCTTGAATGCTTCGAGCTCTTGTGGTTTATAGAAATTATAATATGTTACTTTCTATGATAATGGTGTTGTTGGACATAAACTGAAAGGATTCCATGTATGACCCACCACTGAGTACGTTTTATGAGTACTCACCTCCATATTTTAAAATATTTTCAGGTGAGTAAGCATGGAGCTGCGTGGAGGAAACGGGGAGTCGGTTTTAGTTAAAGTTTGAATTTCTTGACGAACTGTTTACCGTTAAGATGAACTTCTATGAGTATTGGATTTTGCTTAGGTTGAATTATGATTTAATATTTGAATTTCTAGAGTTAGTGATTTAATTTCAAGTTGAACTTGAGGTTTTATTTGGACTAATTTTATCGTATCGAAACTGTTGACAGTTTTTTTTTATGTTTGCTTGATTTGTGAAATGGTTCTTGTATAGAGAGTTGTAGGATGTAAATGGCATAGAAATAATAATTTAGATTCTGTTAAAATTTTTAAATTGTTTCCGCATTTATGAAGTTAAAAGAGTAGCATTTTAATTTAGTAAATTAGGGTGTTACACATTGTACAAGGACTTCTTGTTTGAAATAGTGGGCGACGTAATCATATACTGGAAAACCTGCAAATCTAAGATAAATGACATAAATTAGAATAAAAAAAATAAAATACATAAAAATATTTTTTTTACCATACCTAATGGCAGCACAAGCATGATGACAATGGATCAAGTCCAACTCGAACTCACGACACTCACATGTTGAATTCTGAAGGTCAACCAAGTAAGATAACTTCTTATCTCCATCTACCTTGTACATATATGTGGTAGTGGCACGGACAGTAAGACGGCGTCCCAGTTCCACAACGACTGCTAGTTTTTGTCCGCTCTTTTCCGTTAATGGATGATCCCTATTTACATAATCTGGTCGTCGCTCATCAAACCATTCCTCCACGACACTGCGGTAAGTCTCGAGCATTGCACAAATAGGTAATCGTCTAGCCCATGATAAACGAGCATTCACAACCTCAGCTGCATTTGATGTCAAGTAACCTCAACTGCATTTGATGTTGGAAATGGCTAGTCTTTTTAACCCATTTTGCTATATTTCTTTTGTCCCTCAATTTTTTATCTTCCTTCTAATTGGGCTTTTATTTTTTCACTCCTAATTTTCTTTCAAGCCCAGCCTTCTAAAGTGAGTTATAGTGAGTTGTTCTGCTCAATTCCTGCGATTTTCTTGTGTGAAAATAGTCATATCATGAGGGAGAATGAATCCCTAATTTCTTGTGATTGATGAGCAAATCCCTAATGATTGGTGTTTAATTTTGGGAATATTGGCTCTCTCTTCTCCTTTATAATCTGGTTTTTTCTGGGTTTGTAACACAGAGAAATAAAAATGTTCTTCTTTCCCAATCTTTTGAGCACTTGTTCTAATTTGTCTCCAATCAATTGCTGCGGAGTGTGCTCGCATCGATTGATAGCTGTGTAAACCCTTGGGGGCGATCGGTTTGTACGACTTGCACATCTTGGGTCGGCCTAAATCGCTTTCAGGGCAGTGGTCAAACCACGCCGCAGCTTTTCTCTCTTCTTCAGGATGTTCTTTCGGCTTGACATTTTCTCAAACACTTGGTGTGCATAAATCTGTTGGAGGGCACTTCTTGGTAGAGCTTTACCAGCAGAGTTTTTTTTTTCATTCCAACATATATGTGGTAGTGGCACGGACAGTAAGACGGCGTCCCAGTTCCACAACGACTGCTAGTTTTTGTCCGCTCTTTTCCGTTAATGGATGATCCCTATTTACATAATCTGGTCGTCGCTCATCAAACCATTCCTCCACGACACTGCGGTAAGTCTCGAGCATTGCACAAATAGGTAATCGTCTAGCCCATGATAAACGAGCATTCACAACCTCAGCTGCATTTGATGTCAAGTAACCGAAACGACGCACGGGACATTTACATCTTGTCCATCTCTCAACACCAATTTCGGAAAGTCGCTTGTGTGCTCCATCTTTGTCAATAGCTTCCAGTGCAGACATATTCTTCTGGAGAACTGCTTCAGAATAAGTGTACGCTGCTTCTTTAAAGATGGCAGCAACATGTTTACCATATGGTATCAAATTCTTCTTCAAATGAAAATAGCACACACCATGCGCAACATTCAGATATACAAGAATGGCCTTCTTGATGCTCAAGTGTTGGTCAGATACAATCAATAAATCATCCAGTGTACCCAAGCACGAATGCACCTTACTCAAACACTAAATCCATGATTCATCATTCTCAATCGGACCAACACCGATTGCAAGAGGAAATATTCTTTCATTCCCATCCTTTGTAACGGTGACAAATAGAATTCCTTTGTTCTTTCCCTTAAGATGGGTCCCATCTACAACAATGACCGGCAGCAAATAATGCTGCTTGAATGCATGAATAGATTGGCCCAAAGCTAGGAACATATTGTGGAACTCGTCATTACTTTTCGTCTCTATATCATACACAGTCATGATATTTCGCTCTCTCAATAAATACAAGTAAGCCGGGAGCTGCTGAAAAGACTTCTCAAAGTCTCCATATGTCAATTCTATAGCAATGTTTCTCGCGCGCAAGGCAAAGCCGTATTTCATATCAATGCCATATTTACTAAGCATCTCTGCCATCATTTGTTTTGGCTTCAAGACTTTTTTCTCGTCTACCAATTTATGTGAATAATATATGCCCACAATCTTAGCAGGAACTTGTCGCCTAGCAGTTCGATCCAACTCCATTTGGCAAGTATGGGGAGAGGAAAACTTACTGATTCTCCAAATTCCGCCATTCTGAATAGCGCGAAGCTTAAACAAGCAATCCATACTGTGCTTGCAAAGACATGCCCATCGGTTATTATCAGATATGGGCACCAAGTATTCTACTAGATTCTCCATATGATACAATCCCACAGCAATTATCAATTCTTCCTTACTTGTAAATATGGACCCCTCAAATACTTGATCAGAACCTGGAGGACAAGGTTCGGCCCAATCTACTGGTAATGCACTCTCACAATCAACTATTGGAATGATCCAATTTCCAAGATCAGTATGTGTTGCATCATGGCCCTGACCAAAAGATTGATCATCGGACGAGAAATTGCGTTGCCCGATGAGCCTATCAATCTGCCCCGACTGGCGAATCCACGATCTAAATTCAGTTTCCAGCGACTCAAACAATTCTTTGTGATGGTTGTTTTCTTCTTCTTCTTCTTCTGAAGACACTCCATCATCTTCCACCATGGAGCTCGTACCTCTAAAATTGACATCGGGAAAGATGGTAGATTGTTGTGAACCAGATACTCCCCCATCAGTTGTTTGTTTTCCCTTTTCGATCACATAGATAACTGAATTATCCTTTTGCTCCAAAAACAATCGGAGCAAATCTGAATCATACTTCAAAGATGATTTTATTTTCCTTCCATCGGGCATGCTCGTCAAGTAATACAACAAATAATCGGATTTTCCATGACTCCCCAATTGCTCGTGAATCTCTTGCATTAGATTATGATGATTCAAATTATCAACTGGCATGTATACCAGAATCTCATCACCACCTATGTACTCTAATCTCTCCCAATGACCACTGTGACATATAACTATACGTTGCAATGACATCTGCCAAAGAACCAAAAAAAATCATTTTTAGCTCAGCTGTGTACATATAAACCCTAAAAGATCAATTGTGTACTGGTTGATTATGTACGTATAAACCCTAAATGAAACACAATAGTGGCCCCGACTGTGTACTGATCATTTTGTATTAATGTTTACCAAAAACTAAAATTAACATGTAGTAACTTATAATTTTAGCATTACGTCTAAGAATGAGCATGATAATTCAAAAATACTTCAACTGTGTACTTATAAACCAAATAATAGTATCGACTGTGTACTTTAGAATAGTGTAAATTTTTTTAATTGTGTTCTATGATTTTTGGTAATTTCTCAAGTAATTGTTAAAATACTAGCCTTTCATTTAAAAAATAGCATCTTACGTTATATATTTTTTAACGGACTACTACATAAACACAACTGTGGCTTCAACTGTGTGCATAAGAACATTAAGTGCAAGTATATAATCAAATACAGAAAGTTAAATCTAGCAAGAAAAATACCTTAAGAATGACGAATACAGACGATCAAAACTATTCAGAAACAAACTTCATTGAGAATCGAACTTGTTAAAATTTTTTCAAAAATTTAATGATTTTTTCTTTGGAGCATTTCTTTTCACTCGTTTCTTACAGAATATGAATTCTGTGTTATTTGACCCATAATATTCAATGCTCTAACAATTTCGTCTACCTAAAATAGAATGTAATGATGTGTTATAAATGAAGTGGTAGTTAAGAGACAAAGAGTGAGGTGCGGGAGTAGCAGATGAGCAGCAGATATGAGAGAGAGATTTGAGCGACAAATATGAGAGAGAGATTTGGAGAGAGAGAGATTTGGTGGTAGTTTACTTAATATTAAATGTTTTAGATAGGAAAGGAAAAGAAAATAGAATATAAAAAGTGTAAAAAAAATATAATAAAAGGTGGGGTTATTAGTAAGGGTAATTGTGTATTTTCATTCAAAAAAATGTAGGAAACATCTACATTTAAATTGTGGTGTATATATCATATACAACTATATTGATAGTGTATTTTTGGTGTTCTTCCCAAAAAAAAATATGATGCTTTAAACCATTGCTTGGCCAAATCCCACCCGAATCTTCAGTCTTATTTTGCAAAATAACATGGCATCAAAATACTTTCACGTCATGATTTCGAGTCCGAAAGTATAGATTCGGGTCACATTTTCAACTTTCTTGTAAATTAACTTTTTTACATATTTCAAAGGTCACCATTATTAAATTTGGGATAACAAGTTAATTTGACAATAAAAAAAATAATTCTTAAATTTGAAAAAACCCAGGCTTGTCTTCGTGCAAGGCCAAAACATTGAATTTTCTTCCGCTGCAAATCTTGTATTGCCTCATATTTATATATATTCCTCCAATTAACTAAATAATGATTTCGCTTAAAAACCATCCATAGTCGCCATTTCTTCTCTTAACTAGGGCTGACAATTTTCGACACGATACGATAACCCGACACGAATCGACACGAAATTAATGGGTTTGGATCAAGCCTTATTGGGTTCGGGTCCTTAACCCGATAAGGACCTGAAAATTTCGGGTCGGGTTCGGGTCGGGTTCGGGTTACCCCGATAAGGAATTATATTTTTTAATATTATATTTATTTAATTCAAATCAAGCTTTTAAATTGATGACATATTTATTTTTCCTTCCAAGTCATCAAAAGATATTAAATTTTTGAATATTTATTTATTTTTCTCTTATTAAATTTTATTTTAAAATATTTTTTCTTTTATTAAATCTTATTTTAAAATATTTTTTCTCTTATTAAATCATTTAAATTTGGGTTCGGGCCATTATCGTGTCGGGTCAACCCGAATTTTATCGTGTCAATTTCGGGTTCGTGTCGTGTTCGGGTTTAGTCATTTCTGGTTGGGTTCGGATTCGGGTTGAGCATATCCTTAACAGGTCGGGTTCGGGTTGGGCCTTAACAGATTAAGTTGACCCGAACCCGACCCGATTGCCACCCCTTCTCTCATCAATATATGCTAACTCTTTTAATTTGACCTTGTTGATTTCATTTTTAAGTAGTTGAGTTATTATTATTATTATTTTTTATTTTTAAGTCCCACTTTACGAATTGATAATTTGCTTCCATTTTTGAGGTGCAAAAGTGGGTACATTCTTACACCTTTCATGTGTATTGAATTAATATTAATACAAATGTTTCATCACTGTTGAGATGGAAAAAATTGTAACAATTAACGAATTTTCACGGTATGTATAGTAGTTTATTTTAATTAGGATTCTTCTTTTAAAAATCTCTTTCAATAGAGCCCTAAGCCGTTTATTCACCAGAAAACTTCACCCCAAGAACAAATTTTTCGACGGTGAATCATGGATACATGTAATTCAAAAAT
The DNA here is from genome assembly GCA_031470985.1 of Agastache rugosa. Classification (NCBI taxonomy): domain Eukaryota; kingdom Viridiplantae; phylum Streptophyta; class Magnoliopsida; order Lamiales; family Lamiaceae; genus Agastache; species Agastache rugosa. The sequence continues at coordinate 30,817,449 of CM062601.1, read as the reverse complement.
GAAAGTTAATGTATTTTAACAAAAATTGAAAATTTATGTTAAATATCAGAATTAGTGCAAAGTTCGTGTAGTTTAACTAAATTAACCCAGTTAAAATCTTGACAATTTTTCTATTATACCTATTTTATTCATCCAAAATAACAAGATTGAAATTTTGATGAACCTTTAGGACATATAAATAAATAAAACTATGCGGCAATTATTTCTCTCAAAAGAATAAAGTATACTTTCTTGCCACTATTATCAGTTATTTAAATACAACACAAATGAATAAAATAAAAAAGAAAATGTTTCCGCAAAATTTATAATTTTCAGTGTATTATATTAGTAATGATGATAATAATAATAATATAGAAATGATTTTGAAATTTTTATAATATAAAACTAAATAGAGAGAAATTGGAGAGATAGAGAGAGAGCATGCTTAAAATATTAATATATGTAGAATATTTGGAGTGACAATACAATAGAAGGGAAGAGCATGCATGTCAATTTTTACAACATTAAGGACTTGTATATATATCTAAAAATACTTCAAAGCTTATTTGATCTTGAGGTAAAATATATTAGGGATATATTTGACTATTTTTTCTTTTTCTTTTTAATTTATGATGAGATATACTCCCTCCTTCCACAAATATCATGATTATTTTTGGACAACACATATTTTAATAAAAGTTTGGTAGTTGTTAAATGAGTGGAGAAAATGATCTACTTTTATTATAGTATGTGGTTAAATGTAAGTGAGTATGTGTGTCATGTCCTAAAATGAAACTTATAATTTTTATGGACGGACAAAAAAGAAAATATAGTCATACTATTCGTGAACGGAGAGATTATTTCTTTTACGAAATTATTAAAAAAAATTATTTTTTCATAGGTCATGAAATTAAAAAAAAAATGGTAAATTTGGGATAACAAGTGTAATGAATTTTAAAACTTCGCGAATTATTATTTAATTAATAACTAACACAATAAAAAAAAAAAAAACTTAAATTTGAAAAACCCCAGCACTCTCTCTACCTGCAAGGCCAAAACCCTGAATTTTTTTCCGCTGCAAATCTCTCTCTTGATATTGCCTCCTGCAATGATTTCGCTCAAAATCATCCGTACTCGTCATTTCAACAACGTTCCTTTGAATTCCTCCAACTTTATCTATCTTTCTTCAATTTCCCGGCGGCCCTTTTCGCGTCCGGCTGAATCCGCGCACAACGCCGACGAAAAGATCCGCAGTTTTACAGAACCCTTGAGCGGTTTCTTCAGAAGAGTTATCTTTGGCGAAGAACAGACCCAGAGCAATCGCGTTGTTTCTGAAAATGCGGAATCGGAGGACGAGAGTTTGGACAGACTTAGAAATTTGGAGGAACAAGTTAGGCATTTGAACAAGGAAAAGTGCGAAACGACGAAAAAGCTCCAAACATTATCTGAAAAAAGCGATTCTGTGGTCGCGCCAAAGATGGAGAAGCGAAGCCTGTCGGAATTATTTGCTAATGGGAAAAAGGGGCAATCGAAATCGAAATCGAAACCGAATTCAAAATCAAAATCTGTATCGAAGCCGAAGTCGGCGCCGGAGCCGACATCGGTTGATCGAACTGTCTATGGAATGGAGGATCCGATGGTCCACAGAGAGCTTTCTTCTGACATGAAGATGTTCGTTGAGCATTTGTATGTCAAAGGATACTTGAAAAATGCGACTTTTATGCCCCAAAATAAATTTGATTCCACTCTTTTTGAGGTCAGTTACGCCCGCGAATTCTTGAAGTTCGCGGCTTCGAACTTTGGAGAAGATCACCCGGATATTGCAAGGCAAGTAATGAGTTATATATGCAAATATGTAAAAATAAAAATCTCATTTTTATTTTCTCTCTGTTTCTTCTGGTGTATTAATGAGTTATAGCAGCGTATTTTTTACTTGACAATGTTGGAAAATTGAAAGAAATGAGGTGACATGGAGATTATTGGAAACTATTCCTTTTTTGGCTATTTTACAGTGACCACACTCTTTAAAAGTGGGATAAAGAGTGTGCTATATCATCTTGATAGAGAGAGCCTCGATCACTCGATCTGTGGATTTGTTTGTCCATTAGGTTAAATGCAATAAAGATTGATGTTTGCTTGTGGAGAACTTATCCTATGCTGAGTATTGATGAATGATATTATTGATTCTCTTCAGTTAATTATTTATGTCTGTTATGTTGGAGTTATATGTTCCCTTTGCTCGTCTTTCTGTTTTATCGGGCACATTCATATACCCTTACGCAATTCTAAGATTTAGTAGATGTAGTGTAGTAGTCTTAAGAAAATGAAGATGGAGGTGCTGATGGTGGTTTTGGATTACCTCATGTTGGAAGATACTAGAAGTGGCATCAAAATTTTCAGTGTGAATGTTGAGGATTTGCTGTTGATATGCTTATTTAGTGAAAATGGGATATTATGGTGTCAATCTTCAAGATGCAAAGTTACTTCACACCCTATTATTTGCACCCAGAGTAAAGGCGAAAACATAATAAAAAGAAAAGATTGATGTATCTTTCGGATCACAAAGTGCATTAGGCATGTTTATTTACTGCAGTTCTCTAGAAAGGAACAAGCATTATGGTATTATAATTTCCAAGGTATTATCCACTACATGTCGAGATATATTCAAGCAGCATCTTTCTTTAGTCATTTTAATTCTGACTGTTGCTGCAATTTCTCTCTCTCTCTCTCTTTTTTCTTTTTTTCATGCTTGAACTCCTTATCTGTTCTACATGATGGAAGCAATTCACTTGTTTTTACTGATTTGAAGTTTTTATCATTGTACATGATGAGAAAAGTTTGCTTTCTACGGTTGTTTTCCCCTGGGAGCTAATGCATCTGATTTACCTCATTTTTTTCTGTCAAAAATCTCATGATATTCTTCTTAATGATTGTCACAGATGGTTGTCTGCTGGGGATCTGAAAAAGATAGCCCTTTTTGGGTGTCCAACTATTGGGCAGAGGACCGTCTTTGCTGCTAAACATATGCGCTGTTTCTTCAAAATTGACGAACATAAGGCAAGCTTGCTCTATAGACAAACATAGCTTATAGACTGCTTAAATAACGATTAGAATGCCAGTCTCTGTTCCCAAATATCAAATGCATGACCAACACCATTAATTATGTTTGTTTTTCGTCCCATCTTCTCTGTCCAGGTTTGCCAAGCATGCCCACTGAAAGACATGTGCAGGCATCCAAATAAGATTTCTAAGGACCAATCTACCAAGTTGCAATTGGTGAGTGTGATGAAGGTCCTCATTATGTATGCCATGGAATCAGTTCCCCAGAAGCTGGTGGTGCCCGAAGAAGTTAAAAATTCTGTCAGCCGATTACTAAAGGAGATTGTAAGTCTTTCTCAAGAAAAGTCGTGAGGCTTCCCCGACCATTCATGCATCCACCATATTAGATAAGTACAGTTTGCTTTCTGTTCTCTGGGTGATGCTTGGAATTAAAATTGCTATTATCTATAGTTTTTTTTGGTCGCGCTGACTAAATAGAAAACGTCGGATGTAACGATCTGTCACTAACCCAGGTGACTTGCTATAGATGTCAGCTTCTAGGATCTTTGGTGCTGTCTGTTCAAAGGCTTTATCCATTGTCAGCTGTTTGGGATAATAATTCTCTGAAGTTAACACACTGAGAAGCTTTTCTCCTTTGATTAATTGTGCCATTTTAACATTTCTTAAATTGCAAAATTTATTAGGACATGCTTATTCAGTCTGCTGCTCCTTAAATTGCAAAAAATATATTGTACTAGTTTTTATTTTACAAGTACTATAGATATATATTTACATGTAGAAATCGATCAATCGATCAAACCCCAATCTGGACCGGATTTATATTTTAGGGTTAATTGCCAGAAAAATTCCAGACTTTTGGTCAAATTCTGGTTTTTCCCTTAACTTTCTAATTTTGCGAAGAAATTCCTCACTTTTTAATGTTTCTGATTTTTCCCCCGGCAAACATTTCCGATCAATTGAAGTTAACAAATCAAAATTATTTTGATCGATAGCATGCCTGAAAAGGACAATACATTGGGCACAACGTCCTTTTCAAGTGTGGCGCACGTAATATATTTTGATTGGAAATATTCACCGGGGGAAATTAGAAACATTGAAAGGTGAGGAATTTTTTCTCAAAATTAGAAAGTGAGGAGAATATCCAGAATGTGACCAAAAGTCGGGATTTTTCCGACAATTAACCCTATATTTTAAAGCTGGATGGTTATGATTTAATTTTTTTTACTGAATTCTTTTTTGTGTGGATGAAGGTTAGTTTTATAGTTTTGAGTGTCATATAATCGTGAAAATCCATATTTCGTACATTTATTTATATTATTATGTTAAATTTTTTTTAATTATTACCTAGAATCAGCCATAATTAATGATTTTAATATTAATTTATATGGTATTAGAATATAAAATAATAAAAATATTTAAAAAAGAATAATGCTAACATAACAAGTGGTGAACAGAAGGTGAATAACATATCATTCTCGAACGCACAGAAGGAAGAGTGGGATAAAATTGCATTTTCTCTTCCTTTTCCTTTCTCTAATTGTTGAGACCAATTGTTTTCTTTCAGTTTTGCGTTTTAAAAATTTATCAATATAGTTAAATGAATTTTGTTAATTCGAGAATTATTTTTTGAGAACACAACATTCACTAAAACATGGGACCCCTGTATTTTGTAACAAAAGTTATCACTCAAATATCTTTCATCATCATCAACTCAAAACTAAACCAATAGAGATCAATCATACGCTATGCAATGATGTCTAAAACCATAAACATATAAGCATATATATACATGGGAAGAATGCTATCTTGGACTATTCGGAATTTGAAAGAAAGAAAAAAATTAGGGTTTATAAATCTGGGGGAAATTGGAAATTTGGATAAAAGGAGGAACGCATTGGAGCGGATGTCAGCGGCGGCGTGCAGTTGGCGCAGCCGACCGACAGCGGCGCCGCGCAGTCCGTGCTTGATGTTGGCGGTGAAGATTTTCTCAAAGAAACCCATTGCCATTAAAATGGTGAAGATTTTCTGAAATTTCTTGGCAAATTTAAATCAAAAAATTTGACCCTAAAATTAGGATCTTGCGCAGCCTTGGGATTGAGAGAGCTCGGCGGATTCCGCCTCCGTCTAGTCGTGTCAGTTGTCTGTGACGTTGTGGAAGATTGCAATATCCTTAACCACTGCTGCAAATCTCTCTCTCTCTCTCTCTACACACACACTGCTTCACAACTTGCTCTGATTCACTCGCCGCCTCCGCCGACGGAAACCGCCACTCTGCCGGTGCAGGGGCGCAAGAAGCTGCAGTGGAGGTCGAAGGTGTGCAAGAACAAAGGGGAAGCCTATGATGGTTATGTTTGGTGTTTGAATAAGTTATCATATACCAAGACCCTCTTATCATCGATTTCAACTTTTTGACATTTATATGAATCTTCTTTTCTTTTCTTTTCTTTTCTTTTCATTCTCTATTTAAATTAATTACTGTAGCTAAGAAGCCAAATCCCTTTTTACTTCATCATAATAATGTGATTTGGGTTTTCTTCAAAAATAAAATAAAATAAAATAATGTGATATGTGTTCTACTGTTCTTTTGCAAATCTTAAGAAGACGAAGCAAGATGTTCCAGAAGAAATAGGAGAATTGTTTTTTGTAATTTTATAGGTGGTCGTTTCTTGATTCGGGGCAATGTGTTGTGATTTTGTATAAAATCAAGAAAACTGTGGGCATATGATGGAAAAAAAAGAAAAAAAAACAAAGAACAAAAAACAGAAAAAAACTTTGGCATAAGGTTTGGTGCAGCCGGCGATAAAGAGGTTAGAGATAGAGAGATGAGGGGTTAAGGTGAAGAGGTGAGGTGGAATATAGAGATATTACAGATTAAATTTTTTGTTTCCAACTGGATATGGTTATTGCCACATCAACAACAAATCGTCCCAATCATTTTTCCGTCGCCGGAATTTTACTCCCGTACCATAAGTGTCACAATAGAGCAAAGGTCAGGCCATTTTTGTATATTTTGAAAGGTCGGGCCATAAAGTAATTATTGGGTGAAATTTCGGGCCATAAAGTATAATTAACCCTTTATTTATTAATAAAATTTTGTTATTAATTCTTCATAATTATTTGATATAAATAATTGGGACAAAATTCTTTATACACACTTTACCAAATGAAAAATGAATTTTACACACTTCTTTTGAAATCAATGAAAAATACACACTATAACCATTATACCCTTTCTGCTGAATTTCTTTATTTATTCTGCTTATTCCAATCCAATTTTCAATTATGGAAATAAAATCATGCAACACTATCAGGCCCATCACACTTCCGTATAAAAATTCTAAGCATACCAACTTCATACCTTTTTTACCGTAATGCTGTCGGGTATTTCCACCGGATGTTTTAGGGACCTCGTCCAATCACATGATCGCAACCGATGGTTTTCAGACGCAGACTCCTTCAGCAACACTCAGCACAACCCTCGTTCGTTTCCTACCCGGGGCGTATGGTATTTAGTTGGTATTTAGAGAATAATCAGACACTGGAAGGGATGAACAAAAGCCCAAACTTTATTTAGGAATTATATAATATTTATTACAACATAAGTATATCTCCTTTAGGGAGGAGACAAACTTGTTTAGCTACCTATGGTAGCGGAAATAAAATACATAAACTAAACTATACTAGAATAGGAACTATAACAAATTTTATTTTGAGAGAGCAGAGAAGATGAAGTGTAGATTTTTCGATGATCTTCTGCTCTCCAGACTCTTGGTTTATATAGAGGTCTCAATTATCAACCTCCTTCTTCCATAATTGCCTCGGATCCCTTTGTTCCGCAGCCAGCCTGTATTTCACTAAGAGTAGGACCACTGCTGTCGTCCATTATTGAATAAGGACGCAAGGCTTTCGGTGCAACCTCCTTTGTGAATCATACCGCATTATCTTTAATTGATAATGCTCCTCCTGTGCCTTTACCCATTTGAATTCTTATGGGTAATTTCTGTCCACCCACTGCTGTCACATGACTCCACCATTCTGTGCCTTTTCTTTTTAGTGGGTGTTTTTCCAGCTCAGAGTCACATGACTCCACCATTCTGTGTCGGGAATCTACTTTTTTCCTGGGCGTTTTGCTTTTGGCAGCGACTCTTTTTCTGTGTGCTCGTTGGATCGAGCCTTGTCTTTGCCTCTTCTGGGTAAGAAGCCTTTCCCGAACTCTGGTTCCTTCTGATTCTGGCAATCTGAACAAACTCGCTCAGACCAGTTTCCAAAGTGAACCATGTTGTAGTATTTGCGATGAGTTTCTTTGCTCGTCGCAATCTTGTTTTCTCAGAGCAAAGTCCTCTTTCTTTCGAAGGCTTCCTCTGCAAATCTTGTTGATTTTCCTGTCATAGTATTTAACAGGAATGATCCGTTTACAGAATTCTGAAAAAAACTTAAACGTAAACTTGACTTTGTCCATCTCTGTAAGACAGACCCATAATCCCCATGCTCTTCTAGTTGAGATGAGGTCTTCTGGTAATGTAGAGACTAGTGTAGTCTCTTATTCTATAGGCGCCTTGATTTTTTCAAGGGCGGGTCCATCTGGTCTTCGAAGCCTAATATAGTGGAAGGCTTCATGGTTTCCTTTTCCTGCTGGTTCTGGGGCTGCACTAATGAAATACAACTCCAAAATATCACCTCGGCTAAGCTGTAGATTGTTAGCCCAGGTATCATACACCGCTTCTTGAATCCATTTGGGTAGATTCTTGATTTCGGTGAATGATGGTGACGTAGTATAAACCGAGGCCAGCGCCCCAAATTCATACCATCTCTTAACTTCGTGTGGATCTGAATTTGGCATCATCCACACCCGAGGATATTTCCCCGAGACATCAACCCTTATTTTTTCTGGGTTGATTCCCATCCTTGTATGGAGCTTCTCACAGTTAGCTTGATAAATCTGCCAAAAAGGAGGAAACTTCAATTTTATCAGTATTAATCTTAGAAGTGTCAGTCATTGGCCTAAGATTAATCTCTCCCTCTTTTACCCCAAAGGTGCCGGATTGACATGATGGTTCAGAGTGTGACTCTGAATATCATCTTCTTCTTGGGGAAATGGTTCCGAAGAGACCACCACCTTAGAACTTGGGCAAGAGGTATTAGAATTCTCTGCTACAGGTTTATAGCCCTGTACTCGAAACTCTTCTTTCATCAAAGGATCTTTGGCCACCCGAAGGATTGGTGTTTGATATGCAGCCCAGAGTTGACCCTGAGACCTTATGCAAGCTCGTATTCTCTCGGTGACTTTCATCTTGTCGAGAGTCTGCAATCTTCCTGCTTGTTCAGCATTCAGAACGCATTCATCCCACTCTCCCGTTAACATCTCCAGATTTTCTCTGAGATGTCTATGGGCCAGTAGAATGGAGTTCACATCAGTTGGCTCCATCTCTTGTCAAGAAATCTGTGAGAACATTTTCGTGAGATTTCACAATGACAATATCAAAAATATAATATTGACATTCAACTTGCCACCTAATTAATCTAGCATTTTCAGGCTTAGATTCCATCTTGTTTCTTAAGAAAGCCGTAACCTGCGTATTATCGACTTTCAAAGTAAATTTCTTTGCTAATTAAAATAAAGGCCATTTTTAAATGCCTTTCGAACTGCAAAGAATTCTTTCTCGTTGATGTGCCATCGCACAGCTTCATCTTCTGAGAATAAACCACTACAGTGCTGCATGGTTCTTCTCCATTAGGAGTGATTTTGGTCAAGACTGCTGCCCACCAATAATCACTTGCATCTGTGTACAGGACCAAGCCGTCTTCATCCTGCTGTATTGAGAGTTTTGGGAGATTTCTGCAAACCTCTTTTAACTCCTTCATTCCTTGTCAATGTTCTTCAGTCCAGATGAACAAAACATCCTTTTTTAGTAAGAACTAAAATCTTTTCTATGTTTCGCGAGATTCTTAATGAATGATCCTACAAAATTAACAACCCCCAGAAAGCTCTGAAGTTGTTTATTCTCTTTCAGATCTTCAGGAAAATTCTGGACCTTCTGAACAATATGGTCTTGTAGAATAATTCCTGCTTCATCTATCTCGATACCCAGAAATTCCATTTTCCGAGTTGCAACGACTGCCTTCTTTTCGGACAGTACTAAACCTTCTTTATAACAAACATCTGCAAAGATCTCAAGATGTTTGATATGTTCTTCCATATTTTTTGATGCAATTAAAATATCATCAATATAGACGAACATAAAAGAAAAATAATCTTTAAACAGATTATCCATCTTTCTCTGAAATATTTGAGGCGCATTAGCTAACCCCATTGGCATCAAAATCCAAACATAATGCCCCTGTGGAGTAGAGAATGCTGTAAACTTTTTACTCCCTTCCTCCATGCGAATCTGGTAGAAACTTGACTTGCAATCAAACTTAGAGAATATCTTAGCATTTCTAATGCAGTTAATAAGGTGTTCCCTACCATGGATAAAATATCAATCAAACTCCAGAATATCATTAATTCCTTTGTAATTAATAACTAATCTGGGTCTACCTCGTTTGATCTCTCCATGTTTCTTACCAGAAATCCGGGACTGCTGTAAGGCGAGTTCCCTGGTCCGATCAACTTTAAATCAAGGTGTTCCTTGATTATTTCCTTCATATCCTGTTAATCTTTGAGGTTCATCAGGATTGGTCTGTATCTAACAAACTCATACTCCTTATTTGGCTTTACCTTCAAGGTTGCTTTGAGCTTGTTTTTATCCCACCATGCCAAAGGATTCTCATTGTAACTCCTTTTAATATTCCTTTTGACATCTTCTAGGGACACCTGCATTTCTTCCCTAATATCTTGATGAGATATTAAGGATGCCTTTAGGATCTGGATCTCTTCATCTTTGAGATCCTTTTATCTGATATAGCTTAGCACTGCTTCGCTGAATCTCCTCTAATCCTTCATTTTTGGGTGTCGAAGTTTTCCTTCATCACCACGCTTGCTGCGAAAACTCAATGGTATGTGGCGATTAAAAGCCCCATTTAGCCTCTGGACAATGATCTTGTGATCGCAAATGGTTGTGAACACCAATTGCCTTATTTCATTATCCTGCATGTATCTCTGTAGGGAATTGTTTCCTAACAGAATATCTGCACCTGTATCATGGAAATAAATTGGTGGAGTTTTAACCTTATACCATGGTGTTCCTCTAGCTCCACCAATTAGAATTTCCGTCTCTTTTATTCCTTTAGCCAAGAGCAAAATCTTCTTTGAAAAATCTCTTCCTACAATTCAGGGTAGATCCTCTTCTACCTCTTCTGGGAAGACTCCTCGTTTTGCAGTACAAATTCCTGCACCTGAATCAATATAAGCAGCAAAATATTCTGCCTTATATTTTTCATATAACATCCCTATAGAGATATATATAGAGAATGGATTTGTCATTCGATTAATAGTTTTTTTTCCCATTAATCGTGATTTCCATTCCATCTTCTTTGTTTGCCCAAGGTTTGTGATCCTCGAGAAAATCCAAACCCAATAGCAAGACTGCTTCCCTTCCAGCTCTGCCTTTGATCTCCATCACTTTCCCCCCAATCTCCAGGGTACCCTTATAATGATTGATCTCCGGCTGCTGTAGATAGTAAAGAACATTACAAGGAAAGTTGGTTTCCCACCTTGTAGTGTCGAATTTTACTATCACTTCTCTCCAACCCTCGGGACATTTCAGATTTACTGGAATTTTGTTACTCTGAGATGTTTGAGGTTGAGCTTCTCGAATGAGACTTCGACTCCTCCCATATGGCAAAGACATAATTCTGTCTCCATGAAAGGATAATCTTCCTGAAGTCATCCTGAGACTTTGATCATGTCTCATGACTTCTCTATCTCGGATTTGAATATCAACATTTCTTAACCGAGCAATTTCCACTCTATCAGGACAAACAACTGTTGTCACCTTGTTGAAGATATCTGGTATCCCAATGAACTTCTTTCCCAGAAATAACTCAGTGTGATGTGAGTTGGAAAGAGCACATGATACATGATAAGTAATGGAGTAAGGCCTATTTCCTTCCTCCAATAGATCCTTGCGTTTAAAGTCCTGATAAAGCGTCAGGGCTTTGCTGAAATGGGTATCATTAAGATTGTATGCAATCTTTGGATAGATGATTCCCACCACTTGTCCTGCACAAAGATCTCCCGCAATTGTTCCCAATACAGAATCATTTAGGTTTTTAACTCTTTTATCACAAATTGTGATATCAATCGGCGCATGCACTCATGTAAAGAGAGCTGATTTTAACATCAACTGGATTGGTCCAATATGGATCCAGTTCATCTTTTCAGCGACTTCGGGTTTCATCTTTGATAGATCTTCCCTGATGTCACTAGCTGGAATCAACTGCATCTCCACTTGATTCCCTGTAAGCTCTATAGGAAGCGATATTTCTCGTCTAGTAATTCCATAGACGATTTGTTGTTTCCTGCTCCTTAGATTAAAGTTCCTCAGAACTTGATCTATGTTACTTGCTGAAAAGCCTTGATACTTTTGTGTATTCAGACTTTTCTTCATAATTTTGTCAATCAGATTTTGAGAGAGAGTTGTGTGACTGGAGAATCCCGTCCTGTCCTCTTTCTCCTGATGAACAATTTCTGGATCAGTCTGACTCCGATCTAGTTCCATCGGACCATTCTCTTCAATGCCTTAACATTTGGATCATTCTTGATTTCTCCCACAAGTAATGGATAAGTGGGCTCGTTGGGGAAAGGATTTCTTCTTTGATTGGAACGAGGTTGTTGTTCCAGCTTCTCTATTCGGTCTCGAATATCCTTCAGAAGGTTGTAAATTTCCTCCTGTTTCTTCTTGATTCCGTATACACTCCTTGGTATACTATATAGGCTTCCGCCATAATGTTGTACCGTATTTTGTATTTCTCTCAGATCCATTGAGATTTTGGATGAATCTGGAGTAATTTCTTGATATGAAGAAGTAGATGATACTCCTTATCTTTCTTTGGTTCCATCAAAGGTGATTCCAGTGATTCCAATTGATGGTCTCTGATCTGGGTCTTTGGTGTAGAGAGGGGGGGTGAATACACCAAAGATAGACTTTTAAAACTTTTTGACAAGTTAAAAACAGAGTGCGTGAGCTCAGTTATAAATCCAGCTGAGGAAGGTCAACTGGGCCAATAACTCAGCTGGCGGTTCGGAAGTGGTGGTTTAAAAACTTAGCTCGTTTGCTTAGAAAAACTCAGCTTTGAAAATATTATCTTTACATTCAGCTTAATCAAGTTGTGCAATTTTCAGAAAGACACAGCTGTCTTTGGAGAGCAGCTGAGTGTGCAGATTCGATAAAAATGCAATGTATCAATGGAGTTAGTACAATAATTGAAAACAACGAGAAAGAAAATAACACGAGATTTTTACGTGGTTCGGAGTGATACCTCCTACGTCCATGACCAAATTCACTAGTAATTCACTACCACTCGGTTTCCAAGTACCAAGCAACTTCTCAACTCTAACCCGAGCCGTGTTCCAACAGTTTACGGGCACTGTCAAGCATAACCTTTCAGTTTGCGGGTACTGAAAAAACCTTACAACCACTTGAATTTCGCGCTTCAAGCAAGCGTAACCTTGACCTAACCTTTCTGGGTAAAGAGGGGTTTGGTTTAGGGTTCCAACTATGAACGAGTTCTTACAATGAAGAATAGAGAGTTAGATGAACTCGTTCAAAATCTAGGCTTAAGATATACGATGATTTCTGCCTAGGAATCAAACGAAAAACTGAGTAGTTTCTGGACTAGAGACACTTTAAGACAAAGTGTTCTTTGAACTATTTAGAACTACTTGGGAGCTTTTGAAAGCTTGATGAATTCAGAAAATGAAAGCTTGTAGAGAGTTTTTCATATATGATCCTGAGGTTGAAGACGGGTATATATAGGTAAAGATTCAAGACTAGCCGTTGGAGGATCCGTTTGAATCTTACCTACTCTTCTTAAATTCATAATCTACCATTGGGCGTTTCTGCACCTGTCTTCATCAGTGTCACATACTAGGTTCTGAAGTCTAGGATGCTGATTTGGCAATTCCTCATTGGTCGAGGTATATTGACTTCCTCTGTCACCGGGATCTTTGTCTTTTGAGCTGGTTTTTGAATTTAGAGCTGGATTGGGTAAACTGACTTGAAGTGACGACTTCAAAGTTAGATCCATTTATTCTGTACAGCTGGACCAGCTGTGTCTTGAACTCAGCTCGATTAATCTTCAGCTTGATCCTGCTCTGCTTTGAACTCAGCTGATAGTTGACTCCTGCTGTGTTCACAGTTGGATCTTCTACTATCTTGAGCTTCTGCTGTCTTCCACTTCCTGAACCTGTAAACTTAGAAAATCTGGAGCTCAAACAAGCGAGTTGGAAAACACTACTTAGATTTATGCGATCATCTACTCGGTTGGAGTCAGTTGGGTTTTGGTATTAAATCAAAACTTTATAATTTTCCCAACAATTCCCCCTTTTTGATGATGCCAAAACCTAACTGAGACAAACTATGAAGCTTCCCCTTAGCTTCCCTTACGATTTAAGTGGGTAAAAAGAATCAGCAGAATAAGAGTTCAGAGTTCAGAGCCTGGACAAAAAGTAATTGTCATCAGGGTGAGCTTTGAGCAGCAAATGAAATTTGTTTTATTAAATTAAGAAATTACAGCAATTAAAGAGATAAGTCGAAAAAGAAAGAGAAAAACAATTCTTCAATCTTCAATCCCAGCTGGCTGGGTCTTCTCTTCTGCATTCGCTGCTTCTTTATTGACTTTGTTTCTCCTTCAGCTGGTTCAGCTGGTGTCTCTAGCTCAGCAGTTTTGCCTTTGCTTAATGAAGACATTTTTCTTAGTCTCATTGTCTTCCCCCTTGCTTAATGAGGACATTTCTTTGTCTCATTATCTTCCCCCTTTTTTGCATTATCAATAAGGCAGGAGAGGCAAACTATCGTCTTATTGAGCTCTGTAATTTTCCTGAATTGCGTCAGCGATCTTTACTGTGTTGTCAGCTGTGGCAATGTTTTAGTTCGCCTGTGCTGCAGCTGTCAGTTCTGAACATCGAGGTCTGGAGTCTTGGTGGCTTAGTTGTTGCATTGGCTGGCTCTTCTTTAATAACATTAGCCTCAGTTGTGATTGCAGGCACAACTTCCTTGGCTGTTTCAGCTGGGGAGATCTAGCTGAATGCTTGGAGGAATGAATTGTCTCTTAAAGATGACATCTTTTAAGTAGGGCACAACTTTATTCCTTGCAATTTGGCCTCTTCAGACTTCATTAGATTGTATGAGAAAGTCTGAACAGCTCTCCAGGCTTCTTGCAGTGCACTTGAGACTCCTTTAAGCAAGAGGTTTTCAAACCTTGAGATGAAGGCGTCACGTGCAATCTTTGAGGGACTAAAGCATTTCCTTTCCACTTCTAAAGTGTGGGTAAGGGGTTCAGCTCTTGTTTTCATCATCCAGCTGCAAGTGATCATCAGCTGGATGATGCTTTTATCTTGAGATTGGTACAGGGGCTTGAGCTCCAACTTCCATGAGTTGATCTTGAAGTTGGTGTCCCTGTCGAGCTGAAAGAAATTGAGGAGAAGACGGTTGAAGTATTCCATCTACTGTGAGGTTTAAGCTTAGTTGATTGGGGTTTAAGCTTAGTTGATCAGCTGGAATACGTCGTTAAGGTGGTGGCGATGATGATGTTCACGCTGGCACATGAAATTCTTCTTCACCGTAAGAAACCACCGCTTGTGGATCTTCTGCTCCTCGGAGAGTAGTTATGAAATCTTTCTCAATGTCAGCTGGCTTCTCGGCTGACTGACTGAGCACCTTTAACTTGAGTCTTCTCTTTAAAGATGATGCTTCAGCTTGTTTTGTCTCCTCTTGTTATTTCCTCTTCCCAGCTGGAAAGGAAATAGTGCATGTTTCTTTGTCTCCTGCATCTTTTTCTGTGCCTCCTGTGGCGGTGCAAGAGCCTTGACATGTCTGCTCTTAAAGACTCTGGCTTTATCAGCATCTCGTCCAGTTCTGACTGGGCTTCCTCTCAGGTTAAATTCCGTTGACAGGATCTTGTTGACGCTGATTTCCGCATCCCAGGAAGTTGTGTGTCCCGTTCTCTCTTTTATTTTGAGTGAAACATTGGAGCGGAGGAGGTATTTTTCCTTTGTCATTTCCAGGAAGAATTCTGCAACTTCCTTGTGAATGATGATCTTGAGCTTTGCAGTCACCCACTGTGTTAGACCAGATCTGTCTTCCTTATCTTCTGGAACTCCGTCTTCTTGTGGTTCCTGAAAGTTGAGCGACTCTCAAAGTGAAGCTTTGACAGACTCTTCATGTTGATCGGCTTCTGGATATATCTTTCTGGATTCCATGTTCTTCTTCTGTAACTTTTGTTAGTAGAACAAAAACTATATATAGGGTAGGAAAAAGAAAGAGTGCCGAAAAACTTTTTAGGGTTAAGGCTAAAGTATGCGTATCTCTTCTATCATATTTATAGTAACGTTCTTGATGAATGGACGATCAAGATTGGTAGTTTGATAAGAAGATCTACGACTGGGAGTGTTTCTCGCGTCATGTCGGTTTCTTGTTCAGAAAAAGCAATTTAATGCGCGAGTGAGGACGGTTGAGGTGTTTTGACTTCTGCCTTGAAACTCCCATGCTTCAGATCTTTGCAGACTTTTAATTAAATTTGATTGGATATGACACTATATGATTTGACTAAAGTCTATTAAAAACAGAAAAAAAAGAATGAATAGGTATGAATTGATATTGCAAACCTCTCAGCTGATCATAGTAGTCAGCTGATACCTTGTTTATGAGTAGCTGAGTTGAGTGGGCATTTTTCCAGTTGGTTTCCCCCTCCGCTGTATAATCCTTCAACTTTGGCTTTAGGCTGAGCTTGGTTCTTTCTCAGCTAGGTTCGTTGATGTTGATTCCAAATTCCAGCTGGGTCTGCTTCCATTCAGCTGGATGTCGCTTCGTCTGGGTTGAGTAACCCAAGTAATCTGCACATCATCTTGAATCTTGCTTCTACCAGTGGCTTTGTGAGTATATCAGCCCGCTGTATGTCTGTGTGAATTTTCTCAACAATCACATCCTTTATTTTTACGTGATTTCTGATGAAGTGATGTCGCACGTCCACATGTTTGCATCTTGTGTGGTGTACTGGATTCTCTGATCACTTGAGCTATCACGGAAAATTGAAACTTGTCCAGTTTTCACTTCGTAGTCATCCAGCTGATGTTTCAGCCAGAGAATTTGTGAGCAGCAACTTCCAGCTGCCATATATTCTGCTTCAGTTGTGGAGGTTGCGACGCACGTTTGCTTCTTTGAAAACCATGATATTAGCTTGCTTCCTAGGAACTGACATGTTCCTGAAGTTGATTTTCTGTCCAACCGATCTCCAGCAAAGTCTGAGTCTGAATATCCAGTAAGCTGTAGATTGTCTTCAGCTGGGTACCACAACCCGACATTCTGGGTTCCTTTGAGATATTTGAGAATGTTCTTGGCTGCTTGCATGTGTGCCTCTTTTGGATCAACTTGAAATCTGGCACACACTCCGACTGCGAAAGAGATGTCTGGACGACTAGCTGTTAGATACAGCAGGGAACCTATTATCCCTCTGTAGTTGCTGGAATCAACTGACTTTCCTTCAGTTCCGGGTTCAATCTTCCAGTTGGTGTTCATCGGGATCTTCACCGTTCTGCTGGATTGAACTCCATATTTGGTGATTAAGTCTTTCACGTATTTGGATTGATTTATAAAAATCTCTTCTGCTGATTGATTGACTCGAAGTCCTAGGAAGAAACTCATTTCTCCCATCATAGACATTTGGAACTGTTTTGACATCATCTCTCCAAATCTTTGGCATAAGAGTGTTGATCTTGACCCGAAGATGATGTCGTCTACATAGATTTGAACAACTAGGATGTATTATCCCAACTTGATGGTGAATAGTGTTCTGTCTACTGAGCCCTTCTTGAATCCTTTGGATACAAGGAAATTTGATAGAGTATCATACCAGGCTCGAGGTGCTTGTTTCAATCCATAAAGCGCATTCTTTAACTTGTACTTTATTTCCTTCTACTTCAAATCCTGGAGGTTGATCAACATAAACATCTTTCTTGATTTCTCCATTTAAAAATGCACACTTCACATCTATTTGATAGACCTTGAATTTGTGATGTGCTGCATAAGCGAGAAATAGTCTGATTGCTTCTAATCGTGCTACTGGAGTAAATAATTCTTCGAAGTCAATTCCTTCTTGCTGTGTGTAACCCTTGGCAACGAGTCGAGCTTTGTTTCTGATGTTGACTCCAAGAGTATCCAGCTTGTTCTTGAAGATCCATTTGAGTCCTATGACTTTGACTCCTTCAGGTCTGATGACCAATTCCCAGACACAATTTCTGAGGAATTCATTTAGCTCTTCCGGCATGGCGTTTGTCCAGGGTACACTTTTTAAGGCTTCTAAAATTGTTTGAGGCTCTGGAACTTGAGCTATATAACATGCCATTAGAGCTGAGTCTTTATCATAGACAGTCAGTTCTAACTCTACTGAGAGTTGAGCTGTGTCAGTTGCTTCTTGATGATCCGATGTAGCTTGAGCAGCTAAACTTCTGGTTCTGACTTGGTCAGATGGTTCTGCAATGATTGCTGATGATGGATGATCTTCGATCCATCTTATCCTTCTACGAATTTCTTCTTCCAGCTGATTAATGCTAGAAGTGGCCAGATTTCGTCTGGCTTGGAGTTGTTCTGGAGTTAAGTCTTGAGAATGAGACTCTACTTGGATAAAGTTTTGAGGTGACTTCTGTAGGAGCTCTGCTGGAGATAGAGATGGGGATTCAGCTATGTCTGGATTTCCAGATGATGGCATTCCCTCTTGATTTGGCGTTGGAGGTTCCTCTTGATTTCCAGCTGGTGGAACTTCCTGGTTGATTTGAGGTTCCTCCTCTTGCTCATCATCCCATATTAATGGTTCGGCCAGATTCCTGATTCGATTCTATTGAGCTCTTGTCTGAATCTATCTTGAGGATTCTCCTTCATTTCTTCGTTTGATAGAATCTCTATATTCGAATGATGACTCGTCAAATGTAACATGTGGAGTTACTTTGACTGTTTGAGTTCTTCTGTTGAAGACTCTATAAGCTTTACTCACAGCAGAGTAACCAAAAAATACTCCTCGGTCAGTCTTCGCGTCGAACATCTTGAGCTGTGTTTTTCCATTGTTTAGGATATGATATTTGGATCCGAATATCTTGAAATATCCAATGTATGGTATTCTGTTATTCCATAGCTCATACGACGTCTTTCCTTGTCTTGATGTGAGTAGAGAGCGATTCTGAGTGAAGCATGCTGTGTTAATTGTGTTGGTCCCAAGAAGGATACCTTGGTGTAGAGGGAGGTGAATACACCAAGGTTTAAAAACTTTTCCCAGTTTTAAAACTCTTTTCAGAGAGCCTGCTGTGTTTGATCCAGCTGGATGACAGCTTGATCAACACAGCTAGCTGTGTGAGTGTGTGCGGAAGTTGGTGGATTTAGAAAGTCCGTCGGTTGCTTCAAATTATATTGCAAAGCTCTGGTTCACTTTTCAGTTAGTCAGTTTATGCAGTTTGAAATAATGCTCATGAGGAGTTAGCAGAATGCATAAAACAAAGCAGTAAAGAACAAAGCAATTTTAATGTGGTTCAGGTAATGAAGAAGTGGGAGGGGAATCTGAGAAGGGTACCTGAGGATGAAGTGGAAGGAGAAGAGATTATTGTTGAGAAATTCCAGCTGATGTTAAATCAGTTGGAGCGGGTTGTGAGGATGCTTGAAGAATTTGGCGAAGGGGAATAGCATCCTCTGGGTCTGGGTCAGGGACCACTATCTGTGATTCTTCAGCTTCTCGTGATGTAATCACGAACTCCCTTCCATTGTCTGAGCTGGAGGAGGATCCCTGAGTTGTCTCCTCAGTGACTGGTTTCCACTCAGTCTTCTTCTTTTGGACTGGGGAGGCTGTGGGAGTGGATTCCGATCCAGTTGGCTCATCAACTGGTTTCTCTGCTGCCTCCTCAGCTGGCTTGCTGGATGCCTTGAATTTCAGCTTCTTCTTGGCAGGTGGAGATCCAGCTGGTTGTGTCTCCTCCGGTTGCATCCTTTTTCCCGCTTGAGAGGGAGATGCAGTCTGCTGCTTTGCCTCGTGCACCTTCTTCTTCCCTTCAGGGGCTGCCTTTTTCAACAAGTCAGTGAGCTGACTTGGATTTTCGAAAAGTATTCTGGACACAAAAAATTCTTCTGTGTCATGCCACTTGATTTGCCTTCCGGTAGTGTAGTTTTCTATTATGCACGCCACTTTGGTGCATAAGTAGATTGTCTCCTTACAGCTGTACCTGATGAAGCGATCATCTTCAAAATGAATCTTTTTAGATTTTTTTCCAATTTTCCTATGAAGTAGGAGAACCAATCCACAGGGTCATTCCTGAGGATGGCTATCATCGGTTTCAGCTTGGGTATGTTGATCTCTCCTTGAGATCCAACGATACCGAGGATGCACATCTGGGTGACATCCAGAAGTAGTCTATACTTGGGCTTGAGCAGGAGCTTGGACATGCTCGCCCGGTACGGTTCTGGCTTGAACATCATCTTATCCAGTTCGACCTGGATTTCTTCTCTGGTGTAGTTATCTGGGGAGCGGTCCCCAAGAGTCTTCAGGCAGAACAGCTTGTTCAACATCCGGTTGATGTTGATGTCAACATCCTACGGAGTTGTATGTCCAGTCTTCTCCTTGATTTGCAGAGAGACGTTGGAGCGGAGTCGATCATCTCGGTTAGTCATCTCTAAGAAGAACTCTGCCACTTCCCAGCGGAAGATGTTCTTCGGTCTTGCAGTCGCCCACTGCAAAAGTCCGGCATTTTCGATGAGATCCAGCACCTCCTGGAACTATGAGTTCTGGTAGTTCTTGAGAGTCAAGCAACTCTCAAAATGAAGCTTTGACATCAAGTTCTCAGTCTGGCTTGCTCCTGGTGTTTTCTTCTTAGGGGCCATGGTCTTCTTCTTTAGCAAGAGGTTAGAAAGACGAAGATACTCGGGGAGCGTATTTAGCAAAAAGATAATCAAGAATCTGAGATATAAATTTCAGAGATAAGTATGAGCGATAGAAAGTATGGCGAAGATTTGCATATTCTTGATGTATATATCAATTGCCCATTTTGATGAATGGTTGAGATCTTGGCAATTGAATTGAAGATCTGCGGCTGAGAGAGATTTGCGCAACACGTCCCATGACGTGTGTATATAGAGTGTAGGTCACGCGCGCGTTAGTTAGTCGAACCGTTCTGACTTCTGCCTCAGTTCTCCCAAGCTACAGTATTCTGCATGCTTTTCATTAAATGCGATGGGATGGATGGCTTACTGAATAATCCATTTAAGGAATGTCTGGGTATTTGAATTAAATTCAAATATTTTTAACCTTAAATAGCATATTCTTCAGGGAAAAGAAAATCTGCAAACCTGTCAGCTGATCATTGTAGTCAGCTGATACCACAGCTGTGTTTTCTTTATGTTTAATGAGCTTTTCTTCAGTTTTATTATCCAGCTGAGATTGATTTTCCCCTCAGCTGGTTGATTCTTCATCCGGAATGATCAGGCCAAGTAATTCACACATTATCTTGATTTGGATTTCTGCATTCTGAGCTTCTATGAATTTTTCCAACAATGAAGTCCTTCAGATATTGAGAAATCTCTTGGATGCTTTCATGTCGTCAACTGGGTTAGAGAATCATCTTGATTGCTCTGCTGGATCAGGTTTCCCTCCAGTTGGTGACTCCAGCTGAGTCTATCTTGGTGAGTGCATTCTGCTGGGTATTCTACTTGATTTTGCTGATTCTTTCCAGCTATGTAGAGTTCCCCCTTGATTTGAGAGTAGGTGGCTTTTTCTTCAGCTGCATCCTACTTCCGTTTAACGAACGGATGTTCTCACCATCGGCTCATTTCTTTGATGAGGTCTCAGTCTGTATAGCAGGTAGTCAGCTGTCTCAAATCCAGCTGATTCATATGCTGCTTGTTTATTCTTTTCTCGAGACCAATGTGCTCAGCTGTATGACTGGCTGCATCCTCAGTTTTGCATCCAGCTGTCTTTACTTCACAGCTGGTCCCAGTCAGCTAGCTGGGTTTCTTCAATTTCTTTGCTCATATTTTAGTGCTCCTTGTTGGTCCTTCCAAGCTGAGATGATTGAGCTACTTCCCTTGATTGAGCTCTGAAGGCTGTCTCTGTTGCCTTGGGAGTCAGTTTTGTTTTATTCATCTGGCTAGATGATTCCTCTTCTTGTGACCCCCAGATCAATTTTGTTGGTTACATCTCTTGGACATTTTTCAGAAAATCCATCAGATATTGTGATGACTTTGATGGTTGTCTCTCATGGTGTCATATATTCTGAGTATGAGACGTTCCAAATCGTCAACCAGTCTTTCTGTTCTTCTCATCTCCTGGTGGGTTGAGACGATTGCATCACAGTCCATCTTGTTTGCTGCTGAGTGAAATTCCTCTCTCCAGTGCTCCAAGATACTTTGGTATCTTGTTCTTCGTACCCCCAAGTCATAGAGATAGTTCCTGTAACATTCACATCTCGGACACATGCCCGGATTCATGATTTCTCAAGAGCTTATATGTTGGGAGATTCCTGCACAAGGAAGATTCCATGACAGTATGCAATATAATGATTTAAAAAAATTTAAAACTTTAAAGGATCTGGTCAGGTGACCACTATCAGTAAGGAAATGCTGACTTGACACAGATACAATGATCTTTTGAACCACTGCTCTGATACCAATTGTTGGTCCCAAGACGGATACCTTGGTGTAGAGGAGGGGGGTGAATACACTAAGGTTTAAAAACTTTTCCCAGTTTTAAAACTCTTTTCAGAGAGCCTGCTGTGTTCGATCCAGCTGGATGACAGCTTGATCAACACAGCTGCCTGTGTGAGTGTGTGCGGAAGTTGGTGGATTTGGAAAGTCCGTCGGTTGCTTCAAATTATATTGCAAAGCTCTGGTTCACTTTTCAGTTAGTCAGTTTATGCAGTTTGAAATAATGCTCATGAGGAGTTAGCAGAATGCATAAAACAAAGCAGTAAAGAACAAAGCAATTTTAACGTGGTTCGGAGTAACACCTCATTCGTCCACGACCAGTTTCACTGGTAATTCACTACCACTTGGTTTCCAAGTACCAAGTAACTTCACAACTCGAACCTGAGTTGTGTTCCAACAGTTTACGGGCACTGTCAAGCCTACACCTTCAGTTTCCGGGTACTGAAGAACCTAACCACTCGAATTACACGCTTCGAGCAAGCGTACCATTACCTAACCTTTCTGGGTTTGGGTTTGGGTATGAGTTTTCCAACTATGAACGAGTTCTTACAATGAAGAACAAGGAGTATGATGAACTCGTTCAAACTAGGCTTAAGATGTTTCTATTCTGATCTATTCTGCCTATGACTGAATATGTGAACAACTAAGAACACAGCTGACTGGATGGGTGTTCTTGAAGGATTTGGCTTTGAAGATCGTTGTTCATTTTTCTGTTTTATCTTTTTATTTCTTCAGTCGTTTTGCCAGCCTCTCCAGTCTTCTTTCTTCAATGGTGGATGAGAGATATATATAGGTGGAGATTCAAACTAGCCGTTGGAAGAGAGCCGTTTGAATCTTACCTACTCTCATTTACTTCTGGCCTTTAACCTACGAAGTAGGTCTGCATCTGCAGAAGCTATTTCTTCTCTGATTTGACCGCGTCAGACAAGATCTTCTGACATCGGGATCTTGTTTAGAGAAGGTCTTCATCTACGAGCTGCTCAGCGTTTCTGCTGTGTCTTCAGCGACTTGGACACTGCTGCGTCTTGACTCTGAGCTGTGTCTTAGACCTGTGCTGTATCATTAACCTGAGCTGTGTCTTCAACCTGAGCTGTGTCATTAACCTGAGCTGTCTTAGAACTGAGCTGTGTTATTGACACTAAGCTGGGTCTTTTACACTGAGCTGGGTTTTTGACACGGAGCTGGGTTTCTGTTACTGAGCTGGGTCTTTGACTTTGCTTGGTCTTGCTTTGCTGAGTCTGCTCTGCTGAATACCTAAGCTGGGTCCAGCTTAGCTGTGTCTTCTGCTAACTTCTGCGACTCTACCTGTAAACTAAGAAACTCTATAAGCTCAAACAGGTGAGCTAAAAAAAAATGCTTAGGCTTGTGCAATCATCTACTCGATTGGGGTCAGCTGGGTTTTGGTATCAAATCAAAACTCTATTAATTTTCCCAACAAATTGCCTCGGCCCAGAACTTCTTTGGAATGGCAGAGCTGGCTAACATTGAGGTAGCTGCTTCTTTGAGTCTGTTCATCCTCTCTGCTACACCATTCTGCTGAGGTGTGCGAGATGCTGAGGTTTGATGTTGAACTCCGTTCTTCTTGCAGTATTCATAAAAAGTTTTATTTAGAAACTCCGATCCTCGATCTGATCTGATTGACATTATTTTGCACTCCTTCTGAGTTGACAGTCTTTCCAGCAGGATTGACAGCTTAGTCCTTGTTTCGCTCTTCTGGTACAGAAATGACATCTTGAGAAGTCATCCACTACGACCAGAGTATATTTTCTGTCATTGAAGCTTGCTGGAGTAAGTGGTCCAAAAAGATCCATGTGTAGAAGTTGAAGAACGCGATCAGTTGACTGAACTTGCTTGAGTGAGAATGAAATTCTTGTTTGTTTTCCTTGTTGGCATGAGCTGCACATATGACTTTTGTCATATACTTGATCTGGAATTTCATTAGCGAACTGGTTCCTAGCCAGTTTGTTGATTGTCTTGAAGTTGAGATGATTCAGCCGTCTGTGCCACAGCCAGCTGACTTCATTGCTGCTTTTAGATACAAGACAAGTCTCAGGAGGGCTGCTGTTCCAGTCAGCGAAATACATATTTCCTTCTCTTTTCCCTCTTAGTAGTAGTATCTGCTTGGTTTCCCTATGCTTCACTGTGCATCCCTGTGTATCAAACTTGACAGAAAAACCGTTGTCGCAGAATTGGCTAATGGAAAACAAGTTATGTTGTTGTCCTTGTACATATGAAACATTAGGGATTATAACATTTTTAGTTTTAAATGTACCATAACCTTTGGTTAGACCTTTAGAGTTATCACCAAATGTTACTTGTGGGCCTGGACGCTCGATGTACTCCTGAAGTAGATGATTTAAGTGGGTCATGTGCTTGGAACATCCACTGTCCAAGTACCATAGCGTTCTCATCGACTTCTCAATGATGCGTTGTTCCCTGCAACCTATGACAAAAATCAAAATTTAGGTACCCAGTTTTAATTGGGTCCTTGTGGGTTAGACAGAGATCCTTTTATGACCCAGATCTACTTGATGACTTGAATTGGGTCATTTGATCTGATGATCCTTCCAGCTGAGTCGATGTACACATTCTTCGAGTTCTTCGGTTATTGCTGGTGGGGTCTTGATCTCAGTATTTTCCCAGCTTGATTTCTTTGTTGATGTCCGGGTTCTTTTTGGTATCCAGCTGAGTACCCAGCTGAGACGTTCATTTGTCTCTGCTGTCTCTTGTAATATCTCGGCTGGAACTGGTGCTTCAGCTGGAGATCAAATGAGTGATATCCAGTAGGGTATCTCCTTTGATATCTAGGTTGATATCTTTCGACGTGCTGTTGATGTCGCTGGTATCTAAACTGTCCAGCCTGTTGTCTTTGTTGAGTTTGAGCACGCTGCTGTATGATCTGTGCTTGAGGTTGTCTCACAGCTGGCCTTGTTGATGCCTGTTGTATCCTCAATGGTCGTTGCTGAGTAGCTGGAATTGGATTTTCTTTTGCTCTTACAAACATTACCTTTGTTCCACTTGTGGAAGCAATGTTTGTGGCATCCTCTGATCCATTGTAACCCAGTCCTGCTTTGAACGCTGCTGGACGTTGTGCACTTATTATTTCGTCCATTGTTGTTGTAGCTTTGATGAGACCTACCATCTTCTTAAATAGTACCTCTTCAGAAATTTTCAGCTCTATAATCTCAGCTGACTTCTTTTCTGATTCAGCTGTGGCCTCTTTCAATTCTTCCATCAGCTGTTTCTTTTCGTAGTAGAAGTCTTTCATCAGCTGATCTTGTTTCACTATTTTATCTTTTAGTGAGATGACCTCCTCTTGGAGCTGTGTTGTATCAGCTGCTTCTGATACCTTTTTCTTTCCCAGTTCCATCTTCAGCTCGACATTCTCTCACATTATGATGTCAAGGATCTCTTGAAGCTCATTGAAATCGTTCATAACCTTCTCTACTAAACTTCAATCAGGTAGCCCTGATTCTGAAACCTGTGTAGAGTGTTCGTGTGATGGTGAGGGGTTAGATAGATTTTGAGTTTTTGACATTACCTCATCTTCATCGATTCCGTCTGTCTGTCCCATGAAGCATGTATCCCATTCAGGTTCATCATGAGCCATCAGTGCTTCTTCTTCTGAATCTAAAAATGACATGTTATCCTCCATTTTGTTGCACTCCGACTCCTCGTCGGCGATGTAGGCTCTCCTTCTGTCAGCTGCCTTAGCTTTCAGTTGGTCTTTATCTTTCTTGGATAGTTTGGGACAGTCTTGTCTGTAGTGTCCAGGTTCTTTGCAGTTGAAGCAACCTTCATCTGTTCGCTTGTCAGCTGACTTCTCATCAGCTGCTGCGTACTTGTCTCTGTAAGTTCTTGCGAACTTCTTGTATTTGCCCTTGCTGGTGCTGAGTCTGTTGTAGTTTTTGACCAGCATGACTATCTCTTCAAGTAGCTCTTCCTTGCTCATGTCCTTCTTGTCATTCTTTGAGGACTCAGCTGATTGCATGTATGTGGATTTTTCAGAATTGGCTCTGAATGCAATCTCCTTTGGTGCGTGTGTCAGCTCTCCATCATTTTGATTGTTTGGAGATTCTTTCATGGTAATCTTCAAGTTGTATTCGTTAGCATTGAGCATGGAGAATAATCTTTCAGCTGAAAGATCACCCAAGTCACTTCGATTTTGGTGTACCACCTAGTATGTGTTACATTCAGCGGTGAGCGCTGAAAGGACTTTTAGGTTCTTTTCACACTGGGTGTATCTCCCAGTTCTAATGGTTTCAATCTCAACTACTATATTTGAGAATCTGAGTTCCATCCATTCGATGGACTCGTTGACGAGCTCCTTGAAGTTATCAAACTTCTGGCAGGCAATCGTGAATTTATTTTCTTTTATCTCCTCCGACCCTTCGCATAGCTTGGCTATGGTTTCCCACATCTCCTTTGCGGTATTGCAGTTGATGATCTTGCTGAGGTAGGCGTTGGAGACTGTTGACGAGATGATGTTCCTTGCGAAGCTGTCTAATCCAGCTTGCTTCCTTTCTTCTGAGGTGTGTTCATTCTTACTTAGGAATGAGCTGATATGTTGGTTGTCCACCATCTTGAGCTGGAACAAGCTCATTTCCTTGTTTGTAAATGAGGATATGTCTGTTTGTGATGACGTCCCACATCATGTCATGATGCGCACAAAGAAAGCTTTTTAATCTGAACTTCCAGATTGCATAATCATTGACTGAGAAGGTGGGAAGGTTCCTGTTAAGATAAGAATCCGTGGAGATATGCACAGTATAAAATAATATGAGTTTTTCAAAAAGAGGATCTGTTCAGTTGACCACTGACAGATTTTCAAGACAAATCTCTTGATTCAGAAACAACAGTCTTTTGAACCACTGCTCTGATACCAATTGATGGTCCCTGAGTTGGGTCTTTGGTGTAGAGGGGGGGTGAATACACCAAAGATAGACTTTTAAAACTTTTTGACAAGTTAAAAACAGAGTGCGTGAGCTCAGTTATGAATCCAGCTGAGGAAGGTCAGCTGGGCCAATAACTCAGCTGGCGGTGCGGAAGTGGTGGTTTAAAAACTTAGCTCGTTTGCTTAGAAAAA
This sequence comes from Agastache rugosa, assembly GCA_031470985.1. Taxonomy (NCBI): domain Eukaryota; kingdom Viridiplantae; phylum Streptophyta; class Magnoliopsida; order Lamiales; family Lamiaceae; genus Agastache; species Agastache rugosa. Next base: position 30,790,491 of record CM062601.1, on the reverse strand, counting down.
CCCAGCTTTGAAAATATTATCTTTATGCTCAGCTTAATCAAGTTGTGCAATTTTCAGAAAGACACATCTGTCTTTGGAGAGCAGCTGAGTGTGCAGATTCGATAAAAATGCAATGTGTCAATGGAGTTAGTACAAGAATTGAAAATAACGAGAAAGAAAATAACAAGAGATTTTTACGTGGTTCGGAGTAACACCTCCTACGTCCACGATCAGATTCACTGGTAATTCACTACCACTTGGTTTCCAAGTATCAAGCAACTTCATAACTCTAACCCGAGCTGTGTTCCAACAGTTTACGGGCACTGTCAAGCCTAACCTTTCAGTTTGCGGGTACTGAAAAAACCTTACAACCACTTGAATGTCGCGCTTCAAGCAAGCGTAACCTTGACCTAACCTTTCTGGGTAAAGAGGGGTTTGGTTTGGGTTCCAACTATGAACGAGTTCTTACAATGAAGAACAGAGAGTTAGATGAACTCGTTCAAAATCTAGGCTTAAGCTATACGATGATTGCTGCCTAGGAATCAGACGAAAACCTGAGCAGTTTCTGGACTAGAGACACTTTAAGACAAAGTATTCTTTGAACTATTTAGAACTGCTTGGGAGCTTTTGAAGGCTTGATGAATTCAGAAAATGAAAGCTTGGAGAGAGTTTTTCGTATATAATCCTGAGGTTGAAGACGAGTATATATAGATAGAGATTCAAGACTAGCCGTTGGAGGAGCTGTATGAATCTTACCTACTCTTCTTAAATTCAGAATCTGCCGTTGGGCGTTTCTGCACCTGTCTTCATCAGTGTCACATCCTAGGTTCTGAAGTCTAGGATGCTGATTTGGCAATTCCTCATTGGTCGAGGTATATTGACTTCCTCTGTCACCAGGATCTTTGTCTTTTGAGCTGGTTTTTGAATTTAGAGCTGGATTGGGTAAACTGACTTGAAGTGACGACTTCAGAGTTAGTTCCCTTTGTTCTGTACAGCTGGACCAGCTGTGTCTTGAACTCAGCTCGATTAATCTTCCGCTTGATCCTGCTCTGCTTTGAACTCAGCTCAGCTGGAGAACTCAGCAGATAGTTGACTCCTGCTGTGTTCACAGTTGGATCTTCTGCTGTCTTGAGCTTCTGCTGTCTTCCGCTTCCTGAACCTGTAAACTTAGAAAATTTGGAGCTCAAACAGGCGAGTTGGAAAACACTACTTAGATTTATGCGATCATCTACTCAGTTGGAGTCAGTTGGGTTTTGGTATTAAATCAAAACTTTATAACTTTCCCAACACCAATTTACTCCCAAATGGATCCAATGATTTCTTCTCATGGCATGTTCTATCTCCCATTCGAGGCAAATACAGCTGTGAAGAAGATCTTCTTTTCTTTTGATTCCTTGGAGGCAGGAATCAATTAATACTTTCTCTTGGTTATGTTGAACTAAGAAATTCCACATATTTCTCCAGTGTGTTAGAACACTCTGGTATCTTGTCCTTCTTTTCTCCAAGATTTGGAGACGTTTCTGGAAATGTCCACACCTTGGACATTCTTCTAGATCCATCAGTCCGTATGGTTCTAATGGTTTTCTCTCATCACGTTCTCTGTCCTTAGATGGAGATACTTCAACTCCTCAATGAAGTTTTCTCTCCTTCTCATCTCTTGGTGGCAAGAGATAATGGATTCACAATCCACTTTTGTTGCTGCAGAGTAAAATTCTCTCTTTCAGATTGCAAGAGCAGTCTGGGTTCTTGTTTTCTGTACCTCCAAATTATGGAGATAGTTCCTGTAATATTCGCATCTCGGACAATCGTCTGGATCCACGTTTTTCTTGATGACTCATCCGTTAGGATAATACTTAAAGCAATAAATAAAATATAATTCCTTAATAAACCTAGGGCTCTGATACCATTTTGAAAGCGTGGGTTAGGAACAACAGAATGTACGCAAAATGGTTAATAATAAAGAAATACATAGCTATTTTTGTCCATAGCAATTCTGAACTGTCAATAGTTTAAACAGAGGGGTATAATCGTCATCTTGTGTATATTTCATTTGTCTTGGTGATGGTGTGTTTTCATTTTGCAAAAGGAATATTGTGTATTTTACTAGATTAACACTAAATAATTTATATGTTTAATTATTAAACAAAAAAACATAATATTATGGAATATTCTGTTTTTGTGTAAAAATATAGAGCAGACTACTGAAGATGACTTGATGATTTTGCTTTATTTTTGTGCTGAAACTGGTCTATTTTAGTGCAAATTGCTGGAGATGGCCTTACTCCCAAAAATTGACTTAGTGATAGTTTTGGCTCGTTTGTGATTTTCGACGTCTTGTTGGCGAGAAAAAACACACGGTTGCCAATGTGAACGAAACAACGTTGTTTTAGATAATGTATTAATGAGTTATTTGGCTAAAACCTTCACATTGTCTTATTATCTGATTAAAGCAATGTATTTTCCTAATTAAGGAAGAAAAAAAAAAAACAAAAGTGCATGTTGGCATCATCCTCGATTGACGATACAATGTTCTGACACGTAAAATCTCTAACATGTTAAAACTGTCATCTAGTCAATTTATGGGGGTTGAATGATGTATTAATTAAAGTTCTTACGAAAATTGTTATCAAGTCAATCTATATATATATTATTAAAACGATTGCGGATTCGAGATATCTCCTTAATTTTAGGTCCTACGTGGCGCTCTCTCTATTCGGTATTCATATTTATCTTAAATCATCATTTTAAATATTTTTTATTCATTTATTATTTAGTATTCAATATACTTAAAACATCCATAAATATATTTGGCATTAAAAATCTTCCGAAAATGGTAAAATGTGTATATATATATATTTTTTCCTAGAATAGCCATTTTTGTATAAATTTATTATATAAAGAAAATTGTAAAAGGTGTATATATTTTCTAGAATAGCCATTCTTGTATAAATTTATTATATAAATTATAGTGTGTGTATATATGTATATAAATATATATTATCATCATTTTAAATATTTTTTATTCATATATTATTTAGTATTCCATATACTTAAAACATCCATAAATATATTTGGCATTAAAAATCTTCCGAAAATTGTAAAATGTGTATATATATTTTTTCCTAGAATAGCCATTTTTGTATAAATATATATATATATATATATATATATATATATATTATTAAAACGAATGTTGTTTCGAGTTCTCCCTTTAATTTTAGGTCTTACGTGGTGCGCTATCCATTCAGTATTTTTATTTATCTTAAATTCGAATTTTAAGCATTTTTAATTAATATATTTAATTGATGGAAAATTTAATATGGAAAGAAATAAAATTAATGAGAAAATCTTCAAATTATTTTTAGATTTCCATCTTTAAATTTTACACTTCAAATAAATATGGCATATATGGAGTATTATCAAACGATTAGTTAGATAGGCCCAAATAAATTAAAGCATATATGTCTCGAAAGTTTTTATCCTCTTCTCATCTTCATAAATTAAAGCATATCAAGTCCCTATTATATTGGTATCTACATAATACACATATAATCTATCTATATATAATCCCCTTAATTTTAGATCCTACGTGACGCTCTCTCTATTTAGTATTCCTATTTATCTTAAATCTTCATTTTATGTATTTTGTATTCATATATTCCATTATTTAATATTCTCAAAAACTTGTAGAAATTAATATATATTTTTAGTGATTTTCCACATTGGTTTTCAATAGAACTCTACTCTTATAGAACCTATATAATTCAAAATCAATGTGTATTTTCTCATCCCGCAATTGTTTTGCACAATTCATTAATTTGGCTAATTAATTAATTAATTGGCTGAATAAATAATTTAATTTTGATTGAAAAATGTAAGTTAATTTATTTTTAATATTATCGAAGTAATTAATCTTTAATACACTACATGAAAACTAAAAGGAATGCAAATATTTGTCCCACTTCTAAAACCTATCAAACCTCACGAAAATTTAACCTTTTTGAAATATTTGATTTTGAACTTTTTTTCAATCACTAAATCACCGGTTTTTGAAGCCTATATGGCCAATGCGTGGAGCCATCGATCTTTGTGGAATTTTGTTTTAAATGATTTTTATTCATATATTTTGTATAAAATATTTATTATTCTCAAAATTCCATAAATATATATGGAATTAAAATCTATCGAAAATATGATTTGAGATTAGAAATATATATGGAATTAAAATCTCCCCTTAATTGAATCATGTCCTTCGTCGTGTTATATAAAAATACTTTAATTTCATCCTATATTTTGAATAAATTTCATTTATATACAATTCAGTAAACTATAGCTTAAATTAGATAATTAACTATGTTGACAATGAAGTATATATATGTCTGTGTCGTATTCATTTATGATAATAGATATTTGTATGATACTAATAATATATAGATTAGAGAAATTTCATATAAATACATTAAAATTTTAATTTTCTCCATTTTCATTTATCTAAACTTTTATATCCCACATCGCCTTTAAACAACACTCCACTCTTGGAGAACCTATATAAATAATCGAAATTAATGTGTATTTTCTCATCCTACAATTATTTTGCACAACAAATTTAATTTGACCAATTAATTTGTTGGTTAATAAATAGTTTAATTTTTATTAAAATATTTAATTGGCCAATTGACAAATGCATAATGTAATATATATTAATTTTTTATTTAATTTGCTCAAATAATAATCGATTTGGCCATATAAATAGTTTAATCTTAATATAGTAAAAAGATTCCGGATGTTGAATTTTAAAAGCTTTATTTATCTTTAATTCTCATTTTTAGCATTTTTATTCATTTATTCTATGTATATTTAATATAAATTTTTCCATCCTACATTGATACTTAATAAAACTTCACTCTTGAAGAACCTATATAAATACTCACAATCCATGTGTATTTTTCTATTTCGCAATTATTTTGCACAACCAATATAATTTGGCAAATTAATTTGTCAGCCAAATAAATAGTTTTTATTGACAATTTTAATTTGATCAATTATTAAGTTTGTTAATTTAACAAATTTTTTAATTGATGTAAATAAAAGAAAAAAATCTTAAAAATACGTATTCTCAATTATAATTCTTGGATTTGTATATTTATATACATGTAGGGATAATTCTCGAAATTTAACTTTGTGACAAGATGATCAGACGTACACATCAATTAATATCGTATATAATGAAATCTTTGACAGATTGTGAGGTAAAAAAAATAGTTTGATTTCTATTGATTTCTTGCAACTAAAGAAAGTGAAATAAAATCAAAGAAACACTCTTTTTGATCAATTATCGAAATATTATCACTCCTAAATAATATTAAATTATTTTTAATGTTTATGCTTATATATTGCAAAATAATAATAAAAATAAAAATATTTATTAAAGGAAGTACAATAAAATTAAACAAACAACCTTATTAATGTATTTAATTTTAATAATATAGTTCCCAGTCGATTTTCGACGGGATACACGCTAGTTTATAAGATTAAACGAGTGTATTTTTCTCTTAAAAGTATTAGCACTTTTCTATTTTTCTACAAAAATGGGGTGACAATTTTGTAATTATTTGGACAGGATAAAAAGATTAGTCTTAATATAGAAAATACCTCGTACATAAATGTATCATTTATTACAAAGAAATATATCATTTCGAAAAATACAATTTTTAATTTTATTTTAATTAAGATCTATTAATCCTACTTAAAATTTATTATTTTTTTTATTAAAATTCATCAATCCATAATTTAAATTTAATTATACATCAATTAATTAATTAACTAAAAGATAAGTAAAATAAATAAATTGCACGACCGGTGCGACTACCACACCCAAGTGTTGGTAAAAATGGCATATTTATGAGGGACGAAGGGAGTATAAGTAATGAGAATAAATTCACATTCACAATATACATATTTATTTTTGCCTATACTTATTTCCTATACAAAAGGGTAAATCGTGTTAAGTTATTAAGTGTGAAGAGTTCGATTTAATTGAAATTTGATCTCACAATATTTGGTGATTGAAATTCGAAGTCACAATATTTGGTGCAAGAACAACTAATTTACCAACTAAACCGTTTCGAGAAAAGAGCCTTATTTTATATAATTGGAATTGCTTATTAATTCTTAATAGCAAAACATATTGATAGCACCACATACATTTTCAAGTCTATGTGGCAATTCCTCTAATTTTCTTTTTTAGTTATCTAAAATGTCAACTTTTATTTTAAATTTGGTATATCTCAATTATTCATTAATAATTCACAATTGTACAATTAATAAAAAAACCGTTACAAAATTAAAATTAATGGCAACAATTAATTTATTTCTTATTCTCCAAATCTATTGTGCCTATATATTTCAGAATTCAACAACCAAAAATACTCACTCAATTCACCTTTTTGTGTTCCTTCATTCCACTTTCCCATCCACAACAAGCACAGTTGATATGAAAGAAATTATCAAAAGAAGAGCATTGGTGTTATAATTTTCCGAATTAGAGAGAAGTGAGTACGACGATGAAGCATGATATGGTAGTCATGGTTAGATTATCTGACGCAATGATAGGGAATTTTCAACTAAATTTGCTACCGCACAAAATTACAGAATTTTCTAACGTTAGTTCCAATGTTGCACATAATTGATTGGACTGAGTAGATCGAGAGAAAAAAAATAAGATTAGAGCCGAAAACTTCTAGCTCGAAGCTTTTTAAATTCGAATGATCGAGTGAGTTGGTAATCATAGCATAAATTACCCGAGAGGTTTGGAATGAGTACAATTAGTAAAGTTTCTTTTTTAATTCGGACTGAGATATACAAGTAAGAAAATTCGAGTTTAGGTTGAAAAGTAATTAATGGGTGGATACCCAACCCATTGTCATTCATAATCGAGTCCGATAGGTAGGAATATTAATTTAGCCGAAATGAACGGACCGGTCCAAATAGATCGAAAAACTAAATTTAGCATTGTTATTCATAACTGAGCTCGATAGATAGAAATACCAATTTAGTCCGAAATTAAAGGATTGGACCGATCAGTAGATCGAGAAGAAAAAAAAGATTAGAGCCGAAAATTTCTAGCTCAAAGCTTTTTAAACTCGAATGATCAAGTGAGTTGGTGATCATAGTATAAATTACCCGAAGGGTTTGAAATGAGTACGAATAGTAAAGTTTCTTTTTTAATTAGGATATCGAGATATACGAGTAAGAAAATTCGAGTTTGGATTGAAAAAAAATTAGTGGGTGGATACCCAACCCATTGTCATTCATAATTGAGTCCGATAGGTAAGATATTAATTTAGCCGAAATGAACGGACCAGTCCAAATAGATCAAAAACTAAATTTAGCATTGTTATTCCTAACTGAGCCCGATAGATAGAAATACCAATTTAGTCCGTAATTAACGGATTGGACCGAGTAGATCGAGAAAAAAAATAAGATTAGAGATGAAAATTTCTAGCTCAAAACTTTTTAAACTCAAATGATCGAGTGAGTTGGTAATCATAGCATAAATTACCCGACGAGTTTGGAATGAGTACGAATAGTAAAGTTTCCTTTTTAATTAGGATTGAGATATACGAGTAAGAAAATTCGAGTTTGGGTTGAAAAATAATTAATGGTGGATATTCAACCCATCTATATAAACTATAATAGCAAGCCTGTGCTATTTCTAGAAAGTTCTTTTTTCAGTTTTTTTTAATTTGTTTTCAATATTCCATTTTTAGAAATTATATATTAAATGTTATATAATAATTGTGCATTTACATTTCCAATCATCTAATTAATTTTTTGCATAATATTAGTTGTGGTTATACACGTAATTATAATTTGTATGACAGTGTGTATAATTAGATCTCCTTTTAATATATTTTAAGTTTTTTATAGTACATTAAACGTATTTTACTGAATAATGACAGATACGTCATATATATGTGTTGTTTCTGTAGTATTCTAAAATATATATATTTTAAATATTGGTATTAATTACTGATTTACATATATTTACGCTCACCTAAATTGGCAATATCATATTTAAATATTTATAGATAAACTAAAAACTTTATCAATTTCCACAGGATTAATACCAATATTTAAAATATATATATTTCGTACGAAAAAAAATAAAATAAGCTCATTTCAAGCCTCAAATCTTCCTATAATCTATATAATATATATAAATCATCCGTTTTCAATTAGTTCATTATACATAATAGATTAAATAATTAATTTCAATTTTGAAGATAGGTGCTGCATCAATCATTGATGAATTCATTCCTCATAAATGTAATGGCAAATATATTGGCATTAATATTGCACAGATTGAACCGAAAAATTGGAAATATCAAAATAATTAAATCTTTATATATTAACTAAAAACTTTATCAATTTTCAGAGGATTAATACAAAATATGTCAATCAACTCAGACGTATATATATTTCATACGAAAAAAATTAAAAAAAGCTCATTTCAAGCCTCAAATCTTCCTAATCTATATAATATATATAAATTATCCGTTTTCAATTAGTTCATTATAGATAATAGATAAATAATCTTTATAATATATAAAAGCAAGCCCGGCTTGCCGTTTATAGTAACTTTCATTTTCAATTACAATTATTCCGTTTTTGAAAATAATTTATTTAATTGTTATTATCTTAATTGTTTATTAATATTTATCAATCAACTAATTAATATTTGGACGTTACAAAGGCATAATTTGTGGGAAAAAAATTTAATTATAATAATAAATTTTCACATTTTTATACTATTTTCTTCCTATAAATTCTAGAATTTTGCAAACGATTTCATTCAATTCATATTCTTTGTACTCTTTCATTCCGACTTTTCCGATTAGAGGAAGCATGATTGATAAGAAAGAGATTACCGCACAAAGAGCATTTGATGTAAAGTTTTTAAATAAACAACGCGCACATCAACTATTTGCAGAAATGCCATCTTGGAGAAAGATCATATCTCGTAAGCATTAATGATCAGATTTGGGAGCGACAACTTCATCAAATTTTTTGTTAAGGATTACAGTAACATCCATAGAAATCTATCCCTATTATATATAAGCATGTATTTGTCACTTTAGAGAATAATATGATCGATGTTACTACCAATGTAATTGGATCAACTCACACTTTAGTGTTTGTATGATTCTAAATTTATTAAAATCATAAATTTGTTATACAATATTGAAATTTATTGAATGTTGTTTCATAATTTTCTATTTACAAAAGTAATTATATAATCGCTCTAAATATATATATATTTAAGTCTTATTAGATTGTCAACCATTTCTTTCACTGAGTTGCACTACTTTATTTTTTATTTTCTATTTTTTATTTGTAATGTATATATATATATATATATATATATATATGTTAAAATATAATTTTTTTATGTCTGTGGGAATATGTGGCTGTTTATTTTTTTAATTTTATAATAGGTTTCGTTTTCTTATATTTATGGTTATTGGTTAAAGTGTTTGCTATATTGTTCGTGTAAAAATTGACTATTTTCCTTTTGATAGCTATCTATTTAAATGTATCAATATATAACACTTTTAACACAAAATGATGTTCTTTTATTCCAAATGACAATTTCTGTATTGTCATACACACAAATGAGGGTAATAAATTTTCATTTTCGTGTCTAAAAAATAAAATTCAACATGTTTTGTGTTATTAAATTACATTTTATATATACATGTTCGAGAGCTAAATAAATTTATATTAAAGTATGTTTCTAATATTTACATTTAATTGTGTGTGATATTTGCATTAATAAACATTTGATTGCCGTGCCTTCCAACGGATGGAAAATTAATCAATGATAATGAACCATAATGGGTGAAATTATTCTTACTTCACACGTTCATAATGGGGATTTGATATACATAATATGAATTTTAAGTTTTGAGTTGTATACATGTACAAGTATTATATAATATTGTTAGATGCTAACTCTAATTTTTTTGCAAATTTTAATTTGCTGATCTATTAAAATTTTTTGGAACCAACTAACTATTCACAATTTTCCTACTGATTAAAAATATGTCTTTATATCCAGTACGGCTATCTCAAAAAAGAAAACAATATATGTGAAATTGGACAAAAAATACCAAAACTTAATAAGCATAAGTTTTTTAGCCCCATTCATAAAACTATAAGTTTTCTATACCAAAATCATTTAAAAGACTAAAGTGCCATCCCTTTAACAAAAACTAAAAAAAATAATACACCTATGAATTAAATTAAAAAAGTAAAAAAAAATCTGAAAAACAGCCTCATTCTCTCTCAATTCTCTCCCGTCGTCGGCCAGATTTCTTCTGGACACGATGGGAGAACACGATGGGGCGACTGGACACGATGGCTGGGCACGATGGGTGGACACGAGGGATGGATACGATGGTGCTATTGGACACGATAGAAAGTAATATTTAATTCAGATTCTTTCGCGTTTTATTTATTGAACCCTACCAAATCCGATTCTCTGAAGATTTTCGGATGAAACTAGGAATTTAATGAAGGTAGTTCATTAAAGTTTGCGTAAGAGAGGTTGTTGACAAGGTTTAGAACTCCTAGTTGGGTTCGAATTAATCACAACACTACAATTGAAAACACCAAAAACCACAAAACTCTAAAAAGAAAGAAGAAGAGAAAGAAGAGAAAAAAGCTACTCCAATCTCTCGAAACGTGAAACTAAAGAAGAAAAAGATATCAAGGAAGGCCGGCATCGCGTTTCTGGCTTCATAAAGAAGGTATGCACCCGAAATCTCCGTCCGAAAAGTATATACTAGTGCGTGTTATTTAACTCACGATGGCAAGGCACGATCGTGACCAAGTAAACACGATCGTGCCTTGACCATCGTGTCTCAAAATTGTCTTCGATTTGCATGGAATATGTAGATGTTAAGTGATATTTGTTTAAATTCGAATATAACTTGAAGTTTAGTAATATGTTTAGGAGAAAAAATAGTTGAAATAACTCGCATTGTGTGATTTGTAAGGGGTTGGAAACTATGATTTTTTTTTCTGTCGGGGGCGAAGAGTTTTTTCCCACGATGGCACGATGTGGAAGGCACGATTGTGCCCATGATGGACACGATGGGCACGATGGCCAGCTCGATCACCATCGAGCCTTTCTATCAATCCCACGATGGTGCCTTCGTGCCCTGGCAGTTTGTGATGTAAATTTCTGTTTTTCGTATTGTAACCCTAATCTCTCTTCTTTCTTTGATTTTTAGATGGGGCAGCGGCGTGTTATTGTACGTTTTGGAGGTCAGTAGGAGGGATTGACTTACTTAGGCGGGAGTACTGTTGTTGTGCACATGGACGATACGAATGATGATCGAGATCATCTCATGAATCTGATTAGAGATGCTTTGTGTGGTTGAAGAGATTCTGAGTATATGCTATCCTGTTTGACTGTGTTGATGGATGGGAGCAGATGTAGAACTTTATTAAATAGTGATACAGATTTACTTCGATTGCTAGTGCAAGAGAAAAGGTCGGATCCGATGGTTTATGTCTTTGAAAGAGACAGTGTTTTTGCCCCTGAGGTGGACGTGGAAGGCAGTGGACGACGGGATCTATTTGAGGATGATGATGATAGAATGCCACCAGAAGCAGAAGGAACTCATATCTCCGACGACGAAGAAGATGAACGCCGTAAGAATATAATTGAATCTGTGACTACTGAGTTTCTTGCTTGGATTAGACAGCCAGAACAAGTAAACAGGATCTTCGGGCACCAGAATTTCACATCTGAGCATCAGACTGGTCGTGATGATGATGAACTACGCAGCAGCCTAGGCAATTGGAGCATTCCACTGGTCGAGTGTGACAGCGCGCTGCCACTTAGGTGGGTTGAGCAGCCCGGACCGTTCACCAGTGAACTTGTAGTGGGGGCTACGTTTCAGTCCAAGTATGAATTGAAGATGGCTGTGAGAATGTATCACCTGGAGCACATGCTAGAGTATGTCATTGATCGTTCCGACATAAATCGTATAGTCTTTCTCTGCAAGCACGGTAGGAATAATTGCACGTTTAGGTTGTGTGCTCAGGGGCCAAAAGATGAGGGCGGCTCGATTTGGTACATTATGAAGTTGACTTTGGATCACAGCTGCCACTTGAATGTGATTCGTACTGCCGAGCGGACGGTGACTGCTAAAGTTGCAGCAGTGTACTTTGCTCGTAGTTGGTCTAGGTCGCATTGCCCAGTTCGACGATACAGTTTCATGACCTCCAATGCCGCCGAAAGCTTGAACTCTCGGCTACTGTGGGCTAGACGTTTACCTATTTGCTCGTTACTTGAGGTGTATCGTTGCATTGTCGAGAAATGGTTCGACAAGAAAAGGGCATTAGCTAGGGAGAGAGAGCATGAGATTACACTCGAGGCCTTCAACAAGCTTGCTGTGACAGTGGAAGCAGGTCATCAGCTCGTTGCTCAACCTACCACTGACAATGTTTATAAAGTGAAAGACAAGAAGATGGTCTTCGAGGTGGACCTTGGAAATTGGACATGTGAGTGTCGTGAGTTTGATCAGGATAAGATGCCATGTCGTCATGCAGCTGCCGCCCTCAGGTATGTATAGGTTTTTTTTTACTTAAATTGTATTTTTCATGGCTCAATATTTCCAACTTTTGACTAGGGCCTGCAGCAGCGGAGTGGCGTGGCTGGTCACGCTGAGACCTGTGACTACCCACAGAGTGGTGACTAGGGCCTGCAGCAGCGGAGTGGCGGGGCTGGTCACGCTGAGACCCGTGGCTAGCCGCAGAGTGGTGACTAGGGGCTGCGGCAGCGGAGTGGCGGGGCTGGTCACGCTGCGACCTGTGGCTAGTCGCAGAGTGCTGCTGATAACTCTTGCTCCGTCTAGGACCTAAGTAGTCCACGATCTTAGTGAAGACCCTATCAGCTACTCGACCAAGGAAACCTGTGCTTGAGTCGTCGTGCAAGATCGCCTTCAAGCGGCGATCGACGACATCGTCAGTGCTGACTCTGTAGTTCGGACTAGGCTGTCCGTGCAAACAACACACCCTGTCCTCCGGCCTCTCCTGGTACACTCGCTCTGCTGTCTGAGGACGGGTGAGAGGACTACTCTCTCGGCGACGCATCGACACCTTTCCAAAGATCGCCTTCATCTTCTCCATTGTCGTAACTTTGATCTTGCCCTTGTTCTTGATGGGCCCCGCAAACACAACCTCTGCCCTACCCCGACCAACAATTCGGACCGGCTTCAGGTACACCACATCAAACGGATCCCCGTTCTCAAAGCTAAGGAAGTAGTACTCGGCTTTCTCTTCCTCCATCGGGACCAACGGGACATCATTCATTTCGAGCTGTAATGAAATACGTATAAAATAACAATTATATATCGATAAAATTTTGCAATTTCAAAAAATTCATAAAAAATAAAGTGATTTACGTACCGGTTGGTCAAAAAAGGTAGTGAAGTCCGCCTTAACAGTACTCGTCTCTCACATCAAGCATCGGGGCAGCCTGATCACTTCATCTCTCGTTCCGCAGTAGCGTCCCAAACGAGGAAATGCCTCGTACATCCAAAGCTGCAGGACCCAGACTGGACCGTAGAAGTGGTAGTCAATCTCTTCCTATCTGGGAGTATGAGCCATGGTGTCGATGTAGTGAGTCAACACCTGGTACGTGTAAGCACCCCAGGGAAACCTATCCCACTGCTCAAAGTCCTCTACCAGTGCCCATGCCCAGTTCTCGACCGACATCTTGTCCCGGCACAAGAGAAAGTAGTAGTAAACCAACAAGTTCGCCGCCTTCAAATAATCTTCCATTTCATCTCCTAACTTGCGTTCCTTGAACTTGTTGCGCAGCTCGCTCACCTTTGTTTCTTTGGCATGAAAATGCCGGTGAAATAAACTGTCAGGACGGATCAAGTGAGTTTCAGTAGTGTCGAACTCCGTGTTTCCAAAGTGAAGTCCCGTGATTAGGGCATAATCACGGGGTGTAAAACGGACGGTCCGACCCCCGAGCTGAAACCACGACTCATGCAGGGGTATGTGGTCGCCCTGCAGCTGTGGGGCTATAAGGTGGTGAAGGGCACCAGTAGCACTGCCCGTCCGCCTAACTCTAACCAGTCTGCCCACGAACCCGGAGGTAAAGTGCTCTATCGCATGCTCTCCGTGTCTAGGCCCGCCAATGCGACACAGCGTGGAAAGTATCTCTTTAAACACATCACAACGCATATACAAATTGATTCCACGTGTCACAGCCCGTTACGTGGGCCTTTTCCATACACAACCCTCCTGCAATTACAAATCGGGCAACCATAAGCAATAAATTCACGAGCAAATTCAAAAAAACAAGACAAAACACAAAAAAAAACCGGCCTATCTGGGCACGATGGCAAAGTCACGATGGACTGCCATCGCCCCCAGCCATCTTGGCCAGCCCCATCGTGTCCAACCCCATCGCCCCCAGCTATCGACCCCAACCCCCATCACCCCCAAACCCCCTTCGTGCATAACACCCATCGCCCCTAGCCATTGACCCCAACCCTACCCCCAACCCCATCGCCCACAACCCCATCGTGCCCACCCCATCGACCCCAACCCCATCGTGCCCATATAAATTTAGCCCAAATTCACACCAAAAATTGACATTTAAACACATAGAACATGTACATTTCTTCGCAACTTAACTTTAGCATGAATACCCAAGAATTAAACATCGAAATTTGCCAAAAAATTTCAATTTATTTCGAAAATTAGGGCGCACTAACCGGCGGCTCGTTTAGGAACTCTTCCTCTTCGTGATGCGCCGCCGACAACGACGCATCTCCATTGTGGTCAGATTGTGTCTCGGACGAACTCATCGTGCCCGCAAGTCTTCCGTCGAGAGCGTGCTTCTTCTTCGTGGTTTCGGTCGAGAGAGAGATAAGAGAGAGAATGTGGGTTTGTGGTGGGGGGTATTTTAGTCTTTTAATCAATTTTGGTATAGAAAACTTGTAGTTTTAAGTTTAGGGTTAAAAAACTTATTCTCTTTAAGTTTTGGTACCAAATTATTTGGACCTCACAATATATATCGATTGATTTATGTGTATATATAAATACATATAGATTTAAAATATATATGTCTATTGAAAATAGACACAGAGAGAATGAATTATAATACAATAACTATAATTACAATACAAATATGCAGTGTTACTAACTAACGCATTCGCAATAATACTAAAAATTAAAGTTATCATGATTCATTAGTAACGTTCTAAAAAATATCTAGATGATAAATCATATTTTTAATTAATATTATGAAAATACTTTCAGCAATTAGAACTGGAGTTCTCTGCAGCCAAGAAGAAACTCCATTATCGGAAATAGGAAAACTTGGAAATGGAACATATAAGAAGTTGAGATTGACACTCTATAGTAGTTGTTTCATTGGTTTGCATCGATTTTACATCGGAATTATTGTGTATTCAGTGTTTTTAAATCAGAATATACAAATTGAAGTTATGGTCCAACAAAATGTAAAACAGTAAGATTCTTCTTTTAAAATAAGTAATACCTTTGAGAGCTTCAATTAGATATCTATAATGTTTTACTTTAATTTCCAAAAGGTTATACACATATTCAATCAACTTATATACATAATAATATATTTTACCACTAGAGTTTATATTGAAAATGACGCAGGATTTGTTTTTCTCAGCATTTTTGCACCTTAGAGTTTGTTCATCTACAATCAATTTGTTATTCTCAAGTTTTATTTTTTTTATTTTATATTTTGATAAAATAATTCTTTTAATTTTTGAAAGTAAGTTCTTTTATTAGAGTCTTTATTGTTTACATAAGACTTACTTACTTTGGCAGAAAAAATCTTAATTTTTGCAACTCAAGACACAACAAATATTTTAAAAAAGAGAAACTAAAGTTCACAAAAAGATTGTTTTCACTTTAAAATTATACAAATAATTAATCAATAAACAAAAAAATTCTTAGAGTAAAAGTTTGATCTTTCAATAAATTATTCTCGATGAAAAACGACTTCCTTACCAAAAAATGTGCTACTTAAGTAATTTGTTTCATAAAACAAAATACTAATGAACATATTCTAAAATAGACTTTATTTATATCTTCAATTTACGTTGATTGTCATATTGTGTTGGGAAAATTCTAGAGTTTTGATTCAATTACAAAACCCAACTGTTCTCCAACCTAGTAGATGAATGTACAAACCTAAGTTAAGCTTTCCAGCTCGCTTGTTTGAGCCTTAGATTTTCTAAGTTTACAGGTAAGGAAGCTGAAGATGAAAGAAGACCCAGCTGAGTAAACAGCTGGACCCAAAGTCAGCTGAAAGGTTTCTTAGCTGAACAGAGTTCAAAAACTGAGCTGAGTTAGACTGACTCTCAAGACAAGAAGAATGGATCCAGCCAAGGAGATCCAACGGAGCTGAATACATTGAGCTGACTCAAGTCTAAAAGAGTCAGCTGAGCAGACAAAAATTAAAAAAAAAAAGGGAACTAACTCTGAAGTCGTCACTTCAAGTCAGTTTACCCAATCCAGCTCTAAATTCAAAAACCAGCTCGAAAGACAGAAATCCCGGTGTCAGAGGAAGTCAATATACATCGACCAATGAGGGATCGACATCTCAGCATCCTAGAAAGACGAACCTATGATCTGACACAATGATGAAGACAGGTGAAGATACACTCAACGGCAGATCGACAGATCAGAGAGTAGGTAAGATTCAAACGGCTCCTCCAACGGCTAGATTTGAATCTCTACCTATAAATACCAGTCTTCAACCTCAGAATCAGACACGAAAAACTCTCTGCAAGCTTTCAACCTCTCTGAATCTCTCAAGTTTTAAAAAAGCTCTCCAGCAGTTATCTAATTCTTTGAAGAACACTTAAATTCTTAAGTGTTTACTTTCAGAAACTGCTTTAGTTTTTCGTCTGATCAATAGGCAGAAATCATAGTAAATCCAAAGCCTAGATCTGAACGAGTTCATCTTCCAAAGTTCTTCATTGTAAGAACTCGTTCAAAGTTGGAAACCAAAACCCTCCTTTACCCAGAAAAGGTTAGGTCAAGGTTACGCCCTCTCGAAGCGCGAAATTAAAGTGTAAGGTAGTTCAGTACCCGAAAACTGAAAAGAGATAGGCTTCTATAGTGCCCGTAAACTGTTAGAACACAGCTCGAGGTAGAGCTGCGAAGTTGCTTGGTACTCGTAAACCAAGTGGTTATCCTTAGTGGATTTACCAGCTAAAACCTGGTCGTGGACGTAGGAGTTCTCTCTCCGAACCACGTTAAAATTCAGTGTTCTTTATTGCTTTATTAAGTCTTTGCATTTTATATTTAAAGAACTAACCGCATTTGCACAACACAAGTTTTCAAAGCTTAAGTTCTCTGGCCGTGTGACCCAGCCAGCTGCATTTGTTTCAAACCTGCTTAACTGAAAACTGAAACTAAGTTTTTCTGAGATTTCGTAAAGGGAACGAGCTAAGTTTTTCTTACCACCACTTTCCACACTTCCAGCTGAGTTATCAGTCCAGCTGATCACCTTATTTAGAAGTTAGCTGAACTCATAACTGAGCTCTCACTTAACTCTGTTTTAATTTGTCAATCGTTTTCAAAAATCCCTCTTCGGTGTATTCACCCC
Source organism: Agastache rugosa (assembly GCA_031470985.1). Taxonomy (NCBI): domain Eukaryota; kingdom Viridiplantae; phylum Streptophyta; class Magnoliopsida; order Lamiales; family Lamiaceae; genus Agastache; species Agastache rugosa. Next base: position 30,772,826 of record CM062601.1, on the reverse strand, counting down.
CCCTCTACACTGAAGACCTCGTTCCGGGACCATCAATTGGTATCAGAGCAGTGGTTCAAACGACCTCTGTTTCTGAATCAAGAGATTTGTCTTGAAACTCTGTATCAGTGGTCAACTGAACAGATCCGTTTTTCAGAAAAACTCATTCTAGTGCATCCTGTACATCTCTTCATGGATTCTTATCTTAAAAGGAATCTTCCCACCTTCTCAGTTGATGATTATGCAATCTAGAAATTCAGATTGAAAAGCTTCCTGTGTGCGCACCATGACATGATGTGGGACGTCATTACAGACGGACCCATCCTCATTTATAAGCAAGGAAATGAACTCGTACCGGCTCATGATGGAGGACAACCAACATACCAGCCAATTCTCAAACCAAAGAAGGAATACTCTACAGAAGAGCGAAAGCAAGCCGAGATTAGACGCCTTCGCAAGGAACACCATCTCATCAACAGTCTCAAACGCCTACCTGAGTAAGATTATCAAGTGCGAGACAACCAAAGAGATGTGGGAAACACTTGCCAAGCTATGTGAAGGGTCAGAAGAGATCAAAGAAAACAAATTCACAATAGCTTGCCAAAAATTCGACAACTTTAAGCAGCTAGCCAACGAGTCCATCGAAGTGATGGAGCTAAGGTTCTCAAACATAGTCGTCGAGATAGAGACAATCAGAACTGAGAAATACACCCAGCGGGAAAAGAATTTAAAGGTTCTTTCAGCTCTTTCAGCTGAATGGAACACTTACAAAGTAGTTCACCAAAGTCGAAGTGACTTGGGTGATCTATCTACAGAAAGGTTGTTCTCACTCTTAAAAGCTAACGAATACAACTTGAAGATCACCCAAGAAGAGTCTTCAAGTAGACAGAATGAAGGAGAACTCACCCCAGCTCCAAAAGAGATAGCGTTCAGAGCCAACTCTGAAAAATCAGCTCATGTCAAGTCAGCTGAGTCCTCCAAGAAGAAGAAGGACAAAAAAGATATGAGCAAAGAGGAGCTACTCGAAGAAATTGCCATGTTGGTAAAAAATTACAACAGACTCAATACCAGCAAAGGCAAATACAAAAAATTCGCCAAGACGTACAGAGACAAGTACGCTGCAGCTGATGAAAAGCCAGCTGACTCATCAAAACGGACAGAGGAAGGCTGTTTCAATTGCAAAGAGCCGGGACACTACAAGCAGGACTGTCCCAAACTGTCAAAGAAGGAAAAAGATTTTCTGAAAGCTAAGGCAGCTGACTGAAGAAGAGCATATATAGCTGATGTAGAGTCCGAGTGTAACAAAATAGATGATGACATGCCTTTCTCAGACTCAGAGGAAGATGCACTCATGGCCGGTGATGATCAAGACTGGGATACTTGCTTCATGGGACAGACAGACGGACTCAACTATGATGAGGTAACTTCTAAAACTCAGGACGTATCTAACCCATCACCATCATACGAACACTTTACGCAGGTCTCTGAATCAGAAGGACAACCTGATTGGAATCTGGTGGAGAAAGTCATGAATGACTTCAAGGATTTACAAGAAATTCTTGATGTCATAATGTGTGAAAATGCTGAGCTGAAGGTAGAACTGAAAAAGAAAGAAGCATCAGAAGCAGCTGATGCCACACAGCTCAAAGAGGAAATAGTGTCGCTCAACGAAAAGATAGTCAAACAGGATCAGCTGATGAAGAAATTCTACTATGAGAAAAAGCAGCTGGTGAACAACTTGGAAAAATCCACAGCTGAGTCAGACAGAAAGTCAGCTGAGATCTTGGAACTAAAAAGGTCAGAAGACACACTAACCACAAAGCTGGTAGCACTTATCAAAGCTACATCAATGATGGATGAAATAATTAGTGTGCAACGACCAGCAGCATTAAAGACGGGATTGGGTTATGATGGGTCTAAGGATTTAACAAATGTTGCAACTACAAGTGAAACCAAGGTAACTTTTGTGAAAGCAAAAGATAATCCAACTCCAGCTACACAACAGACTGAGAAAAAGAAGACACGGCAAGGTCCTAGAAGACCAGCTGTAAGGCAACCCCAGGCACAAATTAAACATCATTGGATTCAACCACAACGAAGGAATGACGCTGGACAACATCGACACCAGCATCATCAGCAGCAAGTGGCAAGATATCAACCGAGATATCAGAAAAGATATCCAGCTGGATATCAGTCATATGATTACCAGCTGGATTATCAAGTCCAGCCAAGATACCAAGTTAGACAGCAGAGACAGAGACAAAGAAATGTCTCAGTTGTACACTCAGCTGGAAACTAAAGAATAACTGAACGATCAAGAAATCAAGCTGGGAGACGACAGAGATCAAGACCCAGCCAACATAGTCAAACAAAGAACACAAAGAACGTGTTCATAGACACAGCTGGGAGAATTATCAGAACAAATGATCCAATCAGAGTCATCAAACAAATCTGGATCGTAAAGGGATCTCTAACTAACCAATAAGGACCCAATCACAACTGGGGACCTAAATTTTGATTTCTGTGACATGCTACAAGAGAAAGACGCATCATAGAGGAATCAATGAGAACACTGTGGTACATGGACAGCGGATGCTCAAAGCACATGACTCATCTGAAGCATCTACTCCAAGAATACGAAGAACGTCCAGGCCCTCAAGTAACGTTTGGTGACAACTCCAAAGGTTCAACCAAAGGTTACGGTACATTTGAAACCAACAATGTTAAAATATCTAACGTTTCATATGTACAAGGATTAAAACATAACTTGCTTTCCATTAGTCAATTCTGCGACAATGGAAACCAAGCAGGTATTACTGAGAGGGAAAAGAGAAGCAAACATATACTTTGCTGACTGGAATAGCAGCCCTCCAGACACTTGTCTTGTATCAAAAAGCAGCAATGAAGTCAGCTGGCTGTGGCACAGACGGCTGAATCATCTCAACTTCAAGACAATCAACAAGCTGGCCAGAAATCAGCTCACTAATGGAATTCCAGATCAAGTTTATGACAAGAGTCATATTTGCAGTGCTTGTCAACAAGGAAAACAAACAAAGATTTCAATTTCTCTCAAGGCGACGCCCTCAACTGATCGAGTTCTTTAACTTCTTCACATAGATCTTTTTGGTCCAGTAACACCAGCGAGTTTCAATGGCAGGAAATACACTCTGGTCGTAGTGGATGACTTCTCCAGGTTTACATGGATTTCATTCCTGTATCAGAAAAGTGAAATAAGATCCAAGCTGCCGGCCCTGCTGAAAAGGTTGATGACTCAAAAGGAATGCAAAATTATCTCGATTAGATCAGACCGAGGAACTGAGTTTCTGAATGAAACTCTATATGAATATTGTGAGAAGAACGGAGTACAACATCAAACCTCAGCTGCACGTACACCTCAGCAGAATGGTGTAGCTGAGAGGAGGAACAGAACACTCAAAGAAGCAGCTACCTCAATGTTAGCAAGCTCAGCCATTCCAAAGAAATTCTGGGCTGAAGCAATCAACACAGCTTGCTTCACTCAGAATAGATCGCTACTCACATCCAGACAAGGAAAGACTCCGTACGAGCTATGGAATAACAGGAAACCCTTCATCGGGTACTTAAAGGTTTTCGGTTCAAAATGCCATATCCTAAATAATGGGAAAACCCAGCTGAAGACGTTTGACGCCAAAACTGACCGAGGAGTATTCCTTGGCTACTCAGCTGTAAGTAAAGCTTACAGAGTCTTCAACAGGAGAACACAAACAGTCGAAGTGACCCCTCATGTCACCTTTGATGAAACTTCTTTCGAATTCAGAGAGTTGATCAAACCAAGAAACACAGCTGGAACATCAAACACCTATCCAGCTCAAACAAGATCTCAAGAAATTCGAATCCGGAATCTAGCCGAACCATTAATTTGGGATGATGAACCTAGAGAACCTCAAATCAATTCAGCAGAGGCAAATCAACCAGCTGAAAATCCAGAGGGTTCCCCAGTATCAGACCAAGGGGGAATGCCGCCAGCTGGAAATCAAGACCCAGCTGACTCCCCAACTACCTCTTCAGCTGAATTCACTCAGTTTACGTCTCAAGATCAATCTAATTCTAATCCAAATCAGAACGAGTCTCAGGATATGACTCCAGATCATCTCCAAGCAAGACGTGACTTAGTAACAACAAGCATCAATGAGCTAGAAGAAGAAATTAGAAGAAGACGAAGATGGATCGAAGATCATCCAGCTTCAGCAATCATTGGAGAACCTTCAGACAGAGTTAGAACAAGAAATTCAATTGCTCAAAACCCGTCATCAAATCCTCAAGAAGCAGCTAATGAAGTTCAAGTCTCAGTAGAGCTAAAACTGACCGTCTTCGACGAAGACACAGCTCTCATGGCATGTTATGTAGCTCAAGTTCCAGAGCCCCAAACAATACTCGAAGCCTTAAAAAGCGTGCCCTGGACAAATGCAATGCAAGAAGAGCTGAATGAATTTCTCAGAAACTGCGTCTGGGAACTGGTCGATAGACCAGAAGGAGTCAAAATAATAGGACTGAAATGGATATTCAAAAACAAGCTGGATACTCTTGGAGTAATAATCAGAAATAAGGCTAGATTAGTCGCCAAGGGTTATACACAACAAGAAGGAATAGACTTTGAAGAGTCATTTGCTCCAGTAGCAAGATTGGAAGCCATCAGATTATTCCTTGCATACGCTGCACATCACAAATTCAAATATACCAAATGGACGTGAAGTGTGCATTTTTGAATGGGGAAATCAAAGAAGATGTCTACGTAGAACAACCTCCAGGATTTGAAGTAGAAGGAAACAAAGTCTACAAGCTAAAGAAGGCGCTTTATGGTCTGAAGCAAGCACCTCGAGCTTGGTATGACACTCTATCAGGATTTCTTGTATCCAAAAGATTCAAGAAAGGTTCAGTCGACAGAACCCTATTCACCATCAAACTAGGTGAAGATATATTAGTTGTCCAAATTTATGTGGACGACATCATCTTCGGCTCAAGATCAACTGTCTTATGTGAAAAATTCGGAGAGTTGATGTCAAAACAATTCCAAATGTCAATGATGGGAGAAATGAGTTTCTTCCTAGGACTTCAAGTCAAGCAATCAGTAGAAGGAATATTCATAAATCAATCCAAGTACGTGAAAGACTTGATCTCCAAATATGGAATTCAATCCAGCAAAACGGTGAAGATCCCTATAAATACCAACTGGAAGATTGAACCTGGAACCGAAGGAAAACCAGTGGATCCCAGCAAATACAGAGGGATAATTGGTTCCCTGCTGTATCTCACAGCTAGCCGCCCAGATATATCATTTGCAGTCGGAGTATGTTCCAGATTTCAAGTTGATCCTAAGGAGGCACATATGCAAGCAGTCAAGAACATTCTCAAATATCTAAAGGGTACTCAGAGTGTTGGGCTGTGGTATCCAGCTGAAGATAATTTGCAGCTGACTAGATACTCAGACTCAGACTTTGCTGGAGATCGATTAGACAGAAAATCAACTTCAGGAACATGTCAGTTCCTAGGAAGCAAGTTGATATCATGGTCTTCAAAGAAACAGACGTGTGTCGCTACATCTACAACTGAAGTGGAGTATATGGCAGCTGGAAGCTGCTGCTCTCAAATTCTCTGGCTGAAGCATCAGCTAGAGGACTATGAAGTGAAAACTGGTCAAGTTCCAATCTTCTGTGATAGCTCAAGTGCTATTGCAATATCTGAAAATCCAGTCCTTCACACAAGGTGTAAGCATGTTGACGTTCGACATCACTTCATCAGAGATCACGTGGAAAAGAAAGACGTCATTGTTGAGAAAATTCACACAGATATCCAACGAGCTGACATTTTAACAAAGCCTCTGATGGAAGCAAGATTCAAAATACTGTGTGGATTGCTTGGATTGCTTAATCCAGATGAAGGAACTTCATCCAGCTGAGGGAGGATAAGGCTCAGCTGGATACCTTTGGGTTATCAAGTTGGAAGAATCCAGACCTAGTCGGTTCGTGAACTCAATTCAAGAAGGGACACCAGCTGAGGGGGAATCTAGTTCAACTGGTTAATAAAACTGAAGGAGAAACTCAACATAAAGAAACACAGCCGAGGTATCAGCTGACTACAAAGATCAGCTGACAGGTTTGCAGTCTTTCATTTATTTCCCTGAGGAATATGCTATTTAAGGATAAAATTATTTGAATTTAATTCAAATACCCAGACATTCCTTAGATGAATTAGTCAATAAGCCATCCATTCAATCGAATCCCATCACATTTAATGAAAAGCATGCAGGGTACTGTAGCTCGGGAAAGTCGAGGCAGAAGTCAGAACGTTTGGACTACCTCACACGCGCGTGACCTACACTCTATTTACGCACGTCACTTAACGTGTAGCGTAAATTTCTCCCAGCCGCAGATCTTAAAGTCGGATGCCAAGATCTCAACCGTTCATCAAAATAGACGGTTGATATATATATATATATCAAAGATATGCAAATCGTCGCCATAGTTTCTTTCATATCTCTGAAATTTTAGATAACAAGTTCTTGCTTATCTTTCTGCAAAACTCCTTTCCTTTGTATCTTTTAACTTTTCAACACAGAAAAAGATCATGGCACCAAAGAAGATAACACCAAGAGCAAACCAGTCTGAAAATCTCATGTCAAAGCTTCACTTTGAGAGTATCTTAACTCTCAAGAATTACAAGAACTCAGAGTTCCAGGAGGTGCTGGATCTCATCGAGAAAGCCGGCCTACTGCAATGGGCGACTGCGCGACCGAAGAACATCTTCCGCCGGGAAGTGGCAGAATTCTTCATGGAGATGACGAACAGAGATGAACGTCTCCGCTCCAACATCACTCTTCATCTCAAGGAAAAGACAGGGCATACAACTCCTTGGATGTCGACATCAACATCAACCGGATGTTGAGCAAGCTGTTCGGACTAAAGACTCTTGGTAACCGCTCCCCAGACAACTACACCAGAGAAGAGATCCAGGCCGAACTGGACCAGATGCTGTTCAAACCGGAACCCTACAGGGCGAGCATGTCCAAGCTTCTGCTCAAGCCCAAATTCAGACTACTTCTGGATGTCACCCAGAAGTGCATCCTCGGTATCGCTGGATCTCAAGGAGAGATCAGCATACCCAAGCTGAAGCCAATGATAGCCATCCTCAGGAATGATCATGTGGATTGGTTCTCCTTCTTCATGGAAAAGTTGGAGAAAGAGTCGAAGAAGATTTATTTTGAAGATGACAGCTTTACCCGGTACAGCTGTAGGGAGACAATCTATCTATGCACCAAGGTGGCGTGCATAATAGAACACTACACTACTGGACGGCAAATCAAGTGGCACGACACAGAAGAGTTTCCTGTGTCCAAAATTCTTTTTGAAAAGCAGAGTCAGCTCTCTGACTTGGTGAAGAAAGCAGCCCCCGAAGGGAAGAAGAAGATGCAGGAGACAAAGCTGCAGACTGCCTTTCCCTCTCTAGCCGGGAAAAGAAAGCAGCCGGAGGAATCTCAGCCAGCTGTATCTCCTCCTGCCAAAAAGAAGCTCAAATTTAAGGCAGCCAGCAAGCCAGCAGAGAAGCAAGCTGATAAGCCAGCTGGATCTGAATCCACTCCCTCAGCCTCTCCTGTCCCCCCTTGACCCGGAAGATGCTATTCTCCTTCGCCAAATTCTTCAAGCATCCTCACAACCCGTTCCAGCTGATCTCACATCAGCTGGAACTCCTCAACAACACTCTCTTCTCCTTCCTCTTCATCCTCAGGTACCCCACCCAGCACCCTCTCCTACTTCTTCAGTACCTGAAACCACCCAATTCTCAGCACCCAGCTCACCTAAAGAGCCCCATCCAGCTGACGATCCTTTGCAGTTGGATGATGAAAACCAATCTTAACCATCTAGCCCCACTTCCTCTAAGGAAATCGAAATCCTCAGTCCCAGAGCCGTTGCACGTGCTGCCACTATCATGAGGTTCGAGGACCTCAGGCTTCAAGGAATAAAGAGCGCACTGCAATAATTTCCTTCTCTTGCTTCCCTACCCGCCGCATTAGTCGCCGTCAGCGACTTCAAATTTTATCTAGCTACCAAGATGTCTACTTGGTACGCAAATGAAGAACTGGTGGAGTTCTACACTTTTGATAAGCTCAAAGCCGAAGAAGCAGCTCTACAAGAGATATTTGGATTTGGAAGTCTTCAGGATGCTTTTGAGCATCAAGACGAGCTGATTCAAATCCTCATCCAAAAGGTTGAACAGGATGAAGTACCACATTCTGAGGAGGTCATCTCAAGAGCCACCTCCTACCTACACAATCTCAGCTGGATTGTTCCAATTGAGACTGCCAAGGAAACTGTCCCTGCCGACACAGCTGAGGCAATAATGATTGATGAAGGGCCAACTAATGCAACAGTTGAGCCTACCGAAGCTGCCCCACAAAGTCCAGATGCCGATGACACTCGTTCACTGGTCGAGATCGAGGCTATAAAACCCAGTCAAGTCGAATCCGGGACCCAGACGGATCCTAATGTGCTTTCTGATGCAATGAAGGACGAGATCGCCAAACAAATTGAGGAAATCCTATTCCAGGATAGACTCAAATCAAATGTTGACAACCTTCTGCGCATCACAGCTATAGAATGGCAAGTTCATTGCAATGGACAGTCCTTTGATGAAGTTCACAGATTTGCCCAGAATCTACAGGAAAGCACCAGTCAAGATCTCAGGCAATCTCTCGTTTCTCAACAAATTGATCAGTCAAATCATCTAGAAAAGAGAGTCCCTGAGATCATCTCAAACCTCCAAGCTCCTCTGGAAAGCAGCGTCAACGACTTATCCAGCCAGCTGGAAGCTCTCCAACAGCAAACTCTCTCCAATAGAACTGACATTCACCAGCTGTTCAATCTCTATAAGGAGCTGGACAATCAGTTCAAAGCTGGAAGCAACAACACATCACAGCTCAATCTCATCACAGCAGACAACTCAGCCAAGATTGCTGATATTGACAGAGCCCTGGCCCAGCTGAATGAGACAGTTGTTAACCTCTCCTCCGCTCTTGTTGATAATGCCAAAAAGGGGGAAGGTAATGACAAGAGAAAAACATCAAGGACGGGCAAAGGGAAAGCTGTAGCTGAAGAAGAAATCCAAGTGATACAGTCTGAGATTGATGAAGTTGTTGCTGAGCTGGATGCAGAAGAACCAGCTGGACGGAAAGGAAAATGGAGCAAAATGATCATCCCTCTTGCCAAAGCTAGTGGAGCCACGCCAGAACAGTTCAATGATACTCAATGGCTCTGAAACTTTGTGAATCAACAAAAGCAAGAGATAAAAAGCTTTCAAGAGCAGCAAAAGAAGAAAGAAAGCTTGTTCAATGCCGAAGAAAAGAAGCAGAAGAAGAAAAGAGCAAACATAAGAGCAGCAAAGAAAAAGTCTCAGATGCCGATGAACTGGAGAAGAACAGATGAATGGATCCCAGAAGAGTTAAACGACGACTGGGAACATACAAAATTTGAGTTCATTGAAGATTACTACTATCTGGGAGCTTACCCTAATACGTCCCCAGATGTTACTTTCAAGATGCATCTCAATGAGCTTTTTCATCAAGACAGGATGACTGCGAAAGCATTCTTCAATGCTGCAAGTACCGCAAAGATCCAATTCACTGCTCCCCAGCTGTATCATCTCCAGCCTCCGCTGATACCTGGAACTCATCTTCCTGACAAATCGAAAATTATCGCAGAAGTAAATAGATGGGCAATCAGGAGAAAAATTTCCAAGGTAAACAACGAAGAAGAATACAGGAAGCTGGAGCAGATGATATTCAACCGGTACAGGTTAAGAACTGATGAGCAGCTGGAAGAAGATAGATTGAAGAATCAGCAGCAGCGGCAGAAATGAAGACCCAGTCAACTGGAATTTAATTTTATTTTTTTTAGTTTGTTAATCCTGAAATTCTTGTAATCACCTTTGTGGATTAATAAAACTGAAATATTTTTGCTCTCAAGCTCACCCTGATGACAATAACTCTTTGTCCAGGCACTGAACTCTGAATTTAATCTTCTGAAATATTCTTATCATTTTGAAACCCACTTTCTCATTTACGGGGAAGTAGGTTGTTTTTCTCAGTTAGGTTTTGGCATCATCAAAAAGGGGGAAATTGTTGGGAAAATTCTAGAATTTTGATTCAATTCCAAAACCCAACTGTTCTCCAACCTAGTAGATGAATGTACAAACCTAAGTTAAGCTTTCCAGCTCGCTTGTTTGAGCCTTAGATTTTCTAAGTTTACAGGTAAGGAAGCTGAAGACGAAAGAAGACCCAGCTGAGTAAACAGCTGGACCCAAAGTCAGCTGAAAGGTTTCTTAGCTGAACAGAGTTCAAAAACTGAGCTGAGTCAGACTGACTCTCAAGACAAGAAGAATGGATCCAGCCAAGGAGATCCAATGGAGCTGAATACATTGAGCTGACTCAAGTCTAAAAGAGTCAGCTGAGTAGACAAAAAATAAAAAAAAGGGAACTAACTCTGAAGTCGTCACTTCAAGTCAGTTTACCCAATCCAGCTCTAAATTCAAAAACCAGCTCGAAAGACAGAAATCCCGGTGTCAGAGGAAGTCAATATACCTCGACCAATGAGGGATCGACATCTCAGCATCCTAGAAAGGCGAACCTAGGATCTGACACAATGATGAAGACAGGTGAAGATACACTCAACGGCAGATCGACAGATCAGAGAGTAGGTAAGATTCAAACGGCTCCTCCAACGGCTAGATTTGAATCTCTACCTATAAATACCAGTCTTCAACCTCAGAATCAGACTCGAAAAACTCTCTGCAAGCTTTCAACCTCTCTGAATCTCTCAAGTTTTAAAAAAGCTCTCCAGCAGTTATCTAACTCTTTGAAGAACACTTAAATTCTTAAGTGTTTACTTTCAGAAACTGCTTTAGTTTTTCGTCTGATCAATAGGCAGAAATCATAGTAAATCCAAAGCCTAGATCTGAACGAGTTCATCTTCCAAAGTTCTTCATTGTAAGAACTCGTTCAAAGTTGGAAACCAAAACCCTCCTTTACCCAGAAAAGGTTAGGTCAAGGTTACGCCCTCTCGAAGCGCGAAATTCGAGTGTAAGGTAGTTCAGTACCCGAAAACTGAAAAGAGATAGGCTTCTACAGTGCCCGTAAACTGATAGAACACAGCTCGAGGTAGAGCTGCGAAGTTGCTTGGTACTCGTAAACCAAGTGGTTATCCTTAGTGGATTTACCAGCTAAAACCTGGTCGTGGACGTAGGAGTTCTCTCTCCGAACCACGTTAAAATTCAGTGTTCTTTATTGCTTTATTAAGTCTTTGCATTTTATATTTAAAGAACTAACCGCATTTGCACAGCACAAGTTTTCAAAGCTTAAGTTCTCTGGCTGTGTGACCCAGCCAGCTGCATTTGTTTCAAACCTGCTTAACTGAAAACTGAAACTAAGTTTTTCTGAGATTTTGTAAAGGTAACGAGCTAAGTTTTTCTTACCACCACTTTCCGCACTTCCAGCTGAGTTATCAGTCCAACTGATCACCTTCTTTAGAAGTCAGCTGAACTCATAACTGAGCTCTCACTTAACTCTGTTTTAATTTGTCAATCGTTTTCAAAAATCCCTCTTCGGTGTATTCACCCCCCCTCTACACCGAAGACCTCGTTCCTGGACCATCATATTGTATTTGTATTTCTCACTCTTATTAGCTTATAAACACAACCCAATAATTACTCCTTATTATTAAAATAAATTAATTCAAATAACCACATGTAGAGAGATTAATCAATTTTCAGCAATAAGATTAATAATATCCGAAATTATTCAATTTTATATTACAAATGAAACCACACAATTCATTAACTACTCTATATTATTAGACCATAAAGAATGCATTGAATTTTCCATAGTAAAATTAATAAAGAATTTGATGGCTTTTGGGAGAAGATATATTAAAAGCTATGTATAAATGGTAATGGGATGAAACCATTATATAAAAATTTGGCAAATAGTAAGAGGGTTTGTTAGACGATGATAGAGAATACATCGACGACATTATAGAGGCAAGTCATTGGAGTACCACACATTCTTTGAGACATATGTTTACAAATCTACAATTTGCTAATTCAATGAACATATCGGAGATTGTTTGGGAAAAGTGTTGGAAGAATCTTTTAGATGATATTCTATACATACAGCGGAATCGTTTACAAAGTCCAAGTATTATTTTTATATGATCAACTATACGTCTCTGTATCGAGGGTACGGATTCGAAATGGTTTGAAGATACTGATATGCGATAAAGAGAATAAGATCAGTGTATGTACAACGAACATTATTTACAAGGAAAATTTTCAAATTTTATACATATATGAACTTTGAACGAAATTTTAATTTATATTGTTGATACTTTTCTTTATATATATATATATATTCCTTACTTATATTTATATTGTTTTAAAAAAAAATTCAAAATTCAACTTACTCTGTGCATCGCACGGGTGTAGTACTAGTTGTCATTCATAATAGAGTCCGAAAGGTAGGGATATTAATTTAGCCGAAATGAACGGGCCAGTCCAAATAGATCGAAAACTAAATTTAGCATTGTTATTCCTAACTGAGCCTGATAGATAGAAATACCAATTTAGTCCGAAATTGACGGATTGGACCGAGTAGATCGAGAAAAAAAAGATTAGAGGAGAAAAATTCTAGCTCAAAGCTTTTTAAATTCGAATGATCGAGTAAGTTGGTAATCATATCATATATTATCCGATGGGTTTGGAATGAGTACGAATAGTGTTTCTTTTTTAATCAGGATTGAGATATACGGGTAAAAAAATTCGAGTTTGGGTTGAAAACTAAATTAACCTCATGTGAGTTTACTATCTTCTTAATTGTTCTAAAAAATCATCATTAAGTAAACTATTAATTATTATTATTTAATTATTATATAATGAGCGGGTTTCAGTGAAACAAATAACCAATTATTGTAACAACCTATATTTAATTATTTAGATATTTTAAAATTTAAAAGAGTTTGGATAATTAGTGGGGTATTACTATACGAGTTTTGGACGAGGAGTGATAAAATTACTTTTAATCGAGCTTGTGACATGTACAAGTATTTGAATTATAAATGGGTCCGAACATAAATCGACAAGCTTATGTGAAATTTATTTATTTTTAAACTTTTGTTATTTATGGAGTACTATTTATTATTAATATCTATTTTGTAATATTCGAGTTTTCATTGAAATAGATAACCAACTATTGTAACAATTTATGTTTAAAAATGTAAATGAATTTGGATAATTAGCAGATATTACTATAACGGATTTTAGATGAGAACGAGTAGTGAAATCACTTCTAAATCGAGTTTGACATGGGTCCCTAGCCTTACCATTTATGTTCATAGTTGTAGTCAACAATTTCGAATGACTGAAACTTGACCAAATATTAAGTTATTTTTTAGATTTCTACTGATAAATTATAATATTAAGAGATTACCCATCGGATTTCAACGGGTTACACACTAGTTATATCCTTATTATATGATTTATTTGAGAATGAAAGTGTAATGTGATATATAATTTTTAATAGAAAAATATCATAATTATGACAAAATGTATATTGCCCATTTATTTGTATGACAATATTCAGTGTGAGAATAAGATTTAAATTTGAACTCACACTATTTGGTGCGAGAACATCTAATCTACCAACTAAACCGTTTTGAGAAACTAGCACTTTGCGTTTTTGTTTAAGTGGTATCGATGGTATAAGTAGAGTTGTCAAATGGGCCAACTCAAGCCCATGAAACGGACCAAGCCTTTTCATATAAATAGGTCCATTTGGGGAGGCCCGGTTCTGGGCTTGAAAACAACCCATATGAAGTCCATTTCAAGTTGGATGCTCATTCTGCACTAGAGCTGGCAAATTTGCTAGCTCGGGCTGACCGGTCCTAAGCCTATCAGGCCTTGGCTAAATCTAGACAGGGCCCGTTCGGCCCGATCATTTGTCGGGCCATGATAGGCCACCGGCGAGCAGGCTAAACCAGCCCAACCCATATATTATGGAATTAAATTAAAAAATAAATAATTTTTGACAATAGTATCAATGGATTTTGATCACAAGACCTCTAGAATAATGGGCTAGATGGTGTACCACTACATCATAAGAAACTTAGAGGGTGTTTGGTAGGATGGATAAACCAAGATTGTTTATTTATCTTGGCTTATCCACTCGTTTGGTATCCAAGTTTGAGCCCAGTGAAAGCCCGTTACTAAGTTGAGTCCGGTGCTATTTTACTGTTCCTCTTTGGTGTATATATCTCTCAATTTTGGAGAGATAAATTAACCCACCACTACAGTAACCCAGATTAGGGGCAGAATGTCCAAATCACCATCCACCACCACCCCTTCTCCGGCGCCGTCACCACCACCACCTCTCCTCTGGGCGCCGCTACCGCCGTCACTCATCTGCATCTCTCTCACTTTCTCTCTCAAGCAATCCATTTGCAATTTCTTACACCCAATTAAACCCCTTCATCCTCAATGTACCATTTTAAGGGAGAGATGGACGGTGGTGATGGTGATGTGGGTCGAAACTCAAATCAGAGATGAGATTATAGAGATAGAGAAAGATGAGACAATGGTGTTATATGTGGTGTGGTCGACGGCGGCAGAAGGCCAGCCAGTCGCCGGGACTGAACGATGGTGATGATGTGGTCACCTCCGGTTCATTTATCTGTGAGAGAAGAGATGATGGTGGGTTTTGATCGGCGGTGATGGTGGCGGCGGCGGAAGGGATGGTGGTGGTGGTAGGTGGTAGTGGCAGATTATTGTTGGAAAAGAGGAGAGATGAGAGAGATGAGTGATTGTTGATGGGTGGTGGTGGTGATGTGCTCGGCACGATGGTGATGGGTGATGGTGATGGTGTGGTCGGTCGGCATAAGGGATGGTGGTAGTGATGGGTGATGGTGATGGTGATGGTGTGGTCGGTCGGCATAAGGGATGGTGGTGATGATAGGTGGTGGTGGTGTGCTGTTATGGAGGGGAGAGAGAGAGAGAGAGAAAGAGAGAGAGAGAGAAAAAGAGAGGACGGTACAGATGGGTGAGTGGAGAGAGAGAGAGAGAAATAGCGAGAGAAAGAGAGATGACATTATAAATAGTAATTAATTATAGTTAATGGTAGAATTGTTATTTCTCACTTAATCTTGAATTTAAACTAGGATACCAAACAACGAATTTATCATGTCTACATTACATATCTTATCTACCAAACACAAAGATACACTAACAATCACCCTTATTCACTATATTTATCTTGACATTATCTATTTTGTCTCATCCTAACATTCCTACCAAACAAGCCCTTATACTACTATTGAAGTCAAATATAATATAATAATGTAGTGAAAGTTGGGCGGACTTATTTGGCCCGAGACCCGATCAGCCCGTTGGGCCTACTGGGCGGGCTTTTTAGGCCCGATTTTTTTTGGGCCTCTATTTTGTGAATTCAACCTGACCCAAATTCTAAATATCCAGTGCCAAGCTAATTTTGCCAGCTTTAGTATGCACCATTTGTTGAATCAGGCCGAGCCTAAGCTGGCCCATAACGGGTCTGGGACGGCCCGATCCACCTGAAAACTCTAGGTATAAGGTATTACTCTTTGAGATAATGTCACAGCCCCAAATCCCGCAGGACGGCTAAGCCGGGGTGCGACTAGGGGTTGGAATTAAGAAGAGGGAAAGAAAGAGGATTAATGAATAAATGAGGGATAAATCTTGAATCATCAAGGAAATACGTAGAAGTGAACTTTGATTATATAATGCGAGACAATCTCGAAGGATTTCTCGATATAGAAGTAACAAGTCGTTTCAAGTTTCAAGTACAAAATACTTAAACAAAAAGTGTTATAACATATTAGAGTGTTTGCAGCGGAAAAAGACGTAGATTGACTCCACATATGAAGATGTGAAGTCGAGGCTCGACTAGCTTTATTAAGGATTTACAACCACGTACTCAACTCCCGCCGTCACCCGTCACTCAACCTGCATATTTAAAAACATATACAGGGCTAAGTACAAAGTACTTAGTGAACACATGCCAAAAATATATAATAGATTTAATGGATTTATTAGGCATCTCAACAGTAACACAACGGGGTTTTTCATTACGCTAATACTTTTTGGACATATATGTCCGGACATAAAATGAATATATTAATAATCTTAACTTATAATTTATCAAATAAAATAACGGTGTTGGTTAGTACTCTAATGTATTTACTTAATTAATCTAAACCGCCATTTTTAAAGAGAGAAATATGAATACAAAAATACAAAATTAAACTAATAAAGTTATTTATGCATTCACTTGAATTAGATTACTGACAAAATAATAAATTGAATGAATGTGGAGAAATTACAAAATTAAATAAATAAGTTAAACGGATCGAACCGATTCATTTACCTAAACTAGTTAGATTATGTCCGGACATTTATGTCCGAATAGCATCACTCTTTTCATTAAAGGCCCGTGCTTACTAAAATTTCTTTTCATAATCGCTTGCAAGCATTTTCTTACTTTTAATTCAATATGACCAAATCTGAATAACGCCGGGGAAGAAGGCCTTCTTCCGCGGTCGCTCGTCACCATGGCTGGCTACCCCTAAACAGAGTACCACACACTCCCGCTACCGTGTACACTAATTCTGGTAAGCACCCTCTTGGCTAACTCAGAATCTGATCGATTACTAGTTGGCGAACCAACTCAGATAGGCATAATAGAACTCACAAAAAAAATTCTTTTATGCCAAGATAATCACTTTAAAACATGCTTTTTAAAGCGATAAGAAAAACAGAGCAAAGCTCAAGTTATTGAGTAAATAGAATAGCCACATTTTATTTGTATAATAGAAAAGCCCACCTTAACGGTTTACAGAACGGAAACCAAGCTTCAGTCTTCCGTCCTTTCTTCTATGTACGATGTCCTCCTTTAATCGTAAATAATCAAATCTTAGAAAAATATCGAGAGGGAAACAATACGATAACAGACTTTATAAAACTTGATTAATATTTTAAGGCTTTGGCGTTAAATTAATAGATTATTAATAAAACGGATCTTAAGAGATTTCAAGTTGGTTTCCAACTTGACTCTTACTCGAGGCTTGGATAGATTACATCGGAAGTCAATGATAAGAATTGACTTAGAAGGTTCCAAGAAATCAAAATAAATTGATTAAACTTGAAAGAAACAAGCTTTTTAGAAAAAATCTGCACAGCTGCAGATTGAAACTGTATTTCAGAACAGAATATTTTGAAACAGGGGATGGGCAGGCTACCATTAGAAAGTCACGGATGTTTAGTTTCCAACCCAATTTACGGATCTGAATTTCGTTAAACGAGCAAGAAGTTATGGCCTCTGGAGTAAAAGGTGGCAGAACTGCCGAAAATCCAAGAACCCTAATTCTCGGTGCACGTTTCCAAGGCTCGGGAATTGTCATACAAAACCTAATTTCACTCAAACCCTAGCCATGCAAACCCTAATTTTCCATCATACAAAACAACATGCTTCTCGATTTCCAAGTTCGACATTCTATACTTAGCACATTTTGCAAACAAAACACAATATACTTAATTACACAATTAATTCCTTAATAAATCCTCTAATGACATAATCACCAACTAATCATTTGATCATCAACCAACAACATACTCAAATCTACAATCAAAGTTCTAAACAAAACATGTATACAACTTTTATCGAGCAACGACGGGCGTAGTCGATTTTCCAAAACATTTTTATTAATTCTAATAAAATCATTATAACCATATATAAACACGCTTATTATTTATATACAAATCATTTTATCCAATTATTCGTTTTATGGCTCGATTCTTCGCTTATCCAACAATTCGTCTACTTACTTTTATTATAAAACCAAGTTCTATAATTCCTTTTCATTTTCTTTCTATTTCCATTATCTTATCACATTTACATAAACATATTAACATGCTTAACTCACCAAATCAAACACTTAATCTATTACTCAACAATTTCAATCTTTAATATACTTTTAAACAAAGTTGTTCCGTTAAATCTCAAACAAATACATAACGAGGTCTTAACATAGATAACTACTAATATCCAATTACTTTTCTCAAACAAAAACTTAGTCGATAATTTTGCTCGATTATCCGTCTCTTATCAAACGAGAAATATTCTTAGAAAATTCTCAAACTTATACATTATGATAATCAAGCTACTAGATGATGGTCTCTGACATGGTGTAGAGGGGGGGTGAATACACCAAAGATAAATTTCTGAAAACTTTTTCAGGTTTAAAACAGTTGGTGAGCTCAGGTATGAATCCAGCTGAGGAGAGTCAGCTGGGCAAATAACTCAGCTGGCGGTGCGGAATGTGGTGGTTTGAAAACTTATCTCGGTTGGTTAGAAAAACTCAGCTTGAAAAGATTATCTTTACGTTTTCGGCTTAGTCAAGTTGTGCAACTTTCAGAAAGATACAACTGTCTTATGAGAGCAGCTGTGTATGCAGTTTTAATAAAATATGCAATGAGATGATAAAGTTAGTATTAAAACTGAAGATAAAGAGACAGTAAAGAACACGAGATTTTTTCGTGGTTCGGAGTAACACCTCCTACGTCCACGACCAGGTTCACTGGTAATTCACTACCACTTGGTTTCCAAGTACCAAGCAACTTCACAACTCTAACCCGAGTTGTGTTCCAACAGTTTGCGGGCACTGTCAAGCCTAACCTTTCAGTTTACGGGTACTGAAAAAACCTTACAACTACTTGAATGTCGCGCTTCAAGCAAGCTTAACCTTGACCTAACCTTTCTGGGTAAAGAGGGGTTTGGTTTGGGGTTCCAACTATGAACGAGTTCTTACAATTAAGAACTTTAGAGTTAGATGAACTTGTTCAAGATCTAGGCGTAAGACATACAATAAATTCTCCCTAGGGATCAGACGAAAAACTAAGCAGTTTCTGGACTAGAAACACTTTAAGATAAAGTGTTCTTTGAACTATGTAGAACTGCTTGAGAGCTTTTGAAGGCTTGAGATTTTCAGAGAATGAAAGCTTGTAGAGAGTTTTTCGTTTTTTTTATCCTTAGGTTGAAGACGGGTTTATATAGGTAGAGATTCAAGACTAGCCGTTGGAGGAGCCGTTTGAATCTTACCTACTCTTCTTAAATTCGATATCTGCCGTTGGGCGATTTTGCACCTGTCTTTATTTGTGTCACATCCTAGGTTCTGAAGTCTAGGATGCTGATTCGGCAATCCTTCATTGGTCGAGGTAAGTTGACTTCCTCTGACGCC
Source organism: Agastache rugosa (assembly GCA_031470985.1). Taxonomy (NCBI): domain Eukaryota; kingdom Viridiplantae; phylum Streptophyta; class Magnoliopsida; order Lamiales; family Lamiaceae; genus Agastache; species Agastache rugosa. The sequence goes on along the minus strand of CM062601.1, from coordinate 30,753,504 downwards.
GGGATCTCTCCCTTTGGAGCTGGCTTTTGAATTCAGAGCTGGATTGGGCATACTGACTTGAAGTGATGTCTTTAGAGTTAGCTGTACCAGCTGTGTCTTGAACTCAGCTCGATTTATCTTCAGCTGGATCCTGCTCCGTTTTGAACTCAGCTCAGCTGAAAAACTCAGCTGATAGCTGACTTCTGCTGTAAACACAGCTGGGTTGTCCGTTGTCTTCTGCTTCTGCTGTCATCCGCTTCATGAACCTGTAAACCTAGAAAATCTAGAGCTCATACAGACGAGCTGGGAAACACTACTTAGGTAGATACGATCATCTATTCGATTGGAGAATCAGTTGGGTTTTGGTATTAAATCAAAACTTTATAATTTTCCCAACAATTTCCCCATTTTTTATGATGCCAAAACCTAACTGAGACAACTTATTAAGCAGAGACAGTTGTGTTTTATTAATGTAAGAAATTACATCAAAAAAATAGGAAAAAAAAGAAAGAAAAGAAAAAAAATCTTCAATTCTTCAGTCTTCAATCCCAGTTGGCTGGGTCTTATCTTCTGCATCCGCTGCTTCTTTCTTTTGACTCGTTTCTCCTTCAGCTGGTTCTTCTAGCTCAGCAGTTTGCTTCTTTGTCTCATTCTCTTCCCCCTTTTTGGTATGATCAATCAAGGTGGGAGAGATACATCATCGTCTTATTGAGCTGTGCAATTCCCTGAATTACGTCAGCGATCTTCGCTGTACTATCAGCTGCTGCGATGATTCGTTTGGCTGTGTTGTGGTTGTCAGCTCTGAGCAGTGAGGTCTGGAGTCTTGGTGGCTCAGCTGTTGCATTAGCTGGCTCTTCTTAAATAGCATTGGCCTCAGCTGTGATTGCAGATACCACAACTTCCTTGGCCTGTTTCAGCTGGGGCTGTCCAGCTGAGCGCTTGGAGGTATGAGAGTTGGCGCTGGAGATGACATCTTCTAAATAGGGCACAACTTCATTCCTTGCAATTTTGCTTCTTCAGACTTCATTAGATTGAATGAGAAAGTCTGATTCAGCACTTGAGGGACTTGAGTATTCCCCCTTCTACTTCTGGAGTGGTGGCTATGGGGTTCAGCTCATGTTAGCATCGTCCAGCTGCAAGTGATCATCGGCTGGATGATGTTTTCCACTTGAGCTTGGTGCAGGGGCTTGAGCTCCAACTTCCATAAGTAGATCTCAAAGCTGGTGTCCCTATTGAGCTGAAGGACATTGAGGAGAAGGCATATTCCATCTGCTGTGGGGTTTAAGCTTAGTTGATCAGCTGGAATACATCGTTGTGGCGTTGATGATGACGATGTTCACGCAGGCGCATGAACTTCTTCTCCACCGTAAGAAACCACCGCTTGTGGGCCTTCTGCTCCTCGGAGAGTAGTTACGAATTCTCTCTTAATGTCAGCTGACTTCTCGGCTGACTGACTGAGCGCCTTTAACTTGAGTCTTCTTGTTGAAGACGGTGCATCAACTTGTTTTGTCTCCTCAAGTTGTTTCCGATTCCCAGCTGGGAAGGAAGTAGATGCATGCTGCTTTGTCTCCTGCATCTTTTTCTGTGCCTCCTGTGGCGGAGCAAGAGCTTTGACATGTCTGCTCTTAAAGACTCCGGCTTTATCAACATCTCGTCCAGTTCTGTTGACGTTGATTTTCGCATCCCAGGGAGTTGTATGTCCCGTTCTCTCTTTTATTTTAAGAGAAACAGTGGGGCGGAGGAGGTCTTTTTCCTTTGACATTCCCAGGAAGATTTCTGCAGCTTCCTGTTGAATGTTCTTGAGCTTTGCAATCACCCACTGCGTTACACCGGATCTGTCGATGAGATTCATCTTCTCCTGGAACTCCTTCTTCTTGTGGTTCCTGAGAGTTAATTAAGCAACTCTCATCTTGAAGCTTTGACAGATTCTTCACGTTTGATCGGCTTCTGGAGATATCTTTCTAGATTCCATGTTCTTCTTCTGCAACTTTTGTTAGTAGAACAAATAATACCAATTGATGGAAGAAGAAAGAGTGCCGAAAAACTTTTGAGGGTTTATGCAAAATTTTGCGTATCTCTTCTGTCATATTTATATCACTTTTCTTGATGAATGGACGATCAAGATTTGTAGTTTGATAAGAAGATCTACGACTGGGAGTCATTCTCGCATCATGTCAGTTTCTTGATTTGAAAATGCGAGTTAATGCGCGTGAGAGGACGGTTGAGGCGTTTTGACTTTTGCCTCGAAACTCCCATGTTTCAGATCTTTGCAGACTTTTAATTAAGTTTTGATTAGATATGACAAGATATGATTTGACTGAAAACAGAATGAGTAGGTGTAGATAATGATGATGCAAACCTCTCAGCTGATCTTTGTAGTCAGCTGATACCTCGGTTGTGAATGGTTATGATGAGTGTTTGTTTTTCCAGCTGGTTCCCCCTCAGCTGAATAATCCTTCAACTTAGGCGTCTGGCTGAGCTTGATTCTTTCTGAGCTGATGCCAATGATGTCGGTTCTGAATTCCAGCTGACTGCTTTCATTTAGCTGGGTTAGCTTCCATTCATCTGGGTCTGCTTCCATTCAGCTGGGTCTGTTTCCATTCAGCTGGGTGAAGCATCGTCTGGGTTGAGTAATCCAAGTAATCCGCACAGCATTTTGAATCTTGCTTCTATTAGCGGCTTTGTGAGCATATCAGCCCGCTGTATGTCTGTGTGAATTTTCTCAACAATTACGTCATTCTTTTCCACGTGATCTCTGATAAAGTGATGGCGTACATCCACATGTTTGCATCTTGTGTGGTATACTGGATTCTCTGATATAGCAATCGCACTTGAGCTATCACAGAAAATCGGAACTTGTCCAGTTTTCACTTCGTAGTCATCCAGCTGATGTTTCAGCCAGAGAATTTGTGAGCAGCAACTTCCAGCTGCCATGAATTCTGCTTCTGTCGTAGAAGTTGCGACGCACGTTTGCTTCTTTGAAAATCATGAAATCAACTTGCTTCCTAGGAACTGACAAGTTCCTGAAGTTGATTTTCTGTCCAACCGATCTCCAGCGAAGTCCGAGTCTGAATATCCAGTCAGCTGTAGATTGTGTTCAGCTGGGTACCACAACCCAACATTCTGAGTTCCTTTGAGATATTTGAGAATGTTCTTGGCTGCATGCATGTGTGCTTCCTTTGGATCAACTTGAAATCTGGCACACACTCTGACTGCGAAAGAGATGTCTGGACGGCTCGTTGTTAGATACAGCAGGGAACCTATTATCCCTCTGTATCTGCTGGAATCAACTGACTTTCCTTCAGTTCAGGTTCAATCTTCCAGTTGGTGTTCATCGGAATCTTTACAGTTCTGCTGGATTGAACTGGATTGAACTGAAGGAATCTTTTCTTTCAAGTCTTTCACGTACTTGGATTGATTTATAAAAATCCCTTCTGCTGATTGCTTGACTTGAAGTCCTAGGAAGAAGCTCATTTCTCCCATCATAGACATTTAGAACTGTTCTGACATCATCTCCCCAAATCTTTGGCATAAGAATATTGATCTTGATTCGAAGATGATGTCGTCTACATAGATTTGAACAACCAGGATGTCTTCTCCTGACTTGATGGTGAAGAGTGTTCTGTCTACTGATCCCTTCTTGAATCCTTTGGATACAAGGAAGTTTGATAGAGTATCATACCAAGCTCGAGGTGCTTGCTTCAATCCATAAAATGCATTCTTTAGCTTGTAGACTTTATTTCCTTATTCTTCAAATCCTGGAGGTTGTTCAACATAGACATCTTCTTTGATTTCTCCATTTAAGAATGCACACTTCACATCCATTTGATAGACCTTGAATTTGTGATGTGCTGCATAAGCGAGAAAGAGTCTGATTGCTTCCAATCGCGCTACTGGAGCAAATGATTCTTCGAAGTCAATTACTTTCTGCTGTGTGTATCCCTTGGCAACTAGTCGAGCTTTGTTTATGATGATGACTCCAAGGGTATCCAGTTTGTTCTTGAAGATCCATTTAAGTCCTATGATTTTGACTCCTTCAGGTCTTTCGACCAATTCCCAGATACAATTTCTGAGGAATTCATTCAGCTCTTCCGGCATGGTATTAGTCCAGGGCACGCTCTTTAAAGCTTCGAGAATTAATTGAGGCTCCGGTACTTGAGCTACATAACATGCCATTAGAGCTGTATCTTCATCATAGACCGTTAGTTCTAGCTCTACTGAGAGTTGAGCTGAGTCAGCTGCTTCTTGAAGATCCGATGAAGCTTGAGCAGCTGAGCTTCTGGTTTTGACTTGGTCAGATGGTTCTCCTATGATTGCTGATGATGGATGATATTCAATCCATCTTCTTCTTTTACGAATTTCTTCTTCCAGCTGATTGATGCTAGAAGTGGCAAGATTTCGTCTGGCTTGGAGTTGCTCTGGAGTTAAGTCTTGAGAAAGACTCTCTCTTTGGATTGAGTGTTGAGGTGACTTCTGTAGAGGCTCTGCTGTAGATGGAGCTGGGGATTCAGCTGTGTCTGGATTTCCAGCTGATGATATTTCCCCTTGATTTGGCGTTGGAGGTTCCTCTTGGTTTCCAGCTGGTGGAGTTTCCTGATTGATTTGATGTTCCTCCTCTGGCTCATCATCCGAAATTAATGGTTCGGTCAGATTCCTGATACGATTTTCTTGAGCTCTTGTCTGAATCTGCCTTGAAGATTCTCCTTCATTTCTTCGTTTGATAGATTCTCTATATTCGAATGAAGATTCGTCAAAAGTAACATGTGGATTTACTTCGACTGTTTGAGTTCTTCTGTTGAAGACTCTGTATGCTTTACTCACAGCTGAGTAACCAAGGAATACTCCTCGGTCAGTCTTTGCGTCGAACGTCTTGAGCTATGTTTTTCCATTGTTTAGGATATGACATTTGGATCCGAAGACCTTGAAATATCCAATGTATGGTGTTATGTTGTTCCATAGCTCATACGGCATCTTTCCTTGCCTTGATGTGAGTAGGGAACGATTCTGAGTGAAGCAAGCTGTGTTGATTGCTTCGGCCCAGAACTTCTTTGGAATGGCAGAGCTGGCTAGCATTGAGGTAGATGCTTCTTTTAGTGTTCGGTTTCTTCTCTCTGCTACACCATTCTGCTGAGATGTGCGTGCTGCTGAGGTTTGATGTTGAACTCCGTTCTTCTCACAGTATTCATAAATAGTTTCATTCAGAAACTCCGTTCCTCGATCTGATCTGATTGACATTATCTTGCACTCCTTCTGAGTTGACAATCTTTCCAGCAGGATTGGCAGCTTAGTCTTTGTTTCGCTCTTCTAATACAGGAATGATACCCATGTGAATCTTGAGAAGTCATCTACTACGACCAGAATATATTTTCTGCCATTGAAGCTTGCTGGAGTAACTGGACCAAGTATTTTATAATGGGTGTGATTTACTAATAAGATCCATGTGAATGAGTTGAAGTACTCGATCAGTTGACTGAACTGGCTTGAGAGAGAATGAAATTCTTGTTTGTTTTCCTTGTTGACACGCACTGCGCATATGACTTTTGTCATATACTTGATCTGGAATTCCATTAGCGAGCTGGTTCCTAGCCAGTTTGTTGATTGTCTTGAAGTTGAGATGATTCAGCCGTCTGTGCCACAGTCAGCTGACTTCATTGCTGCTTTTCGATACAAGACAAGTCTCCGGAGGGCTGCAGTTCCAGTCAGTGAAATACATGTTTCCTTTTCTTTTCCCTCTTAGTAGTATCTACTTGGTTTCCCTGTGCTTCACTGTGCATGCCTGTGCATCAAACTTGACAGAAAAACCGTTGTCGCATAATTGGCTAATGGAGAGCAAGTTATGTTGCAGTCCTTGTACGTAAGAAACATTTGAGATTATAACATTTTTAGTTTTAAATGTACCATAATCTTTGGTTAGGCCTTTGGAGTTGTCACCAAATGTTACTTGGGGGTCTGGACGCTCGATAAACTCCTGGAGTAGATGCTTTAAGTGCGTCATGTGCTTGGAGCATCCACTGTCCAAGTACCACAGCGTTCTTATCGACTTCTCAATGATGCGTTAATCCCTTGTAACCTATACAAAAGATCAAAATTTAGGTACCCAGTTTTAATTGGGTCCTTGTGGGTTAGGCAGAGATCTTTTAACGACCCAGATCTGCTTGATGACTCAAATTGGGTCATTTGATCTGATAATCCTTCCAGCTGAGTCGATATACACATTCATTATGTTCTTCGGTTGTTGCTGGTGGGGTCTTGATCTCAGTATCTTCCCGGCTTGATGTCTTGGTCTTTTCCGGTATCCAGCTGAGTACCCAGCTGAGACGTTCCTTTATCTCTGTTGTCTCTTGTGATACCTCGGCTGGAATTGGTTCTCCAGCTGATGATCATGTGAGTGATATCCAGCTGGGTATCTCCTCTGATATCTTGGTTGATATCTTTCGACGTGCTGTTACTGTTACTGGTATCTGTAATGTCCAGCCTGTTGTTTTTGTTGAGGTTGAGCACGTTGCTGTCTGATTTGAGCTTGAGGTTGTCTCACAGCTGACCTTTTTGATGCCTACTGTGTCCTCAATGGAGCTTGAGGATATCTCACAACTGGTCCTCTTGATGCCTGTTGTGTCTTCAACGGTTGTTGCTGAGTTGCTGGAATTGGATGTTCTTTTCCTCGTACAAACATTACCTTTGTTCTACTCGTGGAGGCAATGTTTGTGGCATCCTTTGATTCATTGTATCCTAGTCCTGCTTTGAGTGCTGCTGGACGTTGTGCACTTATGATTTCGTCCATTGTTGATGTGGCTTTGATGAGAGCTACCATCTTCTAGACAGTACATCTTCAGAACTTTTCAGCTCTATAATCTCAGCTGACTTCTTTTCTGATTCAGCTGTGGCCTTTTCCAATTCTTCCATCAGCTGTTTCTTTTCATAGTAGAAGTCATTCATCAGCTGATCTTGTTTCACTATTTTGTCTTTTAGTGAACGACTTCCTTTTGGAGCTGTGTTGTATCAGTTGTTTCTGATACCTTTTTTTTTCCAAGTTCCACCTTCAGCTCGGCATTCTCACACATTATTACGTCAAGGATTTCTTGAAGCTCCTTGGAATCGTTCATAACCTTCTCTACTAGACTCCAATCAGGTAGTGCTGATTCTGAAACCTGTGTAGAGTGTTCGTGTGATGGTGAGAGGTTAGATAGATTTTGAGTTCTAGACATTACCTCATCTTCATCGATGCCGTCTGTTTGTCCCATGAAGCATGTATCCCAATCAGGTTCATCGTGAGCCATCAATGCTTCTTCTTCAGAGTCTGAAAATGGCATGTTATCATCCATTTTGTTGCACTCTGACTCCTCGTCTGCGATGTAGGCTCTCCTTCTGTCAGCCGCCTTAGCTTTCAGTTGGTCTTTATCTTTCTTGGATAGCTTCAGACAGTCTAGCCGGTAGTATCCTGGTTCATTGTAGTTGAAATAGCCTTCTTCTGTTCGTTTGTCAGTTGACTTCTCATCAGCTGATGCGTACTTGTCTCTGTAAGTTCTTGCGAACTTTTTGTACTTGCTCTTGCTGGTGTTGAGTCTGTTGTAGTTTTTGACCAGCATGGCTATTTCTTCAAGTAGCTCTTCCGTGCTCATGTCCTTCTTGTCTTTCTTTGAAGGCTCGGCTGACTGCATGTATGAGGATTTTTCAGAGTTAGCTCTGAACGCAATCTCCTTTGGCGCTGGTATCAGCTCTCCATCATTCTGATTGCTTAAAGATTCTTTCATGGTAATCTTCAAGTTGTATTCGTTGGCTTTGAGCAGAGAGAATAATCTTTCAGTTGAAAGATCACCCAAGTCACTTCGACTTTGATGTACCACCTTATATGTGTTCCATTCAGCTGTGAGCGCTGAAAGGACTTTTAGATTCTTTTCTCGCTGGGTGTATTTCCCAATTCTGATGGTTTCTATTTCTACCACTATATTGGAGAATCTGAGTTCCATCCCTTTGATGGACTAGTTTACAAGCTGCTTGAAGTTATCAAACTCCTGGCAGGCGATCGTGAATTTATTTTCTTTAATCTCCTCAAACCCTTCGCATAGCTTGGCTAGGGTTTTCCACATCTCCTTTGCGGTTTCGCAGTTGATGATTTTGCTGAGGTAGGCGTTGGAGACTGTTGATGAGATGGTGTTCCTTGCAAAGCTGTCTAATCCAGCTTGCTTCCTTTCTTCTGATGTATGCTCACTCTTTGGCTTGGGAATGGGCTGATATGTTGGTTGTCCACCATCTTGAGCTGGAACAAGCTCGTTTCCTTGTTTGTAGATGATTATGGGTCCGTCTGAGATGACGTCCCACATCATGTCATGATGTGCACAGAGAAAGCTCTTCAATCTGAACTTCCAGATTGCATAATCGTCGACTGAGAAGGTGGGAAGATTCCTGTTAAGATAAGAATCCGTGGAGATATGCAAAGTATGTAATATAATGAGTTTTTCAACAAAGAGGTTATGTTCAGTTGACCACTGACAGATTATCAAGACAAATCGCTTGATTCAGAACCAACGGTCTTTTGAACCACTGCTCTGATACCAATTGATGGTTCCTGAGCTGGGTCTTTGGTGTAGAGGGGGGTGAATACACCAAAGATAAATTTCTGAAAACTTTTTCAGGTTTAAAACAGTTGGTGAGCTCAGTTATGAATACAGCTGAGGAGAGTCAGCTGGGCAAATAACTCAGCTGGCGGTGTTGAATGTGGTGGTTTGAAAACTTAGCTCGGTTGGTTAGAAAAACTCAGCTTAAAAAGAATATCTTTACGTTTTCGGCTTAGTCAAGTTGTGCAACTTTCAGAAAGACACATGAGAACAACTGTTTATGCAGTTTTAATAAAATATGCAATGAGATGATAAAGTTAGTATTAAAACTGAAGATAAAGAGACAGTAAAGAACACGAGATTTTTTCGTGGTTCGGAGTAACACCTCCTACGTCCACGACCAGGTTCATTGGTAATTCACTACCACTTGGTTTCCAAGTACCAAGCAACTTCACAACTCTAACCCGAGTTGTGTTCCAACAGTTTGCGGGCACTGTCAAGCCTAACCTTTCAGTTTACGGGTACTGAAAAAACCTTACAACCACTTGAATTTCGCGATTCAAGCAAGCGTAACCTTGACATAACCTTTCTGGGTAAAGAGGGGTTTGGTTTGGGGTTCCAACTATGAACGAGTTCTTACAATTAAGAACTTTAGAGTTAGATGAACTCGTTCAAGATCTAAGCGTAAGATATACAATAAATTCTGCCTAGGGATCAGACGAAAAACTAAGCAGTTTCTGGACTAGAAACACTTTAAGATAAAGTGTTCTTTGAACTATGTAGAACTGCTTGAGAGCTTTTGAAGGCTTGAGATTTTCAGAGAATGAAAGCTTGTAGAGAGTTTTTCGTTTTTTTTATCTTGAGGTTGAAGACGGGTTTATATTCAAGACTAGCCGTTGGAGGAGCCGTTTGAATCTTACCTACTCTTCTTAAATTCGATATCTGCCGTTGGGCGATTCTGCACCTGTCTTCATTTGTGTCACATCCTAGGTTCTGAAGTCTAGGATGCTGATTCGGCAATCCTTCATTGGTCGAGGCAAGTTGACTTCCTCTGACGTCGGGATCTCTGCCTTTGGAGCTGGCTTTTGAATTCAGAGCTAGATTGGGCATACTGACTTGAAGTGATGTCTTTAGAGTTAGTTCCCTTTGTTCTGTACAGCTGTACTAGCTGTGTCTTGAACTCAGCTCGATTTATCTTCAGCTTGATCTTCAGCTGGATCCTGCTCCATTTTGAACTCAGCTCAGCTGGAAAACTCAGCTGATAGCTGACTTCTGCTGTAAACACAGCTGGGTTGTCTGTTGTCTTCTGCTTCCGCTGTCTTCCGCTTCCTGAACCTGTAAACCTAGAAAATCTAGAGCTCAAACAGGTGAGCTGGGAAACACTACTTAGGTAGATGCGATCATCTATTCGGTTGGAGAATCAGTTGGGTTTTTGTATCAAAAAAAAAACTTTATAATTTTCCCAGTACTAGATTAACTAATATGAAATCCGTACGATCATATCATAAACAACTTTTAATTTATTCTCGATTTTTCGTCTCCAACGAAAAATAAAACATTCTTAGAAAATTCTAATTAATTTACTCAAGAATCATCATGCTTACTAGTGACCAATTATGCAAACACAACTTCCAAACTATTTTTATTCATTCGATTTATATCGAATGTTCGTCTCCAACGATTTTTATTTTATTTTTAGAAAAATCTAAATTAAATATATATTCACCCTCATGCTATGTACTACTCAAATATGTATACACAACATCCATATCATCCATATAACTCAATCGAAATCAACATCTTTGTCTCCAACAAAAATATAATTATTTTTAAAAAAATCTAAATTTAATCAAGCAATCATATATGAATTTATAGAGGCATAATTCACGAACCCAACATGAAAATTCAAGCTCAATCAAAAACCCCTAAAATATATATAAATATATATATATATTTCAAAAATTGGAAAAAATGAGCATAAACATGCTCTAAACTTGAATTAAACCATGAATTATCAATTACAAACATCAATGATCAATACAATGAATTTAGAACATCAATCTCTCCCAAATCTAAAATTTTTTATTTTTACAAAAGAGGAGAAGGAGAGATTTTGCTTGGCTAGAATTGAAGTCCTTGCTCCTACCTTGTCAAAAATAAACTCGGATCGGAAATCGAACGGTGGACGAAAGAGAAATCGAGACTTGAAAGCTTGAAGAAACTCTTCCTTCTTCTTCATTGGTGGCTGCGGTTTTAGAGAGAAGAAATAGGGAGTTGCGGTTTTTGAGAGTGAAGGGAAGAGAGAGATAATTAAAGGTAATATTTAGGATAGACTTTATCTAGATATTAAATTTTTAAACCGTAAATTTAAACGAGCAACGAGATTCTTAGACGACAATATTTTTGACGAAAATGGTCGAGATCATTGAATCCGAAATATTTTAATTAGTCAGAAATGCCGGTTCGTTTTTCGAAAAATAAGAAAAAGTCGAGACGCGACGGGTCGATAAAACTATCCGGAAATGACAAAAACTGACTTTTTGGAAAAAGATTCGTATTGAGAAATAAGTGAATTGAAATGCAGACGCTGCTCAATTCCGAGGTCTCGAACGAAAAATTAATCGGGCGTCAAAACCATAACACTGTATCCGGTTACTCGATTTCTGTAATTAATTTTCAGAAACGGATCGCGCCATAAATCTTATAATTGAAAATTAACAATTAAGAAATGCAAAACTTTAATAATTAATAAAATTTTAATTATGACGAGATAATAAAACCTAGGGGTATTACATCCTACCCCTCTAACAAGAAATTTCGTCCTGAAATTTGCATACCTTCTTCAAAAAGCTCAGGGTATTTTTTCAGCATCTTTTCTTCAAGTTCCCACGTAATTTCTTCTTGCCCGTGGTGATTCCATAAAACTTTTACAAGCGGTATCGTCTTGGTTCGGAGTTTTTGTTCCTTTCGGTCCAAGATAGCTTGCGATCTTTCTTCATAGCTCAAATCCGGACTAAGAACAATGTCTTGCTAGTGAACCACGTGTTTAGGATCGAACACGTATTTTCTTAATTGAGAGACATGGAAAACATTATGAACACTCCCTAGACTTGGCGGTAAAGCCAATCTATAAGCAACGAGTCCTATCTTTTCCAAAATCTCAAAAGGTCCAATAAATCTGGGTCTAAGCTTACCCTTCACGCCAAACCTAATAATTCCCTTAGACGGAGAAACCTTGAGGAAAATCTTATCCCCAATTTCGAATGACAACTCAAATCGACGTAAGTCGTCATAAGATTTCTGTCGACTTTGGGCTTCCTTTATTCTCAGTCGTATCTGTCGAATGATCTCTATCATTTCACCGACTGAATCTGGTCCTAGATTTTTCCTTTCACCTACTTCATCCCAATAAAGCGGTGATCTACATTTCTTTCCATACAATGCTTCATATGGAGCCATGCCTATTGTTGCTTGATAACTGTTATTATAAGCAAATTCAATTAGTGGCAAAACATTTTCCCAGCTCCCACCTTGATCCAACACCACAGTTCTCAACATGTCTTCTAGTGTTTGGATTGTTCTTTCAGACTGACCGTCTGTTTGAGGGTGAAAAGCTGTGCTGAAATTGAGTTTGGTACCCAATTCTTTTTGCAAGCTGATCCAAAATCTTGAGGTGAATTTTGAATCTCTATTTGATGTTATCGATGTTGGTACTCCGTACAGACGTACGATCTCACGGACATACAATTGGGCTAATTTTTGCGATCCATAGGTAATCGGAATTGGTATAAAATGAGCTGACTTTGTGATACGGTCTACTACAACCCATATTGCAGTGTTTTCTCTTTTGACTTCGGCAGACCGGTCACAAAATCCATTGTTATACCTTCTCACTTCCATGTTGGAATATCCAACGGTTGTAACTTTCCATACGGTCGTTGGTGTAAGGCTTTCACTTGCTGACAAGCCAGACATCGTTCTACGAAGGAGGCTACATCTCGCTTTAAGCCGTCCCACCAGAACTTTCTCTTTAAGTCCTGATACATCTTCGTACTTCCCGGATGAGCGGTGCAAGGTGTATCATGAGCTTCACTCATGATGTCATTTTTCAGCTCGTCATCATGAGGAATACAAAGTCTTTCCTCGAACTCGATTGCATTATCTGCTGCTTCAGAGTAACCACTAGGGTTACCCAATCTCACCTTCAGACGTAGTTTCTCAAACACCTCATCTTTTCTCTGAGCACTTATTATTCTTTCTCGCAGGTCTGGTGTAGCCACTAAGGTTACAACACGACTAGTTATTGTCTCTGGTGAATTGATCACCTCCAAACTCAATCTCTCAAAGTCTTGAATGAGTTCTCCTTCTTCGGTAAAGAAACAAGATAAGTGTGTTGGAGTCTTGCGACTCAAAGCATCTGCTACAACATTAGCTTTACCTGGATGGTAATTGATACCACAGTCATAATCCTTTACTAATTCGAGCCATCTTCTTTGTCTCATATTCAATTCTTTTTTCTCGAAAAAGTATTTTAGACTCTTATGATCCGTAAAAATCTCAACCCTAACTCCATATAGGTGATGTCTCCAGATTTTTAACGAATGCACAACTGCTGCTAATTCCAGATCATGTGTGGGGTAGTTGACTTCATGTGGCCTAAGTTGTCGTGATGCATAGGCTATCACCTTTCCATCTTGAATCAGCACACAACCTAGTCTATTTTTAGAAGCATTTGTATACACCACATATTCTTTATTTGCTTCTAGGAGAGCCAAAACTGGTGCCGTAGTCAACTTGTCTTTTAGTTCTTGGAAATTTGCCTCACACTCGTCCGTCCACTTGTATTTGATTCCTTTCTTGAGTAATTGTGTCATAGGTCTAGCTATCTTAGAAAATCCTTCAATGAATCTTCTATAGTATCCGGCTAGACCTAAAAAGCTCCTAATCTCATTAGGATTGGTTGGTGACTTTCAGTCACGTACTGCTTCCACTTTAGCAGGGTCCACTTTGATACCTCCTGCTGACACAATATACCCAAGAAACATCACTTCACTCAGCCAAAACTCGCATTTACTGAATTTGGCATATAGTTTCTCAGTTCTCAAAGTTTCCAACACTATTCTCAAGTGTTCTTCGTGCTCTTTCTCATTTTTGGAATAAATGAGAATGTCGTCAATAAATACTAAGACAAACTTTTCTAAGTGTGGGTGAAAAACTCTATTCATGAGATCCATGAATACTGCAGGAGCATTAGTCAATCCGAATGGCATAACTAAGAACTCGTAGTGGCCATATCTTGTCCGGAAAGCCATCTTGGGTATATCATCTGGTTTGATTTTCAATTTCTTGGTCCCAAGACGGACACCTTGGTGTAGAGGCGGGGTGAATACACCAAGGTTTAAAAACTTTTCCCAGTTTAAAACTCTTTTCAGAGAGCCTGCTGTATTCGATCCAGCTGGATGGCAGCTTGATCAACACAACTGGCTGTGTGAGTGTGTGCGGAAGTTGGTGGGTTTGGAAAGTCCGTCTGTTGCTTCAAATTATATTGCATAGCTCTGTTTCACTTTTCAGTTAGTCAATTTATGCAGCTTGAAATAATGCTCATGAGGAGTTAGCAGAATGCATAAAACAAAGCAATAAAGAACAAAGCAATTTTAACGTGGTTCGGAGTAACACCTCCTACGTCCACGACCAGATTCACTGGTAATTCACTACCACTTGGTTTCCAAGTACCAAACAACTTCATAACTCTAACTTGAGCTGTGTTCCAACAGTTTGCGGGCACTATCAAGCCTACACCTTCAGTTTCAGGATACTGAAGAACCTAACCACTCGAATTACACGCTTCGAACAGGCGTACCTTTACCTAACCTTTCTGGGTTTGGGTTTGGGTATGGGTTTTTCAACTATGAACGAGTTTTACAATGAAGAACAAGGAGTATGATGAACTCGTTCAAACTAGGCATAAGATATTTCTATTCTAATCTATTCTGCCTATGACTGAATATGTGAACAACTAAGAACACAGCTGACTGGCTGAGTGTTCTTGAAAGATTTAGCTTTTAAGATCGTTGTTCATTTTGCTGTTTGCTCTTTTATTTCTTCAGTCGTCTCGCCAGACTCTCCAGTCGGCTTCTTCTCTTCAATGGTGAGGAGATATATATAGGTGGAGATTCAAACTAGCCGTTGGAAGAGAGCCGTTTGAATCTTATCTACTTTCATTGACTTCTGGCCTTTAACCTACGAAGTAGGTATGCATCTGTAGAAGCTATTTCTTCTCTGATTTGACCGCGTCAGATAAGATCTTCTGATATCGGGATCTTGTCTTGGAGAAGGTCTTCGTCTTCGAGCTGCTAAGCGTCTCTGCTGTGTCTTCAGCATCTTGGACTCTTCTGCGTCTTGACTCTGAGCTGTCTTAGACCTGTGCTGTATCATTAACCTGAGTTGTGTCTTCAACCTGAGTTGTGTCATTAACCTGAGTTGTCTGAGACCTGAGCTGTGTCATTGACACTAAGCTGGGTCCTTTACACTGAGCTGGGTTTTTGACAACGAAATTTGGGTTTTCGTCACCAGCCGGGTCTTGATCTTCTTGGGTTTTGACTCGCTTGGTCTTGCTCGTTGAGTACGCTATCTTTGAATACTTGTTGTGTCGGCTCATTGTATCTTCTGTTGTCTTCTGCGACTCTACCTGTAAACTAAGAAACTCTATAAGGCTCAAACAGGTGAGCTGAAAAACGTTTAGGCTTGTGCAATCATCTACTCGGTTGGGGTTAGCTGTGTTTTGGTATCAAATCAAAACTCTATTAATTTTCCCAACAGTTTCCCCCTTTTTGATGATGCCAAAACCTAACTGAGAAAAACAATTTACTTCACCCTTAACAGGAAACAGGGTTTCAAAAGATTAAACATTCATAGCTGGTAAATAAATTCAGAGTTCAGTGCCTAGACAAGGAGTTATTGTCATCAGGGTGAGCTTGAAAAAAAATGAACTTTTCATTAATAAAAGGAAATTTTACAATTTTCTAAATACAACAGAATTTCAAAAGAGAATTCCCAGTTGGCTGGGTCTTCATTTCTGCTGCTGCTTCTGATTCTTCTGTCTATCTTCTTCCAGTTGCTCATCCGTTCTCAACCTGTACCGGTTGAAGATCATCCGTTCCAGCTTCTTGTATTCTTCTTCATTGTTTACCTTGGAAATTTTTCTCCTGATCGCCCATCTATTTACTTCTGCGATGATTTGCGATTTGTCAAGAAGATGAGTTCCAGGTATCAGCGGAGGTTGGAGATGATACAGCGGGGGAGCAGAGAACTGGATCTTAGCGGTCTCTGCAACATTGAAGAATGCTTTCACAGTCATCCTATCTTGATGAAAAAGCTCATTGAGGTGCATCTTGAAAGCAACATCTGGTGGCATATTTGGGTAAGCTCCCAGATAGTAGTAATCTTCAATGAACTCAAATTTTGTATGTTCCCAGTCGTCATTTAACTCTTCTGGGATCCATTCATCTGTTCTTCTCCAGTTCATTGGCACCTGAGACTTTTTCTTCGATGCTCTGATGTTTGCTCTTTTCATCTTCTGTTTCTTCTCAGCAGGCTTGAGCGATTCGGCTTTCTTCTTGATAATCTTGTCCAGCTCCTGCATTTCTCTTCTTTGCTCGTTGTGGAAATTACACAGCCAGTGATAGTCCTTGTATTCTTCTGGCTTATGTCCACAAGCTTTGGCAAGAGTGATCATCTTCTCTCTCCATGTCTCTTTGACTGCTGCAGTTGGCTCATCCTCATCCAGCTCTTTAGCAAAGTCGTCAATTTCCGACTGATTTGGGTGGAAATGTTCCCCCTGAGCTGCAGCTTTTCTCTCCATTGTTTTTCCATTTCATCCTTATCTTCTCCCTTTTTGGCATTATCAACAAGGGAGGCAGCGAGGTTGACAACTGTTGTGTTGAGCTTGGCGAGAGCAGCTTCAACATCAGCGATCTTGGCTGAGTTGTCAGCTGTGGCGATGTTCAGCTGAGCAGTGCTGCTGCTTCTAGCTCTGAACTGAGCATCCAAATCCTTATATAGGTTGAAGAGTTGGCGGATGTCAGAGTTGTTGGAGAGAGTAGACTTCTTGATGCTTTCCAGCTGGCTTGATAGATTTGCTATGTCGTCGACCAGTGGAACTTGAAGTCTTGTTACAATCTCAGGAACTCTCTTATCTAAATGATTTCTGAGTTCGAGATTGCCCGTTCTAGAGTTTGAGATCTAGACTTGTACTTTCTTGTAAATTTTGAACAAATTTATGAACATCATCAATTTCCCGTTCTTGTTCTCGAACTTGACAGTCTAGAGCTGTGAATCGTAAACTAACATCGACTTGAGACTTCAGTCTGTCCTGAAAGAGTATTTCCTCAACCTCTTTAGAGATTGCATCTTTCATGGCGGTTGATAGCTCGACAGCTGAGTCCGTTTGTGTTCCAGATTCAACATGACTGGGTTTGTCTGCCTCGACCTCGACCAGTGCACGAGTGTCATCGGCAATTGGACTCGGTGGGGCCGCCGCTTCTGGTTCCACTTCTGGTTCAGCTGTTGCTTCAGCTGTTTCTTCGAAGATTATTACCTCAGCTGTGTTATCTGGTACAGCTTCCTTGGTAATCTCAGCTGAGACTTCTTTGGAGTTGTCAGCTCCAGAAGGCGTTTTCCATCCTGCTGCTGTTAGAAGCTTGTTTGCTGACTCCCAGACGTCTGCTGGGTGCGGCTTGGAATACTGCTGAGACACTTCGATGATACCTCTAATGAGATTATCTTGATGAAGGTATGCATCCTCCAGACTTCCAAAGCCAAAAGTGTGCTGGAGGCGTGCTTCGTCTGTCTTCAACTTCTCGTAGGAGAAGGTCTCTATCAGCTGCTCATTCTGGTACCAAGTTGCCATCTTGGTGGCCAGATAGAACTTGAGATCTCCAACTTTGACGAGGGCGATAGGTAGGTGCGCCAAGATAGGGTACTGAGTTAGAACACTCTTGATCCCTGCAATGCGCAAGTCCTCGTACATGGCTTCCATGAAGGCTGAGCTAGAGGAGTTGAATGATAGAGAGGCAGTAGAGTCACTCTCCTCTGATTCTGTAAAGATTTGAGGAACTGGTTCAATTGGGTTCTCAGTAGGCTGTGAAGAAGCATCAGCCAACTGCATGGGAGATTGAACTTTGGGTGATGGCTGTTTTGAGGTTGAGCTGGGATTGGTGGAATAGGGTTCAGCTTGGGTATCAGCTGGCTGTGAAGAAGCTTCAGCCAGTTGAATATCTGCCTGCTCTCTTATAGGAGATGGCTCTTTAGTTGGAGAGCTGGGTGGAGGAGAAGGTTGTTTCGGCTGAGAGCTGTGAGGTGGTGATGGCTGGGGTGAGCTGGGAAGAGGTGTCTGATTCCTTATATTATCCAGCTCATCCTCTGAGCTGGATGACGATCCATCATTCAATCTCATATCAGCCAGGATGTTTGATCTGAATTGATTGAAGGCTGATACTGGCTGTGGGGAGAGAATCACCATTGCTTGACTTGGATTTGCTTCAGAAGAGCTTGTCTCAGTTGGTGGAATGACAGCTGTTTTCTTTTTCTTTTCAGCTGGGCCTCCAGCTGGTTTGGGGTCAGCTGTCTTTCTTTTTCTCTGTTTCTTCTCAGCTGGAACTTCTGCCTCTGTTCCTTCCAGCTGCTTCTTGCCTTTGCTCACAGCAGGCTGTTTCTTCAGGAGATCATTGATTTGATTAATTCTCTTAAAGAGAATCTTCATTTCTGGAAACGGTTCTGAATCAGCCCACTTTACTGTGTGCCCTATCACTGTTTGCTCTATCAAGAATGAAATCTTAGAGCATAGATACAGGGGCTCTAAGATTGAATACGTCGTCCTGGTAGAGTCGAACTTGATCTTGTCTGACTCTTTGACCAGTCGGTTGAGTAAGAAATCAAACCAGTTGACACTTGCACCTTTGATCATGGCAATCATTGGCTTGAGCTTTGGAATACTGATCTCTCCTTGAGATCCAGCTATCCCAAGAATACAATTCTGTGTAATATCCAGCAGCAGCCTGTACTTTGGCTTGAGAAGCAGCTTTGACATACTCGCTCTATACGGATCTGGAGAGATAAGCATCTCTTGACTGAGAAATTCATCTACTTCCTCACGGCTGTAGTCATCTGGAATGAATTTTCCTTCGCTGGACAGATTGAACACTTTTTGCAGCATTCTGTTGAGCTTGATGTTGACGGTTGCTGAGTCAAATTTTCCATCATCGCCCTTGACAATCACATCGAATGACGATGAGTAGAAGCCGTCTTCGTCGATAATGTTGAGGTAGAAGAGGGCAGCATCTCTCTTCAGCATAAGTTCGGGCATAGAGGTTGCCCACAGCAAGAGACCGGAGTCTGCGACGAGATCCACCATCTCTTGGAGTTCAGAGATATGAAGGTTGGAGGTGGAGAGACAACTTTCAAATGACAATTTTGTCATAAGAGCTTCGAACTGGTTTATCCCTGTGGTTGATTTCTTGGGTGCCATTACTGCAATCTGTTGAATTTGATCGTGCGAAGAATTTGCAAAAAAAATAGATGATTTGAAGATTTGAAATTCACAGAGATAAAGATGGAAGAATTCTGCGTATCTTTTCCATATATATCAACTGCCATAATGGATCAACGGTTGAGATTGAAGCAGTTGTTATTCTGATCAACGGCTGGGAGAAATTCACTCATCACGTTTGCTGACGTGCTTACGGCGAGTGAATTACAACCGAACGTGAGGCATTTCAAACGTTTGACGTTCTGCCTCGATCCTACCGTGCTACATTACTTCTGCACTTTTATAATTAATGCGATAGGAAAGGAAACTTATCAAGCAATTTAACTAAGGAATATGTGTCCACTCAAAATAAGAATTCAAAATAATTGGACTTATATAGCATATTCCTCAGAGCAGTAAAAACATGAGACGCAAATCGGTCAGCTTGGACATAGGAGTCAGCTGATACCACGGTGGTCTTTTCCTTTGCTTGACTGAGTTTTCCTCTCAGCTGAGTATCTGGAGATTAGCTTGATTTTTCTTCGGCTGAGTTCCCTTGAGTTCTGCGACTGACGTCCAGTTGAGCTTGATTCGCTTTCATCTGGGTAAACCTTCTGAACTGAGCTTTGAGATCCAGCTGAGTTTGTTCCCCCTCAGCTGGGTTCATCTTCTTGATTCTACGCTCCTTGTTTGATCGAGCTTTGTTTGATATCCAGAGGATGACATTTGATAGATCAGCTGGATTTCTCTCTTGATTCTCTACTTGAATCTTCTGTTGGATTAAATTATCCCTCAGCTGATATCACAGCTATGTTGATTTCCAGCTTGGTGGAGTTCCCCCTGAATCTGATAGTATGTGGCTGTCTTTTCTCAGCTACTTCCTACTTGAGTTGATCGGATTCTTATCACTGGCTGATTTCTTTAATGATGTCAGCTGTTCCATGATCAGCTGAGTTCACTGCTACTTTGCGGGATAGAATCTTCGATTTCCTGTTCTTTGCATTGCATTTCTTCGCATCGAACTTACCAGGAAAATCGTTATTACAACAATTGGCTGGGACCAGTACGCTTGACATATTCTTTGAAGAGCTTTGAGGTAAGTCATAAGCTTTGATCACCAGCTGCCTTTCTTTCACAGCACGCTTGATGACATCCTCAATTGCATTTGTCTCTTCTTGACCTGTTATCACTCCTTCGGCACCCAGTTGTGATTAGGTCCGACTTTGTTTTTTATGGTTTCATTGACAACCCAGATTTGTCCTTATCTTTTGTGAGTGATACTTCTGGTTGGTCCTTGAAAGGGTCATTTCTTCATTGGACCTTGTTGACTCCATTTTGATGAGGTCCATTTTATAGAGGGAGTCTGTCAGCTTGATATCTAGCTTGATATCCCGTCTGCTGGAATCTTGATATGAAGCTCGGTTGATTTTCAGCTTTATAACCAGCTGAGATCCTTCTGAGCTGTCCTTTTAGTTGACCTTGATGTCAGTGCTGGATGACATTCTGTCTTTGATTTTGATTCCAGTCAGCTAAATTTATCTGCTGTCTTTTAGCTCTTTGATGAGCTGGGAGTTGCTGCTTTTCTTGGCCTTGGAGTTGCCGAGCAGTTTTCTTCTCTGAAAGGACTGAACTTGGAGGGCTTGCTTGATTATGTATGACCTCTGGTACATCCTTGGTTTGGTTCCAGCTGTGTTTGCATTGGTTGGAGCCATTCTTTGATTTTATTCAGCTTTGGCCATCTTTAGCTCCTGATCATTCATTCTTCCGCTAGTCTTTCTGATTTTATGAAGATGATGGGTCCGTTAGTGATAACATCCCACATCATGTCGTGATGCGCGCTTAAAAAGCTTTTGAGTCGGAACTTCCATATCTGATAATCATCGACAGAGAATGTCGGAAGATTCATGCACAAAGAAGATTCCATGACAGTATGCAATATAATGATTTAAAAAGATTTTGAAACTTTGGAGGATCTGTTCAGGTGTCCACTATCAGCAAAGAAATGCTGACTTGAACCACTGCTCTGATACTAATTGTTGGTCCCAAGACGGATACCTTGGTGTAGAGGGGGGGTGAATACACCAAGGTTTAAAAACTTTTCCCAGCTTAAAACTCTTTTCAGAGAGTCTGTTGTGTTCGATCTAGCTGGATGACAGCTTGATCAACACAGCTGGCTGTGTGAGTGTGTGCGGAAGTTGGTGGGTTTAGAAAGTCCGTCTGTTGCTTCAAATCATATTGCATAGCTCTGTTTTACTATTCAGTTAGTCAGTTTATGCAACTTTAAATAATGCTCATGAGGGGTTAGCAGAATGCATAAAACAAAGCAATAAAGAACAAAGCAATTTTAACGTGGTTCGGAGTAACACCTCCTACGTCCACGACCAGATTCACTGGTAATTCACTACCAATTGGTTTCCAAGTACCAAGCAACTTCACAACTCTAACCTGAGCTGTGTTCCAACAGTTTGCGGGCACTGTCAAGCCTACACCTTCAGTTTCCGGGTACTGAAGAACCTAACCACTCGAATTACACGCTTCGAGCAGACGTACCTTTACCTAACCTTTATGGGTTTGGGTTTGGGTTTGGGTATGGGTTTTCCAACTATGAACGAGTTCTTACAATGAAGAACAAGGAGTATGATGAACTCTTTCAAACTAGGCTTAAGATATTTCTATTCTAATCTATTCTGCCTATGACTGAATATGTGAACAACTAAGAACACAGCTGACTGGCTGGGTGTTCTTGAAAGATTTGGCTTTTAATATCGTTGTTCATTTTTCTATTTTCTCTTTTATTTCTTCAGTCGTTTTGCCAGACTCTCCAGTCGGCTTCTTCTCTTTAATGGTCAGGAGATATATATATGTGGAGATTCAAACTAGCCGTTGGAAGAGAGCCGTCTGAATCTTACCTACTTTCATTGACTTCTGGCCTTTAACCTACGAAGTACGTCTGCATCTGCAGAAGCTATTTCTTCTCTGATTTGACCGCGTCAGATAAGATTTTCTAACATCGGGATCTTGTCTTGGAGAAGGTCTTCGTCTTCGAGCTGCTAAGCGTCTCTGCTGTGTCTTCAGCGTCTTGGACTCTGCTGCGTCTTGACTCTGCTGTGCTGTATCATTAACCTAAGTTGTGTCTTCAACCTGAGCTGTATCATTAACCTGAGCTGTGTCATTGACACTAAGCTGGGTCCTTTACACTAAGCTGGGTTTCCGTCACTGAGCTGGGTCTTGATACTGCTGGGTCTTTGACTCTGCTTGGTCTTGCTCTGCTATGCTGAATACTTCAGTTGTGTCAGCTTAACCGTGTCTTCTGCGACTCTACCTGTAAACTAAGAAACTCTATAAGGCTTAAACAGGTGAGCTGAAAAACGCCTAGGCTTGTGCAATCATCTACTCGGTTGGGGTCAGCTGGGTTTTGGTATCAAATCAAAACTCTATTAATTTCCCAACACAATGATACCCGGACCTAAGGTCTATTTTTGAAAACACACATGCTCCATTGAGTTGATCAAACAGGTCATCTATCCTTGGCAAAGGATATTTATTCTTGAGGGTTATCTTGTTCAACTCTTGATAATCTATGCACATCCTCATTGTGCCTTCCTTTTTCTTTACAAATAGAACAGGTCCTCCCCATGGTGAAACACTTGGTCTAATAAAACCAAGATCCAACAACTTTTGTAGTTGTATCTTGAGTTCTTGTAACTCCTTCAGTGCCATTCTGTATGGTGCTTTCCACACTGGGGCTGACCCAAGCTCCAGGTCAATGTTGAAGTCCACTTGTCGATTTGGTGGCAATCCTGGTAGTATTTCTAGAAATACATCCTTGAATTCTCGGACGATCGCCACATCTCCTATGGTCTTTTCGGCTCCGGCTTCCCCGTTCAGGTAAACAAGGAAAGCCTGACAGTCCTTCTTTTTCATCATCTTCTTAGCTTGAAGGGCAGAGATAACTGGCACTCTCCTACCCATTGTAATTCCGTTAAATTCTGTGGGCTCTTCTCCTGGTAATTGAAAAGAAATTTTTCTCTCATTACAGAGAATCGTAGTATAGTTCTCGGCTAACCAATCCATTCCTAGGATTATATCTACGTCCCGCATTACCATGACATTCAAATTGTTCGCTATAACCTTAAAGGTTCCTAGTTCCAATTCTAGGTTAGAGCAAACAAGTGAAGTGGTTGTGATCTCTCCGGATGGTGTGGTTACTCTCATTTTATGACTAGCTCGTTCTGGTATGATATCTAAATTATCGACACAAGAACTAGAAATAAAAGAGTGTGATGCTCCAGTATCGAACAAAATAATTACAGGGAAGTTAAGAAGCTTGCCCATACCTGCCAAATTTCTTTTGTTCTTAATTGGCTGCTTTTGTTCGATGACAAAGGCCCTAGCATTCCACTGTTGTGGCTGTTGTTGAGGTTGCGGCTGCGCCTGTATAGCCCTCAGAGGCTGGGGTTGACCATATTGGTTCGGCCTAAGTGCTTGGGGTGGTCTCGGGCACTCTCTCTTCATGTGACCCTTTTGGCCGCAGTTAAAACAGTTTTCGGTGCCCATCTGACAGACACTGAAGTGTATCCACAGACACTGAAGTGTACCCTATTGCACTTAGGGCAAGCAGGGATTAGAGCATTTCCCTGACCGTTGCCTCCTTGATTCGGAGCATTCTGCCGCCCTTGCCCTTGCCATTGCCCTGACTGGTTATTTCCTTGCCATTGCCTCTTGCCAAGGTTGTTATTGTTCTGATTGCTATTATGATTAGGCTGTTGAAAGCCATGTTGATTACCACCCTGATTACCCTGACGGTTGTTGTGTTGATAGTAACCACTGTTATTTCCGCCTTCCCATTTTCTCTTGCCCTTGTAGTTGTTATTGAAATGGTTCTGAGTCTCAGCTTGAGCTTGTACCGGTACGGATACTAGAGCTCGTCTTTCTTCCGGCATTACTGCCTCCATCTCTAGAGCTCTCTCTAGTGACTTAGTGTAGCTCAGCCCTCCAAGACTGGCTAACGACACTCCAATCTCGTGTCTTAGTCCAGAACGGAACTTCTTTGCCATTTTCTCATCCGTATCAACTTGATCCGATGCATATCTTCCCAATTCACAGAATATTCCATCGTATTCCGTCACAGACATCTTTCCTTATTTCAAATTATAGAACTCAGATTCCTTTTTTGCTCTATAAGTCTTTGGCACGTATTTGTCAAACAGTGCCTCTTTGAATTCATTCCAGGTATACTGAGCCAGATGCTCATCTGGAATGATTTTCTTGCGAGCCTCCCACCAGAAGTCAGCAGGTCCAGTGAGTTGAAAGGCTATGCAAGAAAGACGCTCCTCATTAGTACATCTGAGAAGCTGAAAGATTCTTTCAATAGCTCTTACCCAAAGCTCAGCATCGCTCGGTTTTCCAGATCCATTAAAAGTAGGTGGATTTCTTTTGAGGAATAGATCCTCGATATCACGGCGATGTGGAGGTGGAGGTGGAGGTGGAGGTGGTGGGGCTTCCTGACGCTCCTGATCTTCTCTTCGAGGTCTACTCCCTACCCCTACCTCTTCCTCTACCTCTCCCACGTCCTCTTCTTCCTCCTTCGTTTTCAGCTTCCATTTTGAAGATATTCTGAGATTCAGAAAGAACTTATTAGAACACAACTTATCAAACTGACATACTCGATGACAACTTTAAACAAATTGGCTTTTCTTACTTGGACAGAGATAATTGGATTTCGATTGTACAACTTCTCAAGTTGACAAAAGTAAGAACATGATATAAGAAGATTGCAACATAGGAGAAAAAGCCCTCATACGGGGTCATATATATATATATTGGAAATAACCAAAATTTGCCTCCATGAGGTCTTACATCCAAAAGATCTAGACTTTATCTCGTCCAGACTAGGCTATCTGCCTATCTATAATATGCTTCTAGAAATTTAAAAGACGTGATGCTCTAACAAGATGCATTGCCGTCAACAACAGGGAAATGTGCTAGATTCGGGATTATATTTACACTAACTCCCGACTATTTACACCAAAAGAAGTCTAACACATTCCAGATCTATTTACAAAAGCAGAAACTAATTCCCACAGCTAACTGGCCCTAGACGGGTCCATGCCTGACTCTCGGAGACGTTGTTGTGCTCTCCTCACTGCC
Organism: Agastache rugosa; assembly: GCA_031470985.1. Taxonomy (NCBI): domain Eukaryota; kingdom Viridiplantae; phylum Streptophyta; class Magnoliopsida; order Lamiales; family Lamiaceae; genus Agastache; species Agastache rugosa. The sequence continues at coordinate 30,728,295 of CM062601.1, read as the reverse complement.
CTCAGCGGGCTCCAACCACCAAGGAAACTCCTCAGGGTCCTCTTCCTCCTCTAGCTCTACGCTGAAAACTGCTCCCAAGGTCCCTTCGATCTCGGCGTCGGATAGGTGCTGATCCGGTGCTGCCAGCTCTGCTACTCCCTGGTGTGGCTCGGCCGGTGCTAGCTACTCGGGCCCCAAGTACAACTCTGGTGTTGTCATCTCCTCAGCAAGGCCAGCCAAATCAACAGTAGCCATCGGCTCGTCTAAAATGATAGGGTATGGGAGCTCAGTAAGGTCCACTGCAGTCAAGGGCTGGGTTAGGTGTGCAGGGTACGAGGAGGTGATATCTTCAAGAAATCCATAGTCAAGTGGGACTGCAGAAGGTCCAGCTGCAAACTCGTCGACCTGGCTGACCCAAGGCAAGGGTAGGTCAGTAGTCGACCCTGCCTCCTCTGGAAGGACTCCAGGAACAAGGTCAGTCACCGGTACTAGGTCATTCAGTCGACGGTACGAAGTGTGCTCCTCAAATTCAACTCTTGGACAACTACCCACTGTGATAAACTGTCTCAACAAAGCGGACGCAAACAGACAAAAGTCGCATGTAGGCTCCGTGTTAGCTCCAACCAAGAGAAGGAAAAACCATGACTGTTGTTGGGCCCAATCCCTTCCATTTTTGGGACATCATGGCAATACAGTCCACCATAGCTTGTCTATCGTCCACTCCATATTGCTTAACTGGTTTCCAGTAGTGCAGAAAGTCTATAACATACTGTCCAAAGTCACAACCCGAGCATGGAATGAAGTCATGGTACAGCCTCAGTAGTACCTCAGGCCTAACTGGAGGCTTGAACCGGTTGCTATAGAAGCTCGAGAAGCACTCCGTACTCATCCTATGAGAAGAATTTGCAAAACACAAATCAGTAACTGGTAGGATAAAAACTAACACAACTTAAGGGATTCTTAAAGCACTTAAAGAATAAACTCAGTATTAAACAAAAACAACTTAAGCAATAAAAAGCACCACTTAACTTAAGCACTTAGCAATTATCTCAAAATTGCATATAAATCCTAAAAAAAAAAATTCTCAAATTTTATAACTCTATACTTAGAGGTTTCTTAACTCTAATAAAGGAAGAACTCAACTAAACTTTACTTAGCTAGATTCGACCAGCAAAATCTAAACGGTTCTCTATAATGGAAAGCAAAGTCAAATTGAAGTTCCGTCGAATAATGAACTTCAATGAAGATGATTGTGCTCATATCACTTATACGCAAGTGACATTCGTCCTCTTTTGCTTTCGTTTCTCTTTACTTCTTCATTTCTTCGTTGATTGAGTTCTACTTTATTGCTTTGAAACCAACGCTTCTTAAAAGTCTAAGTTCTCAAAAATCGGAAAAATGCCTTAGAAAATTCTTCTAAGTTCTCAATCCGACATGATCTTGAAAACGGAAATTATAAATCATATAATTCCAAGAAGATAAATTCTAGCATTAAATTCAAGCTTAGAATATATTTAAAACATGTTTTCAAGATGTTTTTAAACTTTTGCAAAGAACGAGAACTTTTAAAACTTCTTACCTTCTTATTGGTTGAGCCGGCGTAACGACGTGTTGAGTTGGTAACTAGTTTTTCAAGTTTAGTGATTCGAACTAAACTTTTACTCAAATGAAGACTCAGGTTTCGTTTGCTCTGATACCACTCTGTCACAGCCCCAAATCCCGAAGGACGGCTAAGCCGGAGTGCGACTAGGGGTTGGAATTAAGAAGCGGGGAAGAAAGGGGATTAATGAATAAATGAGGGATAAATCTTGAATCATCAAGGAAATACGTAGAAGTGAACTTTGATTATATAATGCGAGACAATCTCGAAGGATTTCTCGATATAGAAGTAACAAGTCGTTTCAAGTTTCAAGTACAAAAAACTTAAACAAAAAGTGTTATAACATATTAGAGTGTTTGCAGCGGAAAAAGACGTAGATTGACTCCACATATGAAGATGTGAAGTCAAGGCTCGACTAGCTTTATTAAGGATTTACAACCACGTACTCAACTCCCGCCGTCACCCGTCACTCAACCTGCATATTTAAAAACATATACAGGGCTAAGTACAAAGTACTTAGTGAACACATGCCAAAAACATATAATAGATTTAATGGATTTATCAGGCATCTCAACGGTAACACAACGGGTTTTTCATTAAAGGCCCGTGCTTACTAAAATTTCTTTTCATAATCGCTTGCAAGCATTTTCTTACTTTTAATTCAATATGACCAAATCTGAATAACGCCGGGAAAGAAGGCCTTCTTCCGCGGTCGCTCCTCAACGTGGCTGGCTACCCCTCAACAGAGTACCACACACTCCGGCTACCGTGTACACTAATTCTGAAAAGCACCCTCTTGGCTAACTCAGAATCCGATCGATTACTAGTTGGCGAACCAACTCAGATAGGCATAATAGAACTCACAAAACAAATTCTTTTATGCCACGACAATCACATGAAAACATGCTTTTTAAAGCGATAAGAAAAACAGAGCACAGCTCGAGTTATTCAGTAAATAGAATAGCCACATTTTATTTGTATAATAGAAAAGCCCACCTTAACGGTTTACAGAACGGAAACCAAGCTTCAGTCTTCCGTCCTTTCTTCTATGTACGATGTCCTCCTTTAATCGTAAATAATCAAATCTTAGAAAAAGATCAAGAGGGAAACAATACGATAACAGACTTGATAAAACTTGATTAATCTTTTAAGGCTTTGGCGTTAAATTAATAGATTATTAATAAAACGGATCTTAAGAGATTTCAAGTTGGTTTCCAACTTGACTCTTACTCGAGGCTTGGATTGATTACATCGGAAGTCAATGATAAGAATTGACTTAGAAGGTTCCAAGAAATCAAAATAAATTGATTAAACTTGAAAGAAACAAGCTTTTTAGAAAAAATCTGCACAGCTTCAGATTGAAACTGTATTTCAGAACAGAATATTTTAAAACAGAGAATGGGCAGGGTACCATTAAAAAGCCACTGATGTCTAGTTTCCAACCCAATTTACGGATCTGAATTTCATTAAGCGAGCAGGAAGTTATGGCCTCCGGAGTAAAAGGTAGCAAAACTGCCGAAAATCCAAGAACCCTAATTCTCGGTGCATGTTTCCCAAGGCTCAGGAATTGTCATGCAAAACCTAACTTCACTCAAAGCCTAATTTTCCATCATACAAAACAACATGCTTCTCGATTTCCATGTTCGGCATTCTATACTTAGCACATTTTGCAAACAAAACACAATATACTTAATTACACAATTAATTCCTTAATAAATCCTCTAATGACATAATCACCAACTAATCATTTGATCATCAACCAACAACATACTCAAATCTACAATCAAAGTTCTAAACAAAAACATGTATACAACATTTATCGAGCAACGACGGGCGTAGTCGATTTTCCAAAATATTTTTATTAATTCTAATAAAATCATTATAACCATATATAAACATGCTTATTATTTATATACAAATCATTTTATCCAATTATTCGTTTTACGACTCGATTCTTCGCTTATCCAACAATTCGTCTACTTACTTTTATTATAAAACCAAGTTCTATAAGTCCTTTTCATTTTCTTTCTATTTCCATTATCTTATCACATTTACATAAACATATTAACATGCTTAACTCACCAAATCAAACACTTAATCTATTACTCAACAATTTCAATCTTTAATATACTTTTAAACAAAGTTGTTCCATTAAATCTCAAACAAATACACAACGAGCTCTTAACATAGATAACTACTAATATCCGATTACTTTTCTCAAACAAAAACTTAGTCTATAATTTTGCTCGATTATCCGTCTCTTATGAAACGAGAAATATTCTTAGAAAATTCTCAAACTTATACATTATGATCATCAAGCTACTAGATTAACTAATATGAAATCTGTACGATCATATCATAAATAACTTTTAATTTATTCTCGATTTTTCATCTCCAACGAAAAATAAAACATTCTTAAAAAATTCTAATTAATTTACTCAATAATCATCATGCTTACTAGTGACCAATTATGCAAACACAACTTCCAAACTATTTTTATTCATTCGATTTATATCAAATGTTCGTCTCCAACGGTTTTTATTTTATTTTTAGAAAAATCTAAATTAAATATATGTTCACCCTCATGCTATGTACTACTCAAATATGTATACACAACATCCATATCATCCATATAACTCAATCAAAATCAACCTCTTTGTCTCTAACAAAAATATAATTATTTTTAGAAAAATCTGAAAAATCTAAATTTAATCAAGCAATCATATATGAATTTATAGAAGCATAATTCACAAACCCAACATGAAAATTCAAGCTCAATCAAAAACCCCTAAAATCTCTCCCAAATCTAAAATTTTCGATTTTTACAAAAGAGGAGAAGGAGAGATTTTGCTTGGCTAGAATTGAAGTTCTTGCTCCTACCTTGTCAAAAACGAACTCGGATCGGAAATCGGACGGTGGACGAAAGAGAAATCGAGACTTGAAAGCTTGAAGAAACTCTTCCTTCTTCTTCAATGGTGGCTGCGGTTTTAGAGAAGAAATAGAGAGTTGCGGTTTTTGAGAGTGAAGGGAAGAGAGAGATAATTAAAGGTAATATTTAGGATAGACTTTATCTAGATATTAAATTTTTAAACCGTAAATTAAAACGAGCAACGAGATTCTTAGACGACAATATTTTTGACGAAAATGGTCGAGATCATTGAATCCGAAATATTTTAATTAGTCTGAAATGCCGGTTCGTTTTTCGAAAAATAAGAAAAAGTCGAGACGCGACGTGTCGATAAAAATATCCGGAAATGACAAAAACTGACTTTTTGGAAAAAGATTCGTATTGAGAAATAAGTGAATGGAAATGCAGACGTTGCTCAATTCCAAGGTCTCGAACGAAAAATTAATCGGGAGTCAAAACCATAATCCTGTATCCGGTTACTCGATTTATCTAATTAATTTTCAGAAACGAATCACGCCATAAATCTTATAATTGAAAATTAACAATTAAGAAATGCAAAACTTTAATAATTAATAAAATTTTAATTATGACGAGATAATAAAACCCGGGGTATTACAGATAACATTAGCATCATTTTATAGAATAAAATATTTGTAAAGCCCGTGAATTATCCATGTGACCGAGACAAAGAGCTCCGACCTCCGCAGCCCAAACAAGCACCATGTCACTGGTTACCTGCAAATCATATAATATAGAACAACATAGCCTTAATTTTATGTACGAAAAAATATTTGGTATATCACGATGACGTTATGCAATAACAAAACAATCAAAGCATGCGTTGGATTCGCATGAGGTAAACTCCACAGCAGCACATGTCCATTATTTATTTGAACTCGAGCAAGTATCAAGATATTAGTAGGTTTTTATATCATTTAGTGTTGTATTCTATTGGGAAAATAATAAACATGTTTTGAAGTGATACCAAAACCCAACTGACCCCAACCGAGTAGATGAATGTACAAATCGTGTGATTTTTCCAGCTCACTTGTTTAGAGCTATTAGGCTTTCTAAGTACAGGTTCAACACAACAGAAGACACATCAGAAGACACAGCAGAAGACGCAGCTGAGCGGAGCAAAGCTGGACACAGCTAAGCAGACACAGCTGATGAATTCAACAGAGCAGACCAAGAAGAGTCAAAGACCCATCAGTATCAAGACCCAACTCAGTGACGGAAACTCAGCTCAGTGTCGAAGACCCAGCTCAGTGTAAAAGACCCAGCTTAGTGTCGATGACACAGCTCAGGTCTAAAACACAGCTCAGGTTAATGACCCATATCGGTGTTAAAGACCCAGCTTAGTGTCGATGACACAACTCAGGTCTAAAACACAGCTCAGGTTAATGACACAGCTCAGGTTGAAGACACATCTCATGTTGATGATACAGCTCAGGTCTTAGACACAGCTCAGAGTCGAGACGCAGCAGAGTCGAAGATGCTGAAGACACAGCAGAGACGCTTAGCAGCTCGAAGACGAAGACCTACTCCAAGACAAGATCCCGGTATCAGAAGATCTTATCTGACGAGGTCCAATCAGAGAAGGAATAGCTTCTGCTGATGCAGACCTACATCGTAGGCGAAAGGTTAGAAGTCAAAGAGAGTAGGTGAGATTCAAACGTAGTTTGAATCTCCACCTATATATATCTCCTCCTCCATTGAAGAGAAGTGACTGGAGAAACGACTGAAGAAAAAAAAAGCCAACAGATAAATGAACAACGATCTTCAAAGCCAAATCTCTCAAGAACACCCAGCCAGTCAACTGTATTCTTAGTTGTTTACATATTCAGTCATAGGCAGAAAAGATTAGAATAGAAATGTCTTAAGCCTAGTTTGAACGAGTTCATCATACTCCTTGTTCTTCATTGTAAGAACTCGTTCATAGTTGAAAAACCCAAACCCAAACCCTTCTACCCAGAAAAGGTTAGGTTAAGGTACACCTGCTCGAAGCATGTAATTCGAGTGGCTAGGTTTTTACAGTACCTGTAAACTGTAAGTCATGTTCTTCAATACCCGGAAACTGAAGGTGAAGGCTCTGGTTTGAGCTGAGAACATTTTGATACAGTACGTGTAAACTTATATCCAGCTCGAGGAACTGAGCTGCAACGCTTGCTGACTACGTGTAAAGTCAGTGGTATCCTTAGTGGATTACCAGATAGTTTTCTGGTTGTGGACGTAGGAGTAGTTTCTCCGAACCACGTTAAATAGCTTTATTCTTTACTGCTTTATTTATGCATTCTGCTAACCTCTCATAAGCATTCTTTCAAGCTGCATAAACTGACTAAGAGAAAATAAAAACAAAGCTTTGCAATATATTTGAAGTAACAGACGGACTTTCCAAACCCACCAACTTCCGCACACACACAGCCAGCTATGTCGATCAAGCTGTCTTCCAGCTGGATCGAACACAGCCGGCTCACTCAAAAGAGTTTTAATTGAAAAAGTTTTTAATCCTTGGTATATTCACCCCCCTCTACACCAAGGTATCCGTCTTGGGACCAACAATTGGTATCAGAGCAGTGGTTCAAAAGATCATTGTATCTGTGTCAAGTCAGCATCTTTGCTGATAGTGGTCACCTGAACAGATCCTTCAAAGTTTCAAAATATTTTTAAAATCATTATATTGCATACTGTCATGAAATCTTCTCTGTGCAGGAATCTTCCGACATTCTCTGTCGATGATTATCAGATCTGGAAGTTCCGACTCAAAAGCTTTTTGAGTGCGCGTCACGACATGATGTGGGATGTTATCACAGACGGACGCATCATCTTCATGAAGTCAGAAAGAGAAGCAGAAACCTTACCTGGAGCTGAACCAGTACTCCGGCAAGTTGTGAAGCTCTAAAGGGAGTACTCTCCAGAAGAAAGAAGACAAGCTAGATTGGACAGCTACGCTCGCAACGTCATCTCCTCAACGGTGACGGACGCTTATCTCAGCAAGATCATCAACTGCGAGACAGCTAAGGGGATGTGGGACACTCTAGCCAAGATGTATGAAGGCTCAGAGGAATTTCAAGAGAACAAAATTCTCAGTTGCATGCCAGAAGTTCGACAATTTCAAGCAACTCCCCTACGAATCCATTGATCAAATGGAGCTCAGATTCTCCAACCTCATCATCGAGATCGAGACGATCCGAACTGGAAAATATACAGTTCGAGATAAGAACTTGAAAGTTCCTACAGCTCTCTCCTCAGAATGGTATACACACAAGGTAGTTCATCAAAGCAGAACTGATCTTGGCAGCATGGAGACGGAAAAATTGTTCGCCATCTTGAAAGCCAACGAATTTGATCTGAGGATCACAAATGGAGAATCATCCAGCTAGATGTATCAAACAGAGCTGACTTCCAAGGCAAAAGAGACAGCCTTCAGAGCACAATCAAGAAGATCAGCTCAATCAGCTCAGCTTGAAAGGACCAACAAGGAGCACAGAAATATGAGCAAAGAAGAATTGCACAAAGAAGTTGCCATGCTTGTACGGAACATTAATAGGCTAGAACACAACAAGGAAAGGTACAAGATGATCGTGAAGGTTCATCACGACAAGCAATTCTACCCAAAGAGAACCCTAGCTGAGTTGACCTCCCGAAGAAAAGATAAAGAGCTCAAGTCGAGCAAGATAGAAGAAGATCAAGTATTTTCTTCCGACTCAGAAGATGAAGCATTTCATTGAAGATGCCTGCTTCATGGGATTCTCAAACCCAGCTGTTGAAGAAACTGAACTTACCCAGCTAGCTGTTTGGGACCAGCTGTGAAAAGCAAACACAGCTGGACACACAGCTGAGTATAATGGTCTCAAGAGATGAAAGAAGAAGCAACAGTTTACCCAGCTGGACATGGCACAGCTGACTGCATGCTAAAGAGACCTCATCGAAGAAGTGCTCATCGACTTCAAGAGATTGGTATAAATCCTTGAAATCTAGCCAGCTGAGAATTCGAAGCTATGGAATGAGCACAAGCAGAAGAATGATCAGGAGCTTGAAGATGAGAAAACATAGCTGATCATGAAGCTGGAGATGGCCAAAGCTGAATCAGATCAAAGAATGGCTCCAGCCAATGCAAACACAGCTGGAACCAATGCCAAGGTTGTTCCAAAGAGTTCGGACATCATCAAGCCAGCTCTCCAAGCTCAGCCCCGCCAAAGAAGAAAACTGCTCAGCAATCTCAAGCCCAAGGAAAGCAGCGACTCCCAGCTGGACACAAAGCTCGAAGGCAACAGATAAATCCAGCTGACTGGAATCAAAATCAAAGACAGAATGTCATCCAGCTCAGACATCAAGGTCAACCAAAAAGACAGCTGAGAAGGATCTCAGCTGGTTATAAAGCTGGAAATCAACCGAACTTCACATCAAGATTCCAGCAGATGAGATATCAAGCTGACAGACTCCAGCTTGGAAATGGACTGCATCAAAGAAGATGGAATTCAAGCAGTCATCAAAAGTCCAAAGAGAAGTGGACTCATTCAAGGACCAACCAAAAGTATCACTCACCAAAGATAAGGACAAATCTGGGTTATCAATGGAACCCTCAACAACAAAGCCGAACCCAATCACAACTGGGTGCCGAAGGAGTGATAACAAGTCAATGAGGGACATGCGCTTTTGAGGAGTCATCAAGCGTGCTGTGAAAGAAAGACAGCTGGTGATCAAAGCTCATGACTCACCTCAAAGCTCTTCAAAGAATATGTCAAGCGTACTGGTCTCAGGTAACCTTTGGTGATATCTCGAAAGGATACATCAAAGAATTTGGCTCATTTGAGACAAATAATAATAATATCAAATGTCTCTTATGTTGATGGACTTTTGCATAATCTACTGTCCATCAGCCAATTGTTGTGATAACGGTTTTCCTGGTGAGTTCTATGTGCAGGAATGCAATGCTAAGAAATCGAAAGATTCTACCCCGCAAAGAACGGAGGGACGAAGGGAGTAATATGTAGTGGGACGGAGGGAGTAATATTTAGAGCGGTCAAAGAACGGTCCAATCACATTTACATTTATAATTATGGCATTTAACACGAAAATGGATATATTTGAATTTATTTATTTTTAATTTGATGGACATAAATTTGGGTTTATTATACCAAAATGACTATTTTTATGTATTAACTGATCAAGTCGAAAATGTACTCTAAATCCGATAATTGGCATTTTTTATTATAAAAACGTAATTTTCCAATAAGTGTTGTAAATTGATAACTATTATGAATTTTTTTTTGACGGAATAACTATTATGAATATTAATTAAATACTTCATCCATCCCTCAAAAATGTGAAGCATATTTAATTTGTTGTGAAGTATAAAATATTAGTTGAACTAGGACGGAGGGAGTACATTTTTTGAGGAATATGAATATTAAATACATAGAATAATATAAGTTGAAAATTCCGGGGTTTGTTGTATGCTATGAAGCGTCTCCGGCGGTGGTCCTCCACCACGTGCGACGGTTGCGGAAGGTGGCACCGCATGCATCACCTGAAGTCAGCAGCTACAGAGTCACGCGCCTATCGGCCGGACTCAAACATTCACTTTCTTTCTGTCCAATCTTTGCATTTTCGAAAATAATTCCAAAAGAGAAGAAAAATAAAGAGAGGAAAATAAAAATATCCAGTATGAAGATAAATAATGGTATTCACCCATACCCGCCATTTTTGTGGCATGTATATCCATATCCACTGACAACTTTTTGATTTTTTTTTTGCACTTTTCAGAGTTAAAAAAAAAAGAAAAAAAATATATATTTATGCGATTCGACTTATCAAGTTTGGGATTAACTTTTTAATTCTCACATGCGATGCAGACATAATTGCGCGAAACAATTTTTTTTTACTTTGACTCAAATTCTAAAACAAACAAAAGAAGACAAAACCTAACCCTAACCTAGCTGACACTCTATATACTTCTTCAATAAATAAAAGCACAGCGGTACACAATTCATACCGATGCAATAATTTCAAAAGGCAAAGAAAAATTTCACAACCCCCATATCATTCTTCTCTCATCAAAATCCATGGCGTCAACAAGTTCAAGACATCAATCGAGGATGAACGGCAACGTGAAAATCAACGACGTACGGAAGAGGTTAATATTCGTCACGTACCGATTTAAATAGTGACGAAAGAAAAAGCATCGTACATCGACGTCATAATATTGTACCGATAGGTTATGAACCGGTCGGTACAATTTTTTGAATCGGTCTACGCATTTTTCGCATCACAAGTCTGATTTTCGAACATGTTATTGATTTTTTCTTAAAAATAAGATGGTTAATTAGGCTAATTTCGTGCTAATTATGTTGATTCGTGGTAATTTTTTTAAATTTCGTACTAATTAGGACATTTTCGTATGTGGCTATGCTTATGTGCTAATTATGTTAATTTTCGTGCTAATTAGGATAATTACGACGATGCCTAATATGTTTCATAAATTTTGTATCGGCCATCGTGTAGAATATTGTACCGATCGATAATAATATACACCCTATCGGTACACATTTTATTCCCATCGGTACAATATGTTTTTAATACAAGATGATTCGTTCTTATTCCATGGATGTTTTGTGATGTTTATTATATTTTTTGGCACGCTTAATAGTTAATTTAACAAATAAGATCATTTGGTGTTACGTTTTCACTTATTTATAACTCATTTATAAATTTGAAAATCATGATCAATTGACATATATTACGTAGATGTGTGATAATTTTGAAAAATTGTAGCCGATCGGTAAAACTTATGTACCGGTCGGCAGTAAAATCATGTGTTGATTTTACCCGCGCGGTACAAAGTTTTTCCTTATTTCGGTTGGCCGATGTTTTTTTTTTCTACAAAGGTGTGTTTGTGTTCTTATTTTTTGAATCGTATTGTGTTTGTTTCGGTATGGCCGGATCTCCGGATCCGAGAAGATGCTCAACACTCGTTCTCCGAGGATTAACACGTACTACAAAGTTTCGATTATAACGAAGATATTAGGCGAGACTTGTTGTTGTACGGGTCGAGCACCGTTGGATAAATTCATGGCCCGGTTGTTTCGAGGCATCTTATGAGATGGCCATTGGGCAAAGCGCGCGGCAGCGTCACATGCTCGTATCAAGAGAGGTAGAGGTGTACGGCGACCTGTGAACTGCGTACGATACATGGTATCGTATCTGCCGGACAAAATATCCGATTCTCGGCTCGCAGTACGCCATTTAATTTCTCGGGATTGTGGATTTGGAGTCGGCTCATTTGATCCACATGCGGATCACACGCCGGATAATGTGCGAGGCTTATCGAGATTTCTTGTGACGAGAGCTCAATAGCCAAAAACTGCGGACCGGTTTGTTACAGGGTATGAGATAGTTGATCCTGAAGGCGAGCTCCACCTTCGGGCAGCAAATGTTATCATCGCTTATTATTTCCGGATAGGTGGCGATGAGAAACGCGTGCCGGGCTTGGGTATCCAGACGTGGATGATCTCGACGCGTGGAAATCGTATCTCACGGGCGGGTATACATTTCAAAACTTGAGGAACTACACCAAGAATTTGGAAACGCGGGGTCGAAAATGATGCCCAAGTACCATTATTACGGCCTGTTAGGCAAGGATGTTGGATGTTCGAGCGCTATTCTGGTTTAGGCTCGTTTGGTTTCTACTCCCGCATCGAACACTCGCCATTCCTCGGTGTTCGAGATGGGTAATGGCGCTAGGCGTTGCGGGTGGATCTTGATGATCGGTTCGTGCGCAGTGAGTCGTCCGTCTCGACTCATCGAGCCGAGGCGAGCAGAGGAGAGACACATTGACGGGAGGTCCTCTACCGATGGACGACGTGCTCTGGAGTGCATTACGTGAGGCCTATCAACCCAATAAAAGAAGGAATACCGGGGTTGCACGTCGTCGCCAGGTTCAGAGGCCTCAGAGTCCTACGCGTGTCGAGCCATGCACCGATTGTGACACGTACGACTTGAGACCGGGCCCCGTCGAAAGATACATTTCCAAAAGTAAGGGAAAGCGTGCTCGGAGAAACATTCCATCGTCGTCATCGACGGCGGCGCGCGACACGGTGGACGATCTCGTGATAGGCGGTTTATGAAGGATGGGCGCAAAGAGATGACGACGGCAACCGTGAAGAGAGAGATAACTTCACAATGGAGAAATGTATTTTTCCGAGATCAAGGCCTTCTTCACGTACCTTTTTAGTAAGAGTTCCCGCCGTTCCACACCTCGTCGAGATACACCTCCACCACCTCGTCGTGACACACCACCCCCGTGCATTCCCCACACGTCGGTCCAAGGGAGATCGGAGGCGCAGGCGCCGATCCCGAGTTCATCCCGCACGCCCATTCCACTCCCGCTTTTGTTACACCCGAGTGGGTGAGCAAGGGCGGTCCCGAGCATGCATACGACCCCATCGGCATTCTACGAGCACGCATACGACCCTCCCCGGCATTACGTGCCAAATCCCGAGATATATCGTCGACCACCTCAAGGTAAATAATACGTTAGTAATTTATTAATTTTTAAAATTTTAAATTTAATTGACTTTAATTATTTTATCCGTGTGTAGTATATTGAGGCTCGGCCAGCGACTACTTGTCGTCCCTCCTAACCTTGACTACAACTCCATTTTGCACAATCCCGAGCCGTACAACTTATACTCGAGGCGAGACTTGAATATTTAAATGACAACCGAGCATGGAAGCCGGGAAGGACAACAATCGGCTATACAAGTCGAGCCACAAGAAGAAATTCCACGCCCTATTGGTTCGTTGCCTCGCCGATTACGCCGAGGAGGAGAAATGGCGTCGCTATGCAGCCTTTATGTCGGCAGATGATGCTTGCGTAATCATCGGTGGCTCCGCCGTCTATCCTCCGTACGTCCGCACAATTGAGAACACAGAGATTGACCTTGATTATACTGTAAATAATCTCTCAAATATATTCTTAAATATACTCTCATTTTTATACTTATTTCTTCTTCTAATTGTCCAATTTATTTTGTGTGCAGTGTTCGAGAGGTACATCGACGTTTTGCGTGACGTCTGGAAGAGAACCATGTCTCCCCGATCGAAATGCTACGAACACAATCATCCGTTATGTCGAATTCTTTGTGAGTTACTAATTCATTATGTTTTAATTGGTTCACTTCGATGATTTTATATGTTCTTTTTGTGAATTTCGTGCTTTTTATTCACACGAGTGACGTCGAGTTCTACTTCAAGAAGATCAAGAAGTAACAAAAAATTGACGGCGTCCGCTACGAACTAATTTGGATGTCAATGCGAGTATATTACATCTTGGAGGCAAGTCAAGCCGAGTGTAACTTACATCTTATATTAATTATAACTTTTTTTAATAACATATGACCCACATCTACGTGATTTTTATGCAGATCATCGTTCCAAAGGTGCTATCCGGAAAGCATTTCTATGTCGTCCGTATCATTCCAAGGTTATGGACGGTACTGAGTGCACACGACTCTTTTTCTTTATGCACAAGGCGGGAGTTCGTGGAGGCGCGTACAGAGCGGCGCAACGCCGTTTCGTTTCGGCAAAATTCTCAACTGTGCTCAATGAAGGAAAGTATTGGGATACCATAGACCTAACTCCAGCACCACGCACGCGTCTAAGCATCGAGGATGGTCTTTTTGACTAAGCCTACACCACGGGAGCCCGTTAGGCAAGACATTCGAATCGATTATCACGCTTGTGGTCCTTTTGCGCCGATGAGTATAGAGCGCATGATCGTTCGACCCTTCATCGTAAATGGGGCAATGAAGAGGAAGTGTGGCTTTGTATAGGCGTAAAATAGCTCGTGATGTTTTCTTATTGGCTTTGCAAAGCCATGTGCTCAATGATTATGTTTGACAAATATTATTGCTTTGTGCCATAAGTGTTAATCATGTCTTATTCTAATTGCATGTGCCATTTAATTGCTTTGGATAAACATTAAAATGATAACATTAACATATAATCATTTCATTTAAATGGCCATTACACATATTAACATTAAATTGATAATAAATTACTCCATCGATCTTTGAGGGCATGTTCTTCTTATGCCGGCGCTCGTGACATATTCTCGCATTTTTTCGGTGCCGTTGACGGCTCAAGGAAGGTTCATCTACGGTGACCGGACGTCCGCCTGGAGGACAAATTCTCAACTGCAGATCGACGACGGAGTTCCTCGGCGCCCCGCCCGACCGACGGTGGTGGCAAAACAATTATTGCAGTGACATGCGCGGAGGTAAAGACCACTCGATCCCGGGAGGACTGATTCAATTTGTTGGGAGTAAATTTGTAAAAGTGTAGATCCCTTTGCAGTAATCGTCCACATAGTTGTATACATGCGCCCATTTCGCATGTCATACATATAACATATAATCATTAGATTAAGTGCAACGGAAATAAATATAAAATGAAATATAAAAACTTGAGGTTTTCTTATCGAATGGCCGCAGTACATGAACACTCGTATCAAATCAAAATCAAACACACGACACGGGCAAGTCCTCGCACGCAAATCGACATTTAGATTCCGTTTTCCGTCATTCACTTTGAAGATCAAGTCTCGACGGCGCGTGGCGTGTAAGATCTTGAGAGTTCCACCTCGTACGGAGCTTTTCGCTACCGCCCCTTCGTGAGAAAATCGGTAGACGATGAATACAATTGACGTCTTTCATCAAACCATTTTTCGACGCGAGTCTAATTGTCTCAAAGCATGAGCAAATTGGTAAGCGTCTAGCAAACACCAATACATTATTGAATTGTTCCGCGCATTGGATGTCGTGAACTATATCGTCGAATGTGGCACATTGATCGAGCCCACTTCTTCGGACCAATGTTCATGAGCTTATTATACGCTTCGTCAGCTTTCCTAAAAAGAATGCTATTCATTGCTTTCTCGCCAAGCCGACTTTCTATATGCATATGCCGCTTTTTGAAACAACTTGGTGATAGGTTTTCCAAAACTAACCATGCTTCCTGAGGATGTGATAGTAGCACGAGATCCGTGTGGTACGCCAGGGATAGATCGCCCTAAACCGCATTCGCGATACTTAAGTGGCGTACGAGATGATGACCATATCCGAACGACAACCGTATGCCTCTTTCAAATGAGTGAGAAACCATGTCCACGAGACATCATTTTCAATTCGGACCGATCCATGCAGTGGTAAGAAATAGCTTGCTCGTTTCCATCCTTTGCGACCGCAACGAATAATATGCCATTATTTTTCCTTCAAGTGTGTTCCATCCACCACGATCACCTGGTCGAAGACACCACTGAAATGCCGCGATACAAGCCGACAACGCCACAAAAGCTTGTTCGAACCGATCATCATTCGGGCTAACATCGTAGTCAATTGTCGAGCCCGGATTTTCTCTTCGCAACATGTGGAGATGGCGGAAGCATCTTCCACGAGTACGTATATCCACCATATATCATCTCGAGGGCTCGATTCCGTGCTCGTTACATACATACATCGTAACTTGCATCGCAGCCATATTCTCGACGCAAATATGCTCGAATTGACTTCGGTTTAGTGATTTCACCTTCATTGATCATTCTACCCGCAAAACGAGCCGCAATAACCTTAGCACCGACCTTCCGGTACCGAATGGTCCATATTAAGATTGCATGTATGTCTCACAATGAACTTGTGAATATACCAATAGTCGCCATGTTTCCGAGCACGCAAATCAAAAGAACAGTTACTTCCGTACTTACATTTGAAGTGAACCCGTTCGATTCGAACATTGGAACACTAAACTCGGCTCGTTGTTCCACTAAGCCACAATCCAACAAAGACAACTTTCAAATCGTCTTTGCTGTAAAATATCTCGCCATTTATTCAATGGACCGTCATACTGTCAAGATCACTAACAACGAGCGAAGCAAGAAGGCCGGCTAGTGGAATCATTGGAACTAACCAACAGCAAAGGCTCCTTGCTCCGCTTCGGGGCGCAAGTACTGTGTCTTCAACAAGGGGCATACGACTACTCTCGCATCGCATTGATAAGAGCTTGTTCACGCCGCCTTCGAGTATGCACCCACGTAACGAAGTACGCAAAAGTACCAAGGGTCGATGCATAGACGTGACGATCGTCCTCCTCATCGACTCGATTCTCCTCATCATCTTCGTCGGAATCGGCGGTAATTCAGCCTCCTCGGTACCCGCGACCGCCGTTCCCCCGCATAGGAATGTTCGCGCCCACTACTAGCACCCCATTGAGTATCACCACTAGCACCCCACGAGTGGATCGTATCGCAAAGCCCAATCGAGATGAAGCCAAATGTGCGAGCGACTCGTCGTATTAAGTACCGAGGGATTTGATCGTCATAGACATACGACGAAGATTCATTCAAATCAAATGACGGCTCGTACACGCGCATCAATATGCACGATATACGGTGTAGCTCGGGCTAGAACATACAATCGACGAAGTTGTTCATCGTTACTCAAACTATGTTTAACACTTCGGCCGGTTCTAGACGTCAATAAATAGAATATTTCATACTTAAGACTTAACGATTTCGACAACATTATGAAATCAATATATTCCTTAATGCTAGAGAAACTTATCGTATCCACTAGGAAGGTAGAAAGTTCGTTCTTCCCACCATTATACACACAATCGTCCCATGTCCCGTTGTATTTAACGATGAATCTCCTACACTCCATCCGCAAAAAAATACAATATTATTAGAAAAAATAAGATTATTAAAAAAAACATTGTACCGCTCGGTACAAATATATTATCTTAGATAAAATTATTTGTGAACATTTGTCCGTACCGATCGGGATACAAATATATTACCGATCGGTACAATTTATTTCTTTGTTCCGTAATTTTCATTTACAATTTTATTTCAACCGACCTATTCAATCTCGAATGAAAATTCCTTCTATATCTCGATTAACCCCAAGTGAAAATGCAGACGTGTGTGACTTCGTTTCACAAAACAACGATGAGATGGTTAAAAAAAAGAGTATATAATGAAAGAAGTTGAATGAAATAGTGCATGGACAAAAAAAACATTGTACCGATCGATGTTTTAGTTGTACCGATATAGGTGATGTGTACGGTAAGATAATAAAAACACGATCGGTACAATATATTTCTCTTCGATACCATCATTAAAAATAAAATTAAACTCACCTATAGTAATTTTGAAAAATAAATGTCGTCCACTATGTCATTTCTCACAGCAAACGTGAGTGATATTTACTGTTTTGTGGTATTGTGATTCTATCTCTTTCATTTTTTTTCTCAAGTGTAATTTCTTACGTGCTTCAAATGTGTGATATATATATAGACGAAGAATCAATTAAACTAAATAGATGTACCGATAAGATTTTACGCGCGTGCATTGAACACTATTTAATTTCAGTACATTGGCATGCATGACAAGCTTTATATTAAAGCCTTTCGACGTGATGCATTTAAAATATTCGAAGCACGTGAACTGCGTATAATTGTATAATATTGGGAATCATTTTTTGTCCTCATTCATAAAGCAAGTCAATAGCTTATTTGAACAATAACGCTGACGCGGAAATTAATGCATTAATTTGACAATTAACCTATTTTAAAACAAATTAGAAAAGTGCAAAAAACCAAAAGTTGTCGAAAATGGATATAAACTTATACATGCCACCAAAAGTAAGATGTAATACACTATCTATCTTCATACTGGATAGTTATGTGTATTAAGACAAAAATAAAAATGGCCTTTGGGACAAACACACTTGATTTTTCATTATGTTGGGTTGATTTCTTTATTCACTTTTTTGACCTCGTCAATAATTTTTACGAGTCCAGTGGGATTGTGATCCCCACATCAAATCCAGCTCTATTTGTTGTGATACAAATATATTCATTCAAATAAACTAAAACTATATATTTACTTAAGTATATTAATAAGTCAAGTATTTAATTTAAGGATAACTATTATTTTAACCATGAGATTTGATTCTATTTGCAATTTAAACATGATCCGTAAAACGTTGCAAATAATTGCAAAAATTTAAGAGATGTTGCAATCAAACATGCTCAGATTTTCCGACAATCAAATTTTTTTAATTTCAAACAAAGTCCGTCGTTCCAATTCTCAATGAGAAAAATAAACAAACTTCTTTCCCCCTCTGTTTTTAATAAGTAACCTATTGAGAAAAAATTCATGTTCCCTTAAAATTCCTATTTTATCCACACAATAGTTATTGGAAAATTGTAATTATTAGACTTTGAAAATAATAAATATGGAAGTAAAAGTACTCCTTCCGTCCCATTCATTTTGTCCTGTTACTGTTCAACACGTTTATTAAAGAAAAAGGTAAAAAGACAGGAAATGGGTAGCCCCTATCAATTTTGAAGGATTAATTATTTCATTTGTAGGAAACATGACAATTTAAATGATACAGTCCAAAAAGGAAATGAAGACAATTTCAATGGACGAAGGGAGTAATATTTTATGCTTCCTTGATTTTTGCAATTTTTCTTGATAGGACCGAGTATTGTATAGTATGAATTTCAACATATCACAATATCTATTTTCTCCGACAAAATAATATTCGAATTGGTGGCATGGCATACTATGCAAGTAGAGACTTAAGGACAACAAGGTGTAGTGCACAAGCAACACATTAAATTAAAACACTTTACAAATATCGCACATATAAGCTGTTTGTATATTATACCTTGGTGCCCCTAAATCTCTACTTGTCATGTACACTTACTCGTAACCGTATATGAAACAAAGTAACTAGATAGTGAGAGAGAGAGAGTTAGAGAAAGGGAGAGAGAGATACACACAGTCACACACACAACTGAAAGCTCACAGCAGTCAATAAAGGAATCACATCACATGAGCAGTTAGCCCCTCCTCTCTTCCACCTGCACCACCTCTTCTCCTTCTCCTATATTCCTCATCTGCCCTCACTTTTCCCATTTAATTCTGCATTTTCCAACAGTATGTGCTGACAATCTCACCTTTTATTTCTTTATTAATTCTCTCGTTTTCCACAATTGCACACAAGGAGGATGACGGGGGCGGCGCGGATGCCGACGTGGAAGGAGAGGGAGAACAACAAACGCCGCGAGCGGCGGCGCAGGGCCATCGCCGCCAAGATTTTCGCCGGCCTCCGCCTCTACGGCAACTACAAACTCCCCAAGCACTGCGACAACAATGAGGTGCTCAAGGCTCTCTGCAACGAGGCCGGCTGGTCAGTCGACCCCGACGGCAACACTTACCGCAAGGTACGTAATTCGTGTTTTTACAACGTGGGTACCCACCGCCACTACCCTCCCCTTACGTGCTCTATTTTACTTTTTTTTATATTTTTTCACTTGGTGATGTCTTAGTTTTAAGTATTTTATTTTATGTTTTGGACATTTTGATTAAGTTTTTCTGAATATGCAAATTAAATGAGGACAAGAGAAGTAAGTTGGGGAACAAAAAAAAACTTATAAATAAATATGGTACAATTCTTGATTTGTTTGTGATGTCTTATTTCTGAGAATGAAGTAATAGAATTAAGTATAATATATGATACTGATGCTAGTAATGTTTAGTTTGTTGGGAGCATCTTTTATGGTGGGGTCTACTTTTATCATTTGGCTCCAATTCTTTTTCCTTTTTTTCAGTCTTGATTTATTTATTACACAACAGAGTTTACCAGTTCGCTTTACATTTCTCGTGAAACTTTCTTAATCTGTGTCTCTTTTCCTCTATCTTTTATTTTTCATTTATTTATATATTTATTTAAATTAATTTTCCTTTTTTTGCTGAGAAAAGTTAGGAGTGAGTCGGTACGGTATATCGAAAATTTTGTGTCATACCGTATACCGTACCGAAAATTTCGGTATGACAAAATTCATATCGTTACCGCACCGAACTTTCGGTATACCGAATTTTCACGGTTTACCGATCTTTCACGGTATACCGTATTCATGGTATACCGTTTCATCTCACTAACTACAGCTTCTATCTCCTCTAGGTCCCATTAGACTGATCCTTCTCCCCCGCAACCAAGGCTTAAGCTTAATTACCTACCAAATAAAAGGCCTGCTAGGTGACCGAAATCGCTCAGGTCAGTGAGGACTCATTCACTCACCTACTTCTTATCTATTTAATATACTCTTCCAGCTACTGAATTCCGAATTTTCACTGCATATGGAGCCTATTTTATAATTTAATAAACCTAGTAGTTATGATAATAATAATTTCGAGAGCAAATAAAAATAATATCCCACATCCTCAATAATTAAACTCCAACAAAATAATTTTTAATTATTTCTGAAGATGAAAATATAATAATTAATAAATTAAACTTATATGCGGTATGGTATACCATATATATCGCACGACATTATGTACCGTAAGTTCGATATATACCGGAGATATCGGTATATTCTACGGTACCTAATCTTAAACCCTAAACCCTAAATTTGATATTTTCGGTATT
Organism: Agastache rugosa; assembly: GCA_031470985.1. Classification (NCBI taxonomy): domain Eukaryota; kingdom Viridiplantae; phylum Streptophyta; class Magnoliopsida; order Lamiales; family Lamiaceae; genus Agastache; species Agastache rugosa. The sequence continues at coordinate 30,707,306 of CM062601.1, read as the reverse complement.
TTTTCGGTACGGTAAAAGTTCTTATACCTCCCCACCGAGAAAAACAAAGTAGGGTGTTTGTCAGGTTTGATGATATAGCAGGCAACACCCCATTGGCATCATTGATGGATGGGGGCCACGTATCCTTTCTTGAAATCCTGCAAATAGCACATGACGACATGACTCTTACTCATTTTAGTTTTTTTTTTTTTTTAAAGAATTACTAATTTTAGTTTAGATATACAAGAAATCCTGTTTCTAAATAACTATATCTTGTTAGCATTTTTGGAAAATGTTTAACTACTGCTTTTGTCATTGTGATTTTTTTTTTTTTTTTTTTGAGGAGATTGTCATTGTGATTTTTGAGTGTTGCGTGCAAACTTAGAAAGTTATATTTGTGCAAACTTAGAAAGTTAGATTTGGCCCAAAAACAAGGGATGAATATTTCAATTTTATCCCAATTAAATTAGTTTGGTGGTGTCAATTTTATTCTAATAAAATACATTTTGATAGTTTCATACCTACTAAATACAAATTCCGGCACTAGAAAGTGCATGTGGCAACCATAGTGATGTGTGGTGTTCTATGTGGCCAAAACGATGTAATTTAAGTATATTTTTCATATCAATTTAATGTCTTCCATATCGTGAACTCTCCTATGATGTCGGCTAGAAAAAACCGTCGTTTTGACCGCATAGGACACCACACGCCACTCCGTCGAAATTTGAACTCCGGATAAAATTTAAATAAATTTGTAAATTGGACATGAAAGTGATCGCTAAATTTTTGTTAGGATAAAATTGGAAGGAATTTATATGTATTAAGTAAATTGTCATTAGGTATTTATTATGATAAATTTGAAACGAATTTGTATTTATTGGGCATGAGATTGTCATTAAGTATTATTTATTGGGTAAAGCTGGATGTTTACCCCAAAATAAAACATACATCTCTTACATGAACTTTAAGTTAGTTGAAATTATTGTCTCTTATTCACAAATGGCTAGGTTTGAGGGTTTCCGTTATTCAAAATTTCCAATGTTAGGTGGGTGACAGATATAGTTAATTTTGTATAAAACATTTTTTTTTTAGAGAATTACAAGGTATATATATATATAATCAAATCAAGCACTACACCACTATATAGACGAGAACTTTACACCACACAAAGGTGGGACCACTACACCACTAAGAGTGGAACAATTACACCACCACACAATGGTGGGACCACTACACCACCATGTAGGGTCGGACAACTACACCACTAAATAAGGTGGGAAATATACTACACCGCACACAGACGGGATTGAACTCAAGACCTCTCGCTAGCCACTTGTGGTGCCTCAGCTAGCCACTTGAGTTATGTCTCATCGGCAATTTTGTATAAAACATTAAAGAGCAAAAAATGAGGACTTTGGCTGATTCTGAAATAAGCAATGATCATATAAATTTCGAACCAAATAGTTGGAATTAGCCAACTGAAGCCCATGACTCTGTCATCACAGCAATGTATGCATTTTGAATAACAGAGCTTTAAAGCAGCATGCATACAAGATTTGAATGATAGAAAATCTATTTATATACATGCCATTTGATTCTCTAATTCAAAAACATGTGTAGACTATATTAATAGAACTTGTGTAACTAGAGAAAACATATGCAAAGCATTTAGAAATTAAGAAGCATTATTTTGATGTATCTCTATTTGATCATCTTCCCAACTCACAGGGCAGCAGACCAGTCGAAAACATGGACATAGTGAGTGGTTCTGCATCCGTTAGTCCATGCTCGTCTTACCAACCAAGTCGACACACTTCCTACACCCCAAGCCCCGCCTCCTCTTCCTTCCCAAGCCCGGTTTCTTCCACTTATGCTCCCACCATTGTTGCAGATGGCAATTCCCTCATTCCCTGGCTCGTAAACCTCTCAGCATCGTCTTCATCATCAGCCTCGTCATCAAAGTTGATACATGATCAATATATGCACGGTGGCTCTATAAGTGCTCCAGTAACCCCTCCCTTGAGCTCTCCCACTGCACGAACCCCACGCCTCAAGGCTGATTGGGAGAACACCACATTTGGTCGCCCCATGTGGGCAGGGCCTCAATACCCTTTCCTTCCCTTGTCCATGCCACCTAGCCCCGGCCCCGACTCAAAATGGTACTGTGATGGTGTTGAGATTCCTCAGAGTGATCCAACCTCTCCTACATTCAGCCTTGTTTCTTCAAATCCATTTGGCTTCAGAGTGGAAGACTTGACCCGAGGTGGGCCTCTCACGTACACTCCTGGCCCCAGGCAGAGTGGGACGTGTTCGCCTGCTGTGGCTGCGGATATCCCAATGGCTGAAGTGATGGTCTCCAATGAGTTTGCATTTGGAAGCAACATGAGTGATGGTCTTGTGAAGCCTTGGGAAGGGGAGAGGATCCATGAAGAGTGTGGTCAAGATGAGCTCGAGCTTACTCTTGGAAGCTCGAAAACTAGGTAATTCACCATAGCTTTTGCCTGCAAGATATACGGAAGCAACACACACTAACTCGGAACCACTATATATGTTGCATTGCAGATAAAGAGTTATAGCACGACGAGGAGCAGCAGCTCAAGGCCATAGCTGATCTGATCACCAATGTATAATCGGAGGCGGATGAGGGTATCAAGAATGTTGCTTCCAGTATTGATCTGTTAGCAGAGATATTGATGTTATTTATACTTCTCTGAAATTAGTATCATATATATATATATATATATATATATATATATATATATATATATATATATCAAATGAGTTGTGGTTCTAATTATTAGATGCATGTGTGTACTGCTCTCATATAGCCAATCCTAATAGTTTCTGTAATTTGATAGCAAAATTTAGTCTGTGGATGAGAATGAATGTGAAGTAGTCTCGAAATGAAGCGGGGACTCGAAGTCGAACACTATAGATCCCAACAGCAGTATGTATCATGCTTCAGAAGTTAACTGCAGATAACAGAAATTATGGATGCTTTATGTAGAAATGGAAGAGTTTGAAAGACAGAAAATATGAGTTTCTTTCAAGAAATTATTGTCTATTTCTCCTTAACCGGAAATGCCTACATTTATTGGTAAATTAGGTTGCAAAATACAAAATATATTTAGAAGGAATCTTCGACAAATTGGCATGTGGTTAGCTCCCCCTATCGAACACCATTCTTCCACTCTCAAAAACACGCCACCACCTCAAGTGTCAATAAATTTTGTGACAACCATAATAACTATCCACAAGATGTCAAGTCTGTCACGCTTCAATTTTCGAATGAGAAAGAGAGAGTTTGGGTTTGGGCTGGGCTTCTTCTTTGTATAATTTTATTTATAATAGATAGCTAGGCCTTGTTTAATTTTGGATTACAGCTGGGCGTCGTTGAGTAAGATAAAGGGGTTAGACTTATAATTTTGGATTTCAATTGGGTGTTGTTGAATATTGCATACACGGATGATTGTTATGTATCAAGAAATTAAAAAATCTATCATATTTTGCTTATGAAAATCCACAAAAGTGGTAATATTTCATATATATAGACATTAATTAAGAATTTCCATAAACAAAATATGATAGATTTTTTAATTTTCTTAACACATGGCGATCATCAGTGGGTACAATAGGAGATGTCACACGAACATGCAATAGTGGATTTGCCTTGTATGTAATTAATTAATTGATGGGCTCCTAATTGAATGTTTTGGATGGGATTATTGAAGTAAATATTTTTGGACTCCTAATAATTTAGGGTCGGAATTACCTCTTCTTACTGTGGATTTGTTCTTTATGCAAGTTTAAAGTGAATGTCCATGTTAAAATAATTTTACTGTTGATTGGCTAAGTATTCCTACCAGCTAACAATTAGATTATGTGCCATGTTAGTGATTGGATCGCACTAACCAGAATTAGTGTACACAAGAAGGTTAAGTGGACTGATTCCACTAATCCTAAGGGTTAGATTTGGATGATACGCTTTCCATTTCTGAAAAAACATGTTGATAGACTTCTGTGTGCTGCTCCCATGCATTCATATTAAAAGGCTAGCACCATTAGTGTAGCCAGCAGATACATGTCAAATCCTGGGAAGCAGCATTGGGAGGCATTGAAATGGACTTTCAGATATTTGAAATGAGCTTCAAGTATCAGTATAAAGTTTGAGAAGATTGAAGAGAATGGTAAGAGTCCATTGATTGGATATGTGGACTCAGATTTTGCTTCTAATCTTGATAATCGAAGGTCACAGTCAGGCTATGTGTTTACACTCTTTGGTGCAACAATTAGTTGGAAGTCAGCTTTGCAAAGTGTTGTAGCATTATCAACTACTGAAGCTCAGCACGTAGCCATGACTGAGGTTGTTAAAGAAGGTGTCTGGTTGAAAGGGATTCTTGAAGAATTTGGGATCAAACAGAAGTCTGTAACTATCCATTGTGATAGTCAGAGTGCGCTTCATTTGGCTAAGCATCAAGTTTTTTCATGAGCGCAGTAAACATATAGATGCAAGACTACTCTTTATAAGGGATTTGGTGAATAAAGGTGTAGTAAGAATGATTAAAGTGTCAACAGATGACAATGCTGCTGACATGTTGACAAAATCCTTGCCCACTGCCAAGTATAAGTATTGCTTGGAGTTGGTGAGTCTTTTATCTCTTTGATGAAGGATGAAGAAAGCCCTGTAGTGGGGCAGAATTGAGGGAAAGTTGGAAGTTTGTTTATTGGTTAAAGATTGTTTCACAGACAAGGTGGAGAATTGTGAATATATGACTGCAAAACAACAAGTTTGGAAGGATTGATTTGCAAAGAGGGTTGTACGTAGGGACTAAGTAGCAAAGCTCATGACAGTTAGTTTGTTTTCTTGCTAATTTCATGGAGCAACAACAACTTTTGAGCTAGGAGAACAGCTCATCGAAAGCGTCCAAATCGTGCGGCTAAGATCCTCTTTCAGGTACTGGATATAAGTAGTGTTTTGTTGTGCGTTGTAATTCATAATTCATAGTTTACTTCTGAGATTAGCAGTTAGAAAAGGGGAGAGTGAAGAGAAGAGATAAAAGAGAGAAACTGGGTAGTTTTGGGGATTCATTTTTCTTCTTCTGCAATATTCATCTTCTTGGTTGTAACTGCGTGTGAGCGATTTGAATAAACAACTCTGATTAACCCTCTGTGAATGTAGGCAATTTCCGAACCACGTAAATCCGTTTGTTCTTTTAAGTTTTCTGCATTTGTTTTAGAATTTGCATGATTAGAGTTCGTTTGCTTCTTTCGATCGATTTGATTCTTGAGCTGAGAATTGGTTAATTCTGCATCGCGATCTTCAACATCTTGTATTCAACAAGATCGAATAACAAGGTGTGCAATAACTTAGAAACAAATTTGGTAATCGATCTAAGATGAATTAATAAATTATGAGCTTTAATAAATGACAAATCTACTCCATTACTATTGTTGGAAACCGGTAACACCTCATTTCTTGATTACAATATGAAATAAGAAATGTAGGAGAATGAGATTACAAAATGAACTAAATAATAATTACAATATATATAAAATAACAAACTCAAATGATAAGTACAGTCGAAGGAATCCTTCTCTCCGCAAGACGAATAACGCCCCGGTAGTGCTCTCGGTTTGGCGGTTTGTCCCCAAAGGTGAAATGACTTCGTCTTGACGGATGTAGCACCACAATTCGGCGAGCTCCGACGAACTAGACGAGAATGAGAAACTGAACTTTGACAAATGAAATACTATGAATTTTTTCTTGAGAAAAAAGGGTGCAATATTTTCTAATCCAAAATCATGCAAAGGAGATGGTATTTATAGACTCACCACACATATGGGAGATTATTGCACTTAAAGTGCATTCACAACCTTTTGATGGTTGTTTCGTCAGTTTCAAAGCTATTCAAAAGAAATAGCTTTTGTTGGATGTTAATGCCATTGAATTGATCAAATTCAATTTGATTGTTATAAATTGATTTTAAATCAATTTGATTTCCAATAGCGGCGGTTTCATGCCAAAAAGTCGTGACCGATTTTATATATCAAACAATTCAAACATGCATAGTTCAATTGCATTTTGTGTATTGGTAAAACTAATTGGGTTGACTTATCTACAATTAAATCATTGAATTGTTTAATTGATTTGTAGTTTAGACAATTGGGCCGACAACTTAAACCAATTAACATTAGCAATGTTTAATAATTAGTTTGTGAAATGAATCAACTTGTCGAGCCCAATTCCAAATAGATAATTCTACGAGAATTAATTCACCCCCAATTCAAAACCAAAGCCAAGGTTCAAATTTGAGCTCGTTCCTTCAATGTACGAATTTCCCTACAGCAAATTTGTCTCCAACACACAATCCAAATATACCATTTCTCACTATTTGGTTTTAAGAACATGAATATATTCCGATTATTTACGTGACAAGTAAAATAATTCTCCATTATTTAATTCTCAATAAATTAAATAATTAACCACCATAAATAATGATTTTCAAACCATTATATCCAACAACTATTTAATATCAATCCTTTTATCCAATCTACACAAAATAAACCTCGTTCTTCGTCTTGCTAATCAATCCAATGAAACAAAAACTGTTCCAACTGCTATGAACTTTATTTGAATATATTTCATATATATATATACTAAACCTTTGATCATCATATATTATATATCATCTCCCCCGAAGAACAATAGATGATCTGCAGAAAAGCAGTATAATGACGAGCTCAAGCAAGAATGACATGAAAGCAATCCACACAAAAACAGTTAGCTTCCAATTCCACACCATCCTTTTCAACAGAGGAAGCTTAGATGCAATTTCAAGCGATCCACCATAAATTTGAGGCACGCCATTTCCATCTTCAACTTCTGCTCTCTTCTCCAGACTCACCTTAAACCCCGTTGTCGCCTCCTCGTCGTATTCATCTTCAACTACAACCTTCACATTCTGGACTTCAGATTCCAATCCCCTCATAAGCGGAACCATTTTCATCCAACTCTCAATTACACGGATCGCCTCGCTTTTAAAACGCAGCATTGTAGGATAACTTGATCCTACAATCACATCGCCATTTGCAGATACCCTTTCTACTCTTACCTTCCAAAAATTAAATCAATATCTAATTATAACACCTCTTGAAAAAAATTTAAAAAAAATAATACTTTTGGACATTTATATGCCTAATTCTCTTATTTAATGACCTCCATATCTAATCGTTTTCACATTTGCAAAAATGTGAATTCACATATATTTTATATAGGTGTGATTTTCACAATTTTTTTTTCTTCTGTGAAAGCACATGTACACATTTGTGCCTTCACATAAATGAGCTAAAGTGTTATTTTTTGTAGTAGTATTTATAGTAGGTGCTATATCCCTAGAAGTGCTATTTTCTTACAATTTCTCCATTAATTAATTTACCAAAAAAGTTACATAAAGTGACGATCATATACCTGGAAGATACCGAGTTTTCTGTTGTATTCGGATTCGGGCAGTGTCAATGAAACAGTAAGCCTCATTCTGTTGTTGTGAGAGAAAGTGCGTTTTCCAAAACCATACGAAGGAGATGTCATGTTTCTTGAGGCCAATCCAGTGAAGTGAGACGGAGTAATTATGGGCACGACAGCACAAGGGCTAGTTTTCGTGTAGTCGAAATTTAGGGTTTGAGTCATGAAAAAGGGTGCTTCTGTCGAAATTGCCATTACAACACCACTTACTGCAAAACACGAAACGAGCAAGACGAAGAGCACTAGAAATACATAGAGTGAGCTTAAAACAGCCCTTCTAAACCTCGTTGCTGCTTTGATCAAATTCAGGTTAAGGCTGCTGCTGGAGATGAAAAAAAACAGCCATGAATAGAATGAAGTGGCAGCTCTTACCAGAATTTTCTTTGCAGATGTGAAGCAGAAGTTGAAGATGGAAATAGGGAAAGTGATGAATCTAAAAAGAAAGATTATCTTGAAACCGAGGAGCTTAAGCACCAACATAATTAGTCTTTTGCAAATATAATTCACAAACATTATTAATATTGATTTGACTCAAATTAAACTGATCTCGTTTCTATAAAGAGTGCAAGATGTGAATGATTATTTATTTATTTATTACAAAACAATATATGTCTCTCAACGGTTATTTATTTTGTTTTCTATATATTTACATATTTATTTATCCGTATTATAAAATTTTATTAGTATTCTTGAAATTAAATTATCTTCCTAATATGACCCTATCATAAATTTTTTAGAAGCTTGATTACTACATGAAATTTCTGTCACACTTTATCAATTTCTAGTGATATATATGCTATAAGCATATATAAAAAAATTGTGAGAGAAAACCGAAAAATTACTTCTGGTGATCAATGTGCAACGTCAATTTTAATTGATCGGAATTCGATTTGATGTTGTAACAGTAATTATATCTTAACGTAATGTTGTATTATGGGTGTGACGTTGGAATTGATGATGAATTGTTCATGCTATTTGCGATAATTAATCATTTATAAAAAAATAAATGGATCATGTGTGATATGCACATATCATTAACCGGTAGAATTGAAGGCATAAATAGTGCAGGTATAAAAACAGTAAATGAGGCGGCAAGGAAAAGCTCTCTCTCTCTCAAAGCAAACTCAATCAGTAAACAGTAATATCGTGCCTTGATTTCGTGAGCAACTCTGCAAGCATGAGAAATGAAAATGTTGGTCGAAAATGGTCACGTGCAGCTCACATGACTGAAATTTGACTTCTGTTTACCTCCAATTTTTGGCATATAATAATAATAATAATATAAGCGTGCACCCTCCAATTAAACGGTGGATCGACAAATGGTGGGTGTGGAATGTGGATCACCCTATTTTTTATTTTTATTTTTTAGTTAATTAGTGTTTAATTAATCATGACTGGGAATTAATAAATTATAATTTATCAGATTAATAAATCTTAATTGGTAATTAATAAATTCTAATTATGTTTCACAGGATATTAATTAATTTAAATTTAATCTATTTCTTCTTGATTTTCTCTTTTCATTCTCCTAATTCCTCAACTATTCTATTTCTTCTTGATTCTCTTTAATTCCTCCTCAATTTCTTTTAGTTACGATTCCTTTCCATATCGTAACATCTCGCCGCCGCCGATCAGATTTAGTAAAAGAAAAAATAAATGAAAAAAATGAAAGAAAAAAAAAAGGGGGTAAGATGACGATCAATTCAGCTAAACAAAGGGGAAAAATAGAAAAAGAAAGAAAGGGATAAGTGTATAAAATAACACGACCTTTCTGGAGGAAAAATGAAATATAATTAAATCTTTTCTTTTTTATTTTTCCCTATACAGTGCTATACATACTTGAAAGTTGAAACCATATATTAATGAAAGGAAGGTTAATTGGTCCATGAAGTTCACAATTGAAATATATATATCCTCTCCACACAAAAATAAAAATAAAAATAAATGATATGGAAGAAGTCTACTTTCTGAAGAATAACTAAATAACTAAATAAACAAATATACAAATCTTGATCACAAGCCAACCAATCTGAAATTTTGTGCTAATTAATGACCTGGAAGAAGTCTACTTTCTGAAGAATGATCCCCACTTTCATCTTTATTACTGGATACTGAGGTATCAATCCATGGTCCATCCATTGAAACACCTCTCTGTTCTCTACTGTCGTTAGACTGTGTCGAAACACGACTTTGGCTATCCTGCGACAGTATTTCGAATGCTTTGAATCTCATGTCTTCGTTCATTCCACCGTGCTTTACAAGTGGTGCTTGAACTGGGATTTTGCCTTCGAGCATTTTCACCACGGAGCTCATGGAAGGTCTCAGAGTCGGGGAGGGGTTAGCGCACAGCAGCGCCAAGTTTAGCATCCGCAGTGCCTCTTTTTTCGAGTAGTCTGAACCAAGAGTTGGATCCACAAGATCCAGAAGACTTCCTTGCTCGTGCAGCACGTATGCCTTCACATTTCATGAATATCATCATTTAGAAGTGGGACATAAAGAAGATTATGCAACATATAGATAGGAGAGGAGACTAGAATGTTTTCCATGTGCAATTATATAGATAATATGTTTGACTGCATGAAAGAAGTTTACCCAATCAAGAAGGTACACAAACTCCTCTTTTGGCCTGTAATTAGTGTTGCTTTTGCCACTGACAATTTCCAGCGCCACAATTCCAAAGCTGTAGACGTCTGCTTTGTCCGTCAGATAGCCCCTCATCGCGTACTCAGGTGCCATATAACCTCTGAAATGTCAAAGAATATCAAATTTAGTCAATTCCAAACTCCCCAATACAGATTTTGTTCAAGCAGAACAAAATTAACATTTAACGCACTGAAAAATGTATGTCAAAACTGGTAATGTTTTGTGAAGTAGCTAGTAAATTAGTTGAACATGCATGAGCTATAATATTTCTAAATTCAAGATGATGTTAGCTGAGATTCATTTATGTTGTCTTGCTATAATCATGCTGAGTTCACCCATTAGAACAGAGTAAAGAACACTAGACGGCTATAAATGTCATGTTTTTTTTATAAACGATATGCCAAACATGATATGTAATGGAAAATAATATATCAAATACGGCAAAATAATGTAATTTTGCCACAAAAATATACTAGCTTTACGTGACACATTGCTGGCTACATTGACCTAACATTGTCACATAATTAGGCAAATAGTAATAATGACACAGTAATGCAGGAACCTCACTTTTTTTTTAATGAAACCGTATATTCATGTAAGGTAAAGGAAGAAGTAAAATAAGCTTACATAGTTCCAGCAATTCGTGTGCTAATATGAGTGTTCTCCTCTTCATCAAGCTTAGCCAAACCAAAATCAGATATCTTAGCATTTAGATCTTTATCCAGAAGAACATTAGTTGCCTTTATGTCTCTATGGACGATTTTCAGCCTTGATTCTTCATGGAGATATGCAAGCCCCTTCGCAATTCCTATACATATTTTCTGTCTTGTTGACCAGTTGATGTTCAATCTTTGTTCCTCACGACCTAAATGAAGAAACGGACAGATATAAGAACAGAACAAGTATTAGAAGCATATGCAACAGGAAAATTATTTACCAAATAGTGCTCGAGCAAGACAATTGTTCTCCAGGTATTCGTATATGAGTAGCAATTGGTTTGCTTCTATGCAACAGCCAAAGAGCCTAACAAGGTTGGGATGTTCTAAGGCAGATATCATGCCAATTTCATTGACAAATTCACGGTTTCCTTGTTTTGACTTGGAGGATAGCTGCTTAACTGCAATTATTGTGCCATCGGATAGGGTACCCTGGAACAGGAAAAAATATGTCGAAGTTAAATCTCATCAGACTGAGAATCAGCTCAAGTGAACAGCACTGTTTCTGTATTCAGTATTAAGATTATGTAGTAAAACTAAACTTATGGATATATAAAGCATGTTGCAAGTTAACTTTAGAAAGAACGAAGCAATATGTATTTACTTACCTTATACACAGACCCAAATCCTCCTTCACCGATCTTGTTAGCATTATCAAAGTTATTTGTAGCAGCTTTCATTTGTCTTAAAGTAAATTTACCAGTTTGTAGATCAAGTCCTCGAAGTTCTGCATCAAGAAGATACCAAAAAATTGGTTTAGCAACCCAGCTAAAATACCTACAGGATCTAAAAGCCTAGATACTTGGTGGTTTGGAATCATGTTTAGGTCCCTCCCTCCTTGCAAGGGTACTTATCAATAGATTCAAATATCACACCAGAGAAAGAAAGAGAATATTTTCAGCAATGACGTACCACTATCTTCAACGTCTTTTTTTCCAAGACACCCTCTCCACCAGAGAACAAATAAAATCAACAACATGACAACGATTGAAGAAATGACGATTCCAATAATAGCCCCGGCAGATAACCCGCCCCCAGTACTAACATCATAATCTGCACAGAAAGAATGTCAGTCTCACGATGAGGTAGCTGAAGCTGAAGCTGAATGTGGAATAAAAAAGATCCTGAAAATGCTTACTAGGCGTCACAGAAATTGCAGATATCAGAGGTCCGTAAACACCTCTGTTGGGAATGGCCGATGTCCCCTTACCAGTCCAATACAAGTGGATCTCCAAGGTGCTACCATTCACAAGGACATCAAATTCTTCAACGATACTTTTCCTAACACCATTAGCTTTCTCGGCTATATTATAGTCTGGTAAAACCACCTTACCCTGCAAAGTGAAGTCAACAACCTTAAGACGTAAATAGGAGGCAATACAACCTACGAACCTGCTGGAAACTCTATGGAAGTAAATATCTAAAGGAGAACCATGGATCGACTTACTTGTATCGCCACATCAAATATCCTTCTTCCAAGGCTGCTAAAGTTGGAGTTATCAGAGAACACGATTTCAGCAAAATGAAGACGCACTTTATAGCTTTTACCACTGCGCAAGCAAAGTCCGTAATACTTGAGTGAAGAAGGGGAAAGACGAGCTGTTTCATAAAATGCTGCACCAGATGACATTGGAGTATCATTTCTGGCAACAAAACTGCCTTGGTCATTTCCTACGTAAATCCCTGTGCTGCTATATCCCCATCTGTCATTAGATTCAAAGTGTGCCGGACCTACATCTATTGCGTTCTCTTCATATTCGTTTCCGTCAAAGCTAACTTTTTCTCCTCCACAATTTATGAATAGTGAGTGATCTGCAAACGTGATGGCCATGAGTAGGTAACAATGAAAGCTAACTGCAAGTGATTGTAATAGGAGAAGAGAAGGCCTTACAGTTGGCGTTACTGGCACAAGGAAGGTCTGGTTGCAAACACCACAAGGTTCTATAAGAAAGGTTCATATTTCTGCATTAAGGGGAGGAAGTATTTCTAAACAAAAGAAATATGACATCCAATAGGGATCAGGAGGAACTCACGAACTGCTAGATGAATTTGAATGGCTTGCAACTAAATTTCTGCAAAGATACAATGTAGTTTAATAGCTATTGTCAAAAGCTAAAACTCAAGTAAATAAAACAGGAGAACTTACACATTGGAAAACTGTCGACAGCTACTTGCAGAGGACTGTGTGAAGTTGTTGTAAGATACATCTCTGCAGTAAGTTAGTCAAGAAGTAAGCACAAAGAGCTTTTATTTTATGGACTGGTTAGTGAGAGATTCAAATGAAAATTTGCATGCAGAATGATCCATCTTATGCTTGTTGGCCTAGGTTTAGACTCCCGATATAGAATAAAATTGGTACAAGAGCTAGCCACAACAAGTCTTTTCATTTCATACCACTATCTTGGTATCAGTTTTTTTATTTTTAATGTGGTTACAAGAGTCTAATTAAACTTATTTTAGCCAGTAATTCTAGTACCAACAGTAGTTTAGATTATTGTAGCCAAAGCTGGAAAATAATTCTCACATATTCCGTCTGCTATTCAAGATCCAACCAGGTACCTCTCCAGTCAGCAAGTTGTGAGACAAAAAACTACAAGCAAAACATTGTATCAATTCCTGATAAAATAATTAACTGTAAGAGCAAAAACTAATATCACGAAGAAAGTGCATAAAAGAAGAAAAATCATGTAGATATTAGAATTCCGTGTCAGATACGTACAAGAATCTCAGGCGGCTCAGCTCTTGGAGCCTGCCTGGTATTACTGAATTCAACATATTGAAACTGAGGTCTCTGCCAGAAGCACGTCAAAGGTAAACATAGTCAGAGATTGATATATTTATACTTTTACCAAAAGAAAATAGAGAGTAATAGCAACAAATAAAACTAAAAATGTAACTCGGTCATTTAATATTGAGCAGGTACATTCTGCCCCCAACTTAAGAAATAGCAACACAATATGCTGCCGACTTTGATCAATCATTTAACTTGTAGAAAATCTGCATTGTTTATTCTAGTTGAGACTTATTTCTTGTCCACATTTTATATAAGGGAGGATGGCAAGACATAACCAGTATTAGTTTTCATATAATTCCCAAGAAGCAAATTTCTTTACCAGTTCTTGTGCCTAAATCAATGCCTAGGACGCCACGCAGTAGACAAAAAAAAAAAAAAAAGTCCCAGTGGGGATGGCCTAGTGGTGGAGTGGTTGCCTGTTGACCAATAGATCAGAAGTTCGAGTACTCTCGGCCACAAAAAAACCCTAGGTAGGGTGTGTGAGTTTTAATATTTGTAATGATAAAAAAAAAAAAAAGATAACAAATTGTGTGTGTGTGTTAGCCTAGTGGTAGAGTGGTTAATGATCGAGGCCAAAGGTCTTGGGTTCAAGTCCACCGTCACGCGACATTTAAAACAATTCAAAAGATAACAAATTGGTTGTTATTTCTAAAAAGCCGAGCCATTTGATAATTGTCATTAAAAACAACTATTTATAATCTACTACTCCCTCCGTCCCCCGAAAGTGTGGTGCATATTTGATTATATGTGAGGTATAAAATATTAGTTGAACCACACTAACTTGAGACGGAGGGAGTATAAGATATTTGGGATCTCACAATTATGTCCTTTTATGGACTTTCAGTTGTTTGTGTATTGTAGGCACAGCATGACAGCAAAGATAAAGATCCATTCAATTATGATTTCAATCCCATTTTCACTCCCAAATGACAATATCACCAACAAATCGTGTCCAATGTCTAAACTGCAAGGAAACTAAATTTGTATGATTTATACGTAGCTAGTTTTGTATGAGCACAAATCGAGAGCTAATCAAAAGTCCCTCAGGAGAAACAATGTATTCAAGTGTAATGAATCAAGTATCTTGCAACGACAATAAAGCAAGCCTATGCAATTTATTATTTTGGAAGAAATCTGAGAAACAGCTAGTATGATAAAGCTTTCTTAAACATAATTCTTTGTGTGTGTGCATGTGTTGCACAAAATGGATAACTAAGTCAAACACCTTATAATGGCTATATTTCCGATCACAAATAATTCAACTCCAGTATAATGCTAGATTTCCTCAGGTAAAAATGTGTGAAAACAATCTTACAGAGTGTCTAGGAGAGTCATGTCTCCTAAGTATTCTGGAATTGGACCAGTAATTGAACAATTTCTTAAAATCCTGCATCAGATTGAATTGAACATTATGCTGCTGCAAAACTTATCAACAGAAAATACTTCATAAATAACCATACAATACTCACAAATACTTCATAGCTGTGATGTTTAGCAAATTGGGGAAACTCATAGCTGTTCCTTTGATATCAGTTATCCTCCTGCCCAAAAAACAAAAAAATCGGTTATTATTTTAATAATGTAATCGTGCGCACACAAAATTTATTATTTTCTTTATTTCCTTTTATCTAGTTAGAAAACACAGATAGAGAGGATATTTAGGCTTACAGCTCTGTCAAGTTTCTCAACGTGGATATTGCTGCAGGAATAGGACCCTCCATTGATGTGCCTTGCATGTCTCTGCAACAAATTTAGTAGTCTTACAATAAAGGTATGATAATTTTTTCACGTCTATAAATATCATGAAGGTCCGAGTGAAGAGTTATCAAAAGAGCAGTATAAATCACTCACAATCTCGTAAGTTGGGTCCAATTTCCAATAAAATCAGGTATTTTTCCTGACATTTTGCTCCCGTCTATCCTACTGCAAAACATGAAAAAGTTTAATCTTAGTAAAATTTCCCCGACCAACCATGCAGTCCAAGTTCAGGATGATATGCAAAATTGGCTGTGTTCAGGTTTAAACTTATAACGATTGGATTCTTGGCTTTGTACTAACAATATGTACAACTTTGCACTTAAAAAAAAACTTACAAATCAGTCAAGTTCCTTAGCTTGCCAAATGTCTCTGGTATAGTTCCGTTGAAATTATTCGCGGCAAGCAGGCTGCAGAAAAAATATCAGATATCAACAACCAATGAAGCCTACATGAATGTAGAGTTTCCGTAATGAATCAAGTACAAGACACCCAATTTAGGATCAATGATAGATTTGTTCGTGTAAGTTTTCACTTACAAAGGCAAACAAACAACACTGAATGAGAGACATTACAGGTACACAGGTCATATATCAAAATTTAGAACATTTCAAACTTTATGGTTTTAAAGGGAGAAAAAGAGATCTGAGACGCTCATTATACCAATAATACTCATGACATGTATCTTAGCTTAGCTACTGTATTGGCAATTCAGCTTTAAATTTCTTGATGCTTTCATGAGGATAAGCAGAAAATGAAAAATACAATATATGTTCTAGGCTATTATCAATAATTTTGCTCTTCAAAAAATTAACAGCTAAAATCAGAAATCTCATATTTCACCTAGTTACAAAAAAAATGCAACGAACAAAAAGCAAGAAATTATGAATATCAGATTCATTAAGAGAAGCGATTTGAAAAGCTTTATAACCAGAATGTACTAGATGATTAAAGGATGCTTCAATAACAATCATAATAGAAAATGCAAAGTTACAGTCAGCTATCTTACAGCCTCTTCAAATTGCTCAAATTTCCAAGGTTTTCTGGCAGATTTCCTTCAAGCAGATTATCTTCCAAAACCCTACAGTTCATATAACAAGAAATAATTGGTAATAAGCAACTTTCTTCCACAGATACAGTATTTTGCATATTGATTTATCACTTACAGCTGTTCTAGAGTGGTAATATCTCCAATTTCAGCTGGGATTCTACCACTAATACGATTTCCAATAAGAGACCTGCGAAAAATAAACTGTATTATTGTGTCCAATTCCTAAGAGGGATCCAGGATACTATAAAAGGACACAATTTTCCATGCAACAAACTGGCACAATTTTCCATGCAACTTCCGAAGGTTGTAAAAAGGGGAACAATCACTTACAATATGAAAACTCGAAGCTGGCCAAATCTTGTAGGAATTGATCCATTGAGGTAATTTTTGGAGAGATCTCTGGAATAAAGGAGCACAATCAGTCTTCTTTGTTCAGTAAAAAATGCAATCACGGTGTTAGTGTTTATCTAGCTCACTCCAGTCTGTATAATATAATACTCTCTTGAAACTGAAGTCAGTTATAGATCAAAATTTTATGTATGCTACAACTCAAAAAGGTTTTTCAGAATTGTGCAACTCCTTTTGTCATTCTCAAATAAGATGAATTGCAAAAGTCCTGTAGTGCTTGGAGAATTTCCACCAATCAGGTGGCATAATGCTCATGGGAGAAGGAAGAGAGACAAAGAAGAAGATGAATTTTTCTTTAAATCTAAATTGAATCAACCAAGGAGAATGGTACTGCATCAAATGTTCAAACTGAGATTTAACAGTCTGCAAATAATAATTGAAGGTAAAATGCCAGAGTTCTATTGAAAGATGTTACTTACATCTCTACCAGATGACTGAGATTTACAAACTCCTCAGGCAATGTTCCGGTCAAGTTTAGACCCTTCATTTGGCTGCATGTGCAAAACAGAGAAGTTAGGTTAAAGAATGTTATCTATGAATCTGCAAATCCCGTTGAAATTATCTCCTTCCTTCTCAAGAACAAATTTTAGGGATAACCAGATTGAATATCTTATCTAGCAATTTCAAAGAAATCTTTTTTCTTATTCACAATCTTCAAACATAACCACACTGCATAGGAGATAACTGCAATGTGGCTAAAGCTTTAAAAACTTTATAATACAGTAAGTGAGCCTTAAAAACTTTATAAGATGATAAGAGCATACATGCGAGTTACATGGCATACGGTGCTGCTATTAAAGGTACAGTTGCACCCTATGCCACTGTATATTTCAGGTCCATCCGAATCACTCCAAATGGTCTGATTAAATCCACCATTGCATGAGCTTCGATTAAGATAGGGCCAATAAGTGTTGTGTAGCTTTGTGGATATTGTTTGAAGAACTTGAACTGTAACCAAAAGCATAGATTAGAATCGAAAGTAGGGGAAAATGATCAAACAAAATTGGTTTTGGAGTAGTTAACATTTTCAAAGTGTTACCTTACCTAGTTTCCTTGACAATAAAATACCCGAAAAATGAAACTTTGTTTTTTCAGAGAAAATGAAATCAAAGCAGATAAATACTAATGCCTTATGACACTACGAATAAAAAAAAAACTTCTTAACACAATCAAAACATTTTTCAAGATAAGTTGATAATTTGATAGATAGCATGATATCAATATCTCAGAACAATTACTAATCAATGTCTTATGAAGTAAATACGCAAAATATTCCATTATTCCTTATCCCTTTTTTTCTTTTAAATTGCATTTGATATTAAATTTCATTTATGATGCATTTCAATGGAGACACGCCTATAGAAAAGGGCATCATGCTGCAAAATTAAAATAAGTTTTATTTTTTTTATCAGAAAGAATAGAGTTGACATTTTCAATCTCTATAATCAGAATATTTCAATCATGGTATTCTTTTATTACAAGACGTAAAGACAAGATAATGACTAATGATTCGAAATGTATTCGGAATTGGCATCTTTGACCTTGAAGGTCAAAACTATCATTACAAAATTACATACCGCATCCAAAATAAATGTTGTTTTTTGCTTTTTTTTTCAATTCAATAAGAAAATCTTCTTCACTTTTTTTTTTCACTGTTGAGGCTAAACAAACAAACACAATTATGTGTAAAAAATCAGCAAAATAGAGGATAAAGCTATTTTTTTTAAAAAAATAAATAAATAAATCAAGTAAGTAGTTCGATGATGGTAAATGAATTGCTAAAACACCACCTTAAAATCATCAGTTTCCCAGAACAAAACACAACAATTTGGAACCATAAAACTGCAAAAACCCAAGTAAATTCAACAACCCCAGTAGTCATTAATCAGTTAGCTAGTGGCGTTAACGAATAGCAAAATCAAGATAAATATATTAGGCTCACAATTTTCATTATTTTCTCACAATTCTGCATCTTAAATTCGCGAAGAAACCAAAAATAATGTCACCGACAAAAGGTACCTTCATCTTCAGGCAGAAGTTGAGCGTCAGATGTGAGAACTAAAGTTGCAAACAGACTTGCCAGAATGATTTTCTCCACGAAATTCGCCCTTTTGGCGAGAAAAAACTCCATTGCCACAAAAGAAAAAGGTAAAAAGCAAAATCCTCCTCAGTTTGATTGAGAAAAATGAAAATAAAATCCCAAAGTTCGTGAGTACAAGTACGCTGCTGCAGATGAACACAAAATACAAGTTACGTAGAGTGAGTAAGAATGGTAGATGGAGAATTTTAAAATGGTAGAAAATGGAAAGAGTTGGTTAATCACAATGAATGGCGGGAGAAAAAGAGGGAGAGATAAAAACAGAGAGCAGTTGAGATAAAATTAAGAGAGACGAAAACAAAGAATGAAGCATCATGTTTTTGACAGAAATTAATTTGACCGAGTCGGATTTGTCGATTTCGTAGATGTACTTTACCGTTGATTGAGTCGGTATTTATCATTTATTTATTTTGAGATATTTCGTGATAGAAAATACAGATTCATTTCATCGTGGAGGCTAAATAAACATGCATGCTAATTAGTAACATGCTTTAGTTGATACGTATAATATATACTCCCTCGATCCGACCCGTTATTTGTGGCTCATACTTTTTAGGCACAAGTATTAAGAAAAATGTGTAAAACATAGAAAAGTGATAGGGTCCGCTCTTTTTAAAGGATTGATTTTTGCTATTTTGGGTAGCGGGGCAACCCAAAAAAGAAAATGAGTCACTAATAGCGGGATGGAGGGAGTAGTATAAAATATAAATGATAAGGAATGATACGTCGCTCACCTTTAATAATTAAGCACTGATCACTGTTTTATTCATATTAGTATTTTTTTTTAATTTTTTATTGTTTTATATTCTAATATCCTAGAAGTTAATTTTGAGATCATTAAATCTACAAAATACATAAAAATCAAAGATCGATTCGTCTTATTATTCATTTATTTGAAGTTAGAGTGAAAAAGAACAAATCAAACTTTGATTTATATGTAGTAATGAGTGTTCACGAAAGGTGCTCATGAAAAGTGAGCGGCACATCATTCCTATATACACAATAATACGTGTTTTTATGATAATACATTTTTTATATACTATAATAATGCAATTTTAATCTTTAATAACAATCCTAAATCATTGAAGATTAATGATCCAAATTATTTTCTAATTTCTATGAACGACAAAATTTCTATTTGATTTTTTTCCTATGCATCTGCTTAGAAAATAATTTTACCCTGATATATATTTGAAATATTTTTGAATGATGAGTGCAACTATTGTTTAGGTCATCGGCTATATAATTGGTATTTTTCGTAACTGCTTGTTCATGTTTAGAAGTGGGCTAGGGTGAGGTTTATCGTACCATGCAGTTGGATCCGAATTGTTGTTTTTCTTCATTCTCCACTCACAATACGTTTATCGAACTCATTCTCCCACTCTTAAAATTCGTGTCACTATCCACGAACCACACTTGTCATGAACGGATGAAGTAGTACTTTTTATCCAACCACACCGGACGGTTAGCCTCACCAAGGGAGTAGTGTTAAATTTTAATGTGAATATTAATTTTAGAAAATAAAAAAGTATATCACGATTACACAAAACCAATCAATTTTCCTTGTTAAAGATATTAAATTCCTTTCTCCTTCTTTGGGGTAAACGGTTTCATTAACTAGCCAAATCAACATAAGTAATGTTAAAAAGCCAGAAAGAAAACTCCAACTCCCAAATCTTTACATTATGATGCTCAAAAGCATATTGAGCTAAAAAATGAGTCGTTACTTATTAGCATCCTCTTGGCAACAATAATAGCCTCAAACCATTAGTTAGATAGGGCATCCCATCTGTTGTTGAGGTGTCATCTATTTTTGTAACCTTAATAATCTTTGAAATGAAAAAAGTGGTAATTTGGTCTCTAACATTTGTACAAAATGTAGTATTTTCTGATATTTTATTTGTTATTTACATGGATTGTGCGACAAACTTAACTAATAGAGTAATAGTAGTACTTAATTATTTTAGTAAATCAAATTAATCTTTTCTGAAAAGTTTGGTGACTAAATTGTTGCTTAGTCTTTTAAAGTTAGCCGCCATCCTTTGTTTTGAATAAAGATAGTAAAGATATAACTAGAAAGAATTTTTACCTTTTCAAATATAGTAAATATTTATATTTTAGCTCATATGAACAAAATAGAAATGTGACTAGTCTAACGGAATGGAGGTTTCTAATTCTACCTACTGTTTTTTAAAATTGTTAATTCGTACAATAAATAAGTAAAATAATAGCACTGCGTATAAATCTTTACTACTTTTTTTTATACTTTTTTTTATTACTTATAAAAATAGAATTATCTTTGTCAGAACAAATGTGTGTGCCTTTATGAGACACGCTTTGGTTGAAATATTCAAATGGTTCGTCAGATTGACGAGAGCCGCCGGCTGGGAATCCTAAGCCGGATTGGTGTAACATCTAATTAATGCATATAGCATTAAATTAAATTTTTTCGAAGGAATTATTAAATTAAATTTTAAGTGACTTGAAATAGACAAATATTTAAGTACAAAGTCTTTTGAGTTTTCCCTCAAAGAAAAAGTCTTGAGTTAAAAAATATACTCCTAGTCTTGTGTGAGACTGTGTTGCGAAAATTAATTAATATTTATAAAATTTAGTTAAATATTAATAAAATTTTTATTTAAATTATTATATTATAATTAAGATCAATAAGTTTTAATTAGAAATTAATAAATAATAACTGGATATCATTAAATCATAATTATATTTAAGTAGTTATTAATTAATTTTAAAAAAGTCAATCGCACATGAGTATTTGTCTTCTTTTTTATATATAAATAATATTTTTAAAAGGCATTAAATACAGCTAATGTTATGGGTCTTATGGCTCATGAGATTGTTAGATTTGCTTTTTGTGTTCAAAGTGCCGACAAATATATAATGGTCCAATTTCTGTGGCAGCTAGCTGATGCTGTGTAGTTGTCTGATTAATCAATGCTGCCGGATAACAAATTCAATTAAGCGGCTTGTTTATTACAGTGGCTCTATTATTTCAAAATATATAATTTTATTACTATAATCTAATCAAATTTTATTTCAGCGTGACTTTCAGATTTTAGCGATGTCTAAATTATATTCTTAATTAGGTCCTCCGATCCCTTAGACCATCTCCAGCAATTCACACCAAAATACAGCAATTTCAGCATAAAAATACAGCAAAATCAGTAAGTCATCTCCAGCAGTCTGCTCTATATTTTTACACAAAAACAGAATATTCTACTTTTAGTTACGGTTGATGATCCTGAAACATGTGATTACTTCCGATTAGAGCAACAAGATATTATTCGAAAGCGGTAACAAGCCAAAGAAGCCAACACTAGTATTTCTGATATGTTTCAAAATTTATTTTCAGATGGGGTGGGACGTTCCGGAGATGGCCTTTATTAGAAATAAAATGTATCGACTTTGTGTTTATGCTTTTATTATGTAATTGTATTTTTTTAAAAAAAATTGTTTTTCTTGTATTTTATTTAAATGTATTTTTTAAATAATTTTATGTAATTTTAATGTTGATATAATATATTTAGAAATATAACTATAATATATTATTTTGGAACAAAATAATTAAAGAAGACAAAAAATAATAAATATAACAAGGAATAATAATTATAACAATAAAATTAATTGCAAAAAGAATAGAGCAATGAATAGTGTTGCTCCAAGCAATGAATAGTGTTGCTCCAAGTTTGGAGCAACACTATTCAAATCTGTATAATAGAGCAGGATTTTGGTGCTGAGCTGGAGAAGAAATTGCTCCAAATTTGGAGATATGTGAAGATATAGAGATGGGTTGGAGATGCCCTTAAGTAAAGATGAGATACTAGAGCAAATGTCAATCCCCCATCTCTCCACACACACCCAAAAAAAAAAATGCTTAGTTATATTAAATTTTATTGATATGTCTTTTGCGATTAATTAGATCTAAATATTGATTATTTAAATGACATTGATTATCTGTGAGTGTTATACGAATGAGTTTACTGTTTACCGATAAAAACTGTAAGACACTAAAAGCATTGCCAAAGAAAATGGTGAGGACTGAGAACTGTATGTCATTATAAGAATGGATTTTAGTGATACACATATACTTCTATGTATATATAGAGATTGTGACAAAAACTTTAATTACAATGAATGGATGGATTATATCATTTCAGCCCTAAAAAATAAATAATTAATGGTGTACGTATGAAGTTGTAACAACTTTTATTATAGTGATTCGGTTCCGCTCCCTTACCCACCGTGGGCACCGTTAACGTGCCCATCGATCATATGACAATGCCATATAAGTTGGGAAGTCAACCATTTAAATAATTAACTCTTAATTAATCTATTAAATAATTCACGATTTATGGAAACCAAATCTCCTAACAAATCATAAACCAAAAAATTAATACTATCTAATTAATTTGAGAAACAACTAACAATTCAGCCGCCCATTAAGAACTCTTAGCGCCACCACTTTTCTATTTCTTTTCTCGTTTTTCACTTTCTCTTCCACTACTTTTCCATGCTTAACATTACACAGCTTCAACCAAATAGCCTACAACCCTACAAACCATGCTCTCCAACCCCTCTCAATCAAGCTTCTTAAAAATCAGCACACTAATCTTTTTCAAAGAAAAATATTGTAACCTCATAATTTCTGGGAAGAAATCAGTAGCAATTAATAGGCGGTTGAATTGTTAGTTTCTCAAATTAATTAGATAGTATTAATTTATTGATTTATAATTGTTAGGAGATTTGGTTTCCATAAATTGTGGATTATTTAATAGACTAATTAAGAGTTAATTATTTAAATGGTTGAGCCCCAACCCACGTGGCATTGCCACATCGTCGGTAGGCACGTTAAGAGCGCCCATAGTGGGTAGGGGTGGGAAACCGGATAACGATTATGCCACTATGTCACTTTGGTTAACTGTATTTGTATTCGTATTTTGTGACACATTTTAATGTTATATTTATCATGTGTGTTATGTGAGATGGTTAATGCACATGACATCACTATTCACTATAGTGAGTGGTGATGGTCAAATAGAAAATAAAATATAAGAATATTTCATGAAATCTGGTACTTGGCCACATCGACAGTCACATTCATGAAATTTGGGACTATTTTTTATGTACATAAGATAAAGAGGTCCAAATATTTTGGTACCAAAACTTAAAAAGTTAAGTTTTTTAAAACTAAACTTAAAACTACAAGTTTTCTATATCAAAATTAATAAAAAGACTAAAATACCCTTAAATAATAAATTCTCTCTCTCCTCTCTTATTATTCAAACTCATCTCTCTCTCCCCCCTTATTCAAACTCGGTCCCCACAACACACCCCATATTCTCTATCTCTCTCGCAACCGACACCGAAACCCACCAAAAAAAATCTCTCTCTCATAAGGAAGCCTCGACGGAAGAATTGCCGGCACGATGAGTTCATCCGAGACACAATTTGACCACGATGGAGAGGTGTCGACGTCGGCGTCGAATCACGAAGATGAAGAGTTCCTAAACGAGCCGCCGGTTAGTGCGCCCTAATTTTCGAAATAAATTGAAATTTTTTGGCAAATTTCGATGTTTAATTCTTGGGTATTCATGCTAAAGTTAAGTTGCGAAGAAATGTACATGTTTTATGCGTTTAAATGTTGATTTTTGGTGTGAATTTGGGCTGAATTTATATGGGCATGATGGGGGCACGATGGGGGTTGTGGGCGATGGTGTTGGGGTCGATGGGGTGGGCACGATGGGGGTTGGGGGCGATGGGGTTGGGGGCGATGGGGTTGGGGTTGATGGCTGGGGGCGATGGGTATTTAGGCACGAAGGGGGTTTGGGGGCGATGGGGGTTGGGATCGATAGCTGGGGACGATGGTTGGGGCGATAGGGTTGGACACGATGGGGCTGGCCACGATGGCTGGGGGCGATGGCAGTCCATCGTGACTTTGCCATCGTACCCAGATAGGCCGGTCTTTTTTTTGTGTTTTGTCTTGTTTTTTTTTTAATTTGCTCGTGAATTTATTGCTTATGGTTGCTCGTTTTGTTATTGCAGGAGGGTTGTGTGTGGAAAAGGCCCACGTTACGGGCTGTGACACGTGGAATCAATTTGTATATGCGTTGTGACGTGTTTAAAGATATACTTTCCACGATGCATCGCATTGGCGGGTCTAGACACGGAGAGCGTGCGATAGAGCACTTTACCTCCGGGGTCGTAGGCAGACTGATTAGAGTTAAGCGGACGGGCAGTGCTTCTGGTGCCCTTCACCACCTTATAATCCGACAGCTGCAGGGCGACCACATACCCCCGCATGAGTCGCCGCTAACACAGAATTGAAAGAGAGAGAAAGAATGGTGGGGGACAAAATCTTTGACTGGATGGGGGACCATTTTGAATTTTATTGTTTTTGTGTTGTTGTTGGTTTTTTAGGGTATTTTAGTCTTTTATATATTTTGGTATGAAAAACTTATAGTATTATGAATCAAGATATATATCTTATATCTTTTATTCTTTGGTATTTAAAAAGAGTTCCCCTATAAGATAAATTTACATTCATGTGCAATAGTATATAAATCTCATGAGTGAATTACCACGCTTGGAAAACTATACGCGATAAACTCTACCTATATGGTAGGTTTAGAAAAGTTTATTATATTTAAATCTGTGACAAATCAACCTTCAATATTGGTCCAGTAATTTCTGATTAATTTCTTAAGACATTTAGTCAATTAAATGGCACTGCAAATATAATTCTCTGAGGAAACTACAATCAATCAGTTCCCAATACAATATGTCATTTATTTTTATATAAACATGACTTTTACACTTTTTCTTTACAACACCACTTTTAATTATTGTAACAAAAACATGATTTATAATTTGTGCAATTTACAATAATTAACGATCAAATTTTCGACTAGACCAAACTGATGTGGCATAAGTTAATATCGACTACCATACCTTATTTTCTCAAGTTTGTCGATGATCAACGGAAAATTCATATACCACATCACTTTGGCCCAACCGAAAAATCGAATCGAGCATAAATTCTTAAGTTTTATTTTGTGCAACAATTTAAAAGTCAGTGTCAGCCAAAAAAAAAGAAGTAAAAATCGTTTTAATAAATTAATGTAGAAATAGGCAAATTATTGCAGATATCGCTTTCCCTTATCCACATCAAATTAATCTGCAGATGCGTAAACAGCCAAATTGAAAATTGAAAAGTTTAAACATATCAAAATCAAATAATTGAGCAAGTGGCAAATTAAATATTAAAGCTGAGTTTGACATTAGGACTTTAAGAGGTCAAACTTGTATGTCGAGTTTGATACTACAACTTGGATTCAATTATTATAACTTAAAATCTTACTGTTCATTTTTTTAATTAACCGGACAACTGTGAATATGTGAATGATTAATTGTATATGCCTATATTTTTGAAATAATTTATTATCATATACTCCCTTCATTCCCGAATAAATGTTTTGAGCTACCAATTTTTTTTTTTCTGAATAAGTATCTTATTATAGTTTTCAATACAAATTTTAGACTAAATTATCACATAATTAAGGATGAAATGTGTTATTTAGTCTATTGTTTTGGTATTCGTTTTTTTTGTGCTGTGGGAGTAATAAATAGTTTTAACAACCCATGAATAGACTTTTCATTGAAAATTCCGAACTTTGGTAGCGTAATTGGTCTTACAAACTTTTTCTACTTTTTTTATTACTTTATGTTGGGGAATTGAATTCCACGTAAATCAAATGTGTGTGAAACCATGCATGTACACACAGCTTTGCCTTGTTGAATTAAAAAATATTTTGCATGAGAAAGTTTTGAAGAATTGAATTACTTCTATTTTCGACAGTCAATATTGTTGTCTGCCCAGTGGAAGTCCAAATTTTTTCCAAATTGTATGTGCCTTATATTAATGACGAGACTGTTGTGTCAATATATAAATAACAAAACTTTTTCTTGTAGAAATGTTACTACAAATTCCACAAATATTGCAATTAAAGACAAGAAAAGGGAAGAGAATATTGTAGACTTATTCGGAAAGAAGTAGGAATTTAATTATTTTGCTAATTTAAATCTCAATAGGTTTTTTAGAAAAAGTGACTCTCTTTTTTTCCCTATAATGATAAATTGAATAATCAATCCTTAAATGATATATTATAACCTTTAATTTTTAATTAATAATTTTAATAAAATATAAAGTAAAACGTCATTACATTTTTTATTCTTCTGTCACCTCTAAGCAGTAAACTGTATCTAAATAGGAAAAAAAATGGCAATTTAACTTTTACAGTACGTACTCTATTCATTTAAAAAAAAAAGTTTTACACTATTTATTTTGTTTACCATAAATGATAACTGCAATTAAATCATTATTGCAAAAAGGAATGTGAAAATGGCTAGGAAGCTTCTTTATTTTTTCGAAATTCTTTTGATGTGAATTCACAATCTTAAATCAAAAGGATTAGTATACTACTAGTGTGTATCCCGTCGATCCCGTCGAAAATCGACGGTGAACTACATTATAAAAATAAAATACATCAAAAAGGTCGTTTCTTTGATTTTATTGTCCTTCCTTTAACAAATATTTTTATTTTTATTATTATTTTGCAATATATAAGCATGAACATTAAAAATAATTTTATATTATTTCGGAGTGATAATATTTTGATAATTGATCAAAAAGAGTGTTTCTTTGATTTTATTTCACTTTCTTTAGTTGCAAAAAATCAATAGAAAACAAACTATTTTTTTTTACCTCACAATTTGTTAAAGATTTCATTGTATACGATGTTAATTGTTGTGTACGTCTGATCGTCTCGTCACAAAGTCAAATTTTGAGAATTATCCCTGCGCGTATATATATGCAAATCCAAGAATTGTAATTGAGAATACGTATTTTTCAGATTTTTATTTTATTTATATCAATTTAAAAATTTGTTAAATCAAACAAATTAATATTGACAACTTAATAAATTTTTTTTTTGGTAAATAGATTTTATTTAACCAAAAGGCAAGAAACCCATCTTCTTACAAACAAAGAAACTAAAAAACAAACAGAAAGCATCATGCCTAGGGATGGCAATTTACCCGCGGATACCCGATACCCGCGGGTACCCGACCCTAATAGGTGCGGGTTTGAGGGGCATTTGATATCCATGGATAGCTTTATGGTTAGAAAATACTATCCATTTAGTTCGCGGGTACGGGTATGGATAGTTACTACCCGTACCCGCGAAACCCGTTTGCCCGCAAAAAATACCCGCGAAAAATACCCGCGAAATATCCACGAAATACCCGATTATTACCCGACTATTTTTTAATATATGTAATATATATTTGGCCAAATATTATTTAATATAAATATATATATATTTGGCCCAAAAAAGTCCAACCCAAACCATACTCCAAAACCCACTAACATTCTAGCCTTTCACCACCGAGACCAATTTATTCAAAATTCAAAACATAAAGTCTGACTCTGAAACACACACATTCACCTAATTTCTAACTAATAGCCTATATTGCACCGCAGCGCCTCTTCCATCAATTTCTCTCTCTCACTCTGTCACTCACCGTCGTCGCTGCAGGGCTTGTTACCGCCCCCGCCGCATCGCCACCGCACTGCTGCCTCCTATCCTCTCACCGCATCGCATCGCATCGCCTCTCTCTCATTCTTTTCTTCTGTGCATCGCATCTCACACCGTTGTCGCCGCAGGGCTTGTTACCGCCCCCGCCGCGCTGCTGCTTCCTCTCACCGGTGACGTGGAACGACGCCAGCTACTACCTAACGCGATTGTTCTGGTAATGGAAAATCCCAATTGAATAAATTCAGCTTTAGGTAGTATTATATGCTTCTCTATCACAGTATTATTATATGCTTCTCTGTCGTGATTGTTCTGGTAATGGAAAATCCCAATTTCCACGGACTATCGGTGTTATCATGGTCTTCTTGTTGTGATTTTCAGCAGAATCAAAAACAAATTTTCCAGCTTTCCCCAAAGCTTGAGCTATTTGATTAAGTTCCAATTCGCGGGTTGGTGGATACCCGCGGGTGGCAGGTTGGCGGATACCCGCGGGTGGCGGGTTGGCGGATATCCGACGGGTGACGGGTATCCGCGGGTGACGGGTATGGGCAGAGAAAATTACCCGTCACGGGTGGCGGGTACGGGTTTTCTCGCGGGTACGGGTATGGATATCCACTATCCGTGCCCGCCGTACCCGATTGCCATCCCTAATCATGCCTATCATGTTGCTAGCAAACTAGCTATCTTAGGATCTTTATGACAACACAAAGCCACTTAAATTTGGCATGCCTTCACAATATTTTCTTCACTTGTCTGAACACCTTGGAATCTCCTGAAATTCCTCTCTCTCCAAATGTGGTATACTGCAATGGCCACAACAGTTCTATACATTAATTGCTTCCCATATTTTGTTTTACATTGAGAGCTCACATATTCCTGATCTTCTCTCCATCCTTGGGGTTGCCTTGGGATTCCACTCCATAACGTGAGGTCTTGCCAAATCTTAGCAGAATACTCACATTTGAAGAATAAATGGTTTATATCTTCATTCTCTTTGCCGCACAGAAGACATACCTGATCACAACCAATACCAAACTTTATCAATTTATCACAGGTGGTCAGCCTCTCTAACATAGCTAGCCATGTTATGAACACATACTTTAGGGGAGCAATGTTTCTACATATGAGTTTCTTCCAGTTCACCTTCTGAATATTACCTCTCATTTTCACATACATTTTTCTTATAGAGAAGTCCTGTTCCAGAAGCATGCTCCTTCCATCTGTCACATTGTGTAAATACTCTCTTGCTGCCAAAATTTTCCTAATAACCCAAGACGCTTGAGTAGGTAGAGTCATGGTCATCAAGTTTTGATGTTTCACATAATATCCATGGACCCACCTCACCCAAATTTTATCTTTCTTCTGCGCAATGCACCACAACAGCTTACACAAAGCTGCTTTGTTCCAAAGTTGAATGCATACTATATTCCACCCTCTTGCTGCTTTAGGTAGGCACATTTGGTCCCACGCAACAAGGGCTCTTCGTGTAAGACCTGATTTGCATGTCCAAAGAAAGGACCTACAAGCTGCTTGAATACTCTTTATAACTTTTGAGGGATTATTGAAAGAATAAG
This sequence comes from Agastache rugosa, assembly GCA_031470985.1. Taxonomy (NCBI): domain Eukaryota; kingdom Viridiplantae; phylum Streptophyta; class Magnoliopsida; order Lamiales; family Lamiaceae; genus Agastache; species Agastache rugosa. Next base: position 30,677,158 of record CM062601.1, on the reverse strand, counting down.
TTCAATTGCAATTTTGGATTCATCTATCATTATAGACAGCACGAACAAAGAGAAAGTGACAGGCATATAAAATGAAAATGCTTCCTCATTTCTAAGATCTAGCCATCTCGGGATTTCTATCAACCAAGTCGTCGAGAATAAACGAACTGGATCGTGTAACTTCATTCAAAAACGAAACTCTTTTTGAATTATTATTCTGAATTCCATTTTTATGGAATACTATGTTTTCCATTTTTTCTCTATTCAGAGACAACTGGCAGAGGAATTAAATGAAAAACATGATGCTACTAGTCTAGAAGTGAGAAAAAGAAATCTCTTTTCTTCTGTAGAGGGTGGGGCGGCTTCCCCTATAACAATAATGTCTCCGAAGCTGCTGTGGTACCTGCTTGTCCAATAAGGAAGGCCTATACGAAGGTTATAGAATTCAGCTAATCCTGATATTGAAAAGGAAGGTTAAAACCACAAGTCGAAGATCGAAGTCACTGCACTAGGCCCCGAACGGGCCACTTTACTCCAGGACGGCAAAGACCTTCACTCGCATACCGTGTATTCACCTCTCCCTCAGAAACACGTACTTTGCTTGAAGTCTCGGAAGTCTCGCGTACTAGCTAATAAGTCTGAATGCTAAAGAGCACAGACTTTATTAGTTGAATCCTACCAGTATATGATAGTAATTTTGAGGACCAGCAGTCGATTCTTGCCAAGATCTTCTTGATAAGAGGTTGACATTGGATTACATAGAGTTTCTTTGTAGAGAGGGGGACTCCCAAATATTTAAATGGTAATTCTCCAGCCGCCATGCCAAACTCATTAAGAATTTCCTCCTGATGTCTAGTATTTACTTCCCCAAAGTAAATGATGCTTTTGGCTTGGTTTGCTTTCAGCCCAGAAACTATAGAGAATTTTTGAAAAGCATTCATAAGTTTTCTCACCGAGCCTATGTCTCATCTAGTAAAAAGAAGTAGGTCATCAGCAAAGCAAACATGCACCAGCCCAAGTTTTTTGCACCGAGAATGATAGTGAAACTGCTTATCCAGTTTTAGCTTCATGAGGCATCTATGAAGGTACTCCATGCTCAAAAGAAAAACGTATGGTGATATTGGATCACCTTGTCTGAGTCATTTCTTGGCTGCAAATGGCTCAGTTACATCTCCATTCACATTTATAGAATATGACACAGTGGAGAGACAAGCCATAATCCATTTCACAAATTGGTAGGGAAATCCTACTTCCAGCATGAGATGTTTTATAAACGGCCATTCCACCGAGTCATAGGCCTTTTGTATATCAATCTTGATCATACATCTTGGGGATACATTATTCATGCTGTAACCTTTGATCAATTCATGGCTAATCAGAATATTTATCAAAAATCATTCTCCATTTAATAAACGCATATTGATTCTCACTGATGATGTGGTCCAGAGCCATCTGCATCCTGTTAGTTAAGGTTTTAGATATGATTTTGTATAATATACTGCAGCAGGTAATTGGTCTGAAATCTTTGATGGTGCTGACATTAGCTGTCTTTGGCAACAAAGTGATCAGAGTAGTGTTAATTGCTTTAGGTAAGTACCCACTTACAAAGAAGTCCTTTACAGCAGTTACCACATCTTCACCAATCACATTCCAGCAATGTTGAAAGAAATATACATTATATCTATCAACTCCAGGAGCTTTCTAAGGATTCATACTGAACAAAGCATTTGTAATCTCCAATGTTGTAAAGGGAGAGCAGAGATATTGTTGGAGTTCTATGGTCAGTACAAACCCTCTTTTGATAATTCTTTTATCCACCATTGGAAGAGAGGGAGCGGCACTGCCCATTAGATTCTGATAGAATTCCTTAATCTTCTCTTGAATTTGATGTTCCGTGTAGCATCTTGTACCATCTGATTTGATAAGCAGCTTTATGGCATTCCCACTGCTTCTAGCTTTGGTGTATGCATGAAAAAATTTAGTATTGGCATCACCAAGTTTGATCCAATCTACCCTTGATTTCTGGTGCCATATTCTCTCTTCTATATTACTCCATTTCTCTAGCTCCTTTAAAAGTTGTCTTTCCTATGTGATTAACATATCATTCATCTTATCCAAGGAAAGTTGCTGCTGAGTATGCATAAGCGATTGCCTTAGGCCATTAATTTTATCAGTTAAATGCTTGAAATGAGCCACATTGAGTTGTTTCAGAGGTTGTTTCAGGTGTTTAAGTCTATACCAGATATTCAACAATTTTTTATCATGGCATTGCAGTTCCCATGTCTCTTTAAGAATCTGAGTGAAGTCCTTGTGCTCAGTAAGTACATTCAGGAACTTGAAGGGGCGCTTCTTACCACTATTTTCTAACTCAGTAGAAATGAGCTGGGGGCAATGATCAGAAATCCCATTCTCCATTAATTCAACAACATCAGCATACTCTCTAAACCAGCTTGGATTGGAAACTGTTCTATCAATAAGGAAGAGAATCCTATCATCACCTTGTTGATTATTGCACCAGGAATAGTCATGTCCTACCATTCTGATTGTGGTGAGCTCATTTAGTTGCATACATTCAGCAAAATCCTTAATATCAGCTTCACATACTGGATTTCCTTGGAATCTATCTTCTGCTCTCAAAACTGTATTAAAGTCTCCACCTATGATAAGTGGTGATGGGATATTTTGGCAAATTTGATCCATAAACCGCCACAAACTTTTCCTTTGGTCACTTGTGTTAAAAACATACACATCAACCATGTTAAATGTTTTTTCTGTTTGGAGATCAGACAATATGCAGTGGATCCCTTGAGCAGTACTTGCCACGAGTTGAATATCCAGTTTTCTAGGATTCCATCCTAGCCAAATCCTTCCATTTTCTGCATGGGAGTAATTGTGTAGAAATTCCCAGTTACTATTTATTTTCCCAGATATCATTTTAAAGTTACCAATCTTGATTCTAGTTTCAAGCATGGCTATACAATCCACCTTATTCTTCAGCAAAAAGTTTTTTATTTCTTTTTGCTTAAAGGGCTTATTGCAGCCCCTTACATTCCATAGTATGAACCTCATTTTGACACAGAGGGGTTAAGGACCCTGCCCTCTATTCCTGGTTCACTTGTCCCAGCTTCACAAAGCATTTGGTAAGTATTTCTAGTTCTTATTTCAGGTGGATCCTCACTCACCACTTGACTAAATGTTTTCCTTGGTAGTGACCAGATTTCTCCCTCATTCTCATGTTCTTGCTGTTTGGTCAGTGGTGGTTGAGCTTTGACAACTTGCACAGCTTGTGATACATGTTTTGGCGCCATTGTTGGTGCTTTTTTATCTGTTGTGGCATCTTTTGTTTTTCCTTTGCTTTACAATTATGGCCTGCTATTTGACATTTTTTACAGAACGGTAGCAACCAGTCATATAGCACTTTCTGTTCCACCTTCTTTCCATTGGCACCTTCAATAATGATTTGATGCTTCAGAGGCTTAGTCACATCAATCTCTATTAACAATCTAGCAAATGATATGCGGTTTTGAGTGGAAGTACATTCATCCGCATAGAGAGGATTTCCCAATGTGCTCCCAATCCGACTCAGTGATTGTGCACCCCGACAATTAAGTGAAAGATTAGGTAATTATTGGACCCAAGACGGATACCTTGGTGTAGAGGGGGGGTGAATACACCAAGGTTTAAAAACTTTTCCAAGTTAAAACTCTTTTCGGAGAGCTGGCTGTGCTCGATCCAGCTGGATGGACGCTTGATCGACACAGCTGGCTGTGTGAGTGTGTGTGCGGAAGTTGGTGGGTTTGGAAAGTCCGTCTGTTGCTTCAAATTATATTGCAAAGCTCTGTTGCACTTTTCAGTTAGTCAGTTTATGCAGCTTGAAATGTATGCGTGAGAGGTTAGCTAAATGCATAAAACAAAGCAGTAAAGAACAAAGCAATTTTAACGTGGTTCGGAGTAAGACCTCCTACGTCCACGACCAGGTTCACTGGTAATTCACTACCACTTGATTTCCAAGTACCAAGCAACTTCACAACTCAAACCTGAGTTGTGTTCCAACAGTTTACGGGCACTGTCAAGCCTACATCTTCAGTTTGCAGGTACTGAAGAACCTTCCTTACAGTTTACGGGTACTGTAAAACCTAACCACTCGAATTACACGCTTCAAGCAGGCGTACCTTTACCTAACCTTTCTGGGTTTGAGTTTGGGTATGGGGTTTCCAACTATGAACGAGTTCTTACAATGAAGAACAAGGAGTATGATGAACTCGTTCAAACTAGGCTTAAGATATTTCTATTCTGATCTATTCTGCCTAAGACTGAATATGTGAACAACTAAGAACACGGTAGTAGGCCGGTGTTCTTGAAAGATTTGGCTTTGAAGATCGTTGTTCATTTTTCTGTTTTCTTCTATTTCTTCAGTCGTCTCTTCACCAGTCACTTTTCTTCAATGGTGGAGGAGATATATATAGGTGGAGATTCAAACTAGCCGTTGGAAGAGAGCCATTTGAATCTTACCTACTCTCATTGACTTCTGGCCTTTAACCTACGAAGTAGGTCTGCATCTGCAGAAGCTATTTCTTCTCTGATTTGACTGCGTCAGATAAGATCTTTTGACATCGGGATCTTGTCTTAGAGAAGGTCTTCGTCTTCGAGCTGCTAAGCGTCTCTGCTGTGTCTTCAGCGACTTGGACTCTGCTGCGTCTTGACTCTGAGCTGTGTCTTAGACCTGTGCTGTATCATTAACCTGAGATGTGGCTTCAACCTAAGCTGTGTCAATAACCTGAGTTGTGTTTTAGACCCGAGTTGTGTCATCGACACTGAGCTAGGTCTTTTACACTGAGCTGGGTCTTTTACACTGAGCTGGGTTTCCGTCACTGAGCTGGGTCTTGATACTGCTGGGTCTTTGACTTTGCTTGGTCTCGCTTTCGCCGAGTCCGTTTTGCCGAATACCTCGGTATGCTTAGCTGTGTCTTCTGCCATGTCTTCTGCTGTCTTCAGCGATTCTACCTGTAAACTTAGAAACTCTATAAGCTCAAACAGGTAAGCTAGAAACAATACAAGGTTTGTACATTCATCTACTCGGTTGGGATCAGCTGGGTTTTGGTATCACTTCAAAACATGTGGGATTACCTTAAGGATTTCTTTCTCAAAGCTAAAATATGCTGCCCAATCTTTAACTATCATAGGTTTGTTGACCAGGGTATGAGGCCCAGAATACAACACCCCATTTTTCTCCTCAGTTGTCACAAACCTTACCACATAATATCCCTCAACATGATAGAAAATTTCTGGTTTGTTTTCTACATGACATTGCTTCATGAGGTAGGAATTAAGATAAGAAATGGAGGGAGAGTCCCCAATCACATATAGAATGACTGCATTTTTCCATTTAGCAGCCTTAATCTCAATATCTTTTTTTTCAAGACAAGCAACAGGATTTCCATTTTTCAAAGTAGGAGCGATGAAATCAAGTTTCATACCTGTTTTGGCCGGTTGTTTTGCAATATTTTCCTCAGTAGCCTTTGGCGTAGGAGCTTCCTCCATCATTAAGTGTCTGCTAATTCCAGATATAGAGCTTTCCATCATGTCCGTTGTGTTCTGCTCTGCGGCTACCAAAGGAACTGTTTCATTGATTTTCTCCTTCCCTTTTTTTGAAACTTCTCCATCTTCTGGTGAATCCTTTCTCAAATTGGTTCCTGTTGTTGTTGCTCCCGTAGGGATGTTTCTTTGTGTCGTTCCATTGTTCATAGTCTTCCTCGGCCGGCCACGCCCGGCTATTCGGTGGTGGATGGCACACGTTAACGAGCTCACACTAACGTGCACGAAGAGAAAAACCCTTTTTAATTTGTTCAACCTCTAGCATTTGACAACTCAATATTCAATAAGTTAGGGATCGGGACCATCAATCCTACGACCATTGCACTTTAAATGGCGGATAAATCGCTTACTTATCCAAGAGGGATTGTTGAAGATGTGTTGATTTTGTGGTATTAGATATGGAAGAGGATAAGAATGTTCTCTTGATACTTGGACGCCCATTTTTGGCAACGGGTAGAGCTTTGATAGATGTGACAAATGGAGAACTTACGCTTCAAGTAAATGATGAAAGTCACACTTTCTCTACTTATCGACCCATGCAATTCGAAGAAGAGAACAATTATAATGAATATGAAGAGTGTAAGGTTTTGAATGAGGATTCTTTCATTGACATGAGAGATTACTACACTATGAAAGAGTCGTTGAAGAGTCGCTACTTTGATAATGGTTATCTTGGACCATTTGGTTTTGCCGAAAATGAGAAGATGCATGCTTGTGGAAAACAGTCGCTTCACCATCCTCCTTGACTGTGCCTTGAAACCACTTGTGAGTTCGAACTTACTAAACCACTTCTCCTTCGCCCAAACTTATTCTCTCTTGGAATGGAATAAGTTTGGGGGGAGAGAGAAGGGTGGTGGGAGAAGATTGGATGACCTAGGGAAATGAGAATTATTAGGTATTTATAGTTGTTGAGTAAGATAATAAGGAGTGAGAGGTCAAAGTCTAGTCAAAATAAAGAGAAAAGAGGAGTAAAATCAACTTTCTCCGCACACAACACAGTAGTCGCGGTCATGATACACACCCGCGGGCCCGTTTCACGCGCAAAGAAGGAAGCCCGCGGTCAAGCCCGCGCCTGCGGGTTGAACCGCGTGTGCCCTTCTTAAAAAACGCCTTCGCGTATCATTTTTCCCGCGGTCGGAAGTCATGTTGGGCTTCTTCATCTTTTTGGCTCGTTCTTTCTCGTTCGAACTCCGAATTGACTTCCATTTCTTCCTACGGCTTCGTATTGAACTCCTCTACGTCATTCCAAGCTCCTTCACTCTATAAGTGTCTCCAATTTTCTGCATTTATTTCAAAACTTGCAAACAAGTGTAAATCCTCATAAAATATAGATAAACTAAGAGAAAAGCTTAATAATTGATCAAATTAAAATTCAATAAAAATAAAACTATTTATTTGGCCAACAAATTAATTTGCAAAATTATATTGGTTGTGCAAATTAATTGCGGAATGTGAAAATACATATGGATTCTGCATGAGTGAAGTTTTATTATGAATCAATGTGAGATTGGAAAATTTATATTAAATATACATAGAATAAATGTATAAAAATGCTCAAATTAAATGAGGATTAAAGATAAATAAGAATACTGAAAGGAGAGGACGCCACGTAGAACCTCGAATTAAGGGGAGGGCTCGAATCCACAATCATTTTAATAATATATATATACTATATATAATTGAAGTAGGTTCGCCGGCACACGTGACATTGAGGAAGACATACTCTCAATATATGAAATTGTGAAAACAGAAGGTAGAAAAGTAAAATAATATATATTACTTAAGAAATAGAATAGCAATATCACTTAGTAAAATACAATTAGTTGTCCATAAACTTAGTTTTTACAAATTAATTATAGCAAACATTTGCCTTTTCAGACCATTTTACCCTTACTTTTGACTTTTTCCACATAATTTTACATTCTCTCTCCTCTATCATCTTTTACCTCAACACCTTAAATTCGTACCACCGCCGTCACGAGGTACAATATTTGTATTTTCGTACCAGTGTACAACCGTCCGCCTTCCATTCCGCCACCGCCACCACCACCAGTGCGGATATAGATATAGACTCAATTATTAATGAATTATATATATTAAAGTTGGATAGAAATTATGCGAACATCAAAATATTTGTTTAACTATTCACATGCCACATTAGGAGGTGGACCTTATTCTGTCTAGAAAGAATTCTCATGTTCAATACTGTTAGATTTTGAGATCAAGTCAATTTAAGTGTTGGCAAGTTTATGTAGTCAAAGGTACAACTGAAGACATTCGAGCTGCTGCGAAGAATAAATATTGATACATATGCTTCAGTCTCTGTTTGTAGAACCTGATACACTTTCGCCGATCCGGTGATTCTTTTGTTGAGCCCACATCTTCGCTACACGTCGCAACCTGGTGCGCATGGTCTGGACGTTGTTGAGAATTTACAACAACAATCATTTATCTATTCTCTAAATTATATGTGAGCCCTAAATTGAATATCTGATTATATATCTAACTAGTAATGTCAGAAAAGTCTTAATGAGATTTTTCTCCAAATATTGGTTATTATGACAAAAACATAACTAATCTAACCACATTTTATATTGCTAGATGTTCTCCCATGACGGCTGGAAAACCTAGTCTAATGGTAAAGGAAGAAGAAATAAAAATACAATTTAGTGTGTGCGTGTTAGTCTATTGGTAGAGTGATTAATGTCCGGGCCAAAAATTACGGGTTCAAGTCCACCGTAATACGGCCTTTAAAATTTCTTGTAATGTTTGTTAAAAAAAATAATACAATTTGATAATTTTTAAGATAAAATTTATTACTTTCACATTTATAATTTAATTGTTCAACCCAATAAGTTAAACAGTGAGAGAGTACAATAAATGTAGAATTATTTCATTTTTAATATACTACTTTTTAAAAATAAATTCATATTTGATGTATGTCATGATAAAACTAATAAAGTTTTCCTCGTAATATTTTTTATTTTTGTTATATTTTTCTCTTAAGATTTAGTGACAGATTGAAGGAATATTTAAAGAAGGCCAAATCGCCTCTAAATTACTCAACTTTTTTCAAATTCTGGTATAGCAACGGTAAGACCAATTTTGGCGAATTAATTATCAAACTCTCAATTTGTTTCAATGTGCAACCCACTTAGGGCACCGGCGGCGACAAGGCTGACATGGCTCCCGAAAAATGCCACGCTAGACAGGCCGGCTCGCAGTTAAAACGACGTCATTTTCTGTTGATCTTAATTACCCACAAAACGACGTCGTTTTATCCAAAAATCCTGATTGCGGACGATTTATACCCAATTTATCATTTTGAGCCCTAACATTGGCAGACGATTTATACCCAATTTATCATTTTGAGCCCTAACATTGGCAGATACAAATTTCAGTGTGGAGAAGAACCTCAACTCCGATCCACTACTAAGGCCAGCCACAAACTCTGGCGAATGGCAACCTCAAGCTATTTTACGGCAACCTCGGATGAAGTTTACCCAAATTCTGTGTGAATGCCTCGTTATCTCCTTCGTCGTCCTCGATGTTGCGAGAATGGGATGCCTGTGCTACGTAGGTCGCATACGCATGACAATCCCGGTCGAAGATTTTACTGTTGTATGTTAGAGGGGTAACTTTTAACTGTACGCGATTGATTTGAGTTTTTGTCGATTTTTTTTTGCCAGATTTTACATCAATTTACTGTTGATTTACTCAGCCTTGTTTTTTTGGGTTTATTGTTGATGAACAACAACCAGGTGGTTGCGATTATTGGGACTGGGTTGATGAGCCCCCTACAGATCATTACAGAGCTGTAATGAATGAATATAAGAATGAACGTGATATGGCACAAGAGCAACTCCGTCATGCATTGCTCAGGGAGAGCATGAACGCCGATCGCTTGCAGCCACTGAGAAATGAGTGTGATGAAGCCCAAAAAACTATTGCTGAGATGCAGCGTAACGTTGAAGATCTTGATTGCTGCATTGCATATTTAGAATCTAAGATTGAGATGCTAGAAGACACTCTTGCTGCTTTGCAGAAGAAGAATAGGGTTGCGAGGAAAACAATTTGCTTGTTGCTAATCATGATGGCCAGTGTGTGGTGGATGAAGTAATCCATTATATTGTACTATACTATTGTAGTTTGGATCAAGTAGCATTTTCATAGTTGCTAAACTTGATGGTTAATTTCAACTTGTAAGTGTATGAATTATGACATAACAAGTAGCATTTGGAGCAAATGAAGTACAATTTTCCTTGTCATTATGTAATAGGTTTTATAAGTTATGAATGAATGAATGTTTGGGAGGAATTATCATATTTAATACTGCAATTGTATTGTAAATTGAACAATATATCAAGACTGTCAATTGAACAAACATTCTTGTCATTACTTCCACTTCCAATCATTCTTGGCCAAAAACAAACACTGACAAAAACCATCATGTACACAAAAACCATCATTTAAAACATGTGAATCAATGTATATTCACTAACAAGGACTGACAAAATGAGCAATTCCCACAAAGTAGAACCAAAACAAGTTAGGACTGATCCAAACATCAATAACAGTCATGGTTGAAACTGAAATGCATGAGATGATCCCACTCTTGCACTTGCACTCCCACTCTCTTGAGTTGTTGGGGTGTGAGTCACTGCACTTTACTGGCTGGATGGTTGCATTGTTGCAAATGAATCTTCTCCAACAACTCCTGGCATCTTGTAACTGTTGTTCAGATTGACACAGGTCTTGCTTTGCAAAGATGGCTGCCAAAATAATAACAAGTAATGAATAATAATTTCTTGAAAATTCACAACAATAAACAGAAAACATATTCATCCTTACCCTGAGGAAAGCATTGTCAGTACCCTCATTGATATACACACCAACTCCTTTCATTGCAATAGTTCTATCTCCTTAATAAAGTCACGCAGGTCAAAATAACCAAACAAATCACTATCCACACCAGATTTAAGAACATATTCACCACCTACATACTATCTTCTAAAGTCTTTCAAGCAAATCTCACCACCATAATAAATATACATGCTAAAATATTGACTGCATAAAAATAAATAAATAAATTAAATAAAAACTCATTTTATAGCAACAGAAACGAGCAACTGTACAAACGAGCAACCCTAACCCTAAATATAAGGATATTGACCACACAATGACAACATACAATAAAGAAGAGTAGAATGGACCTACATATTCACCATTTACGCGGCAGAAAAGGACATCCAACGCGAAGAGGGACCACCCAAGCACTATCTCGAACCAGCAGATATCAATACCACCAACCAGATCTATAAATAAATGCGAATACCCGACAACATTCGAAGATTCACAACAAAACTATGAATAAACAAGTCTGAAGAACAGAAATGAAGAGAATGAACAAGTCTGCAGCTGTTATTAGTGTTAGGGTTTCCTTGAATCGGGTGTTTTAGTGAAAATAACGCCCAAATCATTTCTTTATTCAATGGAAATGAAACGACGACGTTTTCACACAGACAAAACGACGTCGTATGGGTTATTTACTGATAGGGATTCCACATAGGTACCAGCTGGGTTAAATCTAGCCACGTCTGCAAAATCCCCAATTTGGGGTCACCGAAGATAAAATTAGTTGCACATTGAAACAAATTGAGAGTTTGAGAATTAATTCGCCAAAATTGGACTTACGGTTGCTATACCGGAATTTGTAAAAAGTTGAGTAATTTAGAGGCGATTTGGCCTTTAAAGAAACTAGATGGATGGTATGTGCATCGCACGTAGAAGTTATGAATTTAAATGATATATGTATATATGATAAGGATCAAATAAAAGGAAAATTTAAAGTAAGAAATATGAATAAATGTGGGTCGTTGATCTTTGTATGACATATAGTATATAATATTATATATTATATATATTAAAAATTATACTTGAAGTGTTCATATTATAGGGTGTTACTATTCGGCTACACTGTAGCTAGCCACACAACGTTTTTTTTTTATAAAATCAGATCGGTTCAATTAATAATCGATTTACTAAAAAGACTTAAAATTATTTTGGCTCCAAAATTTAGTGAGATTATGTTGTAATATTTCCTTCCTCATTTTCCTTACTCTTCTAATATTTTATTTATGGAAATTTCAAGAACTCGATCAAAAATATCCTAGCCATTAAACAAAAAAAAAATCAGTAAAACAATTATTTCCTCTTTGCCTCTAAATCATTGAAAACCAAGCTAATATTTTTGTTTTGATAAATATCTTACAATTGATATTTTATTCAATGTTGTTCTCTTAAGAAGAGATAATTATATTCCTTTAAAACATAGATATCTTATATTCATCATCGATGCATTATAATCATATAAATAATTTTTTTAAAGAAGAACATTGATTCAATTATAACTTTACAACTTTGATTCGACCATGATCAATTAATATTTATTTGTAGATGAAATAATAAACAAGTTTTTATTATTTGAGGATTTGTGTATTATTTAAAGAATTTGATATTCACTTTATTGGAAAATAAATCTGAAATTATTGTGGAGATGGAATATTTACAAATTTAAATTTGAAAGAAATAAAATATATTCTCTTTAAAAAAATGGGAAAGTATAATTATGTAAAAATAATCCAAAATTAATTTAGAATTATTAATTCATTATATTTTTATTATTTGTAATTACGAGAATACCATGTGACCGAATGAATAGCTTTATTGTTATATGTAATACATATTTAATGTCAAATTCTATATTTTGCTTAATTTTATATTTTTCTTAATTTTAAATATTACATGTAATGCTTAATTATTGTTTAATTGATACCTAGAAACCAGCCAGGATAAAAACTTTAGTAGATTGACATTATGATTAATTAATTTTTGTTTCTTGATCTTGATGGATGAAGATTAGTTTTGTAATTTGTAGTATCGTATAATGTTTGTTTAATTATATCATTATTATTTTGCACAATTGTCAGTAGTAATATGAATATAAGTTATTAAAATAGAAGATAGATTGTGATTGTTAACTTGCTAAGCGGCATAATATTTCTTATTTTTTTTCTTGTAAAAATCTAATTGTAGAGTTTGCTTTATAATTATATTAAAGTTTTTCTTTATCTAACTTATTTTCGCCTATTTTAAAACACTCTAGACAAATTACACATAAATAAGTATGACTATTAATAAGTGAATTTTATTATGTGTATTTTATATTACATTTATTCTTACCATAGTATCCTTTTTATTATCAACACACTTTGAATTAATTAGAGGATACCTTTCTCAAAACTATTAATATCTATTATTAATTACGTATAAAATCAAAATTAAATAAAATATTTTATTGTATATAATACTCTCTATAGATATCTTAATTTCTCTTATTGTATTAACTATTATTTTTATTTTTATTACAAAATTTTTAATAAATATAAGTACAAAAAAAAAATACTCCCTCCGTCCCAGATGAGTGTGGTTCAACTAATATTTTATACCTCACAACAAATCAAATATGTACCACAGTTTTGGGGGACGAATGGAGTATTATTAATCAAATCATTAAATAAATACTCATTTAGTTTAGACCAAACTTTAATTTGATACTCCTTGCATCCCTGAAAATTATGATATTATTGCCTTATTAATCGTCCCTCGAAATTATGATAATTTCTTTTTTTGTATATAACCTCATCCACTTCCTTATATTTTAAATCTCACAACAAATCAAAAGTGATGAGTCCCTTTCTCCATTCAACAAACATCTATCAAATATTTCTTAAAATCCGTGCCACACAAATTGCATCACAATTTTCATTGACGGATGAAGCACTATTTAACTCATTATTTCGTTAATGGTCTCTCGAGTTAATTGAAATATGTAAAAGTAATTCTTTCTAAATTATAATTTATATACTTTAAATAATTAAAGATATTTAATTATTTACTTAACCTTATTTGTTGTGGGATTTTAGGATATATAATATTTCCTCCGTCCATGAAAGAATTGCCACAATTTTCTTTTCGGTCCGTCCACAAAAAAATTATCACGTCTATTTATAGTAATAGCCACATACAATTCACTTACTTATTAACCTATCATACTTCATTATTTCCAAAAATTGTCATTGTTGGACCCACCATATTAATTTAAAATCATTAAAAGTGGGATCCTTATTCCACTAACAACACATTTACTCAATCTGATGCATTAAAAGTGGAACCTCTATTCTACTCGCAATACATTCAACTCAAACTTATTAAAATCCATACCGGTCAAAATGTAGCAAATCTTTGGTGGACGAAGGGAAGTAGTATATATTTAGAACAATATAATTTATTTTAAAAAATGAATATTTAAATTGAAATAAATATTTAGAAAGCTTGTTTATGCTGGTTAAACTTGAATAGGATTGCTAATAATTGAATTAAGTTTGAAGTTGATAGTACTCGTCTTAATTTGATTTGATTAAAAAAATTATACTAATCAATATAATAGTAATATACTCCCGTAAAATAAATTAATTCATTAAAAGATTTTAAGTTAAGATTTTTTAAGATAGTTAAAAATATTATTAACGAATAAGAATTTAAAAGTATAAAAAATTACATACATAAATTACATAGTGATAATAGATTAGCGACAAAAACAAATTATTATGTTGAATGATTATCTATTTTAAATTAAAAAGAGTAAAGAGAAAAAGTCAATGCGATCAGTACAAAAAAGATTTTAAGTTAAAATCGTTTGCTAGGAGTGATTAGGGTGTATAATATATATTATACACCCTAATATCTCGTTTGGTACAAAGTATGGGGCCATTTATAAAATTCGGGTCCGTATGAGTTATACTTATTGTTGTTATTATGTTATACTATCTATGTGGTGGTATAAATAATACTGCAACTAAATATAAGAATAAATTACTATAATTTCACCCTTTTACCATAATTAATATGTTTTGCAGAGAATTTAATACACCATACCAAACACAATATTAATTCTTTATTAAAACATCTCACCTAATCATATCAAGCCTTATCCATACTTCATAGCAAACGAGCCCTTTAAAGTTTAAACATGCAACAAATTATAAGTGTTCGTCTATAAAAAAGAAATCCTTTATAAACAACAAAGTAATGAAACACATAGTGTCTATATATATTGATATTGATTAATACTTACCATATATAAAATCTATATATAAGGTAAATTTAATTACTAATGAATTATTATATTTTTTATAATATAATATATTATGTTACACTATTACCCGTAAATTAAATTATATAACAAGGATATAATAGGCAATCCAAATTTTGTAAAGGCTCTTTTTATATAAGTATAGTTTTAAATATTTAATTAATTAAAAGAGGGGGAAGTATCAAGTATGCAAAGAAAAAAGAGGGGCAGAATGAGCGGTAGACTGGCGGGATTTATCTCATAATATTTGAGCCAAATCATATTACGGATGTAATAGTCAAAATAATTTTAGATTTCTCAGGCAAATCGGTTATTAATCGAACCGATTAGGGTTTTTTTTTATAAAAATCGTTGTGTGATTGGTCACAGTGTGACCAAATAGCACCACTCATAATTAATTTATTGTTTTTCCTATGGTTTTATCTTTTATGACCTTATCTTTTGTTGGTCCCAAGACGGATACCTTGGTGTAGAGGGGGGGGTGAATACACCAAGGTTTAAAAACTTTTCCAATTAAAAACTTTTTTGAGTGAGCTGGCTGTGTTCGATCCAGCTGGAAGGCAGCTTGATCGACACAGCTGGCTGTGTGTGTGTGCGGAATGTGGTGGATTTGGAAAGTCCGTCTGTTGCTTCAAATATATTGCAAAGCTTTGTTTCTCTTTTCAGTTAGTCAGTTTATGCAGCTTGAAATAATGCTTATGAGGGGTTAGCTGGATGCATAAATAAACAGGAAATAACAAAGCAACTTAACGTGGTTCGGAGAAACTACTCCTACGTCCACGACCAGAAACCTCTGGTAATCCACTAAGGATACCACTGACTTTTCGCGCAGTCAGCAAGCGTTGCAGCTTAGTTCCTCAAGCTGGATACAAGTTTACGCGTACTGTATCGAAACGTAACCAGACTGTTTACGGGCACAACTGAAGCCTAACCTGTAGTTTACGGGTACTACAGAACCAACACTCGAATTAAGCGCTTCGAGCAGGCGTACCTTTACCTAACCTTTTCTGGGTTTGGGTTTGGGGTTTTCCAACTATGAACGAGTTCTTACAATTAAGAACAATTAGTATGATGAACTCGTTCAAACTAGGCTTAAGATGTTTATTCTGATCTATTCTGCCTATGACTGAGTATGTGAACAACTATGAACACAGCTGACTGGCTGGGTGTTCTTGAAAGATTTGGCTTTGAAGATCGTTGTTCATTTTTCTGTTTTCTTCTATTTCTTCAGTCGTCTTGCCAGCCTCTTCTTCAATGGTGGAGAAGAGATATATATAGGTGGAGATTCAAACTAGCCGTTGGAAGAGAGCCGTTTGAATCTTACCTACTCTTGTTGACTTCTGGCCTTTACCTACGAAGTAGGTCCGCATCTGCAGAAGCTAGTTCTTCTCTGATCTGACTGCATCAGATAAGATCTTCTGACATCGGGATCTTGTCTTTGAGAAGGTTTTCGTCTTCGAGTTGCTAAGCGTCTCTGCTGTATCTTCAGCGGCTTGGACTCTGCTGTGTCTAGATTATGAGCTGTCCTTAGACTTGTGCTGTATCATCATCCTGAGCTGTCTTCAACCTGAGCTGTGTCACTGACCTGAGCTGTGTTTTAGTCCTGAGCTGTGTCAACGATACTAAGCTGGGTCTTTTACACTGAGCTGGGTCTTTGACACTAAGCTGGGTTTCCGTCACTGAGCTGGGTCTTGATACTACAAGATCTTTGACTCTTCTTGGTCTTGCTCTGCTGTGTCTTCTGCTGTCTTCAGCGACTCTACCTGTAAACTTAGAAACTCTATAAGTTCAAACAGGTGAGCTGGAAACAATACAAGGTTTGTACATTCATCTACTCGGTTGGGGTCAGCTGGGTTTTGGTATCACTTCAAAACATGTTTATTATTTTCCCAACATCTTTCTTTTCACTTTCACACTTATCTTTTATTATTTGTTATGTAATATTGCAGATTATGTACTAATGTTGGTATGTACTATTGAATTTCTATATAGCTTATCGTGTCGTGTATATTTAGGTTTTAATCATGTTGTGTCGTTATCGAGTCATTATCGTGTTGTGTCAACACGAAACAAATCGTTTCATATTGTGTTTGTGTCGCGTTCAGTTCATGTTTGTACATTTCGTACCGTATTCATGTTTGACCTTAACAAATTGTATCGTTATCAATGATGACCTGATACGCATGATTTGCTAGCCCTACTTGAAACCGTATATTATCAAGAAGTCCATGAAGTTCACACTTGAAAGAAATATCCTCTCCACATGAGAGGGAACTAATTTTGCATAAGTTGAGAGAGGAAACGCAGGGAAAAAGAGAAATTTGGAGAACTTTTCTGTATTGACTACATTGTAAAAGCATATCTAAAATACAAGATACAAGAGGTTTATATAGAAAACGTAAATCCTAACTAACAACTAATTAATAGAACTATAAGCACACTTTTGTGTTTACACTTTCATAGAGAAAGAGAGAGAGATGAACTCATCAACAAGTGTGGATCAACAAACCATCCAAATGATCCTGAGTTTCATATTTATCACTGGAGATTGAGGTATCAATCCATGGTCCATCCATTGACACACCACTCTGTTCCCTACTATCCTGAGACAGATTTTCCAATGCCTTGGATCCGATGTCCTCGTTCGTTCCACCACGCTTCATAAGTGGCGCTTGAACTGGGATTTTGCCTTCGAGCATGCTCACCACGGAGCTCATGGAAGGCCTCAGAGTCGGGGAGGGGTTGGCGCACAATAGCGCCAAGTTTAGCATCCGCATTGCCTCCTCTTCCGAGTAGTCCGGACCAATACTTGGATCCACAAGCTCCAGAAGACTCCCTTGCTCTTGTAGCACGTACGCCTTCACATTTCACGAATGCAATCATTTACAAATGGATATAATCAAACAAGACTTTGCAACATTCATGAGCAGTTATATATAGATAATATATTCATGTCTGCATCTCCATACATAAAAGAAGTTTTAGTTTACCCAATCAAGAAGGTATACAAACTCCTCTTTTGGCCTATAATTAGTGTTGCTTTTGCCACTGACAATTTCCAGCGCCACGATTCCAAAGCTGTAGACGTCTGCTTTGTCCGTCAGATAGCCCCTCATCGCGTACTCAGGTGCCATATAACCTCTGAAATACATATACGGATACGAGACTAAATAGCAATCAAATAAGTAATGAAACAAATAATTAAGTAAAATAAGCTTACACAGTTCCAGCAACGCGTGTGCTAATATGAGTTTTCTCCTCTTCATCAAGCCTCGCCAAACCAAAATCGGATATCTTAGCATTTAGATCTTTATCCAGAAGAACATTAGTCGCCTTTATGTCTCTGTGGATGATCTTCAGCCTTGATTCTTCATGGAGATATGCAAGCCCCCTCGCAATTCCTAAGCATACATGTTGTCTCATTGACCAGTCGAGGTTCAATCTTTGTTCCTCACGACCTAAACGAATGAACGGACAGATATAAAGACAGCACACACGTATAAGAAGAATATGCAATAGGAATGTAAAATTTACCAAAGAGCGCTCGAGCAAGACAGTTGTTCTCCAGGTATTCATAAATCAGTAGCAACTGGTTTGCTTCTATGCAACAGCCAAAGAGCCTGACAAGGTTAGGATGTTGTAGAGCAGAAACCATGCCGATCTCATTCACAAATTCACGATTTCCTTGTTTTGACTTAGACGAGAGCTGCTTAACTGCAATTGCTGTGCCATCCGACAGGGTACCCTGAAACAGGAAAAATCATGACTAAGATGCTAAATGACATCTGATTGAGAATATATAAATCACATTTCATGTTAACTTGGGAAATAAACAAAAGCAATATGTATTTACTTACTTTATAGACAGATCCAAATCCTCCTTCACCGATCTTGTTAGCATTATCAAAGTTATTCGTAGCAGATTTAATCTGTCTTAAAGTAAAGTAACCGGTTTGTAGATCAAGTCCTCGAAGTTCTGTATGAAGAAGATACCAAAACATTGATTTAACACATCTAATCGAAAGCTATAAGGGTAATGACAAAGGAAGGAGAAATAATCTTTTCTGCAATGAGTTACCTTTATCTTCAACATCTTTTCCTCCAATGTATCCTCTCCTACGGAGAACGTATAAAAGCAGCAACACGGCTAAAATTGAAGAAATGACGATTCCAATAATAGTTCCAGAAGATAAACCCCCCGTACTAACATCAAAATCTGCAAAGAGAGAAAGTCAGTCTCATAATTAGGCAGTTAAAAGGAATGTGGAATAAAAAAGATCCTAAAAATGCTTACTAGGCGTCACGGCAATTGCAGATATGAGAGGTCCGTATACACCTCTGTCAGGGACGGCCGTTGTCCCCTTTCCCGTCCAGTACAAGTGGATATCCAAGGCGCTACCGTTCAC
The DNA here is from genome assembly GCA_031470985.1 of Agastache rugosa. Lineage (NCBI taxonomy): Eukaryota > Viridiplantae > Streptophyta > Magnoliopsida > Lamiales > Lamiaceae > Agastache > Agastache rugosa. The sequence continues at coordinate 30,657,964 of CM062601.1, read as the reverse complement.
AAGGACGTTAAAATCTCTAAAGATACCTTTCCTAACACCCTTAGCTTCTTCTGCTATATTAAAGTCTGTCAAAACCACCTTCCCCTGCAAAGGAAAGTCAATACACATAAAGTGTCATGGAAACTTTATGGAGGCCAAGAAATCGACTTACTTGGATCGCCACATCAAATATCCTTCTTCCGAGGCTGCTAAAGTTGGAGGTATCAGAGAACATGATTTCAGCAAAATGAAGACGCACTTTATAGCTACCTCTGCGCAAGCAAAGTCCATAAAACTTAAGTGAGGAAGGGGAAAGACGAGCGGTTTCATAAACTGCTGCATTCACTGATGACATCGGAGTGTCATTTCTTGCAACAAATCTGCCTCTGTCATTTCCTATGTAAATCCCCGTGCTGCTATATGCCCATCTATCGTTGGATTCAAAGTGTGACGGACCTGCATCAATTGCATTTTCTTCGTATTCATTTCCTTCGAAGTTAATCCTTTCTCCTCCACAGTTTATGAATACTGAGTAATCTGCAAATATAATGATCATGAGTAGGTAAGCAATAAAAACTAATTACACTAGCAGAAGGCCTTACAGTCGGGGTTACTGGCGCAAGGAAGGTCCGGTTGCAAACACCACAAGGTTCTATAATAAATGTTCATATATCTGCATTAAGAAGGGGAAATGTTTCTAAACAAAAGAACCACGACATCCAATAGGGATCAAGAGGAACTCACGAATTTCTTGATGAAGTTGAGTGACTTGCAACTAAATTTCTGCAAAGATACAGTGTAGTTTAGTAGCTCTTGTAATAAACTTCTAATCAGTTAAATAAAAATAAGAGAATTTACACAGTGGAAAATTGCCGGCAGCTACTTGCAGAAGATTGTGTGAAGTTGTTGTAAGATAGATCCCTGCAGTAAGTTCGTCATAAATTCCAACGTCTCTTCAAAATTTCTAAACACATTTCTGATACATTTTTTTTAATTGCTATGATGCAAAGAATAAGTAAATAATACTAATGATAGCTTAAATTATTGCAGTTTTTTATGATGGAAAATTATTCTCACATATTCTGTCTGTTATTTAAGATCCAACCAGGTATCGTTCCAGTTAGAAAGTTGTGAGACAAAAACCTACAAGCAAAACAAAAAATATCAACACTCCTTAAAAATAATAAATTTGATATAAAAAATTTGTGTAAAATACGTACATGAATCTCAGTTTTGATAGCTCTTCAAGCCTGCCTGGGATTTCTCCATTGAACATATTGAAACTGAGGTCACTGCATAGAAGTATGTCAAAGATAAGCGTAGTTACGGTTAATATTATTAATAGTGTAACGAAAGAAAATCGAGAATATACAATGCATGGTCATATAACATTGAGAAAAACTTACAGAGTGTCTAGTTGAGTCATGTCTCCTAAGTATGCTGGAATTGTATCAGTAATTGAGCAGTTCCTTAAAATCCTGCATCAGATTGACTTGAACATTATGCTGCTCAAAACTTATCGATAGAATACATTATCTTGATCTTTCTAAATAACCATACTCACAGATACTGCATGGCTGTCATGTTTTGTAAATTGGGGAATCTCATCGTTGTTTCTTTGACATCAGATATCCTCCTGGCAACAAAAGTAAAATTGGTCGAAGAACGAACACTTCTGTTTTAATAATGTAATCACACACACAAAATTTGTTTTTTTTTTATTCTTTATTTCCCTTTTATCTAGTCGTAAAGCATAGATACAGAGGATATCTGGGCTTACAACTCTGTCAAGTTTCTCAACTTGGATATTGCTGCAGGAATAGGACCCTCCATCGACGTGCCTTGCATGTCTCTGCATCAAGTTCAGTAAAGGTATGATAATTTTTGTCATATCTAAATACCATAATGATCCAAGTAAAGAGTGACTAAAAGAGGAATATAAATCAGACTCACAGTCTCATAAGTTGAGCCCAGTTTCCAATAAAATCGGGTATTTTCCCTGACAATCTGCTCCCATCTATCCTACTGCAACAGTATCATGAATCTTAGTGCAATATCCTAACCAACTATGCTCAAATTGATATGCTAAAATGGCCATGTTTGTGTTTTAAGCCGTTGGATTCTTGGCCTTATCCTTGCACTAACCAATGTCTAATATTGAAAATATGTAAGACATTGCACTCAAATGTAACTTACAAATCTCTCAAGTTTCTTAGATTGGCAAATGTCACTGGTATAGTCCCGTTGAAATTATTCGCAGAAAGCAGGCTGCATGAAGAATATCAGATATCAACAACAATCAAAGTCATGATCTTGTTTCTACTTGAGATTTAGAATGTATTTGGATGCTTTATAACTAACTCAAGAGCAATATAAAATTATGATCAGAAATCTTACAGTCTCTTCAAATTACTCAAACCTCCAAGATTCTCCGGTAGATTTCCTTCAAGCAGATTATCTTCCAAAAGCCTAGAGTTCAACAAACAACACATAATTTGAATAAAAACATTCTTTCACATATAAAGCATTTTGCATTTTCATTTATCACTTACAAATCTTCTAGAGTGGTAATGTCTCCAATTTCAGATGGGATCGTACCACTTATACGGTTTCCAAGAAGAGACCTGCGATAAATAGAACTCTATTATGTGTCCAATTCCTAAGAGGTATTCAGGATGATTTCTGAAGGTAGTACAAAAAGGAAACACAACTTACAACTTAACGAGTTGAAGTTTGCCAAATATAGGAGGAATTGATCCATTGAGGTAATTTAGAGTGAAATCTCTGCAGTAAAAAAATACAAGCACAATATTAGTATACATTTAGCTTACTCCTATCTGTAATACTATAATACACTATTGAAACTGAGATAATCAGTTAAGATCCAAATTTAATGCATCCTATAACTCAAAAGGTTCTTCATAATCATTGTAAAATAGGAGGAATTGTAGAATTCAGTAATGCTAGGAGAATTCAGATTTCACAGTATGAGCAAATAACAACCAAAGGTAAAATGCCAGTGTTCAAAGTCTATTGGTACAACGAATAGCGCTTACAACTCTTGCAGATGACGGAGATTTACAAACTCCTCCGGCAAAGTCCCCGTCAAGTTGAGACCCCTCAACTGCCTGCATGAGCAAAGCACAAAATTATCTACTTCCTTCTCAACAACAAAGAATTTTCCGAAAAAAGGTTATTGACAATGAATTTATTGTCTAGCCTTCAAAACATTCTTTTGCTCTTTTATTACAACCTTAAAAGGCACAAATTACTATTTCAAGACAACATGATCATTCAAAGCTGCACCATGGATAAAGATTCACATACTTCATAAGATAATAAGTGCATACATGTGAGTTACATGGCATACAGTGCTGCTATTAAAGGAACAGTCGCACGCTACGCTGCTGTATACATTCCTAGCCCCTTCGGTGAAGTTAAATCCACCGTGGCAAGAGCTTCGATTAACATACTTCCAATAAGTGTTGTGTAGCTTTGAGGATATTGTTTGAAGAACTTCAACTGTAGTTACAAGCATGCATTATAACCAAAACTAGGCACACAAAATTGTCTTTGAACAAGTTAACAATTTCTGAGTATTACCTAGTTTCTTTGACAGTACAATGCCAAAAAATGAAAATTTAATTTGATAAAGATTGAAGATGAGAAAATGAATTAAGCAGTTAAATACTTAAATACTGATGCCTTAACATAATACTATATTCTTTACAAATTCGTAACACTTCCCTAAAATAAGTATATAACTTGATTGATAACATGATATCAAACTCTCTGTTGACTCGAAATAAATGTTTTTTAATTTTTATTTTTTCTCAATACAATCAGAAAATCATCTTCTTCATTGGTGCTACACAAATAGCCACAATTATATGTCAAAATCAGTAAAATGGAGGATAAAAATATCTTCCAAAAAAACTAAAATGTAGTTCAACAAAGGTGAATAAAATGCTAAACCACAACTCCTGAAAATAATTCTTTCTCAGATTTGATTTTATTTTTCATTATTTTACTTGATCATATAAATTTGCATTCCAAATTCAAGGAAAAACGAAAAAAATTCAAATGTACCTTCATCTTGAGGTAGAAGCTGGGCGTCAGATATCAGAATTAAAGTTGCAAACACACATGCAAGAATAATTTTCTCCACGAAATTCATCCTTTTGGCTATAAAAAATTCCATTGACAAAAACGGTTGAAAAAAAAAACAATAATAACAATAATAACAACAACAATAATAATAATAATAATAATAAAGTGCAAAAACACAGGAAAAATCCAAAAGTCAACCCAACTTTGAGTTTGTGTGCTTTTAAAATTTAAAGTAACACAAATATTCGATGGAGAAAATGTGGTCTATTCGAAAACATTCAAGCGGTCAAAACCTTTTGTAAATAAAGAAGTCAAGAGTTTTATGGAGAAAATGTGTGGACTTATATTAATTGATTCTGTACTAAAATTTTAACTTGATATTTGAATTTCACTAGTTTTTTTATAAGTCGTTTGTTTCCTAGAAAAAAAAGAAAAGAAATTCTTGTAAAGGAAATTGTTGGATAATCACAACTAGGACAAAATATTATCTCCGTCCATGAATAAGTGATCGTATCCATAAAAAAAATAGGGTCGGATTTGTTGATTTCATAAATTTGCTAAGAACTTTTTTTTAAGAGTGGGAGGAAGAGGAGCGGTGGAGATTGAACCCTAAACCTTTCTATTTAGTTTTTTTTAGGGGATCTGTATTAATTTAGTAGTTGAATATTGGTAAAATGGGAGATTTGTGTTTATAAAAACAGAAAGTTGAATAACTATGCTCAGGGATATATGATTATTTTAGAATGTGGTTTTGTTAAAAGAAAATGAATACATACTACCAGATTCTCTATCCTATTTTTGAAAATTACTACTAATTAAACATGATTCATATTTTTTGAAAGTTACTAATTCCATCAGCCTAGAAGCTTCTCACGACAGCTGGGCCAAAGCCCACGCCACCGAACCCAAGACTTCAATTTGTTCAACTGTTGGGTCAGGCCCAATAACTAAATGGCTACTTTCATTGGTCCAAAAAAATATAGTTTCACGAGGAATTAATTCAAGTCCAGGTCCAATGCCGAAAGATCACCCAAAGACTGATTGCCAAGTCCCAAGTCCCACGGCCCGACTCGAGCCGGAATCTGAGGACGAGGCAGGACCACATTAATGAATTTGCATACACAAATTCATCTCCAACACACAACTTAAATACATCAATTCCCACTCATCAGTTAATGATTTTGAGAACATGAATATACTACGATTATTACTCGACGTGTAGAATAATCCTTCATTGTTTTAATTAATTAAATAATTAATCACCGATTAAATGGAATTAAATCATTAAATCTAACAAATATTTGGGGATGAAATATATCGAGTTTATTTATTTATTAAATGCATGCTATATGTATAACCATAAAGATGCTAGTGATTGTATATGCATACATTACTATAGAAATTGATACTATATATAAATTATCGAATATTCCGAACGTGAATAAAGTAATTGATCATTCAAACTTTTGTATATAGTGGACTTAACTTTTGCCACTTTTTGTATATATCTAAAAAAAAAAACTTTTGCCACTTTTTTGGTTAGTTTACGTCGGGGCAACTGAATTCCACGTAAAGGTGTGAATTCATGCATGCACCCACACTATTGCCTCGTTAAATTTAAAGGCATTACAAAAATAAAATATTTTGAACTTTGGAAACTTCTATTTTCTAGACTTCAAAAAAAGAAAAAAAAATTCTAAAGAAACTCTATTAATATTGTTGGCTGAGACCGGGGTAATTTTAATATATATTAGATATAATACAATCTTGTTATATTTAACTACTCATACACTGATACACATATTTTCGTGAATTAAAACGTAAACAATTCAAGAATACCTTTGAATTTTCTAATTGAGCATATATGTTTTTATTGATTTTCTGTGCTTTGATTTTCATTTTTATTTGAGTTTATATTAATATATATGCTTTCATCGGTGAAAAACTAAATTTTTGTAATTTCATTATGTTAAAATTGGATTGTTATTTTGTGTTTAGTATTATTATCTAGCACAATGACTCACTTTTAACATAAATCAGAATGAATGAATCTAATTTCAACATAATTCAAAACACAATGGCCCAAAACCCAAATGATCAATGATCTTGACGGCGGAAACAACTACACAACGACGAACTTTATTGTAATGAGATATACCAAGCTTCTTAAAATTCTTAACTTGAAAGAAATTGGTGTTATGTTACAATCGTCCTCATAGTTTAAGAGGCAGCCTCATGTCAACTCTAACAGTTGACCTTTTATTTTAAATTTATTTTTAAATTTTTAATTAATTAACATAAATTCTAATTAAGAATTAATAAATTCTAATTGAGGATTAATAAACCCTAATGAAAAAGAATGAAAGAAAAAATAAAAATAAAAAATATTAAAAAAAATAAAACATAAAATAAATAAAAAAGGGCACATGCCCATTTGGACCGTCGATAACCCCGCACGTGAAAAACCGATCGCAATGTGCTACCGGTTGTATGCAAGTTTTTGTGATAGTTTAAATCCCATAAATCTAAGTGTTTAGATTTACTGAATCTAATATTACGCATGGAATTTTTCAATAATTAGTTGAAATTGAAAGCAGCAACGTTGGCTGGAAATTTAATTAAATATAAAAATATGAGAGCACATGACATGTATGTGAGTGTGTGTGAACAAGTTGGCGACTTTTCCGTTCCGTAATCCGTAGTACACTAAACAGTCCACCACTAACTTTTTTTACCGTACATCGCCCACGGTTCCCGTTTGCTTCCATCATATTTTAAACTTTTAAACGTAGATTGAACCGGTGAGGCCTCCAGGTCATGGTTCAATCGTGTTTGAACCGTTTTAATCGAACCGTTCAATAAATAAATAAAAATAATAATTAAATAAATAATAAAATGTTAAAATGTTCATGATTTTATAAGAAATACATATTAAAATCATCATAAATATATTTATATTTTTCATGTGTAGATATTCTTAATAAATATATTAAAAATTTATACATTAAAAATATACTCCCTCCGTCCCACCGAATATGGCATGTTTTCCATTTTGGGCCGTCCCACCGAATATGGCATGTTTTCTTTTTGGGAAAGAATTAGAGCTTACTTTAAGCTAAAAAAGCACTTTAGCCGTACATTATTAACAAAAAAAAATACTTTATTAACTAAAAAGTTACTTTATTAACACTTTATTACACATATTCCCTTTTTCTTAATCTCCATGCTGAAAAGAAATGAGCCATATTAGGCGGGACGGAGGGAGTATTTGGTATCTAAAGTAATTCATAATCGAAAAAAAACTATAATTAAAATTTAGACATACTTTTATAGTATTCTGAATTAATAATAATAATAATAATAATAATAATAATAATAATAATAATAATAATAATAATAATAATAATAATAATAAATGTTGAATATTAAACAAGTGTATGGGTTAGGAGAGTTGGTTGAGACCTTAGACTAACATTCTAGAGGTCCAAGATTCAAATCTCATTGAAAACACAAATTTTTTGCACATTAAAAAAAAAAAAAACTGAACCGGTCGGTTCTCCAAAACCGGCACCGGTTCTATGACCCGCCCGGTTCTGGCCGGTTTTGACCGGTTCTACCCGGTTTCGACCCACAACGAATTTTAAGAGGTTGATCGGACCGGCACCATGACCGGTTCCCGGTCCAACCGGTCGAACCGGCCGGTCCGGTCCGGTTTTTAAAATACTGCTTTTAATTAACAATTACAGTGAATTTATTGATTAAATTGTCATATTCCTCATATTGCTCAGCCAACTACGTGGTACCAACTTGTTTGACCAAAGTTAATTTCCCCCATCTTTTTTCAGGGAGAATTATTCTTTTTTCTTTATATAGTAAATAAACGCGTATTATTTAATTATTTGAATGAGTAAGATATATTTTCTCTGCAGAAACATTGCAAGTGGAATAAAATTATATTTTCTCTGCAGAAACATTGCAAGTGGCCAACTTACTAATTAATTTGTCGTATTCGTATACTATTCTCGGAAGACTAGTCCCGCATTCTTCACATTTCACACCCATCATCTTCATCTTCATCTTCATCTTCATTCCTTCTGCTCTCTCTCTCTCTCTCTCTCTAAAATTAATGAATTAATTCCACATTCTTCATTGTAGTTTCTTCTTCTAGATTTGTGGACGCATATATAATGTTATTTTCAAGGCTTATTGCGTTGATTTGGTTAGTGGGCTTGGTTTCTGGAGCTGCTGTTTTGCCTCCTGATGAAGGTCAGTACATTATACATAGCTTTGTACATAAATCTGCATTATTATATGGGTGAATATATTAATTAATTGGTTGGTTTATTTAAAATTAGAATTGTTTTTGGATTTTGGCAGTGGAATCACTGAAGGTAATAGCAAGGAGGCTGGGGAAAGGGGACTGGGATTTCAGCGTGGACCCATGCAGCGGGTCGTCGGGTTGGACGACCCAGAATCCGGTTAAGGGCAACGAAAATAATGTCACTTGCAACTGCACATTTGACAATAGTACCACTTGTCATGTTACCAGCATGTCAGTTTATTTTCTCGCTCATTACTTTCTCTCTCCTTAAACTTTCATTTTACCATTCATTCATCTGCTTAATTATTTTCTCTAGAGAGAGAGAGAGAGATGAATACGTACGGTCTGCTCAAGTATTCCCTCCCTTAATATCCGAACACAATAATCTTAGCTTTTCCTGCTAAAATTAAATCGTAACGCAAATGTATTCTATAAAGCAGCAGTAAGAGATTTTCACCTTATTTCCGTACCTTCCTGTGGTAATTAATTAGTAGTAATTCCGTTTAAGATATTACTCCCTCCGTTCCATTATTGTTGGCACGTTTCTTTTGGGCACGGGTATTAAGAAGAAGGGTGTTTAAAGGGTAAAAAGATAGAAAGTGGTGGAGCCCACAACTTTTTGTGAGAGAAGGATATTTCTAAAAAAGAAAACATGCCAACTTTTGTGGGACGACCCAAAAATGAATACATGCCAACAATAATGGGACGGAGTGAGTACTTATTTTCAAAATCAAACAACAGAAGGTGAAAGAAGAGACATTAATTTATTGAATACCTAATATTCTGGTGGCCAAATGTGAAAAGGGAGACTTTTAGTTTTAGTTCGTTCTTTTGATTAATATTTTTACCAAAAATGAATTGTTACGATAAAAAGAAGAAATATGTCATAGGACCACTGGCCACAGCTTATTTCTTTCTGTCTTTCTTTGTTTTTATTTTATTTTATGTTTACATTAGCTGTATATTCGTTTTCTTCTTCTAAACTATTGCAATCAATGGGCTGGGAATTATTTAATCAAATAATGTTTTTAAAATTAAACAGAACTTCTATTCGCAGTCATCCAGTACATTTGTCCTAAAATATTAGTATTACTTGATTTCTCTTAGCTAGGTCAATAAATGAATGTATTTCTACTTTATTCTTTTAATAGATAATAATTCATGTCTCAACATCGCATATGGAATTCCTTTATATAAAAAGAAAAGAGAAAACGTAATCGAATTTATTGTTCCAATTGATTTAAGAAACTAGCTACTAGTAGTAAGTATTTTTGGGTGGCCCAACAGTCTATATATATGTTCTTGTTTTAATAAAACTAGTCTTTTCGAGAACATTTAAGGAATGTTTATCTCATATGTTAAAAGTAAGGTTTGCGATCCAAACCACACCACGTTACTTCCCTTAACCATCTAAAAAAAATGTTACTGACCACTATTATGCATATAGTGACGAGGACACGATATTCCCAAGGCTAGCATAAATGTATTATCAATATTCGATTATGGTTAAATTTTATTATTTGATGGATTAATTATATTTTTGTGGCAAACAAAATGCAGAATTCTGAAGGCCCAGAATCTTAATGGGTCAATCCCACCCGAGCTCGTCAGACTCCCTTTCCTCCAAGAGATGTAAGTCATTATTAATTGGCAAAAACTCTGGTGCGTACTGTCAAAAAAATAAAATAAAATAAAAATAATAATTTGATTAATTAATACTTCTTAATTAAACTTAATTAGGGTGTATCAATTTTTAATTAGAGTTTATTACTCTTTAATCAAGATTTATTAATCTCCAATTATGATTGAATAATCTCAATTAAGATTTATTTTTCACTAATTAGATACATAATTTAACACTTATTAAATTAAAAAAAAAATAATAGCACATCACGGTGCATTCCACTTCGCACCCAATTGTGTCGCTTATTAATTTACTCCTTCACTCACCACAAACATAATATAATGCACAATCTATTGTAAGATTATGTCCCTCTGTACCACAATAAGTGTCCTATTTTTCCTTTTGATTTGTCCCACCCAATTGTCTTATTTCTTTTTTTGGAAATTATCTTCTATCACAAAAATGTGTGGACTCCACCACTTTTCCTTTAAATTACTCTTCTCCTTAATTTCTGTGCCCAAAAGAAACGTCTCACTGATTATAGAACGGAGGGAGTATATTTTAATTAACACAATTATTATGGATATATATTCGTTAGAATTTTTTTTTAGTTTCATAACACACGCATCCAAACTTGCATATTTGAAAGTGGGCACACTCCTGTGCATGTGAATGTACGGTGCATTCTTAAAAAATAAATCATAATTTTTTTATTAATAATAAGTTAATAAATTCTAATTATGGGTTACTAAATCTAATTAAAAATCAATCAAAGACGAAGCCAACTAATTTAACGGTCGAATTTCTATTGGCATTTTACACAGTGACCTTACTCGGAACTACCTCAACGGCACCATCCCTCTAGAATGGGCTTCCATGAAACTCGTAACTATGTACGCTCTCTCTCTCTCTCTCTCTCTCTCTCTCTCTCTGTACAGGGATGTTTAGATAATCAATTGAATCAAGATTTATGAATTGAAGTTGGCCACTTTTTTATGTTATGCAGTTCTCTGCTTGGAAACCGTATAACTGGTTCATTACCTAAAGAGCTCGCCAACATTACTACGCTTCAACATCTGTAACATTTCTTCCTCTGCAAATTTTGTGATTAATTACATAAATAGAGTTTGCTCAATGCTCTTTCTCCCCTCAAAATTTGAAGGGTTTTGGAGTACAATCAGTTGTCTGGAACAATACCTCCCGAATTCGGGAATCTTCCTCAAATACAAAGATTGTAAGGCCTCTAGATATTTTTACCTTCTTATTTAAATGGTTAATTTATCATAGATATATCGATTTACGATTGTTGTTTTTCTGTAATGTCATTGCGTGAAGACTGTTTACCTCCAACAATTTAACCGGAGAGTTACCTGCAAATCTAGCAAAATTGACCACTTTAACAGACATGTAAGTTTTTTCTTGTTTATTTAAGTGATCTTATAAATACTTCTTGATATCAGTGTTTCAATTCATTTTTCTGATCTTTGGCATATCTAAATGTCATTTCAATGCAGTCGTCTTAGTGATAACAATTTCAGAGGAAGCATACCAAATTTTGTCCAGAATTGGACAAATATGGATAAACTGTAAGGGTTGATCAACATTTTGTTTGATGTTTTGGTATTTCCACGATCGTTCCTTTACTGTTTAGCTCTTGATATTCTGCGTTTTTCGATTTCAGGGTGATTCAGGCTAGTGGTCTAGCTGGGCCAATTCCTTCTGGTATTGCTTCATTAACCAAATTGACTGACCTGTAAGTGCAGATCATGATATATTATCTTGCTCTTTGACATTGTATATATATATTCTGAAATTGAGAAGTACTCGATGATTTATGTCTAATGTGATTTAAATGTGCAGGAGAATTAGCGACTTGAATGGGAATGATTCAAGTTTACCATCTCTTAGTACACTGAAGAAGCTAAAGACACTGTGAGTGTGATGTTTGTCATTGCTATGCAACAGAGTATTTCATTGCTTTTATATGACTCGATGGATCTTGCTATGCAGGATATTGAGAAGTTGCAATATTGTCGGGTCGTTGCCAGAGTACATTGGAGAAATGACGACATTGAAAGTCTTGTTAGTACAACCTTTTCTGTCTTTACCTGTACTACATTGTTGCGAGTTAAAAAAAGTCCATCTTATTGTTGGGGCGTCTTTGAATTAGGTCTTATCAAATTTTTATACGGTCTGTATTATAATTATATGTATAGAAGTACTGTAATGATTGGCCAGTTAATTTAAACTTCTGAGTTCTTACTACCTAAGATCTTACTTCAGTTTCGGTAGCATTAGTATATTTGTTATTTTCTGCAAAACATGGAAGAACTACCGTAAGGCAGCATTTGCATGCGACAAAAAATAAATTTCTTTCACTGATTTGTTGTTTTTCATTGTGCAGAGATTTAAGTTTCAACAAATTAACAGGACCAATTCCCGATAGCTTTTTTAGTCTATCAAACACGGACTACATGTAAGAATCTCGGCCTGCAACCTGTAGTGGTGTATTTACTGGTCATGTTTTTACATTGATCAAATTGCTAATAGTGTGAGGTCAAAACACTGCTATGAATATTGCCACTTTAACTATAACGACGTGACAGTAAAAGGACTATTGAGTGCTCATTCAAGATGCTCATGTTGCAGCTATTTAACTGGGAATTCTCTAAGTGGGACGCTGCCGGCTTGGATGCTGAAAGACGGGGACAACATGTAAGACTCCCCCACCCTGCTCTTCTATGTGCTTCTCTTACTCAATAAACGAGTTTACCAGATACTGGTTTTTGTTCAACCTACTCATCATAGTAATGAAATATGTACGTGTGCTCAAAGTCTAGAAAACAATTTTGTTTGAAAAGTGTCATTTAAAATGCAGTGACTTGTCTTACAACAACCTCACATCTGGAAGTTTACCAGCGGAGTGTCAGCCGCGTAGCCTGTGAGATTTCCAACACTTCCTTTAATGTGTAAATCATATATTGGATTGCTAATCTTACTTAAATATCATGCATTCTTTCAGAAACTTGTTTGCCAGCTCGAAAGGAAACACCAAGTGAGTTTCTGGTTCTTATTTCATTCTTTTTTTACTTCAACGGCTCGTTCTTTTTTTTTTTTTCCTTTTTTTTTGTATATCATCAATCTGACTTGTTGAAAATATTGTCTTGGCAGAAGTGCTGTTTCCTGCTTAAGAAGCACTTGTGATCGAAGTAAGTGATAATGCAATTTTATACTATTTCAGATTCAGATATTAGCTCTTTATCATTGTCGTGATATATAAAGCAAATGTTGAGAATTCATTTCTTGTTTGTCACAGAGTATTACAATCTCCGCATAAACTGTGGAGGACGACAAGAAGTGGATGATGGAGGAATAAGCTACGATGATGATACGAATTCTGGTGGGCCTTCGAATTTCTTCAGGAGTAGGACAAACTGGGGATTTAGCAGCACTGGTCACTTTTTGGATGATGATCGCCCTAGAGACTCCTTCACGTGGCAAAACATCTCGAGCATTTCTGGACAGAACCAGAAGCTGTACACGGATGCACGCCTTTCTCCCCTCTCATTGACTTATTATGGATTTTGTTTGATAAATGAAAACTATACAGTAAACCTTCACTTTTCGGAGATCATGTTTGCTGATGACACAACATATAGGAGCCTCGGAAGGCGTATATTTGATGTCTACATTCAGGTATACTTATCTAAATTGAAAGCTCTCTGTATAAGCATGGTTCACAAAGAATAAATTTTGGATTCTTTGCTTTTACTATTTAGTTTTCAAAATGTTACCATCAAATATGTGATAGTTCTGAAATCAAATTATTTCAGGGAAATCTGGTGCTGAAGGATTTCAACATTGAACTCGAAGCAGGAGGAGTCAACAAGCCACTCACAAGAAACTTCACTGCAGTTGTTACTGATAATACCTTGGAGATCCGTTTCTATTGGGCCGGAAAGGGGACAAATGGTATTCCTGTTAGAGGAGTCTATGGTCCTCTCATTTCAGCCATATCCGTCGATCCTAGTAAGTTGTCAATTCTCTTCAGTAGTGGATTCAGTATCTACAACGCTCGACACATAGTAGATTTTGTGGCAAAAATTGATACATCCTTGCTAATCTCAAAACCTTTTAGGGTCACTTAGTATGACATCAGCTTTCATGCTGATCTTCTAACTCTAACACAGCAGTTTCCAAACATGAATTTTGGTGTGGAAGGATATTTTATTTGAGCTTTTATTATTACATAATAAATGTAAGCAACACAGAGACTATGCTGCTTTCACTTCATCTGACCTATCCTTATACCAAATCTGTTCAGACTTTACCCCCCCGGCCGAAGATGGAAACAGCATTTCTGGAGGTGCTATAGCTGGTATAGTGATTGGAGTTCTTTTCATAATCATTTTGGTTCTTGGTGTTCTCTGGTGGAAGGGCTGTCTCAGACGTAAAGACTCAATGCACGATGGTAATCTCTACATAACCATATTTTTCTCTACCTTGAATTGATATCTCAATCTTGGATCTTATTTACATGTGTGCAAATTTATTGCTTCTGTTACAAGTTTGCATTTGTCTGAATGCTCTTTGAATTATTTTATTCTCTTCTCAGATTTGAAGGGTCTAGACCTTCACACTGGATCATTTACCTTAAGGCAAATCAAAGCTGCCACAAACAACTTCGATCCTGCTAATAAGATCGGAGAAGGTGGTTTTGGTCCTGTATATAAGGTAACATAAACTACAAACATTGTTAGTTAATGAATCATTAGCCTTACTCTTCATGGTGGAAGTTCTGATTTCGGTTGTATGTTCTATCTTATATAAAGGGCGTTTTATTAGACGGTACAGTCATTGCTGTGAAGCAGCTTTCTTCCAAATCAAAGCAAGGGAACCGCGAATTTATAAATGAAATAGGCATGATTTCTGCTTTACAACACCCTCATCTTGTTAAGCTGTACGGATGCTGCATCGAAAGCAACCAGCTGTTGCTTGTCTACGAGTATTTAGAAAATAACAGCCTTGCTCGTGCATTATTCGGTATGCTCTATGACAATTTTAACTTCATTCCTTTAACCGAAAGCTTTGTCTACAGAATCTGCGTTTTTCTGGTTCATACTAATGTATCGAGCTGTATGTTTGCAGGTCCAGAAGAGCATCAAGTGCATTTGGACTGGCATACAAGGCACAAGATCTGCATTGGTATAGCAAGAGGTTTGGCTTATCTCCATGAAGAATCGAGACTGAAGATTGTCCATCGTGACATCAAGGCCACGAATGTGCTCCTCGACAAGAACCTAGTACCTAAAATATCAGATTTCGGACTTGCCAAGCTTGACGAAGAGGATAATACTCATATAAGCACCCGTGTTGCTGGAACTTTGTGAGTGACTATTCATACTTTTCTCTGCTTCTACTCATACTAATTATTTTCTTCATCAATTTTTCTGTTTCACTTTTTATTTCAAGTTTTTCTTTTCTTTTTCGATGCTAGCTCTGCTCCATCTAATCAAGTCGTTAATTGATTTTGCAGTGGATACATGGCCCCCGAATATGCTATGCGAGGCTATTTGACAGACAAAGCAGACGTATACAGCTTTGGAGTAGTTCTGTTGGAAGTCATCAGTGGAAGGGCCAATACTAGCATGAAGGCTAAAGATGATTGCTTTTATCTCCTTGATTGGGTAATTTACATGTTTAACTTTGTCTTTAGCTTAGCTATTGTTGTTTTCATGCTCAAAGAAATGAAGGTTTTGAATGAGTTTATCTGTTTTCTTCACTCAGGCCAATTCCTTGAAGGAGCAAGGAAATTTGATGGAGCTAGTGGACTCAAGATTAGGATCAAACTTCAACAAAGAAGAAGCCATGACTGCTATCAATGTGGCGCTCCACTGCACAAGTACCGTGGCCACGGAAAGGCCAAGTATGTCGGGAGTGGTGAGCATGCTCGAGGGTAGAGCTGGCGTTCAACAGTTCGTTTCAGACACGAGTGTCTCGGTTGGCAAGGTGAAGCCCGAGGAGAAGACGACGATGGAACGTGATGGTGAGGGGCAGAGCATATCCATGGATATGCCATGGACCACCTCCTCAGCAGCCACTTCTGATCTCTATCCTATCACAGTGGATACTGATTACTGGGAGAAGAGAGATGTGTAAAGTTATATATGTATATATATATACTATTTGTTTCTTCTCAACTTTGTATATTTTCTTGAGTTATTTTTGTTCCCTCCTTTCTGAATGCAACAGGGGAAGATAAACCAGATATTTGAATTAAAGGGTTTAGAGTTGCGAGTGTAAATTTTTTGGTCACAATTTCATAAAATTTGTATTTTGATTGAAGCATATGACACAATGGGTTTAGGAGCAATCTTCTTCTTCTTACAATAACAACTCAGTTCATAATGCCTATTCCGAAACAAAATTTTCTTACAATTTTGAAGAGGAATTAACAGAATCTGCAGAGCCATGAGGACTGAAACATCATCAGATACTTCAAATATTTCCATTAACTGCAGATCAGAGAAACTACGTACGACGACAAAATACTAAAACATCATCAGATACTTCACATGTACATGTACATGCCGCAGGCAAAATACAGAAGATGTTAAGAAAGTGAACATATTTCCAGTTGATTCCTGCATTCCCATTTACTGAGTTGGATATTTCAATTAAACCATGTTTCTGCATTACTTACTAAGAGATAGGCCCAAGGTAGTCACCCTCCAGGCTGCCTACAACTCGAAAATCTTTCTCAACCTCGACAAACTTCTCCCCGATCACCAAGAACCGTACCACCACCCCCTTTTCGATTTTTGATGACTTTCCGTTCATGAAGAAGGGGTTTTCCCCAGGCACAAATTGGTAATCATCCATTTTCTGGTGAGAAAGAAAGACGGTCTCCACAGGCCCACACCTCAAGAATACACCAGGCTTTAGGATTTTGTGGACGATGCCTTCCAAGATTTCTCCCGCCAGAATCTTGAAGGTTATGCAGCTGAAACTTACCGGAAAGATCACATCACCTGACTCCTTCCGAACCTTTCCCTCCCCAATGCTCCCGACTGTAGTCAAGCCAAGGAAATAACCAAGATCCTTGGAAGCCTTCTTGGCAGCAAAATCAGCCATGAGGCGAGTGATTATAGCCTTTTGAAGCATCAGACTTCCTTCTTCCAGATTCTCAGCAGGAATTACCACATTCCACGATAACTTTGACTTAAGATACATTTTTCTTGATACTGCCTGCCTTGAACAGAGAAAAAAAAAATGGATGAATTTAGAATTATTTACCATTTCTTCAAGTACTCATGTAATATGAAAGAATAGTAGTGACATGGACTATACTGTTTGTTGTATGTAAAACATTAAGGTGGCGTTTAGTTTGGAGGATGAGATTGATAACATGTGATAGGATATGATAGGATTATATGGTTGATTAATAATCACACCAAAATTGAAAGGACAAATTATCACTCAATTGGTGGATATGATCAAGGGCCTAGTTATCCATCACGGGCAAATCATTCAAACCAAACAAGTGATTATATTGGATTATTTATCAATCAAGCCTTACCAATCAACCCAAACGACCCCTAAGTGAGCACAATTAAAATTGGAATGTTCTATCTTTAGCAAAACGGTCAAGTGATGGACGCGGAAGAACGAAGAGTACTGGGCTCACTGGTCTGTCACAAGATTTAACTGCAACTGATTAGTCCAATTACAAGAATGGAGCACCATTTGCTTTCAAAAAAAGGAACGAAAAAAAAGAAAAGGGTGAGTACCAACAAAGAATAGAGAAACATTTTTCAATCATAGATTTAGCAACATGTTTATTTTGACATTTTTGCACGTTTTAGGTTCCAGTACAGCAGCACTCAAACTCTCACATAAGAGAGAGATTTGAGCACTAATATACTACTGTTGCATCCCCTTACGTGCCCAAAAAGCTAAGCTTGAACGAGGATCCAAACTCAAAATTTTAAATCTCAAAAGCATGATACTAAGGGTAAGACCAAGCTTCTTGATAATGACAATGGGATCATTCAATAAAAGCTTGTTTGAGTTGAGTTGTACACAGTTGTGACAGGCATGCCTCAAGCGCACGCCCTTCCCTTGTGCCTTGAGAAGCAAAAGGCAAGTCCTAGTGTCGTGGTCGTCTTCTCATAGACTGATAGACATAATATTTTTTCTTGTATTTCTTTACCAATGAGGTGCAAATGTAGTTTACAAGAATTATTTTATCACAAGAGGGTTTTCCGTTCTGTGCAATATTTCCATTTTACAAGGGGGCTTATTGTGCCTTTAATAACTATGGTTCTACAAGAGTAGGAAACAGTCTCAAACATACATTTTAAGTTTTTAACATTAACTAAAACCCAAAGCTCGATCAAATAGACCAGATTTAGAAGGAAAAAAAATGGAGAGAGCAATCAGGCTGATACAAAAAATGCTCAAACACAAAAGGCACATTTACAACCCAAAAAAACATTGAAAATAGCACGTCTGGCTTGACTGGTTTTGCTCACGAAACACACAATAATCAGCATCACTAACGAACTTATTATATTTAATATATAAACAAACAGACAAAAAAAAAGACGGCGATAAATTACAATTACCACAAGAAAAAGGGGGTGAAATTTAGGGTTCCCACAATAATCACACAAACAGTCTTTCCCAAGTGAATGTACTAGCATGCACAAACAAGAGAGAGAGAAATGTGAAATTCCACCAGCCTATAAATGCAATCCAGCTGAAGAATCAAGTAAAAGTAGATGAAACATTTAAAAATCCGCCAATGTTGAAGAAACTACAGGGAAGTTATTGAAGACAATCAAAAGTACAGTTGATTGAAAACGAAGAGGTGCAGAAGAACCTGATAAACTTGAAAAAGGAAATGCAGACTTTCGCCTTCTCTCCAAAACCCTTCGAATTTGTTCTCTGTGCTACACAGTTTGAGTGTGAGTGTGTGTTCGTCCTTGGAGTCTGAAATGGTGAATTTGTACGCATTTGGCCGATTTGACCGTTTTATCCCCCATCATGCAGTGTATTTGATTTTTATTTATAATGTTAAGCAAGAATGGCAGGACAAGAAGCACCAGTGGTCTAGTGGTAGAATAGTACCCTGCCACGGTACAGACCCGGGTTCGATTCCCGGCTGGTGCAGCTAATTTGTTTTGTTTTGTTTTGTTTTTTTTTTTGTAAATAATAATAATAATAATAATAATAATAATAATAATAATAATAATAATAACTAGATAAACATTTTCACTCATGCATATATTGATAGAGCCAAAATTATTTTAGCTATTTTGTTTATCGTAGATGTTTGGCCAAATATTAATCAAAATTTTATAATAATGCAAATATGCAATTTACTTAGATTATTTACATGGCCAACTTCTAGCAATGAATTTAGAGTTAGAATGTAGTTAGTATATACATATATATGGACAATATTAGTGTTTTGTTTCATCAAGAATAAAAACTGTTATTACGTTTTCTGAAATGAATGAATGTTTCAGTTCCAATAATTTCTCCTCTACTACTTTCGTTCTAAATTAACCCTATTCAAAGTTGCAATATTTTACTAACAATTTATGGACTATACTCATGCATGTTTCTATGTAATTAAATTCAATTTCATTGAATTCTTAGGGACTAATTTAAATTTTCTGAATATGTAAAATACTTCTTTTAATTAATAAATTATTAATTTATCTATTAATTAATACCTCTCGAAAATAAATAAATTTTATGGTCCCAACAGTATTAATAAAATACCCATTCAAAAATTAATTAAACCAAAATAACATAAATAATATTAAGGTCTAGAATTAAATATTTTAAGGTAATTTTTATGATTATTTAATAATTAATAATAATATCTAATTGGTAAATATTATCTAATTGTCATTTTGAGAAGATCTAAGCGGTAAAAATATCTTGTATTAAGAATGAAGTCAAGGGTTCAAAGTAGGGCTGACAATTTTCGACACGACACGATAACCCGACACGAACCGACACGAAATTAATGGGTTTGGGTCAAGCCTTATTGGGTTCGGGTCCTTATCGGGTTGACCCGATAAGGACCTGAAAATTTCGGGTCGGGTTCGGGTTGGGTTCTGTCGGGTTCTGGTTACCTGATAAGGAATTATATTTTTTAATATTATATTTATTTAATTCAAATCAAGCTTTTAAATTGATGACATATTTATATTTCCTTCCAAGTCATCAAAAGATATTAAATTTTTGAATATTTATGTATTTTTCTCTATTAAATTTTATTTTAAAATATTTTTTCTTTTATTAAATCTTATTTTAAAATATTTTTTCTCTTATTAAATCATTTAAATTTGGGTTCGGGTCATTATCGTGTCGGGTCAACCCGAATATTATCGTGTCAATTTCGGGTTCGTGTCGTGTTCGGGTTTAATCATTTCGGGTTGGATTCGGATTCGGGTTGAACATATCCTTAACAGGTCGGGTTCGGGTTGGGCCTTAACAAGTCGGGTCGAAATCAGGTCGACCCGAACCCAACCCGACCCGACCCGATTGCCACCGTAGTTCAAAGCTTTATTGCTCATCCTTTCCCACTCAAAAAACAAAAAAGTCTAATCGTAGTTTTGAGTAACCTATCTAGGTGTGCTGATAGGTTTTTTGGATAGCTCCGGTTTTCTTTTTCGCTTAACTCAAAACCGAACCAAAATAATTACAGCTTAAAATTTTCAATCCAAACCGCATAAAAATGCTCAGTCAAACCGAATCAAATCACAAATTTTGATTCGATATTGTTCGGTTTTTCGATTCGGCTCGATTTTTGCTCACCCAGCTCTTGAGCAATCAAATGTACTTTGCCATTTATTTGTCTCCGGCTTTACTATATTATTACTGCATTATATAAATATATTCATACAACCTCTGTACAAATTTTTTTTTAAATATATATATTATAAATGCACGCACACATATTGAGAGGGCAGACAGACATAAATACCCGGCGAGGTCAGGTCTCGGTTTTTTTATATCTCTCTCTTCTCTCTCTAAGCCGTGTTGTCGTCCACTGATTTGAGAGAGAGAGAGAGAGAGATGAGGTTGAGGGCTGTAGTGGTTGTGAGTGTAATTAGCTTAGCGTTGCTGCAATTCAACTCAAATGCAGAGCAAAAAGCATGTGATTTGTTTGAAGGGAGGTGGCTCTTTGATTCCTTTTCATCATCATACTCTCCTTCTCTCTACAACTACACATCATGTCCCTTCATTCAGAAGGAGTTCAACTGCCGCAAGAATGGCCGCTCCGACGACTTGTACCTTAAGTACAACTGGCAACCCCACTCCTGCAACTTATCAAGGTTCTTCCATCTCCACTCTTTATTTATTCTTCCCATTTTAATATTATAACTTCTTTCCAAAACCTTTTTTTTTCTCTAATTTATGCTTATAATTTCTATCTTCTACCAAAAAAAAAGAAGAAGAAAAAGCTAAATCAAAAAAATATTAATAATGCAGAATGTGGAAATTAAGATTTTGAACTGAGCAAGCCATTGTGCAGTAGTGCAGTAAATGCAGCTAAACAGTGAAAAGAGAACTGCAAAAAAATTGGGTGGGCCCGAATTTTTTTTTTGTCTCTTTTTGAGGTAATCACTGTAGAGATATTATATATTTTTTTTCAAACTGTAATATTGATTTATCATAAATTATGTTTTTTAAGCTATTGCACTTTGTCATTTTTTTTTTTGAATATCGTTACAAATATTAAACTCACACACTCCACTTAGGGCTTTTTTATGTCCGAGAGTACTCGAATCTCTGACCTATTGGTCAACAGGCAATCACTCCACCACTAGGTCATCCCCACTGGGACTGCACTGTGTCATTTTGAAATGTGGGCTTTGCCATCAAATATAAATATATAATTATAGGGAAAAAGAATCATTTATAAAATATTGAATAATATCCAAACATTGGGGAGTATTTAATTTATATCATCCGCTCGCAAAAATTAAAGTAGAAAGAAAAAAAAATAGTTGCAGAGAAGATAGAATAATAGAGAATAGTGGTTGGAGACTGTGAGGTACTTTAAAGTTTAAATTTACAATTTTTTATATTATTTTTATTTTTTTTACCACAAAAGTTATCTTCGGTCACATTTTTGTCATTCCAAATTATTTTTTATTTTTTTATTATAAGTGCTGTATATTTAATATTTGTGGCAATTATATAGTTGTCTCATAAACTTGTACATCCAGTAATGTATAAATAGGATAGGAATTTGTTGCTTAATTTTTCAAAATACAATGAAATATATTCTCATAATCGTATGAAATAACACATTTTGTTTTTTACGAAACAATTGTTTTAGGGAAGGTGTCAATTTCTACCGATGGCTCGTGATTAACAGTTGTCCGATTTTAGTCTAGAGAAAAATTTCTTAGGTTTCGTCAATTGATGATTGATCCTCATCAGATAATTTTTATTTTAGATTAAATTTTCGTGTACCAGATCCTGGTAAAAAAAATTAACAATATATATTTGATTATGTTCGAGAGAAATAAAAATTTAACATTTTATTTACAAATTTGCATAATTTCTTTTAACTAATAGTACTAATAAGTAACGTCTCAGATTAATCTAAATAATTTAGAAGGCTTTCCATATAAAAAATAAAATAAAAAAAATTAGAAGGCTTCGATAAGCATAAAAGTTCCTCAAAATGTCTTAATTAGTGAGCAAATAACACAAGTAACTTTTTAGTACGAGAGAGGTTATGACATGGCGGCATAGATTCTGTGAGCTGTCGATCAATTACTATATTCTTAACACACACGGGATTGTCATCTTCTTGTCGGTTTTACTTTAAATATGTAGGTATGTAAATTTTATACTTTATTTTTGGCCATTTCTTATGAGTATAGTATTTTCATAAATGAAAATGGTACCACCAACTTTTAATACTAGTAGAGTGGTACGTGCTATACACGTAATATTGATAGATTTTAATAATATATATATATATATATATGTTAAACATAAAATAATTATATGATAATAGATATTAATAATAAAATACTATAATAAGGATATAATAGGCAAATTAAATTTTGTACACAAGATTATTTTATAATAGGTATAGATTTTATACTTCATAACAAATTAAATATGTGAGTGCCTTTTTTCACTCAACAAGCATTACTTACTTTTTCTTAAAACGCATGTCGCACTCTCCACACCACACTAATCTGGGACGGAGGGAATAATATACAAGGTATAATATGTGTATAATTAAAATAAAATTTTAATCAAGGTTTTACGGATGCGTGTTTTCTTATGAGTAATTTTAGTTACTTGAAAAAGGAAATTTTTTATTTTATTCTATTTTATTTTATTTCGAGAGGCAAAGTTTTTATCTTAGTTTTTGGTCTTTAGTGCGTGTGTGGTTAGACTATTAATAAGTGGTTAGCCAATGAGGCCTAACTTAATTAGTAAAATTGAGATATTATTAGGTTTTTTATTAGCGAACGGGTTTGGGTTTGAATTTCATTTGTGAGTAGTGTAGTGTATTTTTTCATCTTGTATGGTATAGTGGTCCTACCTTTGTGTAGTGGTTTATATGATAATATATCTTGTCTAATTTTCCAAAAATGAGAAGACTGAATTAATTAAATTTTATTAAGATTAAACGTGGAAGTATTTCAAACGTATATATTTGGCAAAGTTGAGCATCATTTACATTACTAACAAAATATCGAGGTCGATGGCCTCATTTATGACCCCTACCATAATTGAAAAGGACCTTCTCTATTTATGAATATTCGAAAAAAAATAATTACATACAATTAAGATATAGAAAAGATATTTTGGCAAATGTAAAATATTGTGTAAAATTATGCAGATTTGATGGAGAAAACATGTTGAAGATATTAAATGGGAAAAGCATAATGTTTGTGGGTGATTCCCTCAGCCGAAACCAATGGGAGTCTCTCATATGCATGCTCCACGCCGCCGTGCCGGAAACCAACTACACTCACACCTCCTCCGGCGAGGTTACCACCTTCACATTTACGGTAAGTTCTCAGAAAAATTAATTTATTTCTCAAAAAAATAGAAAATAAAGAAAATATAAAGTTTCAAATTTTATTTTATACAGGGTACTAGAGTAAATAATATTTATGGAAGATGTAGCCTTAAACATCATAAGTAATTATATCTTAATAGTTGGGAGGCTAATGTGAGACGGTCATATCCAAATCCATATTCAATAACAAATTTTTAGTTTGTAATTACAACTATGTCATTGGATATGAATTTGGATATTTGGATATTTGATCTATTTAATTATGAAACCATCTCAGACAAGTTATTTTTATATAGTGAATGTATTGATTAAAAATTTAGAATAATTCTAATAGATATAAATGCACTTATGATACAAAGAACCACAATCCATTTACGCAATGTCTAAATTAGAAAGAGAGAAAGAGACCTTGTCATTGCGTGATGAAAGAGGTTAGCGATTATTTGTCATGCTTTAATACACTCAAAAAAGCGACCTTATAACAACCCTTTTTGTTTTTTTGTATGAATTTTTCCCTACTTTGATTTAGGAGAGGTTGAGAATTAATAAGAATTAAATAATCTCACCTGACAATAATATTAATTCAGAATAACAATAAAATTAACTCAAATATATTAGTAAAATAAAAATAATAGCTGACGCACCAAAATCCTTTACCTGGTACCAAACAAATTCAATCCTTAATTTCCATCTATCCATTTAGTACTTTGATTTTTGGAACTAAATTGTTTATCATTATTTTATGTATTTAAGTTTAACTAAAACATGTACAGTATAAAAGTTCTGAATATTGAACACAAATCCTATCCTTTTTTTTTTTTTTTTTTTTTTTTTTTCTGAAGCAACACAAATCTTATCTTAGTTGAGAGATCCTCGCACATTCAAGTAGGGGCCACTTGTATCTCTTTACAAAATAAAAAGAAAAATAAACCCAAGAGAAAAGAAGACATTATTTATTTTATTTTCCTTAGTATTATTTTTTAAAAGCGCATAACCTATCAATAGAATTTATATGCCCAAATTTTTATTTACTATTTTGGAAATTTCGCTTCACAATTTTATATTTAAAAAGTTCACAACTTTAGAAGAAAATTTTCAATTGACCTTATAAGTTATAGCTCACAGTCGAAGAAATTCTTTACAGTTGTAAAGTTTTGTTGATTGAGAAATTGTAGCGATAGAAAGACATTCTTTTGATATTGAATGATTAAAATGGTGAGGAAACCTATTGAGACAAGCTTTGAAATTTTTGCTAGTTGAACTTTCAAGATTTATTACATTTATCCCTTTTTTTTTATTAAGATTTATTTTTTTCATTTATCCTCAACCCCCTACCAATCGGCTATCCCCGAAGTGAATACTGGGATCCTTTATTTCCCTTTTGGCGCGTACCATCCATATTTGCCTTTCATTTTTTTCTTTAATTTCAATCTATAGTATTTCCATTTAATTTTACAATTACTAATTATGATTCATCAATCCAATTCGGGTTTATAATTATTTTTTAATATTGTATTTGCATTTTCTTAGTAATAATTTATTATAAAAGTTAATTATTCCATAATTAGCATATATAATTTTTTAAACTTTAATTTTTAGTAAAAATGTTAATTAGAATTCATTGAATACTTATATTTTTTATTTTTATAATAAATAGTTTAAAAATAATGAAATTAATAGTGAATCACGGTAGGTCATAGAACATTATGGGATAGAGGTTCCGCACTGCCGAAATTACCATTGAACAAACTATAACCTGCATAATCTCACAAACGACTAGAATTGCAGAATTTCTCGAATATCACAAGCTATGTGATCTCAAATTACATTTTATACATATTATTATACATCAAATGTATCAAATGTAGCATGTTACAACTTTCTTGAAGATGGGAGCTCTAAAGACTAGATCTCGAGCTTATTATCAAAGATTTGGCATAAACTTTAGACAAATGATGATGTTGATTTGGACAGGATTATGGAGTTAAGGTGATGCTGGATCGTACCGTATATCTTGTAGACCTAGTGGGAGAAGCACAAGGTAGAATACTCAAACTCGACTCCATACAAGGTGGCAAGAGATGGCTCGGAATCGACTTCCTCATCTTCAATACATGGCATTGGTGGAACCGTCGTGGCGCTTCACAACCGTGAGTCGTTCCATTTTAATATCCAACAGTGTTTACTTTAGGTGATAGCTCAGATAGATAAAAATCATATAAGCTAATCCATCACATACTTTGATGAAATGAATAATTCTGATCTCATTTTTCAGATACTGTTATGTATATATGCATTGTCAATCTAATCTATCACTCACTCGTCACGATCAAATTGTGCAGATGGGACTACATTGAAGAAGGGGGGGAGCTCTACAAAGACATGGACCGCGTCGTCGCCTTCGAGAAAGCACTGCAAACATGGGCTACATGGGTTGACAACAACATCGATCCTTCCATGACCAACATTTTCTTTCAAGGAATTTCTCCGTCTCATTACAAGTAAGCTCGTTTCATCGCTCCGAAGCTCTGGCCTATATGCATGATCGCGCAGTTTGTTGATTTACTTATGTTTGTGTTGTGTAAATGTCGAGCTGCAGCGGGAGCGAATGGAACGAGCCACGAGCGAAATCATGCATAGGCCAGAGAGAGCCGGTGGCAGGGTCGATTTATCCCGGGGGACTGCCACCGGCCCTAGCAATAGTGAAGAAGGTGTTGAGAACGATGAAGAAGCCTGTTGTGCTGCTAGACGTAACGAGCCTCTCGTTGATGAGGAAAGACGGGCATCCTTCGGTTTACGGGCTACCGGCGATGGACTGCAGCCATTGGTGTTTACCGGGAGTGCCGGATACTTGGAATCAGATTCTTTACAATCTCATTCTTTGAAAGACTATTTATTCATTTGATGTTTTTACTAGAATAATGACTAGGAATTTATGAAGATGTGAAGGTTGGAAATAAATAATTCATATTTTTAGATTGGTATCTGATTATTATCAGCACGGTAAAACATTATATGTTTGGGCTAGTTGAAAAATATTTGATAAAAAAATTGTTAGAAACGATGTAAAGATTTTTCATTTTAAACTCTATCTCTCATATGGCTTCTTCTTATTCGTGGTGCATGCATTCACTTGATCATTACTAATGAAATCTGTTTTATTCCTAAAAGAGCAACTCCAACTATTGCTCTATTATAGCTCTCATTACTATAATAGAGCTATTTCCTTCTCCAACCATGCTCTATTTTCTGCTCTATTATAGGGAAATGAATAGTATTGTTCTACTGGTAGAGCAATATTATTCATTGCTCTATTATTTTCTTTTATTTTTCTTTTACTTTTATTACATTTAATTATACTTCTTTAACATTATAATATTCTTTATACTTTCACACATTAAATTATAAAGAATATTAAAATCACATAATAAAATTTTAACATATAAAATTACTAAAATTCAAAAAAAATTAATTTTTTATAATTTTCGAGACTTGTAATTTTATTTATCTTTATAATATAATCTTATTTTGTGCATTCATATTATTAATTTATATATTTTTCATTAATTGAGATAAAGTATATATGTATTAAAATTAAATAATAAAAATATTCTAAAATAGAGCAAAAAGTAGAGCAGATGGTTGGAGACGGTGTGCTGAATTGCTCTATGATAGAGCAAAATTGTGCTCTATTATAGAAAAATTGTTGGAGATGCTCTTAGCACTTTAATTTTGCCGTCGAGTATGCACTCAGGTCCTTCCTCATGGCTCAACTCTTGGATGAGAACTAGATCATTGAAATGGATGACATATTTAGGATCAAACATATATTTTTGCAGTTGCAAGACGTGAAAGTCATCGTTAATATATTCTCTAGACTAGGTGGTAATGCGAGCTCATAAGTGACTTGGCCTATTTTCTCTAGGGTCGTGAAAGATCCTATAAATCTAGGGTGTAACTTTTATTTCATTATTTTTAGCATAATTTGATTCGCATGTAATGGCAACGGGACGGGTTCGGGCGGGGATTGCTTTTCCATCCCTATACACGCTCTAGAAATTTGCCCCGGCCCCGACTCCTTATCGATTTAAATCGGGGAAAGGCGGGGTCGGAGATTACCCGGTGAGGGGAGGATACCCATCGAGTACCCGTTTAAAAGATAAAATTAAAAATTTTAAACTTTATTTTGAATTCAAAATTTACTTTCTCTCCAAAAAATCAAAGAAAAAGAGCAAAAGTTGATGAAATTAATTCTAGTGAAGACAATCTTATTTATAAGCAACTCATATCTTCTATTCTTTCATCTCGAGATATGTATTCTCCCACTTAGAGGTGGTCACGGTTCGGTTCGGTTCCGGTTCTCGGTTCCACTCCAAGGGAACCAGAACCGAATCGCCGACCACTTCGGTTTCGGTTCCAAATCGGAACCGCGAGATTAGGTTCGGTTCGGTTCTGCGGTTCCGGCGGTTCCAAAATCGCAACCGCAAATTTTGGAATTTAATTTTTGTATTTTTTTTCTTTTTTTTTTGCTACTCTTTCTTGTTTACTTGTAATTTTATGCATTCTAACGTAACATTTAGGTGAAATAAATATGAATCATAACATAAATATAGATAAAAACATAAAAAATAAAAAAAGTAGGAGGAACCGGCGGTTCAGAACCGAAACTGAACCTCGGTTTCTGTTCTGCAACTTTGGAACCAAATCGAACCGCCGTCGATGCGGTTCTCGGTTCCAAACCGGAACCGGCGGTTCGGTTCTGGTTCCGAAACCGCCGGTTTCGGTTCGATTCCGGCGGTTTCGGTTTTTTTGGCCACCTCTACTCCTACTAGTCTCATAGTCTGTGTGGGAAAATTATGTCACTGTAGATTCTGTTCAATGCATATAGGTACGATGTACTAATATAAGCTAATAGCTAAGAAAAACTACTTACAAGCTCATATTACAACTTTAACCAATACAGTCCGAGTCTATCTAAGTTTGAACAAAAATTATACTTTATAAGGAAATGACAATATTGTCTACAATATAAAGTAAATAGACCGTTTGCATTAACCATAATGCGAATTAATATGAAAATAAATAATACTTCTCATGTCCCACACAATTTGTCTATATTTCCTTAAATGGATGTCCCCACTACTAAAAAAACTCTCATGCATAACACTACATACATAACGGGACATTTTTAAAATGCGTTATGTATGAGCGCACTTTTTGTAAAGATAACAATATCCGTTATGCATGTAAGTGTTATCATCTTACATATATAACAGTGTCAAATCATACGTTATGCATGAGTGTTATCTATTAATCATATATATAACGATCCTACGAACCGTTAAGTCATACGTTATGTATGAACATTTAATAAATAAAATTTAACTTCCCAATATTTATTCTTTTCTCTTTTCTTTTTTTTAAACTAACAGATGCATCTCTCTCTCTCTCTCATAACCTTCCGCTCTCTCTCTCATTGTTCCCTTCTTCTCTCTCGTCGACTTCACAATAGCAGCAGTAGCAAAACACCACCGCCATCGTCCTCCTCCTTTCTCCGGCGAGTCTCGCCGTTCGCCGCCGCTTCTCCGTCTTCTCTTCTCGCTCATCTTACTCTCTCTAACCCGACGGCAGCAGCAACAACATAGCAGTCGTCACCCCTCCGTTCATCTTCTCCGGCGAAATCACAATCGCCGTCGTCACCCCTCCGTTTCCCTGTCGTAAAACCAGCGACACTCTCTCCTTCTAATCTTCGTCTCTCTGTAACGCCAAAACCCCCCAAATCAAAACCCTAGATCCCCAATTTCTCTTCTCTCCTCTCAATTCCGGCGAGGCGCCAAAATCCGACTACCCAACCGTCGTTTTCAACACCGGCGAGGCACCAAAATCTGGATTTCAACACCCACCGCGACTCCTCCTCCTATGACCACTCTGACGCCGCCAGCAGCATCACCGCCTCCATTTTCAACACCGTCTCATTTCTCCGCGCCTCTCCCAATGGTTACTGCTCCGCCGCCCGTCGTCGCTCCTCCACTAGTGAGCACGCCGCTGCCTGCAACTCCTCCACCGGCTGTTCCTCCTCCAGCTTCTCTTCCGCCCCCAATGCTATCTCCATCCCCATCGACCGCACCTACGCTAGCTCCTCTTGCATCCCAGGTACTTAATTGCTTTTGTCTATAGTTTCGTGCATTTCATTTGTTGGACATGCACTAAGATCTGAGATTTGGCTGTGTAAGTTGCATTTTTATTAGTTATCTTTTGGTTTAGGAATCTTGATTTCTACAGCAGTTCAAATAATTCGAGTGTTCGTTTGGCTTAGGCTCTACGTGATGGTGTTGATGAGTGATTAATGATGGATCATTATAATCGATAAACCTTGTTTGACTAATGATCTTCCTTTTCTTCTTTGGTAGTATGATTTCTGTCTTCACTCTCAGTGTTGCAAATGGATGTCCAAAAAAATTTTGAAAATAGGAAACATATATCCCTGGCATATGCAAGAGCAGGAACAAAATATAAACGTCCCGTTAAAAACTGAACTTGAGAGAGTGGTTTTTTAATTTTATTTTTATTTTTTCTCTTTAGAGGAACCCCTTTCTGCTTTGTTACAGAAGCAGGCACTAGAAAATGGTGGCTTCCGAGGAGCGAACAAGGCTACTGATACATCTATGCCTTTTGGTGTGTTTGAATAACCCTTTTGTAGTTTTTTTTTGTTTCAATCTTGTCATTTTTTTTTATTTGCAACGCTAGCATTTAATTATGTAGGGTTGGAGGAGTTCTAAGGATTCTACAAGCTGATAGATTCATAAATGAGGAAGCGTTGCGTGGATTTTTATTGACTTGTCAATCTGAGGTGCTTTTCTCCTTTCTCTAGTAGCCAATAGTTGATCTATTATGTTACGTAAGATTAAATTAATATGTAACGCATTACTTGTATTTCCATTGCTTCCCATAACTCAGTTTTCGTATTTGTCATACCACGAACCTCTAAAGGGATAATTGCATGCAAAAATAGTCTATTTATCACACAACATATTTATTTCTTGAAAATTTAGGCTGCTTTTACTATAGATATGGTAACATCATTTTGACATTATTATAATTTGTAAACTAATTTGTGTAATTTGATGCATCTTCTCGGGTTCTCTGGTTTTCTTCATGTTGTGTTTCATTTTCTATGAAAAGTATTGTTGATGAGTGATGAATATAGTTACACCTTTGGCGTGAGATTGTATTCGTTTGATTATGTTTGAGATTCTCCTAGACACACAGGTCAAAGCTGCCAATTCTCTATAGGATCTTCTTGCTTGCCTTTTTGGGGTCAGTAAAGCAAAATACTTCTCTCTCTGTTTCTCTCTCTATGTGTATGTTTAAATTTTGATTCCATATGCTTCTTCCGTTGTGCTGATTCTTGATCCAGCATCTCTCACCATTACGTGATTCACATCACTCCAGCTACATGTATTTATTTTGGTGGATTAAAGAAGATTTATAATTTTTCAGGTATTTAGGTTTCATGAAGACTTCTACTTGAGAGGAGAAGTTTGGTTGGTTTGATTGATGAATACAACAAAGGTACATTGAGCGGGGACGTGTTCTCATTCCACGTAAAGAAGCCTCATGCAAACCGAATGTGGAGCCCAAAGAAACGCATTGTTACAATATTGGTTCTTATTATTCACATGTACTGTTTTTAAATCAAATGTTCTTTAGTTACTTGTTTTATGTTTGATGATACTCTTGAATAGATAGATTTTTTGTTAGAAGTCATGTGGCATCTTGACAATGTTTGGATGATAATGTAAACTATGTTTGGATTATAATATATGTATCATTTTGTGATTTTAATGATATTATTTATTCATTTTTTGAAATTAGAAACAAGACAACTGAAAAAATAAAACAAAAAACAAATGATATTGCAAATTGAAATTAGGACGGAAATATAACGGTTGAAAAAACTGTTATCTAATGCATAAAAAATGTTATCTAAAGTGATAGTACATTACGCTTTGATCGTATTTCATAACGGTTAAAAATCGTTACGTATAATTGCTATAGATAACGGAGATATAATCATTATCTATGTGGTCAAACTGTTATGTAAAAGTACTATAGATAACGGCTAATTCTACGTTATGTATGAGCGCACTCATACATAACACCACTATATATATCGCACTTTTAGAGGTAATCATGTTGATTAGCAAATTAAGTTAGTGGAAATTAATAGTTGGCCACCAACTTTATTCTAATAAATTGTGGCCAACTTTGGGATGAAGTGACTTAAATGCCCTTCATATCACTTTACAGCTCTCTCACTTTCTCTCTCCTACTCCCCCGTACTCTCACTTTCAGAATTCATTTTCAGATTCAAAAATTTTCTCTTTCATCTCCATCATTCTTCTCCCTTCCGTCGAGCCGTCTACAACTTCCGGCGCCGTCTGCATCTTCCATCGTCGTCTTCCTTACAAAGTGGCGTCGTCTACAACTTTTGGATCTGCTTCGTCTCACCCTTTCAGATCTACAGCTTCTGTCATTTTGGAATTCAGATCTACAGCTTCTATCATCTGAAAATTTGTTCTTTGATGGTGTATTGTAGGTTGTTGGTTTTATGGTTGTAATGTATATTGTATTTTGGAATTTGGCTTGTTTGATGGTTGTATTGTAGGTTGATGGTTTTTAATCTAAGATATCAGTTTTGAATTTAGTGTATTAATTTTAATTGAGTTTTCTAGATCTAGTCTTTCATGTTCTTGTCGTATTTTCCAGATCTTGCTGTCCTTTTCTTGCATATGTGTTCTTTCTGCATTTTTCACGTCCTTTGCGCGTCGTCATGACTTAGACACCTAGTACGAATGCAACATATTCGTACCGGAGATGCAGGCATACGCACGCCTAGACTTTGGAACACTGTACGAATGGTGTATTCGTACCGGGTTCTAAGTTTAGGCGAGGCATGCCTTGGCACACCACAGTACGAATGCAACGTATTCATATCGGTGTGTCGAGATACCGCGCCTAGACTGGAACACTGGTACGAATGGTGTATTTGTACCAGGTATTTCAAGTCTAGGCGAGGTAGTTGGCAGCACACTGCCGGTACGAATGCAACGTATTCGTACCAGGGTGTGCTGTGCATACGTTTAGACTTTGAAATATCCGGTACGAATACACCATTCGTACCAAGTGTGCCAAGGCATACCGGGATGCGGTTGACCAAAGACGAACATCATCCATGACATTAGATCTGGAATGTGACGTCAGGGATTCCGGATAGAAAGCTGTCAATATGGCCGGATCCCATGCGGCGGCGGATATCTGGAATATGGCCGGCATAATGTGAAAGTTCAAGGCGGCGCGGACCGGGATATGAAGGAGTGCGGAAGGAATGGAAGTACGACGACGCGGCGGCGGAATGAAAGTACGACGGCGGCGACGACAAAATGAAAGTACGACGGCGGCGACGGAGAAATGGAGAAAAATAGGAAATCTAGAGAGAGAATATTTTGCAGAAATAGAGAATATGAAATTTGAAAAATGAAAAATGAAATGAGTAGATGGATGGTTAATAGTGGTTCTATGGGCAAATTGGTCCAAATTTCTAAATGTTGACCAGAATTTCTACAAATAAAGTTGGTGGCCAACTATTAATTTCCACTATCTATATTGGTTATCCCAAATTTTGCCTCGCACTTTTATGTACATAGATAACGCAAAAAGTCCGTTATGTATGAGCGCTTTTTTTAGTAGTGCCCATTTAATTTGTCTACTTCTAAATATAAAATTAATTAACACTTCAATACCCTTCAAAAGTGATGAGACCAACCCACTTTCTATTTTTTTTTACTCATTTTTAATCTCCGTACCAAACAGATTGAATGGAACGGAGGGCGTAAAATTTTATTCTCATCAAACAAGAAAAACTAGCTTGTTACATACTAAAAAATAAAAGTGTTTCTAGTATATATACAATTCTGACACTATTTATAATTTTTTAATCTGAAATTTAAAAATGTCTACATGCCTATATCATATATTTACTCTTTTTTAATACTTAATTTTTATTAGAGTTAATCATGTTGACTAGCAAATCAAGTTAGTGAAAAATAAATGTTCACCACCAACTTTATTATAATAAATTGTGGACAACTTTGAGCTGAATAGACTTAAATGTCATCCATATCACTTTACAACTACCATCCACTTTCACTTTCACTTTCTCTCTTCTCTCATGTTCTCTCTCACCCTATACTCTCTCTTTCACCCACTCCCACTCCCACTCCCACTCCCACTTTCAGTTTCTCTCTCCTCTCATGTTCTCTCTCTCCCCGTAATCTATTCCGCCACCGCCACCGCCTCCCTTCCGCCGCCGCCACCGCATCTTTTTCTTCGATCGCCTTCCGATTTGATTTATTCATACACCTTTCCGAACAATTTATTATTTCTCTTATCATCTTTTCCGATCATCTTTTCCGGCGTAACTTTCATCTCCATAGTGAGTTGTTGTCGTCTCTGCCGTGGATGGTGTTCGTCTTTGGTCAATCGCATCCCGCCGTGGGTAAGGTTATCTTCGTTGAACCGTCCTCTTCCATGGTTGACATATAATCGTGCAGATTTGTTTTCTAGTTAAATTTTATAAAATTCATAAAATTTGGATTTGTTACAGCGAGTGTGGTAAGAATGGATTGCATTCGTTCCAAGTGTACCACGACGCAGCTCAATAACTTGGTACGACTGGTACGAATGGACCGTATTCGTTCCAAGTGTAACACAACGCAACGCGCCACCAATTGGCATGATTGGGATGAATATTGCCATTCGTACCATTTGTACCATGGCACAGTGTGACTTTATTAATCGTCCAATTTCATTCCATATTTCCATTCAATTTAAATCACAATTTTAACCAAATGTCATCATCAATCAACCAACAAATTACCAAATATCTTTAAAAAAGTCATCAAATATAATGATATAATAGATTACAGTGATGGTACGAAAAGGACGAACTAAATCTACTCGTTCCATTCGTCCCACAAATACAAATCAAGCTAATCAACTTAAAAAAGTGCAGGTTTCAGGTTTCGCTGTTCTGATACCATGAACGACATCGACGTGTACAGACCTCCGCCACAACAGCTACAAACAACGTCGCCATGACAGATCTAGGCTACTCAGATCACCAGAATCGCGTCGTCTCTCAGATTTGTTATTGTATGGCTTGCCATCGTGTTCTGCACACCTCCACCGACGCCGCCATATCCGAGGAGTGCACCACCACCATAAATCTGATAGAAGAAGACAGATATGAAAGGCGAGACGACGCGATGGTTGGAGGAAGGTGATAGAAATAGCAGACGAAACTCCGAAAGTTGTAGACGGCGCGGCTTTGTAAGGAAGACGACGATGGAATATGCAGACGGTGCCGAAAGTTGTAGACGGCGAGGCGGAAGGGAGAAGAATGATGGAGAGGAAAGAGAGAAATTTGAATCTGTAAAATGAAATCTGAAAATGGTGGTCCGTCTTCAGCATTTTTGTCCAGATTACTAGGGACAATTTTGTCCAAAATCCTCAAAGTTTGACAGAATTTATAAAAATAAAGTTAGTGGCCAACTATTAATTTCTGCTATCTATGTTGGCTATTACAAATTTTGCCTCTTTTTATTATATGTACATTTTGATGTATTATTTTTCATTCTTTAAGATTATTACTTTTATAGTGCTAAAATATAATAATCAACACGTATAGCATATATAAGATTGTTGAGGTTGCCACCTAAATGTTGGGCTTGTGTTAAAATAAAAGGAGTTTATTTGTTCCACATCGGCTTTATGATCAAAGGGTAGGAGCTTTCTAATGTTATTTAAGAAGCCTATATGTCTTTAATGTAAGTGCACCAAGTTATATACTTTAGTCTTGTGTTTGACTCTAGGAAAAATTCCTTGTCTCGGATTGTGAAAAAGGTGAGAATTATTCAAAGACATGTAATAATATAGGGGTGTCGAGTTTTATATTGCTTGGTGTGGTCGGTCGTGGTTTTTCCTCCGATTTTGGAGTTTTCATGTTAAATTCTTGCGTTGTTGATTGTTCTTATTTTTCCATCTTATTTCCTGTCTATTTTCATTTTTCCCTTAGTTGTGATATGGACGTAATTTCCTAACAACTGGTATCAGAGCTCGGTTGGATTCAGGGAGAGGTTCAGAAATCTTTTGTCCGGCGGCTATTCAATTAGGGTGGAGAAACGAGATGTCAAGATTAAGTTCAATGAAGTTTGATATGGAGAAATTTGATGGAAGAATCAGCTTTAGCTTGTGGCAAGTGCAAGTTAAGGTTGAGGTGATACAATCTGGGTTACACAAGGTCTTGGAAGGATGATGAACTACACCAAGCGATATGAATCAAGGTGGAGCGGTTGCGGCAAATAGCTCCGAAAATGTTGCTAACATTGTGATAGAAGATGATGCCCTCTGATTGTTAAGGACATGAACATCTTTATGGCATGTCCAATTGCCATGGACAAAGATGTGATGATGCATGTTAGTTGGAC
The DNA here is from genome assembly GCA_031470985.1 of Agastache rugosa. Taxonomy (NCBI): domain Eukaryota; kingdom Viridiplantae; phylum Streptophyta; class Magnoliopsida; order Lamiales; family Lamiaceae; genus Agastache; species Agastache rugosa. The sequence continues at coordinate 30,621,302 of CM062601.1, read as the reverse complement.
CACATGTGCATTGGTTTGGCGTGGATGCAAGGTGTGTGGTGGAAGTTATGTCAATGGCTGATGAACTTCTAAGAAGGCCAAAAGCTATGAGTTGCACCATAAATTTCTGCAGGTTTTTTGACATGTGTCAAAGGTGAGAGTTATTCAAAGACTTGTAATATTGTAAGGGTGTCGAGTTTATATTGTTTGGTGTGGTCGATCGTGATTTTTCCTCCGGTTTTAAAATTTTCACGTTAAATTCTTGTGTCGTTGATTGTTTTTATTTTTCCATCTTATTTCCTGTCTATTTTCGTTTTCCCTTAATTAGGATATGGATGTGATTTCCTAACACTAAACTAATCGACCAATTTGATCTCCGAGTCTCCGACTATATTTAGATTGGTTCAAATGAGTAGTTACTAATCAATAAAATATTGTAAAAACACTAAAGTGAAAAAATAAATCCTTTTCTTTTGTATTGGAACTTGGAAAATAACAGTAGAATTATAATTCGAAATGAAAATAAATATAATTAGGGAAAAGATTTTGGGATACTAGGTGGTTGGCCACCCATGGTATTTTTGTAAATATGTTGACTTATTAATTCATTTAATTGAATTAAAAAATTAGGCTATATTATTGATTGTCTAATTTACCCTATACCGCTATAATCTAGGAAATTAGTTCAAATTTTGAATTTCAAATTTCAAAATTCGAATTTGAATTTTTTTTGGTATTATTTTGTGATTGATTTTTAACCATAATTAATTATTGATTTTGTTTACATTATTATACCTAATTTCCACTAATTTAGGAATTCTTCAAAATTAATTCATATTTTAAATTTTAGTTTATTTTCGGAATTATTTTGTGATTCGGGAGGAAATATAATCCCACTAATTTAGGAAATAATTCGTGGGAGGGAAAAATATTATCCTAATATGATCCCACTAATTTTGGAACTAATACATGGGAGGAAAATAATTACTTAGGCGAGAGATATTTTGTATAGTATTTCCAAGAAATATTATTTTTTTAAACTTTTAAATTCATTATAGTAGTCGAAATTAAATTAAATTTAATTGATTTTAATTATTTAAATACTATACCTTGCAATCGAATTAATCTACTTTAAAATTGTGTTGTATATATGAATTGAGAAAAAAATTATTTGTTTTAATTAATTTATTTTCCTTAATATTCAACTTGTAGTCGGAATATTATGAAATTGAATTAATAAAATTTCATTTGCTTTATAAGTATTAATTAGAAAAAAAATATATGTTTCTATATTAAATCTATAATTAAATATAAAATGCGTTATAATTTTTAAATTATTTATAACGACGGTAGGAATATTATGAAATCGATTTAATATCATTTTAATAGGATTATATATATTAATTGACATAAAAAGATTTTTTCTAAAATAAATATGTAATAATTTTAGAAAAAAAATTCAGCCATTTTGGAGGGGAAAAAAAGAGAGGGGGAAATAATTAATGTAGATAGATTTGGCGCCTAAATGAAATATTAAGGAGGGAAATTAGAGTAGTGACATAATTGACACAAAAAAAAAAACTAAAAAAACCGATCAGAAAAAATAAATGGACCGACCTGTTTTTGGCAAAAAAAACCGGCTGGTGGATGGCCACCGGGTTGCCGAATATCACTACCCATATAATTATTACTACCTCCGTCCCATGATAAGTGGCTACTTTCTTTTGGGTACGGGTATTTAGGAGAAGAGTGTTTAAAGGGTAAAAAGATAAAAAGTGGTGGAGCCCACATCTTTTGTGTGAGATAGGGTATTTCCATATTAGAAAAGTGGCCACTTATGATGGGACAGCCCAATAAGGAAATGTGGCCACTTATGACGGGACGGAGGTTCTATAAATTTAGAACCCAAATATAAACAACTATATATAGATTTGTAAACTCTTAATTCTTTTAAGAGTACAATACTTGAAAAGGAAGATGATGAATTGGCATCATGTGAAAACTAATTAAATTATTTATTAAATTTGATGCAAGAATAAAATAATTAGTTTATATGTAATGTATGGCGAAATATAGGTCGGGATACTTGGGACCCGTCTGAAGTCTCTCAACAATATCATTACTTGTCTTGTCATTCATTAGTTTAACAATATTGACTATAAAATAAAAATTATTATAATGTAATATTGAATCTTGAATAACTTCTATTATTGAAATATAAAGTTTAAAATATTTTATACCCAAATTAGGGCTCGTTTGGTACAAAGTATGGGATAAAGCCTGATATGTTTGACTGAGATGTCTTATAAATATAAAGAATTAATATTCCGTTTGGTATGATGTATTAAATTCTCTGCAACACATAGTAATTATTGTAATTTATTGCTATAATTAGTTGCAGTATTATTTATACCACCTCATAGGTAGTATACATAACAACAAAATAAGTATTATTCATACGGGCCCGAACTTTATAAAGGGCCGTATACTTCATACCAAACAAGATATTAGGGTGTTATAGACATATTATACACCCTAATCACCCCTACCAAACGAGTCCTTATAGTATAACCAATCCTTTTTTTAGATCCAGTATAATCAATCCTAAATATTCATTATTAATTAACAATTTGAAATGAAATACTAACAACTAATTATATACCCTAATTATATATTTTAACCCTAATAGTAATAGTTATAAGGCCAATTGAAGAACTTTCAGCATTTTTCATTTCATAGCCTCAACTTCATTTTTCTCGTAAAAAACCATGAACTTTGAGATATTCTCCAAAAAATTGCCCAAACTTTCAACCTTTAACCCAAACTTTAATTCAACTTTTTTTTCATTTTGTGGCATTAATTTCATTTTTTCCGTAAAAAATCCTGAACTTGAGATATTCTTCAAAAAAGGTCTGCCTTTTTTTTCCGACAACAGAATGTTGACTCAAGACGCCGGATATGTGAGATGAATTTTAAATTAATTTTAAATAAAATAAAAAATAAAAAAGAAAGTTAACCTCATCTCTCTATTCTACCGCCACCTCCGCCGCCAAGACATTCCGAGCTGCACTCCCAAAAAAGGAGACGAACATCCAGATTTCCGTAGGCAACGGTTAGGGGTGTATAAACGGGTACCCATGGATACCCTACCCATTTTTTCCGAGTACCCATACCCGACCCGTTTTAGCAAATCGGGTATCCAATACCCGGTCGGGTATACCCAATCCGGGTAATGGATACCCGATCTACCCGTTTAAAAAAAAGGCCAACTCAATTTTTAATGGTCTGCTAATATAAAATTTCACAAGTCCGTCCAAGTACGGATCTTTCTTCAAAGTTGCTTGCATATTCCCTCCATTGAAGTAATCAAGAAACTTATTCAAAATTGAAGACTTATATCTGATTGTTGATATAATTCCAAAGAAAGGTGTCATAATATTTAATTTTGGGCCACAAAAAAACTAGAGAAAGAATAAAATTCCCACCTTGCAGCAGCAGGAGAGCGATTTAAGGGAGAGGTGGCGAAGCTGGACGAGTGTTGCAGCGGCGACTGCGACAAGAAAGACACCACGACATGGACGAGGAGTGCTGCTATGGGCGACACCACGACCGGACGAAAGGTGGCCGGTGGCGGGCGTGTGACGGCGTCGGCCGTCGTGGATAGAGGAGGCGATGGTGAGAGCACTGAGAGGAGTCGTGAAGGTAGACTGTGGAAGTCTATGGACTGTGGAGGGAGGGAGGCGGACGGGAGAAGGGATGGATGGAAAGTTGGAAAATGGAAAATGTGGGTGGTGGACGGACAAGTGGAGTGTGTGAATGGAGTGGAGTCTCTAACCTATTTTTTTAAATAATATAATAATTTTTTGACAGGGTATTGACCGGTACCCGATACCCTAACGGGTACACCCGGTACTCGGAATTTTGGAAAAACTAATACCCGTACCCTACCCGTACCCGGAAATTACGGGTATTGGATACCCGTTACCCGGCCGGGTACGGGTTACCCGAAAACCAGTTTTCCGTTTATTCATCCCTAGCAACGGTGAACAAATCTTTGATAATTTCCACAGATTTAAGCTCAAATGAATATCATACATGTATGTTACTCGTGTATGATACTTGATTGACATACATATATGTTACTCTTGTATGAGAAAATTCTATTATGAGTATACATGTAGTACACCCCTTACTCACATATAATATTTTATTAATATAAATTATAATAATACAATATTATCATGTGAGTGAAGCAATATATTAATAAAATATTAACATGTGAGAGAGGTGTACTACATGTACACTAGGGCTGGGAATTCGGTTAACCGCAACTGAATTTTCGATTAACCGCAACCGAAATTCAAGAATTACTACTACCGAAACTGTACCGAGTCGGTTTTCGGTTAACCGAAAACCGGTCGGTTTCGGTTTCGGTTAACCAAAAGCTAAAATTAAAAAAAAAAAATAATAAAAAATCACGTCACATGTATCACGCCTAAACCATCTTCACCTCTCTCTTTCCTCTATCAATTCAATCAAACGGTACTCTTCCTCTCTCATCCTCCACCTCTCTCTCTCTCCTCTCCAAATTCTTAATACCAAAACCCTCCACTCCAGATCTGGTTTGGGTTTGATGATTTGGTCGCGTTTCCGGATGGGTCGGCGGTGGAGGTGGACGATTGCTGCTCAGTCGCGAATCGAGGGTGGACGGCTGCTGCTCAGTCGCGAATTGAGGCGGATGGGTCGGCGGTGGAAGTGGAGGTCGGCAGTGGAGGTGGACGGCTGCTGCTGCTGCTCAGTCGCGAATCGATCGGGATGGGTCGGTGGTGGAGGTGGACGGCAGGGACGGGGGGCGGATGGTGGAGGATGATGGCAGGGGCAGGGGCGGGGGCAGATGGCGGAGGCACGGCTGAGACTGACGGCAAGGGTGGGTGGTGGTCTAGTGTAGGGGCGGACGGCGGCGGCGTGGGAGAGGAGGAGATGAGAGAGGCGAAGATGCGGTCAGAAGTAGAGAGAGAGAGAGAGAGGAGTGGGTGGTGGGTGGAAAGGAGAGAGGCATGTGCTCCTGGGGATGGGTAGTGGGTAGGGGATTAAGTATTTAAATTAATAATTAATATTATATAATATATATTATTAATAATTTATATAAAAAACTCGGTTAACCATGTACCGAACCTCGGTAAATGGTTCACCATTATCGAAATTTATTTTAACTTAGTAACCATTTACCGTACCGAAACCGAAAATGACGGTAAACGGTTAACCGAAACCGGCGGTAAATGGTTAACCGCCGGTAAAACTGAAACCGTCGGTAAATTTCCCCAGCCCTAATGTACACCCCTAATAGAATTTTCCCTTTTGTATGATACTTGATTGAAATAGCATACATGAAGATTTATAAACAACATATATGAATAGCTAGCATATACATTAATATCATACATGAACATATGTCATGTATGTTGTTTATATATGAATAGTACAAATGACATATGTTATCCATGTATGCCGTCGAATGAAAAATTAATTGGGCAAAAATATATATAGAAAAATTCTCATAGGAGATGACAGCTGGCATGCACGAGTAGCATAAATGAAAGAGGTCATGTATGTTTTTCTTGTATACTATACTCGTGTATGTGATTCATGTATGTATGAAAAAAATGATCGGAAAAAAGTCGTCAAAAAATTCTCGACGGAAAAAGTCGCCGGAATTGACCGCCGCCGCCGCCAGTAATAGTCACATATTTCATATATGCGATCTCATGACAATGTCATCTCCTAGGGTATGGCTGTCTCTAACATCAGATATGTCGAATTCCACCTTGTCGGGACATCATGAACCAAAATTTTGGAGGAATCAATGTTGAGAAAATTCACAGTGTTCATGAATTCTTCTTCTCTAGCTGGTGAGCCCCTTATCCACTTCACAACTTCTCTAACTCATCTAACAGATATGCCTATCTCCTCTAAGCCGTCATTCACCACCATATTCAAAATGTGTGCAACACAACGCTCATGAAGAAACTTGCCACCAGCTATGCCTGTATTCCACTGCTCTAGGATAGGCTTCACGTACTTAATGCATCCGTCATTTGCCGATGCATTATCCATCGTGCAACACAACACTTTTTGCAACCCCCAATCCTCCAATGAAGAGATGATCGAAGTACCTAGATCGTCACCCTTGTGGCTGCAAATCTTGCGAAAATTTATGATCTTCTTGTGCAATGTCCAATCTTTGTCGATGAAATGCACTGTAACACAAATGAAACTTGTGTTATTTATAGCGGTCCAACAATCTGTGGTGATCGACACCCTTCCCATGCCTTTTCGCTGAAAGAAAGACTTCAAAGTCATCTTATGCTCCATGAACAACTTCACACAGTCCGCTCGGATGGTGTATCTGCTAGGGATCTTGAACTGAGGTTGCATTCGTTCACAGAATTTCTTGAATCCTTCTCGTTCGACAAACCGGAAAGGAAGCTCGTCAAGTATGATCATCTCTACCAATGCCATCCTACAAGCAGTCTTGTCGAATCTCCAAGTTGTCTCGAATCTCCAAGTTGTCAAGACCCCTCGTACTTCTCCATCGGCACTTTCTTGAAAGCTAAGTACTGTTTGACTTTGGTTGTTCTTCTTCTTTTCTTCTTGTCTTTTAGAACACACTCTATGATGGCTCTTCAAGCCCGAAGTGCCATTTTTAGCCGTACCAGCTGCAATGTGCTGACCACATACTTTGCATTGTCCTTTTGTCTTTAGTACTGGAGGTTCCCCAACCAAAACGGTGATCTCATCATAGTATTTCCACCATTCTGATGTTCGTTCTTTGGTACCCTTGTTGACTGCTCTTTTGGGGCTATTTTCGCTCTTTTTTTCTTTGGATGTAAGGGTGGCTTTCTTGTAGATGCCCCCGTCCCCGTTTGAGCATCCTCATCTCTATCTTCTTCGCCATCTGTGTCCATCTAAAAAGAATAATGACAAACAATCAATTTCTACCCAAAACATACCAACAAAACAAATAATATAACTATTAACTACCAAACAAATTTATATTATCCTTAAAGCAACAATGTTAAAAACTTCATCATATTATCCTTGATTATATTTACAAACAATTTTATAACTAGGCACACAAAAACAAGTAAACATAACAAAAAGATCATAACCATTCCACAGATTAGAAAAATCTTCACCGTGCAATTCTCCAAATATAATGAAAACTTAAATTTACAGAAATGAAACAGCTATATACACAGTGCTAATTGCTAAACAATACAAAGTTTAATGAGTTAGCTCTACAATCACAAGATACATAATTAATCAAAGCTTAGATTTGAAGGAAAGAATGAGTGTAAAAATAACAAGGATACATACAATTAGTTATGGGAATTGAACGACAAATGCGAATTCTCAGCAGCAGCAGCTATATAGTTTAATTAGGTTTCGATTTTCGAATTATTTGCAACAGCTACATAGTTTAACAGGTATTTGCAGCAGCTACATAGAATTACATGTCCCCAATCGGCGTTGGGAGGAGAACGATGAGAGGGTTCATCATCAGCAGCTGAAGCACGAGTTGACGGCGGTGGCGGCCGGTGCAACGTCGAGTCATCGGCGTCGAGTTGAAGCTGCAATGGAGCCTCTGCAGCAGAGGCATTCGAGCTGGAGCTCGCAATGGTGGAGACTGAGACGGAGACGGAGACGGCCCGACGGTAGGGCAGAGGCGGACGGCGGACGGAGGCACGGCGGGCGAAGAGGTTTGTGGTGGAGACGGCAGAGTGGTGATTTGGGTTTGGGTGGAGAGTGTGGAGAGTCTGGACTGGAGAGTGGAGACTGCTCAGAGCCTCAGACGGGATTCAATCTTTCAGACTTTCCTTTTTACTTTTTTAGTTAAATTTAAATTAATAATTAATATTATATAATAAATAATATATAATATATATTATTAATAATTTATATAAAAATAGTCGGTTAACCATTTACTGAGGTATTTTGAAAACCTACTAACCGAATACCATACCGAAACCGCGAAATACGGTAAACGGTAAACCGAAACCAGCGGTAAATGGTAAATCGCCGGTAAAACCGAAACTGTCGGTAAATTTCCCCAGTCCTACATGACACTAGGTGATTGTTATTTAGATGATTCTTCATTAAGGGTACAAGGGACTTTTTACACTTTTTAGAGTCATATTTTGTCTTTTATTTTATTGAAGGCCATTATTTATCTTTTCATTTCAAAAAGTATCATTTTAACTTTTTCCTCGAATCGAAGATAAATGGGGTACAATTCGAAAACTACACAAGTATAGGACATTATATAGGGTAAAATTTGAACACTACACAAGTATAGGATATTAAATAGTAAAATAGAGGATCTAAGTGCGAAAATAGCTAATGTGGCGAAGTGGTATGACATTTACAAAAAGTTGCATATGATGCAAGTAATTAGGATAATAATTATTCTTAGTTAAGGTTAGTTAGGATCTTTATGTCAGGTTAATTATGATTTTAGTAATTCATAACTAGAGTTTATTAATTAATTCATTATTATAGAATTTATGGTCATAATTATAATTTAATAATCTATAATTTGAGTATAATTAATAATCATAATTAGGATATAATATCAATTTAATTAAACATTAATTAAATAAATTTAACAAAATGCACTTTTGGGTGGGTGACTGTCGCACCCAACTGTGTTGTGCCTCTTTAATTTATTTAATATTGTCAAAAAAAACGAAAAGAATACCGTTTTAATGTAATCATGAATCAAACCAAACGAGGCAATGATGAGAAGAAGTGTATTCCCTCTGCAAATTAGCTGGTGAATTGGTTGCAATGTTGCAGGGTCCATGCAATATTTGTCTTTCCCCCCAAGCTAATTCATCCATATCCCACTCAAATATATATAATTAATGCTCTAACCAACAACATATATAATAATTCTCTCTCTCTCTCTCTCTATATATATATATATTTGTTGCATGCCCATATGAATTTCAATATTCTTCTTAGCTGTGCATGAGAATGGGACGCATCGGCATCGCATTTTTCAGTCACAAATTTCTTTTTCTGATTATATGGTTTCAGGTATCATCCTGCCGCCTCGATGCGGGCTGCGATTTATTCCAAGGCAGTTGGGTGTACGACGACGTCGTTCCACCTCCACCTCTCTATAATGTTTCCATGTGCCCCTTCGTCGATAAACAGTTCGACTGTGTTGGAAATGGAAGGCCCGACACCCTCTACCTCAATTACAAATGGAAGCCCGACCAATGCCAACTCCCCAAGTCAGTATTTTTAAATGCATACTTCTTACGTTCCTATATGTCAGAGGTTCCTACTGGATCTCGTCTCTGTGTATATATATTTATTACAATAATTAATAGTACTGTATACTCGACGTGACTGCAGATTTAATGGGCAAGATTTTTTGAGGAGGTTTCAAGGGAAGAGAGTATTATTCGTGGGGGATTCTCTTAGTTTGAACCAGTGGCAATCCCTCACATGCATGTTGCATGCATCGCTTCCCCAATTAAACTACACTCTTAAAAAAACTGGAGGCGTCTCTACATTTTACATGCCGGTTAGCATATAGTGAATGTTTTTTATTTAATTTTTTGGACTAATTAATTAATTATATATATACTACGACAAAAACTTGTGTGCAGCATCTGTACCTTACATCCTGGTCAAATTCGACCCGACCCGACCTATGATCCGATCCGGTCAACGTTGACCCGTTAACTTTTTGATTTTTTTTTCAAGAGTCGAGTGAGGGGAGTCGAAGGCCTCGGAGCGAGCTAAAAGACATTAATGTCACCACAATCATTATATATAAATTAAAATCAGAGCCGAAGATAGAAAAAAAATTCAATAAGTCAACGGTTGACCGTCAACGTTGATTGAATCGGGTTGCGGGTCGGATTCGGGTCGGATCCGGGTCGGGTCGACCCGGATGCACCGTGGAGATGCTCCACGGGAGTGTGACTCATATACTACTATTTAATGATGGAGTGCAGGACTATAATATGTGGTTGATGTTATCACGGAACGCGCTTCTGGTTGATTTGGTAGTAGATAGGAAGAGGGGAAGGATTTTGAAGCTTGATTCCATCAAGAATGGTAACTCGTGGAGAGGCTTTGATATGCTTGTTTTTAATACGTGGCATTGGTGGGTGCACAAGGGGAGCCAAACACCGTAAGATTTTTTCTTTAATTTTATTTTTTTTTATTTTGTAGAAAAAGAATTAGGGTTTCGTATAATTGTGTTTGTGTGTTTAATTAATTAGTTTGTTTGTATAATGATCAGGTGGGACTACATCCAAGTAGGTGGTAAACTTTACAAAGACATGGATCGGTTGACGGCTTTTGGTTTGGGGCTAACAACATGGTCCAAGTGGGTGGATTCTAACATCGACCCTTCCCAAACTAAGGTCTTCTTTCAAGGCATCTCACCTACTCATTACAAGTGAGTTTCAAGTCTCTCTTTCTCTCTCTCACACACACACACATCTAAGAAAAATAATGGAAGCTATTGGATGGCCTAGCCTACTTGTAGAGTGGGGATGATTGTAGCAAAGATCCCAAGTCTATACATTCCACTAATGACTTATAGATCGATCTTACCGCACAAAATTTTTTTAGTATAATTTGTATGTTATTGCATAGACATAATTTAAAGTGAACATGAACTGATAAAAAAAAGAGGGAGGAAGAGTTAATATATAAATCTATCTCAATTTATTGCCTCCCTATGATCTATTTTTATCCTAAACCGGCCATCATCTTTTACCATTAAATACTTGAATTATAGGTCAATTTTTTCAGGTTGGGAAGCTGATTAAGATGGTAAAGTAGAAATATGTAAAATGAAGAAATAATATGAAAAATACAAATCACAGAACATATTTTAAGGAGGTAGATTAGAGCAGTGGCAAATGTAGAAAATATTATTGGCAGAGGCTCCGATTCCAAAATTTTCTAAAACTAGATTCGAAAGTGATGTGGTCATAGGGGCTATCTCTAAATTTCTCCTAATTTTCCAACAATCGCCCAAAATTTAGGGTATAAAAAATCACTTTTTTTTGTACTTGGGCTCATGTGTATCCGCCAGTGGACTAGTGTGAGATTGGCATTGCCATGCAGTTGGATCCGAATTGTCTTTTTTTTTTCATAATAATCGTCACTTGATATATATGTTAATTAACTTATTGAATGGTAAAAGTATAATTATCATTTTTTTGAATAGTTGTTACTTTTTATTCGATTGAATCATGAGGTCAATCACAACAAAATCTTTGTGTTTTTTAAATATCTATCCTGAACTACCCTCTTCTAAAAAAAAAATGATAGGATGGTAATTATGCAGTGGTACAGAGTGGAATGCATCATCGGCAGGATCAACATGCAACGGAGAGACACAACCGATCAGCGGGTCGGTGTACCCAGGGCCGGCGCTGCCGGCGGTGGCGGTGGTGAAGAGCGTGCTGAGCAACATGAAGACGGCGGTGCAGCTGTTGGACATTACCACACTCTCAGCGCTGCGGAAAGACGGCCATCCGTCGGCTTACGGGATCGGCGGAGACAAGGGGGACGACTGCAGCCATTGGTGCCTTGCCGGCGTCCCTGATACATGGAATCAACTGCTCTATGCGATTCTGGTTACTAATGGAAAATCAAAGATATAATTCATCTTCACATTTCCAAAAACCTTCTTTTTTTACATTTTTTTCGATTTTCATCGTCCTAGTTCTGATCATTAAGAAACAATTATTCATGTTACATTTGCATGTAAAGATTATTTAACTAAATTGTTCTTTCTCTTAAAAAAAAATTAATTTGTTTTTTTGTTATAAACTAGAGAGAAGAGAGAATATAGAAGAGAGAATAAGAATTTTGTGTATTCAAATGTGTTGAAAGTGTTTAGAAGATGTATACAATATGAGAGGATCAAAGGCCTCTATTTATAATGGTACAGAGCTAGGGTTTTAGGGTGGATGACTTGGTCAACACTCATATAATGTATATCTATAAGATATTTACAACACTCCCCCTTGAGTGACCAATCCCTAAAACAAATGTTGTCTCATTAAAACCTTGCCAGGAAAACCCAGTGGGACAAAACCTGATCGAAGGAAAAAGAGTACAACTACTCTGCTTGAACTTAATCATTGTAGTCTTTGAGTCGTTGCATGCCGATCTTGTGTACCAACTTTCTTAATGTTGATGTCGGCAATGTCATTGTGAATAAGCCCGCCAAATTATCACTTGAGCGAGTCTCCGTTGAAAACAATGATACAAATATAATACTTCACATTTGACATTATTGTTGTGATGTGCATGCCTCGTTAAAAACCTCTTCAGAAAAACCATGTGAGAAAAAAAACTCGATAGAGGAAAAGATTACTTGACATACACTTACTCATGTGTTGCATTAATTGTCTCGTTAAAAACCTTGACTAAGAAAACCCTCGGGGGAAAAAACTTAGGAAAAAAACACGAGTACACCATTTGGCCTTTAGAGCATGATCTTTAAGGTTACTGAAAATTAACCTTCATGGCCAAATCTTCATAAATATGTAGAAGTTTTACACTCCCCCTGAAGATAATAATCTTCAAAGTTAACATATTTCAATACTATAAACGTATTTTCGTATACAGATTCGGAGGTGATTTAGTGAATAAATCTACAAGTTTATCTCAAAATAAACTTTTGTGGCCATAATTCTTATGGAACTCATTTCTGCAACACAAGTTAAATTATTCTCATAGAGAATAGTGGGGAATATATCTCATATCATTACACCAATTTGAGAAATTGCATTATTAGGATGAGAAAAACAACCAACATTAGTAGCCACCAATGTGAATCTCGATCTCTTTCATAAAATAGACTAAAGATCGTTTTAACCTTGAGATAACGAATGATATGCTTAATATCATTTTAATGTCTCATTGTGAGAGCATTAAATCTTGCTAGCAAGTTACTTTGAAATGTTATATCAGATATTATAGAATAAACAGTGCTATCGGCACTCAAAATAGGGAACTTCTGACCCCATAATATAATCGTTATCTTCTATATTCATTTCAAGTCAAGTGAAGAGACAATCATTGGGGTCTCACTAGATGTGATTTATAATAAAAATCAATCTCTCTACAACCTTACATGCAGGTCGACTGGTGTAATATGCTCCTTTAGGAGATACTCGATCTTTATATCGAGAAAATGCTTAGGTTTAGCTAAGTCTTCAATTCCAAACTCTACCTTTATGTACGAGTTGGCTTTTTCATCAATATAGATAAAAGTCATTCAAAGACTATTTGATAAATATACAAGTACACATATCCTTACTTCAGAAGGAATAATTCACACTTGTTGTGAATTTAAATTTCTCTTTCTAATTTTGAGTCCATCAAGAACTTTCATATATATTCAAGTCCAATGACCCAACCAATATGCAGGTCAATAATATCCATTACTGCAAAGATATTAAATAATGGAACGTGATGTCATATTAGGAGAATATATATAATCAAAATCAATTTAGGATCTCAGCCTAAATCTTTGAGCTATTAACATCACTTTATTTCTCATCATCTCATCAATTTCTTTTCTCTTAGTACAAATACTCATTTGTGTCAACATTCTGTGACATATATATACTACAGAGCAAAAGATTATATATTTAGCGAGTTAATCTCTGCCTCAATTGCTCTTTCAAATTTACTCAGTGCTTATGGCACTTCTATTCTCTTTGATTCTGGATCCAGAATATCATTTCAAAATGATATAAGCAATATTGTCGAGGCAAAAGTATTGTCAACAATGATAATATTTTTCTATAACTCGTTTCTCCTGAATTCATAGAATTCATGGAATTTTCAATCAACCAGATTTTCATCATTTATCAATGATATTTTCTTTACTGGTTTTTCCGTAATCCCAGTATTTTGATATTTGGTGCACGTGCATATACACTGGGATTTTCGTCCTTATGACGATCTTCTTTAGGAGACTAGTAGAGTGATATAATTTCTCTATTTGTATCTTCGGATCTTTATATTTAGCACCAATAGATCTCTCAAGCTTATGGCATTAAAGAGTCATCTAATATATTTAGTTCACAATTCTTTTTGGTGCATATACAATATGTATATGAGATTTGATCACTCATTTGGCAGTAATAACTTGTTGAACTTTATGTTCATCACGCGAATATTTAATCTAATATATATTCCAACCTTTTGTTGGGAACCCTCTTTTGTATGTTGTGGGTGTGCAATTGAGACTTGAATTTAAAAGTTCGTGGATGAGAAACATTATGTTCTCGACCAACAATATACAAACTAATATTGTCTCAATGTGGTATCCTTTCTAGTGAATATCATTAAGTATTATTTAAGTGGGCATTCTCTATTATTTAATTTAGTATCATTATGATACAAGCTCTTCCGAAGTCATTTGTCATTTGTGCAATATATATGCACAAAAATCAGGGATAATCATATATTGTCCAAATATTTTATTGCTCATCAAGACATGTAATATTCTTTAGGAATATTAATTGTGCTACTTCAATAGCATCAATATATAATCTTTAAGATTATTTGCAAATTCGTATTTCTTTCAGAAACATCGATCATTATATCATAATGATAAAAGTATAAGCGCAATATGACATGAAGAAAAAGGTATTTGAATTTATGAACAATATACATGTACCTCATAGGAAAGACACGATTCTTTCCTATGGCATACCTCCAATCTAATTCATCAATTGGTTAGAGACTCCGGGCTAGAGACTCATGCTGATAACGTGTTATAAACTAGAGAGAAGAGAGAATATAGTAGAGAGAATAAGAATTTTGTGTATTCAAATGTATTGAAAGTGTGTAGAAGATGTATACAATATGAGGACCAAATACCTCTATTTATAATGGTACAGAGCTAGGGTTTTAGGGTGGATGACTTGGTCAACACTCATATAATGTATATCTATACGATATTTACAACATTTTTGAAATTTTAAAGTTTTGTTATGTTGATTTTCTGTTGTTACCTTCAAGATTGAGTAAACTATCAAACAATATGTAGTTTTATTATAGGAGTGATTAGTTTATACGATTGCTTAGGTTGCGAGATAATTAATTGATCATAATTAATTAACCAATTTGATCACCTCGCAAGATCACAAAAATCCGTCTCATTGTGTGTGAATTACAAATAAGAGCTAGAGGCTTTTTTAGGACAGTAACTAAGGTCGAGTTCATATTCAGGACAAAAAATTTTCGGGCCGACTTTTTAGGACACCAACTTTTAATTTGTGCGTCCGTAGGACAAATTTCGGCCGGAATGTTTATGTGGAGCCGGAATGCTTATGTGGAATGCCACATAGATAAAAATTTAATAAAAAAAAATCATACACTCTCTCTCCTCACTCTCTCTCCCTTACTCACTCATCCTCTTCCTCTCTCTCCTCTCTCTCGTCACTCTCTCCAGAAAACCCACCGCCGCCGCCGTCACAATCCCACCACAACCACCTATTTTCCTTCCCAAAATGTTGGAAAAATTATAAAGTTTTGATTTAATACCAAAACCCAACTGACTCCAACCGAGTAGATGATCGCATAAATCTAAGTAGTGTTTTTCAGCTCGTCTGTTTGAGCTCTAGATTTTCTAAGTTTACAGGTTCAGGAAGAGGAAGACAGTAGAAGCTCAAGACATCAAAAGATCCAGCTGTGTTCACAGCATGAGTCAACTATCAGCTGAGTTCTCCAGCTGAGCTAAGTTCAAAACAGAGCAGGATCAAGCTGAAGATTAATCAAGCTGAGTTCAAGACACAGCTGGTCCAACTGTACAAAACAAAGGGAACTAACTCTGAAGTCGTCACTTCAAGTCAGTTTACCCAATCCAGCTCTAAATTCAAAATCCAGCTCCAAAGGCAGAGATCCCGGTGTCAGAGGAAGTCAATATACCTAGACCAATGAGGGATTGCCAAATCAGCATCCTAGACTTCAGAACCTAGGATGTGACACTGATGAAGACAGGTGCAGAAACGCCCAACGGCAGATTGTAAATTTAAGAAGAGTAGGTAAGATTCAAACGGCTCCTCCAACGACTAGTCTTGAATCTCTACCTATATATACCCGTCTTCAACCTCAGGATCAAATATGAAAAACTCTCTACAAGCTTTCATTTTCTGAATTCATCAAGCCTTCAAAAGATCTTAAGCAGTTCTAAATAGTTCAAAGAACATTTTATCTTAAAGTGTTTGTAGTCCAGAAACTGCTCAATTTTTCGTCTGATTCCTAGGCAGAAATCATTGTATATCTTAAGCCCAGATTTTGAACGAGTTCATCTAACTCTAAGTTCTTCATTGTAAAAACTCGTTCATAGTTGGAACCCCAAACCAAACCCTTCTTTACCCATAAAGGTTAGGTTAAGGTTACGCTTGCTTGAAGCGCGAAATTCAAGTGGTTAGTTGTAAGGTTTTTTCAGTACCCGCAAAATGAAAGGTTAGGCTTGACAGTGCTCGTAAACTGTTGGAACACAGCTCGGGTTAGAGTTGTGAAGTTGCTTGGTACTTGGAAACCAAGTGGTAGTGAATTACCAGTGAATCTGGTTGTGGACGTAGGAGGTGTTACTCCGAACCACGTAAAATCTCGTGTTATTGTCTTTCTCGTTATTTTCAGTTTTTGTACTAACTCCATTGACACATTGCATTTTTATCAAATCTGCACACTCAGCTGCTCTCCAAAGACAGCTGTGTCTTTCTGAAAATTGCACAACTTGATTAATCTGAAAACATAAAGATAATATTTTCAAGCTGAGTTTTTCTAAGCAAACGAGCTAAGTTTTTAAACCACCACTTTCCGCACCGCCAGCTGAGTTATTAGCCCAGCTGACCTTCCTCAGCTGGATTCATAACTAAGCTCACGCACTCTGTTTAAAACTTGTCAAAAAGATTTAAAAGTCTATCTTTGATGTATTCACCCCCCCTCTACACCAATGACCCAGCTCAGGGACCATCAATTGGTATCAGAGCAGTGGTTCAAAAGACAGCTGTTTCTGAATCAAGAGATTTGTCTTGAAAATCTGTCAGTGGTCAATTGAACAGATCATCTTTTGGAAAAACTCATATTATTTCATACTGTACATATCTCCATGGATTCTTATCTTAACAGGAACTTTCCCACCTTCTCAGTTGATGATTATGCAATTTGGAAGTTCAGATTAAAAAGCTTTCTTTGTGCTCATCATGACATGATGTGGGACATCATCACAGACGGACCTATCCTCATTTACAAACAAGGAAACGAGCTTGTTCCAGCTCAAGATGGTGGACAACCAACATATCAGCTCATTCCCAAGCCAAAGAATGAACATACCTCAGAAGAAAGGAAGCAAGCTGGATTAGACAGCTTCACAAGGAACACCATATCATCAACAGTCTCCAACGCCTACCTCAGCAAGATCATCAACTGCAACACCGCAAAGGAGATGTGGGAAACCCTAGCCAAGCTATGCGAAGGCTCGGAGGAGATAAAAGAAAATAAATTCACGATTGCCTGCCAGAAGTTTGATAACTTCAAGCAGCTTGTCAGTGAGTCCATCGAAGGGATGGAACTCAGATTCTCAAATATCGTGGTAGGGATTGAAACCATCAGAATTGGGAAATACACCCAGCGTGAAAAGAACCTAAAAGTCCTTTCAGCACTCACAGCTGAATGGAATACATACAAGGTGGTTCACCAAAGTCGAAGTGACTTGGGTGATCTTTCAACTGAAAGATTATTCTCCCTGCTCAAAGCCAACGAATACAACTTGAAGATTACTATGAAAGAATCTTCAAACAATCAAAATGATGGAGAGCTGACACCTGCACCAAAGGAGATTGTGTTCAGAGCTAATCCTAAAAATCCACATACATGCAGTCAGCTGAGTCCTCAAAGAAGGACAAGAAGGACATGAGCAAGGAAGAGCTACTTGAAGAGATAGCCATGCTGGTCTAAAACTACAACAGACTCAACACCAGCAATGGCAAGTACAAGAAGTTTGCAAGAACTTACAGAGACAAGTACGCAGCAGCTAATGAGAAGTCAGCTGACAAACGAACAGACGAAGGTTGCTTCAACTGCAAGGAACCTGGACGCTACAGGCTAGACTGTCCCAAACTATCCAAGAAAGATAAAGACCAACTGAAAGCTAAGGCAGCTGACAGAAGGATAGCCTACATCACCGACGAGGAGTTGGAGTGCAACAAAATGGAGGATAACATGCCATTTTCAGATTCAGAAGAAGAAGCACTGATGGCTCATGATGAACCTGAATGGGATACATGCTTCATGGGACAGACAGGCAAAATCGATGAAAATGAGGTAATGTCAAGAACTCAAAATCTATCTAACCCCTCACCATCACACAGACACTCTACACAGGTTTCAGAATCAGGGCTACCTGATTGGAGTTTAGTAGAGAAGGTTATGAACGATTTCAAGGAGCTTCAAGAGATCCTTGACATCATAATGTGTGAGAATGTCGAGCTGAAGGTGGAACTGGAAAAGAAAAAAGTATCAGAAGCAACTAATACAACACAGCTCCAAGAGGAGGTCATCTCACTATAAGACAAAATAGTGAAACAAGATCAGCTGATGAAAGACTTCTACTACGAAAAGAAACAGCTGATAGAAGAATTGGAAAAGACCACAGCTGAATCAGAAAAGAAGTCAGCTGAGATTATAGAGCTGAAAAATTTCGAAGAGGTACTATCTAAGAAGATGGTAGATCTCATCAAAGCTACAACAACAATGAACGAAATCATAAGTGCACAACGTCCAGCAGCGCTCAAAGCAGAACTGGGTTACAATGAATCAAAGGATGCCACAAACATTGCTTCCACAAGTGGAACAAAGGTAATGTTTGTAAGAGCAAAAGAAAATCCAATTCAGCTACTCAACAACGACCATTGAGGACACAACAGACATCAAAAAGGCTAGCTGTGAGACAACCTCAAGCACAGATCAGACAACAATGTGCTCAAACTCAACAAAGACAATAGGCTGGACAGTTCAGATACCAGCGACATCAAAAGCACGTCGAAAGATATCAACCAAGATATCAAAGGATATACCCAACTGGATATCACTCACATGATCACCAGCTGAAGCACCAGTTCCAGCCGAGATATCATAAGAGACAGCAGAGACAAAGGAACGTTTCAGCTGGGTACTCAGCTGGATACCGAAAAGACCCGTACATCAACAAAGAAATCGAGCAGGGAAAATACTGAGATCAAGACCCCACCAGCAACAACCAAAGAACATAAAGAATGTGTACATCGACTCAGCTGGAAGGATCATCAGATCAAATGACCCAATTTGAGTCATCAAGCAGATCTGGGTCGTAAAAGGATCTCTGTCTAACCCACAAGGACCCAATTAAAACTGGGTACCTAAATTTTGATTTTTGTCATAGGTTGCAAGGGAACGACGCATCAATGAGGAGTCGATGAGAACGCTATGGTACTTGGACAGTGGATGTTCCAAGCACATGACCCACTTAAAGCATCTACTCCAGGAATACATCGAGCGTCCAGGCCCACAAGTAACATTTGGTGACAACTCCAAAGGTCTAACCAAAGGTTATGGTACATTTAAAACTAAAAATGTTATAATCCCTAATGTTTCATATGTACAAGGACTGCAACATAACTTGCTTTCCATTAGCCAATTCTGCGACAACGGTTTTTCTGTCAAGTTTGATGCACAGTGAAGCACATGGAAACCAAGCGGATACTACTAAGAGGGAAAAGAGAAGGAAATATGTATTTCGTTGACTGGAACAACAGCCCTCCTAAGACTTGTCTTGTATCTAAAAGCAGCAATGAAGTCAGCTGGCTGTGGCACAGACGGCTGAATCATCTCAACTTTAAGACAATCAACAAACTGGCTAGGAACCAGCTCGCTAATGGAATTCCAGATCAAGTATATGACAAAAGTCATATGTGCATCGCATGCCAACAAGGAAAACAAACAAGAATTTCATTCTCTCTCAAGTCAGTTCAGTCAACTGATCGTGTTCTTCAACTTCTACACATGGATCTCTTTAGACTAGTTACTCCAGCAAGCTTCAATGGCAGAAAATATACTCTGGTCGTAGTGGATGACTTTTCAAGATTCACATGGGTGTCATTCCTGTACCAAAAGAGCGAAACAAGGACTAAGCTGTCAATCCTGCTGGAAAGATTGTCAAATCAGAAGGAGTGCAAAATAATGTCAATCAGATCAGATCGGGGAACAAAGTTTCTGAATGAAACTATTTATGAAGACTGCGAGAAGAACGGAGTTCAACATCAAACCTCAGCAGCACGCACACCTCAGCAGAATGGTGTAGTAGAGAGGATGAACAGAACACTCAAAGAAGCGGCTACCTGAATGCTAGCCAGCTCTGCCATTCCAAAGAAGTTCTGGGCCGAGGCAAGATAAGAGCTCAAGAGAATCGAATTAGGAATCTGGCTGAACCATTAATATGGGATGATGAGCAAGAGGAGAAACCTTAAATCAATCAGGAAGTTCCACCAGCTGGAAATCAAGAGGAACCTCCAACGCCAAATCAGGGGGGAATGCCATCAGCTGGAAATCCAGACACAGCTGAATCCCCAGCTCTATCTCCAGCAGAGCTCCCACAGAAGTCACCTCAAAACTCAATCCAAGTAGAGTCTCATTCTCAAGACTTAACTCCAGAACAACTCCAAGCCAGACGAAATCTAGCCACTTCTAGCATCAATTAGCTAGAAGAAGAAATTCGTAGAAGGAGAAGATGGATCGAAGATCATCCATCATCAGCAATCATTGGAGAACCATCTGACCAAGTCAGAACCAGAAGCTCAGCTGCTCAAGCTACATCGGATCATCAAGAAGCAGCTGACACAGCTCAACTCTCAGTAGAGCTAGAACTGATTGTCTATGATGAAGACTCAACTCTAATGGCGTGTTATGTAGCTCAAGTTCCAGAGCCTCAAATAATTCTAGAAGCCTAAAAAAGTGTACCCTGGATAAATGCCATGCAGGAAGAGCTAAATGAATTCCTCAGAAATTGTGTCTGGGAATTGGTTGACAGACCTGAAGGAGTCAAAGTCATAGGACTCAAATGGATCTTCAAGAACAAGCTGGATACTCTTGGAGTCATCATCAGAAACAAAGCTCAACTCGTTGCCAAGGGTTACACACAGCAAGAAGGAATTGACTTCGAAGAATCATTTGCTCCAGTAGCACGATTGGAAGCAATCAGACTATTTCTCGCTTATGCAGCACATCACAAATTCAAGGTCTATCAAATGGATGTGAAGTGTGTATTTTTAAATGGAGAAATCAAGGAAGATGTCTATGTTGAACAACCTCCAGGATTTGAAGTAGAAGGAAATAAAGTCTGTTTCGACTAAATTAACCCTAGTCGCTCGCAATTAAATGAGGTCACTATAGATTAAGCAAGCCAACCCAAGTATCGTCTCACAAGGAAAACTTAGCAGGGAAATTATTGTATTGCGAAAAGAAAATAAACAGAAAGCAGTAAATCAATTGGATTGAGGAGTTATAACTAGACGGAAAGAATAATTAAACATAAAATAATCCTTAGGCACGAACTAAAATGCATAAATTAAACCCTAGGCATGAATCGAAATTTAATCTACAAAAGCATTAAGCATTCGATCATAATCTAAACATAAATTCAATTAAGCAAATGGACGAAACAATTATATGCATGAATTAAGAATGGAAATCGAATTAACTCACAAACGTAATTAAAATCGACGAACACAATAAACTGGAATTGGAATTGAAGGTTGCAATGTCTGTATCCTCGAATCCGGTAGAAATATTTGAAAGCAACTAGGAGAAAAACCTAAAAATCAATCTCTGAAAATGAAAGAAAAATAAAAATGGCGTCTGGAAAAAACTGGTGTCTGCTCTGAAAAACCCTCGGTCGGTATTTATACACACCGTGAATTAATTACGCTCAGCGGTCTCCTAGCCTCAGCGACCGCTGAGCACAATGTAGTAAACCCGCTAAACGCCCGAAGTCAGCGGTCGCGTAGGGTGAGCGACCGCTGACTTCTCACCCTGTAATGGATAAGCGCTGGACTCAGCGGTCGCTCGGGTTGAGAGACCGCTGACTTCTGGCCCTGTATTGGCTGAACGCTGGAGTCAGCGGTCTCCTAGGTAGAGAGACCGCTGACACCTCATACGTGAACGCAATGCTTGGAACTCAGCGGTCTCCTAGGTTGAGAGACCGCTAAGTTTCACTACACCAAAAACTCATTACTGTGATGCAGATTGATCGAGCCTTGTCGCCTTCGTCGTTTCCGAGCAAAATCTACATATTCCACTAAAAGCTCGACAAAGCATCATTAGCCATATTTAATTTCCAAAACAATATAGAATCAAGCAAAAGGCATCACAAACACGCATGCAGAACATCTGAAAATACAACCAAAAACCAACGCAACAAACCCTCCACACACAAAACCTTGCTTGTTCTCAAGCAATTCTCATTTCAAACTAAGACGAACATGACTGATCAAACTCAACAAACATGCCTCGACATCCTATCAATCACAACACATTCCATCAATCATCAATCGCACGTGATTATCACACAGCAACAAGTGGCCCGCCACCCAAGGCCTCAATCCACCCAACACTTAAAAACAAAGTTAAAGGCAAGAAGATATCACAACTTTTCAACAAATCCCAAATTCCACACCATGAGTAACTTAAAGAAATAAGGTGATTTCCAGGTAAAATTCACTAGATTTATTCTCGGAAAAATTCCGGTATCCTAGCGTGGTTTCCCATACCCATTTCTCGCATAAAAGATTTAATTTTGAACAGACGAGAAAGAGGGGTAGAGCCTTTCAAATCACCACAAATTTATACCAACGAATGAAATTAAACAGTTCTAAGTCAAGTCGAGTTATGTGGCCATATTTCATGAGGTGTAAACATTAGAGATTATCTAAAGTATCCCCACGTGGTTTCTCATGCTCATGGTTCCCAGAAGAGCAGAAGCCTCTCAACTTGACTCAGTTTTTTTTTTTTATTATTGGAGTTGGGATACAACAAAAAAAACATAATCTTCTCACCCATAACCTCATCTTCAACTATCGAGTATCAATCAATCAAGTATGACAAGGCCCCACAGTTACTATATAATACCCACAACAATCGATTCAAAACAAAACATATCGATCAATCAAGTCCATCAAAACATAATTCATCAAATCCAATCATCACATTACCTTAGATCAAAATAAAACTCATGAGTACATACAAGCAACACTGTCAACAAAACATGCCCCCCCAGAAAAGAAAAGAAAACAATGCCCTCATTGTGACAATGAAAGGAGAGAGAAAAGAGGCTTCACTGAGGGTACGACAACTCCAAGCGAGAAATCATTCAAGCAGCATTATCCAGCAACCTAAAACAAAAACACAAAGACAAAACAAAACAAAACAAAAGAAAGCAAAACAAATACAACAAAGGGAAAGAACGAGAAACCAACTCATGGGTTGCCTCCCATGTAGCGCTTGTTTAACGTCATTAGCTTGACTGCGAAACCCTTAACCAAATTCTGACTGAAGCTTCAGCTGACTTCTCACCTGGATTATCACATCATCTAAGGTTGCAGCTGATGGTCTCACTTTCGGGTGCTTAACAACACCCATTGCACATGTTGCTCTTCTCTTATCCCATATTTGAATGTCCAGCTCGACTTCCTCCTCACTTTGCAGGTCAGACAGAAAATCATGCACTATGTCATCCTCATTTTCCAGATTAGCCAAGAATTCCTGAATGATATCATCCTCATTGTGCATATTAGCCAGGAATTCGTGCACAATTTCATCCTCATCCACCGAGTCAAACATCTTGACGTAGGAACAATTTTGCACCAAAGGGTCAGGAGCTATTGACTTCTTACTGAACACAGAGAAAGTCACTGATCGCCCTGATCCCGCCATACTCAAAGTTCCTGACCTGACGTCAATGCGAGTATTAGTTGTGGCCATAAAATGCCTGCCTAGCAAAACAAGGTGACCATTCTCACTCCTTATCCCCTTACCGGTCTCCAGCACAACAAAATCCATCGGAACTCTAATACCACTCACAATTACCACAACATCCTCAACCATCCCATGAGGGTAACTAATAGAACCATCAGCTAATTCTATTTTCATGTCCGTATGCTTCAATTCATAATTACCCAATTTTTCAAAAATACTAAAAGGCATCAGGTTAATTGCTGCACATAAATCTAGCATTCCTGAGACCTCGTCGCTAATACCCAAGTCTAGGCTTATGATAAAACTACCTGGATCATCCTGCTTAGGTAGTAGCTGTTGTGGTTCAGCTGTATTTAGAGGTATAGGTTCATCTGGCAGCTGGGAAGCTTTGATTATACTCACGGTTTTACTTCTCCACTTCTCTGTGGTGTCTCTCGTATTAAGGATGTGTACCGGTCCTTCTCTTAGTCTACTCGGTAAGGCAACGAATCGGTCAAATTGGTGCTCGCCCGTGTGAGGCTTGATTTCCTCCTACTTAAATTTTGGAGCAACTTATTTAATGATAGAAACAGCATGGGCCTGATGAGGTTGTTGTCCTTGACTCGGTATCTTCCCAGTCTGCTGTTGCTGCTGCATCTGATTCATAGTGCCAGATATCTGTCCCACAGCTGTTTCAAGACGCTTGATAGTGGCATCTTGAGCTTCCCTTGCTCGCTTGCTTTTCTGCATGAAAGCGCTCAAGCTGTCCACCATGGAAGTCTTTTGAGGAGGTTGAAATTGTTGGGAAAACTGTTGTTGCTGAGGATACCACTGCTGCTGAAGGGGATACTGCTGAACCGGCTGTTGTTGTTGGGAAGGGTGAAATTGAAATTTTTTTCCTAAGCCTTGTCCTTGATTCTGGTTCCTCCACCCAAAACTAGACTGATTTTGCCATCCCGAGCTCTGCTGTCGTTGATTCTGATTGAAACTTTGGCCTTGATCCAACTGCTGACGTGGAGGATACCCCTGAGCAGCATAGACTTCTGCTCCTCCTTCATATGTCGGCTCTCCCATTCTTTGACACTCTTCAGGATTGTGCCCTTTCTCTCCACAAATGCCACATGGCTCAGTAAAAATCTCTTGTCTAGTAGGTGTCTGTCGAGGTGGAGAAAGAGCAGACTTGCTCATCTTCAATTCTTGTAGCTCTCTCATCATGTTGGCCAGCTGCTTTTTCATGTCCGGACTTTCAACAATTGCACTCACTTCAACACGTCGAGTACGGGTAGATTTCTGCTGTGAACTAGCTGCAAGTGTTTCGAAAATCTCTTGCAGTTCATCAGCTGTTTTCACCGCAATGTTTCCTCCAGCGGTACTATCCACCATAAACTGAGCTGTCTGCACCAATCCATCGTAGAAGAACTGCCACAACATTTCTGGTGCCATCTGGTGATATGGACACTGCTGAAGTAACTCCCGAAATCTTTCCCATGCCTCATGGAAAGGTTCATCTCCAGCTTGAGTGAAATTCATGATTTTTGTACGAACTTCCTGAGTCTTATGATTAGGGTAATACTTCAACATGAATTTCTCACACACAGCCGTCCACGTAGTGAGCGAGTTTGGTGGAAGAGATAAGTACCACGTTTTAGCCCTGTCCTTCAACGTGTACGGGAAACATTTTAACTTGAGCTGGTCCTCAGTTAAAGCTAGCAAAGGAAACGATTGAACCACCGTGCAAAACTCTCGAACGAATTGCAGAGCATCTTCATTTGCCATCCCGTGATAAGAGGGAAGCAGATTCAGATGATTCTGCTTCAAATCATAATTCCTGACTTCTGCTGGAAGCACTATAGCAGAAGCAGTGGTTCCAAATGTAGGCCTGGCAAAATCCCCCATATATCTGGTATTGTTAGCCATTTCTTCCTGAAAAATAGGTTCGTTTGGCGGATCACACCCAGATTCTTCTGACTGAACAATAACTTCTTCTTCAAAACAAGGTTCGTCAACCTCGTTAAAACTGGACTCGGTTTCTTCTTGCAAACTTATCAAAATCCTGCGTGGTTGATTGATGTTGTCAAAATAAGGTGCCAAATTCCTTTTCAAGCTTCTGCGACCTTGCATACACAACACTCAACAAACAGATTACACGCACCAGAGGAAGAAAATAACCGAGTACCAAAAGAATAAAATAAATAAATAAAAAAAAATAAACTCAAATAAAAAGCAACACAGATAATCGCCTAAAGTTGTACCCGGCAACGGCGCCAAATTTGTTTCGACTAAATTAACCCTAGTCGCTCGCAATTAAACGAGGTCACTATAGATTAAGCAAGCCAACCCAAGTATCGTCTCACAAGGAAAACTTAGCAGGGAAATTATTGTATTGCGAAAAGAAAATAAACAGAAAGCAGTAAATCAATTGGATTGAGGAGTTATAACTAGACGGAAAGAATAATTAAACATAAAATAATCCTTAGGCACGAACTAAAATGCATAAATTAAACCCTAGGCATGAATCGAAATTTAATCTACAAAAGCATTAAGCATTCGATCATAATCTAAACATAAATTCAATTAAGCAAATGGACGAAACAATTATAAGCATGAATTAAGAATGGAAATCGAATTAACTCACAAACGTAATTAAAATCGACGAACACAATAAACTGGAATTGGAATTGAAGGTTGCAATGTCTGTATCCTCGAATCCGGAGTGCAATTACAATAGTAAATCGCTAACTAGAAATATTCGAAAGCAACTAGGAGAAAAACCTAAAAATCAATCTCTGAAAATGAAAGAAAAATAAAAATGGCATCTGGAAAAAACTGGTGTCTGCTCTGAAAAACCCTCGGTCGGTATTTATACACACCGCGAATTAATTGCGCTCAGCGGTCTCCTAGCCTCAGCGACCGCTGAGCACAATGTAGTAAACCCGCTAAACGCCCGAAGTCAGCGGTCGCGTAGGGTGAGCGACCGCTGACTTCTCACCCTGTAATGGATAAGCGCTGGACTCAGCGGTCGCTCGGGTTGAGAGACCGCTGACTTCTGGCCCTGTATTGGCTGAACGCTGGACTCAGCGGTCTCCTAGGTGGAGAGACCGCTGACACCTCATACGTGAACGCAATGCTTGGAACTCAGCGGTCTCCTAGGTTGAGAGACCGCTAAGTTTCACTACACCAAAAACTCATTACTGTGATGCAGATTGATCGAGCCTTGTCGCCTTCGTCGTTTCCGAGCAAAATCTACATATTCCACTGAAAGCTCGACAAAGCATCATTAGCCATATTTAATTTCCAAAACAATATAGAATCAAGCAAAAGGCATCACAAACACGCATGCAGAACATCCGAAAATACAACCAAAAACCAACGCAACAAAGTCTACACGTTAAATAAGGCGCTTTATGGATTGAAACAAGCACCTCGAGCCTGGTATAATACTCTATCAAATTTCCTTGTATCCAAAGGATTCAAGAAAGGCTCAGTAGACAGAACACTCTTCACCATCAAGTTGGAAGAAGACATCCTCGTTGTTCAAATCTATGTAGACGACATCATCTTCGGGTCAAGATCAACACTCTTATGCCAAAGATTTTGAGAGATGATGTCAAAACAGTTCCAAATGTCTATGATGGGAGAAATGAGTTTCTTCCTAGGACTTCAAGTCAAGCAATCAGCAGAAGGGATATTTATAAATCAATCCAAGTACGTGAAAGACTTGATCGCCAAATATGGAGTTCAATCCAGCAGAACGGTGAAGATCCCGATGAACACCAACTGGAAGATTGAACCCGGAATTGAAGGAAAGTCAGTTGATTCCAGCAAATACAGAGAGATAATAGGTTCCCTGCTGTATCTAACAGCTAGTCGTCCAGACATCTCTTTCGTAGTCGGAGTGTGTGCCAGATTTCAAGTTGATCCAAAAGAGGCACACATGCAAGCAGCCAAGAACATTCTCAAATATATCTCAAAGGAACTCAGAATGTTGGGCTGTGGTACCCAGCTGAAGACAATCTACAGCTGACTGGATATTCAGACTCAGACTTCATTGGAGATCGATTGGACAGAAAATCAACTTCAGGAACATGTCAGTTCCTAGGAAGAAAGTTAATATCGTGGTTTTCAAAGAAACAAACGTGCGTCGCAACCTCCACAACTGAAGCAGAATATATGGCAGCTGGAAGCTGCTGCTCACAAATTCTCTGGCTGAAACATCAGCTGGATGACTACGAAGTGAAAACTGGACAAGTTCCAATTTTCTGTGATAGCTCAAGTGCTATCGCTATATCAGAAAATCCAGTACATCACACAAGATGCAAACATGTGGACGTGCGACATCACTTCATCAGAGATCACGTGGAAAAGAAGGATGTGACTGTTGAGAAAATTCACATAGACATCCAGCGGGCTGATATACTCACAAAGCCGCTGGTAGAAGCAAGATTCAAGATGCTGTGCGGATTACTTGGATTACTCAACCCAGACGAAGCTACATCCAACTGAATGGAAGCAGACCCAGTTAGAATTTAGAATCAACATCAAAGAAGAACCTAGCTGAGAAAGAACCAAGCTCAACCTAAAGCCTAAGTTGAAGGATTATTTAGTTGAGGGGGAAACCAGCTGGAAAAATGCACACTCAACTCAGCTATTCATAAACGAGGTATCAGCTGACTACTATGATCACCTGAGAGGTTTGCAACATCAATTCATACCTATTTATTCTATTTTTAACAGACTTTAGTCAAATCATATCATGTGATATCCAATCAAATTTAATTAAAAGTCTACAAACATCTGAAACATGGGAGTTTCAAGGCAGAAGTCAAAATGCCTCAACCGTCCTCTCTCGCGCATTAAATTGCATTTCCTGAACAAGAAACCGACATGACGCGAGAATCACTCCTAGTCGTAGATCTTCTTATCAAACTACCAATCTTGATCGTTCATTCATCAAGAACGTTGATATAAATATGATAGAAGAGATACGCAAACTTTTGCCTTAACCCTAAAAAGTTTTTCCGTACTCTTTCTTCTTCCTCCCCTATATATATTATTTGTTCTACTAACAAAAGTTGCAGAAGAAGAACATGGAATCCAGAAAGATATCTCCAGAAGTCGATCAACATGAAGAGTCTGTCAAAGCTTCACTTTGAGAGTCGCTCAACTTTCAGGAACCACCAGGAGATAATGAAGCTCATCGACAGATCGGTCCAACGCAGTGGGTGACTGCAAAGCTCAAGAACATCATTCACCAGGAAGTTGCAGAATTCTTCCTGGGAATGTCAAAGGAAAAAGACCTCCTCCGCCCTAATGTTTCTCTCAAAATAAAAGAGAAAATGGGACACACAACTCTCTGGGATGCGGAAATCAACGTCAACAAGATCCTGTCAATGGAATTTAACCTGAGAGAAAGCCCAGTCAGATCTGGACGAGATGCTGATAAAGCCGGAGTCTTTAAGAGCAGACATGTCAAAGCTCTTGCTCCGCCACAGGAGGCACAGAAAAATATGCAGGAGACAAAGCAGCATGCATCTACTTCCTTCCCAGCTGGGAAGATGAAACAACATGAGGAGACAAAACAAGCTGAAGCACTGTCTTAAAAAAGAAACTCAAGTTAAAGGTGCTCAGTCAGTCAGCCGAGAAGCCAGCTGACTTTGAGAGAGAATACATAACTACTCTCCGAGGAGCAGAAGGTCCACAAGCGGTGGTTTCTTACGGTGGAGAAGAAGTTCATGTGCCAGCGTGAACATCATCATCGCCACCACCTCAACGACGTATTCCAGCTGATCAACTAAGCTTAGACCCCAATCAACTAAGCTTAAATCTCACAGCAGATGGAATACTTCAACCGCATTCTCCTTAATTTCCTTCAGCTCGACAGGGACACTAACTTCAAGATCAACTTATGGAAGTTGGAGCTCAAGCCCCAGCACCAAGCCCAAGTGGAAAGCATCATCCAGCCGATGATCACTTGCAGCTGGATGATGAAAACAAGAGATGAAAACCTCCATCTCAAGTCCCTCAAGAGTTGCACGTGACGCCTCCATCTCAAGGTTTGAAAACCTCTTGCTTGAAGGAGTCACCAGCGCACTACAACAAAATCCGGAGCTAGCTTCGCTCCCAGCAGAAGAGCGAATTCAGACTTTCTCATTCAATCTAATGAAATCTAAAGAAGCCAAATCACAAGGAATGAAGTTGTGCCCTACTCAGAAGATGTCATCTCTATAGCCAACTCATACCTCAAAGCACTCAGTTGGACCGCCCTAGCTGAAACAGCCAAGGAAGCTGTGCCTGCAATCACAGCTGAGACTAATGCTATTGAAGAAGAGCCAGCCGATGCAACAGCTGAGCCACCAAAACTCCAGACTCCACGGTTCAGAACTGACAGCCGCAGCACAGCCGAACTAAAACATCACCACAGCTGACAACACAGCGAAGATCACTGACGCAATTCAGGAAACTGCACAGCTCAATAAGACGATAGTTTGTCTCTCCCGCCTTGTTGATTATGCCAAAAAGGGGGAAGGTAATGAAACAAAAAGGCAACGGCAAAACTGCTGAGCTAGAGGAACCAGCTGAACCAGCTGAAGGAGAAACGGAGTCAATAAAGAAGCAGCGAATGCAGAAGAGAAGACCCAGCCAGCTGAGACTTGTTTGTAGACAATTTATATTGGAAACGAATAAGTTTCAAGATTTTGTAATTTATTAGATAGTTTAAACTCGTATAAAGGAGTTCTTAATTTATAAATAGTTTAGACTCGTATTTAGAAGTTTTGGAATTTTGAATTTGAATTTAGATTTGACAATCTTGTCTTCAAGTAATTCGACACATCTTGGCCTAATTTGCACAAGAATTCAGCAACAACAATTGACTTTAATTAATATGTTAATGAGGCCCAAATCAAATAAAATATCAAGATCCATCTCTAAGCCCAATTAACCAGCTATCAATTCAAATTCGAACATTCTTCATTCCTCGTGCCGAAGTCTGTAACTTTTTCCTTTTAAAAGAATTTGCGGCAAGTTTCCTTTTCTCCCTAGAATTCTACTTACATCAGATTTTTGCGAACTTTGAATAACAAGACATTTGTATGTGATCAAGTTTATGGATTATTTCTCTTTCAGATATGGATTATCAAAGAGTCTGCATAGCAGATTTCGAAAAGAATTCTTATTTCACTATAATTCTATCTCAGATCAAGAACTTGACAAAGATCTATAAATACCGGCCTACAATAAATGATTTCTTTCGTCTTTAGCAACTACTCCTCTTTTTACTAAGAATAGTTCGCGTCGAGACAATTGAAATCTTTGGGAAAGGTGTGACGCCGTTGTTCTGCTTCCAATTTTCAACAATCTTCCAATCGATCCGTCACTCCGCAACAATTTTACAAAGATAGTTCTTAATTCAGCTATTTTATTCTCCAGTGCTAATTCTCCTTCTTTATTTGCTCTTTGTTTGCATCTGAACCTTGACTTTTTACTTACGCCCAAAACGTGTTCGACATATTGTCTAAAACAAAAACGTTTTTTTTAGTTCCCCGATTTGTTTGCCTTCGTTGCTTTTCTTGTTATAGGCTCTGTGTTTTGCCAACTTGGAAGCATAAGTTCGAAAATTGCCTTTTGATAGCTTAGTTTAACTTCGATTTTTTACAAAATCAAACACCTTCCGTTATTCTCCAAACTAATTGCATCCATACTATATATATTACTCCATTAATGCATAATTTATATAAACACGTATGCATAAGAGTAGAAATTAATGCAAAATAATATCATATTTGATATATGCGTACATATATAATTTTGTAGCATATGCCTACACATCTATACATGTGTATGTATATATATATATATATATATATATTTGGCAAATCTCATTATGCATTTTTTTTTGTTGCCTTATTTAAATATGATTTGCAGCTGGAGCCTATGGCAATCAATGAAGAGATTTTCTTAAAAATATTTCTCATCTATCTCAGGAGTTCAAGGTGTCTTCTTTGAACTCAAAGGCTTTAAAGTGACTTCTTTGAATGCTCTATATCATCTCAAGAGGTTCAAGGTGTCTTCCTTGAACTCAAGGCTCAAGGGGTTCAAGGTGCCTTCTTTGAACTCAAGGGTTTCAAGGTGACTTCCTTGAATGCTTTATATCATCTCAAGATGTCTTTCTTGAAATCTTTCCATCGATTCAAGATGACTTCTTTGAATGCGCCATATTACCTTAAGATGTCTTTCTTGAGATCTTTTCATCAATTCAAGGTGACTTCCTTGAATTTCTATATTATCTCAAGATGTCTTTCTTGAGTCTCAATTTCAAATGGCAAATTTGAACTCCAAATTTTTAGTCAAGAGTTTTATGTATTTCTTGATATTTTGTATATTTCTTATCACTTTGATAAGATTTTAACTCATTTTTTTTCCTTGCAGTTGGAATATGGCTTACTTTAAAGACACCACAGTTGATGAACAAGATTATTTGGTGATTCTGGATAATGAGAAGCAAACTTTGGAGAGAGGAACTCATCTCAAAGTATACAGGTCGTTGATTGGCACATATGCCAGTGAGTGGCCTAAGTTTACAAATCCTTTGCATGAATCGGGGTGGACTCGTGAGGTCAATGTGACCAAAACATCGGTGTTGTAGTCTCTGCAATATGCTCACCATAGACAAACTAAAAAGACTAGTCCGTTACCAACTTTGGGTCGAAGCATCGTTGAAGGCAGTGCCAAATGGGGAGACAAGACAGAATTTCTTGGCGAATTGCGGGATACTGGAAATGGAGTGAAGACATCCTTAGTCGCTACGGAAAGGAGCTCCGCCGTGTTGGAATTTATGATTCCGTGTATGCATCCTTGTTTACTTATGATCAGAATACTGAAGTGATGAAGGCATTTTGTGAAGCTTGGTGTCCATCGACAAACACTCTGTTGACTTCGTCCGGTGAATTGTCTATTTCCTTATAGGATTTGCATTACTTGTCTGGGCTCCCCTATCTTGGAACGCTTTATGATGAAGTAGTCCCTCGTACGAGAGAACTTCTTGGGATGAGTAGGGATAAATTACATATCCCTATGAGTTGTTGACATTTACTTCATGTTTATCATCTTCTTGGGAAAAGCAACGATTGATTTCAGAATACGCCTGTCACAATTGAGGCTTGGATCAAATTTTGTTCGAAGAAGAGCTTAAGATATCAACCGCCTTCTCCGCGCAAAGAAAATAAATCTGGACGCCCCTAGTCCACTCACAATCCCACCGGTGATATCAAGAGTCACGAGCCATGGACTTCCATAGAGAAAGCTTTATTTTCAAAGCTTGATGTGAAAGATAAGAATTGGGATGAAACATACTTGGCTACCTACATTGCTTGTTGGCTCTGTGTTTTTGTTCTTCCTGATGATGATACTAAGGTGATTAGACCGACCACTTTCAAAATGGCGAGCATGATGGCAAATGGAAAGACAGTATCTCTTACTATTCCAATCTTGGGGAGTATCTTCCGAGGTTTGAATCTTATTTCAAACTTTCAAAAGCCTTCAGAAGTTCGAGCAGTGTTTCCAATTCATTTTGTTTATGGTTGGATGTCACACTACTTCAAGACTCATTTCCCTCTTGAACGAGATTTCTGCATTCCTAGCATGATTCAATATTCGGGTGAAGGAGGTGCGAGATATTATGATCATAGCGAAGCTCGTAGGCGAGTCCACAAGTGGGATCTAATCTCTTGGAATTGTCAGGGGTGAGCATCGGGTCGGACCCGGACCGACCCGCTCGGACCGACGACCCGATCGTTTTCAAAAATTTGGACCGTCCCGGACCGAAGAAGAGGTCAGGACCGACCTAGACCCGTCCCAGACTCGGGGTCTGGGTTCGGTCCAACCAGTTGAAAAATGCAGATTTAATACAGTTTTTTCCCCTATTAAAGTATTCAACACTAATTTTCAGCAATAAAATCATCAATAAATATCTCTTAGTCTCAAATATTCTCAATCCCACATCAAAAACATAAATTAAAGTAATCCATTACATAATAATCCAATCACAAGTCCATAAAAACAAATTTAAAACATTCAAATTCAACCCAAACTTGTATTGGTGTCCATCATTTCCACTTGGCTTTGTTGGGTTTGGACACTCTTCCCTTGGGTTTGAGTCACACTCTCTTCACTCTTGTCATTGATGGAAAGGTTCTTCAAACCTACATAATAAGATTCAAATTAATCAAACATTAAGAACACAAGTTAGACATATATAGATAATAAAAAAATGCATTAAAATGTTACCTTCTTCATGCTTTTGTATGTCCTCAATAGTTTCTTCAATGGAGATCTTCTCTTTTGTTTTCCTTAGCTAATCTTGCGTGCAAATGAGTGACTCGACAATTGTTGGAGTTAAAGAACTCCTAAAAGGGTCGAGAACTCTCTCCCCGGTGCTAAAAGCAGATTCCGAGGCCAGAAATCGGGACAGCCAACAAATCTCGAGCAAGATGACAAAGAATGGAAAACCGGTGTTGGTTAAGCTCCCACCACATCAAAATATCAAAGCTCTCATCATCCGAAGAAACAACAATCTCGTTACAATAGACATCCAATTCGTCTATTGTAGAGACTGATCCAACTTGAACTTTTTGCCTTTCGAATCTCTCAAGCATGACACGCTTGTTTGAACTTTGAGATGATTCCTTTTGCCTTGTAGCTTGAGATTGTGTGGTTGTGGTGGTTGTAGGTTGATGAATTTCTATGTATGCATCATACAACTCATGCAAGCAATCCAAAACTGCTTAGCCCATTTTCTTTCCAACTTCTTCACCCTACTCTTGAACTAGTACATACTCAAGAAATTCAAACTTATACTCAGGATCAACAACAACACTCAAGAAGTAATCTCATGCAAGAATTCATTTGATGTAACATATTTTGTGCCAGAGACTCTAACTGTCAAATCAAAAAAAGCAACGAGAAGCTCACACATTCTACTCTCATTATCCCAATCTATACCCACTGGAACACCATCACCTTTCTCAAGATCAATCCGAAAGTAGGGATCTTTCACACTATAAGCCTCAAATGTCTTCTCAAACTTGCAAGCCGCACTCAACATTAGAAAAGTTGAGTTCCATCTAGTTTGTGTATCTAGGCATAAAAGACTCTTACATGAAATATTCTCTTCTTGACAACTTTCCCTAAACTTGACCAACCTACCGGGAGATTGCCTAACATATCTCACCGCCTCTCTAATCCTCTTAATTGAAGTGCCTATTTCTTTCAACCCATCATTAACAACTAAAACAATTATATGAGCCACACATCGCATGTGAAGAAATTTACTCTTTAATAGACAACCACCCCTCCCAGATAACTTGGCTTTCAAAAAAGACAAACAAATATCATTCGATGAAGCATTATCAACAGTCACAGCAAATAACCTAGCAATCCCCCAATCAAGCAAGCATGCATCAATCTGCCTACCTAAATCATCACCCTTATGCCTCTCTATCGTGCAAAAATTAATAATTCTCTTGTTCAACTTTCAATCTTTATCAATAAAATGAGCAGTGATACACATGTAATTCAATCGCTGCAAAGAAGTCCAAGTGTCTGTAGTAATACATACTTTGACCACTTTCAACGAAATAATTACGAAGCTTAAGCTTTTCATTAAGATATAATTGATAACAGTCTCTTGAGATTGTCCACCTAGAAACGAACCTAAACTTAGGCTGCAAAGTCCTAACAAACTCCCTAAAACCTTCACCATCGACAATCTTAAAAGATAATTCATCCTTAATTATCATATCAATCAACTTTTGCCTACACAAATCCTGATCAAATTTCCAACTGACAAGCTCACCTAGACAATCATCCTCCCCCTTAACAATTGGAAACAAAGACAAATGTTGTTGTTTAGGACCGACTTCTTTAGGCTTCTTTTTGCATTTCCTAAGATGTTTCATCATAGCAGACGTACCGTTTTTTGATGTATTTGCACAGTAATCTTGCTTGCAGTAGTTGCAATAAGCCCTTGGCGCTCCGTTTTCATCCGTGAAGCGGGTGAAGTGCAGCCAAACCACAGAAGATTGTTTCTTTCCAGATTTCTTGTCATCTTCGGGTGGAAGAGCTTCATCTTCTGCATTTGCTGGAGTATTTGTTGCTGTCGTCGACATTTTATCACCTGAAAAGGGAAATAAGAAGTTAAGAAATCTGAAAAAAAATCAAATAAAAAATCTGTATAAAAATTTGCAGTCAAGCTACACAAAATCTGCACAATTCAACATAAAAAAATCTGCACAAAAATCAGATAAAAAATAAACCAAAAAACTACACAATAAATAGGATAAAAACTGCACAAAAGAATAAAAGACTACACAAAATCAGTAAACATTAGGATTAAAACAACCATACATAAATTTCAACGAGCTGTATACATCAATCAAATAAGAACATTAGGAATAAAAATTATAGTTTTTGGCTTTCTAATGCTTAAAGAATCATTAAATGAGTCTACATATCTCATATTTACAGAATGAAAAAATCCCAAAGCTATTTGGGGGTGCGAAAGTATACTAAATTGTGAATTGGAGTATAAATAAATGAATCAATACAAGTTCATGAGCAAATTGAGACTAAATTTACCGCAAATTCGTGCCAAAGTTTCCAGTTATGACGGAAATCCGACGCTTCTTTCCGAGCTCAGCATTTGAGACGGTTTGGTATTTGTGTGCGTGTGTGTGAGGGGGAGAGCCGGAGAGACTACATGTCCAGCCGTTCGGAGATATGACGGTGATGTAGACCGGAGTTGGGAGTGGGACTTGGGAGTTGGGAGAAAAAATGAGAAGAAGATTTGAAGAAGAAGGAGTAGCGGCGTGAGACTGTGAGAGTCTGAGAGAGATTATGAGGAAAGTAGGGTTTGTAAAGAAATAAAATAAATGGAAAATGTTAAAAATTATATATATATACTTATTATTAATATAATAAAAAATATATTAATTAATTATACGGGTCGGGTCCGGGTCACTCGGGTTTGAGCGGGTTTGGACCCGGACCGACCCGGTCTATGTGCGGGTCTATAAATCTGGACCGACCTTGACCTATTCAATTATTGGGTCGGTTCCAACCCGGTCCAAACCCAACGGTCCAGGTTGGTTTAACGGATTCGGTTCGGGTTTGCTCATCCCTAGGAATTGTACTATGCTTACCAAGAACAAAGACATCATGTATGTTGATACTGAACAAGCAGTTGAATCCCAACGGTGTTACTTCATGGCCATTCGCTCCAATTACTTGACTCGGAGATTAGATGATGGTTTCATCCTTGAGCCATATAGTCCGCATCGTTTTAGCCGTCAGTTTGGCTACTACCAAGACGTGCCGGACATTCTTACTCAGGATATTCGCAAAGCATCTTTGACTGATGGAATCAAATATTGGCGTGCATGCTCATTGTATAAATCCAAATCAAGGGCTCGTTTTCCAAGCTTAACTTCCAATGCAAAGAAGCTTTGTTCTATTGCCTACAGGAATTGGTGGGATCAAGCATACAAAAATTTTATAGATGATGAGCTTCCAACCTTGACCCAGAAAGCAATTGATGTCTTTGAGGAACAAGATAAACCTATTGAGGTTAGCCACTCTGATGGTAAGAGAAAAATAACTCTGATTGTATTAGACTCTGCTAGCGATACCTAGCATTGTTGGAGACATAAAAATCGTGCAAAGTCTCAAGAACTTATCAAGGATCATGTTGAAAGTTTTCATCACCAATCAAATGCAGTTGCATATGAAATTTTCTTTTGCCTTGCTCATATGTCGTTATCTTTTGTTATTATTCTTTTCTTAACATGTTCTTCCTTTTAGGTGATAAAGAGTCTTGGGATGGATGACGAAGAAGGGTTGCAAGATAGTCATGCGTCTGTTGAACTTGATCAACCAAAGGAGACTCTTATTCTTGATAAGCAGGTTCGTAGACCTCAACTTGGAGCTGTTTCTGAGTTTTATGGCAACAACACGATTGATGATGAACTACGGTTATTTCTCCAAAGAATTTGGTACAAACTTCGTAACAAGATGACAAAAATTGAAGCTGATTTTGTTTAATCAATTGAGGATGAGATACGAAATGTTTTTCTCGCATGAAGAGCTTCAAGTCTGGCTTTGATCTCTCTTATGTTGAGGATATCATTAACACATTTTTTGCTAGAGCCACTGCTTATGATAAAGAAAGATCCGCATCTCGTGAAATTGGAGAAATTTCTGCACAGCAACACCAAAAGGATAAAGCTCCCCTTCGGGAAGTTCATGCCAAAGAAAAGATTGATGCTACCAAATTGGAATCCGACAAAATGGAGCTTGCCGAATTGGAGAGGCACAAGAATGAGTTGACCAGTTCTGTGAAGAAACAACAAGAATCACTTCAAGTTGTTCAGGCTGACATTAAGTAGCTTAAAGAAAAAATTGACAAATTCAAGAATGCCCCCTTAATTGATGATGAAGTTTTGGAGAACTTGAAGAATGCAAAGGTTCTTTTGGAGGCTGCTCAACAATAATTGAAAGACCAAGATCTCTTTGCTTAGACATTGTTTTCTTTGCTTTGTTGCACTTTTTATTTCTTTTCTTTTTTTCATTTTTTTTCTTTTTTCTTTTTTTTTGCATTTTTTTAGTAAACATTTATGCAATAAATTACTTGGTATTTCTTTTTCATATTTCTTCTCATACTTGAATACTACTTCTCTTTGAATACTTGTGCTATTTTACCACAAGTATCCAATATAAATCACAATCCAAAATATGATTGTAATCATCCAATTTGAAGGAAAACACATAACATGACTGAACCTAGAATATATCTAAGCTGCCTATGTACCTTTTTATATAAAAAGGATCAAGTCAAAACGTAGATCAAAAGATCAACTTGTGTTTTAAGAGGGGGGTGTCGTACACACTTTATACTCATGCGGGCCAGAAGTCACTATTTTTTTAACCACTATATAGACAAAGTGGAGTACATATCAGTTTAACCACATAAATTTACCTTTTGGTGGGATAAT
The DNA here is from genome assembly GCA_031470985.1 of Agastache rugosa. NCBI lineage: Eukaryota > Viridiplantae > Streptophyta > Magnoliopsida > Lamiales > Lamiaceae > Agastache > Agastache rugosa. The sequence goes on along the minus strand of CM062601.1, from coordinate 30,582,225 downwards.
TAATTTTAGCCATATTAACTTAACTCTTGGTGGAGAAGTTAGCAGTTTAACCACGTACACTTTCTTTGGTGGTTGCCTTTCACAGTTTATACTCATGAGGGCTAGGAGTAACATGCAGTTTAGGCTCGTGCGTCATGGAGCTGTCTTCTTTCTCTTTTTGGCTTTTTCTGTTTTTTCCCTTTTATTTCTTTTTTTCGGTTTTTTTTTTGCAGATACACTCCCATCTTTTAGGGATAGTAGCGCTTCAAGAACTTCCCGTTGATTGGACCAACTCTCACATTCTCTTTGGAAACCAACTTGTATGCACCATTGGTGTAGACTTCCTTGACGACATAAGGACCATCCCATCTCGATACGAATTTATTTCCAACACGATGAGTAGTGATGATTGGCCTTCTCACAGCTAGCACCAAGTCTCCAACTTGAAAAGAGCGTGGTCGGACCTTCTTATTGAAAGACTTTGAAAGACGAGCTTGATAGCATTCCAGTCTTTGTTGTGCCTCAAGTCTCTTTTCGTCCAAGACTTCTAACTCTTCAAGGCGTAGACGAGCATTCTCTTCTTCAGTTAAGCCCTCCTAGATAACAATCCTCAATGATGGAATTTATTGCTCAAGGAGATTTACAGCCTCTACGCAATACACCAAGGAATATGGAGTTGCTTGTGTAGGAGTCCTATGGGTAGTTCTGTAAGCCCACAATGCTTCTCCAATTTTTTCATGCCAATCACGCTTTGTCTTTGCCACAACTTTCTTCAATAAGCTGCACAGTGTTTTATTGAAAGCTTCAGCCAATCCATTAGCTGCTGCATTGTACATGGATGACTTTCTTTGCTTGAAACCAAACTTTTCACAAAGCTTATCTATGAAGGCATTACTAAAGGACTTTCCATTATCAGTAATGATGTATCGAGGAATTCCATGACGATAGATGATGTGGCCTTTGATGAAATCAGAGACATTTTCTTTCTTTACTTCTCTCAATGGTATTGCTTCAGCCCATTTGGAGAAGTAATCTATTGCAGCCAAGATATATAAGTGCCCCTTTGATGATTTTTTTCAAAGGCCCTACGACATCCATGCCCCAAGCATCAAAAGGCCATGAAGCGACTGTGGGGTGTAGTGGCTCGGGCGGTTGATGAATGAGATTTGCGTGAAACTGACAAGCTTGACATCTTTGAGCATATTCCATGCAATCTTTCACCATAGTTGGCCAGTAGTAACCCATTCTTTTGATCCGAAAGTGTAACTTTGGACCAGATTGATGAGCACCACAAATACCAGAATGCGTTTCCTTCATGGGTTTTGTAGCTTCTTCTTTGTTCAAACATCTCAGAAAGACTCCATCAAATGAGCGCCTATTGTCACGCCCTAATTCCCGAGGAAAGACACGTATGTCGGGACATGGCTGGCGAGGAAGTAAGAAGCGGGAAAGAAATAGGGGATTTTAATTTGCGGATAAATAAATAATATGTCCAATATTTTAGGCAACATATTCTTAATAATATAGACATATACGAGAGATAAATATATCAGTTATAATTAAACAATTACCAAATAATGGGGTCGGAATAGACCGAACTTCACCGTTAGCAAAAATAAATAATGCAGGGTCGGATGAACCGAACTACCATGCTAAACACAAATTACGGAGTCGGAGAGTTCAACTTGCCAAGTGGGGTTGGTAAAACCAAACAACACCACAAAGGGGTTGAACAATCAGAGCACAGTCAGAGAGCCTATGCTTGCCAAATCGAGTCAACCAAACCAACTCACTCGTGTGGTCGGATAAACCGTACTACACCACGATGGTCGAGAAGTTGAGCGTCCAATAGGGGCCGACTAGTCTGAAGCATTTATCGAAAGCAGTAAAGAAATAAACGGGGTCGGAAAACCATACAACCCGTGATAACAATGATTCCAAAAAGAGGTCCATTTTATTTAAAGCATAATAGTTCAAATACGATACAAATCAATTATTAGAGCATTAACAGAGTAAGGCGGAAGCAGTATCATAAAAAGTACAACATTACAGCAACATTACAGCAACATTCTCTATTCCTAAGCTCCGCCCGATCACTCCGACTTCTCATTCTGAAAAACATTTTGAAAAGAGTTTGGGGGTGAGTACTAATATACCCTGTGAGTAATATTTTATAAATAATTTTAATAAAAACTAAACAGTTGGTATATCCAAGTTTTACTTGTAAGCTTAGAAGGTTTTAAAATATAAAGTCACTCTATAGGTTTTAAAATTTAAAATATCCAAGATACGTCAAACCTTTTTCATTTGCGCGCCAATCAATGCCATTCTATAGTGTTATTCCTATCGTGGAACGGTTACATTTCCCGTTTCAACCACAGTAATAAGATCCCGGTCTTAACCCATCGGACCCAGAACATAAATTCTCGTTAGAAAACGATGGTGATCAACCCACCGAACTTCTCACCACGTGTACACACCCCATTGCTAGTGTGTTAGACCAACAAAGGACCCAGGTCGGTATTATAGGAATATTAAACACATAGAGCGCACTAAAACATTTCCATGAATAACCATTTTCTTTTACCTGAAATATCAGAGTTTATTAACTCAAAATAATTTTCATAAAATAAAAACCCACCTTATAGATCAGGAATGCGTCAGAGTATTTTGATTTGTGCCTGGACCTACAATACAAGCCTTAAGCTTAGTCACGAAGAAATGTACTAATATCTTCAATCTATTCTTCGCAACCTCGAGTTTTTTTTAAAAATAACATAAATTATTGGCTAGGGTACCAACAATACCCTAACTCAAATTTAACATATGAATATTTAAGACAAAACTTAAAATAAATTTTTCTACCTCTAGATCAGTTGCTTTTAAAGTAACAGCAAGACTTCTTAGACGATAATTTCGATTTTCTTTTATTTAGAAGGAAGTATACTGACGAAATGAATAGAAAGGAGTAGCCAAATGTCAGTATTTATAGGAGAAGGAAACGAGTGTTATACTGATAGAATTGGTAGCATAGTAATATTAAATTGGTATTAGACTCATAGGCTAGGCATGTAGCCTCGATTAGTCATCGGCTATTTAAGGGATGGCCGACAATATGAATACATGTATATCCCTTACTTTATTTCTATTTTGTTAGTTAAGTATCAAACCAATCCATTATAAACATAAATATATAATCTACGTAAATATATATACTAATTGTAGTCATTAGCAATATAAATAATATACATAATATACTACTCATGTCATTAGTGATATAATATATATATATATATATTACGTATACATATTATAATAATAAAAATAAAAAAAATAAAAAAAATGTTGTTACTAGGAAATAGACTAAAAAAGCTCGGTTTTGAAAATGATTTTTTTTTTTCTTGTTGGAATTTAAAAGATTTCCCGAGGTGCTACTTTCCTTATCCTTGAATCCTAGAAATATCCAACTATTTTTATTTTTTATTTTTTTATTCTATTCTCTAGGAATTTTCTTAATTATTCAACTTATTAGAAAATTCAGGGGTATTACACCTATAAAGTGTATCTTTGAAATAGATGAAGCGAGTGGCCCGACGCCGGACATCAACACTTCTACGTGGATCACTTGGTAGCTTGTCATACTTCAAGTAATCAACCAACACTTGGCGCCAATCTTTTTCTTCTATCTCGAAGACTACACAATTTCAAACTGCTGCAGTTGTAGATACCAATGCGCAAGTCTATCTGAGAGTACGGGCTTAGACATGACGTACTTCAATGGATTTGCTTTAGAAATGAGACGCACGGTATGCGCTTGAAAATAATGCTTTAACTTCTGGATAGAGAATATCAAAGCCAAGCACAACTTCTCAATTGGAGAATACTTCAACTCATTTGGCGTTATCATCCTACTCAAGTAGTATTGAGCATTCTCTTTTCCATTCTCATTTCTTGTGCAAGTAATGCCCCCATAGAGCGTTCTTGAGCGGCAAAGTACAAGATCAAAGGACGTCCCGTGACAGGTGCAGCCAGAACATGAGGTTTCATCAAGTAAGTCTTGATACTTTTGAAGGCATTTTTGCATGATTCATCTCATTCAAAGGGTATGCCTTTTTTCATAATTCAACTAAAGGGTTGACACCGTCCAGCTAGATTCGAGATGAACCTTCGTAGATATGCCAACTTTCCTTGCAGACTCTTCAACTCATGAATATTCCGAGGTTCTGGCATTTTCAAAATTGCATCAATCTTTGCCTGCTTGATTTCAATCCCTCGATGGTGGACGATGAAACCAAGAAACTTTCTGTACTTTACTCCAAATGCACATTTTAATGGGTTCATCCTTAACTCGTATTTTCTCAACCGTTCAAAGACTATTCTCAAGTCTTGCAAATGGTCAATCTTTACTTTCGACTTCACCACCACATCGTCCACATAACATTCAATGTTCTTGTGGAGTATGTCATCAAATATCTTCTGCATGGCTCTTTGATATGTAGCACCAGCATTTTTCAATCCAAATGGCATCACGGTGTAGCAAAATATTCCTTTTGGAGTACGGAATGCCGTCATTTCTTCATCAATTGGTGACATACGAATTTGATTGTAACCGGAAGATCCATCCATAAACGATAAAGCTTCATGTCCGGTTGTAGCATCAATCATCAATTCATCAATGGCAGTGGAAAGTCATCTTTAGGGCATGCCTCATTGAGATCTCTAAAGTCGACACATACACGAATTTGTCCATTCTTCTTTCTTACAGGGACAATACTAGAGATCCATGTTGGATATTTTACTTCCCTAACGAATCCAGCTTCAATGAGCTTGTTCACTCCGGCTTCAATCAATGGAATTAACTCGGGTCGAAATCGACGTTGAGCTTGCTTGACAGGTCGTACCCATTTCTTAACAGCTAAGTGATGAATAACTATCTTCGGATTCAATCCTGGCATTTCTTTGTATGACCATGCGAATATGTCTTTGAACTCTTTCAAGAGTTCAACATATGAATGCTCTTCCTCAGCAGTCAGTGAAGCACTGATGTAAGTGGGTCGTGGATCATCTATAGTGCCCAAGCTAACTTCTTTCAATTCATCAATAGTGGACTTCACAGCTTCTTCGAATTGTGGGGGCGCTATGTCCGCATCTTCCTCTTCAATGCTCACTTCCTCACACAGAGTGATATGGTGTGATGAGGCGACATCTTCATTCCTTTGCTCGGAATTTGTGAAATCTATGCACATCCTCATTGCTTCATCTCTCTTTCTTACTCTAACCATCTCTGTTATATCACTTGCTCTAATAATGCCACTTCTAAATAGACGGGCGATATCTCGATGCAATCTACTGTGAGAAGTAGGATTCTGGATACTTTCGATAGTGTGGTAAGACGAAGCCACACTTTCTCTATCTTCTTCATCTTCATCCTTTTTATAGTCTTGAGTGAGGATAACAGTTTTCATCTTAGCTTTCAACTTTTTTCCACATGACACAGAGAGTATAGTACTTCTCCTCATTCGAGATGAGATTAGACTCCTCAATTTCCGAGTCATTTGCAGCTTTCTTTTTGACATGTTTTTCTTCACGCTTTTATCCTTGCCCTTATCTTGAAAACAGACACTCTTTCGATCCATCCTTCTCCTAGTCTCTTGAAGGCCGATACTCTTTCAACTTTTCTTTCATGGGGGAGGCTTGTTGATGTAGATGATACCTCCACCTCAAAGATGTGATTGGTAGTTGCCCTTTTGATGACAATACAAATGGGATTTCGTAGGACGAATCCTAGGCCTGTCTTGGTACTTTGGACAACTAGCAGGACATTACGTGCGTTGCACGTATAACGTCTAATTTAAAATAACTAATTTATTATATAATAAAATATATTTGTTGATATTTTTTTTAAGTTATAATATTATTAATTATTGATTATTAACTTCAACAAAATATTAGCAAGTATATGTAAAGAGTAAAAAAAATCAAATTTCTTATAACATATCTTATGTACAATTATCAAAATTGTATGGTACTGATAATAATCGTCTATTATAATATATTTATTCTAATTATGAATGAAAAGTCGTATACATAAAAAAAAATGGAGTGTTCTAGAACCAAAACTCTGGGTATAACATACTTATACTTCAGAGTCAAACCTAACATTTATAGGTAAAATCATATATTAAGGTTGTTTTTAGGTCTTTAAAAATGTTCTCTTGATATATTGTGAAACAATCTTTGATATTATTATTGTAAGCTATTATATACCTTTCTCTTTCATACGAAAATCGTTTGTCTTATATGTACACTGTCTCGGGTTAAGTGAAGACATTCAGGTCTCTTCTTAAGTTAAGACATGACAAATTCAGTATTGTAGCAAAAACCAATAAAAAAATTAAAGGGAATACAATTATATTTTGAATGATCTAATTATATATTAATTTTAAATAATACGAATTACATATACCTATATTAGGGATGGCAATGGGTCGGGTTTTACGGGTACCCGGCTCTCCCAAACCCTAATGGGACGGGTTTGGAAATCATTAAATGGTTTTGGGACGGGTTTGGGTAGAATCATTCAAACCCGTGACGGGTTTAGGTCGGGTTTGGGAAATTACCTACGGGTACCCGCTACCCAAACCCATTTATATATATATATATATATATATATATATATATATATATATATAATATTATATATATAATTTATAATATAATCATAGATATTAGTGTAAATATTATTAATTTTAGGATTTTATATTATTCTTTTTAAACTGCATACAAAGAACTAATAATTTTAGTAATTAAATATTTATTTTATATATAATTTATATTAGTATATATATTAATAATTTTATGATTTTATATTATTCTTTTAACCCACATATATTTTAATTTAATGAAATTTTCTATTTATACTTATGTTAAAATTATGTTTATAATATTTTTTTTTTGCTAAATTTAATATTGATGTTTATGTTCTAGTACATATGGGTTTTTAGCGGGTTTTTAGTGGGTATTACCCAACGAGTTTGGATCGGGTACGGGTTTTGAAATGATTTTTTAATCGGATTTGGGACGGGTATGAGTTGAGGAAATTTTTATGGGTTTGGGTTTGGGATATGCTTAATGGATGGGTACCCGACCCATTGCCATTCCTAACCTATATTCTAAATTAAATTAATATTCATAAATGTAATATATTAATTAATATATTAGCATGCATTGGTTGCTACGTACTATATAGTAATAGTTAATATATAGCATTACAAGCCAAAATTTTTTCTATTATGCATAATTATATATTTAATATAGGGTTAATTATCGAAAAATACGTGACATTTATCTGTATTCTACATGACTTTTGAAATTGGAACAACCACCCAACGTCCCCTCCTCCTTCCTTTTCTCAAAACCACCACCACTATAACCAGTCGCGGCTACCAAGCCCACCCCCTCCTCCCTCTCCCTCACCCTCATATTTTTTAATTTTTTTTTTCTTAGAAACGTATATACAATTAAACTTGAATAAATTCTTTAATAAATGAATTATGCTTGAGCTTGATGGTACTCGACTTAATTTGACTCTATTAAAAATTATCAACAAATAAGAACAGTAAAGTATAATAAATTACATAAATAAATTAAATAAAATATAAAATAAAATTTTGTGAAGAGATATTTTAGTGATAAAGAGAAAAGATTGAAATATAAAGATGAAATTTAACAAAGACGACATGTTAATTATTAGAAAAAATAATTATTAAATTGCTAACTTAATAAAAGTATAACTTTTACCAAAATTAATATACAACTATATTAATATCCTAATAAATCTTAACATAATTCTCAAAATTTATGTTTGTCTTTTTTTTTCACTTTTGAGTTATAGTACGAGTAGGACTATATTATTAATTAATTCATTAAGTTGAGTTGTAGTAGGAGTATGAATATTATTAATTTATTAAGTTTATAATAAATTTAATATAGATTTACACTGTTGCCCTTAAAATAAACACAATAATAGGGACATATTAGGCAAACCCAATTTTGTAAGAATTCACTCTTTTATAATAGGTATAGATATGACCATTTTTCTTCAAGAGTTTTTGGGTATTGTCAAGTCCATGATCATCTTGGTCTGTAACTTTCAAGTTGGTCTTCAAATTAGGATTTTCTTTGGGATCATATCCGGCTTTGACCAGAAGTTTATATGCTTTTGGGCCGAAGTATTTAGCAACTTCAGGGCTCGAAAGTTTACCATGTTCGATAGCACCACCTTGCTTTGGACGAACAAATCCTTCAAGTGGTGGATGAGTTGGTTTTGTTGTATCAATCTTTGTCAAAGGCATAGTGAGTCCATCTAAAGATTTCTCCTTAGTGGTTAAAGCCTTCTTCTTGCTCTTTTGGCCGCTTTCAGGCTCTTTATGACACTCGACTTGCTCTTCCTTGGTAGCATTTGTCTTTGTCATGTAGTACTTTGCATCGGCAAAGTGTGATTCAGCTTCTGTAAAGGGTTTGTGATCACCAACCACTTTCTTCACTATGCCATCTCGGCAATATTTGAAACATTGATGCCACGTTGAAGGAATGACACCATTTTCGTGTAACCATGGTCGACCAAGGAGCATATTGTAAGATGTCTTAGCATCAATTACTTGGAATAATGTAGTTGAACTCATATCATCCATTAATAAGTCCAACCTTATTGTACCAAGAGTTCTTTGTCCTTCATGATTAAAACCTTGAATCATCAACCGACTGCTTGTGAGCTCACCAACTTGAATGCCCAACTCTTTAAGAGTCCTTAGTGGCAAAATATTGACCGCGGATCCTCCATCAATGAGTACTCTATTCACTCTTTGCTCATTAGTATAACAACTTACAAACAAAGGTCTGTTATGAGATTAGCTCCAAGCTGCAAGTCTTCATTGGAAAAGGTCACCATCAGGACATCTTCATCATCGGCCATACTTAACTTGAGTTGACCTTCTACTTGGCTCACCATACCGCACAAGGCTTCAGTACCTTTTTCTATGTTCTCGGAAGTGACATTATTTTTGGTGGCATTGTCTTCTTCAAGCGATATCTTTCCTTGTCGAGCAAGTTGCATGATCTTATCTTTGAAGATGAAACAATCATGTATGGGATGCCCCACTAGTCGATGGTACTTGCAGTATTTTGGATCATCAGTTTGTCCTGCTTCATTTGGTCTCTTCATTTCTGGCAATTCAATAAGTCTTTCTTTGACTAAGTCATCAAATATCCCAGAGACATCAGAGTCTAGAAAGGGATATTGTTTTTGCTGCATTTCTTCTTGGGTCAACCTTCTTTGTCTCATGCCTTGAGGGACATTCTGCTTATCTTCTTTGTTGGCATCCTTTCTTGAGAACTTGACATGAGTCGCTTTGATCGCCATTGACTCTTTCTTTGGGGTTTTGTCAAAAGAGTTGGCTCCTTTCTTGAACTCTTGCTTCTCCTTCACCCGACGAGATTCTTGGATTGGAGGTCTTCCAATTCCACTTGATGTCATGCTCAATTCCATATCATGCGCTCTTGTGGCCAATTCTTCAAATGTCCTTGGTTGAATCCCTCGCAGAATGTATTGCAGGCCCCAATGCATCCCTTGAATGCACATCTCAATAGCAGATGATTCAGATAATCTATCTTTGCAATTAAGACAAAGATTTCTCCATCTATTGATGTAGTCAATCACTGGCTCTTCTTTGAACTGTCGGGAACTTGTGAGCTCTACCATGCTAACTGTCCTTCTAGTACTATAGAAGCGATTGAGAAACTCGTGCTCAAGCTGCTCCCAATTGTCAATTGAGTTTGTTTCCAAATCCATATACCAATTAAAAGCATTTCCTTTGAGTGAACGAACAAACTGCTTAACCAAATGATCTCCAAAGGTGCCAACATTATTACAAGTTTCAATGAAGTGAGCTATATGTTGTCTCAGATTACCCTTTCCATCGAATTGTTGAAACTTGGGCGGTTGATAGCCGAGTGGCATCCTCAAGTTATTAATTCTTTGAGTGTAAGGTTTTGAGTAAACCAATGAAGACTTGGAGCTTCCCTCAAATTTGTCTTTTATGGTTCCTTCAATAAGCTCCTTGACTTAGTCTATTGAGATGATACCGTCTGAAGAGAACTGAAAGTCTTTATCATGCAACTTCCTTTCTTCGTGCTTTTCCTGCTTTTGGGAGGCTTCATCATCGTCTTTCTCGTCATCTTCATTATTATCCTTATAACTTGATTCTTCTTTCTCTCTTATGAGTTTTGAGATCTTGGCATCTTGTTCTAGGATATGCTTGCCCATGCTTTCCATCATCCTTGTTAGATTTGCAAGTTGCTCCTCTATTGTAGACGCGTTTGTTGTCATAATAGGAGCCTCAAATGAGTAACTTTCTGCCGAGTGGCTTTTGGGCGATGCAGATCCATCTTCTGTATCGTCGCCTTCTTCATTCATAGCAGTAAGGTGTAACTCTTTCTCAGTGACAAAGATTAACATAACAGCTTCTTGTATTCTTTTAGCTTTGCTTCGCGTGATGACGCCATCACTCTCCATAGAGGCCTTTGAAATAGATTCACTAGCATCTTTAGTTTTTGGAGACATCCTTCAAGATTTTGGTGAAGAGTAGAGATGAGAGGTAGAGAGGTCCCACTGGGCGTGCCAAAATTTGTAACCACAAATTTTATGTATTTAATATAATAAACACAATAAATCGTGTATAAATAAATATTTGTAGATCAAAATAGAAGTGCGGGTTGCGATCTCTATTTTATCCTCTGATTTGTCTCTTTGATTTGATTCTCGAACGATCTTCAAACAATTTTCGGGATTTTCGGAGATTTAGCGTTTCTTTGATCTTTATCGGATTTGATGTTTGACTTTATAACGTTAATCCAGAGGGTCGACGCCTTATTTCTGAATCAAACGCTAGACTTTGGACGCTTTTGGTAAGAACACCTTGCTTCCCACGAAGAACGCCTTGCTTTCCTTGAAGAACGCCTTGAATGTTGGAGAGGATTCTTAGAGAAATTCTCTACAACTCTTGAGTTCTTCAATATGATTTTTGGTGTGTCTATGACCTCTCTAATCACCTCTATTTATAGGTAAAAATAGAGTGGATTTGGTGGGTTTTTGGGCTCCATCTTGGGCTTTGGGGCTGAGGTGGCACAATCTTATTGGCTCCTCAAAATTTGTAGTTATCACAATCAAATTTGACAATTATCATAATCAAATATTTGATTTTCGATGTAGATTTGACACATGACGACTTCTGATTGGCCGAAAATCTTCATGTTTTAAATATCAATTTATATTTATTTAATTTAGAAATTATCTTTAATTAAATTCCTAAAATATAAATAAAAGATATAATTTAATATTTATTTATTTACTTTCCACGTGTCACAATTTAATTGGACGTGAATTTAATGTGTCTACAATTCCACATCAGTTTTTTTTTTTTATATTTACGTGGTGTTATATGTCTGCAAACGGGCTCCACGAAGTTAGTCACGTGCTATGCACGTGCGATTTAACTTGTTCGGGCCGAAATTTGTCCTACGGACGCACAAATTAAAAGTTGATGTCCTAAAAAGTCGGCCCGAAATTTTTTTGTCCTGAATATGAACTCGACCTTAGTTACTGTCCTAAAAAAGCCTCTAGCTCTTTCAAATAACGACCAATTTTTTCCGGTAATTCCATCATGTCCGACGAAATGTCTGTGCTTACACACTTTAGATGAGGAAGCTTATTAATTATAAGGTTTTTGTTAGGATAATTATTTATTTAAGGTTAAGCGACGTTTATTAAAAACTTCCCAAAATTTTAACAGGAACCTCCTATCTTCATCTCCATCAACAATGTAGTCAATGATACACATGGAAATTATTTTCCATGACATGTCGCACAAAATTATTTAATTAAGAAAAAAATGAGTGTTTTGTAATTATAAAATTGTTAAAAATGGTGTTGGAATTGCAAGATAATTTATCAAGTTATAGTTAGAGCTGACAAAAAGGCCGGGTCGGGCCAGTCCTACTTGAGACTGCAAGGCTTAGAACAAAAATTAGGGTAAGCCCGGCCCGGACCAATATTTTATCAGGCCTTTAAAATCGAAATCCAATCCAGCCCAGCACGAGCAACCGGGCGGGCGGATCAACCCGTCCAAATCCATCTAGGCAATATCCATTTTATTCTCTGGACCATTATAGGAAATACCAACATAGCCAAAGCCCATATATATAGCTTGCCTATATTTTGATATTGAACACGTGACATTCAGGTTAAGAAGGCTACAAGCTATACCATTAGGCTGCAAGTTCAATTATGTATGTGGTTAGAGTTAAAATATATATAATCTCTAACAAATATTGGTCGGGCTTTTTAGCCCAAAACCCACGGGCTTTTTTGGCTTGAAGCCTTCCCATGGGCTTTTCTGGCGGGCTTTTGCAGCCCAAAAATTCCCGGGCCTCGTTTTTCAGAACCTAACCTAGCAAAAAGTTTGGGTAACCCAGGCGAGCCATTTTGCCAGCTCTAGTTATAGTATTAATATCCTACTTTAAAATATATGAAAATTAAGATGAGTTTATAGCATGATGAGAAAGCTGATTAAAATTTTATGATATGATGCCAAATTATAGAAATTATAGTTATATATATATAGGGAAGAGATTATATGTAAAAGTCTTTTTCCGTAAGAAATAAGAAGCGATCTGAACCATTGATCTTTGTAGATCTACGGTTATTATTGACCGGTGCATTATAATTGAACATGGAATGCATTAGCGTAACAATGCTTTGTAGCAAATAAAAAATGCATTATTATGACAGTGCATTGTAATAATACATAAAATACATTATTTTAGTATATAAAATGCATTATTATTATTTTTACGGGAAAAATATTTTGTATGTGAACCAACTTCTATATATATATATATATATATATATATATGGGTTGGTTCACATACAAAAGGATCCCAAGGGATGGAGGAAAATGATCATATAAGAATGGATCTTAACATAAGAAATAGGAATAGATCTCCACCATACATCTACAAGGGATGGAGGGTCAGATTTGACCCAGGTCAAACCGGGTCGGATCCGGGTCAACGAGTCGGACCCGGTCAACCCCGTTGACTTTCGTTTTTTTTTTCAATTTTTTTTTAATTTTCGAATTTATTTTAAGAGTCAAATGATATGCACCACACTGTGCAATGAGATGCACCACTAAGTGTATTGGGATGCACCATTTTTAATTTTTTAATATTCTTTTTCACTATTTTTTTCAAGAGTCGAGCGAGGGGAGCCGAATGCCTCGGAGTGAGCTAAAAAACATATAATGTTGCCACAATCATTATCTATAAATTAAAATCGGAGCCGAAGGCGGAGACAAAAAAAAAATCTCAAACACTTGCTTATTGATATGGTATGAATACAATGATTTGAAAAGTAGTTTGATTTCATCATACCTAATCACCCCAAGATTTTCCCTCGTTTTGATATAGTTATACACACACACATAGTGTATGAGATAAATCTCCATGTATTATGAGATGCACCACAATGCATTTTGAGATGCAACACTATGTGTAATGAGATGCACCACCATGTATAATGAGATGCATCACAATGTGTAGATGCAACACACTATGTAATGAGATGCATCAGAACATGAAATGAGATGCATCACATAGTGTATTGAGATGTACCACACTTTATTAAAAAAACGGGAAAAAAAAATTCGAAAAAAAAAATTTCGAAACATAAAAAAAATAATTGAAAAGTCAACGGGTTGACCCGGATCCGACCCGCTTCAAATCTAGCCATCCATCTATTGTGGATCGATGGTTGGGATTTATTCCTATTTCTTAGTTTAAGGGCTCTTTTCACTAGAACCACTCTATACATACATACATATATATATATAGGGAAAGAATCATATAAGAACTCATCTTTATATGAGTCCGTAGGAACCATGCATTTTTATCACAGAAATTAATGCACAAATTGCATTATTTTAATACACAAATTCATGTTAATGAAAAAATTGAACTGCTAATCTTTTTTATGTATTGTCGAAATTTAATTTATGCATTATATCATTACAGATTGTACATTAAAAATGTATTAAATATTTGCATTAAGTTACTGCAATTTATCCTTTATCATATTTGTGCATTAAAGTAATGCATTTTGTGCATTTCCGAAGTGATAAAAATGCATGGTTCATACGGACTCATATAAGGATGAGTTCCTACTAGATCCACACACACACACATATATATATATATATATATATAAAGAAATAAAGTTTATGGTGAAATGAAAAAAAATATATCAGGAACTAAATTTTTTTTTTCCTTTTTTATGTTTTTTCTAATGAAACAGAGAATCCAACTTATAAATAGCATCCAAATTTTCCACATAAACCCTAGATTTTCGTTTTCCCTAAAACCCATTATAATACACTATAATTTTCAATTTCATCTTTCGAAATTACTCAAAAAGCCTTCCCAGCTTGCCCTCAATTGTAATGGTTTCGAGAAAGTAAAATGAAAAAAAAAAAAATCCTTTAATATTAGAGGCAATGATGAGAAAAATTATCTTCCCCCCACACAATTCTTCAATTTAACTCAATTGCACTGACCAACAAGGTAACAACCTTACTCGTATGTATATACGTAGATGGATGATACACTATTTTAGTCCAATTATAAGATTTTAGTTCAGTTAATTGATTATAGATAGTATCAATAATATTTTCGGTCTTAATATAAATAGATCTTAATATCAAAAAATACAGTTTGCAATCGGATTTTACATGTGTTATTTAAGCTTCAATAAATTTCCCCTTGGCTTTTCATCAATTAGAATAGGTGGCGGCCGGCCCATATATTGGAGGGGCGCCGCTTGAAGCCTTGAATATGGTTACAACTTACAGCCCTATAAATAGCATGCACAGTATAGTTAAATGATAAATTCGCCCACATTCAAAAATATTAAAATATTTTTAAGTGTTACTCCCTCCGTCCACGATAAGTGTGGTCCGAAGGGAGTGACACGGGCTTTAAGAGTGAGAGAGTAGGTTAGATAGATGTATTGTGAGTGAAGAGTGAAACCTATGTTTATTGTGAGTTGAGTCATTTCCATTTAAGGAAAGATCACATTTATTATGAACGGACAAAAAAGAAAAGAATACCACATTTATCGTGGATGGAGGGAGTATTAAAGAATTTTATTATATATACACGAAACGACGTGCTGTGACTGTTCACGATTTCAGAGGCAAGTTGATTCTTATTAAATTCAAATTTCATAAACATGTTGTTTTGTGAAAAATATACTTCCTACTATTCATATTATTTGTCTTCCTAAGTTCAAGCACACATATTAATAAAAAAAATTACCCAATATAACCTTAATTAATACCCCAATCCGTTCATATGTTAAAGGAGGGGAGTTAAATGGAAGTTAATGAAAGACATACTCCCTCCATTCCCTAAAGGTGTCATGTATATTTAATTTGTTGTAGGTATAAAATATTAGTTAAACAACATTAATCTGGGACGGGTGAGTAATAATTAAGGACAATTTTGGTATAAAAATGCAAAATGTCATTTAACATACAAATAATTAAAGAACTACATATATAAAAGATAGGAGGGAGTATTAAACCATGTTGATTAGAAAACGACGGCGGTTTGGCTTCATAAGACGTCACGCATTACTCCAATTGTTACATGTGTTTTTCGATGCCTGAATTACATTTATCAGTTATGAAACTGTCATTTGGCATTTATTGGGTATGTATGTATTTACTGAGATAAAATTGACATCGAACTAATTTGTTGAGATAACATTTGGCATTTGTTGGTATATGAGATGGTTATAATAGAAATTGATCTGCTTGTGTTAACTAAAAATGAATATATGCCATTGATTTAAAAAAATTGTAGGGTCAGAGATCAATTTAGAGTGGAGATTTAATTCTTAATTACGATGGGCACTATGGTAAAATTTGTTTTACCATATCAATATATATGGCGGTAATCTTGACGAGAAAAAAACAATATCTTATTTGATTTAATACCAAGAAAATGCATCAAGAGAATCATGCTATGTACTATGCATAT
Organism: Agastache rugosa; assembly: GCA_031470985.1. NCBI lineage: Eukaryota > Viridiplantae > Streptophyta > Magnoliopsida > Lamiales > Lamiaceae > Agastache > Agastache rugosa. The sequence continues at coordinate 30,566,094 of CM062601.1, read as the reverse complement.
TTTTTTTTAACATTAGCACCATACCACAACAATATTTAATTTATATTATTTTATAGGTTCGTGTTTATGTCATGCTTTGTACGGTAGAAAAAAACATTGCTTTATAATTAACATATTATTGTATATTTTAATGAATATTATGTTAATGGTTCATGTTTATGCTATTTTTTGTAGGATGGTAAATATTAGTGCTTTTGTAGTTAAGTTTTTATTGCATCTTTTGTTGTTTGTTACTGCTTTATACTTAAGTTTTTATTGCATCTTTTGTTGTTTGTTACTGCATTATACTTAAATTTTTATTGCATATTTTGTTGTTTGTTATTGTATTATATCTAGTATTTTATTGCATATTTAATTTGTTGATTGTCACTTATTGTTGCTAAGGTTATTGCTTTATATTTAATATTCTAGTGCATATTATCTTTATAATCAATAAAAAAAATCCATAGAGAAATAGAAAAAAAATAGACGTGGGTGAGATTTGATCATTATTAAATAAATAAAAAATGGATGCATTACAGATAATATAAATAAAGAAAATGAAATAAAATCAAAATTGTTACATTGCAAATGTGGTAACTATAAATACGCATAGAATCCCACAAATTAAGGAAATATATAACTTAAGAATTTGAGGAAATTTACTTCTACAGCCTTCCATATCCAATTCAGCGAAAATTAACTTAAAAATCATCATTAATACTAGCAGTTGATCTACCTAAATGAATGTCTCAGATTTATAACACATATGAAAATATTTCTATTTGATCTCTTCCCTGTTGGTATATATATATATATTTATTAACAACAGTAACATGATTATTTTTTTAGATGGATATAAGTTACATTATTTGATCACAAATTCATAATATTATAAATAACTCTATATAAAGTAAAATACAATACTATCACGATTACTAACAAATTAGTATAAACTAGACACATACACATATAAAATGGAAAGACAACTCACACAATATTAATTTTAAAGTGTTTAATACAAACACAATATTACCTATAAGTCTAACATACGGCCTATAGCAAAGTTAGTTTTAAGAGTATTTAATTGATACACAAATAATATTGCTTATAGGGTTATAACCTCTAACTAGATCGCCTATTATTGACAATCGGTGAGATTGTATTAAATTACCATGATATTGGTTATGACACTACAAATGCATCGTAGTGGGGAATCGCTTTAGCAATATGGTATTATTTTTTGATGAATGATTTTTTTAAGTGTTAAGGGGGCGTTTACTTTGCGTGATAGGATAAATTGATAAAACATAGGATTGACTATATGAAGGATTAAATGATCAAACAAGCTCAAAAGTAATCAATCAATCAAAGTAAACGGTGGATTAACCTAGACTATTTTTATCAAACTATCCTATCACCCAAAGTAAACGCCTCATATGAGAATATCTTATCCAAATAAACATAATTAAGTATATTTTCCGGTGAACTTTTTTTGTTTAAGGAAAAAATGCATGTAAAATACATGAACTTTGATCTCTCTTTCATTTTGCACATGACTTTTGAATTTTCCCCTTAAAATCACAACCTTTTGATTTTGTTCAATTTTTCCATAATTTTAAATTCCGCCCAAATTAAAACTGACTCAGTGCTTATGTGGCAGTTGGACATGTGCCGACCTTTCTGCCCTCCGACAAATTAAATGACACAGTTTTTTAAAAAATGCAGTACAACATCATTTCATTAGTGATTCTTCCAGTTTGTTCCCTCTCATGCGAAACTAGGGTGAAAATTCATACGTCGTACTGCATTTTTAAAAACGGTGTCGTTTAATTTATCGAACGGTAGAGAGATCGGCACATGCTCGATTGCCACATAAGCTCCAAGTCATTTGGACAGAATTTAAAATTATGAAAAAATTGAACAAAATCAAAATATTGTGAATTTAGAAAAAAAATTCAAGACATGTACAAAATGAAAGGAAACAAAAGTTCATGTATTTATATGTATTTTTTCCTTCTTTTAATAAACCGTTGAAGACTTGGAAGTAGACGAATGAAGAATTCAATTGAGAAACACCGTTAAAAAGTATAGTAAAATTACGTGTCTCGCATCCATCGGGCTCGAGCGCCACGCGCGGATCCGGGTCGAATCTTTCCATTCTTACCCATTTTAGGCCCGCACCGGCGCTGGCGCCGCCGGTAGCCACCCTGTATAATTAGATCACCATTACTAATTTCCTTTCAAACTTAATTTGTTTCGAATCTATACTAGTATAACGGATTTCTTCTTCACATGTGATTTTGAGCTTCCTTTCCTTTCTTCCCCAACCAAACTATTCTACCGCAATCTAAAATGGTAACTTCTCTCTCAACTCCCACCACTCTCTCTCTTAACCCTTCATTTTCTCTCTCCAATTCCCCCATACCCACATCAAAAACCCTCTTCTTCTCTCCAAAGTCAAACCCCAAAACCCCAGTCTTGAAGAAAAAATTGACATCCCAAATTCAAGCGTCGAGGAGTGATTTTGATCCAGGTCTCCTGCAACAAGCCATCGAGCTGGTCAAATCATCGCCGCCCACGTGGCAATCCGCCCTTCTCAGCAATGCCGCGATCTTCATTTTAGGCTCTCCACTTCTTATTTCCGGCTTATCTCCGTCCGGATTTGCGGCGGCGTTCTTGCTTGGAACCCTCACATGGCGCGCCTTTGCTTATTCTGGGTTCCTTCTTGTTGCCACTTACTTTGTCACTGTGAGCTGAAAATCGTTATTTTTTCTTTCGTTTTCGTGTGCATGAATTTCTCAGTAGAGTTTTGAACTGAATAATGGTATGTGAGCTAGCTGAAGTATTGGAATTTTGGAACAAGTTTGTGCGTATTTTAGCTTTATTTTATATCTCAAGGTCTGAATTTTGAAGCAACTAAAAAAATTTACCTTTTGTGCGTAGTTGATCTGGTATTTGCTCTTACATAATCAGGATAGCTTAAAATTGTTTCTGTTTGAAATCATAATCTTGCAATGTACTTCCATGGTGAAGGACATAAGCTTATCAGCATTTGAGCCTCATTATATATGTGTCTGTGTGTGTGTGTGTTTGAGCGTGCTTGTGAATTTCAGTTATGTAAATACAACTATTGACACAGTTATTAAATCATTTGAACATTTGGTTGGTAGTTTTTATATCCACTTAGGTAGAAGTGTCAAGTAATCAATTGATAAATTGTAGGGCACCGCCGCTACAAAAGTGAAAATGGATCAGAAGGAGGCTCAGGGGGTTGCTGAGAAAATGAAAGGAAGGAGAGGACCAGGAAGTGTGATTGGATCAAGTGCTGCCGGTTGTATTTGTGCCGTCCTCTCAATCTACGGAATAGGTGGAGTGGCGCTTGCTCGCCTATGGGAACTTGGTTTTGTTGCTAGCTTCTGTACTAAACTCAGCGATACTGTCTCAAGTGAGATAGGGAAAGCATATGGCAAAACAACGTAGGTTCAGCTCTTTTGGTGTAGTTATCTGAGCCTATTTTGATTCTATTGCAGCAATTCAGGAAATACTAGAACCACCAAAAAGGATAAAATAGATGAATTAAAAATTAGAATGAGATATAAAGTATTCACAAGTTAAGCTTCCTTATTGAAAGTAAGTTTGTGATGTTGTGCGGATGGATCTCTGTTCTTCGATGCATGCACCCAGTCTTACTAATTCACATCTATAGCCCAGTATTAACCAGCTTGTCACCTGCATTTTGCTAAAAGACATTAGAACATGCAGAATTTGCATTCTCTTTCGATTCATCTACTTTATATGGTGAGTGATTGCTCTATTTGTAGTTGTACATCTTGGTTAATTACTTAATATTTATTGTAGTTATCTAGTCACAACGTTCAAGATAGTCCCAAGGGGTACCGAAGGGGCCGTTAGCCTTGAAGGAACTTTTGCTGGAATTCTAGCTTCAGTTCTTCTTGCTTCTGTTGGTTTTGTTCTGGGTCAGGTAAAATTCTAGATGCCATCTTCTTTTCCAGATTTTTACAAGAATATTGATTAATGAATCTCTACATGTTGCGATAAGTCGATGCATCTATCCCCATCCCGTAAAATAAATAATCTTGGATTTAGAAATTGAAAGAGGGTTGAGCCTGATAATCAGATGTTACACTTAAGAAAGCTTCTGCAGGGGAACTCTGATATTTTCATGTTAAATGTAGCAATTATATGTAAATGTTTATCATTGTGACAGTTCTAGAACTGGCCTCGCAACATCACCCCCCCCCCCTCCCCGAAGAGAAGAGCTTATAAACTTAAAAACAAACAAGTGCCGCCATTTCACACACCAATGTTAATTTCTTTTCCAGCCCCAAAATTTTCTGCTGATGAAGAATTATGTCTGAACAGATAAACATACCACAAGCCATCATATGTGTAATTGCTTCCCAGATTGCTAATTTTGGAGAAAGTATTATCGGTGCTGTTTTCCAGGAGAAAGAAGGATTCAAATGGGTTAGTTATCGTCTTTATCTTAGTGACCTCGTCTCTTACTTTCTTGTTGAATTATGTTTTTTATTCAATTTTTGTATATGCGTATGTTGAAGTCCCACGTTGCTCCCATGCATGTTCACCTCTGAACATTTTCTATTTGTAAGCATATAACACTTTTGTGCAAGTGTTATAAGGTGCATGCGTATATACCCTAGAAGTAAGCATACATTTCAGTCTTATTAATTTTCAAACTGGTGCCTATTTTGTGTTGAGCATTGTTCCTTCCTTTGCTTTTCAGCTCAACAATGACGTCGTTAATGTTCTGAATATCTCTATGGGCAGCATGTTGGCAATCCTTATGCATCAATTATTCCTCCATAATGGGTTTGCGTAGATGCCAGTACTCAACGCCTATAACTTGCGTTCACAAAATTAATCATCGATGGATCTGCGACAAGTCTGCCATTGAATTTGAGTTGGATAGTATGGCACAATAAAATGAAATGGAAAAAGTAAAGGATGAAAGAGCCATTTTTATCAGGTTTTCTTGACAGTTTGTCATTTAATAAGTAATAACTTGTATCTTACACCAAATTGAATAACTGCATGACTCTTCTAAGTTCACCTTTGTCACATGTAGGTCCGGGTTCGTTCAAGATGTAGAGAAATTTCTTTTCTTTCAACAGAAGAACAATTTGGATTTGGAGTATGGAATTCAAAATTTGAAACCAACTACATTCTCACGGAATTTAGGATTATTGTATTCTTCATTTCTTATGACTTCTGCCTTCATTGTTAAATAGTAAATGTTCTGTTCATTATGAAATATATTACTCATGTAATCCAAAGAGTTGAAAAAAATGTTGGTCTGTAGATTATTTTATTCACAATGAATGGTATTATGATTGTTGGTTATGAAATTTTGAGCGAATCTTCAATCAGGTTCATTTTGGATTCCTTTCAGAATTCGGAAGTTTGTCTTATTCGGGTCTATTACATAAATGCACATAATATCATTGTAAATGCTGATGTTGTATAATGATGTACCGAAATATCAATGCCAGAAAATGCAAGACGAAACAAGATGAATTAACACAACCAAGAAATTGAAATAGTGCAAACAGTTCTATTTCAAATAACAAAGCTACATAAGCAAGTCTATTCCCATCTCTCATTTTCTCAAGAACCTAACAGTTTTTTTATTTTTTTTAGAATATCTCATCTCAGAAAGTGATGTGTAACTTTGGACTCCTATTTAAAATTTAAAACACTTGCTTGTCCTTTCACATCAAACTATTAGACTTGAACAAACATAGCTGATAACTCTTTAGAAAAGTCGGAAAGTAACGTAGAGGGTTACTCAAAAACGCTTTCGCCGCTTGGAGTTGTGCAGATTTAATGAGATTATATCAGGCACAAATGCAGCATAATTAGATGGGGTTTGAGGAATCTTTGGCCAATACAGCCCAGAAGATGTAGGGGGAGATGAAATCTCCGGCACGGCCCAAAATGCACCCGGTGACTGTCCCGCACACTCATCACCTTCTACCTCCATATCAGCAACTCGCAGAATTGGAGAGCAATCAGAATCTCCCAATTTCCCACAATCCGCCTGCCACAAAGTTTTATTCAGAGAAAATTTCTAAGACTACTATACAAACTGAAACATCGTCTTTGGCCACTCATTTATGAGACTAGTAGTCGTTCGCACGTAATAATAATCATTTGATAATAAATAATAATAATAAAATATTATAATAAGAGTATAACACACAAATCAAATTTTGTAAACAAGACTCTTTTATAATACGTATAGATAAACAAGATGAAAAGAATATATTAGAAAATCGGCATGCAACAATAGTAGTAGCCCCTTCCTATCCAAATAGCATATGCATATGAACAAATCATGTACCTTAGATGAGCCATGATCCATAAAATCAAAATTCTGAGTGTAATCACCAAGTTCCAAAAATTCACCCAACTGCCACTGTGAAATATTTCCAGGTGTGGAACCTCCACTAAAAGGGGCCTTTGATGATGAACTAGCTTGGACATGCAGATTTTGACCGGATTTATCGGTTGTTTCCTCTGCTGTCCTCTTTTGAGGATCTGCTTCTAAGCTTTTCTCATTTGAATGGGAAAGTGTCATCTCCGACGACAATGATGGGTCGGGTTCCGTCGCTTGAAGGCCTACTTTAACTCCAGTAACCAAGAATCTCTGATGAGCAGAGACCAAGTGGTTCACAGTGTGTACACCAACATCACATCTTCTGCAAAGTAAAGCTCGATCCTCAAGGCAGAAAAAATAGCCTGCAGCTTCCTGCATACATGGAGTGTAAATATCAAAACCTTATGTCCGGGCGAAATAAAGAATTGAGGATTTTGTGTAAATAGATCATAAAGCTTGAGCCACTAATCAAATCAAATTCAAGACAAAAGTAAATAGCACATGATTAATTATTTTTATGAATCTGTTTTCGCCGGAAAAAGATTTGACTATTCGTATATATGTTCGTGTATGTCATGTATACTTTCATATATAAGATTGCAATGAACGTCAGCTCCCAATTCTATACCCCTTCTCTACTAATATTCATGGGATTCCATTATTAGGTCAAATCAAGTTAACAAGTTTAGAAACTAGACTAGATGAAAACATAATGGTATTTTGGTGATTGCACAAGGCGTTGATGCATGGACGTTACATTTGGGCAGAAACTTGAATCTTGAGTGTGCGTGTTAATCTAGTGGTAGAGTGGTTGATGCCCGATCCGAGCCATAGGTTACGGGTTAACTTATGGTTCAAGTACAACGTCACGTGACCTTTGAAAATTTATTGTAATGTTTGTTAAAAAAAAAACTTGAATCTTGAAGAAGAAAAAATGTGCAAGGAGTTGAGAGATGAAAGTATTGAAACCTGACATATATCACATTTAGGCATCTGTGAAGATGTAGAGAGAGGAACCCTCTGGTGTTTACTGGCGAGCTTATTAATGGCGTGCACTTTGTGATCGCAGTCGATACAGAGTGCCGCCTCGTCGGCGCAGCAGAGTACTTTCGCCTCCGCGGCCTCACAAACATTGCACTGAATCTTCATCACCAACACCAGCGATTTTCCCCTCGAAAAGAACCCACTTATACACAGTCTGTGAAACAAACAAGAGCTGAGCCTGAGAGAGACATGCATAAGTACCTTTGAGAAATAGTTTAGTTTTATATACAAATAAGGCGGTTAGCACGTGTTACCTTCTGTCAGGGGATGAGGGGCATTTGCTGCTCAAATTATCGGATTCCTGGACATATACTGATATACACGCACACTTAACAATGAAGAAAACTGAATTATATCCTGCCAAAAGAAAATAAAAATAAAATATATGTATAATGTTAAAATAATAATCAATATATTCATTTTTAATGAAAAAAAAAATTCTGTGGCTAACCACCGAACACCACCGTCTGTCTTCTTTTAAAAGAAAGAATAAATAATAATAATATTACTGTAGAAATATCAATATTTGAATATTAATTAAAAGTTCCTCCATGTACATAAATAAAAATAAAATAAAATAAAAATTTCACCTAAACTCTATTTTGTTTCGCCTCATCTATGACCATCTCTTCCTCATCTCCTTCTCTCTCTTCCTCCACACACACACACACTCTCTCCTTTCTGCCGTGAGTGAGTCCGTGACCCTACTCTCTCTCTCTTTCGAATCTTCCTCCGGCGCCACCACCACCACCAACACCTGCGGCCAAGCAATAGTCTCCACCACATGCTGCCGAAATCCCCAATGAGTTCCAAGATAGGAGCCACAAAAATCAAATCTTGGAGCCCAAAGATCATACCAATTTTCTCAAAATTGTGGAGCTCGAAGCTTTGTTTTTTATCCAAAACACTTTGGTCAAAATATAGATGAATACGAAATAGCAATAGGGAATTAAAATTAAGAAAATATATAGAAATTTTATGCGGAAAGAAGTAGGAAGGGCAGGCGGTGGCGGTGGACGAAGGAATGGCAGAGAGAGAGAGAGTGAAAGAAGAGAGAAGGTGATGAGAGAGAGATAGATATATTCAGATAAGAGTTGAGTTGGAATTTTACTTTTATTTTTTATTTGCCAATAAAAAGATCCTTAATTTTCTGCACATCCTTATACGATCTATTGTCAGAGATGGATATATTCAGATAAGAGTTGAGTTGGAATTTTACTTTTATTTTTTATTTGCCAATAAAAAGATCCTTAATTTTCTGCACATCCTTAAACGATCTATTGTCAGTTTAAGATCGAGATGACTGGTATGCTGAAATGGAATGGAATGGAAATAGAATGATCATTGCTGTCTTTATTTCTAATCACGGTTGGTGTAATTTTTTCAAGCATTCTTTAAGGAATGACTAATTCTATGAGTATGTGTTTAGCCATTCTTTCACTCTCTCCTGGTATTAACTAATCCTTATCTTCAGAAATAAACTTTATTATTATTATTATTATTATTTTATTATTATTATTATTGATATAATAATAATAATAATTTTTAATATTATAATTAGTATAATAATTATTATTATTCTAATTATTAATAGTTTCAATATTATTATAATAATTATTATAAAAATAATCTATCTATACTAATACTAAATAAGAGAGTTGTAACTATATTAACAAGTTTGTCATTTTCCCTCCAAAACCAATTTAGTGGATAATAGGTGATGGTCCCTGAGCTAGGTATTTGGTGTAGAGGGGGGGGTGAATACACCAAATAGATTTTTAGAAACTTTTTCAAGTTAAATCACAGAGTTGGTGAGCTCAGTTATCGATCCAGCTGGGGAGGGTCAGCTGGGTAAATAACTCAGCTGGCGGTGCGGAAAGTGGTGGTTTGAAAACTTAGCTCGGTTACTTAGAAAAACTCAGTTTGAAAAGATTAACTTTATGTTATCAGCTTAGTCAAGTTGTGCAACTTTCAGAGAGACACAGCTGTCTTTGGAGAGCAGCTGCGTATGCAATGATATGAAAGAGTTAGTGCAAAACTGAATATAAAGAGAAAGTAAAGAGCACGCGAGTTTTTTACGTGGTTCGGAGTAACACCTCCTACGTCCACGACCAGGTTCACTGGTAATCCACTACCACTTGGTTTCCAAGTACCAAGCAACTTCACAACTCTAACCCAAGCTGTGTTCCAACAGTTTGCGGGCACTGTCAAGCCTAACCTTCGGTTTACGGCGAAAAAACCTTACGCACTTGAATTTCCCGCTTCAAGCAAGCGTAACCTTGACCTAACCTTTCTGGGTGAGAGGGGTTTGGTTTGGGGTTCCAACTGTGAACGAGTTCTTACAATTAAGAACTTTAGAGAATGATGAACTCGTTCGAAATCTAGGCTTAAGATATACAAAGAGTTTGGCCTAGGGAACAGACGAAAAACTAAGCAGTTTCTGAACTAGAAACACTTTAAGATAAAGTGTTATTTGAACTACATAGAACTGCTTGAGAGCTTTTGAAAGATTGATGATTTCAGAGAATGAAAGCTTGTAGAGAGTTTTTCGTATCTGATCCTGAGGTTGAAGATGGGTTTATATAGGTAGAGATTCAAGACTAGCCGTTGGAGGAGCCGTTTGAATCTTACCTACTCTTCTTAAATTCAAGATCTGCCGTTGGGCGAATCTGCACCTGTCTTCATTTGTGTCACATCCTAGGTCCTGAAGTCTAGGATGCTGATTTGGCAATCCCTCATTGGTCGAGGCATGTTGACTTCCTCTGACGCCGGGATCTTCTGCCTTTGGAGCTGGCTTTTGAATTCAGAGCTGGACTGACTTGAAGTGATGTCTTCAGTTAGTTCCCTTTGTTTTGTACAGCTGGACCGGCTGTGTTTTGAACTCAGCTCGAATTCTCTTCAGCTTGATCATGCTCTGCTGGAGGACTCAGCTGAAGGTTGACGCCTGCTGTCTTTTGCTAGCTGACTCCTGCTGTAAACACAGCTGGGTCGACTGCTGTCTTCCGCTAGCTGACTCCTGCTGTAGACACAGCTGGGTCGACTGCTGTCTTCCGCTTCCTTAACCTGTAAACTTAGAAAATCTAAAGCTCAAACAGACGAGCTGGAAAACACTATTTAGGTTGACGCGATCATCTATTCGGTTGGAGAATCAGTTGGGTTTGGTATCAAATCGAAACCGTATAATTTTCCCAACAATAGGCCTTGAACTTTAAGTTATTTCATGAATGGTGAATAATATATATTGGTTAATTCTATACATCTCATTTCTTGGTTATCATGTTTGAGCTTTAAAAAAAATTAAATTATTTAATAAAATTGAATGATTATGAATTTTGGCCTATTGTGATTATGTAATTGAATTTTCTACCTTTTATATTTATTATTTATATACTAAATATTCTAATTTAACACAACACTATTTTAACTAAGATATTTAATTTTGAAAAAAAAATAGCACAATGAATGGTTGCCAAAATAATTTTATTATTTTCATTATTTAGATTCGTAAATATTTAAAAAATATAATAGTGAAAAAATATTAAAAATTAAAAATATATATTTCGAGATATTTGGAAGTTATAAAAAATGGAGAATTATTAAAAATGCCAAAATTGGTTGAAATTTTTATGATGATTGTTCATCTTTAATTCTAATAGCGTTTAGAAATGGGTTTTAATCGAAATTATATTTTCAAATATATTAAAAAAATGATTGTTTAGACATGCTTAGAAGGTAAGTGTTATGCTGTTTAAAAAAAATATTTCTTAAATTATTAATGTAATTAAATATTTTATATTTTATATTTGGATTATTTATAATTTATAAATATTATTTAGATGTTTATATGTAATTATTTAATAGTGTATTTAAATTTATGTACAAAGAAGTATATCATAATACAAAATTTAACATGTCATATTTATTAATGTTATTTGGATTGAATGTTTCTTTTAAAAAAATATTTATGTAATGTATGAATTTTATATTTTATTGTGTTATTCCATAATTAACATATTAGATGATTAATGCATTTTATTTGTGGCAGACAGTTTTTCGACAACTTTATATGGATATTTCATGAGTTACAAATTGAAAAGGTTTGAAGATATTGGTGTGTGGTAATGAGGAACACTCTTCAAAAACTATTGTATAAAAAGAAAATTTTCATAATGTTTGAAATGTAATACTCCCTCCATCCACGGAATATATAGCACAACTTTAGTGGCACGAGTTTTTATAATATTTGTAGATTATTTGTTAAGTGGAGAAAAGAGACTCGTTACTTTTGAATTGTTGTGAGGTATAAAATATAAGAAAGTGAATGAAATTATGTCCAAAAATGGACATGATATACATTTCGTGGACGGAGGAAATATGTTGTATTTGTTATTGTTATACTTAAAAATGTCTTTTATTAATTTCTATGCTGAAAAATTAATGTATTATTATTCTCTTTTATTGTCTGAAATTTTATACTCTCTCCGTCCACGAAATATAGGTCACGTAGGGTGCGACAAAGGGTTTTAATAAATGTTAGGTATGTAGTGTTTGAGTGGAGAAAGAGATTCATTATATTGAATTGTTGTGATGTATAAAATAATGAATGTATGTGATATTATCCCAAAAAGGAAAGTGACATAAATATGGTGGACACTCAAAAAATGAAACTGTGTCATAAATATCTTGGACGGATGAGAGTAATTAATACATTTTACTCATTATTTATGTGATTTGATAATTTATATGTTACATATTTTAAAAATGCATTCTACCGTGCAACGCACGGGTGCAATCTAGTTATAATAATAATAGTAATATTAAGAAATAAGAAATAATAATAATAATAATAATCATCATAATAATAATTACTATTAATATTATTATAATAATTTATATTAAAATTATAATAAATAATCATTATTATTATTAGTATTCATAATAATAATATTTTTATTATTACTATTGTTATTAAGCTTAATAATTATTAATAGTATTAATATTATAATTATTAGTATTAATAATATTATTACTAAGATAATTATAATAATTAAATTAAAATAATAATATATTATTAGTATTAGTATTAGTATTAGCATTAATATTAATATTATTAAAATTATTAGTATTAGTATTAAAATAATTAATAATTATTATTTTTATTGTGATTTTAATTACTATAATTATTATCTCATATTATAATTAGTATAATAATAGTTAATATAATAATATTAAAATAATTATAGTGTTAATAATAATATTTTATTATTACGATTATTAAGCTTAATAATTTTTTTAGTATTAATATTATAATGATTATTAGTATTAATATAATAATAATAATAATAATAATAATAATAATTATTAAGCTAATTAATAATTAAATAAAAATAATAATTATTAAAAAATTAATAAATAATAAATGATAATTATTATTAAGCTAATTATAATAAGTATAATAAAAGCAATAAAACTAAAATAATATTTATTATTAGTATTAGTATTAGTATAAGTATTAAATCTTATTAAAATTATTAATAATAAACCAATTATAATAAATACCCCTTATGTCTAAAGTTCTAACTCGCAATGATTGTGATATGAATTTCTGGAAAGAAAAATTTATTTCAGGACTTCCTCCACTCTTTGCAGAAAGAGTTTATAATAAACTCAAAACTAAATTTTCTAATGGAAAAATTGAGTGGGAAAAACTCACTTATGGAGACATATCTGCAGAAATTACTGCAGAAGGAATTGTTCTTTGCAATGATATCAAGCTAAAAAGACAGCTTGAATTGCAAAAGAATGAAAATAGAAATATAATTGGAGCGTAAAGAGCCAGTAAGCGTGAAGAGAAATTCTTCATCAATAATGTTGGGAAAATTAATAGAGTTTTGAAGTGATACCAAAACCCAGCTGACCCCAACCGAGTAGATGTTTGCTCAAACCCAAGCGTTTTTCCAGCTCACCTGTTTGAGCTTATAGAGTTTCTAAGTTCAGGTAGAATCGCTGAAGACAACAGAAGACCCAGCTGAGTACACAGCAGGGTAAGCCAAGTCGAGTGATAAGAAACGTTATCCAGATTCAAGACGATAAAGTTCTTCCAGACACAGCTGTAGGAAAGACCCAACTCATGTGACAACTCAGCTCAGCGTCAATGATCCAGCAGAGTTCAAGACAGCTCAGAGTCACCAGCACAGCAGAGTCGAAGTCAACTTGAGATAAAGTCAGATCTGATCTGGACCATCAGGAACTCGACACCTCAGCACCTAGAAGTCCAACCTAGGATTGCTTTACGAGGAAATCAAGGAAGAAGACAAATCAATCCTGTCAGAAGTTAGGTAGAGATTCAGAACGGCTCTTTCCAACGGCTAGTTCTAATCTCTCCCTATAAATAGAAGTCTTCTTCATCATCAGAGAGAGAAGAGTGACGAGAGAATATATTCAAGAGAGATCAACATACTTCATTGAAGGAAGTCTAACCAAAGATCAAGAGATCTCTCAGAAAAGCTTCAAAGATCCAGCAGCCTTCATTCTTATGAGTTATTATTTATTCTCAGGCTGCTGAAGCTCTCTCCCACTAGTATCTAGGCATATAATCCTTCCCATCTTAACCCTAGTTTGAACGAGTTCATCATACTCAAAGTTCTTCATTGTAAGAACTCGTTCATAGTTGAAAAACCCCCAAACCCAAACCCAGAAAAGGTTAGGTAAAGGTACGCCTGCTCGAAGCGCGTAATCCGAGTGTTGGTTCTGTAGTACCCGTAAACTACAGGTTAGGCTTCAGCTGTGCCCGTAAACAGTCTGGTTACGTTTCGATACAGTACGCGTAAACTTGTATCCAGCTTGAGGAACTAAGCTGCAACGCTTTGCCGATCGCGCGAAAAGTCAGTGGTATCCTTAGTGGATTACCAGAGGTTTCTGGTCGTGGACGTAGGAGTAGTTTCTCCGAACCACGTTAAGTTGCTTTGTTCTTTCATGTTTATTTATGCATCCAGCTAACTATTCATAAGCATTTTTCAAGCTGCATAATCTGATTAACTGAAAAGAGAAACTAAGCTTTGCAATATATTTGAAGTAACAGACGGTCTTTCCAAAATCCCACCACATTCCGCACACAGCCAGCTGTGTCGATCAAAACGTCTTCCAAATTTGGATCAAACACAGCTAGCTCACTCAAAAGAGTTTTAATTGGAAAAGATTTTAAACCTTGGTGTATTCACCCCCCCTCTACACCAAGGTATCCGTCTTGGGACCATCAATTGGTATTAGAGCAGTGGTTCAAAAGATCACTTTTTCTGTGTCAAGTCAGCCTCTTTGCTGATAGTGGTCACCTGAACAGATCCTTCAAACTTTCAATTTTTTTTAAATCATTATATTGCATACTGTCATGGAATCTTCCATGTGCAGGAATCTTTCGACATTTTCTGTCGATGATTAGGGATAGCTGGATCCCAAGGAGAGATCAACATTCCAAAACTCAAGCCGATGATTGCCATGATCAAAGGCGGGTTTAATTTCTTACTCAACCGACTGGTCAAGGAGTCAGAGAAGATAAAGTTCAACTCCACCAGGATGACATTTTCAGCTTCAGAGCCACTGTATCTCTGCTCCAAAATTTCTTTCTTGATAGAGCAAGCAGTGAAAGGGCACACAGTAAAGTGGGCTGATTCAGAACCGTTTCCAGAAACGAAGATTCTTTTCCAAAGAATAAGTCAAGTCAATGATCTTCTGAAGAAGCAGCCTGCTGTGAGTAAAAGCAAGAAGCAGCTGGAAGGAACAGAGGCAGAAGTTCCAGCTGAGAAGAAACAAAGAAAGAGGAAGGCAGCTGACCCTAAACCAGCTGGAGGTCCAGCTGAGAAGAAAAAGAAAACAGCTGTCATTCCAAGTCAAGCAATGGTGATTCTCTACCCACAGCCAGTGTCGGCCTTCGATCAATACGGATCAAACATCCTGGCCGAGATGGGATTGAATGATGGATTGTCATCCAGCTCAGAGGACGAGCTGGATAATCCAAGAAGCTCACCCCAGCCCTCACCTCCTCACAGCTCTCCGCCGAAACAGCCTTCCCCTCCACCCAGCTCTCCAACCAAAGAGCCATCTCCTGTAAGAGATCAGGCAGATACTCAACTGGCTGAAGCTCCTTCACAGCCAGCTGACACCCATGCTGAACCCTATTCCACGAATCCCAGCTCACCCCCAAAACAACCATCACCCAAAGCTCAAATTCCCACGCAGTTGGCTGATACTTCTTCACAGCCAATTGTGAACCCATTTGAACTTGTTCCTCAAATCTCCACAGATTCAGAGGAGAGTGATTCTTCTGCCTCTCCATCACTCAACTCTACTGGCTCAGCCTTTATGGAAGCCATGTACGAGGACTTGCGCATTGCAGGGATCAAGAGTGTTCTAACTCAGCATCCGATTCTGGCGCACCTGCCCATTGCCCTCGTCAAAGTTGGAGATCTCAAGTTCTATCTGGCTACCAAGATGGCAACTTGGTACCAGAATGAGCAGCTGATAGAGACTTTCTCTTATGAGAAATTGAAGATGGATGAAGCACGCCTCCAGCACACTTTTGGCTTTGGAAGCCTGGAGGATGCATACTTACACCAGAATGATCTCATCAGAGGAATTATAGAAGTGTCTCAAAAATACCCCAAGCCGCACCCAGCTGAAGTCTGGGAATCTGCCAACAAGCTTCTTATAGCAGCGGGATGGGAGACACATTCTGGAGCTGACAATTCTAAAGAAGTCTCAGCTGAGATTACCAAGGAAGCTGTACCTGATGAAACAGCTGAGGTAATGATCATTGAAGAACCAGCTGTTGCATCAATTGAACCAGAGGAAGCTGCCCCACAGAGTCCAATTGCCGATGACACTCGCTCACTGGTCGAGATCAAGGCAGATAAACCCAGTCATGTTGAATCTGGAACCCAAACGGACTCAGTTGTCGAGCTCTCCACTGCCATGAAGGAAGCAATCTCTAAAGAGGTTGAAGAAATTCTTTTTCAGGACAGACTGAAGTCTCAAGTAGACGTCGTCATGCGATTCTCAGCTCTCGACTGTCAAGTTCGAGAACAACAGCGGACAATCGATGAAGTCCATAATTTTGCTCAAAATCTTCAAGAAAGCACCAGTCAAGATCTCAGGCAATCTCTCGTTTCTCAACAAATTGATCAGTCAATTCATCTAGAGAAGAGAGTCCCTGAGATCATCTCAAATCTTCAAGCTCCACTGGTCGACGACATCACAAATCTTTCAAGCCAGCTGGAAGCTCTCAAAAAGACCACTCTCTCCAACAGCGCTGACATCCGCCAACTATTCAACTTATATAAAGATCTGGATGCTCAGTTCAGAGCTGGAAGCAGCAGCAATGCCCAGCTGAACCTCGCCACAGCTGACAACTCAGCCAAGATCGCTGAAGTTGAAGCTGCTCTCGCCAAGATCAACGCAACAGTCGCCAACCTCTCTGCCTCCCTTGTTAATAATGCCAAAAAGGGGGAAGATCAGAATGAAGCTGGAAAAACAAGTGAGAGGGAAGCTGCAGCCAAGGGAGAACCTGTGCAAAGAATTCGAGAGGAAATCGACGATTTTGCCAAAGAGCTGGATGAAGAAGAGACAGCTAACCGCACTTACCAAAGAGACATGGAGAGAGAAAATGGTTGCTCTTGCCAAAGCCTGTGGACACAAGCCTGAAGAATACAAAGACTATCATTGGCTGTGTAACTTCCACAACGAGCAAAGAAAAGAAATGCAAGAGCTAGATAAGATTATTAAGAAGAAAGCTGAATCGCTCAAGCCTGCTGAGAAAAAGCAGAAGAAGAAAAGGCAGAGCTACAGGCAAGCTAAGAAGAAACAAATCCAAGCAAATTTCACTGACAAGAAGAACCCGATGATATCAATGAAAACCGGAAAGATGCAAATCAGAATTCATCAAAGAATTCTACTACTTGAATCAGTTCAAAGGCATGGATCCAGAAACTGCTTTCCAGGACTATTTCCTCGAACTTCATGAGACAGATCCAATGATGGCAAGATCAATTGCCCTCTATGCCAAGAGTAACAACATCCAGCTGAAGGCTCCAAAAGTCAAACAGTTAAAGCCTCCATTTCTAGCTGGAACGAACCTTCCTGACAAGGCCCAAATCATCAAAGAAATTAATCACTGGTGAAAGAGGAATTTCAAAATCAAAGAATCAAGCTGAATGGAAGGAGCTGGAAGAGTTCATCTTCAATAGATATGGTCTCAAGACTGACCATCAGATTGATGAACAAAGGAAGCAGCAAAGCTGAAGACCCAGCCAACTGGGAATTTTCTTTTTGAACTTTTGTATTTAGACATTTGTAAAAATTCTTCCTATTAATGAAAAGTTCATTTTATCAAAATCAACCTGAAGACAATCTCTCTTTGTCCGTGCTCGAATATGTTTACTCGTCGTGAATGTTTAATTCGTTGAATCCCGTTTCCTGTTAAGGGAAAGCAATTTTTGTTTTTCCAACTTGGGGTTTTGGCATCATCAAAAAGGGGGAAATTGTTGGGAAAATTAATAGAGTTTTGAAGTGATACCAAAACCCAGCTGACCCCAACCGAGTAGATGTTTGCTCAAACCCAAGCATTTTTCCAGCTCACCTGTTTGAGCTTATAGAGTTTCTAAGTTCAGGTGGAATCGCTGAAGACAGCAGAAGACCCAGCTGAGTACACAGCAGGGTAAGGCAAGTCGAGTGATAAGAAACGTTATCCAGATTCAAGACGATAAAGTTCTTCCAGACACAGCTGTAGGAAAGACCCAGCTCATGTGACAACTCAGCTCAGCGTCAATGATCCAGCAGAGTTCAAGACAGCTCAGAGTCACCAGCACAGCAGAGTCGAAGTCAACTTGAGATAAAGTCAGATCTGATCTGGACCATCAGGAACTCGACACCTCAGCACCTAGAAGTCAAACCTAGGATTGCTTTACGAGGAAATCAAGGAAGAAGACAAATCAATCCTGTCAGAAGTTAGGTAGAGATTCAGAACGGCTCTTTCCAACGGCTAGTTCTAATCTCTCCCTATAAATAGAAGTCTTCTTCATCATCAGAAAGAGAGGAGTGACGAGAGAATATATTCAAGAGAGATCAACATACTTCATTGAAGGAAGTCTAACCAAAGATCAAGAGATCTCTCAGAAAAGCTTCAAAGATCCAGCAGCCTTCATTCTTATGAGTTATTATTTATTCTCAGGCTGCTGAAGCTCTCTCTCACTAGTATCTAGGCATATAATCCTTCCCATCTTAAGCCTAGTTTGAACGAGTTCATCATACTCAAAGTTCTTCATTGTAAGAACTCGTTCATAGTTGAAAAACCCCCAAACCCAAACCCAGAAAAGGTTAGGTAAAGGTACGCCTGCTCGAAGCGCGTAATTCGAGTGTTGGTTCTGTAGTACCCGTAAACTACAGGTTAGGCTTCAGCTGTGCCCGTAAACAGTCTGGTTACGTTTCGATACAGTACGCGTAAACTTGTATCCAGCTTGAGGAACTAAGCTGCAACGCTTGCTGACTGCGCGAAAAGTCAGTGGTATCCTTAGTGGATTACCAGAGGTTTCTGGTCGTGGACGTAGGAGTAGTTTCTCCGAACCACGTTAAGTTGCTTTGTTCTTTCATGTTTATTTATGCATCCAGCTAACTATTCATAAGCATTTTTCAAGCTGCATAATCTGATTAACTGAAAAGAGAAACTAAGCTTTGCAATATATTTGAAGTAACAGACGGACTTTCCAAAATCCCACCACATTCCGCACACAGCCAGCTGTGTCGATCAAGCTGTCTTCCAGCTGGATCAAACACAGCCAGCTCACTCAAAAGAGTTTTAATTGGAAAAGTTTTTAAACCTTGGTGTATTCACCCCCCTCTACACCAAGGTATCCGTCTTGGGACCATCAAATAATTTTGTAAAATTTATAAGTTAAAGTTTGTGATTGCTCTACTCGAGTTTTGCTCTAAGTCAGGTATCTGTAAAACCTGTAAAGCCTAAAGGGTAAGGTAAGATTAAATCCTTGACATCAATCAATAACTTTAATGAATAAATTATTACGAACAGTCTCAATGAAGAAATCATCTTCAAATAGTTCAGAGAACTACAAGAATAAAGAAATTATCCTTTCTAAAAATTTTGAGAGACATTTAAATGACTGGAAATTACCAGATATTTCTCAAACTCAAATTTATAAAAAAAGAAGCTTTGAATTTCGAAGCAATTATGTTGTAAAAACAATAGAAAATTCAATCCCCTTAAATGGAGGATTTGATTCTTTCAATTTGCTTACAAAAGATCTAATTGAAGATCATAAATTACAAAAGTTTAAATTCCTTCATCTCGGAATGGTCCAAATTGGATTAAAACCATTAACAAGAGATGGATTAAATGATGGTCCCTGAGCTAGGTATTTGGTGTAGAGGGGGGGGTGAATACAGCAAATAGATTTTTCGAAACTTTTTCAAGTTAAATCACAGAGTTGGTGAGCTCAGTTATCGATCCAGCTGGGGAGGGTCAGCTGGGTAAATAACTCAGCTGGCGGTGCGGAAAGTGGTGGTTTGAAAACTTAGCTCGGTTACTTAGAAAAACTCAGTTTGAAAAAATTAACTTAACGTTTTCAGCTTAGTCAAGTTGTGCAACTTTCAGAGAGACACAGCTGTCTTTGGAGAGCAGCTGTGTGTGCAGTTTTGAACAAATATGCAATGATATGAAAGAGTTAGTACAAAACTGAATATAAAGAGAAAGTAAAGAGCACGCGAGATTTTACGTGGTTCGGAGTAACACCTCCTACGTCCACGACCAGGTTCACTGGTAATCCACTACCACTTGGTTTCCAAGTACCAAGCAACTTCACAACTCTAACCCGAGCTGTGTTCCAACAGTTTGCGGGCACTGTCAAGCCTACACCTTCGCTCCGGCATGCGAAGAACCTAACCACTCGAATTACACGCTTCGAGCAAGCGTACATTTACCTAACCTTTCTGGGTTTGGGTTTGGGTATGGGGTTCCAATTGTGAACGAGTTCTTACAATTAAGAACTTTAGAGTATGATGAACTCGTTCGAAATCTAGGCTTAAGATGTACAAAGAGTTTGGCCTAGGGAACAGACGAAAAACTAAGCAGTTTCTTAACTAGAAACACTTTAAGATAAAGTGTTCTTTGATCTATGTAGAACTGCTTGAGAGCTTTTGAAAGATTGATGATTTCAGATAATGAAAGCTTGTAGAGAGTTTTTCGTATCTAATCCTGAGGTTGAAGACGGGTTTATATAGGTAGAGATTCAAGACTAGCCGTTGGAGGAGCCGTTTGAATCTTACCTACTCTTCTTAAATTCAAGATCTGCCGTTGGGCGAATCTGCACCTGTCTTCATTTGTGTCACATCCTAGGTCCTGAAGTCTAGGATGCTGATTTGGCAATCCCTCATTGGTCGAGGTAGGTTGACTTCCTCTGATGCCGGGATCTTCTGCCTTTAGAGCTGGCTTTTGAATTCAGAGCTGGACTGTCTTGAAGTGAAGTCTTCAGAGATTGTTCGCTTTGTTCTGTACAGCTGGACCGGCTGGGTTTTGAACTCAGCTCGAATTCTCTTCAGCTTGATTAGGCTCTGCTGGAGGACTCAGCTGAAGGTTGACGCCGCCGTCTTTTGCTAGCCGACTCCACCGTAAACACGGGTCGACCGTCGTCTTCCGCTTCCTTAACCTGTAAGCCTAGAAAATCTAAAGCTCAAACAGGCGAGCTGGAAAACACTATTTAGGTTGACGCGATCATCTATTTGGTTGGAGAATCAGTTGGGTTTTGGTATCAAATCGAAACCTTATAATTTTCCCAACAATTTCCCCCTTTTTGATGATGCCAAAACCTAACTGAGACAACTTATGACGCAGAAAAACTTGTGTTTTATTAATGTAAGAATATACATTATAACACAGGAAAAAGAAAGAAGAAAAAAAACAACTTCAAATCTTCAGTCTTCAATCCCAGTTGGCTGGGTCTTCTCTTCTGCATCCATTGTTTCTTTCTTTTGACTCGTCTCTTCAGCTGATTCTGATTCAGCTGGTTCCTCTAGCTCAACAGTTTGCCTCTTCTTTGACTTGTCTCTCTTCTTCCTTACTTCCCCCTTTTTGGCATGATCAAAACAGGGTGGGAGAGATACACCATCGGCTGAAGCGATGTTTTAGTTTGGCGAAACTGTGGTTTTCAGCTCTGAGCAGCGAGGTTTGGAGTCTAAGTGGCTCAGCTGTTGTATTAGCTGGCTCTTCTTCAGTAGTATTAGCCTCAGTTGTGATTGCAGACACAGCGTCCTTGGCCTGATTCAGCTGGGGCAGTCCAGCTGAGTGCTCGGAGGGATGAGTTGGCACGAGAGATAGCATCTTATGAGTCGGGCACAACTTCATTCCTTGCAACTTTTGTTTCTTCAGACTTCTTAGATTGAATGAAAAAGTCTGATTCAGTACTTGAGGGACTTGTGTTCAGCTCATATCATCATCATCCAGCTGCAGGTGATCATTGGCTGGGTGATGTTTCTCATTTAAGCTTGGTGCAGGGACTTGAGCATCTTTCATCGGAAGATCTTGAAGCTGGTGTCCCTGTGGAGCTGAAGGAAACTGAGGAGAAGGCGGTTGAAGTATTCCATCTGTCTTGGGGTTTAAGCTTGGTTGATCAGCTGGAATACTCCGTTGCGGTGTTGATGACGATGATGTTCACGCAGGGGCATGAACTTCTCCTCCACCGTAAGAAACGTCCGCTTGTGGGCCTTCTGCTCCTCGGAGAGTGATTACGAATTCTCTCATAATGTCAGCTGGCTTCTCTGCTGACTGACTGAGCACCTTTGACTTGAGTCTTCTGTTTGAAGACGGTGCTTCAGCATGTTTTGTCTCCTCAAGTTGTCTCCGATTCCCAGCTGGGACGGAGATAGATGCATGCTAATTTGTCTTCTGCATCTTTTTCTGTGCCTCCTGTGGTGGAGCAAGAGCTTTGTCATGACTGCTCTTGAATACTCCGACTTTATCAACATTTGGTCCAGGTCTATTGACGTTGATTTTTGCATCCCAGGGAGTTGTATGTCCCGGTTCTCTCTTTTATGTTGAGAGAATCAATGGGGCTGAGGAGGTCTTTTTCCTTTGACATTCCCAGAAAGTTTTCTGCACCTTCCTGGTGAATGACGTTCTTGAGCTTTGCAGTTTCTCACTACGCTGGCCTAGATCTGTCGAAGGGCTTCACCTTCTTCTGGACTTCCGTCTTCTTTGAGAGTTAAGCAACTCTTATCTTGAAGCTTTGACAGATTCTTCAAGTTTGATCGGCTTCGGGAGATATCTTTCTGGATTCCATGTTCTTCTTCTGCATCTTTTGTTAGTAGAAACAAATAATTGATGGAAATAAGAAAGAATGCCGAAAACTTTTTAGGGAAGATGCAATGCTTTACGTATATCTTCTAGCATATTTAAAGAGTTTTCTTGATGAATGGACGATCAAGATTTGTCTATTGATAAGAAGATCTACGATTAGGAGTGTTTCTCACGTCGTGCCAATTTCTTGATTAGAAGATGTGAGTTAATGCGCGAGAGAGAACGGTTGAGGCGTTTTGACTTTTGCCTCGAAACTCCCATGATTCAATTCTTTGCAGACTCTTAATTAAGATTTGATTAGATATGACAAGATATGAGATGACAGAAAAACAAGTTGAGTAGGTGTAATTAATGTTGTTGCAAACCTCTCAGCTGATCATTGTAGTCAGCTGATACCTCGGTTGAGTGGGTGTGCTGGGTCATCGTGGTTCCAGCTGGTTCTCCCTCAGCTGAATAATTCTTCACTTTCAGCATCTGGTTTAGCTGAATTCTTTCTCAGCTGATATCAGTGACGTTGATTCTGATTTGCAGTTGTCTGCTTTATTCGATTGGTCTGCTTCCATTCAGCTGGGTTTGCTTCCATTCAGCTGGGTTTGCTTCCATTCAGCTGGGTGAATTATCGTCTGGGTTGAGTAGTCCAAGTAATCCGCACAGCATTTTGAATCTTGCTTCTATCAGTGACTTTGTGAGAATATCAGCCCGCTGTATGTCTGTGTGAATTTTCTCAACAATCACCTCCTCCTTTTCTACGTGATCTCTGATGAAATGATGTCGTACGTCTACATGCTTGCATCTTGTGTGAAGTACTGGATTCTCTGAAATGGCAATCGCACTTGAGCTATCACAGAAAATTGGAACCTGTCCAGTTTTCACTTCATAGTCATCCAGCTGATGTTTCAGCCAGATAATTTGTGAGCAGCAGCTTCCGGCGGCCATATATTCTGCTTCTGTCGTGGAAGTTGCGACGCATATTTGTTTCTTTGAAAACCATGAAATCAACTTACTTTCTAAGAACTGACAAGTTCCTGAAGTTGATTTTCTGTCCAACCGATCTCCAGCGAAGTCTGAATCTGAGTATCCAGTCAGCTGTAGATTGTCTTCAGCTGGGTACCACAACCCAACATTCTGAGTTCCTTTGAGATATTTGAGAATGTTCTTGGCTGCTTGCATGTGTGCTTCCTTTGGATCAACTTGAAATCTGGCACACACTCCGACTGCGAAAGAGATGTCTGGACGACTTCTTTGTTAGATACGGCGGGGATCCTATTATCCCTCCGTATTTGCCGGAATCAGCCGACTTCCCTTCGGTTCTGGTTCAATCTTCCAGTTGGTGTTCATTGGAATCTTTACAATTCTGCTGGATTGAACTCCATACTTGGCGATCAAGTCTTTCACGTATTTGGATTGATTTATGAAAATTCCTTCTGATGATTGCTTGACTTGAAGTTCTAGGAAGAAACTCATTTCTCCCATCATGGACATTTGGAACTTCTCTGACATCATCTCTCCAAATATTTGGCATAAGAAGCTTGATCTTGATCCAAAGATGATGTCGTCTACGTAGATTTGAACAACCAGGATATCTTCTCCTGACTTGATGGTAAAGAGAGTTCTGTCTACTGAGCCCTTCTTGAATCCTTTGGATACGAGAAAATTTGACAGAGTGTCATACCAAGCTCGAGGTGCTTGCTTCAATCCATAAAGAGCCTTCTTTAGCTTGTAGACTTTATTTCCTTCTACTTCGAATCCTGGAGGTTGTTCAACGTAGACATCTTCTTTGATTTCTCCATTTAAGAATGCACACTTCACATCCATTTGATAGACCTTGAATTTGTGATGTGCTGCATAGGCGAGAAAGAGTCTGATTGCTTCCAATCGTGCTACTGCAGCAAATGATTCTTCGAAGTCAATTCCTTCATGCTGAGTGTAGCCCATGGCAACCAGTCGAGCTTTGTTTCTGATGACGACTCCCAGGGTATCTAATTTGTTCTTGAATATCCATTTGAGTCCTATGACTTTGACTTCTTGAGGTCTGTCGACCAATTCCCAGACATAATTTCTGAGGAATTCGTTCAGCTCTTCTTGCATGGCGTTTGTCCAAGGCACGCTCTTCAAAGCTTCGAGAATTGATTGAGGCTCTGGCACTTGAGCTACGTAACATGCCATTAGAGCTGTGTCTTCATCATAGTCCGTCAGTCCTAGCTCTACTGAGAGTTGAGCTGTGTCAGCTGCTTCTTGATGATCCGAAGAAGCTTGAGCAGCTGAGCTTCTGGTTTTGACTTGGTCATTTGGTTCTTCAATGATTGCTGATGATGGATGATCTTCAATCCATCTTCCCCTCTTACGAATTTCTTCTTCTAATTGATTGATGCTTGATGTGGCTAAATTCGTCTGACTTGAAGTTGCTCAGGAGTTAAATCTTGAGAGATTGGTTCTCTTTGATTTAGATTTTGAGGAGACTTCTGTAGAGGCTCAGCTGGAGATGGAGCTGGGGACTCAGCTGTGTTTGGATTTCCAGCTGATGATGTTTCTCCTTGATTTGGCGTTGAAGCTTCTTCTCGATTTCCAGCTGGTGGAGCTTCTTGGTTGATTTGAAGTCTCTCCTCTGGCTCATCGTCCCAAATTAATGGTTCAGCCAGATTCCTGATTCTATTTTCTTGAGCTCTTGTCTGAATCAGTCTTGAAGATTCTCCTTCATTTCTTCGTTTGATAGACTCTCTATATTCGAAGAAGGATTCGTCAAAGGTAACATGTGGAGTTACTTCGACTATTTGAGTTCTTCTGTTGAAGACTCTGTATGCTTTACTCACAGCGGAGTAACCAAGGAATACTCCTCGGTCTGTCTTCTCATCGAACGTCTTGAGCTGTGTCTTCCCATTATTGAGGATGTGACATTTGGATCCGAATACCTTGAAATATCCAATGTATGGTATTCTGTTATTCCATAGCTCATACGGTGTCTTTTCTTGCCTTGATGTGAGTAGGGAGCGATTCTGAGTGAAGCAAGCTGTGTTGATTGCTTCAGCCCAGAACTTCTTTGGAATGGCAAAGCTAGCTAGCATTGAGGTAGCTGCTTCCTTGAGAGTTCTGTTTCTTCTTTCTGCTACACCATTCTGTTGAGGTGTGCGTGCTGCAGATGTTTGGTGTTGAACTCCGTTCTTCTCGCAATAATCATAAATAGTTTCATTTAGAAACTCCGTTCCACGATCTGATCTTATTGACATTATCTTGCACTCCTTCTGTGTTGATAATCTTTCCAGCAGGATAGGCAGCTTAGTCCTGGTTTCGCTCTTCTGGTACAAGAATGATACCCATGTGAATCTTGAGAAATCATCCACAACGACCAGAGTATATTTTCTGCCATTGAAGCTTGCTGGAGTAACTGGACCAAAAAGATCCATGTGAAGAAGTTGGAGTACTCGATCTGTTGACTGAACTGGCTTGAGAGAGAATGAAATTCTTGTCTGCTTTCCTTGTTGACATGCGTTGCACATATGACTTTTGTCATATATTTGATCTGGAATTCCATTAGCGAGCTGGTTCCTAGCCAGTTTGTTGATTGTCTTGAAGTTGAGATGATTCGGCCTGTACATGCCACGGCCAGTGACTTCATGTCTTGCTTTTCGATACAAGACAAGTCTCCGGAGGTCTTTGTTCCGGTCCAAAGTACATATTTCCTTCTCTTTTCCCTCTTAGGAGTATCTGCTTGGTTTCCCTGTGCTTCACTGTGCATCCCTGTGCATCAAACTTGACAGAAAAACCGTTGTCCCAGAATTGGCTAATGGAAAGCAAGTTATGTTGCAATCCTTGTACATAAGAAACATTTGGGATTATAACATTTCTAGTTTTGAATGTACCATAACCATTGGTTAGGCCTTTGGAGTTGTCACCAAATGTTACTTGTGGACCTGTACGCTCGATATACTCCTGGAGTAGAAGCTTTAGGTGCGTCATATGCTTGAAACATCCACTGTCCAAGTACCATAGCGTTCTCATCGACTCCTCAGAGATACGTCGATTCCTTGCAACCTAAACAAAAAATTAAAATTCAGGTACCCAGTTTTAATTGGGTCCTTGTGGGTTAGACAGAGATCCTTTGATGATCCAGATCTGCTTGATGACTTGAATTGAGTCATTTGATATGATGATTCTCCCAGCTGAGTCGATATACACATTCTTTGTGTTCTTCGGTTGTTGCTGGCGGGGTCTTGATCTCATTGTCTTCCCGTTTTGATGTCTTGATTTCTTTTGGTTTCCAGCTGTGTGCATAGCTGAGATGTTTCTTTGTCTCTGCTGTCTCATGTGATGCTGTGGCTGGAAATGATTATCCAGCTGGTACTCATGTGAGTGGTATCCAGCTGGGTATCTCTGATATCCTGGTTGATATCGTTCAACGTGCTGTTTCTGTTGCTGATATCTGTGAAATCCAGCCTGTTGTCTTCGTTGAGGTTGAGCACGTTGCTGTCTGAGTTGGGCTTGAGATTGTCGCACAGCTGACCTTCTTGATGCCTGTTGTGTCTTCGACGGAGCTTGAGGATGTTTCACAGCTGGTCTTCCTGACGCCTGCTGTGTCCTCAACTGTTGATGCTGAGCTGCTGGGATTGGAGGTTCGTTCGCACGTACAAACATTACCTTTGTTCCACTTGTGGAGGCAATGTTTGAGGCATCCTTTGATTCGTTGTATCCCAGTCCCGCTTTGAGTGCCGCTGGATGCTGAGCACTAATGATCTCGTCCATTGTTGACGTGGCTTTGATGAGAGCTACTATCTTCTTAGATAGTACCTCTTCGGTGCTTTTCAGCTCAATGATCTCATCTGACTTCTTTTCCGATTCAGCTGTGACATTTTCCACATCTTCTATCAGCTGTTTCTTCTCATAGTAGAATTCCTTCATTAGCTGATCTTGTTTCACTATTTTGTCTTTTAGTGAAACGACTTCCTGTTGGAGCTGAGTAGTATCAGCTGCGTCTGATACTTTTATCTTTTCCAGTTCCGCCTTCAGCTCGGCATTCTCACACATAATGACGTCAAGGATCTCTTGAAGCTCCTTGGAATCGTTCATTACTTTCTCTAGTAGACTCCAATCAGGTAGTCCAGATTCTGAGACCTGTGTAGAGTGTTCGTGTGATGGTGAGATGTTAGATAAATTTTGAGTTCGAGACATTACCTCATCTTCATCGATGCCGTCTGTTTGTCCCGTGAAGCATGTATCCCAATCAGGTTCATCTTGGGCCATCAGGGCTTCTTTTTCTGAGTCTGAAAATGGCATGTCATCATTTTGTTGCACTCTGATTCTTCATCGGCGATATAAGCTCTCCTTCTGTCAGCTGCTTTAGCTTTCAGTTGGTCTTTGTCTTTCTTGGACAGCTTTGGACAATCTAGCCGGTAGTGTCCTGGTTCCTTGCAATTGAAGCAACCTTCTTCTGTTCGTTTGTCAGCTGACTTCTCATCAGCTGCTGCGTACTTGTCTCTGTAAGTTCTTGCGAACTTCTTGTATTTGCCCTTGCTGGTGTTGAGTCTATTGTAGTTTTTGACCAGCATGGCTATTTCTTCAAGTAGCTCTTCCTTGCTCATGTCATTCTTATCCTTCTTCGATGACTCAGCTGACTGCATGTATGCGGATTTGTCAGAGTTGGCTCTGAACGCAATCTCCTTTGTTGCAGGTGTCAGCTCTCCATCATTCTGATTGTTTGAAGATTCTTTCATTGTAATCTTCAAGTTGTACTCGTTGGCTTTGAGCAGGGAGTATAATCTTTCAGTTGAAAGATCACCTAAGTCACTTCGACTTTGGTGTACCACCTTATAGGTGTTCCATTCAGCTGTGAGCGCTGAAAGAACTTTTAGATTCTTTTCTCGCTGGGTGTATTTCCCAGTTCTGATGGTTTCTATTTCCACCACAATGTTGGAGAATCTGAGTTCCATCCCTTCGATGGACTCGTTGACCACCTGCTTGAAGTTATCAAACTTCTGGCATGCAATCGTGAATTTGTTCTCATTTATCTCCTCCGACCCTTCGCATAGTTTTGCTAGGGTTTCCCACATCTCCTTTGCGGTTTCACAGTTTATGATTTTGCTGAGGTAGGCATTGGAGACCGTTGATGAGATGGTGTTTCTTGCGAAGCTGTCCAGTCCAGCTTGCTTTCGTTCTTCTGACGAGTATTCCTTCTTTGGCTTGAGAATTGGCTGGTATTCTGGTTGTCCTCCATCATGAGCAGGTACGAGTTCATTTCCTTGTTTATAAATAAGGATGAGTCCGTCTGAGATGATGTCCTACATCATGTCGTGATGCGCACATAGGAATCTTTTCAATCTGAATTTCCAGATTGCATAGTCGTCTACCGAGAAGGTGGGAAGATTCCTGTTAAGATAAGAATCCATAGAAATATGCAGTATGTAATAATATGAGTTTTTCAAAGAGAGGATCTGTTCGGATGACCACTGACAGATAGTCAAGAGAGATCTCTTGATACAGAAACGGTGGTCTGTTGAACCACTGCTCTGATACCAATTGATGGTCCCTGAGCTAGGTATTTGGTGTAGAGGGGGGGGGGTGAATACACCAAATAGATTTTTCGAAACTTTTTCAAGTTAAATCACAGAGTTGGTGAGCTCAGTTATCGATCCAGCTGGGGAGGGTCAGCTGGGTAAATAACTCAGCTGGCGGTGCGGAAAGTGGTGGTTTGAAAACTTAGCTCGGTTACTTAGAAAAACTCAGTTTGAAAAGATTAACTTAACGTTTTCAGCTTAGTCAAGTTGTGCAACTTTCAGAGAGACACAGCTGTCTTTGGAGAGCAGCTGTGTGTGCAGTTTTGAACAAATATGCAATGATATGAAAGAGTTAGTACAAAACTAAATATGAAGAGAAAGTAAAGAGCACGCGAGATTTTACGTGGTTCGGAGTAACATCTCCTACGTCCACGACCAGGTTCACTGGTAATCCGCTACCACTTGGTTTCCAAGTACCAAGCAACTTCACAACTCTAACCCGAGCTGTGTTCCAACAGTTTGCGGGCACTGTCAAGCCTACACCTTCAGTTTCCGGGTACTGAAGAACCTAACCACTCGAATTACACGCTTCGAGCAAGCGTACCTTTACCTAACCTTTCTGGGTTTGGGTTTGGGTATGGGGTTCCAACTGTGAACGAGTTCTTACAATTAAGAACTTTAGAGTATGATGAACTCGTTCGAAATCTAGGCTTAAGATGTACAAAGAGTTTGGCCTAGGGAACAGACGAAAAACTAAGCAGTTTCTTAACTAGAAACACTTTAAGATAAAGTGTTCTTTGATCTATGTAGAACTGCTTAAGAGTTTTTGAAAGATTGATGATTTCAGATAATGAAAGCTTGTAGAGAGTTTTTCGTATCTGATCCTGAGGTTGAAGACGGGTTTATATAGGTAGAGATTCAAGACTAGCCGTTGGAGGAGCCGTTTGAATCTTACCTACTCTTCTTAAATTCAAGATCTGCCGTTGGGCGAATCTGCACCTATCTTCATTTGTGTCACATCCTAGGTCCTGAAGTCTAGGATGCTGATTTGGCAATCCCTCATTGGTCGAGGTAGGTTGACTTCCTCTGATGCCGGAATCTTCTGCCTTTAGAGCTGGCTTTTGAATTCGTAGCCGGATCGTCTTGAAGTGAAGTCTTCGAGATAGTTCGCTTTGTTCTGCATACGGACCGGCCGGGTTTTGAACTCGCTTCGAATTCTCTTCGCCTTGATCGAGCTCGCCGGAGGACTCACCGAAGGTTGACGCCGTCTTGTCTTTTGCTAGGCGACTCGACTCACCGTAAACACAGTGGAGTCGGCTTCTTGTCTTCCGCTTCCTTAACCTGTAAGCCTAGAAAATCTAAAGCTCAAACAGGTGAGCTGGAAAACACTATTTAGGTTGACGTGATCATCTATTCGGTTGGAGAATCAGTTGGGTTTTGGTATCAAATCGAAACCTTATAATTTTCCCAACATTAAATGTTATTGCTTTAATTATGGTAAGAGCCCAAAGACATCTACAACTAGAAGATTCTTTATTAGGAATTGTTGAATCATCACTTTATGATGGCCCAATATTTTTTAGTTGTTTTCAAAATTATACAGTTTCTCTTTCAGATCCACATATTATGGATACTCTTACTCTAAATATAAAAACAGAAGGATTTAAAATGAAATCTCTTTCTGAAAACACTGTTCTTGTTTATAGAATCTGCTATAAAGTTATGAACACTACTATTTCTAATTATAATATCAATACAGATCTAATGAGATCTAAGAAAGGAGAAACAACTCTCTTTCTTACAGATACTGCTAAAGGAAATATAGTTGTACCAAAAACTATACAGTGGAATCAGGTTACTCTTCCAAAAACCTGGAGGCTTGAAAATGTAACCCCACATGTAAAAGAAGAAAATAGAAAACTTGAAAGCATTATTCAGTATGTTGATGGTGATGTTGAAATCAAGTTTGAATCTAGAAAATTTCGTCTAAAATTAGATGAAAACTCTTCTAGAGCTTCTACATCTTCTATTCCTTTATCCGATTTTGAAAAGATATGTATTTCTGGGATTAATAAAACTCCAGAACAAATATCTCGACCTGAATATAAGGTTGAAATACCAGAAAGTAGGAATTCTAGGAAAAATCCTGGATCCCCAACTCTTTCTGATATGGGATTTAGTAGTAATGTTTTTATGATTAAAAATAATATTTCTTTTTCAAAAAGAATTGAAAAAAGTTTTAATAAGACTAAAAATGTTGAAAAAAGAAAATGGTTTCTTTGTTCCTTATCATCAGGTCAACAATCTCTTTATACAAAGAGGTATGATGAATGGAATATAATAAATAATTCTAACCTAGATTTTTTCCTTTGGTTAGAAAATTTATATTTCCCTCAAAGAAAAAAGGAATATCCTGATTTTACTAATAAAATCTTTTTATCTGTTTTAGAGAAAAAATATAAAATTTATATTCATGAAACAGGTGAAGAAATAGAAGAAATTCATCCACCCTTTTCAACTCTTGTTTTGAAAACAGGAGAAAAAGAAATCTATGCTACTCCTATTAAAACTGAATCTGGAAAAGGAGATTTTGATAATTTAATACAACAAAATAATTTTACTAATCTTGCTTTACATTCATTAGGTAATCAAACTAATAGGATTGAAGAACTACTTTGTCGTAAACCTATTAAAAAATGTAATAATAATTCCCTCATGATTAAACCACCACCGAATCTTAAAAAAGAAAATTTCTTATTAAGTTCTAAAAAAGATAATGATTTTCTAGATGGTTTAATCAATAGACTTCAAAAAATTAGTGTAACTGAAAAAGGTGAGAGTAGTTCTAAAATCATCTCAGTTATTACTAAAGAAGAAAATTCTTCAATAGAAACTTCTAATGAAGAAATGCAAGTTAATAAAATTGTTAAAATTTCTAATGTTAAACCTTATTATACAAAAGCTACACCAATTGATCTTCAAATTGAAGAAGGTAAGGATTTTGCTCAGTTCAATGGCGAATCTATTACAGAATGGAATATTGATGGAAAATCTGAATATCAGATTACAACTATTGTCAAGCAAATGCTTATTTATTCATCTGCTGCTAAAATTAAAGGTAATAATGATAGGCAAATTGCTCAAGCTATTATTACTGGTTTTACTGGTCAGCTACAAGGTTGGTGGGATTTTTATATCTCAAAAGAAGCTAAGAATAAAATTCTTAGTGCCAGTATTAATGATCCTATCTCTAATAGAGAAGAATCTGATGTTGTTAATACATTAATTTATACTATTTTATCTAATTTTGTTGGAGGTAATGAACTTCAACTAGATAGATCTCAAAAATAGCTTATGAACCTTAGATGTTCAACACTATCTGATTTTAGATAGTATAAAGATGTTTTTATGTCTAAAGTTCTAACTCGCAATGATTGTGGTATGAATTTCTGGAAAGAAAAATTTATTTCAGGACTTCCTCCACTCTTTGCAGAAAGAGTTTCTAATAAACTCAAAACTAAATTTTCTAATGGAAAAATTGAGTGGGAAAACTCACTTATGGAGACATATCTGCAGAAATTACTGCAGAAGGAATTGTTCTTTGCAATGATATCAAACTAAAAAGACAGCTTGAATTGCAAAAGAATGAAAATAGAAATATAAATGGAAATTTCTGTGATCAAATTGGAATACAATCTGAAAATTTTCCTAATAGAAAAAAGAAAAAACATAAGTTTAGAAATAAACAAAAATTTTATCCAAAAGATTCTTCTAAACAGTCTGTTAAAAGAGGATATCCTAAAAGGATAAAATTGGCTAAAAAAGATGACGATGTTAAGCCTCACTACAACAAAAAAGGGTTTTCCAGACACCAAAAAGTACTTCAATATGTATACTATTGGGGCACTTTTGATTTTGGGGGCACTTATTACATGTGCCTCCAAGTATCGTGTCCCAATAGAGTTTGGGACATTTTTTAAGTGCCTCTATACCAATACCTTTGCTGACATTTTCATATGCTCCGAGATTGATTTCTCGAGGCACATACAAATGCCCTTTAAAAGGTTTTAAAAGTATTGACAAATCTGTAGGGATATATATTTGTGCCTTCAAATGAAATATCGGGACACTTATTTGTGCCTTCAAATAAAATATCATGACACAAAATGTGTAGCCTCAAAATTCATTTTATGTCTCCAAATTAATATCCTGGATACTTATTTGTGCCCTAAAATAAATTAAAACACATAATTTGTAGTTTTAAAACTCTGTATATTAATAACCTATATTATACACAAATACAACTATATATTCATATATTATTGGTATATCAATAAATAGTATCACTCCTGTAACAAAAATGAATTTTCAATTTATAGTGAAACGTAAATTTACTTAAAATCAGTAATGTCATACACATTTCAGTAACCAAACAATCCAAAAGCAACTCCACATAAATCTAATGTCCTATCTCTAATGTCCTATCAACCTATTTGGCTTTCAGTAGAGTCATTAAAGGAATCGAGGATCGTTTATCACAAGCCTTTGACGCCTTCCACGATTGCCATGATGTCTTGTGATTGGCGTCATGATCTGCATAAATGTAAACATGATAAATCATTAACCTGTTTGAGAAACTTAATTTATGTAAACAAACCTAATATAGAAAATATTCTAAAATCAAGTTACCAATAGAGAATCCCACTTTTTCCTGGGTTTGAACAACTATATAAATGGTGATTAACAAGATTTTGAACATCTAAAGATAATAAGGTGAAGTGCCAACTGACAAACTTATTCTCAACATATAATTATGGGAATTAGTTATAGATGCTTGGAAACTAGAATGTCAATAGTTTTCATTTTTATCTTTGCACAATCTTTCAAATATATAAATCATATGCTATCAGCATGTCAAGTGTTATCATGCCATCTTTAATTTGAATTATAAAAACAAAAAATCAAGTAAATCATAATGTCTAGGGTCTCATTTCCTCAAAAATAGGTAAAAGATAGATATCAATTGGAGGTTATGAACTTGTAACTGAATATAGGAGCAGCACAAAAGGACTAATGAACAACAACCCATCCATAAAAGTAAGAAACATATCCTAGAACAACATCAACTAACCAAATAAGAACCATATGGAAACAAATCAATAACAATAGAAAGCACAAATCTTTACAAGATAAGGATAACACACTAAAACTATGAAAAACAAAACCAAAGAAAGACGAGTACTTCAAAAATAAATACATGGTTACTATAAAGTACTAGAAGCAATTTTATAAAGAATATAAGAGCCCGGAAAGGATATAGGAAACTCACAATGAACTTAGGATAACTGGATAAATTTGCTTCAGAGAATTCACACGCAATTCTGCTTGAGAACAAGCCTACAAAAATAATACCCAAACAAACGCATTTCTCAATATACACTATCAAACAAATAAATACAATAGCTAACAAGACTATCCTCACTTGTTTAACAACTAGACTAGATCACTCGCTGTTTGTAAAATACACCACTATACATACATAGGATTTGACAGAACAACCATACATACCACATTCAATGTCACTACTTATGAGCTCAATCAGACCTTTAAGAGCTTTTATTCGGGCTTCTAGATCGCCGACTCTAGGATTTGCAATGCCAAATCTGCATCAGTTGATGCAACATCCTCCTAAGGAAATTGAACAGATCTGAATAAAGAACAACAAATTCAGAACAACTTCTTTCATAAACATCCCATATTAAATTATGCAATTTCATTAAAAAAAATAGCAAATCCAGTATAACTCTGATCTTATCATCAAAAGAACAACATATTTATGCTAATATCAAACCAATTTCCAATCAACATATTATTTACTGTTAGAAATAGATTCAATTATATGGGCTTTAGGGTAGTATTGTATATGGGCTGTATAGGTTTCCTAATATAGATATCTCTTATGTATATATATGCTGTTGAGTAGAGGAATAAAATACACAGAAAATTTGCCCCAATTATGTTTCTACTTTACGTTTCTACATGGTACCAGAGCTTTCGATCTAGGGTTTGATTATTGGGAAATTTTCAGAAAATTTCGAAAAAAATTAGGGTTTCAGCACACGTTAGGGAGCAGCCACCCATTTGTGTTTGGAGCATATCTGGTCGACACCTCCAGCACAGGGAGGAGCGCCACCGTCTGGCGAACCTACGCCGGAAGTTTGGTCGCCGGATTCCGCGCGTGTGAGCCACACGCGCCGCCGCCGTTTGCTGTACAGTTTCGCGTTTCCGGCGCGTGCGACGCCGGAATCTGCTCCGGTCAGTTTCGTTCAATCCATCTCGACATTCTCTTTCGATTCGTGTACCTGTTTGGGTCGATACCAGGTTGGTATTGGATTTTGTTTCGGTACAGATTCGACCTTTGCTTGGAATTCCGATTTCTATTTGGAGTTTATCTCATTTGATTGATTTGGTGCCTCACTATGTCTGGAGAAAAGCTAACTGTAGCAACTGATGTTGTACCTGTGATGACAAAAATCACAGAACACAAACTCAGTCCTACAAATTATTTGGATTGGCGTCAGACCATTGAACTTTATTTGTTGAGTGTCTCTATGGATAATCATATAACTGATGATCCACCAACTTCTGATACTTCTAAACAAGCTTGGCTTCGGGAGGATGCTCGGTTGTTTTTACAGATACGTAACTCTATCAGTAGTGAGGTGATTGGGATGATTACTCATTGTCGGACAGTCAAGACACTCATGAAGTATATTGAATTCTTGTATTCGGGAAAAGACAATCTTTCTCGAATGTATGATGTTTGTCAAGCATTTTACAGGCCAGAAAAAGGGGATAGGCCGATTACAGACTATTTCATGGAGTTCAAGAAGACGTATGAGCAACTCAATGTGTTGCTTCCTTTCAGTCCTGATGTTAAGGAACAACAAGCTCAACGGGAGAAAATGGCTGTGATGAGTTTCTTAGCCGGGCTTCCACCAGAATTTGAGACGGCTAAATCGCAAGTTCTATCTGATTCTAAAATTGCATCTTTGGAAGAGGCTTTTAGTAGGATTCTTCGCACTGAACGCACGACTTCTATCCCACCTTCTCCACTCAGTAGTGTTCTTGTTAGTCGTGCTCCTGCATATGAGCCTGGAAAGCCACAATTCCAGCCACAATACAGAGGAGGCGGGAACAAGGGACAAAAGTCAACTCAAGGGCAGTGGTCAGCTTCTGTAGAGTGTCGATATTGTCATGAATTTGGGCATTTCAAACGGGATTGTCCGAAATTGCGCAATAAGAAGCCTCCTTTATCTGCTCATGTAGCTGATAGTGGCCATCGTTCTACCCCAGCTAGTGACTCTATCACTATTTCTGCTAACGAGTATGCGAGGTTATTACAACATCAGGATATGCCTCAATCACAATCCAGTTCTGTCACAGCTATTGCCGAGTCAGGTAAACCTAATGCCTGTCTTGTTTCCTCACCTTCCAACTGGGTCATAGATTCTGGTGCTACCGATCACATGACAGGTAACTCCACCTTGTTTTCTAGCTTTGAGCCTCATGATACTCGTATTCCTGTTACTTTAGCTGATGGTTCGCTATCTCGTGTTGTTGGATCGGGAACTGTCAAACCGACATCTTCCCTATCTTTGTCTTCTGTTCTTAGTCTCCCTAAACTCTCATTTAACTTGGTTTCTGTGAGTAAGCTTACTCGCAATCTTCGTTGTTGTGTCTCTTTCTTTCCTGATTATTGCTTGTTTCAGGATCTTGCGACGAAGAAGATTATTGGTAGGGGACATGAATCTGATGGTCTCTACATTCTTGATACGGAACAACCTTCATCAGTAGCATGTACTGGAACCGTCACTCCTATGGAAGCACACTGTCGTTTGGGTCAACCGTCTCTATCTTCCTTGAAGAAGTTGTGTCCGCAACTTTCTAAGTTGTCGTCTTTAGATTGTGAGTCTTGTCATTATGCAAAATTTCATCGTGTTAGTCTGAGTCCGAGAGTCAATAAGCGAGCCTCTGCTCCCTTTGAGTTAGTTCATTCTGATGTTTGGGGTCCTTGTTCCTTTACATCAAAACCCGGATTTCGTTATTTTGTTACTTTTGTTGATGATCATTCTCGTATGACATGGCTTTATTTGATGAAGCATCGTTCTGAGCTATTTACACATTTTTCTGCTTTCTGTGCTGAAATTAAGACTCAATTTGGCGTTCCTGTGAAAATCTTGCGAAGTGATAATGCTAAGGAATATTTATCTGATCCATTTCGTAATTATATGATGCACAATGGCATTCTTCATCAAACCTCTTGTGTCGACACACCATCTCAAAATGGTGTTGCCGAAAGGAAAAATAGGCATTTACTTGAAACTGCTAGAGCTTTGTTATTTGCCCGACACGTTCCTAAACATTTTTGGGCTGATGCTGTATCTACCGCTTGTTTTCTCATCAATCGTAAGCCTTCTGCTATTCTTTGTGGTGAGTCTCCATTTCATGTTCTTTTTCCATCCAAGTCTGTTTTTCCTGTTGAGCCTAAAATATTTGGTAGTACTTGTTATGTTCGGGATGTTAGGCCTCAAGTTACTAAGTTGGATCCGAAATCTTTAAAGTGTATCTTTTTGGGGTATTCTAGGGTACAAAAGGGTTATCGTTGTTTTTGTCCTAGTCTCAACAGGTATCTTGTTTCCACTGATGTCTCCTTTTCAGAACATATACCTTTCTCTCCCGACTCCACTCCTACTCCTACTGAAGAGGATGATACAGACTTCCTCATTTATACCGTCACTTCTCCAGTTATTCCTCCCTCTGACTCTGCTAGGCCTCCTATCATCCAGACTTACACTCGTCGTCGTCCGCCTTCCGTACCTGCTACTGCTGAGTTGGTTCCCCATGCATCTACATCGTGTCCCGCTGAACCAATATC
This sequence comes from Agastache rugosa, assembly GCA_031470985.1. Classification (NCBI taxonomy): domain Eukaryota; kingdom Viridiplantae; phylum Streptophyta; class Magnoliopsida; order Lamiales; family Lamiaceae; genus Agastache; species Agastache rugosa. The sequence continues at coordinate 30,527,872 of CM062601.1, read as the reverse complement.
TTCGTCGACAGATCCTCCTTCAAGTGATGATCTTCCTATTGCTCTTCGAAAAGGTAAACGTTCTTGCACTTATCATATTTCTGCCTTTGTTTCATACAAACGTTTGTCCCCTTCTTCTCAAGCTTTTGTTGTGTCTCTTGAGTCTATTCCTAAATTTGTTGAGGAGGCTTTAGCTCATCCTGGCTGGCGTGCTGCCATGATTGAGGAACTCAATGCTTTGCTGGGTAATGGCACTTGGGTTTTGGTTGATCTTCCTGCCGGTAAACGAGCCATTGGTTGTAAGTGGGTGTTCACTATCAAAGTTAATCCTGATGGCTCCATTGATCGGTTGAAGGCTCGTCTTGTTGCCAAGGGATATGCGCAGATTTATGGTGTTGATTATTGTGACACTTTTTCACCTGTTGCCAAACTTACATCTATTCGTCTATTAATTTCTTTGGCAGCCACTCATCATTGGGCCTTGCACCAGTTAGATATCAAGAATGCTTTCTTGCATGGTGATCTTGATGATACTATCTATATGGAGCAACCGCCCGGCTTTGTTGCTCAGGGGGAGTCTCATAAGGTGTGTTATCTTCGAAAGTCTTTGTATGGTTTGAAACAGAGTCCACGTGCATGGTTTGGTACATTTACTCGTGCTGTTGAGAAGTTTGGCATGAAGAAGAGCAAATCTGATGATTCTGTTTTCTACAAGCATTCAAAAGGTGGTATTATTTTGTTAGTTGTGTATGTGGATGATATTGTGATCACTGGTAGTGATTCTGAAGGGATTGCATCCCTCAAAGCTTTCTTTCATACTCAGTTTAATACCAAAGACTTGGGAGAGCTTAGATACTTTTTAGGAGTTGAAGTGCTCAGGAGTAGGAAAGGAAGGATTTTCTTTCTGAAACAGGAAAGTTGGAGGCCAAACCATGTAGCTCTCCAATGGTTCCAAATTTACAACTTACGAAAGAAGGTTAGCTATTTGATGATCCTGGTAGATATAGAAGATTGGTTGGAAAGTTGAATTATCTTCGGGTGACGCGTCCTGATATTGCTTATCCTGTAAGCGTGGTAAGTCAATATATGTCATCACCAACTATTGATCATTGGAAGGCAGTGGAGCAGATTTTGTGCTATCTGAAGGGAGCACCTGGACGCGGAATTATGTATAGTGATCATGGTCATGATAGGATCGAGTGTTTCTCAGATGCTGATTGGGCAGGGTCAAAAGAAGATCGGAGATCTACTTCTGGCTATTGTGTCTTCTATGGAGGAAACTTGATCTCATGGCAAAGCAAGAAACAAAAGGTGGTTTCACGTTCAAGTGCAGAATCTGAATATCGAGCAATGGCTAAATCCGTGTGCGAGATACTATGGGTGCATGAGTTTCTGAATGAGATAGGGTTGAAGGTCCCTATACCAGCCAAGTTATGGTGTGATAATCAAGCTGCACTTCACATTGCTGCTAATCCGGTCTTTCACGAACCAAACACATTGAGATTGATTGTCATTTTGTTCGTGAGAAGATTCAAAAAGGACTGATTTCTACAGGATATATGAGGTCTGAAGATCAACTAGGAGACATCTTCACGAAGGCTCTTAATGGGGTTAGAATTGATTATCTTTGTAACAAGCTGGGCATGATTAATATCTATGCTCCAGCTTGAGGGGGAGTGTTAGAAATAGATTCAATTATATGGGCTTTAGGGTAGTATTGTATATGGGCTGTATAGGTTTCCTAATATAGATATCTCTTATGTATATATATGCTGTTGAGTAGAGGAATAAAATACACAGAAAATTTGCCCCAATTATGTTTCTACTTTACGTTTCTACATTTACTATACCATGGCCGAGAGCATTAAAGAAGATATAATAATCTTGAAACACAACTTGTATTCTATCAGTTCAACAAATTTTTCACTTCTGAAGATAAAAAAAAAAACTACACAAATTTATCTTAAAATCCTACTAATTCGAAACCACTATTAAGCAACTAAAAGGAACAAAAGACAAGAACTGCTCATTCATATCACACAATCAAACAAATAAACTCTGCTCCAGGCTCTAACACTTGAAAACAAATAAAATAAACTCATATATGTTACTAATTGATTACTTTTCCTTGATGCTCATCAGTCATAACATAATTAAAACAGAATATTACCCAGTCACAATCATAGTGATGATTACTGCTTCAAAATCATGTTACTAATGAAATAAACACACATAGTCTTCACAATTTCTAATCAAGGATTGACTCAGAGATTTACTTTTCCGTTTTTACATCACTTTCAAAATGAATTTGAAAACTCTGCTCCAACAGGAGCCATCATTAAAGATTCCGTTTCTTATCAAAATGAAATTGAAAGAAATCGGCGATGCAGCTTCGGCGCGGCGTCGAGAAGGCAAAGGCTGGAATAACGGACAAAGAGTGGAGATAGAACGAGTAGAAGTTGACAAGAGAAACGGCAGCAGCTTTGCCGCGGCGTCGGAAGATATCAGCATTGGCGTTGGCGTCTGCGATGTCGAACGCTGGAGCGGCCACGGCAGACCGATGACTGCGGAGTGGTGAGAGCGGAGGGGAATTCGACGTCGGATAGGGATATGGGGCTAAGTGCGGAACGGCAGTAGCTTCGAAGGAGGTGGCGGAAGGAATCATTTGCGCTATTCATTACATATAGAAAACACTAAAAATTGAAATAAACGATTAGAGCCAAGAATTACCAATTACAATGGCGGATTGGGTTTTGCGAGTATCAGTTGCGACGAGCGATGAATGTGAGTGTAGGGTAGTGGCAATTTGCAGATTAAGGGTTGTGGGAGACGGGGGGGAAGGCAGGCCGTGGCAAGGTTTTGCCGTGAACTTGAAGAGATGCAAGGGATAGCGGTGTTTACTGTAGAAGCCTAGAAGGGTTTATTCGGCCAACTCTTTTTTTGAAGCCATTTTATTTTTTGAAAATTAAATTAGCCAATTTTGAACGCATTCTAACTAAGTGCCCGATTAGACTTATTAAATTTAACATATTTAACTAAGTGCCCCAATAATAAATTTTGGAGGCACTTAATAAAAAATGTCCCAATATCTAATTTTTGTTGTAGTGCCTGTTTGCTGGAAATGTGGCAAAATTGGTCACAAAGCAAATAAATGTTATGTTAAAAAGAAAATTAATAATCTTAATATTGATAGAGATTTAAAAGAATCTTTATGTAGTATTCTTCTCAATGAAGAAGAACAAGATGATATTTTTGTTAATATTATTAAAGATTATTCTTCTGTTGAATCTTCTGATAATGAATCAGAAGAAGAACAATCAACACCATAGGATTTTGGTGAATATTGTGATTGTAATGTTTGTCTTATAAAATTTATGGGTCTTGAAATTAATGTTATTTCAAAAGAAGAAAACTTTATTCATGATCTAATAGATCAAATCATAGATCCTATAGAAAAAAGAAAAGCTATAGAACATTATCTTACTTTATCATCTAGTTCTAATCAAGAACAAAGACAAACTAAACTAACTAAACAAGTTAGTCAAGAAAGAGAATTATACTCTTATCAAAAAATATTAGATAAGGCTAATTTTAGTGAAAGAGAACCCACAATTTCTGAATTAAAAGAAAAAATTAATCAGATAAAATCTGAAGTAAAAAACCTTAATGAAAGGTTTGATCTTCTCAAAATCAACAATTGGAAGAATGATTCATCATCATCAGATGAAGAAGATGATGTCATCTCCAATAGAGAAGAAGATTCTAAAATTAATCAAATTATTTTTAAGGATTTAATTTGGGTCAATAAAATTGATCAAATCCGATCTCAGAAATGGAATTCTGAAGTTACTTTGATTATTAACAAAGAATTTCCTATTACTATTAATGCACTCCTTGATACAGGAGCATATGTTAATTGTATTAGTGAAGGAAATATCCCTTCAAAATATTATTCAAAAACTACTCAATTTATTACTGCGGCTAATAAGCAACCACTCATCGTAAATTACAAACTATCAGATGTTGCTATTTGTAACTCAGGAGTTTGTCTTAACACATCTTTTATTTTAATAAAAAATATTTCTACTCCAGTTATTTTAGGAACACCTTTTTTCCAAATGCTTTTCCCCATTAATAAAATTAATGAGAAAGGACTTTTTGCAAAGGTTAGAGGAAAAAATTTACATTTTCCTTTTTCATCGGTTCCTATTACTAAATCTATTAATTTAATTCAAAAAGTTATTAATAATAAAAATAAATTTATTTATTCTCTTAAGGAAGAGATAAATTTTAGAAATATTAAAGAAAAAATTAATTCTGAAAAAATTCAGAATAAAATAAAAATATTTTTCAACAAGATAATGATGAAATTTGTGCAGAAGTTTCAAATGCTTTTTGGAATAGAAAAAGACATGAAGTTAGTCTTCCCTATATAGATGGCTTTGATGAAAATAATATTTCCACTAAAGCTAGACCTATTGCTATGAATGAAAGATTATTAAAATATTGTAAAGAAGAAATTGATAGTCTTCTTAAAAAGGGTTTAATAAGACCTAGTAAAAGTCTATGGAGTTGTCCAGCATTTTATGTTGAAAACGCTGCTGAAATTGAAAGAGGAGCTCCAAGACTAGTTATTAATTATAAACCGCTTAATAAAGCTCTCAAATGGATAAAACATCCATTACCAAATAAAAGAGATTTAATTAATCGAATGTTTAAAGGAAATATATTTTCTTCATTCTATCTTAAATCTGGTTTTTATCAAATTCTTCTAAAAAATGAAGATAAATATAAAACTGCTTTTACAGTTCCTTTTGGGCATTTTGAATGGAATGTTATGCCATTTGGTTTAAAAAATGATCCAATGGAATTTCAAAATATTATGAATCAAATTTATAATCCTCATATGGATTTTATTTTAGTTTATATTGATGATGTTCTAAGATCAAGCTGAAAATAAATCGAGCTGAGTTCAAGACAGCTGGTCCATCTGTACAGAACAAAGGGAACTAACTCTGAAGACATCACTTCAAGTCAGTGTGCCCAATCCAGCTCTGATTTCAAAAGCCAGCTCCAAAGGCAGAAGATCTCGGCGTCAGAGGAAGTCATCATGCCTCGACCAATGAGGGATTGCCGAATCAGCATCCTAGACTTCAGAACCTAGGATGTGACTCAAATGAAGACAGGTGCAGAATCGCCCAACGGCAGATATCGAATTTAAGAAGAGTAGGTAAGATTCAAACGGCTCCTCCAACGGCTAGTCTTGAATCTTTACCTATATAAACCCGTCTTCAACCTCAGGATAAGATATGAAAAACTCTCTACAAGATTTCATTCTCTGAAAATCTCAAGCATTCAAAAGCTCTCAAGCAGTTCTACATAGTTCAAAGAACACTTTATCTTAAAGTGTTTCTAGTCCAGAAACTGCTTAGTTTTTCGTCTGATCCCTAGGCAGAATTTATTGTATATCATACGCCTAGATCTTGAACGAGTTCATCTAACTCTAAAGTTCTTAATTGTAAGAACTCGTTCATAGTTGGAACCCCAAACCAAACCCCTCTTTACCCAGAAAGGTTAGGTCAAGGTTACACTTGCTTGAAGCGCGAAATTCAAGTGGTTGTAAGGTTTTTTCAGTACCCGTAAACTAAAAGGTTAGGCTTGATAGTGCCCGCAAACTGTTGGAACACAGCTCGGGTTAGAGTTGTGAAGTTGCTTGGTACTTGGAAACCAAGTGGTAGTGAATTACCAGTAAACCTGGTCGTGGACGTAGGAGGTGTTACTCCGAACCACGTAAAAAATCTTGTGTTCTTTACTTTCTCGTTATCTTCAATTTTAATACTAACTTTATCATCTCATTGCATATTTTATTAAAACTGCATACACAGCTGCTCTCCAAAGACAGCTGTGTCTTTCTGAAAGTTGCACAACTTGACTAAGCCGAAAACGTAAAGATAATCTTTTCAAGCTGAGTTTTTCTAACCAACCGAGCTAAGTTTTCAAACCACCACATTCCGCACCGACAGCTGAGTTATTTGCCCAGCTGACTCTCCTCAGCTGGATTCATAACTGAGCTCACCAACTCTGTTTTAAACTTGAAAAAGTTTTAAGAAATTTATCTTTGGTGTATTCACCCCCTATACCAAAGACCCAGCTCAGGGACCATCAATTGGTATCAGAGCAGTGGTTCAAAAGACTGCTATTTCTGAATCAAGAGATTTCTCTTGACAATCTGTCAGTGGTCAACAGAACATATCCTATTTTGAAAAAAAAAACTCATATTATTACATACTATGCATATTCCTATGGATTCTTATCTTAACAGGAATCTTCCCACCTTCTCGGTCGACGACTATGCAATCTGGAAGTTCAGATTGAAAAGCTTTCTTTGTGCGCATCATGACATGATGTGGGACGTCATCACAGATGGACCCATCATCATCTACAAACAAGGAAACGAGCTTGTTCCAGCTCAAGATGGTGGACAACCAACATATCAGCCCATTCCCAAGCCAAAGAGTGAGCATACATCAGAAGAAAGGAATCAAGCTGGATTAGACAGCTTTGCAAGGAACATCATCTCATCAACAGTCTCCAACGCCTACCTCAGCAAAATCATCAATTGCAACACCGCAAAGGAGATATGGGAAACCCTAGCCAAGCTATGCGAAGGGTCTGAGGAGATTAAAGAAAATAAATTCACAATCGCCTGCCAGAAGTTTGATAACTTCAAGCAGCTTGTCAACGAGTCCATCGAAGGGATGGAACTCAGATTCTCAAATATAGTGGTAGAAATAGAAACCATCAGAACTGTGAAATATACCCCGCGAGAAAAGAATCTAAAAGTCCTTTCAACGCTCTCAGCTGAATGGAACACATATAAGGTGGTGCACCAAAGTCGAAGTGACTTGGGTGATCTTTCAACTGAAAGATTATTCTCCCTGCTCAAAGCCAACGAATACAACTTGAAGATTACCATGAAAGAATCTTCAAGCAATCAGAATGATGGAGAGCTGACACCTGCGCCAAAGGAGATTGCGTTCAGAGCTAACTCTGAAAAATCCTCATAGATGCAGTCAGCCGAGCATCAAAGAAGGACAAGAAGGACATGAGCAAGGAAGAGCTACTTGAAGAAATAGCCATGCTGGTCAAAAACTACAACAGACTCAACACCAGCAAGGGCAAGTACAAGAAGTTTGCAAGAACTTACAGAGACAAGTACGCAGCAGCTGACAAACGAACAGAAGAAGGCTGTTTCAACTGCAAGGAACCAGGACACTACCGGCTAGACTGTCCGAAGCTATCCAAGAAAGATAAAGACCAACTGAAAGCTAAGGCAGCTAACAGAAGGAGAGCCTACATCGCAGACGAGGAGTCAGAGTGCAACAAAATGGATGATCACATGCCATTTTCAGATTCAGAAGAAGAAGCATTGATGGCTCATGATGAACCTGATTGGGATACATGCTTCATGGGACAAACAGACGGCATCGATGAAGATGAGGTAATGTCTAGAACTCAAAATCTATCTAACCTCTCACTATCACACGAACACTCTACACAGGTTTCAGAATCAGGGCTACCTGATTGGAGTCTAGGAGAGAAGGTTATGAACGACTCCAAGGAGCTTCAAGAAATCCTTGACGTCGTAATGTGTGATAATGCCGAGCTGAAGGTGGAACTGGAAAGGAAAAAGGTATCAGAAGTAGCTGATACAACACAGCTCCAAAAGGAAGTCATTTCACTAAAAGACAAAATAGTGAAACAAGATCAGCTGATGAAGGACTTCTACTATGAAAAGAAACAGCTGATGGAAGATTTGGAAAAGGCCACAGCTGAATCGAAAAAGAAGTCAGCTGAGATTATCGAGTTGAAAAGTACCGAAGAGATACTGTCTAAGAAGATAGTAGCTCTCATCAAAGCCACATCAACAATGGACGAAATCATAAGTGCACAACGTCCAGCAGCACTCAAAGCAGGACTCGGATACAATGAATCAAAGGATGCCAGAAACATTGCCTCCACGAGTGGAGCAAAGGTAATGTTTGTACGAGCAAAAGAACATCCAATTCCAGCAACTCAGCAACAACCGTTGAAGACACAACAGGCATCAAGAAGACCAGCTGTGAAATATCCTCAAGTTCCATCGATGACACATCAGGCATCAAAAAGGTCAGCTGTGAGACAACCTCAAGCTCAAATCAAACCGCAACGTGCTCAACCTCAACAAAGACAACAAGCTGGACATTACAGATACCAGCAACAGCAACAGCACGTCGAAAGATATCAACCGAGATATCAGAGGAGATATCTAGCTGGATATCACTCATATGATCACCAGCTGGAGAACCAATTTCAGCCGAGGTATCACAAGAGACAGCAGAGACAAAGGAACGTCTCAGCTGGATACCGAAAGAGACCAAGACATCAAGCAGGGAAGATACTGAGATCAAGACCCCACCAGCAACAACCGAAGAACACAATGAATGTGTATATCGACTCAGCTGGAAGGATTATCAGATCAAATGACCCAATTCGAGTCATCAAGCAGATCTGGGTCGTTAAAGGATCTCTGTCTAACCCACAAGGACCCAATTAAAACTGGGTACCTAAATTTTGATCTTTTATATATGTTGCAAGGGATCAACGCATCATTGAGGAGTCGATGAGAACGCTGTGGTACTTGGACAGTGGATGCTCCAAGCACATGACGCACTTAAAGCATCTACTCCAGGAGTATATCGAGCGTCCAGGTACACAAGTAACATTTGGTGACAACTCCAAAGGCCTAACCAAAGGTTATGGTACATTTAAAACTAAAAATGTTATAATCCCAAATGTTTCTTATGTACAAGGACTGCAACATAACTTGCTTTCCATTAGCCAATTTTGCAACAATGGTTTTTCTGTCAAGTTTGATGCACATGGATGCACAGTGAAGCACAGGGAAACCAAGCAGATACTACTAAGAGGGAAAAGAGAAGGAAACATGTATTTTGCTGACTGGAATAGCAGCCCTCCGGAGACGTGTCTTGTATCGAAAAGCAGCAATGAAGTCAGCTGGCTGTGGCACAGACGGCTGAACCATCTCAACTTCAAGGCAATCAACAAACTGGCTAGGAACCAGCTCGCTAATGGAATTCCAGATCAAGTATATGACAAAAGTCATATGTGCAGCGCGTGTCAACAAGGAAAACAAACAAGAATTTCATTTTCTCACAAGACAGTTCTGTCAACTGATCGAGTACTTCAACTCCTTCACATGGATCTTTTTGGTCCAGTTACTCCAGCAAGCTTCAATGGCAGAAAATATACTCTGGTCGTAGTAGATGACTTCTCAAGATTCACATGGGTGTCATTTCTGTACCAGAAGAGCTAAACAAGGACAAAGCTGCCAATCATGCTGGAAAGATTGTCAACTCAGAAGGAGTGCAAGATAATGTCAATAAGATCAGATCGAGGAACGGAGTTTCTGAATGAAACTATTTATGAATACTGCGAGAAGAACGGAGTTCAACATCAAACCTCAGCGCACAGTCATACCTCAGCAAAATGGTGTAGTAGAGAGAAAAAACCGAACACTCAAAGAAGCAGCTACCTCAATGCTAGCCAGCTCTGCCATTCCAAAGAAGTTCTGGGCCGAAGCAATCAACACAGCTTGCTTCACTCAGAATCGCTCCCTACTCACATCAAGGCAAGGAAAGACGCCGTATGAGCTATGGAACAACAGAACACCATACATTGGATATTTCGAGGTCTTCGGATCCAAATGTCATATCATAAACAATGGAAAAACACAGCTCAAGACATTCGACGCGAAGACTGACCGAGGAGTATTCCTTGGTTATTCTGCTGTGAGTAAAGCATACAGAGTCTTCAACAGAAGAACTCAAACGGTCGAAGTAACTCCACATGTTACCTTTGACGAATCATCATTCGAATATAGAGACTCTATAAAACGAAGAAATGAAGGAGAATCTTCAAGGCAGATTCAGACAAGAGCTCAAGAAAATCGAATCAGGAATCTGGCCGAACCATTAATTTTGGATGATGAGCCAGAGGAGGAACTTCAAATCAATTGGGAAGCTCCACCAGCAGGAAATCAAGAGGAACCCCCAACGCCAAATCAAGGGGGAATGCCATCAGCTGGAAATCCAGACACAGCTGAATCCCCAGCTCCATCTCCAGCAGAGCCTCTACAGAAGTCACCTCAACACTCAATCCAAAGAAAGAGTCTTTCTCAAGACTTAACTCCAGAGCAACTCCAAGCCAGACGAAATCTTGCCACTTCTAGCATCAATCAGCTGGAAGAAGAAATTCGTAAAAGAAGAAGATCCATTGAAGATCATCCATCATCAGCAATCATTGGAGAACCATCTGACCAAGTCAAAACTAGAAGCTCAGCTGCTCAAGCTTCATCGGATCTTCAAGAAGCAGCTGACTCAGCTCAACTCTCAGTAGAGTTAGAACTAACGGTCTATGATGAAGATACAGCTCTAATGGCGTGTTATGTAGCTCAAGTTCCGGAGCCTCAATCAATTCTCGAAGCTTTAAAGAGCGTGCCCTGGACAAATGCTATGCAAGAAGAGCTGAATGAATTCCTCAGATATTGTGTCTGGGAATTGGTCGAAAGACCTGAAGGAGTCAAAATCATAGGACTCAAATGGATCTTCAAGAACAAACTAGATACCCTTGGAGTCATCATCAGAAACAAAGCTGGACTAGTTGCCAAGGGATACACACAGCAGGAAGGAATTGACTTCGAAGAATCATTTGCTTCAGTAGCGCGATTGGAAACAATCAGACTCTTTCTCGCTTATGCAGCACATCACAAATTCAAGGTCTATCAAATGGATGTGAAGTGTGCATTCTTAAATGGAGAAATCAAAGAAGATGTCTATGTTGATCAACCTCCAGGATTTGAAGTAGAAGGAAATAAAGTCTACAAGCTAAAGAAGACGCTTTATGGATTGAAGCAAGCACCTCGAGCTTGGTATGATACTCTATCAAACTTCCTTGTATCCAAAGGATTCAAGAAGGGATCAGTAGACAGAACACTCTTCACCATCAAGTCAGGAGAAGACATCCTGGTTGTTCAAATCTATGTAGACGACATCATCTTCGGATCAAGATCAACATTCTTATGCCAAAGATTTGGAGAGATGATGTCAGAACAGTTCCAAATATCTATGATGGGAGAAATGAGCTTCTTTCTAGGACTTCAAGTCAAGCAATCAGCAGAAGGGATTTTTATAAATCAATCCAAGTACGTGAAAGACTTGATCGCCAAGTATGGAGTTCAATCCAGCAGAACTGTAAAGATTCCGATGAATACCAACTTGAAGATTGAACCTGGAACTGAAGGGAAGTCAGTTGATTCCAGCAAATACAGAGGAATAATAGGTTCCCTACTGTATCTAACAGCGAGCCGTCCAGACATCTCTTTCGCAGTCGAAGTGTGTGCCAGATTTCAAGTTGATCCAAAGGAAGCACACATGCAAGCAGCCAAGAACATTCTCAAATATCTCAAAGGAACTCAGAATATTGGGTTGTGGTACCCTGCTGAAGACAATCTACAACTGACTGGATATTCAGACTCAGACTTCGCTGGAGATCGGTTGGACAGAAAATCAACTTCAGGAACTTGTCAGTTCCTAGGAAGCAAGTTGATTTCATGGTTTTCAAAGAAGGAAACGTGCGTCACAACCTCCACAACTGAAGCAGAATATATGGCAGCTGGAAGCTGCTGCTCACAAATTCTCTGGCTGAAACATCAGCTGGATGACTACGAAGTGAAAACTGGACAAGTTCCAATTTTCTGTGATAGCTCAAGTGCGATTGCTATATCAGAGAATCCAGTACATCACACAAGATGCAAACATGTGGACGTACGTCATCACTTTATCAGAGATCACGTGGAAAAGAAGGATGTGATTGTTGAGAAAATTCACACAGACATACAGCGGGCTGATATACTCACAAAGCCGCTGATAGAAGCAAGATTCAAAATGCTGTGCGGATTACTTGGATTACTCAACCCAGACGATGCTTCACCCAGCTAAATGGAAGTAGACCCAACATCAATTGTATCAGCTGAGAAATAATCAAGCTCAGCCAGACGCCTAAGTTGAAGGATTATTCAGCTAAAGGGGAACCAGCTGGAAAAACGAACACTCATCACAACCATTCATAACCGAGGTATCAGCTGACTACAAAGATCAGCTGAGAGGTTTGCATCATCATTATCTACACCTACTCAATCTGTTTTCAGTCAAATCATATCCTGTCATATCTAATCAAATTTAATTAAAAGTCTGCAAAGAACTGAAACATGGGAGTTTCGAGGCAAAAGTCAAAACGCCTCAACCGTCCTCTCATGCGCATTAACTCGCATTTTCTAATCAAGAAACTGACATGACGCGAAAATGATTCCAGTCGTAGATCTTCTTATCAAACTACAAATCTTGATCGATCATTCATCAAGAAAAGTGATTTAAATATGATAGAAGAGATACGCAAAAGTTTGCATAAACCCTAAAAAGTCTTTCGGCACTCTTTCTTCTTCCATCAATTGGTATTATTTGTTCTACTAACAAAAGTTGTAGAAGAAAAACATGGAATCTAGAAAGATATCTCCAGAAGCCGATCAAACATGAAGAATCTGTCAAAGCTTCAAGATGAGAGTTGCTTAACTCTTAGGAACCACAAGAAGACAGAGTTCCAGGAGAAAGTGAAGCCCATCGATAGTCCGGTCTAATGCAGTGGGAGACTGCAAAGCACAAGAACATCATTAACCAGGAAATTGCAGAAATCTTCCTGGGAATGTCAAAGGAAAATGACCTCCTCCGCCCCACTGTTTCTCTTAAAATAAAAGAGAGAACGGGACATACAGCTCCCTGGGATGCGAAAATCAACGTCAACAGAACTGGACGAGATGTTGATAAAGCCGGAGTCTTTAAGAGCAGACATGTCAAAGCTCTTGCTCCGCCACAGGAGGCACAGAAAAAGATGCAGGAGACAAAACAGCATGCATCTACTTCCTTCCCAGCTGGGAATCGGAAACAACTTGAGGAGACAAAACAAGCTGAAGCACCGTCTTCAAACAGAAGACTCAAGTCAAAGGTGCTCAGTCAGTCAGCCGAGAAACCAGCTGACATTAAGAGAGAATTCGTAATTACTCTCCGAGGAGCAGAAGGCCCACAAGCGGTGGTTTCTTACGGTGGAGAAGAAGTTCATGCGCCTGCGTGAACATCGTCATCATCAACACCGCAACAACGTATTCCAGCTGATCAACTAAGCTTAAACCCCACGACAGATGGAATACTTCAACCGTCTTCTCCTCAATTTCATTCAGCTCAACAGGGACACCAGCTTTGAGATCTACTCATGGAAGTTGAAACTCAAGCCCCTGCACCAAGCTCAAGTGGAAAACATCATCCAGCCGATGATCACTTGCAGCTGAATGATGAAAACATGAGCTGAACCCCATACCAACCACTTCAGAAGTGAAAGAGGAATACTCAAGTCCCTCAAGTGCTGAATCAGACTTTCTCATTCAATCTAATGAAGTCTGAAGAAGCAAAATTGAATATTAATAAACCTTATTTGAAATTAATAAATCCTGATTGGATCAATAAATCCTGATCGAAATTAATAAATCTAATTGGACATTAATAATTCTAATTGGGATTAATAAGTCTAATTGAGATTTATTTATCTCCTATTAGACATAGTTAAAAAACTAATTAAATTAATTATAAACTAGAAAGTATGTGAAATAGAAGGGAGAATGCGTGAAAGAGTGGAAGAAAAAGAAGAATCGTATATTTATAACTAGTATGTTGCCCGTAGAACATTGATGGGATTATCATATTTTATATTATTTGTAAAATTTGTATGGCAATAAATATCCGTTAATTATTAACCCAACTCATTTATTTAATATTTATTATAATTAAACTGTTCATAACCACTATTTGATAGTAATTAGATTATATTAATAGAAAATTAAAATATACCATTTAAAATGTTGTAACCGTCAAACACTTACTTGATACATACTTAAAAATTGAGATTTCAAATTATGGTTGCGTGCAAAATAGGGCGAAATCCAAAGTTCATGTATTTGGAAAATATGTTTTTGTAAAATAAAATGCATATGCATGCATGCATTCACAATCTGCAGTCACGTTCCCAATAATGGAGTGGGTGCTTGACACGTGTAAAGCAAGATTAATATTCTATTTCTACCCTAAAAATCAGAATCTCCCTCTCCCTCTCCAGCTATTCCCTCCGTCTCATTCAATTTGTCTACCTATTGTTCAACACGGAGATTAAAAATAAGGATAAAAAGTTAGAAAGTAGGTAGGTTCCACCACCTTCAACACTGTTTTGAAGGGTTAATTATTTTCTTATTTAGAAGTAGAGGTGTCAAAAGGCCCGGCCCAGCCCGGGCTGGGCACTACATTTACAGGCCCGGCCGGAAATGGGTAAAAGCCCGGTGAGCTCAGGCCGGCCCGGCCCGGCCCTGCCCTGCCCTGAAAAATTACACTACAAAATAGTTTTTCGGGCCGGGCCAGTTTTAACTTTTTCAGGCCAGAGAATTTTCGGCCCGGTGGGCTCTGGACGGGTCGGCCTGGCTCGGAATTTTGACAGCTCTATTTAAAAGTAGATAAATTGAGTGAGACATCCATTTAAGGAAAGCTAGACAAATGAGTGGGACGGAGGAAGAAAAATAAAACCTCATGTTTGCGAGTCTGGTTAATTTTTTTTTCTAAATGTGAATTTTTTGATGTTTTTCTCATATGGGCCTAGTTTTCTTGTGACGACACTTCATGCTTTGAGTGATTTATATCTGATATTGGTTATGTTTGTAGGGGATAAATCCTACTATTCGGAAGACGTGGATGACGGGGCACAAAGCAACCTGTCACAAGTAGCACACGTAAGAGTCCGACGGAACACCGGTGGGGGTGTCGACCATAGGACCTCCGACGCTCAAGTCAGTTATCGGAATAACCAGAATAACAATAAAATAAATAATGAATAATGGAGGTGTAAATTAATAATGGATTCTTTGATGTCCGGTACGTTCGGAAAGTGATGATCGAGAGTAGTTAGAGCGTCAGAAGGACAGGTGGTGTCCGTACGACCACTGGATCCGATAGCCTGAGTTTGGAAATATCGAAAGAGGAAAAAGATGAAGGCCGATAGGTCAAGAGATGACGTCGAGAGCTCAAGTGTGAATGATTTGATGAATCCGTCGGACGTAGTAGCCGCATATTAAATAGGACGATTTAGTTTATTAGGGTTTTCTCCATACCTTAACCGTCAGCCTTATCCGCTCGCTCTTTTCTCTCTTGGCGGTTCCGATTCTTGTGGGAGTCAAACTGATTAATTTGTTAAGTTATTTGACTTATTCTCCTGTCAGTCGTGCCAACGTGTCCAGTAAGGCCGTTGGACACCCCTAATCCGGATATGGGCTCCTCAAACCCAATATTTTTGTTGAATTTTTACTGGCCGATGCGTCCAGCCTGGTAGGCTAATTAGGCCAATTTAACAGGCTTGGTAAGAAGACGGATTTTGCCCACTACAGTTTGTTTCCCATTCTTTAGTTAAAAGTGATTTTTAACTAGAGAGTTGTGATAGTCGTGTATGCCGGTGTTGACAAACATTTTCTCTCAATCTTGGAAGACTTTGATTTATTATCATTATTATAGTTATATATACACATGTGTATATATAAATAAATGTGTGTATTTATATATTGACGTGTTCGTGCAATTTGCACAGCAAAATACATATGCAATTGGCCCAAACGGGCCATGGAAAGTAATTGAAAATAACTGGGCTCCATTAATTAAATAAGAATTGTAGCCCCAATTAATCGAAAACTCACTTGGCCTCATGGAGTTAAGGGTGGAC
This sequence comes from Agastache rugosa, assembly GCA_031470985.1. Lineage (NCBI taxonomy): Eukaryota > Viridiplantae > Streptophyta > Magnoliopsida > Lamiales > Lamiaceae > Agastache > Agastache rugosa. The sequence continues at coordinate 30,511,972 of CM062601.1, read as the reverse complement.
ACAGCCAATGCATCCAGTAGTGCCGGTGGGGCCGATGACTCCAATAGAGAGTGTACTCGCCAACATTGCATGTCTGTACGATGACTAACTGAGAGGAGTTGGGTGTGGCTGACTAAGCTGACGGGTCTGGGACGTTCCATGCGTCCGGTAAAAACCGTGAAAAAGGCATTTTTGCGCCGGCGTTGATGATACCGATATACCAATGTCTCCTATGCTTCCAATAGAATTTATTATTATATTGGCTAACGAAATGGAGAGGGAAGAAGGGTAAGAATTCTTGCGGATGAATCACACAATGCCGACAATGCCGACAACGCCGATGGCAGTCAGTGAAGAACTCATTGGAGTTGAGGCTATCCAATAAGTCCGACAATGATTTCCTCTTCGATCTTTCGTACTTGTCGCCATTGACGGCTGACAGCGTTCGCGACAGCGGGCTTTGACGAAGAAGGATGATGGCGTCAACTTTGAAGCGGACACCTCTCTATTTCGAACCTGATAAGGATGATGGCATGAAGCGGAGCTAGCTGTGGTCGAGCTTGGCAAAGCAGGTTGGTGTTTCTGATATAGCTAGGTTGGACGAAGGAGAGAAGAGAGTGATGTTAATTAGTGTTGGAAATGCCTACACCGTCGACAAGTTTTGGAACAGCCATGGAATGTAGGGAAAAAGATGGAGAAATTTAGCAACGCCGCCATCGCATCCGGTATGTCTGTCGATGCCGACTAAGGCAACGAGAGGGAAAGAAGAAACGAGAATACGACGGAGCGGCTTTTCCGTCAACGCTATCATATCTGGTGGACACCGTCGTCCTCTATAGAAACAACTCGAAGTTGAGTGAGGCCGGCGAAGTAGTGAGGTCGATAAAGCTGACACGAGTCAGACGCATAGGATCTACCATGGTGTTTGACTATTCTCTGCCTCCAGAGTAGCTATCAACTACTGCCAAGTATCTCATTAGGTAAAAGATTGCAGGAGCTTTCTTTTGCACAGAGTCATCTTTCAAAAGAATAGGTCTGACAAAAAATCTTGGATTTTGATATGATGGATAATACTTTGCTGTAGAGTAGTTGTGCTAGGATTACCTTTTGGTCCATAAAAGACGTGAGATTGTATGCCATGTGCACTTTGCTTCGCTAATCACTTAAGAATTTAACTTTCCAAAAGCGCTTGGAGCTGTTCTTTTCGTCTCTCAAGTCCAGTAAAGACGACGAGAAAGTAGATGGTGACGTTATTGCGTCGAGGCGTAGGGCATCGATCGATTGGGTTTAATCATATAGACTTTATAATGTCGATGATAATGGTTGGACAGCCCAGACGGTGAGCAGGAGCACGCTGCCGTCGAGCTTGGTTGAGACCGGTGACTGCTCCGGCAAGGTCGGTTATGCTAACTTTCTTTATCCACAAGCCCGTGTAGATTAATGATGTGTATTTGTAGATGTCTCTGTTACTATATAACATGCATAAAGCTGATTGATGATGAAGCTGACGATGAAATACGGTGTATATGGCCTTTAATATCTATTAGCGATATATAACACATATATATAAATATGTGTATAACTGAAAGAAAAACCCATCGACTTGCGTATATTTTATTTGCTGCAAATCTGCATTATGGAGAAACAAAAAGTGACATGGCTATAAATATTATATACGTATAAACATGTTAGCCATAAACAAATAATTAGTGCCCTTGACTTTTGTATATATATGCATACATATATAACATAAATATAATGGGAACAGATCAGGAAATGGCTCCAAATATCCCGCACATGAACTTTTGCAATTTGCATTACCCCATTTTGGGGACTATTTTCACCGACTCATCTTTCTGATGCAGGATGAATCAAATGAAGCCGGCAGGGTCTGCGTAGATGAAGGAAATGTGAATTGATAAGGTTGTTGCTAACCCAATGAAGTTGATGTTGACAGAATCGACTTCTATGGAGTGGAGATGAAGGCGATTTGAGCCACTGTCGAAAGTGTGGGTTGTTTAGTAAGATCAATAAATATTTATGTCATAAGCAGTGTTTTCTTATTTATAGGAGATAAAATTACTATGACATCTTTACTTCACTTTTTTTACTACAGATAAATCTTTGGATAACACTTTGAGCTTGGAGTGGAAAAGTAGAGTTCTAGAGAATTTTTTAGTTTTGGAAGGTCAGTATTCTTTCCTCTTTTGTTTTTTGAATGTTCTTCGTAGTGAAAATAAGAAAATAATGGCTGTAAATTTTTGATCTACTAAAATATGTATTTTTGTTTGATCTTTGCTAGTAGTAAAAAATATGATTTTTACTGTTTAGCATGTATGTGTGGTATTGTCTTTCACTATGTCCGGTTGTGCCGGTTGATCTTGTATTGTTTTCGGCATGCTAGTGTATATGTTTATGTTATAGTATGCTAAGTTAAGAAACCTTCTGCATGTTAGTCCGGTAGGGTCGGCATAGCCTCCAACATACTAGAGTACACATTTTTTATCATAACAAGCTAAGTTGGTGAGCCTCTTTATATGTGTAGTCCAGTGAGGCCGGTGGCCTGTTATACTTGACGTGACTTAGTTACTCATATTTTATCGGAGTCGCTTGTTATTGTTATGTTTGTGTGGTCTTCTCATTCCGGTATGTTCTACTTGTCCGGTGGGCTATATCTTAGATAGTGTCTTTGTTTTAGGTAATTCTGCTAGCATGTCGTCCCGTAGCCGGAGTGAAGCCATCGGGGTATCTAGCAGAGCTGATAGGTCTTCCGACGAGGGTAGTAGTGATGATGGTGCTCAAACTAGTGATATTCCAGAAGGTGTAATAATTTGGGAGGTTTGCCCTTATCGAGAGTGTAGTGAGTTTGGATGTGGTATAAATGGTACCGATCCGATTGTAGGTAGTGCCGCCACTCGCGTGCTTGTTCCTCCCAAAAATTAGCCAACTAAGCTTATTGTAGATGATTTATGTTGGATGAGGGTGAACTACGGGATTCCCATGCAAATTAGTTTAAAACTTCCTTCACCTACCGAGAGGGCCGATTGGTTTGTGCCTGGACATGGGTGTATGTACATGAAACTTCTAGAGATAGGTACCCACTTTCCATTGCCTAGACTAGTGTTGGAGCTTTGCAATTACCAGCGGATACATCCGAGTCAGCTGATGCCAAATGTTTGGCGAATCTTGATAGGAGTACATGCGTTCTGTGAATTGCATAGCATGTGTGATTTTACTTTGGGGGATGTATTGTACGCATATTCCTTGGCGGAGTCAACGGAAAATAGGAGATATAAATTTGTTAAGAAACGGAGCCATCATTTGGTGCTTGGCCTGCCTGATGCCGATAAGTCCAGATGGAAACATTACTATTTATATATCCCTAACGCTTTGTTGGGAACTTCGGCTTATACAGATATTCCACCTTGTTGGTCTCGTGTTAGTGAGTGTCTTATGTTCGAGTAGTCTTGTTTCATACTTGTTTATTTCTATCGTATTGTTTTATACTAACTCTTATTTTTCTCATGTTTCTTTGTAGAGACCTTGAAGGGCAGCGATTCTTTGGTGCTCCGGCAGAGTGAGGAGAGGGTGAGCTGGTTTCTTAACTTTCCAGAGAAAGATCGTCATTGTGAGTTCCTCTTGTAGGAGCAAACTCTTTATTCTACCAGCCTTTGGGACAAGAGGTATGTCAGTCCGCCACCTCGGGAAGATCTAGTTGTGCCTGCTACTCGAGTTGAACGTCAAATTGCATTTTTACAATACGGCCAAGAGGGTTTTGGTTATGATATTTTGAATCCGAGTGTTCCTGCCTTAACTCATGATCACCGAGTTTGGGTTCAAAACTCCTTGGATAACATGTACCGTGTCAAGCCTAAGAGAGGAAGCGCTGCGGCTGCGCCCAGAAAGGATAAGCAAGAAGTTGTTCCGGTTCATTCCGGTATGGAGGGACAAGTTGATGGTGCCGATGCCTTGCCGTCTCCTTTCGCGATGCAATGAATAAAGCGAGCGCCTCAAGATGCCATGTTCGATGTGGCCGGGGATTTTATTAAGCTCTCATTTTCTGCTGCGGCCAAAGGGTTGCCGTCTACGACCTCCATAACTGCCGGCTTAGATTACTTTGATCCACTTCTTGAGAATGTAGATCAACTACTGCTTCCAGAAGATGAAAAGGTTTGCGATGCCATAGGGGATGAAGCTGCATCTAGTGCTTGCCTTATGAATATCTTTCGGGTAAGTTAAACTTTTTTCTTTGTTATTTGTTCTTTGCTTTTTGTGAGATTTAGCGTTTATTTAACTCGTACTTACATCACATATTGATTGACAGGGTCTTGAGATGGCGGCATGGATGAGGAGACGGATCCGAAAGTTGTCTAGTCGGTTGAAGACGATGAGGGTGGAGTTGAACGACTTTCGTGCTAAAAATGATAAATTGGAGCTTGACTACAAGGAATTAAATAGTCAGCTGGATACCTGTAGGTCCGAAGTCACTGAGCTTCAAGGTGTCAAATGTGAGCTCCAGAATATGAAGGGCACGGTCGCGTTACTTGAGAAGCGTCTTGACCAGGCTGGTGATGATATGGAAGTCCAAGTGCGTGGAGAAATGGCTCGTGACTTTCGCGATGGTCTGGCTCATACGTGGGATGTTGACAAGCTTATTGCCAACCATGATGCTTACATGAGGATGGTGGAAGCTGAGAAGGCATGGACTGTTGGTCTTGTCGCTACTCTTGGCGATATGGTCACTGCAGAGCTAGCTCTTGGAGACCAGCCAGTGGTTTCTTACGAGCCGGGTGTTTTCGATGGACAGGATTAGGAAACCGATGTTTGATCAGGCCCCTTGCTACTATGTTTATTAGACTTCTATCTTTATTTTGATGTTTGTATCGCTTAGACGATGTTTAATTTTTATTTGGCCGGGTGCATGTACCCGATGACTGAGCCTGTATTATGAACTCATGACTTATGTTTTTGTTATCACTTGTAAGGGTTCGTATCCCCATTTTTTCCCCTAGTTCAAGTCATAGTCGGAAGGTATGGCTTGGATTAGTTGCTAAATTATCAACGACGACTAGCTCGTCCGGGGCGTTTCCTTGATATTTGTAAGGACTTTTACTTGCTTTTATTGTATTGTTGTCTTGACATTTTTGTTTTAATCCAATGCATCTAGTGTATGCTATTAGATTTCTTTATATCTTATCGTTTTATATTCCGACTAGTCCGATGGACCAGGGACTGGCTTTCTGTTTATTGACACTTAGTCTTTATTTTTGCCTTTTGCTAGTTTTTACAAATTTTTGCATGTCTGGAGTTGATTCTTTATGTTTTTGATACTAAGCCACTTTTTGTTTTGCTTTGTTGGACATTTATATTTCAGCACGTCCGGTGTGGACTCTTTATATTATTGACTCTTAGTCATTTGTTGGCTTACTTGTCCTCTATTTTTGGTAGGACAAGAAGGTTAAGTCAAGGGAGGGCTGTGCTCCGGAGAACTGCCTACATACTCCATTCGGAGATCAAGCCCATATGTAGTTCTGAGAATTTTCTGCATAAAATTGTCAGAACTAGTGTGGGAGATGATTGGTCCCGTAGGACTAATTTAATGAATAAATTGACTAAAGTATAAATGATACCGTTCAATAGGTCCGTTGTAGTGGTTATTGGTGACTAAGAGTCTGTCACTTCCCGTTGTGCAGGTTTGTCCTGCAAATATAATTGGCTGGGCTCCAGAAAGCTGCCTACATACCCCTTTCGGAGACCAAGCCCATATGTAATTCTGAGAATTTTCTGCATAAGATTTTCAGAACTAGTATGGCTGGAAATGTGAACCCCGTAGGACTTAAAATAACTGATAGAGCGCGTGTAAAGTTACCACCTTGCACCAATAGAGTTAGAGTTGTTGGCGGATCTGCATCCGTATTTTCTTGTTGGGCAGATTGGGCTGTGCTCCGGGGAGCTGCCTACATACCCTTGTGGTGGGATCAAGCCCAATGTAGTTCTAACCTGTTGCAATTAATGGTCAGAAGTGTTGGAAGAGAAAACATGGGTGACTGGACTCTTTAGAGTTGCCTACATACCCTAAACAGAAATCAAGTCATTATGTAGTTCTTTAAGGTCCTACATGACACCGTTAGAACTAGTGTGGCTAGAAAGGTGGGTCCCATAGGACCTAATCAATTGAAAGAAATGAGAAGTTGAGTTTAGGGGTGATACTGTTTGAGATGGATGACATTCCAGCTGTTGGCTATGTCGCGTCCATCTTTAGCTTGGAGCTTGTATGCTCCATGTCCGACCACCTTGGTGATCAGGTAGGGACCTTCCCATGTTTGACCCAGCTTGCCGACTCTAACCTCCTTGGTATTCTGGAAGATACGTCGGAGTATCCCGTCGCCTTGCTTGAATGTCCGGGTGCGGACGTGTTTGTTGTAGTGTCTGGCAGCACTTTGTTGGTAGGAGGTGAGCCTTATCCTTGCTTTATCTCTTTTTTCGTCAAGGGTGTCAAGCTTATGACATATTCCTTGATTGTTCTGGCTATCTGAGGTAAGCTCGTATTTGGTGGTGGGTACTTCACTTTCGGGTGGAATGACTGCCTCCATCCCATAGGCTAAGGAGAATGGACTTTCTCCAGTCGATGTCCTAGTGGTTGTCCGGTACGACCAGAGTACTCCGGGGAGTTCGTCAGCCCATCTTCCCTTGGCTTTTTTCAAGCCTCTTCTTTAAGGTATTGATTATTGTCTTGTTGGATGATTCGACTTGACCGTTTTCCTGTGGGTATCTTGGAGTGGAGAAGCTGAGTTTAATGTTCCAAAACCTAAAGAAGTCTTGGAAGTCGTTGCTGATGAATTGAGAGCCATTGTCGGTCACTATTTCCTTTGGTACTCCATACCGGCATATCGTATTCTTCCAAATGAATCCTTTCACTTCTATATCTCGAACTTTCTGGAATGCTTCTGTCTCTATCCATTTGCTAAAGTAATCTGTTACGGCCAGCATATACACCTTTCGTCCAGGTGCCATAGGTAGTTTCCCCACGATGTCCATTCCCCACTTCAGGAACGGCCAAGGCGACGTGATGGAAATCAATGGTTCAGGTGGAAGGTGGGACACTTGGGAAAATCTATGGCATTTGTCGCATCGTTTAACATAATCAACTGAATCTGACTTCAAGGTAGGCCAGTAGTATCTGCTTGTTAAGGCTCTGTGGGCTAAGCTTCTACCACCGGAATGGTTCCTGCATTCTCCGTCAGCCAAGACGTACTTTGCCTCTGCAGGGTTAATACATTTCAAGTATGGACCAGAATATGATCGTTTGTATAACTTACCTCGGATGATGGAGAATCGGGCTGACTGAGCTCTTATTCGACGTGCTTCATTCTTGTCCTCCGGGAGTATGTCTTGTTCCAAGTACTCTAGTATTAGAGTCATCCAGGTCCGACTGTCCAATATATGTTTGACACTTGCTCTTCTTCCTTCTTTTAAACCGCCGGCCACTGAAGATAGACAATTAGAATATTTTTTGGACCGGTGGTTTGGATAGAAGAGCCGAGGTTGGCTAGGGCGTTTGCCTGATTATTATCTTCTCTGGGCACTTGTCCGATTGTGAATTCTTCAAAGCTTGACTGCAGCTCTTTCACTTTGTTTAGGTAAGCCATCATCTTGTTGTCCCGAGCTTGGTAAGTTCCTTGCATCTGATTCACCACTAGTTGGGAGTCGCTAAATACATTGATCTTTTTAGCTCTCATTTCTTTAGCTAACTCGAGCCCGGCTAACATTGCTTCATACTCGGCTTCATTGTTGGTTGCTTTGAACCCGCATCTTACTGCTCGTTCTATTTTATTGCCTTGGGGTGATGAAAGAACAAGTCCAAGTCCGCTTCCGTGCTTATTACTTGAACCATCCATGAAGAGTTTCCACATTCCAGCCGATTCATCCTCAGTGAGGCAACATAACTCTTTGTATGCCTGCATTGAAAGGTTAGGCGTAAAATCATTTACGAAATCAATAACTACCTGCGACTTTAGTGAAGTCCAGGGTTTGTAGGATATGTCGTGTTCGTTTAGTTCGACCGCCCACTTGACAAGTCTGCCAGATAGCTCTGGCTTGTAAAGGATGGTCTTTAGAGGATATGTGGTGAGGACCACTATTGGATGACATTGGAAGTAAGGCCGAAGCTTTCTTGCAGCGTGTACAAGAGCAAGGGCTAGCTTCTCAAGCAGGCTGTATCTTGTCTCCGCATCCAACAATGATTTACTGACGTAGTAGATCGGTGATTGTTTGCCCTCATCTTCCCGAATTAGGACTGTACTGACCGCCGTTTCTGACACAACCAGGTAGATGTATAACGTTTCACCATCTTTAGGCTTGGATAAGAGTGGCGGGCTGGTCGATCTGAGCCGGGTTGGCTTCTATTCCCTTTTGGGTCACCATGTAGCTCAGAAATTTACATGCAGTTACACCAAATGAACATTTAGTTGGGTTGAGTTTCATGTTATACTCACGGAGGATGCTGAAAGACTGTCTAAGGTGGTCGATATGGTCTTCTGCTCGTAGAGATTTGACAAGCATGTCATCAATGTAGACCTCCATTGTGTTTTCTAGTAATTCTTGAAACATACTGTTGACCAAACGTTGGTAGGTTGCCCCTGCATTCTTCAACCCGAAGGGCATGTACTTGTAACAGTAGATGCCTATGTTGGACATGAAAGCTATCTTTTCTTGGTCATCCGGATGCATCAATATCTGGTGGTATCCGGAATAGGCATACATGAAGCTGAGTAGCTCGTGTCCGGCAGTAGCATCTACAAGCATGTCTATGTGCGGCAGTGGGAAAGAGTCCTTGGGACATGCCTTGTTCAGGTCCGTGAAGTCTATACAAACTCGCCACTTGCCGTTCTTTTTCTTTACTACGATAACGTTTGCTAGCCAGTCAGGGTATTGGACCTCTCTGACCAGTCCGGTGTCCAAGAGTTATTTGATCTCATCATTTATGACTTTATTTCTTTCTGGGGCAAATTTCTTTCGCTTTTGCTTCCTTGGAGGATAGTCTGGGTCGACATTCAACCTCTGAACAATAACATCAGGATCAATACCGGTCATGTCCGCATGGGACCAAGCAAAACAATCATAATGTTCGGAAAGAAATTGAATGAGCTTCTCTTTGAGGTCGGGCTTCAGCTGTGCTCCAATCCGGACTTTGTTGTCTGGAAATTCTGGATTGATAGAGACTTCATCTAACTCCACAGTATCGGGCTGCTCCAGTTGTACTGCCTGGCTTGCTTGAGGGTCAGATGGTCCCTCTTGCTGTAATTACTATAAGACGGCTTGTTTGGCCTTCATGGTCGTCTGGTAGCATGCCCTTGAGTCTTTTTGATCGCCGTGTATCTTCTTTACTCCCCACTTAGTTGGAAATCTTAAGACTTGGTGATAAGTGGATGGAACTGCCTCCATTTCGTGGAGCCAAGGTCTGCCTAGTACAACGTTGTAGGCCAAAGGGGAATCGATCACCAAGAACCTAGTGCAGAGATTGACTCCCTCCACATAGACTGGTAATTCAATTTCTCCTACTGTGTTCTTCTGTTCTCCACTGAATCTGATTAGGACGGTGGTTTTCTTGATTATTTTTGACTCATCAATTGCCATTTCCCTGAGAGCAGAAAGAAATAGGACATTGGCAGAGCTGCCATTGTCGATCAGTATATGTTTAGTTAAGCAATTAGCAATGTAAAGTGAAATGACAAGTGCATCGTGGTGTGGGTTAAGAAGTCTAGTGGATTCAGTAGTAGTGAAGCTGATTGTCTGAGCTGGTAGGGCCGCTGTGCTTTTTTTAGCATCATTGGATTCTACTCTGGTGCGTCCATCTTGCCTGGTATGCCTCTTGGCCGCTGAATGGGTGACTCCACTTACTTCAGAACCACCAGTGATCATATTGACTAGCTGCTCGTGAACTGGTGGTCTTGGAGAAGTAACGTCTCCGTGACCATCTTGCATGTCCTTCTCTTGCTGGAGAGTTTTCTTTCCTTTGTCTATCAGGAAGTTAGTCAAGTGACCTTGCTTCAGCATGTGTGATACTTCAAGTCTTAGAGCAATGCAATCGTCAGTCTGATGCCCATGATTTGCATGAAACTCACACCACTTTGATTTGTCTCTTTGGTCTGCTAACGTTCTCATCTTCTCCGGCCATTTGACCTTGTTTCCAAGTCCTTTGAGAGCTAAGACTGCCTCGGCTGACGAGATAGATAAATTGTAATCCAGTATTTTTGCCCTCTCGTATGGCTGAGTCACTGAAACTTGGCGATATTCCCTCATCCGATTTTCTTGTCGGCGAGGCGGGTAAGGTTCTAATCGCCTGTCATTGGACCTCCTTTTGGATCTGGTATCCTTCCTGGAACTCATACGAAGGGAAGATCGGTGATGATTATACTGGTCTTCCTCCCATTTGATCTGTGCCCATGCATTGGGGAGTACGTCCTCCATTGTCCTGCAAGGATACTTGGTGAGGTCCTTATAGAGATCTGAGTCGGGCAGAAGACCCTTTCGGAATGCGGTGACTACTGTTTGGGTATAGCAGTTCGTTATGGACACTTTTTCCTTGTTGAAGCGTCCAATATAGTCTCGAAGAGATTCTTCACGCCGTTGTACCACGGCGTATAGATCTTTCGATATCTTTTCAAGTTTCCTGCTACTTGCATATTGCACAACAATATCAGTTAGTTGAGCAAAACTTGAAATAGAATAATTTGGAAGGTTTGTGTACCACTGTAGGGCCGGTCCTGTCAGACTAGAACCAAACCCCTTACACATGCAGGCCTTTCTCAATTCACGGGGAATTACGGCAGTAAATATTCTCTACTTGTACTGAGCAATGTGATCGGTTGGATCCGTCGTGCCATCGAACATTTGCATGCTGGGGAAGCTGAACTTAACGGGCATTTCAACCAAGGCAATTTCATCCACAAAAGGCGAGTCGGCGTAGTAGTTTGAACTCTTATGAATCGGTACCGGCATACCGGGGATTCATTGAATCAGGGCCTCTATTTCAGCTAACTTTTGGGCCAAGTCCTCATTTATGAATGTGTGCTGGCTGGTGACGATTGGTAGGGCAAGTTTGTCGGTGAACAGTTAATCTTGAGTGATCTCTCTATGACCAGCTCCAGTTGTCTGTTGGTTAGCATTAGCCGTTGGGATCACCCGATTGGCTACTGGCATGGTGGACTGAGTGCCTCCATTGGCAGCATTACTCATTGCTATGTCGGGAGTAGTTAAAATGTTTTTTCCATGTCGTTCCCCAATAGTGACCGTTTCGTCTTGCCTGATGATTCATCCGGTTGTGGCATCTGGAGTAACTTGTTCTGGTGCGTGTGCTTGCTCCAAGGCGGTTGATGGCATGTTATTGCCTACATTCAGAAGAGAGCAACCTAGATCAGTTGGATTATTAATGATGCTACTGTTTCTTACCGAAGATGATGGGTCCATCAGGAGGATGCCAGATCCGTCATTATGTATGACTGGGGCGTCTCCCAGCGGCTGCATGGCTCCAAAGCCTCGAGACGGACATACAAGTTGGCATTCTCCTTTTCCAACTTCTTGCATCTTTCTCGCTCTTGATTCATTTGCTCAGTGAGAGCTGCGATCTGAGCCGCCAAATTCGGATAAGTATTTGCTTCAGGTTGGGCGGTAGGTTCAGATCCATCACGTCCGTCAGACATGATTGGTTTTTGAAGAACTCTTCGGTGGTCGTCGATTGACTCAGTTGCTAGGCCCCACGGTGGGTGCCAAATTGTAGGGAATAAATCCTACTATTCGGAAGACGTGGATGACGTGGATGATGGGGCACAAAGCAACCTGTCACAAGTAGCACACGTAAGAGTCCGACGGAACACCGGTGGGGGTGTCAGCCGTAGAACCTCCGACGCTCAAGTCAGTTATCGGAATAACAAGAATAACAATAAAATAAATAATGAATAATGGAGGTGTAAATTAATAATGGATTCTTTGATGTCCGGAACGTCCGGAAAGTGATGATAGAGAGTAATTAAAGCGTCAGAAGGGCAGGTGGTGTCGGTACGACCACTGGATCCGATAGCCTGAGTTTGGAAATATCGAAAGAGGAAAAAGATGAAGGCTGATAGGTCAAGAGATGACGTCGAGAGATCAAGTGTGAATGATTTGATGAATCCGTCGGAGGTAGTAGCCGCATATTAAATAAGATGATTTAGTTGATTAGGGTTTTCTCCATACCCTAACCGTCGGCCTTATCAGCTTGCCTTTTTCCCTCTTGGCGGTTCCGCTTCTTGTGGGAGTCAAACTGATTAATTTGTTAAGTCATTTGACTTATTCTCCTGTCAGTCGTGCCGACGTGTCCAGGATCCGGATATGGGCTCCTCAAACCCAATATTTTTGTTGAATTTTTACTGGTCGATGCGTCCAGTCTGGCAGGCTAATTGGGCCAATTTAACAGGCTTGGTAAGAAGATGGATTTTTCCCTCTACAATGGATACTTGATTCTGCTTGTTCATTTCATATGTGTCCACACAAAGATTGGTTTTTTTATTTGGATATGTATGGTAGTGAATCTGTCTTGTTGGGAAATGATCAAGCATGTGCTGTAAAAGGGATTGGCAGTATCAAGTTAGAGCTTCATGATGGTTCTTTGAGAATTCTGAAAGATATGAGATATATCCCTCACTTGAAGAGAAATTTGATATCTCTTGGATGGTTGGAAGAGAAAGGATATGATTGGAGATCTGGAAAAGGCCAAGTGATAGTAGAAAAGGATTCTAAGATTGTCATGAAGGGAATCAGGGATAACAGGCTCTATTACTTGATGGGAAGAACTGTCATTGGTGAATCCAGTTCTGTAAATCAAGATGATTCAAGACTCTGGCACAGAAGATTAGGGCACATTGGTGAACGAGGGTTGAGTGTATTGGTGAAGCAGAACATCATCAACAGTCAAAGCAGTTTCAAACTTGAATTATGTGAGCAGTGCATACTTGGAAAGAGTAAGAAACTTGAACTTAACTTTTTTTTTAGTTGCAAAATTTAACTTAATTGGTTCTAAGTTAGGGTACCTATCTTAAAACTCCTATTCACCTTTCTCATGTCGGCTTGATAGTTCCATATCTAGTACAAACAGTCTTGAGTAATCACATTTCTCTCGATCTTTTAAGACATAAATTTTTCCAGTTAGTACCAGACTCTTTATCATGCGTCACATCTTGTTAATGTGAAGGTCTTCATAGTTAATAGCATGATTAGATCATATAAATAATTTTGCACCATTAACACGTGAAATACATCATGACAACATATAATTCGATAGATAACATTAGTTACAACTGCAAGTGTGCAAATGAGGCTACACACTACCCAGTAGCTTCAAGGGTTATCAACTATCATGCTACCTCCCAGGGATCAGAGAGAGATCTTGCTCTAGGGATTGAGGGTGTTCAGTGTTACAAATAGAAGTCTTATTTTTAAAAATCCATTCATAAAATGAAGAATTATATAAATTATTATTAAATATTATACATATATTTCAATTTTCTTCATTGTTAAATATGAAGATATTTGTCCAATAATCTCACAAATTGAATGACAAATGCCCCCAAACCCTGGTGGCAACGCACAACCATACAAGATGACATGTGCTAACCATCTTACTTGTATATAAAACTAATTCACAAAGGTACTACCGCATTTCTCTCTCATTCTTTCTCACTTGATTTACCGCTATTGTTTACTTATAGACTAGTGTATGAGTAAGTATTCTTTTTGAAGTGAGAATTGTTTGTGTCGGTGATGAAGAAGATCCAGTGCAATGCTTGTAGAGCGACAAAGGCAAAAGTGCTCTGTTGTGCTAATGAGATGACACTCTGCTGTGACTGTGATCAGAAAGTGCACACTCCAATAAGCTCACCAGCATGTGCTAACCGTCTTACTTGTATATAAAACTAATTCACAAATGTACTACTACTGCATTTCTTTCTCATTCTCTTACTTGATTCACCGCTATCGTTTACTTATAGACTAATGTATGAGTAAATGTTCTTTTTGAAGTGAGAATTATTGGTGTCAGTGATGTAGAAGATTCAGTGCAATGCTTGTAGAGTGATGAAAGCAAAAGTGCTCTGTTGCCGATGAGATGACACTCTACTCTCTACAACTTCATCTTAGATGTCGAGTGTGATGTATGTGTTGGAAAAATTATAAGTTTTGATTTGAAACCAAAACCCAGCTGACCCCAACCGAGTTAATGATTGCACAAACTCAAGTATTTTTCCAACTCGCTTGTTTGAACTTATAGAGTTTCTAAGTTTACAGGTAAATATGCTGATGACAGCAGAAGACCCAGCTGAATGATCAGCTGAGTGAGGATCAGTTGTGTATTCATCAAAGCTAACACAACAGAGAAGCCCAGCAGAGCTGTATAAAATACCAGAATACAAAAGGAAAACTCAGCTGATTAAGCTGAGTACACATCAGGGCAAGACAAGTCGAGTGGTCATCACAAAGTTATCCAGATTCAAGACGATCAAGTTCAGTTAGACACAGCTGTGAGAAAGACCCAGCTTGTGTAGTAACTCAGCTCAGCGTCAAAGACCCAGCAGAGTCCAAGACTCGGCTCAGCGTCAAGACCCAGCAGAGTTCAAGACACAGCTCATAGTCACTAGCACAACAGAATCGAAGTTAACTTGAGATAAAGTCGGAGCTGACTTGGACCATCATGAACTCGACACCTCAGCACCTGGAAGTCAGACCTAGGATTGCTTTACGAGGAAATCAAGGATGAAGACAGGACCAACTTGTCAAAAGATTAGGTAGAGATTCAGAACGGCTTTTTCCAACGGCTAGTTCTAATCTCTCCCTATAAATATGAGTCTTCTCCATCAATAGAAAATATACGAGAGAGAGAGAATACAAGACGAGAGATCAACAGACTACATAAAAGAAAGACTAACCAAGTCAAGATGTCGGTCGAGAACTGGACATGGGCACTGGTAGAGGACTTTGAGCAGTGGGACAGGTTTCCCTGGAGTGCTTACACGTACCAGATGTTGACTCACTACATCAACACCGTGGCTCTTACTCCCAGACAGGAAGAGATTGACTACCACTTCTACGGTCCAGTCTGGGTCATGCAGCTTTAGATGTATGAGGCATTTCTTCTTTTAGGACGCTACTATAGAATGAGAGATGAAGTGATCAGATTGTCCCGATGCTTGATGTGGGAGATGGGCACTGTGAAGGCGGACTTCAGTACTTTTTTTGACAAACCGGTACGTAAATCACTTTATTTTTTATGAATTTGTTGAAATTTCAAAATTTTATCAATAGATAATTGTTATTTTGTATGTAATTCATTACACCTCGAAATGAATGATGTCCCGTTGGTCCCGATGGATGAAGAGAAAGCTGAGTACTACTTTGTTAGCTTTGATATCGGAGATCCGTTTGATATAGTGTACCAGAAGCCAGTCCGAATTGCTGGTCGGGGTAGGGCAGAGGTTGTGGTTATGGGGCCCATCAAGAACAAGGGCAAAATCAAAGTTAGGACAATAAAGAAGATGAAGGCGACCTTTGGAAAGGTGTTGAAGCGTCGCCGAGAGAGTAGTCCTCTCATCCGTCCTCAGACAGCAGAGCAAGTGTACCAGGAGAGACTGGAGGACAGAGTATGTTGTTTGCACGGACAGCCTTGTCCGGACCACAGAGTCAGCACTGACGACGTAGTCGATCGCCGCTTGAAGGCAATCTTGCACGACGACTTAAGTACAGGTTTCCTTGCTCGAGTAGCTGATAGGGTCTTCACTAAGATCGTTGACTACTTCGGTCCTTGACGGAGCAGGAGTCATCAGCAGCACTCTCTCGGTAGCCACAAGTCTCAGCGTGACCAGCCCCGCCACTCTGCTGCCACAGCCCCTAGTCACCACTCTGCGGCTAGCCACAAGTCGCAGCGTGACCTGCCCGCCACTCCGCTGCTGCAGGCCCTAGTCACCACTATGTGGGTAGCTACGGGTCTCAGTGTGACCAGCCACGCCACTCCGCTGCTGCTACTACCAGCTACCATGACTTCGAGGAGGATCGTGATCGAGCAGGAGATCTGCTACACCACTAGCCCTTCCAGCAGCCTCTGCTTTCCCAAGACCTCACCCAACAGTTTACAGCAGCGCTTTCAGAGTTGGCCAGCTTCGAGAGAGAGGAGGAGGAGCATGGTGAGATTGGTGAGAGTAGTCATCCTCCGAGACACCCTAGGCCGTTTGTTGCACTACGTACGCCATATGTTGGTGAGATGCCCAGCTCTCGTGCACAGATGAGTCAGCAGTACGCTACCTTCAGACATATGGGTGACGACACTGTCTGCGTGATAAAAGAGATTGACCATACGGTGACGTGTGCTTGGCGGACTTTTGTTGGTTTCAATGTAATTAAAAGAAGTCAGTCTAGAATTATATGTCTGCATACATATAATTTCTTTTGTTAGTGTGTTTAAATTCTTAAGTATGTTTGAAGTATGGAGTATATTCCTATATTCTAAAGTCTTTGATGTTGATGATGTATCTTTTGAATGATATGTTAGCATGTCTTATTTGAAACCGTTGTTGTTTCTATCTTAAGTATTTTAAGTCATGCGACCTCTTTATCGGAGCATGATTCCTTGGAAATGTTGAATTGACATATTTTGATCAACTGATTCTATTGTTGAGATCGTTTGGTATCCATTGTGGATATTCAATTTTTGGTTGGAAATGTCGAGCATGATATTGATATCGAATTCTTGTTATGCATGCTCGATGAAAAGTTGATCAAATCTTTATTTAATTTCCGGTATTTCTGAATATTGAGAATGTTTGATGTATGATTGGTTTTGTTCGAAGTGCTTCTCATACACATTGAAGGATAAGGCAAAAACATGGTACCTATCATTTCCACCCAACTCGTTGACTTCATGGACGGCTGTATGTGAGATGTTCATGCTGAAGTACTACCCAAATCATAAGACACAAGAGGTGCGCACGAAGATCATGAATTTCACTCAAGCAGCAGATGAACCTTTCCATGAGGCTTGGGAGAGATTTAGAGAGATACTTCAGCAGTGTCCATATCATCAGATGGCACTACGACTAGTGTAGACATGAAAAAATAGATGGCCGATATGACGAGAATATGTAGAGAATTTGGACACATGGTGGACGCGTGTCATCGGATAGGAGAACACAGTTTTGAACGAGAAGCAGAAGTTTATGCTGCTCAAGGATATCCTCCACGCCAGTTTTTTGAGCAAAGACAGGGATATGATCAGAGTCAGCAGTAGCAAAACTCGGGATGGCGAAACCAGTCAAATTCTGGGTGGAGAAACCAGAATCAAGGACAAGGCTTAAGACAAAATTATTAATTTTACCCTTCCCAACAACGACAACCTATTCAGCGGTATCCCCCTCAGCAGCAGTGGTACCCTCAGCAACAACAGTTTTCCTAACAATTTCAGCCCCCTCAAAAGACTTCCATGGAGAACAGTTTGAGCGCTTTCATGAAGGAAAGCAAGCGAGCAATGGAAGCTCAAGATGCCACTATCAAGCGTCTTGAAACAGCTGTGGGACAGATATCTGGGACTATGAATCAGATGCAGCAGCAACAGCAGACTGGAAAGATACCGAGTCAAGGAGAACAACCTCATCAGGCTCATTCTGTGTCTATCATTAGAGAAGTTGTTCCAAAATTCAAGGAGGAGAAAATCAAGCCTCACAAGGGCGAGCACCAATTTGACCAATTTGTTGCTTTACAAAGCAGACTGAGAGAAGGACTGGTCCACACCCTTAATAAGAGGGACACCACAGAGAAATGGAGGAGCAAAACCATAAGTGCAATCAAGGCTTCGCAGCTGCCAAATAAATCTATACCACCAGATGCAGTTGAACCACATCAGCTACTACCGAAGAAGCATGATCCAGGTAGTTTTATCATAAGCATGGACTTGGGCATTGGCGACGAGATCTCAGGCATGCTAGATTTAGGTACAACAATTAACCTGATGTCTTTTAGTATATTTGAGAAATTGGGGAATTGTGAATTGAAGCATACGGATATAAAAATAGAATTAGCTGATGGTTCTATTAGTTACCCTTGTGGGATAGTTGAGGATGTTGTGATAACTGTGAGTGGTATTAGAGTTCTGGTGGATTTTGTTGTGCTGGAGACCGGCAAGGGGATAAGGAGTGAGAATGGTCACCTTGTTTTGCTAGGCAGGCCTTTTATGGCCACAACTAATACTTCGCAATCAAGCTAATGACGTTAAACAAGCGCTGCAAGGCAACCCATGAGTTGGTAATTTCATTTTTTTTCCTTTGCTTTATTTGTTTTGCTTTGTTTTGCTTGGTTTTATTTTGTTTTGTTTTGTATTTGTGTTTTTCCAGGTTTCTGATTTCTTGCTTGGAGCTACCGTACGCTCAGTGAAGCCTCCTTCTTTTCTCTCTTATTTTATTATCACAATGAGGGCATTGTTTTTTTTTCTCGTGTGGGGGGAGGAACCCTTTTGGTTTGTTTGTCTTGTCTTGTCATCGTCAATCTTGATTTGATTCAAACTGTGAAAGTATGTAGATCGAACATGATTTATTATGCTTTGATTTAATTGATGGTTTGAGGATATGTTTCAACATTTTCTTTCTTTAAGCATTGTGTTCATTTCATAGTTGACTGTGGGACATTTTTTTGTATGTGAATAATTGAGGTGAAATTCTTGAATGAGAGAAGGAGGTGGGAAATTTTTCTTTATGTGTGGAAATTTGTGTTATTGGTGCTTTTTGTTGTTAAAGTGTAAGTTAAGTCGGGAGGTCTCTGCTCTTCTGGGAACCATGAGCATGAGAAACCACATGAGGATACTTTAAATGAACTCCAAATGTTTCCACCTCATGACTTTTGACCATATAACTCGACTCTCTTGCTGCTTGTGTAAAGAAAAATGTTGTTTGTTTTAATGTACGGTCCAAGGGGCTCTACCCCGCTCTCTCCAAATCCTTGTTAAAATTCTTATGAGAGATGGGTATGAGAAACCACTCTAGGAGACCCGGGATGCTCCGGAGGATTTACCTAGTGAATTTTGCCCCGTAGACTGTGTAAAAATGATTGAATGATGAAAAGAAAATTTGAAGTATTGAGCGTGTTAGCGTGATTCATTTCTTGTCTCCTTTCCTCGCATTTTCGTTTTGAGCCTATTGAGTTTCTAAGCAGAGGGGCAACTCGTCAATTATGGGGTGAATTGCATTTGGTTAAAGAATATTGAGAATATTCTTGTACTGGATATGACGTTGAAGCATGATTTGTCATTTTCGATCTCATTTTCGATCTACGTCTTGCTTGTTGTGTTTTGAATTAAGATTTGCTTGAGGACAAGCAAGGTTTTGTGTGTGGCGGGTTTGTTACGTTCATTTTTGGTTGCATTTCTGGATGTTTTGCATGCGCGTTTTTTATGACATTTGTTTTGTTTTGCATTATTTTAAAGTTAAAATGCGCTAATAATGTTGTATCGAGCTATTGGGTTGAAAATGTAGATTTTGCTCGGGAATGATGAAGGCAACCACAGTTCGCTCAACTTCCGCCGCCGTTGTCAGTTTTCTGCTGCAGCAATAGGTTCCGTTTGGGTACACAAGACACCTTCAGGAAGTCAGCGGTCTCTCACCTTAGGAGACCGCTGAGTCCAAGATATTTTGCTTACGATCAATACATGAAGAGAACTCAGTGGTCCCTTACCTTAGGAGACCGTTGAGTCCAACACCTAGCCAATACAGGGCGAGAAGTCAGCGGTCTCTCACCCTAGGAGACCGCTGAGTCCAACGCTCAAGTTAATACAAGGGGAGAACTCATCGCTCGCTCACACTAGGAGACCGCTGAGTTTGGATTTTTAGCGGGGTTGATGAATTGCGCTCAGCGGTCGCTAAGCTTAGGAGACCGCTGAGCGTGATTAATTTGTTACACATATAAATAGCAGACGAGGGTTTCGGAGATGTGAAGCACTATTCCAGACAATATTTATTTTCGTTTCTTTTAGAGTTCTTTAGGGTTTTTCTTCTAGTTTTCTTGGGATATTTCTAGTTAGCAATTTAATTATCGTAATTTTCATTCCGGATTAGAGACTTCAGTCGTTGCAATTTATCAGATTCAATTCCAGTTTATCTTCGATTTCGATTACAGTAGTGAGTTTACGATTTCAGCTCTTTATTTATGCTTTATAATTTCTCCTACAGATTGCTCTCTAGAATTAATGCTTTCGTTAGATTAAATTTCGATTTTTGCTTAGGGTTAATTTATGCTTAGTTATTCTTTCCATCTAGTTATAAACAACAAACCAATTGATTTACTGCTTTCTATTTCTTTTCTTTTCGCAATACAATAATTTCCCTGCTAAGTTTTCCTTGTGAGACGATATTCGGGTTAGCTTATTTAATCTATTACGACCACGTTTAATTGCGTGCAACTTAGATTAATTAGGTTGAAACAGCCCCATCACCCCCATCGTGCCCAGCGTGCCCACGATGGAGACTCTCCATCATGCCCAGGAGAATGGGGGCTATGGCGGCGGGGCGATGGCATGTTCTTCTGGGCACGATGAGCAGTCTCCTCCATCGTGCTCGCGATGGAGAGTCTTTATCGTACCCAGAAGAACAGGCATAAATAAGTATTTTTAATACCTTAATATTATTCCATAATATTTTTTATACCATATAAATAGTTTTTTATACCTTACATACATAATTATGATCAATCTAAATGTTTTTTGCAACATCGATGATATACAACCTATAATTTGAGAATTTGAAGTAAATACTCATTGAGATCCTTTTCATTCTTAAGATATAATATGATTCATAATCATATCAAAGACTACATTTAAATTATTTCAAATGTTCGTTTTTACTTATGAAATTATTAAATAAGCAATTACAAATCAATATATTAGCACCACAACAACATAAAGTCAAAAAATATCTATAAAATCAAAATTTCTTGAGGGGGCGATGGGACATGCATCGTGAGGGCGATGGCCACGATGGGGACGATGGGGGCGATGAGCGCACTGGGCGATGGGGCGATGGGGTCTGCCAATCGTGGGCGATGGAGAAAATTGGCAGGCTCGCGTACCTCGCCGAGGTGGGAGAGCTGATGAAGCGGGTGCATCCACTTTACAAAGAAAACCCGCTTCGGCCCTGTTTTTTACATTTTCCAATTTCTAAACACAACACAAGCTCAACAAATAAATAAAATTAGGACAAATGGATAAAATATCATAAATAAGAGTGGCAATGTCATTCGTGCAAATAAGAGTGGCAATATCACAATCTGTGCGCTGCAGTCGGATAGATGGCTTTCACGGCATTTGCAATGCTTTGATGTTGGTCAGAAACAATCAACAACTCATCCGGGGGGTCGAAACACCTACGCAGATTCGAAAGAAACCAAGTCCACGACTCATCGTTCTCTATCGGACCAATTCCAATAGCTATAGAAAAGAGCTACTCATTCTCATCTTTGCTAACAGCGACAAAAAGAACTCTCTTGTTCGTTCCCTTAAGGTGGGTCCCATCCAACACAATCACTAGCCTCAGATAGCGCTCGAAGGCACGAATACACTGTCCTAAGATGCGAAACATATGACAAAATACTTCCTCACTACTGATCTGCATGTTGTACTCAGTACCGAAATTATGCTGCCGCAATAAATGCAGATACGACAGGACCATCTGATACGACTTGTCAAATTCACCGTATGTCTTCTCTATCGCTATATTCACTCTCTGCGCATCTCTTCCATCATCTCTCTCTGTAAAACATACACCTCATACAATTAACTTGAGAGAGAGACGAAAGCAGCAATCAGAAGAGAGAGAATACCAGATTAATTAGGGCGGGCGACTCATTTTGGAATTTGCTCTGGAGGAAATTTGCTCAACAGTGAAGGCCACCTTTCATCTGCAAAATTAGCAAACTATTCCTCCGCGGAATCAACGACTGAAATTGGCGATGCTGCTGGCGGCATCGGAGTGGTCACATAAGGAGGAGTCGCAGTGGCGGCGTCTGATTTGGGAGTAGGCGGAGCAATTAAATATATAGGGATTGAGGGTTTTTCAAATTGGGGATTTTAGGTGAGAGCTCTGTGAGAGAGACAATCAGACGAAGGAACGGCGTCGGTGTTGGAACGGCGGCGAAAATCTAAAACAACGACGGTGTAGAAACAGCGGTGATTGGGGATGGAGGGATCTAGGGCTTCTGATTGGGAATCGAATTTCAGAGAGAAGAGAGGGGCGATTGGGGATCTAGGAATCCGGGGCTGAGGTTTGAAGAGATGCTGGTGGTGGCAGCGTCCAGGTTGTTGTCCGTCTTCGCCGAGGGTGGCGGCGGCGGGAGCTGTCGGTCGGAAGGGCTAAGGGTGAACGGTGACAGCAGTGGCTTTTTGGACTGCTGGTTGTTTTGGCTTTAATTTGGGGTTTTGGTGTGTTTTAGACGAGAGAGAAAGAGTGAGTGGAGGCGGAGGCGATGGCGATGAGGTTGGCGACATTGGTCTCGCCGGAGAAGGAGAAGACAGAGAAGGGGAGAGAGGATTGGAGGGAAGAATGTGGAGGCAGCATGGAATTTGGGTGAAAATGAGTTTTCGGTGGTTGAACTTGACGATTTGGGGGAAATAATTAATTTTGAATTAAAAAAAAATTACTAATGCTCATACATAACAGTCGGCTTAACGGTTTAAATAATCGTTATATATTAAACGCTTATACATAACGTATGGCATAACGGTTCTCTAAGACCGTTATATATATGATTAATAGATAACGCTCATACATAACACATGAGTTGGCACCGTTATATATGCACATAGATAACACTAGATACATAACGGATATTTATAAATGCGTTATGTTTACAAAAAATGCGCTCATACATAACGCTTTTTAGAAAACTCCGTTATGTATGCAGTGTTATGTATGAGAACTTTTCTTGTAGTGAATATCCTATAATGCGCAAAGGAAACCCTTTCCGAGGTCCGAGCTCGTCTCCCTCCAAAAAGAAAGATCCCACGAGGTCCGAGTCAAACTCCCTCCTAAGGATAATTAGTCCTCAACTGGGGTCGGAACCAGGTTCCCCCGGGAGGATAAAATACAAGGTCCGAACCATGGTTCCCTCGTCAACACAAAGAAGCCCGAGTTCAACTCACTAAAAGGTGCAACACGCAAATAAACCAAGGAAGCAATCTTCACGAAAAACAGAAAAGTTCAAAACCCAATATATATATTTTTATTTCTAACTCTTTGGAAAAGTTTGTGTGTACATAAATTACAGGCAGAATCGAGCTAATATATGAGGGAGGGTGTTTCTTGCTAAAGCTAAGCCAATCTTCCTCAAATGAGGAAGGCCCCAGGAGATCATCAATCGAGACTCGACCTCGTCCCCGACCTCGACTTCTTCCAGCAGGAAAACTTCGACCTCGCGGGGTAGCCGAACCGCGACCAACAGCTCGTCTACCTTGACTCGGACCGACCTGATGTCCCCACGATGCCGTTTTCACCTCGCGAGCAGGCATTGTCCGAACAGAAGAATGAAGGTCTGCACCCGCACCACATGCCAAAAGCGCTTGTAACTTAGGTCGGCGGTCCAAAATGCACTTATACCTGTTCGCACTTTCCTTCAGCATCTCAAAAGCACCCTGAAGCCCAAAAGACTCGGACCCAAGTGCTTCCTTCAGCGCGAGATATTGTTCCAGGTCCTCTTTCGCCTTTAATTCTGCCTCGGATATGGTGATACCACCGCCGCGACGGATAATATCTTCATACTCAGCATGCTCCTCGGCGATCTTCTCATAATCTTTGGGAACGCGGCCAGCTCGACCTCGGGCAACTTCCAACTCCTCCTCAGCCTGAAGAAGCTTAGCCTGAAGCAAGTCGGTACTCTCTTGAAAAGCGAGCCGCTTAACTTCGACCTCCTCACAAAGTGCCTCGAACTTCATCTGCCATCCCGTCAGCTCGGCTTCTTGGGATTTCAGCAGAGTACACTTTTGGCTGAAAAGCTCCTCAGCTCGGCGACATTTCTCCCTCCATTGCTGAGCAATGGACCGTTGGTCAACCAGGTCTTGAGAAAGGAGAGCTATTTGTATGCCCAAAGTAGAAATACCGATAGAATCCAAGCTCTACACTCAAGAAGAAGAAAACAAATTCATTGATTCGAAGATGTTCAGTACAGATATACAATGAAAAAAAGAAGATGAAAAAACAACAACAAAACTAAACATCGCCGACCTCCTTGTCCTGAGAAGGTGGCTGCTCGGAGGGGGAACCATCCAAGTCCTTGTCAGCGGCCGGATCTTCACCAGCCCCAGCCTCCTGCTCCTCCTCCACTTTCTCTTCTGGGCCCTCGCCTTCTTCTTCCTCGTCGCGAAGGGAATCGAAAGCAGCGTCCAGGTCGAGGTCCCGGTCTACCGAGCAGTCAGCAATCTGCTCGACAGATAGAAGCGTGGACGAGCAAGCAAGATTTTCCAGGATGGAAAACTGACCGAGGTGATCTCGGACCACCCTGGTGTACCGGGACGGGAGGGCTTCATCCCCTAGCCGCTCGAAACCGTACTTGGATACGTCCAGGTCAGGAAAGTCCTTGGCAGCCTGCTCCAAAGCAGCCACGGCGAAGTTCCCGTTGATAAGCATGGCCAGGTCATTGGCCAGCTCGGAGAAACTCTCCGACAACAGGAACCTCTTTGTGAAGGCCCGGAGGAGCTCACCTTGGCTGGCCGCAAGGTTGACCTCCCGGTCCTTCGCCGCAATCAGCTCGGACTCAAGCCTCCGAGCTTTCTCGGCCTCCGCCTCGGCCTTCGCAAGCTGAGCAGCCAGCTCGGATTTGACAACTTTCATACCCTCTTCGGCCTTCATCAGCTCGGTCTCAGCCTTCTTGGCCCGGGCATTGGCCGACATCAGCTTTTCTGCATATTGGCTCTTCTCGTCCTCGTGTTTCGAGGACATCTCCCCGACGCTGTTCTTCAGCCATCCCACGAACATATCGAGGCCCTGCAAGAAGGCATACAGTTAGCTACATAGGCAACAATTAAGGGAACCTGTGTAATGAAAGGAATAAGTCCGCACCTCGGGAAAAGGCAGACCAGCCAGCTTGTTGGAGGGAGCTGTCGGGCTCGCGTCACTACCCGTGACATCGATGATGTCCACTTCGAGCTGGTCCCCGACCTTCAATCGTTTCTGAGGTAGTTTGGGGGAAGGAGAGCGAACAGTTACCGCAGCAGCCCCCACGAGCTGACCCTGATCGGAGGAGGAGGCAGATCGTCCAGACAGCTTCGCTCTCTTAGCCCCGCAAGCTGTAGCCTTGGCACCGACCTCTTTAAGCTTCCCAAAGTTCTTCACTGCAAAACAAAAGAAAACAACAAAACTGTAAGGACGACGAATCAGCACAAAAAACAACCCTAACAGCACTAGCGGGGCCTCACCCGTCGCCGGATCCACCATATTGTGAGGCTCATACGGGCTCAACCCCGCTTCAGCTAGGGAGTCTTCGTTGTAGCTCCCCTCAAAAGGACCGCGATCCCTCATCGCCTTCACCGCAGTCTCCACATCCTTATCCACCTCGTCTATCACCCATTCGTAAGGCTTTTCCAGCCGCCAAGCCAGGTCGACAAAACTATTGTGGCGACAAAAGAAAAATTTCTTGTGCCATTTGTCAACCTTATTTTGAGTTCGCCCCTTGAACTCAGTCCGGGCAGCGGCATAGTACCAGCCCTCCGCCTTTTTTAAAACAAATAGCTCGTGAATGAGCTCGGCGGATATTTGGTGACCCTTATCAATTGCTGCCACACCCAAATCGGTGAACTGCCTAAACGAGTTCGGCATTATCTGCCCTAACGCTAAGCCCAGCTTCTTCTGGAGCTCAGAATAGGGCTCAGGGAGGGGTAATCGAAGACCAGCGTGCAGACTGTCCTCATAAATAGTAACAAACCCCATTGGGGGAGAGCATGCCCTATCCTCGGGGCGAGGTTCTATTAATTCCGCGTCGATTGGAAAATTATACGTTTTGGCAAGAAATCTAATCCTAGTCTCATTTAAGGTCGAGGGGTACTCAGCCACTTTCCCCTTCACACGCGGGGGTACTACTAAAGTTTCAACAGTCGGTACCAGGGATCCTAATGAAAAAATGGCAAATGCAACGCTTCTGTTGAAGCCGACTAACGGTGGAGAATCGCTACCACTACTACTACACTGAAAAAGGGAGGCCATACTTACTTGTTAAAAAAGAAGGTAAATGCTCCGGCGGGTGATTTGCAACTGTGCGCAGAGGAACCAACGGAGTGAACGCCGGCAGTACCGGAACAGCAGATTAGGGATTTTGGGGAAGAAGAACACTTTTTTGGAGCAAGAGTTTCTTGTCTGCTAAGGGCGGCGGATGTGAAATAATGTGATAGAAAAAAAAAACGTTTCAACTTCGGTGAATATACATTTGAATCCCGCTGTTGCATCCGACACGTGTGAACGTGGGCCCGTCCTTCTCGGAATATGTACCGTCCCTCAACACAGTTCAAATGGCCCATTACTTTTCCCGCCTCCTACATCGGGTATGGGCCGGGTAAATTGACCTACCGACCCAACTTCACAAGGGCGCTGATACTCCGATTGCTCCTCCTGTTCCCCCTGCTACTTCAGCTCGGCACATAAGCTCGGTAATTCAGCTCGTACAGGTGATTTGCGCGATCAATCACCTCGAAAATAAGCCCTCATAGTCTGAGTCTACAAGCTTTCTTTCCTCTTTTTTGGGGGGGATGTGATAGTACCGACCTCACCCTGGGCCCGACCTAAGGCTAATTGGGCCTATATATTAAAGCTCGGCCCATAGAGTTCGGCCCAAACAAAGTCAATGTCTGCCTTAAAGACCAAGTAACGAAACCCTACTTTGGGAGAAGATAGAATTCTACCACGAACGGGAATCGGATATGCATGTATTAAGAAACTAGATATGTATAAGGAGTTCGATCCCTAGAAGGATTAGGGCTTAATTCAAAGCTTATAAATAGATGCAAGATTAGAAGTGTAGGACATTCAATACTCATTGTACTCTCAAGCATAATAAAAGCTCTCTATATTCTCTCCCGTGGACGTAGATCACATCGATCGAACCACGTAAATCCTCGTGTCATCGTGTTATTGTCTCTTTTAGCTACTTTCGCAAACCCTAGATCTATCAACAATTATAAAGAGCTCAAAAAAGGAAATTACAAATGATTATGTAATGCAATCCATTAAGACATGACATTCGATCACAAACTATTTGAAATGCAAATCGGTTAATATATGAAATCAGTTTAGCTCATAATAGTTATTTATCGAACATACAAACATAAACATAATCAAGTTACAAATATATCAAAACACAAGTAACAACACAAAAATGTAGAAAATACAAATATTCAATAACAAATTAATGTCAAATAAAAGTGATACTGTTATTCTCAGCACAACGACATAAGAGATCCAAAAATAAAAATCAGATAATTGCTACAACTTCTCTTTAGTTTGTTTGACTTTTTTAAAGTCGCATCCTTTCTTGATTCAACCTACTACCGCTTCCTTTCGTCTAAACCTTTGTAAGACCATTTCTTTATTGTCTATTGTGTCCATGTTGTAGCTTCCATACAGTTTGTAGATCTATCATCATATTCTCAAAACGACGAACAAATAATAAGAAGACAATGCATGCAAGAATCAAGATGACAACAATATATGTAAAATCTTTGAACACATTGATGATGCCAAGAATGAGAAGTGAATATCTTATACCGTGGTGGTAAATATATATTCCAGTAAAGTCGAAATTTGTAGTCATTTTGGCCTCAACATCAATGAAAATATCAACATTAATACCCAAACAAGCAACCACCACATATCATTATCAACAACTCACTACCAAAGCGAAAGATACAGTTCAACGTGATAGATTAAACACCAAACCCATAAAGATGAAGATTGATATGATAATATATCCAGAAATACAAGAATATATTGCACCTCATTCAAGTCCATTGATCTAACTCAAAAGAAAAAACAAAGTAGAGAGAGATATTGAATAGTGGAACGTCGACTACCTGTAGGGACATGAATCATAATATCTGCTTTATTAGGAACACACCCAATAGTAACTACATTCTGAATCATATCAAAATCATTCATATTAATTAAATTTCAGATTTGGAAAATAAAGTAATAAGAAACAAAATCGAAGATACGATAAATTCTTTAGAAACAAGATAAAATATGAAATCAAGTTGTAGAATTTAACATCAATTCTACACACGCACAACAGTACGAAGAACAGCGTTGTAATCTTCAAACAAGACAAAATAGAGAATCAGAAAAAATGATGAACCCAATTATGAGTTCATATTTCCTTTGTTTTGTCTTTTCTTTTTGTGTCTTTATCGAGTCAAAGTGTGTCTGGGATGATACAAAGTTGAGAGAAAGTGTGCAGGGAAGAACAGGTTGGATGTTCGGCAAATCCGGTAGAAAATCTGTTGTTGAGATGCTGAGATGGCGATACGATGCAAATGGGCAAAGGACTGGAAGCTTGTAGCTGAGCAACAACGATAACATCAAGTCTACAAGTCAAGAAGCACCTCCCCATATCCCTTAAGCCAACAGAGAGAGTACTCGGAGAAGTCAGGATCTTGGTTTACATGTGGAGCAGAACAGGATGCAAACATCAAGGGCAAGATGTACGTCGGGAAGCAGCAGCAGGTTTTCTTCTTCTCTAAGAAAGAGAATAAGGATCGAAGATTTCTTTCCTTATCCTAGCAGATTCGTATCAAGAGAAGATATCTACCAAGAAGGGAAGAAAATCCGCAGCCAATCAAAGAAGGAAAGTGGCGGATAAGGAAGGGAAGAGTCCTTGGCCTACAAGAATTCTAACCTAACCCTAATTCCACCACCTATATATATGGCCGACTTCATTTTGTACTTCATCACTATTAACCACGTTCATATAGTCTTTTAGTAGTTCTTAGTTTTAGTTTTCATTTAAGTTTCAAGAATTCTTAGTTTAGATTCGTTTTTAGTGTTTTAATTTAGTTTTCTGTTGTTAGTTGTTGCCCAAGATCTACGTTGTTGACTTCGTCGTTGATCAGTTTTCTTTTCAGAATTTAATCAAGTATGTTTTCTTTAATTTCTTTTATGCTCTCGTTTATAATTATGTCTATCTAAATTTATTGTTTGGGTTGGAATAGATGATGTGATCTTAGTTACTCGTTCTAAACTCGTGAGGTCTAATTGGTTTAAGTTCGTTGCATGATTTTATTTCCGAAACGCTTAGGTCTAATAATTAGTTCTTGATCAAAATGGATAATTGCTTGGCCACCAATTAGATATTGAGATTAAGGCAATAACAGGAATTGGGATACAACTCGAGAGAGTCTCTCGTGCCCAAGAAGGTAGTAAGTGTTGGAGAGTAGTCGGTATCTAATACCTCTTAGCTATCTTGGGATCTTTTGTTCTTAATGCCTTTTGAGTAACATCGTTGCTGAAGTATCTTCGTGACGTTGTTGATCAAGAGAAGAGATCTTGCCTTCTGGTCAAGATCACTAAAAAATGAATAGATATAGGCTCTAGTATTTGAGTTGTGACTTCGTGACCATAGGGCTTAAATTAATCTTTGCTTAAAACCAAGTTGTAAAATATTATAATTGAATATTATTGCACCGATGAACAAGTATGAGTAATTAGGATCATCGATTCGAATCCAAACCAAACACCTTTGTTATTTGATATTGTCTTTATTTAGTTACAGAATATTGAGATACATCTCGACCACAATCCCTTTGTTGAGTACCACCCGAAGCACAGATTACACCGGTTCCCTTGAGTTCGACCCTACTTGCCATAGCTACGCCTTGTTGGGCAAGAGGAGAAATTTATTTGCGCGAAGTGCATAACGATGCCTTCGTCAAATTGGTGTCGTTGTCAGGGAACTAGTTTTTCAAGCTAGTTCTATTCTTCGTAGCTTGAGGTCGGTTTAGGCACCCACACCAGACACGGAGAAAAGGTGATCTTGTGGATTACGATGCCTCTCCGAAGAAGGTAGCAAAGAAAAACAGAGCAAGAAAGCGAAAAGATATTGAGGAGAACGTCGTCAATGAACCTCCGTCGGTCCCGGTCGAGACAGGAGACGAGGAACCTGTTGGGCACGATCTGCCCAATTATAGTTCTAGTTCAGAAAGTGAACAATCAGAGTCTTCATCAACAACTGCCACATCAGAAGTTTAGTCGGTAACCATGGCAGAACGCACCATCAGGGAGATCATGTTCCCTGAGGACAAGGCCATCAAACCATCAAGCATAGCCTTGCCCCCGATCAATACTAACTGGGAACTCAAACATTCGATGATCCAGATATTGCCCAAATTCAGCGATCATCCAGGAGATGATCCACAAACCCATCTCCAAAACTTTGATATGGCATGTGGAACAGTCAGAAACACCACACTTCTTGCCCGGAATCAGGATGAGAACGCTGCTGCCCAAGACCGATTTTCAGATTATGTAAGGTTACTCACATTCCCCTTTTCACTTCAAGATGGCGCACAAGAGTGGCTCTACACCCTACCAGAAGGCAGCATCGACACTTGGAGAAAAATGCAGCAAGCCTTCCTTGACAAATACATTCCGATTACTCGTATACAAAGTGGGAGGAATGCATTATCCTCACTAAAGATGGGCACCAATGAGTCTCTCTATGACTACCATGAGAGATACAAGAAACTTTTATCAAGATGTCCTCAACACTGGATTGAGGAGATAGATTTGCTCGAGAACTTCTTGAGAGGATTGCGAGCATCAGAAAAATAGTACATCATGGAAGCATGTGGATGAGGAATAATCAACAAAACTCCTTCCGAGGTGTTTAGAACGATCGCAGACATGGCAGAGCAATCAAGAGATGAGGATGAATTGCCTAGAGGAGGAGCATATGAAGGTGGCAGGAGAGGTTCTGATGATTTGGTCAACACCATGAAGGAATATATGGCCAAGATGGATGACAAATTTGATATGTTGACCAAAAGGATGAACGGGAAAGAAGTCACAAAGTCTGTAAAAAGTTGTGAAGTTTGCCAAGGAAAAGACCATATTACATCAGACTGCCCTAATTGGTTCGTAGAAGAAGGGAAGGAAGTCAAGGCCCTGGGACAAAATTACCAAGGGGGTGGTGGGCAGCAACAGCAGAGGTATAACTATGGTAACAACTATCGTAACAACAACTTCGGCTACAGACAGCACGAGAACCTGAGATATGGCAATAACCATTATCAACAGGCTCCTGCCCACCAACAAGCTCAGCAACCTAATCAACAGCAGCAGCACCCCTATATACCTCAACATCGAGATCAGAACAAACCTGAGTTCATGAAGGACACAATCGATCATTTTACTCAGGCGAATCAGAAATTAAGGAAGGATTTTGATAACTTCCAACTCGAGAGTTGAGGTACATCCAATAACCTTCAAGCTCAACTAACTCATATTGCCCAAACATTGTCTAAGCTTGTAGAGGACAGAAACGGGAGGCTTCCTGCCCAAGTGGAGGTAAATAGAGAACAAGTCAACACTGTAATGTTAAGAAGTGGAAAGAAGTTGCCTGAGGTGTTGCCCAAAATTAATTCGAAGGAACCAATCCAACTGGAGCAAGTCAAGATGAACAGCAGCGATGTTCTTGAGATGTATGATGAGCTGAAGGCTAAGAAAGATGCTGCGATGTTGACCGGGAAGTCCCCAGTGTTTGATTCAAAGGAAGAAGATGACATGTTTGAGTATGTCAAGATGGAGAGGATGAAAGGATGTACGAGAAGCTGAGGTTTGAGAAAGAAAAGATGGACTTGGCCAAGAGAACTTGTGATTCTCCCCCTAAGCCAAGAGCCCCCTACCCCAGACGTTTTGCCAGAGATCATTAGTAGCAGGAGCTCAATGAAATGATGGAGGTGTTCAAGAAGGTAGAAATAAACCTACCCATGTTGTTGGCATTAAGGTCGATGCCTAAATGTGCTAAGTTTTGTAGGGAGATGAGCATGAACAAGACAAGATATCCAGATGATGCCCGTTTTCACATGGCAAATGTGTCTGCTATGATGAATCCTCCCATCCCGATCAAGCAAAAGGATCTGGGGATTTTTGTCATACCATGCACAATCGGCACCACCATTATTCCAAGGGTCATGCTCGATTTAGGAGCATCCATCAACGTCATGCCAAGAGCCATGTTCGATGAGATGAGATTTGGTCCCATGGAACCAATACGAGTTGCTATCCAGCTTGCCGACTTGTCAGTGGTTTACCCCGATGGATTATTAGAAGATGTTTTGGTTTGAGTTGGAGATCTTTTGTTCCCAGCTGACTTTTATGTGTTGGATACGGGAAGGAAGACGGTTAAAAATCCAGTGGTGTTGCTCGGAAGACCGTTCTTGAGGATAGCAAGAACCAAAATTGATTGTGATATTGCGAGGTTGACTGTTGAGATAGCAGGCGAGGTGGTAGAATTTAACGCTTATAGGCAAAACCAGATTGATGCCTTGGAGTCCATCAATAGCCTCAACTTACTCGAGGAGCGAGTAGAAACAGTTAAAAGCTTGAATTGTTTGTATGAAGATGATTGTGAGGATGAGATTGATGAAGAGCGAGAAGAATTATCTCAAGAAGATGAGGATGAGATAATAGAAGAATTTTTGAGACAGAATGTTCTTGAGCAGAGTTCCGACGAGCTAACAGATGACGATCTTGCCCAAGAAGACGAACAGAAAGATGTTGAGGTGTGCAACTATGTCAGGTTTCCGGGCAACATACCTCAGGAGTTTGAACAGCTCAACATCCTTGAGCTGAAGTCCAAGGACAGGTTGGTGCCATCACTGAAAAAGGCACTGAAGTTGGAGATGAAGTCTTTGCCTCTACAGTTGAAGAACATGTATCTCGGGCAAAACGAGATGTTGCCCGAGATCATCAGTCCCGAGCTGTTGAGCATGAAGGAAGTTAAGGTATGTGAAGTCTTATGTAGGTATAAGGAGCGCATCAATAAGACTCATGACCTATTGATCAAGGAGAAGAAGTTCCATTTTGGGCAACAAGTGCTTCTGTACCAAACCAGGTTGATGGTCCCTGAGCTGGGTACTTGGTGTAGAGGGGGGGTGAATACACCAAGTAGATTTTTCGAAACTTTTTCAAGTTAAAACACAGAGTTGGTGAGCTCAGTTATTGATCCAGCTGGGTAAATAACTCAGCTGGCGGTGCGGAAAGTGGTGGTTTGAAAACTTAGCTCGGTTACTTAGAAAAACTCAGTTTGAAAAGATTAACTTAACGTTTTCAGCTTAGTCAGGTTGTGCAACTTTTAGAGAGACACAGCTGTCTTTGGAGAGCAGCTGTGTGTGCAGTTTTGAACAAATATGCAATGATATGAAGGAGTTAGTACACAGCTGAATGTAAAGCAAAAGTAAAGAGAGAGTAAGAAGCACGCGAGTTTTTACGTGGTTCGGAGTAACACCTCCTACGTCCACGACCAGGTTCACTGGTAATCCACTACCACTTGGTTTCCAAGTACCAAGCAACTTCACAACTCTAACCCGAGCTGTGTTCCAACAGTTTGCGGGCACTGTCAAGCCTATACACCTTCAGTTTACGGGTACTGAAGAACCTAACCACTCGAATTACGCGCTTCGAGCAAGCGTACCTTTACCTAACCTTTCTGGGTTTGGGTTTGGGTATGGGGTTCCAACTATGAACGAGTTCTTACAATTAAGAACTTCAGAGTATGATAAACTCGTTCGAAATCTAGGCTTAAGATATACAATGAGTTTGGCCTAGGGAACAGACGAAAAACTAAGCAGTTTCTTAACTAGAAACACTTTAAGATAAAGTGTTCTTTGATCTATGTAGAACTGCTTGAGAGCTTTTGAAAGAATGATGATTTCAGATAATGAAAGCTTGTAGAGAGTTTTTCGTGTCTGATCCTGAGGTTGAAGACGGGTTTATATAGGTAGAGATTCAAGACTAGCCGTTGGAGGAGCCGTTTGAATCTTACCTACTTCTTCTTAAATACAAGATCTGCCGTTGGGCGTATCTGCACATGTCTTCATTTGTGTCACATCCTAGGTTCTGAAGTCTAGGATGCTGATCTGACAATCCCTCATTGGTCGAGGTAGGTTGACTTCCTCTGATTCCGGGATCTTCTGCCTTTAGAGCTGGCTTTTGAATTCAGAGCTGGACTGTCTCGAAGTGGAGTCTTCAGAGATAGTTCCTTTGTTCTGTACAGCTGTACCAGCTGTGTTTTGAACTCAGCTCGAATTCTCTTCAGCTTGATCAGCTCGCCGGATCACTCAGCTGAAGGTTGACGCCTGCTGTCTTTTGCTAGCTGACTTCCAGCTGTGAACACAGCTGGGTCGACTGCTGTCTTCCGCTTCCTTAACCTGAAAACCTAGAACATCTAAGGCTCAAACAGGCAAGCTGGAAAACACTATTTAGGTTGACGCGATCATCTATTCGGTTGGAGAATCAGTTGGGTTTTGGTATCAAATCGAAACCTTATAATTTTCCCAACAATTTTCCCCTTTTTGATGATGCCAAAACCTAACTGAGACAACTTATGACGCAGAAAAACTTGTGTTTTATTAAAGTAAGAAAATACATTATAACACAGGAAAAAGAAAGAAGGAAAAAAAATCTTCGAATCTTCAGTCTTCAATCCTTCGATCTTCGATCCCGATTGGTGGGTCTTCTCTGCATCCGTTGCTTCTTTCTTTTGACTCGTCTCTTCTTCAGCTGATTCTGATTCAGCTGGTTCCTCTAGCTCAACAGTTTGCCTCTTCATTGACTTGTCTCTCTTCTCCCTTACTTCCCCCTTTTTGGCATGATCAAAACAGGGTGGGAGATATACACCATCGGCTGTTGCGATGTTTTAGTTTGGCGAAACTGTGGTTTTCAGCTCTGAGCAGCGAGGTTTAGAGTCTAAGTGGCTCAGCTGTTGTATTAGCTGGCTCTTCTTTAGTTGCATTAGCCTCAGCTGTGATTGCAAACACAGTGTCCTTGGCCTGATTCAGCTGGGGCAGTCCAGCTGAGTGCTTGGACGGATGAGTTAGCACGGGAGATAGCATCTTCTGAGTCGGGCATAACTTCATTCCTTGCAATTTTGCTTCTTCAGACTTCTTAGATTGAATGAGAAAGTCTGATTCAGCACTTGAGGGACTTGTATTCAGCTCATATCATCATCATCCAGCTGCAGGTGATCGTTGGCTGGGTGATGTTTCTCATTTGAGCTTGCTGCAAGGACTTGAGCATCTTTTATTGAAAGATCTCGAATATGGTGTCCCTGTGGAGCTGAAGGAAACTGAGGAGAAGGCGGTTGAAGTATCCCATCTGTCTTGGGGTTTAAGCTTGGTTGTTCAGCTGGAATACTCCGTTGCGGTGTTGGTGATGATTATGTTTACGCATGGACGTGAACTTCTCTTCCACCGTAAGAAACGACCGTTTGTGGGTCTTCTGCTCCTCGGAGAGTGATTACGAGTTCTCTCATAATGTCAGTTGGCTTCTCTGCTGACTGACTGAGCACCTTTGACTTGAGTCTTCGGTTTGAAGACAGTGCTTCAGTATATTTTGTCTCCTCAAGTTGTCTCCGATTCCCAGCTGGGACGGAGTTAGATGCATGCTGCTTTGTCTCCTGCATCTTTTTCTGTGCCTCCTGTGGTGGAGCAAGAGCTTTGACGTGACTGCTCTTGAATACTCCGGTTTTATCAACATCTGGTCCAGGTCTGTTGACTTTTGCATCCCGGGGAGTTGTGTGTCCCGTTCTCTTTTTTTATGTTGAGAGAAACAGTGGGGCTGAGGAGGTCTTTTTCCTTTGTCATTCCCAGAAAGTTTTCTGCACCTTCCTGGTGAATGACGTTCTTGAGCTTTGCGCTCCTCACCGCGCCGGCTCG
Organism: Agastache rugosa; assembly: GCA_031470985.1. Classification (NCBI taxonomy): domain Eukaryota; kingdom Viridiplantae; phylum Streptophyta; class Magnoliopsida; order Lamiales; family Lamiaceae; genus Agastache; species Agastache rugosa. The sequence continues at coordinate 30,476,028 of CM062601.1, read as the reverse complement.
GTTCTGTCGATGGGCTTCACCTTCTTCTGGACTTCCATCTTCTTTGAGGTTCCTGAGAGTTAAGCAACTCTTATCTTGAAGCTTTGACAGATTCTTCAAGTTTGATCGGCTTCGGGAGATATCTTTCTGGATTCCATGTTCTTCTTCTGCATCTTTTGTTAGTAGAAACAAACAATACCAATTGATGGAAATAAGAAAGAATGCTGAAAAACTTTCTAGGGTTGATGCGTATATCTTCTAGCATATTTAAAGAGTTTTCTTGATGAATGGACGATCAAGATTTGTCTATTGATAAGAAGATCTACGACTGGGAGTGATTCTCGCGTCATGTCAATTTCTTGATTAGAAGATGTGAGTTAATGCGTGAGAGAGAACGGTTGAGGCGTTTTGACTTTTGTCTCGAAACTCCCATTATTCAATTCTTTGCAGACTTTTAATTAAGATTGATTAGAAATGACAAGATGTGAGTTGACAGAAAACAGATTGAGTAGATGTAATTAATGTTGTTGCAATCCTCTCACCTGATCATTGTAGTCAGCTGATACCTCGGTTGAGTGGGTGTGCTGGGTCATCGTGGTTCCAGCTGGTTCCCCCTCAGCTGAATAATCCTTTCCTTTCAGCATCTGGTTTAGCTGAATTCTTTCACTGATATCGTTGACATTGATTCTGAATTTGATTGACGTTTGCATTCATTGGTTCTTTCCATTCACTGGTCCGTCTATTCATTGGTTCGTTCCGTTCAATTGGTTCGTTCGTTCACTGGGTTCTTCCATTCAATTGGTTCGTTCCGTTCAAGGTGAAGCATCGTCCGGGTTGAGAAGTCCAAGTAATCCGCACAAAGCATTTTGAATCTTGCTTCTATCGGCGGTTTTGTGAGAATATCGACCCATTTTGTATGTCTGTGTGAATTTTCTTAACAATCACATCCTTCTTTTCTACGTGATCTCTAATGAAATGATGTCATACGTCTACATGCTTGCATCTTGTGTGAAGTACTGAATTCTCTGAAATGGCAATCGCACTTGAGCTACCACAGAAAATTGGAACCTGTCCAGTTTTTACTTCATAGTCATCCAAATTCGATGTTTCACGGTAGAATTTGCGAGCAGCAGCTTCCAGCGGCCATGTATTCTGCTTCTGTCGTGGAAGTTGCGACGCACGTTTGTTTCTTTGAAAACCATGAAATTAGCTTACTTCCTAAGAACTGACAAGTTCCTGAAGTTGATTTTCTGTCCAATCGATCTCCAGCGAAGTCTGAATCTGAGTATCCACAATGTAGATTGTCTTCAATGGGTACCATGTACCCCAACATTCTGAGTTCCTTTGAGATATTTGAGAATGTTCTTGGCTGCTTGCATGTGTGCTTCCTTTGGATCAACTTGAAATCTGGCACACACTCCGACTGCGAAAGAGATATCTGGACGACTTGCTATTAGATACAACAGGGATCCTATTATCCCTCTGTATTTGCTGGAATCAACTTACTTCCCTTCAGTTCCTGGTTCAATCTTCCAGTTGGTGTTCATTGGAATCTTTACAGTTCTGCTGGATTGAACTCCATACTTGACGATCAAATCTTTCACGTATTTGGATTGATTTATGAAGATCCCTTCTGAAGATTGCTTGACTTGAAGTCCTAGGAAGAAACTCATTTTTCCCATCATGGACATTTGGAACTTCTCGGACATTATCTCTCCAAATCTTTGGCATAAGAAGCTTGATCTTGATCCAAAGATGATGTCGTCTACGTAGATTTGAACAACCAGGATATCTTCTCCTGACTTGATGGTGAAGAGACATCTTCTGATTTCTCCGAGCCTTGAATCCTTTGGATATGAGAAAATTTGACAGAGTGTCATACCAAGCTCGAGGTGCTTGCTTCAATCCATAAAGAGCCTTCTTTAGCTTGTAGACTTTATTTCTTTCTACTTCGAATCCTGGAGGTTGTTTAACGTAGACATCTTCTTTGATTTCTCCATTTAAGAATGCACACTTCACATCCATTTGATAGACCTTGAATTTGTGATGTGCTGCAAAGGCGAGAAATAGTCTGATTGCTTCCAATCGTGCTACTGGAGCAAAAGATTCTTCGAAGTCAATTCCTTCCTGCTGAGTGTAGCCCTTGGCAACAAGTCGAGCTTTGTTTCTGATGACGACTCCCAGGGTATCCATTTTGTTCTTGAATTTCTTCTTCCAATTGATTTGATGCTTGACGTGGCTAAATTTCGTCGACTTGTAGTTGCTCGAGTTAAATCTTGAGAGTTTAAGCTCTTCTTGCATGGCATTTGTCCAAGGCACACTCTTCAAAGCTTCGAGAATTGATTGAGGCTCTGGCACTTGAGCTACGTAACACGCCATTAGAGCTGTGTCTTCATCATAGACCGTCAGTTCTAGCTCTACTGAGAGTTGAGCTGTGTCAGCTGCTTCTTGATGATCCGATGAAGCTTCGAGTACCGAGCTTCGGTTTTGACTTGGTCAGATGGTTCTCCAATGATTGTTGATGATGGATGATCTTCAATCCATCTTCTCCTCTTACGAATTTCTTCTTCCAATTGATTGATGCTTGACGTGGCTAAATTTCGTCTGACTTGTAGTTGCTCAGGAGTTAAATCTTGAGAGTTTGGCTCTTTTTGATTTAGATTTTGAGGAGACTTCTGTAGAGGCTCAACTGGAGATGGAGCTGGAGACTCAGCTGTGTTTGGATTCCCAGCTGATGATGTTCCCCCTTGATTTGGCGTTGAAGCTTCTTCTCGATTTCCAGCTGGTGGAGCTTCTTGGTTGATTTGAATTACCTCCTCTGGCTCATTGTCCCAAATTAATGGTTCGGCCGATTCCCCGATTCTATTCTCTTGAGCCCTTGTCTGAATCAATCTTGAAGATTCTCCTTCGCTTCTTCGTTTGATAGAATCTCTATATTCGAATGAGGATTCGTCAAAGGTAACATGTGGAGTTACTTCGACTATTTGAGTTCTTCTGTTGAATACTCTGTATGCTTTACTCACAGCGGAGTAACCAAGGAATACTCCTCGGTCTGTCTTTTCGTCGAACGTCTTGAGCTGTGTCTTCCCATTATTGAGGATGTGACATTTGGATCCGAACACCTTGAAATATCCAATGTATGGTATTCTGTTGTTCCATAGCTCATACGGTGTCTTTCCTTGCCTTGATGTGAGTAGGGAGCGATTCTGAGTGAAGCAAGCTGTGTTGATTGCTTCAGCCCAGAACTTCTTTGGAATGGCAGAGCTAGCTAGCATTGAGGTAGCTGCTTCCTTGAGAGTTCTGTTTCTTCTTTCTGCTACACCATTCTGCTGAGGTGTGCGAGCTGCAGATATTTGGTGTTGAACTCCGTTCTTCTCGCAGTAATCATAAATAGTTTCATTTAGAAACTCCGTTCCACGATCTGATCTTATTGCCATTATCTTGCACTTTTTCTGTGTTGATAGTCTTTCTAGCAGGATAGGCAGCTTAGTTCTGGTTTCGCTCTTCTGGTATAAGAATGATACCCATGTGAATCTTGAGAAATCATCCACAACGACCAGAGTATATTTTCTGCCATTGAAGCTTGCTGGAGTAACTGGACCAAAGAGATCCATGTGAAGAAGTTGAAGAACTCGATCAGATGACTGAGCTGGCTTGAGAGAGAATGAAATTCTTGTTTGCTTTCCTTGTTGACACGCGCTGCACATATGACTTTTGTCATATACTTGATCTGGAATTCCATTAGCGAGCTGGTTCCTAGCCAGTTTGTTGATTGTCTTGAAGTTGAGATGATTCAGCCGTACGTGCCATGCCACCGACTTCATTGTCGCTTTTTGATACAAGACAAGTCTCCGGAGGCCGTCGTTCCGCCGCCGAAGTACATATTTCCTTCTCTTTTCCCTCTTAGGAGTATCTGCTTGGTTTTCCTGTGCTTCACTGTGCATCCCTGTGCATCAAACTTGACAGAAAAACCGTTGTCATAGAATTGGCTAATGGAAAGCAAGTTATGTTGCAATCCTTGTACATAAGAAACATTTGGGATTATAACATTTCTAGTTTTAAATGTACCATAACCTTTGGTTAGGCCTTTGGAGTTATCACCAAATGTTACTTGTGGACCTGTACGCTCAATATACTCCTGGAGTAGATGCTTTAGGTGCGTCATGTGCTTGGAACATCCACTGTCCAAGTACCAAAGCGTTCTCATCGACTCCTCAGAGATGCGTCGATTCCTTGCAACCTAAACAAAAAGTTAAAATTCAGGTACCCAGTTTTAATTGGGTCCTTGTAGGTTAGACAGAGATCCTTTGACGACCCAGATCTGCTTGATGACTCGAATTGGGTCATTTGATCTGATAATTCTCCCAGCTGAGTCGATGTACACATTCATTGTGTTCTTCTGTTGTTGCTGGCGGGGTCTTGATCTTCGTGTCTTCTTGTTTTGTTGTCTGGATTTCTTTTGGTTTCCAGCTGTGTGCCTAGCTGAGACGTTCCTTAGTCTCTGCTGTCTCATGTGATACTGTGGCTGGAAATTATTATCCAGTATGAGTGGTATCCAGCTGGGTATCTCTGATATCTTGGTTGATATCGATCAACGTGCTGGTGCTGTGGCTGGTATCTGTAAAATCCAGCCTGTGGTCTTCGTTGAGGTTGAGCACGTTGCTGTCTGAGTTGGGCTTGAGGTTGTCGCACAGCTGACCTTCTTGATGTCTGCTGTGTTCTCGACGGAGTTTGAGACTGTTTCACAGCTGTTCTTCTTGACGTCTGCTGTGTTCTCGACGGAGCTTGAGAATGTTTCACAGCTGTTCTTCTTGATGTCTGCTGTGTTCTCGACTGTTGATGCTGAGCTGCTGGGATTGAAGGTTCGATTGTACGTACAAACATAACCTTTGTTCCACTTGTGGAGGCAATGTTTGAGGCATCCTTTGATTCGTTGTATCCCAGTCCCGCTTTGAGTGCTGTTGGACGCTGAGCACTAATGATCTCGTCCATTGTTGACGTGGCTTTGATGAGAGCTACTATCTTTTTAGATAGTACCTCTTCGGTGCTTTTCAGCTCAATGATCTCAGCTGACTTCCTTTCCGATTCAGCTGTGACCTTTTCCACATCTTCTATCAGATGTTTCTTCTCAGTGTTGAATTCCTTCATCAGCTGATCTTGTTTCACTATTTTGTCTTTTAGTGAAACGACTTCCTGTTGGAGCTGAGTTGTATCAGCTGTGTCTGATACTTTTGTCTTTTCCAGTTCCGCCTTCAGCTCGACATTCTCACACATAATGACGTCAAGGATCTCTTGAAGCTCCTTGGAATCGTTCATTACTTTCTCTACTAGACTCCAATCAGGTAGTCCAGATTCTGAGTCCTGTGTAGAGTGTTCGTGTGATGGTGAGATGTTAGATAGATTTAGAGTTCGAGACGTTACCTCATCTTCATCGATGCCGTCTGTTTGTCCCATGAAGCATGTATCCCAATCAGGTTCATCATGGGCCATCAGGGCTTCTTCTTCCGAGTCTGAAAATGGCATGTCATCCATTTTCTTGCACTCTGATTCTTCATCAGCGATATAAGCTCTCCTTCTGTCAGCTGCCTTAGCTTTTAATTGGTCTTTGTCTTTCTTGGACAGCTTTGGACAATCTTGTCGGTAGTGTCCTGGTTCCTTGCAGTTGAAGCAACCTTCACCTGTTCGTTGGTCTGCTGACTTCTCATCAGCTGCTGCGTACTTATCTCTGTAAGTCCTAAAGAACTTCTTGTATTTGCCCTTGCTGGTGTTGAGTCTGTTATAATTTTTCACCATCATGGCAATTTCTTCGAGTAGCTCCTCTTTGCTCATATCCTTTTTGTCCTTCTTCATCTTGGAGGACTCAGCTGACTTGACATGAGCTGACTTTTCAGAGTTGGCTCTGAAAGCTATTTCTTTTGGAGCTGGGGTGAGTTCTCCGTCATTCTGTCTGCTTGAAGATTCTTCTTGAGTGATCTTCAAGTTGTATTCGTTGGCTTTTAAGAGTGAGAACAACCTTTCTGTAGATAGATCACCCAAGTCACTTCGACTTTGGTGAACTACCTTGTAAGTGTTCCATTCAGCTGAAAGAGCTGAAAGAACCTTTAGATTCTTTTCCCGCTGGGTATACTTCCCAGTTCTGATTGTCTCTATCTCAATGACTATGTTTGAGAACCTTAGCTCCATCGCTTCGATGGACTCGTTGGCTAGCTGCTTGAAGTTGTCGAATTTTTGGCAAGCTATTGTGAATTTGTTTTCTTTGATTTCTTCAGATCCTTCACATAGCTTGGCAAGTATTTCCCACATCTCTTTGGCTGTCTCGCACTTGATGATCTTACTCAGGTAGGCGTTTGAGACTGTTGATGAGATGGTGTTTCTTGCGAAGCTGTCCAGACCAGCTTGCTTTCGTTCTTCTGACGAGTAATCCTTCTTTGGCTTGAGAATTGGCCGGTATTCTGGTTGTCCTCCATCATGAGTAGGTACGAGTTCATTTCCTTGTTTATAAATAAGGATGGGTCCGTCTGTGATGACGTCCCACATCATGTCGTGATGTGTACAAAGGAAGCTTTTCAATCTGAATTTCCAGATTGCATAGTCGTCTACCGAGAAGGTGGGGAGATTCCTGTTAAGATAAGAATCCATAGACATGTGCAGTATGTAATAAGATGAGTTTTTCTGAAAAACGGATCTGTTCAGTTGACCACTGACACAGAGTATCAAGAGAGATCTCTTGATACAGAAACGGTGGTCTTTTGAACCACTGCTCTGATACCAATTGATGGTCCCTGAGCTGGGTACTTGGTGTAGAGGGGGGGTGAATACACCAAGTAGATTTTTCGAAACTTTTTCAAGTTAAAACACAGAGTTGGTGAGCTCAGTTATTGATCCAAATTTGGGAGGGTCACTGGGTAAATAACTCGGTGCGGTGCGGAAAGTGGTGGTTTGAAAACTTAGCTCGGTTACTTAGAAAAACTCAGTTTGAAAAGATTAACTTAACGTTTTCAGCTTAGTCAGGTTGTGCAACTTTTAGAGAGACACAACTGTCTTTGGAGAGCAGCTGTGTGTGCAGTTTTGAACAAATATGCAATGATATGAAGGAGTTAGTACACAGCTGAATGTAAAGCAAAAGTAAAGAGAGAGTAAGAAGCACGCGAGTTTTTACGTGGTTCGGAGTAACACCTCCTACGTCCACGACCAGGTTCACTGGTAATCCACTACCACTTGGTTTCCAAGTACCAAGCAACTTCACAACTCTAACCCGAGCTGTGTTCCAACAGTTTGCGGGCACTGTCAAGCCTATACACCTTCAGTTTACGGGTACTGAAGAACCTAACCACTCGAATTACGCGCTTCGAGCAAGCGTACCTTTACCTAACCTTTCTGGGTTTGGGTTTGGGTATGGGGTTCCAACTATGAACGAGTTCTTACAATTAAGAACTTCAGAGTATGATAAACTCGTTCGAAATCTAGGCTTAAGATACACAATGAGTTTGGCCTAGGGAACAGACGAAAAACTAAGCAGTTTCTTAACTAGAAACACTTTAAGATAAAGTGTTCTTTGATCTATGTAGAACTGCTTGAGAGCTTTTGAAAGAATGATGATTTCAGATAATGAAAGCTTGTAGAGAGTTTTTCGTGTCTGATCCTGAGGTTGAAGATGGGTTTATATAGGTAGAGATTCAAGACTAGCCGTTGGAGGAGCCGTTTGAATCTTACCTACTTCTTCTTAAATACAAGATCTGCCGTTGGACGTATCTACACCTGTCTTCATTTGTGTCACATCCTAGGTTCTGAAGTCTAGGATGCTGATCTGGCAATCCCTCATTGGTCGAGGTAGGTTGACTTCCTCTGATTCCGGGATCTTCTGCCTTTAGAGCTGGCTTTTGAATTCGTAGCTGGACTGTCTCGAAGTGGAGTCTTCAGAGATAGTTCCTTTGTTCTGTACAGCTGTACCGGCTGTGTTTTGAACTCAGCTCGAATTCTCTTCAGCTTGATCAGGCTCTGCTGGATCACTCAGCTGAAGGTTGACGCCTGCTGTCTTTTGCTAGCTGACTTCCAGCTGTGAACACAGCTGGGTCGACTGCTGTCTTCCGCTTCCTTAACCTGTAAACCTAGAACATCTAAGGCTCAAACAGGCGAGCTGGAAAACACTATTTAGGTTGACGCGATCATCTATTCGGTTGGAGAATCAGTTGGGTTTTGGTATCAAATCGAAACCTTATAATTTTCCCAACAATGTTTCGACTTAAATCGGGGAAGATGTTGACCAAGTGGGAAGGTCCTTATGAAATCCAAGATCAGTACCCAAATGGAGATGTTCAGATAAAGGATCTCAAGACATGGAAGATTTTCAAGGTCAATAGACTGTGAGTAAAGGCCTATCTTGGGCAACAGACGGATATTGGGGAGTCATCTAGACCTCCTGACATAGAAAAGTTCTGAACCAGCAAATGAGGAGTCGTGCCCACGACGTTAACCAAGGCGCTGACCAGGAGGCAACCTGGTATTATCTTTTCTTTTTATTTTTATTTATTTTTATTTAACTTTACTTTGAGTTTTTATTATTTATAATTTATTTAATCCCTAGATTAGGTAGTATTTTTGTAGAAGGGATGGTTTGTTCATGATGTGTAGGCATTTGGGAAAAAGAGCAAGATTGGAATGGAAATCAAAAGCGAAGGCAATACCACCAACAAGGCCTTCTTGCCCAAAATCGTTGACTAGGGCAAGAGGAAGTCTGCTACCTCTGGACTGACATCTAGGGCAGCAGCCTGGGCTAACTGAAGGAGATTGTTGTCGCACACAAGTAGTTTCATACTTGCTCGACGAGTCACATGAAGTGAGCAAGACATGCATACAACACTTCTGTTCCAAGAACTATAAGTGTTGGGGCAGGATGTACACCTGCCTTACCCAAGAAGCAAGGAGGCGCGAACCTTGGATCTTGGCCAGAATAGAAGGAGTGGAGCAACACATATGGTGACCGTCCAAGCCACTCATTTTGCCCGCAACACGTATTTTACCCACGACACACACTACAAAAAAATGTGGTTCTAATGACAGAAAATTCTGTCGCTAAAGATGCCTAACGACAAAACACGGTCGACGCGAAATCACTCGTCGCTAAGACAACTAACGACAGAATTTCAACTCCGTCGTTGTAACGCCCCAATTTATTTAAATAAAAAGGAACATTATTATTGAAAACTTAATAAAATATTTAACTCAAAAATACAGCGAAAAATAAAATAATATAAAATGTCCAACTGAAAATATAAACCCTAGGTTTTATTCTTAATATTTCTTAATAATTGACCATCCTCACGCGCCACGCCGATCATCGCCCGAGTCCTCTCCTGAAAAAGATATAGTTTTGGGGTGAGCACTATAAACTCAGTGGGGAGCATTTATCCAAATTATATAAGTTACAACAATAAAATACATGGAAAAATTGTAAACTTTAATCACATTGCCCGGAAGCAATGTTTAACTGTCTGATATCCCGAAGGCTAACTGCTAGCCCGAAGGCTTTAACTTTACTGTCTCGTAGCCCGGAGGCTATAACTGCTTAATCTCAAATAGCCCAAAGGCTAACTTCTTTTAATGAATTAGCCCGAAGGCTCTGCCTGCATATCACACGTATAAATTGTGTAAAATATATAATAAGGATAAATATTAAATGCAACTTTAAACCCCACCTTAACCTTCTTGACTCCTGACTTGGAAAAACTTGCAAATTAACTAATTAAGTCCTGCGAGCCGATCCTATAAATGATTATGGAATAATAAAATGCATGAAATCCAACGAATTGATATTAATTAATTGACTATTACACAATCGCATTAATTCACTCTATATAGTAATAGTATAAGTTTAAAAACAAGTTAATAAAAACATGTGTTCATCAAACTTATGAGTGCTTTATGTAATACACACACACGCACGTATATTTATATATATATAAAATCTTAATCTATCAACTATAACCAAAATCTGACAACTTTTAATAATAATAAAAAAATAATCTCACAGCCATTAATACACACTGATGGACACATTAGTTCTATACACACATTTACATACATATGGAAATTCTAAGCAGAAAGACAATGAAACGAAAATCATATTGAAACCATAATTATTGAATAATACATAACCTCCTAAATTTCTTTCCTTTCGGCAGAAGAGAAGATCAAGAACATACAAAACACATGGCATCAGAGTTACGATAAAAAGAATGAGCAGGACTCGATTTTTTTTCTTTTGGCAGAGACAGCAGCCGTCCGCCGGCGGTGGGAGCTGCTGCGCGATGCCGGATTTTTACGAAGAGGATAAAAATGAGATGGAAAGAGAAATACCTCTATAAGCTTGAAATCCGAAATTATTTGTCGAAAAAGTTTTGTGTGCGTGAGGAGGAAAAAAAATGAAATATACCTCCTTTTATACTTGAGAAATCACGTAGAAAGGATATACACAAATCTCCGAATAATTACTCTCCAAGAAAGCTTAAATCGCAGAGGTTAAGGAAGATTTGAATAGATATACTTATTTTAATAATTTTCTAAGAATCCTATTAGTACATGAAAACTTGAATGAAAAATCCTTTACAATTATCACCTTCGATTTATTCTATAAGGTCAAACTAAAATACGTGTTTTTCATAGCATTTGAACTTTATCTCTGTTAATAAGATTAACACCAATATATGTATATATATATATATATATATATAATTTTCTGAATGATAAGTTCCCTACGAGATTATCCTTACTCCCGTACAGCAAAGCAAATCCTAATAATATCAGCAAACAAGTTTAATTACTTCTTATTCTCCAAGAATAAAATAATAATAGAATTAAAATAGCACTTAAAAGAAAATGGAAGTCTTGACTCTAAAAAAATGCATTAATTTTCTTTGGACTCAAATCATAAATATTTTGGGCCATACAAATTAAATAAATATATAATCATGCTTATGGTCATGCAATAACTCTAGGCGCGACTTATAAAACTTAAATAAGTAATTGCAATAAAAATATAATATAAACTTTTTAAGAAGAAAAAAGCAAAATAAATTTCGGGTTGCTACATCCTCCCCTTCTAAAAAAAATTCGTCCTCGAAATTACTTACCTTAGTCTAGGAAGTTGGGATACTTAGTTCTATTATCCTCTTCTTTTTCCCATGTGGCCTCATTCTTATCCTGTCTACTCCACTAGACTTTGACTAGAGGAATCTCCTTATTCCTAAGCACATGAACCTTCCTATCCAAAATCGATATAGGATGCTCCTCATAGGACAAATCCTTATCCAACTCTAGCTCGACGTTGTTCATGATGTTGCTCAGACCGTGAACGTACTTCCTCAAAGATGAAATATGGAACACATTATGTATCGATGTTAAGCTGGGTGGAAGTGCTAGACGATATGCTAACTCTCCAACTCTATCGAGTATCTCGTAAGGCCCGATATAACGAGGTCTCAATTTACCGCCTTTGCCTATTCGAAACACTCCCTTCATCGGTGATAACCTTAGAAAAACTTTGTCACCTACTTTAAAATGAAAATCTCTCCTCTTTAATTCGGCATATGACTTCTGCCGATCTTGAGCTACTTTAAGGCAATCACGAATTTTACTAATTACTGCTACCGTCTCTTCCACTATCTCCGGTCCTAGAACTCATTTTTCACCGACTTCGTACCAATGCAGTGGCGACCGACACTTCCTCCCATACAGAGCTTCATACGGGGCCATGCCAAGAGACGCGTGGTAACTATTATTGTAAGCAAATTCCACCAATGGCAATTGCTTCTCCCAATTTTCTCCAAAATCCACAACACAAGCTCTCAACATGTCTTCAAGGGTCTGAATGGTCCTCTCTGATTGCCCGTCCGATTGTGGGTGATACGCCGTGCTGAAAATTAGCTTAGTACCCATGGCTTCTTGTAGACTTTTCCAAAAGTTCGAGGTGAATCTTGTGTCACGATCCGACACAATGCAAGCTGGCACTCCGTGTAGTCGCACAATTTCCTGAACATAAATTTGTGCTAGCCTCTCCATGCTGTACGTCATCTTCACATGAATGAAGTGAGCAGTTTTGTTGAGACGGTCAACGATAACCCAAATCGCGTGATTTCCTTTGATTGTTCTTGGCAATCCAACCACAAAGTCCATTGTAATCTTCTCCCACTTCCATTCTGGAATTTCGAGTGGTTTTAGCAAACCCATGGGTCGTTGATGCTCCGCCTTCACTAGTTGACAAGTCATGCATCTTTCAACATAGTCACCAATCGACTTCTTCATATTCCTCCACCAAAAAGACTTCTTCAAGTCTTGGTACATCTTGGTTCCTCCAGGATGAATGGAGTAAGGCGTGTTGTGAGCTTCCTCCAAAATCTTTCTTCTCAGATCCTCATTCTTCGGTATGCAAATTCTTTCTTCAAAGATCAAATCCTTTGATGTCGCCTTTCAAAGCCCGTTTTCTTAATTTGCACAAAAACTCATCACTTTGTTGTGCTTGCTTAATTTTCTCTTGGAGCGTTGGTTGAACATTTAAGGCTGCAATAACCGATGTTGTGTTCTTCGAAACTGGCACCACATCGATTCTTAAGTTAGAAAAATCTTGAATCATTAAAGAATTGTGGATAGCTGACAAACCTCCCTTTCTGCTAAGTGCGTCGGCTACCACGTTCGCCTTTCCTGGATGGTAGTGGATCGTACAGTCGTAGTCTTTCACCAATTCGAACCACCTTCTTTGCCTCATATTGAGCTCCTTTTGGGTAAACAAGTACTTTAAACTCTTGTGGTCCGAGTAGATCTCACATTTTCCTCCATAAAGGTAATGTCGCCAGATCTTTAGAGCGTGTACGACCGTAGCTAAATCCAAATCGTGAGTAGGGTAATTTTCTCATGCTCCTTCAATTTCCTTGATGCATAGGCCACCACTTTGCCATGTTGCATCAACACACATCCAAGTCCTTGTATCGAAGCATCGCAGTAGAGGACAAAACCCCCTGTGCCTTCCGGAATTGTTAGAACTGGAGCTGTTGTTAATCTTTGCTTTAACTCTTGGAAGCTCTTGTCACATTTCTCGTCCCAAACGAACAAGATCCCCTTCCTTGTAAGTCGGTTCATTGGGCCAGCTATATTTGAGAAGCCTTTGATGAAACGTCGGTAGTAGCCAGCAAGGCCTAAGAAACTCCGAACTTCACTTGCATTCTTGGGCGGCGTCCAGTTGCTGACAGCTTCAACTTTAGATAGGTCGACCTCGATTCCTTGGGCCGAAACCACGTGTCCGAGAAACACAACTCGGTCCAACCAAAACTTGCACTTCTTGAACTTGGCATACAACTTCTCTCTTTGAAGCGTCTCCAACACCAAGCGTAGATGCTCATCATGTTGTGTCTTGTTCCTCGAATACACAAGGATGTCATCAATGAAGACAATGACAAACTTGTCTAAGTACGGGTGGAATACCCTGTTCATCAGATCCATGAACACAGCTGGTGCATTGGTTAATCCAAACGGCATCACAATGAATTCGTAATGTCCGTATCTCGTTCGGAAAGCTGTTTTAGAAATATCCGCCTCCTTGACCTTCAGCTGATGATAACCGGATCGTAAGTCGATCTTTGAAAATACTCCAGCTTCTTTCAATTGATCAAAAAGATCCTCAATCCTGGGAAACGGATACTTGTTCTTAATGGTGAGCTTGTTGAGCTCTCGGTAATCAATGCACATCCTCATCGTCTCGTCCTTCTTTTTGACAAAAAGAACCGGTGCACCCTAAGGTGACACTTTCGGACGAATGAAACCCTTATCTAAAAGCTCTTGGATCTGAATCTTCAGTTCTTCTAATTCTAGCGGCGCCATTCTGTACGGTACCTTAGAAATAGGCGTTGCACCCGGAAGCAAGCCAATGGTGAATTCAACTTGTCGGTCTGGTGGAACTCCAGTCACGTCCTCTGGAAAAACCTCCGAATAATCTCTGACTATGGGAATATCCTCCATCTTCAAATCAGGGGGTGTGGTGCTTACCACGTTAACGAGGAAAGCTTGACAGTTCTTCTTCCTCATCATCTTGACAACTTTCAAGACAGAAATGATGTGAGGGCCTCTCCTTGTCTTGCTGTCTCGAAAAGTGAATTGTTTTTCCTTAGGGCGTTGGAAAATCACTTCTCGCTCACGTCATTTGATGACCGCATGGTTTTTACTTAGCCAATCCATACCAAGGATACATCGAAATCCTTCATCTCCAGAACGAAAAGTTCGGCTTCAATTGATCTCTCCCCTATTACTATATTCACACCGCTGACAAAACGATCTATTTCTACATTTTCCCCAGATGGAATGCTCACCCTTAGGGGTTGAGCCTCTTCATTGCATCTCATATCAACTTTATCATAAAACCTTTTGGCAATAAACTATCTAGACACTACTCTCTCTTGCACTTCTTGTTGGGGGTCGTTGTCTTGCAATCTCTCGCATAAATGTCATGTTTTCATTCTTCTATAACGTCTAGAATGAATTTCTCAAAATCTATGATCTTTTCCCGTCCAAAATCACGACAATGTCGTCCCTAACTTCCAAAACCATCTCATCTCATTCTAGCTGTTTTGAGTGGTCTAACCATCTAAATATTTCGAGGACATGAAAGAGTATAACTTTTGGTGAGATAACTTCATAAAATAAAATAATCAAATGAAAACTTTGTACCTTTTTCTCGGAGCGATGCGGCGGTGCGATGATGGTCTTAACTTTTATTACTAAAAATTAGTTTCATCTTTAATTACTTATAACAAGTCTACAAGATTGTAGACCTGCTCTGATACCACACTGTAACGCCCCAATTTATTTAAATAAAAAGGAATATTATTATTGAAAACTTAATAAAATATTTAACTCAAAAATACAGCGGAAAATAAAATAATATAAAATGTCCAACTGAAAATATAAACCCTAGGATTTATTCTTAATATTTCTTAATAATTGACCATCCTCACGCGCCACGCCGATTATCGCCCGAGTCATCTCCTGAAAAAGATATAGTTTTGGGGTGAGCACTATAAACTCAGTGGGGAGCATTTACCCAAATTATATAAGTTACAACAATAAAATACATGGAAAAACTGTAAACTTTAATCACATTGCCCGGAAGTAATGTTTAACTGTCTGATAGCCCGAAGGCTTAACTGCTAGCCCGAAGGCTTTAACTTTACTGTCCCGTAGCCCGGAGGCTATAACTGCTTAATCTCAAATAGCCCAAAGGCTAACTTCTTTTACTGAATTAGCCCGAAGGCTCTGCCTGCATATCACACGTATAAATTGTGCAAAATATATAATAAGGATAAATATTAAATGCAACTTTAAACCCCACCTTAACCTTCTTGACTCCTGACTTGGAAAAACTTGCAAATTAACTAATTAAGTCCTGCGCGCCGTTCCTATAAATGATTATGGAATATAAAAATGCATGAAATCCAACGAATCGATATTAATTAATTGACTATTACACAATCGTATTAATTCACTCTATATAGTAATAGTATAAGTTTAAAAACAAGTTAATAAAAACATGTGTTCATCAAACTTATGAGTGCTTTATATAATACACACACACGCACGTATATTTATATATATATAAAAGCTTAATCTATCCACTATAATCAAAATCTGACAACTTTTAATAATAATAAAAAAAACAATCTCACAGCCATTAATACACACTGATGGACACATTAGTTCTATACACACATTTACATACATATGGAAATTCTAAGCAGAAAGACAATGAAACGAAAATCATATTGAAACCATAATTATTGAATAATACATAACCTCCTAAATTTCTTTCCTTTCGGCAGAAGAGAAGATCAAGAACATACAAAACACATGGCATCAGAGTTACGATAAAAAGAATGAGCAGGACTCGATTTTTTTTCTTTTGGCAGAGACAGCAGCCGTCCGCCGGCGGTGGGAGCTGCTGCGCGATGCCGGATTTTTACGAAGAGGATAAAAACGAGATGGAAAGAGAAATATCTCTATAAGCTTGAAATCCGAAATTATATGTCGAAAAAGTTTTGTGTGCGTGAGGAGGAAAAAAAATGAAATATACCTCCTTTTATACTTGAGAAATCACGTAGAAAGGATATACACAAATCTCCGAATAATTACTCTCCAAGAAAGCTTAAATCGCAGAGGTTAAGGAAGATTTGAATAGATATACTTATTTTAATAATTTTCTAAGAATCCTATTAGTACATGAAAACTTGAATGAAAAATCCTTTACAATTATCACCTTCGATTTATTCTATAAGGTCAAACTAAAATACGTGTTTTTCATAGCATTTGAACTTTATCTCTGTAAATAAGATTAACACCAATATATATATATATAGAGCGCGGATCAAATAAGAACACTTTCTTAGGTGAGAAGTAAGAACAAATCTGGACCCTTGATTTTTGTTGATCTACGGTCCAGATTTACCGTGCATTTAATTACCCAAATTTATGCATTTAAATGCTAATGCATTAAATTATTGTAGTTTATGCATTAAAATATTTATGCATTTAGTTTCTGCATTTTATGCATCTCCGATGTAATAAAAATGCATTGTTCTTACGTTCTTATATAAAATGTGTTCTTACCAGATCCGCTCCCTATATAGATATATAAATATATATATATATATAATTTTCTAAATGATAAGTTCCCTACGAGATTATCCTTACTCCCGTGCAGCAAAGCAAATCCTAATAATATCAGCAAACAAGTTAAATTACTCCTTATTCTCCAAAAATAAAATAATAATAGAATAAAATAGCACTTAAAATAAAATGGAAGTCTTGACTCTAAAAAAAATGCATTAATTTTCTTTGGACTCAAATCATAAATATTTTGGGCCATACAAATTAAATAAATATATAATCATGCTTATGCTCATGCAATAACTCTAGGCGCGACTTATAAGACTTAAATAAGTAATTGCAATAAAAATATAATATAAACTTTTTAAGAAGAAAAAAGCAAAATAAATTTCGGGTTGCTACAGTCACTAACGTGACGACGGAATTAATGACGGAATAGTCGTCGTTGACCCTGCATCACAGATTTCGTCGTCAACGGACTTGGCGATGGAAATAGCGACGGAAGTAATTTCGTCGCTAGGTTTGGTTTATTTTGGAAACGGATTGGCGACGTAATTTCCGTCGCTAATAGCGACAGAATCCATTCCGTCGTTAATTCTGGATTTGTCACGACGGAAGTTCCGTCGCTATTCCGTCGTTAAGTCTCGGACAGTGGGCAGTGTGATGCTCTGTTTTTTCTGTTCCCTTAAACAACAAACAAACACCAATTTCAAATCCAACAAATCACATAAATATGAACCTAAAACACAATATTAAAACTTAATCAAACACTAATTCATTGTTAAATTTCATAAAAAAACATTCAACATTCAACATTAACATAACAGTTATGTCTAAATAAAAAAAACATCTAATGTCAACAACTATAGAGTTTTCAAGCAAGCAACTAGATGTATCAAATATTTCCTGGAGGTGTCTAATCTGATCTGAAGTGCGGGTGAAGTGCATCAAGTCGATCCTGTGTGGCTTTAAGCATGGCCGCCATTTGACTCATCATTTCATTTTGCCTCTCGTTATCCGCTGCAAGTTTTACTATCTGCTCATGTATCGCTGTCATTGATGCGGAGCACTGAGGCTCATTTCCAACACTTGAAGAAGAAGATCCATCGAGGGTGTGTGCCATATAACCTGCAGAAAACAGTCTCCTCCTAGAATCTAGGCCTCCAGTAGCTTCAATGTAAACTTTAGACCTATCTACTGTTGGTACCTCAGCCGTGTCGAGATCGGGCTGACTCAAAGTCTGAATCCTCTCCTCCATCCTCATCTACATCCATAAAATTATTGATAATTAATAAGTTTAATTGTGAAATATAAATGATAGTTATTAAAACTAATCAAACTTACCGCAATACGGCGAGCCTTCGTGTCTGTATAGTCGCCGTTCTTAGTCATGTGCAATCTTTCAAACACATCAGGAGCGAAAACTTACTATCTCAATAGCATATACAGAAAGAAACACAAAATTAGTAATAACTACAATAATGTAATAATATTAATTAAACTCAAGTATTTGTAGAAAACTTACTATCTCAATAGCATACTGTAAAGCACATTTTGAGCCTCCTTTGTGCTTTGAAATTCCAGTTCCCGGTCCTTTAGGCTCAGACAGTCGATTACGTCGTGCTTTTTCTGACTTTGCTATGACTTCAGGACTGTCCCAATATGCTAGCCAACTATCCCACGCAGCTGGAGGAATCCATTCAGGCCTCCCTATTTCTGGATCATTTCTTCCAGCCTTCGCCGCATGTATAAAGTCTCTGTACCTTCTCGCCGCTCTGGCGTCCCAACTTTTGCGCACCCTAGCCTCATTCTCGGGTCTCCAAGAGAACGTTTTCTGCAAACAATTAGATAATTAGATCAATCATTGACGATTTGCAAACAATTATTACAAGTTAAAAATTAGATAATAAATAATTATTTACCTTGAATTCTTCAAAGTAAGAATTCTTAAGAGCTACAGGCACTAATTTCCAACTATACCCTGTTGGATTTGGAAATTTCTCAAAATTATTCCAAATCGTCTCTGAGACTTTCCCACTCGGTAGCGTTGTGTTTGTGCTACAATTGTTAGTGAAATGATATACAAAATGTCATTAAATTAATAAATAATGATCATGATGACAACAACAACAACAACAAGAATAATAATAACAAGAATAATAATAATAATAATAATAATAATAATAATAATAATAATAATAATAATAATAATAATAATAATAATAATAATAATAATAAATAATAATAATAATAATAATAATAATAATAATAATAATAATAATAATAATAATAATAAAGATGCATAAATTGAAAAACTTACTTTTCATGTAGCCTTAATGGATAACGACCATCAGCCCCTGGTGCGCTCGATCCTGCATCACCGACTCCTTGATCTCCTGTCTCACTACGTGCCAAGTCCTCTGATGAGGACCGTGGAGCGTCACCAGCCGGTGGCTTGGATGACGCACCTCTACTGCCAACCAAACGAGAAACCATAGCACTTCGAGAAGCCATCTGAAATTACAATAACATTATACTTGATTAGAATTTACAATCAAATAAATAACAATTTAATGTAAAATGTATAAATATAGGAAACAATCACCTATATCTCTAATCATCATCAGAACAAACATTATCATCATCATCATCATCATCATCATCATCATCATCATCAGTAGTTATATCTTCACCCTCACCATCCTCGTTCTCTTCATCTACTTCATCATCGACATCTTCAATGTCGATCTGACCACCATTGGGATGAATTGAACTTGTGTCATCATCTATATCAATTGGATTGGTTATATGAACGAATTCATCTTCTTGAAATGCATTAGATACTATTTCAGATGAAACTTCTACATTAGATCTAGCTTTGACTTTGCAAACTTCCAACCAATCCTTTCTAGAACGATTCAAACTGGGGTAAGAGCAATAGTATACTTGTATTGCTTGATTTGCAAGAACGAATGGATCATATTTGGAGAGTCAGCGTGTGTGGTTTATAGAAACCAACTTAAAATCTGGATGAACTGATGTCCCAGATGGTGAAGGGTCAAACCATTCGCACTTGAACAATGTCGTAATTTTTAATGGATAACCATTCGCACTTGTATTTTGTGTTATCACACTTTGTACACGGACACTTAATCTTGTCACCTTGCATGAAGAGTGGTTTGCTACTTGCAAATTCAATGAAACTAGAAAGTCCATTTTTGAAGTTAGGACTTAAACCATCTGTTCCATCAAACCGTCTGTACATCCATTCACGATTCGGATCGGTCATTTTCTTAATTCCTAATAAAAACATATAGAACTTGGTTCAAATCAAAAAAATTTGTAGCTACTTGAATCGAACAAAATTTCGACAGCATAACCCCACTATCCTAACTACCAAGTGCTCGACTCTACCAGCTATGTTAACCATATTGGTTTTAAATGACTACGTCTACCCGACCCCCCAATATTAAAGCAATTCAAAATAAGTAATTAAATCGAAATCATCAAAGAGAAACTTGGTTAAATCAAATAAATTGATTTGTTGGGAGACGATCCTTAAGATGTAATTAATTTCTATCCCAAAGGGAGAAGATCCTTAAGAAATTAATTACATCTATCCCAAATTATATAATATATATAGGTGTTGTACAACAAGCAAATTAATAGTACAAGAACATAAATAATAAGATCTTGCAGAAAACGTTCGATGAGTATAATAGCAAGAGCAAAGATGTTACGATGAACATCGCCTTGCTTCAAGAGACTGCAAGTTGTGAAGCTGGCAGTTGCGGGAAAAGCTTTAAAGTTAATGAAAGAAGAAAAGAAAGTTGAAGTTTTTACAGCAGTTTACAAAGCATATTTGCATTGCCCAAAATGTGCACATGACATTCAAACGCCTCTCTTAAAAATCCCAGGTAATAAATATTTCCTAATTTTTATTTTTCTTATCTATCTCTCTGTTTTAATCGGCAAGTTTGTTATTTGATCTGTATATATAATGTAATTTTTGTAATAAAGCATCAAATATTTTTTAATATTAATATATTCTTATTCCTTATATATATGCATTTATTATTTTGGAATTAATAGTTGGATATAGAAATAGATGGAAATTTTGGAGCCCAAAAAATATTAAGAATATAACCATCCTTTTAAATTGAATTAATGTGAATTAATCCGTATAGTATCACTCAAAATTGTTGTGTTGGCTTCCGTAAATATTTTTGCATGTATATATGTGGTTTTTGATTTACTAAAATATAATTTAAGTTCCACAAACACCAATAAAATAGTTATCAATATTAATCATGATTAATCAATCAGGAGTTCATAAAGTTGATGCAAAATTAATTAATAGAGCTATGGGAAAACGGCACAATAGTCGATCGGGCTAATCTAAGCTCACTAAATTGGCGATAGAGAGACGGTGAGACATGGACAAAAAACGACAGTGAGAAATACATAGAGAGAGAAAAGGACAGTGAGAGAGAGAGAGGGGACTGACCAATGACGTCGGCAAGATACGGTTGGGTTGCATGAACAGTAACGGCAGCCGAAGACGAACGAGAACGGACGGAGCTGCCAGAGTTAACGAGAGAGAGAGAGAGAGACGGTGAAATAGAGACAGAGACTGACAGAGAGAGAAAAAGAGAGAGAGACTGACCTGACAGCGACAGACGGAGCGACGACGGCGGCCGGAGCAGCAGTGGCGGCGACGGCAGACTGAGCGGTAGAGTTGTCAACTAGGCCGGGCCGGCCCAGCCCAGCCCGGCCCAAGCCCGGTATGGGCCAGCCCAGGACCGGCCCAATTGAGCAAGTGGTTTAGTTGGGCCGGGTTTATACTTAGATCTGGGCCTCATTTGGGCCTTTTCTCTGACCCAAGACCGGCCCAGGCCCAAGCCCTCTTGAAGCCCGGCCCAGGACCAGGCCCATTTCAAGCCCGAACCAAGCCCAGGACCGGCCCAGGACCGGCCCAAGCCCGCCTAATGCTGTTTTATTAATATATATATATATATATATATATATATATATATATATAGGTCATACAATTATACAAGACTATATTATTTGATGCTCAATAAATATATTTTTAGCTTCTAGAGTAATTGAAATGAAATTGTCATCTTTAATTTATATGCAGTGTATTTTTTACTTTTCTCTTAATTGTGCTATAATTATCTAATCCTTTTAGTTTTTCAAGTTCCAATCTTCAATTATACGTACAAATTCAAATCACTTTTAGTTTTTCAAATTCAAATTAAAGTTACAATACAAGAAAAAATCA
This sequence comes from Agastache rugosa, assembly GCA_031470985.1. Lineage (NCBI taxonomy): Eukaryota > Viridiplantae > Streptophyta > Magnoliopsida > Lamiales > Lamiaceae > Agastache > Agastache rugosa. The sequence goes on along the minus strand of CM062601.1, from coordinate 30,454,118 downwards.
AATTAAAGTTACAATACAAGAAATCAGTATGAAGATCACATGTATAACCCACTTGGCCCATTCGAAGCCCGGCCCATCTGAGGCCCGTCAAAACCGGCCCATTTGAAGCCCGGACAGGACCGGTTCAAGCTCAGTATAAACATGGGCTTCAGACGGGCTGGGTCGTATATTTTATAAAAAGCCCGGCCCAGGCCCGACCCATTTCAAACTAGGGCCTGGGCCGTGCCGGGGCCTACCACTTTATGGGCCTACCCGGGCCTGGGCCGGCCCGGCCCAGTTGACACCTCTACTGAGCGGCAATGGCGGGCGAGAGGAGCGACGGGATGGAGAAGTAGTGAGTGAGAGAGAGCTGTGGACAGCAGCCCGGAGCTACAACGGCTCCAAGCGAAGACGCCGGCCAACGTTTGGCCGGAGAGACGACGGAAGCAGAAGAAGCGCGACGACGACGGAACGATTTGGGGATTTGGGGGTTAGGGCTAAAGTGAACGAGAAAGAACAGATATCTGGAAAAAAATTAAAGCTAACGACGGAAACCATCCGTCACTATTCCGTCGTTAGCTCACGAAAAATAAAATTTAAAATCATTAATAAATCTAACGATGGAACAAATTCCGTCGTAAAATTAAAATTAAAATAATAAAATTATATTTTAATATTAACGACGGAATTTTCCGTCGTTAAACGAAATATTTATGTCGCAGCCCGAACCTCGATATTAAATGTCAAGGCCGGTAGGTCCCACGACTTACACAATTTATAATTAACAAAAGAATAAAGATAGCGATCCGGCTATCGTTGGAATAACAAAGGGCATTCATAATCAATAAAGTTCAAAAATTCTGAATAATCACGACATGCATAACTCAAGATTAACGAGACGATCAACAGATTTCAATAACGACATACATATCGAATAACTTAACTCAAATCACTCGAAATTAAAAGACCTGATCAACCAAATAATTAATAGTGACCAAGAAGTTAACATGTTGGAAATAAATAGACCTGATCAACCAAATAATCGACATTGATCAAGAAGATGACGAGTTGACTTGAGGATCAAGAAAGCATGACAAGGAAAAACTGTTTCGAGTTCGACAAAGCTTCATGGAACAGATGATTAACCTTTATACATATCAAGACTAGGTTTCAAGCAAACTTTGACAAAAAGAGTTCGACTATCAAAACATAGTTCGACTCTAGGGTTTAAACGACTTCATCATAGTTTAATTCTAGAATTCAGAATTTAAAACACCATTATAGTATAATAAAACATCTCAACATGGCAGCGGAATACGAGAGATTATATGTATGACAACATATAATCTAGGCTCTTTATTTATCAAAATATTAACAACAACCGACGTCCATCCAGCTCTCGTCATCTACATCCCTGCTAACCTGCACGTTTTAGAAATAACATGCAGGGCTGAGTACTACGTACTCAGTGAACACATGCCGAAAACATTTGAAAACTTTGCTGAATACAGCTATATATGAAAACTTGCCAGAAACATAATACGAGGATTTTCTGAAAAACAACTCGTAAAATGATAAAAATACTTTCTTTTCAAAACTCATTTGTCTGCAGACAATTATAATAGTATGAACCATATCTACAATAAATAATGGTGATGAGAAAGAGGCCTCTTTCTCAATCACTTGTAATCGGCATATCAACGAAAGACTCACGGTTACGTATAACCGGTCTATCAAAGAAATGCGCACGATTACCAATGTGTACACAGATTCCACCTTGCGTGGAACCGAATTCGTCTTTCTGAAGTAGATGGTAACATACTTAAACATTTTTAAAATCATTTGGCAAGTATCAAAGCTTTGTAAAACATACGATATCATGTTTTTCACATATTTTAGTTTAGAAAGCCCACCTGATAAACTTAAGCTTTACTTTAAATTCTAGCGCTTGTAATCCTTTTACTTCACGTTTCTGCTCCCGCTTCCGATTGCTCCTTTAAATCGAAACGGAATAACGATTTTAGAATGAGAGCTTCTATCGACTAACGACTTCGATAATCTTAACGTAATTCTATTCGAATTTCTACGCCGTAACTCGACGAAATTCGAGAATTCCTATCTTAACTTTTCAAACGTTCTTAATCTATCTTAATCTATCTAAATTCCTCATTAAGCATCAACATCAATCAAATCTCATACAACATTAACGTTTATAAATTACTATTCATCATAACCGACTAAATCGATTTTAATCCGTCTAACGGATTCAGAAAATTCCTAAATTAATTTCACGCACTTATTTCATCATATCAAACATAATTATACTTTAAATACACACATTAACTTAATTAAACATATAACTCCCAAATCGGGAAAATCAACCAAAAATAGAAAATCTTTATTACTTTGAATTAAATTTCCAGAAAATCATATAACACTTAATTTTTATTAAGAAGTTCATAAATGCAATTAATTTCTTAATTAAAAATTAATTTATATTTTATTTATTTATTTTAAATTTTCGGTTATATTAAAACTAATATTTCTTTAATTATTTTCTCTTCTTTTTAATTCCTAATATACTTAATTATCATCTTAAGCTTATTTCTTCATTTAATTTCATTCAATTAAGTATGAATCTTCCAACCCTAATTTAAGAACCCTAATTCGATTTTCTAGGGTTTCTAGGGTTAATCATGCTTTTAATTCACTAACTCTTGATTCTATTTTCTTCATTAACATCATATATCTTTAATTGAATCATCAAATCCATCATATAACATTACATTATCAAACCCTAATTTATATCCTTATTTAATCGATTATTTTCACAAAATGAAATTGGTTGGAAATTTTTACTCACTTCCAACATGAAACATTCTTAAAATAACTAACTAAATTCATTTATATCATTAAAACAATCATACAATTCATGCATCAAGTGTTCCTCATTTTCTCCCATTTTCGAAAATTCTCAATTATGATCTAGGGTTTCTCATGCTTAAATTTAATTATATATTTGATCTTTTAAGCTTATTATAAGCACAATTCATGAAGATCAATACATCATACCATGCATGAATTAAAACTTGATATTTTCTTCATGATTTCGAAAATCATGCAACTTAGGGTTAGGGTTTTGATTTTTCTAATTTAATCACACAAATCATCATATAATCATGATATAATCAACATACTATAAGATCAAAATCATCTAAACACTCCTCCATTTCTCCCCAAAAATGTCGAAATATATATACATAACTAGAGTTATTCATGCATCATCTTAAGCTAATAATTGATCATCTAACATCATAAAATCATCATATAAATAATATATGAAGGCATGAACCACATCTACCAATTTCTACAAAATCTAAAAAAAAAATCGACATATATATATATATAAGAAGAGATCTTGAGGAAAAACCTAGTCCTTCTTGATTACTTTGGATGAGGAACAACTTGAACTTGAAAGCTTGAAGGCTTGAAGATTGAAGATCAAAGTTGTGTGTTTGTGTTGAGAGAGAAGAGATCGAGAGAGAGAGAAGAGAGGGTTTGCATCTGCTGCTGCTGTGTTTGTTGTGTGTGTGTGTGTGCGTGTGGTGAGGTAGAGAGAGTGGGATATATGCATGTTACATGCATAGGGTAGGGTAGCCTAGGTCTAATATTTTAATTTAACTTAATTCTTAAGTTTTGATAGTTATTTAATCACTTTCTCGGCTCACTTAATTAACAACGACGAACCTTCCGATAAACTCTTAATTTCTCAACACAGTAATTAAGATTAAGGTTTCACGAACCTTAGATAAAAATTTCACAGAAAGAATCAGAGATTCGAAGCATTTTCAAATCGACCGAAACTAAATTTTTAAGCGATAAATTACGTAAAATTTCACGTAATTAAATTAAATTCTTCTTTTAGTCAATTAATGACTAAACATTTATCATCTATTGATAAATGTAAAAACTTCTTCGTTTCGGATTATCCGAGACGATAAAAATTAATTAAAACTCATTTTTCCGGTAGAATATATCTGCCGGGTAAAATTTTCGGAAAGAAATTTTTTATTTTACTAAAATTCTTGTCTTTCTCATTAGATTAATTATTTTAATTACTTAAGAAAGACGGAATACTACAATTTAAATTTAATTTTTATTAAATAAAACTTACGACGGAATAATTCCGTCGTTAGTATATTTAAAATAAAAAAAATTGAAAAATAAAATACTAACGACGGAATAGTGGCGTCGTTAGATGTAACGACGGAAATTCCGTCGCTAACACCGTCGTTAATTTCACCGCGAAGAATCCCGCCAAAATTCCGTCGTAGTTCCGTCGTTGGTTCTGTCGTTATTTTTGGCCAAGTGTTTCCATCAAAATTCTGTCGTTAGTTGTGATGGATTCGATTCCGTCATTATTCCGGCATTTTTTTGTAGTGACATCCAGGTGTTGTGTCATACTTTCTTCCTGATTATGTTTCCTCCCATTTGTGTTAGTTTAGGTTTTTGATTTTCGTCTTTGTGTCTTGTGTTCTTGAGTCTTTTGTTTTTATTTTCTGTTGTTGGTCGAGAAGGCTTCAGAATTTTCTTCTCATCTTCGTTTGTAAATATGTACATTAATTTGTTGGTCACTATCTCCCCGACTTTGCTAAATGCAAAGTGTGTGGGTGAGGTCGTTGTTAAGTTGTTTTATTGCGTCAGTTTGTTTTGTGAGTGTCTTGCCCACCATTTTACTCACTTTGCCGAAGGCAAAGTGTGTGGGTGGGGGGTTGTTGGTCAAAATATTTTTGGAGCCAGTTGTTGATCAGTATGTTGGCATGATAGGTCGAATTAGGTATGATGATGTATATGTGAGTATGCCGTATGTAGATAGGTAGGACGGAATGAGTTGTTGGGCAACATCTGTGAGGTTTTGAGCTATTGACTGCCATATGCACATGCCGTGTCTAATTTTTTTCTTGTGTGATAATGACCAGTAATACATGTTGATCTAGAACTTGCATGTAACTCTTAGTCAAAGCTTCATATAACTTAGTTGAATTACTTAGATGATTTAGGTGTCTGTTCAATAAGCCCATGGCCAAAATTTCCCTACCTAAGCATTTATCCTTTGTTAGCCCCTTTGAGCTTAAAAATTTTCTTTTTGATTCATTTATAGTAGCCTGGATTTTATGAGCCTTCCCGCTCAAGAACTTAGGTCTAGAAGTAAAGGGATGAAAGGAGAATGTATGGGTAGTAGATGATGGGCAATAACACCTACATTAGGAGGTGTTGATCAGGAAAAAGAAAAATATAAAAAAAAGAAATAAAAAAAGAAGAAGAAAAAAGGGAAAAAGCCGAGAAGAAAAAGAAGAAAAAAAATAATCCTGACAAATAAGTGAGCTAAGCCCGATGTTATGCTTGAGAGGAGTGAGGGATCTAGGGCATACTTAGGGCTGGCAATCGGGTCGGGTTGGGTCGTTATCGGGTCGACCTGATAACGACCCGACCTGTTAAGGTCAAACCCGAATCCAACCTGTTAAGGATTTGCCAAACCCGAACCCGAACCCGACACGAAAGGCTTAAACTCGAACCCGACACGAAAGGCTTAAACTCGAACCCGACACGAACCCGAATTTGACCCGAATTCATTCGGGTTAACACGACCCGTTTACAACCCGAATTGATAAATTATACAAATTTAGTACAGAAAAAAAATCACAACAATAATAATATAGAATCTGCAATTTTACATCACTACTTCAATTTCAAATCCTAGAACTACATACAATCCAAATATCCAACAATACACTCAAAATTAAAATTTAACTTCTAGCTTCAAGGTCTCAAATTGTCACAATTTCACCAATGCATAACATGTTAAGATAATAAAAAAAAATGTTAATTTAGAAAGCAAATTAACTATAAAAATCAAGAAAGCACAACTTTTATAAATGTATAATCTACCTTTCAAGTTTCAAGCTTTTTCAAGCTTTTATAAATGTATAATCTAACTTTTATGTTAAAAAGAATCGTCTGTTTATTTAGCTCTAATAACTCAGATTATTAAGTGTAATAATGAAAAAACTACACTAATCAAATGTTTAATCATTTCTATTTCCAAATCATACCAGGGTAACCATGAATCAGAATCAAATAACTGCTGCTAATTGCCAAGTAACGATACAAATCATACAATTTCAGCCATTCTTCACATATCAATCTGTACAATTCAAACAGGTAATTACACATATCATCTCTCTAACTAATTACTCTTCCCAACTCATTGAATTGAATGACAACAAAATTTAATTGATTAAAACGAAAAGGGAAATGGAGTATTTGAAAACATTGGCTGAATTAAATCAATATCAGAAGAATATATAAGAAATTGGTTGCGCATATAGTGCTGTGTTTCTTTTCTATCCTTTGATTTGCAATTCCGATATTATTAATGTGTACAACGAAATAGAAAATATGATAGCAAAATGAAATAGAAATAAGAATAAATAAATGTTAATTAGAAAATCCGGCAGAAGTTCAACCGGCAAAAAAATACACCCACAGAGTTATACTCGAGCAAGAATCTCACCAACACAGATGTGCGAACCTCAGCTTCGAATAATAAAGATAGCGTCGAAGCGGAAGATGATGAGTCGCGCGTCAGGGATGAGCTAGACGGATTCATACATTGTGAGATGGAGGAACTGAGGAAGAGGAAAGATGTGCCGCTTTGATGAAGGGAAAAGAGGCGATGAATGGCTGAAGGGGAGAGAGGCGCTGAACAGCTGAAGGATTGAAGGTGAAGGTCGCTGAAGAGGAGACCGGGAGAGAGGCGCTTGGAGAGAGGCGGCTGAAGTGTGAAAATGTTTACTGTTTAGTAACCCTAATGATATTATTATATATATATATATATATATATATATATATATATTAACAGGTAACCCGAACCCAACCCGAACCCGATACAAAATTTGCGGGTCCTTATCGGGTTGACCCGATAAGAACCCGAACCCGATAAGGATTGACCCAAATCCATTAATTTTGTGTCGGTTTGTGTCGGGTTATCGTGTCGTGTCAAAAATTGTCAGCCCTAGGCATACTTATTGCCCAAGAACTGAGTTCTTCTTGACATAGCCAGTATCCAAATTTTTTTACCTTTTGCCTTAAGTCACGTTATAACCTAATAAAATCCTAAGGATAAGTAGTTTAACTTTGTTCAAAGAAGTAGAGATATAGAGAGCAGACAAGCCTATAGAAAAACGTTGTGGATCTTGGTCAAGAGTGATACACTGAACCTTATAGACTTGAGAGATGAGTGTTGGTGATGATAACCTTTTTGCCCATTAACTCTATTTTGACCTATCTCATGGCAATACTTGCTTACATTATTCATGTTCTGTTTTAACTAACATGTTGACTTACTGACCAGTTGTGTTTGAGTCTTGGGCAAAATCATATCTGCACACTTGAGGGCAAGTGTGATTCAAGTGTGTGGGTGTGATGAACCCAATTATGTGTTCATATTTCCTTTGTTTTGTCTTTTCTTTTTGTATCTTTATCGAGTCAAAGTGTGTCTAGGAGGACACAAAGTCGAGAGAAAGTGTGCAGTGAAGAACAGGTTGGATGTTGGGCAAATCCGGTGGAAAATCTGTTGTTGAGATGCTGAGATGGCGATACGATGCAAATGGGCAAAGGACTGGAAGCTTGTAGCTGAACAACAACGATAACATCAAGTCTACAAGTCAAGAAGCACCTCCTCATATCCCTTAAGCCAACAGAGAGAGTACTCGGAGAAGTCAGGATCTTGGTTTACATGTGGAGCAGAACAGGATGCAGACATCAAGGGCAAGATGTACGTCGGGAAGCAGCAGCAGGTTTTCTTCTTCTCCAAGAAATATGATAAGGATCGAAGATTTCTTTCCTTATCCTAGCAGATCCGTATCAAGAGAAGATATCTACCAAGAAGGGAAGAAAATCCGCAGCCAATCAAAGAACGAAAGTGGCGGATAAGGAAGGGAAGAGTCCTTGGCCTATAAGAATTCTAACCTAACCCTAATTCCACCACCTATATATATATGGCCGACTTCATTTTGTACTTCATCACTATTAACCACGTTCATATAGTCTTTTATTAGTTCTTAGTTTTAGTTTTCATTTAAGTTTTGAGAATTCTTAGTTTAGATTCATTTTTAGTGTTTTAATTTAGTTTTCTGTTGTTGGCTGTTGCCCAAGATCTACGTTGTTGACTTCGTCGTTGATCAGTTTTCTTTTCAGAATTTATTCAAGTATGTTTTCTTTAATTTCTTTTGTGCTCTTGTTTATAATTATGTCTAGCTAAATTTATTGTTTGGGTTGGAATATATGATGTGATCTTAGTTACTCGTTCTAAACTCGTGAGGTCTAATCGGTTTAAGTTCGTTGCATGATTGTATTCCTGAAATGCTTAGGTCTAATAATTAGTTCTTGATCAAAATGGATAATTGCTTGGCCACCAATTAGATATTGAGATTAAGGCAATAACAGGAATTGGGATACAACTCGAGAGAGTCTCTCGTGCCCAAGAAGGTAGTAAGTGTTGGAGAGTAGTCGGTATCTAATACCTCTTGGCTATCTTGGGATCTTTTGTTCTTAATGCCTTTTGGGTAACATCGTTGCTGAAGTGTCTTCGTGACGTTGTAGATCAAGAGAAGAGATCTTATCTTCTGGTAAAGATCTGTAAAATTGAATAGATATAGGCTTAGAGTATTTGAGTCGTGACTTCGTGACCATAGGGCTTAAATTAATCCTTGCTTAAAACCAAGTAGTAAAATCTTGCAATTGAATATTATTGCACCGATGAACGAGTATGAGTAATTAGGATCATTTATTCGAATCCAATCCATACACCTTTGTTATTTGATATTGTCTTTGTTTAGTTACAGGATATTGAGATACATCTCGACCACAATCCCTTTGTTGAGTACCACCAGAAGAACAAATTACGCCGATTTCCTTGGGTTCGACCCCACTTGCCATAGCTACGCCTTGTTGGGCAAGAGAAGAAATTTATTTGCGCGAAGTGCATAACGACGCCTTCGTCAAAAAATCAAAATCACAATCTATAAAATTGATTATACAAATTCGTGAAAATTAAGACTTACAAGAGAAGAATAATCGCGATGAAATGAAGAAGAGTAATCTCGATGAACAATTGTGATGAACAATCACGAACAAGAATCGCTGATGAAAAAGCACGCAGGAGAAGAAACGAAGAAGAAGACAAATTAACAGGAGAAGAAACACGTAAAGAAGGGGAGAATTTCCTAAATTACTAATTTAGCCCTACTTAATAAAAAAAAGTACGGTAGTTAGTCAACTTATTAAGATTAAATCTCAGCCATACATATTATAGAATTAAAGGTGGGGATTTATTCTTATTTCTTAGGTTAAGTTTGATTCTTATATAATCCTTCTCCAAAATATATATATATATATATATATATATATATATATATATATCATCACCATCATTGTCGCTTGTCGTTGCAACCATCGCTATTGCGCGCCACTATCGAGCACGAAAGTTAAAAAAAGAAGTAAAAATATTGTTTGGTGCATCTCGTTATGCTGTCTGGTGCATCTGATTATTGAACCGTATTAACCATACTTAAGTCAGAAAAGCGGGTTTGACCATGATATTAAGTCATATCTATTAGATCTAGTAGGATGGATGGTTAAGATCTATTCTTATTTCATACTTCTTACTTTAAAATCTATTCTTATATGATCCATCTCCTATATATATATATATATATGGAGTGGATCTGGTAAAAACGCATCTTATATAAGAACGTAAGAACAATGCATTTTTATTACATTGGAAATGCATAAAATGCAAAAACTAAATGCATAAATATTTAAATGCATAAATTACAATAACTTAATGCATTGACATTTAAATGCATAAATTAAGGTAACTAAATGCACGGGTAAATCTAGACCGTAGATCAACAAAAATCAAGGGTCCAGATTTGTTGTTATTTCTCACCTAAAAAAGTGTTCTTATTTGATATGCGCTATATATATATATATATCAAATAGAAATCATCCTTTATGTAGAAACTAAAAACTAATATGAACCCTGGGGGGGAGCGTTTGGTTTGCTTGATAATGAGTGATTGATAATATAATCTCACCTAATCACATGTTTGGTTTGAATGATGAAACTCGTGATGAATAACTATGCCCGTGATCCAATCATTCAAATGGATGATAACTTATCATCCCAAATTTGGGTTGATTATTAATCCTTGTCTAATTCATGATGCAAAATTTCAAAATAATCACACATAAGCACACACACACTGCACACAGTAGCACACACACTCACACACACAGTAGCACACACACTGACATAGTCCTTCAATTATCCTACACCACAATCAAGCAATCCAAACACAAAATTAATAATCTAAATAATCACATCCTACGTTATTCTATCAAATATTATCTATCTCATCCATCAAACCAAACGCCCACTTGATTTATTAGAATTAGTGGTTGAGATTTAATTGCATTGATAAGTTTATTTTGCAGGCGTTAGTTAATGTAGGGATTACTTTGTCTTTTCAATTTTTTTAGTAACGGCGATTTCCTTAATTAAAGGAATTTTATGGACTGTTAGTTTGGGGAGTTTGAACATGGAAGATTTTTATATAGATTTTTTTGGGTATATATTTTATTTTTAAATTTATCTTTTATGATAAATTGTTTTGGGTTTTATATCATTTTGACTTATTTGTCGTTTTGGATTCCATTTTGAATTATTTGTTAATTTATGATTGTATTTTATTTTCGTTTCTCTCTTGTGTTATACTAGTTATAATAATATATTTAAAGTACAAAAAAACGCTGCATAAAATGTGTTTTAATTATCACCACATACAATTTAATTTATTTAAAATATATCCGATTTTTTAAAATATTTTATTCAATTTAATATAGTGCTTTGTCATTATTATAATTATAATTATAATGCTTATACAAACCATTATCTACATAATTCGTCAATTTTTTGGCTTATAATTTCAAATTCATGCTTGTGCATCTAGGATTCGGTATTGGGATAATCATAGCAATTCATTGAAGCTTGAAAATCAATATTTATATGATGATGGTAAAATTGATAAAAGCAATTTACGAATTCCGTAAATTATAATGTTCTTCACAGCTTGTAATAATGTTCTCACATCCTTCACATAAATGCAAAACATTATTTCAAAACATATAATGATATTATTAATGTTTTATTATATCCCATTTAATGTTTTTGAATACTAAATTTGATGCAAGACACGTTATTATCTTTAGATTCACAAAAGACATGCATTATGCATATGAAAAAAAAAAATCTTAATTCCAATCTTTTCATTCATGGACCAGACGTTGAATAATGTATTTATATCCAAGGTAAAAACATAAATCTCGAATTTAGAGATATGGCTTGAGAGAATTACATAATTGTTTTATTTAAGAAATTCATGTGGCCTAAAATACCCTTAATTTCAAAATCGGTAGCTAATTACAACACAATAATAATAAGAAACTATTAATCTTGACCATTGATTGGAACATAATCTATGGTAAAAAAGAGTTTCTAATTTCAACATAAGAAATGGTTTTCACCTAATCCTATCTCTCTCTATATATATATATATACATTTATACTAGAAAAAAAAATTAAAAAATTATAGGGGCACATGCCCCCACCTTGGGGTATATAGATCCGTCTCTGGTGTATGGAACAGTCACCAGGTACATTCTGTGCACTGCTGGAGATTCCATCTTCCCTTACATCATTTAGACTGTACTTGCTGAAGATTCCTCTATCTTCGTCCAATTTATTTGTTTTTGTGTCCAATTTCATTACCTTTGCATATTTCCAAGCGATGAAGGCATTTTTGAGTAACCATCTAGTTTACTTTCCACTGCTATAAAGAGTTATCAACTCATATAGACAAACTTACTTAGGTTCTTTTTTGAAGTTGATGTAGCATTACTATTTGAAAAAAAAAAAGAGATAAATTGTTTGCATCACCTTCAGTTTCTTTGTTATGTGTAATTTCATTCATGTTTCGCCTCACATATTTTGGCATCATAATGTCACGTACTTTGTTACATCAAATACACACCATGTGCATATTTATAATGATAACAAATATAGCGTAGCGAAACACGAGATAATATGAAAATATAATCATTTTATACTCCTGTAATAAAACGCCGATGAGCAAGACTTCTCAAAAGGAATCCAAAATGAACCTTAATTGAAGATTCCCTCAAAATTTCATTAACCAACAATCACTATATCATTCATTAATTGTACTCCCCCGTCCCATTAAGTTTGTCTCGTAACTTTTGGGCATATGTAAATTAAGAATAAGGACAAAAAGATAGAAAGTATGTAGGTCTTACCTCTTTTGAAGAATTAAATATTTTCCCATTTTGAATGACACATCATAAATGAAACATACCAAAAAGGAAATTGGGACAAGCTTAATAGGAGGGAGTGAGTTATTAACATAATCTAACACCATGGTTTTTTTCAACTCTTTGAATTGCATATGTAAGTACATAATTATGCTTGTGAATTTCGTAATGGTTGCATGTTGAATTGTAGCGTGGAGGCATCGTTAAGTCATGAAAAATTAGTTCATGACTATAAATTTCGTTGTTATTCTTGATTTTGGTAATGCTGCACCAAACGAAATTGCGGTGCTATATATTTTAATTTTATCTAGTAAGCAAATGAGATATAATACTCATACTTTTGGAAGGCATCAAATTAAATTTAAACACTTCAGAAACTGTTGCAAATATGATAAAAATAAAGGCAAAAATTTCACGAACGGTCAATGTGGTCCACCATGTTATTTTTTATAAAAAAAAGTAATTAATTAAACACAATTAAAATTTACTAATTTTCAATTAAAATGTATTAATTCTTAATTAGAGTTTATAAATCTTTAATTAGAATTAATTAAATATTAATTAATAAAAAAAGATTTTGCAGGACTGTCCCTCAATATGATTTTGCATGTTACAGTATGTTTCATTTTTTTTTTAAATTATAAGTTTATGTTTGTTTCTAAAAATGTATTCGATATACTTATATATCAAATTAAATTACGTAATATACATGTATATATATGTGGATTATTAAGGTTATTAAGGTTAAAAGAAATGTCATACACTTAGGGCTCGTTTGGTACAAAGTATAAGATAAGACCTGATATATTTGACTGAGATGTCTTATAAATATAAAGAATTAATATTTCATTTGGTATGATGTATTAAATTCTCTGCAACACATAGTAATTATTGTAATTTATTGCTATAATTAGTTGCAGTATTATTTATACCACCTCATAGGTAGTATACATAACAACAAAAGTAAGTATTATTCATACGGGCCCGAACTTTATAAGGGCCATATACTTCATACCAAACAAAATATTAGGGTGTTATAGACATATTATACACCCTAATCACCCCTACCAAACGAGCCCTTATGAAATGCTACAAGAAGACAACTTGGCATCGACATATAATCTGAATTAAATTAAATCAATATTACTATTTACTGCAAGGGCAGGGTCGACCAAATATCATCTTTACATTCTTTATTTAGCCCACACAATCCACAAAATACAAATTTTATTATCTATTGAAGGCTAAAATTAAGTGCTACTACTATTTTTTAAAATAAAAAAAGGCTAAAATTAAGTATTATATTACTCCCTCCGATCCGGATTAGTGTGGTGCGGAGGGTGTGACACATGTTTTAAGAAAAGGCAAGTAAATGTTAGTTGGGTGGAGAAATGAGTTCACATATTTGATTTGTTGTGAAGTATAAAATATTTATCGCAATTAACCTCATTTTTGGAGACGGGGAGTGCTATTTTTTAAAATAAAAAAAGGTTAAAATAAGTACCAGTTTTTCAGATAATCATTTTAAATCTGCAACGGCTGCTCGGCAAATTTCTTCTCGAGTGTATTTGTGTTATATTTTGCCGCCTTCTCTGCGAACTCGCAACAAATTTCTCCAACTTGATACGATAACCCTCGTACTTTCGATTTCTTACTTCCGATTTCGCTTTTTTGTCTGCATTTCCGAATTCACCGGCTGTTTCCAGAGTTGAAGGCGATTTGAGTTTATACACGGCTACACTATCCAATTTCTGCTTCAATCTCAATATTATTCGGACAATCGCTGAATCTTTGATACGATGCTCGTAAACTTTCAGAAATTTCTGTGATTAACTCCTGGTATGTAAGAATACCGAATAGTCATTGGTTAATTGCTTGTTTTTGCCGATTTATTCGACAACGGAGGTTTCAGTTGAGCACCGTGCACGATAAGTCTGAAATTGATGTTTTTTTTTTCCCCCTACAGATTTTGCTTTAGATTATACTGAGGAACAACATTTAATGAGCTTATTGTTTGATTTCCTTTTAATTTTTCGCATATGCGTTGTAATAAGAGAGTTTAACCTTCACGAGTTCTGTGCTTTACTTTGGTAGTGCAGCGACACTAAGTGTTTCCGAGGAAATTTTGTGAATAAAGGAAGATGATGAATTACGCATGATCTTTTGATTATCTTTGAGTTGTTTTTTTTTTTTCATGAGGTTTTCTCCATCTAGGTTTGGTATATTTATTGAATCTGAGACTTTTGTTGTGGTGAAGCATGCTTCTGCTTGTGCTGTCACAGAGGAATTTTAATCGAGTACATTGATTGATGGCAGACCTGTCTGAAGTAACAATCTATTAAACCTCATTGTTTGCTTTAACTAGAAATTGCAAAATGCTTTTCTCTCCAAGTTATACATGATTAAGAATACATTTGTAAGACTAAGTTGACTAGATATTGCTGCACAGCTTTATGCGGCCAGAACACTTAACTATATATGCTTAAGTCTTGAGTAAGTTTTTGGTTTTTTATTGTAACTTTCAGGTTTTCAATAGACTGCAAATTTTAACTCAAAAGAATGCATAGTTGATTAAGTCGCTGAAATGAGATGCAATGCGTGCTGGCGGGAATTGGAAGGGCGGGCCATCACCACCACCTGTGGTCACCTCTTGTGTATCCAAATATGAATGAAATAATTCAACTACTTTTTATACCTATCAAATTCTTCACTTTGGTGTATTTTGTCGGATTTCCTTAATGACTTTTAAAGGCACCGAAGATGCTGGTAAGATCCTCAGTAATAATGGTTCATGCCCCATTTGTGATCAAGTGCTCTCTAGAAGGTATTGATGACAAAGTTAACTTGTTTGTTTTATCTCATGTCTGTCATTTTCAAAGGGATCAGTTCTTTTATAAAATAAAACTATAGTCTTAGCTGTATTGTGATACATCAGAAGTTTTTATCCATCGCGCGTGTCTAATTTGTAGAAAATATTTTTTTTAGTTATCTGTGGAACATATCGTTTTTATTGGTTTGAAATGTCGCCCTTTACTTGTCCAGCATTATGAAGCCAGTGGACATCAATCCAAATGATGAATGGGTCAATGTAAGGAAACTCTCCCAGAAAGACTCTCTCAATTAGTTTATCCTTGTGTGCTGTCAATATAACCTTTCTAAAGTTCTGCAATAGACTCTATTCATTGACATACTACTACTTGTGTCTCCTGCAGATGGTCATGGCTGGAATATCTCCTCAAATATGTATCCTTAAGAAGTCAATCCTTTATTATTTATTATTTGCTTTTTATGTGGTCTAGTGTGTCAAGAGTTATTAAAAGGCCGTTAACCTAGTTCTTCCTGTAAATTTGGTATTCCTTGAACTGTTTTAGCATTTAAGTGTGAATATCGAAGTATAATGTTCTATATTGGGCAAAGAGATTTGGAGATGCAAGTCAAGATGAATAAGGTAATGACCCAGTGTCGGCAGAAATGTGAAGCATTGCAAGAGAAACTTACACAGAAAATGGAGGAAGCATTTGGTGCATACCAGAAAATGACTAAGAGGTGCCAGATGGTAGAGCAAGAGATTGAGAATTTGTCCAAGGATAAATTGGAGCTGCAAGAAAAGTTTTCTGAAAAATGCAGGTTAGTGTACTGCTCTTCTTTATGATATACCCTGCACTCTTCTAGTATCCATGGTTGTGGTCACTAATGAAGATCTTATTATCACTGCCAGGCAAAAGAGGAAACTCGATGAAATGTACGATCAAGCAAGGAATGAAATCGAGTCATTGAAGCGCTCAGCAATTCAGCCAGCAAACAATTTCTTCTCTGGAACAGAACCTGATCTGTTCTCAGATCAAACCAGAAGGTTGGATAACAGAGATTCTATCAGGAAAGGTAAGCCTATTTCATGCCATTTTCAGTGAAAGAAATATTGACAGGAATCTGCACTACTCTGATAGTTACCTACAGACATTTATCTTTACAAGATATAACAAGGTTCTAGCTGATCTCTTGAAAAATACCGATAAAGGTTTAACTATTGCCATAGTCTTCCAAAAGTGCTAGTCCGACTTATTTGTCGCAGATTGGCCAGTTCTCACTCCTGACACTCCAGGGCCAAGAGATGACATGTGGTCGGCAAGACCCAACAGTTCTAACTCCACATTTGACATGTCTGGTGGCTCACCTGCAAAACAATCAGCTGTTCCTGTTGAAATTGGTAATCGAGTGCCAAGTTCTCACCCTCCTTTTGGCGCTGGAGTTGGATCACGCCCAGCAAATCCTTCAATGACACTGAGGAATTTCATCCTGTCACCAATAAAGCGGCCTCAACTTTCCCGCAGTCGACCTCAACTGTTCATGTAAGCCAAGTAACTGCTACTACGGCGATAGATAGTCTCAGATATCCAGGTTTACCAATTGAGGGGTAAACCATAAGCTGGGTGCTAGTGGCCTTAGAGTTGTTGCATGTTCTTTTCATAGGTTTGAACTACAAGAAAATTGCACCTGCTGGTATTATGATTGTTGTTAAATTTTACTATTCAGCAAGTTCATTTTGCTATCGATTAACCTTGTAAAAAACGTAGCACTGTCCAGCAACAATAGCAATAAGTTTGAATGATTTTACTATCGATTACCCTTGTTCGTTTCATTTACTTTTTGGTGCCATTTTTCTGTTTATTTTTTGTGAAAAAAATCTCATATTCAATTGCTATGCATAACAGATCTTGGTTGCCTTACGTAGGAGTAATTCATTCAGCATGCTATTGTCATGACAGAAACTAGAGCACAGATTAGGAAATGCACATTGCAATTTTCATCAGCAAACCAGAAAAATCGTACGTTTATATGTGAATGGTGTGTGTATATATATATTCATACATTACGTGATAACGAGTCAGGCGACAAATACACTTTCAACAGCGGAGCCCCAGATGATAGTCCTATTGTATCTCCAAGTTGAATAGAAAGAAACACATGCGAACCATCAACGAACAGGATCCCCTCTCTACAAAACCAGGAGATATCCATCATCTCACACGATTTCACAAACCCGCGCATTAAGTGTGAAGAAGCCCCTGGAGAAATGGGCTCCCTCACCAAGTATTGCAGCTCCCTGGATAAAATGGGCATTGTGAATCCACCAGCGGAGTGCATTGCAGCTGTGGATCCAGCGCCTGTCGAGACTCTGAGGCCACTTGATCTAGAGTGAAGTAGAGAGGAGGGTTCCCCATCCTTCTTGATCCTATTAAAGCAAGAATATCAATGAGGAGTAGTATCATAGTTTGTGTGATTATAACAACCAAAGCAACCTCCCTACCTGAATGAGAATCGAGAAACTGCTGCAGGACATGGATGTGCGAGTAGAATATCATTGAGAGCATAAGTTGAAATATGCTTTGAGTTGACAGTAATGGCCATCCGTGATAATTCAGATGGTTCAGAGCAATTTTCGAGGATACCGTCTAGTACCTAGAGAAAGAAAATCACATACATTATTCATGCTGGGAACTGAAACTTTCCTCACAAGAGAACCAATAGAAAACTGCCAGGCTAGCTCAGACTAAATGAATATATCATGGCAAAGCAAGCAAGGCAACACTGAGAATACTTGAACTATTATATTAATCTAACAGTTTTTAAGGTAACTAGATAATTCATGAGTTACTCTTATACGTAAATTACAAATTATTAGAAAGGTTGAATGTAAGTATTTAACAACTGAACAGGTTGATACAAAAATGCATGAATTGTATCTGGGATAAGTACTTACTATCAAATATTTTTTACCGTATACTAAGCATAATTTCAACAAAGTTATGTAAGTTAGCTTACAAGAAGGCTCGCGGTCACCACTTTGTGATCTAGAATTGAGCAAAGAAAACTCACAAGATCTAGTGGCTAGCTACATGTTGAGAATATAAGAATAAACCTGATATTTCCTTATAAATTTTCTAAACAAATCTTACCGTCAGGTATAATTTACTCTTAACAAACTTGAAATTTACTCTTAACAAACTTGAAATTTTGGATATTGAAATGGGTATGGGTACCCTGAATAGTAAACTAAGAACCATTAAAGCTATATACCTGATTCCTACTGCCCTTTATACCTGTAGAGCCAATAATACTAAAATCGTAAAGTACTAGACATGGATATAATCCATTCCTAGCCAATTCAAATAAATACCTAAGGAAACCTGTGTGCAGTGCAGTCTTTGGGCGCAAAGAAACGTTGAGTTCCATACCCCTCCTTCCCCATCCCCAAGACGGAAAAGGAAAAGAAATCACAATTTCAGAGAACATACAAGCATAGCATGCCGATGAAAAAGAAAATCAGGGCTCTCAGAAACCAGTAGCTATAGACTTAGAAAGTGCATTCTATAAGTATGTTCTTGAAATAGTTATGTTAATTTCCAAGTATCACAAGCTTATTCCTTGATCACAGTCATACTGTTGAACCTTCAACCATCTTGAATACCAGCAGCGGCCAAAGGTTTCAAAGACACAAATGGTTTAAATGACACCTAACCTGTTCAAAGTTGCTGGCAGTGGCAGCACAAAGATATCCAGTGCTCCTTGTCGCATCAAATTCTTCACTGAATTCTGCTACCTAAATAGATAACACGTCTATTTTGTTACAAAAACAATTAACGTTAAAAAAGAAATAATATTAAAGAGAAATTATGATGACGGTGATGCCAATAATAGTTTATAGCAGATATGACAAGTAAGGCATTAGAAGATAATAGTCAAATTAAGACAATCTAGCAAAGTAAGAAGACAATTAAATTACTTCTTCAGGTTGAGTGGGGTCAGAATTTACTCCAAGAACTGGGATTGAATCATCCATCAAATGGCTTGCTTGTAATAGTGTGCCATCACCTCCAACTGTAATGACCAGATCTACATCATGGATAGGCTTAGACAGATCACCACGGAAAACAGCTTTCCATTCAATGAATTTCTTCTTCAAAACATTTTGGCAGAAGTTAATGGTGTTTTTATGAGCCAACGTCCTGTTATGTAAATATTTCAATACCTGCAATCTCGTAGGAGATAAAAAGTAATGTCATCTGAGAATGAAAAATGAGTAAATGGAAGGAAGTATTTAAGAAGGTATTAAGTTTTCACTAGAAAGGTATTGACATCAATTAAGGAACTCAATCACCACCTCTAAAATTAAACATCCAAATGGGCAGGCAGATAACAAATGAATGAGTCTGACTAACTTTGAAGAAATTATCAAGTCCTATTCTTCTTAAGTTCTTGGTAACTAGCTCCTAAAGGAATATCAGACCAAAACGACAGACTAATTTCATTATACATTATTTTGTTCATCAACCAATCTAGTGAGATACTCGTATGATGATCATCATAACTCAATCACACATGTTTCAAATACGAAACATATCTGCATCAGGATCCATGATTGTTTTGGCTGATGGTGACTTCGAAAGAATTGTGTATTAGTGTATACAGCGCAGTATAAGACTGGAAAAAAAGTGAGGCAACTACTGCCCGAATGTAACAAATTACCAGCTACAAGATCAAGTAAAAATGATGGCATACACTCTATTTCATGGTTCGTATTAGAAGGATCATAGTTCTACTGACTGTTGGCTCACTCAAATTCTTTCAAAAGCATTTTCTCCGTTTTGGAACGGACAGCTCAATTCTCGAACAACAGGAAATCAGGCTACAACAATAAACCCTGATCAGCATAACTAGTTCTCCAAACTTTATTCTCCAATCAGCTAATTGATATCTGGGAAACACGCCAAATAAGTTTTTTACTTATCAGAAATGTGAACTATCATCATACCAATCTCTCAAAGCCGATATATCTAAGTTAAATTATAAAATAAAACAATATTCAGTAATTAAAAAAAGAAATGCGAATTGCTACATGGTTAGGTTCCGCCAATTTTTCTAATCGGGGTATCTGATAGCTTCCGTCGATCGCTGAACTGCTTATACCAAACCAACAGCAACTAATTCTCCCAAAATTTTCCAAATTTTTTAAACACATGTACAATGAAGAACACTCGTAACACAAATAAATCCCAAAGCCAAGAAATGACGCAATAACAACTATAGGAAGTAGCGTTCGAACAGGCAGGATATTTGAAGAAAAAGTAATTGAATAATTCTACTTATAACAGAGTGAATTGCAACAAAAAACCGCCTTAACATCAGCTTGAAATTGAATGGTAAACAAACAAATTAGAGGTTACGTTTTTCTTTTCCGCCTAATTTTGACGCAAAACATTTGATACCTTGTGGCGATTAGAGGAGGAGGTGGCGGTGGTGTTGTGAAGCGAGGATTCATAAGATGGATACACATCAAAGGGCTTCAGCAGCAGCAGCAGTCTCTTCCGCACCATTATTCTCTCTCGGTGTTTCTCTCACTAGGTAGATTTGTTGGGGGCTGGGGTTCAGGGCGGGAATGGTATTATGGTATGTATATAATTTTTATTTTTATTTTTTATTTTTTTTGGAGACAAGGTATGTAATATAGATAGTCCAACAATAAGTGAGGATGGATCATGCCCGACCTGACTATTGCCTAATAAGGAAATGATACGGGGCATAATTAAGATTTACGACACGTGACATGACTAAGGGCCACATGCAAAGGTAATAGATAATCTCATTATTGACCCGACCCGACTTGAACTAGAAGAATATAATGGAATTGTTAAGTTTCGATCCGGAGTCTTTAGAATAAGGCATTAGTTGTACCCGTTGTTTTTTCTACAATCCGGCGCTTCTAGTTTTGCCACATATGAATAGTGTTATTGCGTATTTTGTAAGCAGGTTACGCTTTAGTTAGTTAGTTGAGCTTCTCAGTATAAATATGAAGTAACGGTCACTGTTTCATTAGTGTTGTAAAAATACATTTTGAGATATATACAGAAAATTCCCAAATTGGTTCATACTTTCTACATGGTATCACGAGCCGGTTAGATCCGTTTGTGATTAAGATCTAATGGCGAAAAATCGGAGGATTCCATGGAATGTGATTGCGCGCGAAGATGCAGAAACTATGGTGGAAATGCATGAAGAATTTGAGGAAGGAGAAACATCAAAGAAGAAAATTGAGCAGGAATCAACGATAATAGATCTGGATCTAGAACAGCTGAAGGAGATCCTATTTGTGCATAATTCGGATCATCCAGGTATTCAGCTCGTTTCTACTCAGTTGAATGGCAAAAAATTTTCAAAATGGAGTAGATCAATGCGTAGAGCCTTAGGTGCTCGAAGTAAACTTGAATTCATCGATGGATCTCTACCTGATCCTCCAGTTAATTCACCTCATTTCAAATCCTGGTTAAAGGCTGATCATATGGTGCATTGTTGGATTACGAATTCCATATCGAAAGAGTTAGTGAATGCGTTCATTCATATCGATAGCAGTAAGAAACTGTGGGATTCTCTAAATCAAAGGTTCGGCAGATGCAACGGACCTAAGGTTTATCGATTGGAAAGAGAAATTAGATGCTATGCTCAAGAAAATCAATCTGTTCTGCTTTACTTTAACAACTGCACTATGGGATGAGTTAGATATGATTCTTCCTCCTCTAGAGTGTGTCTGTGGAACTGTAAATGTTGCCACGAAGGGAGAGGAAGATCGAAGACTTATGCAGTTTTTGTTAGGATTAAATAACCAGTATGAAAGCGCTAGAGAACAGATTCTGAGGTTAGATCATTTACCTAGCGTCGATCGTGCTTATTCTATGGTATTACAAGTGGAGGATCAAAAATTAATTATTGAGAATTATGGAGAGATCCATCATCCGGTCACTATGAATATAGGACAACAGTACAATGGTAAAGGATCTAATCAGATAAGCTATGGTTCTAATTCTAACAAAGGATCTGGTTTCAAGCCAATGAAAACCAGAGAGGAAAGGCAAAAGCTCAGATGTACGTACTGTGATGAACCTGGACATGAAGAGAACGATTGTTTCAAATTGCATGGTTATCCTGAGTGGTACAAGAAGCTAAAAAGTGTTAAAGGAAATATGAAGGTGAATCATGTAGATACACCTTTTGAAGCATATGAGAACGGTGAGAGTAGTGACAAGTTTGAAATATCTGATGATATTAGCCGTATGATACAAAATGAGATAGCCAAATGTATGGGAACTCTGATGCAAAAGCAAGGTCCTGGACATCAAACTAAAGGAGATGTTAATATGATACAGACAAATGAGAACATCATGAATGGATTTGATGGACATTATGCTTTTAGTCTAGTTTCTGAGCTCAAACCGAATGCTTGGATCATAGACTCTGGAGCTAGCGCACATGTATGCAGAAATTCCAGTTTATTGAGTGGAATTACTAAGTTGACAGATCCTCTGGAGGTGTTTTTGCCTGATGGATCCACTAAAACTGTTCTTTATACTGGAGAAGTGCGACTTTCTGAGCAAATCACATTGAAGAATGTTTTATATACTCCATCATTCACCCATAATCTCATCTCTGTTGCTAAGATGGTGAAGGAATCCCATGTTAAATGCCTGTCTATGGAAACACATTGTGTGATACAAAAGGATACAAATGATCATATTCTTGGGATGGGAACGATGGTTGGTAATCTGTATATCATTGATTCTTTGTTAACTAACCAAGCACATCATGTGGAGTTGACAGGAAATGCAGATTATGTGCATTGGCACAATCAACTTGGTCATCCTTCTTTGGTTGCCATAAAACATATGAAGTTGCTGGATAGAAAATTTACATCTGCCGAGGAGGATGTCATTCAATCTTGTGAGGTATGTTTACAAGCTAAACAACCTAGAAGTTCTTTTCCTTTGTTGAATAGAAGAAGTACCTCTTTATTTGATATGATACATGCTGATGTGTGGGGACCATATGGTTGTGAAAACATTACTAATACTAGATTTGTGCTCACTATCGTGGAAGATTATAGTAGAAGCCTCTGGACTTATTTACTGCAAAGTAAAGGTCAAGTTTATTCAGTTTTGACTGGATTTATTAAGATGGTTCATACACAGTTTGGAAAATGAATTAAAATCCTCAGAACTGACAATGGTACTGAATTTGTGAATAGAGACATGTTTCGATTCTGTACTGATCATGGTATTATACATCAGCGATCATGTATATACTCTCCACAGCAAAATGGAATAGTTGAGCGCAGACATAGAACTCTGCTGCAAGTTGCACGAGCTTTGTTGATACAGAAAAATGTTCATAGGAAATTTTGGCCCCAATCTATCTTGGCAGCCACTTGGATGATAAATCGAATTCCCAGTAGAGTGTTGGATTGGAAATGTCCCTATTTTGTGCTCTTGGGGAGGGAACATTCTAATGATGATTTAAAGTTGTTTGGATGTTTGGCTTATGCTGTCGACTTGAGGCCCAGTCGATCCAAGTTTGATACGCGCAGTGTTAGATGCATTTTTCTTGGTCCTGCTATGAAGAAAAAGGGTTTTCTATTGTATGATGTGGACAATAAGACACTCTTTACTTCTAGAGATGTGCAATTTTTGCCCCATTCTTCTCCATACTCTGTCACTGATGATCATTCTGATTTGGAACAGCCTTTTGCTGAGATACAATATCCATCACCAGAAAGGATGGTACCTGAAGAGGATACTGGTAATGTACCAGATTGTGAAGATGTTGCTGTTGAATCCTCACCTGCAATTGAAACAAAGATAGAGAATACCTCAGATGTTGTTGTGCCACTTCGCAGAGGTACAAGATTACGAAAACTACCCACTTGGTTGAATGATTTTGTGGGCTATGCACGTAATCATGTTGACATTACTGTTGGAGTGAGGACTCCTCCCACATTTCCTTATCTCGTTTCTCCTATTTTTACAGCCACCTACACCGCTTTTCTGGTGAATGTTAGTTCTCTTCGTGAGCCTACCTTCTTCACCAAAGCTAGTCGATATTTGGAATGGGTTCGTGCTATGGAGCTGGAATTGGAAGCTCTTAAGAGTAATCATACATGGGACTTGACTACTCTTCCACCAGGAAAACGCGCCATCGGATCAAAATGGGTGTACAAAGTTAAACTTAAAGCAGATGGGACCGTGGAAAGATTTAAGGCACGATTAGTTGCCAAAGGGTATAATCAAGAATACGGCATTGATTATACAGAGGTCTTTTCTCCCGTTGCTAAACTGGTCACTGTTCGTTTCCTTATTGCTGTTGCTACTAGTTATCAGTGGTCGTTGCATCAAGTTGATGGCAATAATGCCTTCTTACATGGGTTTCTCAATGATGATATATATATGCAACCTCCACAAGGTTATAAAAGGCTAAACCTGGAGAAGTTTGTAAGTTGGTGAAGAGTTTATATGGGTTGAAACAAGCATCTCGTGAATGGAACGCCGAGTTTTGTAAGCAGCTTCTTGGTTATGGGTTCATTCAATCCTCTAGTGATCATTGTCTTTTCCTCAAAGGCAAGGGCGAGACCTTTATTTGCTTGCTTGTTTATGTCGATGATGTCTTGATCACCAGCCCTCATGAGCATCCCATTTCAGATTTAAAGCATTTTCTGCATGATGTCTTCACCATCAAGGATCTAGGAGATGCTCGCTATTTTCTTGGGATGGAGATTGCCCGTGGTGAATCTGGAACTTCACTCAATCAGCGCAAATATATCCTGGATATGCTGAGTTCTACTGGTCTTCTTGGCTGCACTTCTGTAGCAACTCCATTACTGTCAGGTATCAAGCTTTCCATCTCCAGTTCTTCTTGTTTGGATAATCCTGAGCCTTATCGGAAACTGGTCGGCCAACTTTTGTATCTTAATCTTACTCGGCCAGACATCTCTCACGCTGTTCAGCAGCTTAGCCAATTCGTTTCTAAGCCGTCTCAACATCATTAGGAGGCTGCTATTCATGTCCTCAAATATCTTAAGGGTTGTCCTTCCCTCAGTATTTTTTATCCTGTGGATTCATCCTTTAAGTTGACGGCCTACAGCGATGCAGATTGGGGGAATTGTGCTACTACACGACGTTCTTTAACTGGGTATTGTTTGTTCATGGGAGGTGCTCTCATCTCTTGGCGATGCAAGAAACAAACGACCGTTTCTGTTTCTTCTGCAAAAGCGGAATACAGGGCCCTCAGTTCTACTGTTCGTGAAATGCTTTGGATATCTTATCTCATGCATGATTTCCATCTTCCGCTGCTCTGCCTATTCCGTTGTATTGCGATAATCAAGCGGCGATCCACATCACCAAGAACCAAGTTTTCCACGAGCGCACCAAGCATTTGGAAATTGATTGCCATGTTGTCCGCGATCAATTTCGATCCAGGTTCCTTACCCCTGCTCATGTGTCTACTCAGCAGCAGCTCGCCGATTTGTTCACCAAGGCGTTGGCCGGTCCCCGTTTCCGTTTCCTTCTTTCCAAGATTGGCGTGGTGGATTTACACCACGCTTATCTTGCGGGGGGGGGGGTAATGGAATTGTTAAGTTTCGATCCGGAGTCTTTAGAATAAGGCATTAGTTGTAGCCGTTGTTTTTTCTACAATCTGGCGCTTCTAGTTTTGCCACGTATGAACAGTGTTATTGCGTATTTTGTAAGCAGGTTACGCTTTAGTTAGTTAGTTGAGCTTCTCAGTATAAATAGGAAGTAAGGGTCACTGTTTCATTAGTGTTGTAAAAATACATTTTGAGATATATACAGAAAATTCCCAAATTGGTTCATACTTTCTACAGAATACAATCGAATTCCATTCGGTACCACGTTTCTCCGGCGCGCTGAGTGATCATCCCCTTGTCGAAATTGAAAATGCGGGTTTTATTTAGACACTTTTATAAAGTTCGAGGTTTTTGAAAAGTAAAATGAAGTTAACTCTACAAATCGAAAAAGGTTGAAAATTCGGGCCAAGAACTATGAATAACCCCTTTTAAAATTACTTTAGGAAATTATCAAAAATAATTTGAATTTGAATTTAATCATCAATTTAATAAAAACTAGCACAAACGTGAAATGAAATAAGCATTTATTCTTTTTCTTGATTATTGGAGTCTAGATGGTTGCTGCACTAGGAGCTCTTGTAGACATTTGGGCAAAAATTCGAACATGCCATGTTACGTTTTGGGAGGCCGATGTCTGCTTCGATGAAAAATTTGGTAATAAAATTAAAGATCGGTTATGTTTGATATTTTTCAAAGATCGTGAATCGTGATAGTTATGAAAAAAATGCAAAAGAATTAAAGAATATACTATATTGTACAATTCATGTGTATATCTCTTTGGATATTGATATGATGTATAGTTTTGAAAAAAACGTGAAAGAATACTATAATTAGAGTTTACTAATTATAATTAGAGCTTATTAATTTCAATTAGAATTCTTTAATACCTAATTTGGGTCAATTAAACCCCAATTAAAATTATCTATATATTAATTAGTAAAAAATATATAAAAAAATGTATTGCACTGCACACAAGACTGCCTCCTAAGTTAATTAGGAAAAAAATTAAATGAAAATATTATTTTATGATCTATAAGGTGTTAGCTTGCATATTTGCTTCTAAAGTGCTCTTACCATCAAAGTAAATGTACCCTAAGTTGTTTCTCAAATTGCCATGTGAAATTGCTCCCCGTCTTGGCCCAATTCGAAGCCACGGGATGGATCAAACTGATTACGAACAATAATTGCATCGAGAAGAAAGACTGAAATTGCATAGTTGCAAGGATATATAACAAAGTATTGCTTTATTACGAGCAATACATATATAATTGAATCGAGAAGAAAGACTGAAATTGCATAGTTGCAGGGATAACAAAGTATTGCTCTATTACAAACATTACATATATAGTTGAATTGAGAAGAAAACAAAATCTAGTTATGATTAACATATTTCATTCCTAAGTAAGCAGATGTAGCATATAGAAATTAAATGCAAGGTAATGCTGCATATAATTTTTTTCTGAATCAATCTGCATATATTTTTTAACATATCTTAGCGATACAAGAGAATTAATAGCACATCTAGAAATTATATCACAAATTTGAACCTGGACCCCAACTAGTTGTAGACTAGATAAATTCATGATTCTCTTAGAAAGCTCAAAACATTTAATTATTATTTTATTTGGAAATTAATTAAGATTCTCAGCAATCTATATGTGAGAACAAAACATTATCTCAAAATATTTTTATCCATTAATTGTAGGTACCATATTTTTAGTAATCCAAAAACAAAATTTTGCCTACTGATATTACGCCATCATCTACGAAGTTAGGTGTTACGAATAAATTTATTTTAGAACTAATTGTACTTAATTAGGACGACGATCATATTCGACCCATTACCTAGCATGCCATGCCACTAAAATTTGGCTAACATAATTCAGTTTTATTGGAAAATATAGAGAGATAAAGAGAAATTCAGAAACCACATAATTCGTATGTAAAACCTCATTCTTTCGTGGAAAATACTAAGTCAAAAAATAGAATCTATATCCGGATTTCGCACCCTAGCTCGTATCATTCTATCAAATTACACAAGAGTGAGGTTTACCATGGAACGAGTTTAATTCTGACTTCCTCGTTATCCAATCTCCACAAAATATCCATCGAAATGATATAACTAATCAAAATACTTATTCCGTCAACCGAAATATAGTTGCTAGATCTGCGTATTTTTTGTAGTGGACTCACAGACTAATATATATTCTGTGTAAATCTTAAACCGCATGACACACGAATATGGTATGTGTATTACACTGTTACTGTTACTCTCCCTCTCTCTCTCTCGCGTCAGCAATGTTACCCCGTATGCTCTCTAGCCTTTATAGGCGCAAGAAAGTTCTATTATGTTCTATATATATATATACACACACATATATATACTTTCCGGTAGTTATATATAAATTTGGTTTCATCTGCATGGCAATGAGGCTCTACATACATTGTAAAGCTTACACGAGGATTCAACCTCGCTTCTCTCTAGCCGCGCTATTTCTCTGCCATTAGGAGATTCTCTCTCTCTCTCTCCAACAACCGCCTCTCTATTACTTTCTCTCTCTCTGAAGAACAACGGTGCTGGATATTGACTCGATCGCGGAGATTTGGAATCGATTTGGTGAGGAATTGCATTTCAGTTTTATCGTTGTTGATTTATTAGCAGTTATCGATCGCAATGTTATAGATGTCGATGTAGATTATTCCTGATGATATTAAACTGTGATTTTTCGGTTTGAACTTTTATGAATGGTGAATTTCAATCGACGTACACTCAATTTGATTTTCTTCGCATTTATTTGTACATTATCTCATAATGTGCGTGTATTAGCATGTCTGTTCTTCTGTAAGCGAGCTAGAATTCCATTTTTTTTTTCCTTCCTTTTTTGATGTTTTATCTAGGGTTTTAGTTTCCCTTTTTTTTTTTTTTTAATGGGAGAGTGTTACATTGAGTTCAGCTTATGATATTGATACTGCATCACATTTCTAAACGTGTGCGAATATATTCTATATTAATGTTGCGGATTTGATAGGTAGACGGTTGTAGACCCCATTTTCGCCCTCAAACAATTCTGCGAATTATATTTCTCTGTGTCATCTCTTTCTTTGTGCCCCTCCTCATCAGAACTTTTCCTTCAACTTTTTCTGGCAAATTGCCCAAATACCTTTCGACGTCGACTTTCTTTTCATAAGATCAAACGTATAGCGAGAGACATTGGCGAAATTACCTCTTCGACTAAACGATTTGCAGTTACTTATCCCTATTATCGCACTTGAGCGAGTATCTGTCGCGATTATTTCTCAATTTGTGCGAAATCAAGATGCAGGGCAATTTCTCCGTGGCTTACTTGAACTGTATTAAAGCACATTTTGGAGGTATAATTCCAGCCTGCCTATATGCCTGCGAGCCAGGACAACGACAACCCTCAAATTCCCACCACTCGGGTAGAGAGACTCTTGAGAGAGAGAGTGCTGAGAAGAAACAGAGATCATGATTTCTCAGCTGATTACGACTCTGATGAAGGACGGGAACGACAGCCTATCCAGCAGAGATTGCTGGTCGTTGCGAATAGACTTCCTGTGTCCGCGGTGAGAAATGGTGACGATTCCTGGTCGCTTGAGATAAGTGCAGGCGGTCTTGTGAGCGCTCTTGTCGGTGAGTGTTAGCTTGTACTGCGCTTATTGTATGTCTTGTTTGTTTCAGTGTCGATTTGGAAATTCAGTTTTAAGGTTGTTATGTGGCGAACTGTGGGTCTTTATTGTTCGCCGCACATTTGATGTTTAGTGCTTTTGATTGCGACCTGTTGTAGGTGTGAAGGAGTTCGAAGCAAGATATATCGGTTGGCCGGGCGTAAGCGTGCCGGATGAGGCTGGGCAACGGGCGCTTACTAGTGCTCTGAGTGAGAAGGTAAAAAAGCCTCATCAGTTATCAGCACAGATATGAAAGAAAGTGCACATTTTGGACATTTCTGATTCTGGATAGTTTGTTAACCATGTTGCTCTATAATTGTTATCTGTTTGGCTCAATGCAGAGGTGCATCCCTGTTTTCCTGAGTGACGAGATTGTTCAACAGTATTACAATGGGTACTGCAACAACATTTTATGGCCTCTGTTCCACTATCTTGGACTTCCACACGAAGACCGCCTTGCGACTACCAAGACTTTTCAGTCACAGTTTGAGGCCTACAAGATGGCAAATACAATGTTTGCTGATGTTGTTAACGAGCATTATGAAGAGGGTGATATTGTTTGGTGTCATGACTATCATCTGATGTTTCTACCAAGAAAATTGAAGGAATATAACTCCGAGATGAAAGTTGGGTGGTTTCTACATACTTCTTTTCCGTCTTCTGAAATCTTTCGAACACTGCCATCCCGCTCGGAGCTTCTATGTGCGGTTCTAGCTGCTGATTTGGTGGGGTAATATGTTTGTCACCCTATCAGTAAATCACATAATTTAAAATAACATTTCGGCTTTGCTTATTGTGGAAACTCAGTACTAACATGGCATGTCTACTGTATGAACAAAATGAAGCGTTGATATATTCTGTCTTATTATTTTTTACTTTATAGTTTCTCGGACCTACTTGCCATAGATTCTATAAAATATTCTGCCTGGAAAGTTGATGGTTTGAACAATCAGTACTCAGCTTATTAATTATATTTGCCTGTTGAACATAACATATTTATGCTGTCCAATAGCCAAACATGTAACCTTCTACCAGTTTAATGTGTAATACCTAATACTTGACATGTTTTTAATTCAATAAATTTTTATAGGTTGATGCGCTTTTCAAACTTCCAAATTACAGTATGTATACCTACTATGCACTTAGTTTTCAACAGTTTATTTACGCTCTCTATAATAATGAACAGTTGTTCGACTCATAATTTGCTCTTTCCCCTTTAATGTACTTTGTAATTTATGGTAATCATTAAGCAATTATGTAATCAGTCAAAATGCATATCGCGATAGCTTCCAAACTGGTCCTTAGAGAAAACATATTCATACAGGGATCTTGTTTTTAAATAGGTTTCTTCATTACTATCATATGTTCTGTCCAACTCTTTAGTACAACATGGCTTCAATTTTGTGATGTGTGGCATCCGAGTGCTTCATTTTTTTCATTTGTGTGAAAATTTTCTAACTCATTTGCTCCAACTTTTTCCAGTTTCCATACCTATGATTATGCAAGACATTTTCTAAGTGCTTGTACTCGTATTCTCGGGCTTGAAGGAACTCCTGAAGGAGTAGAGGATCAAGGGAGATTAACTCGTGTTGCTGCAGTATGTTGAAATGAATTTATTTGGAATTTCGCACAGTAATACATCAACAGCCCAGAAATTGGCTCATCATTTACTCATAAATGGACTTCACACTGTCTCCTTTGTACCTGGAATGCAGTTCCCAATAGGAATTGATTCAGAAAGGTTCATCCGTGCTCTTGAAGATCCTCAAGTCCAGAACCACATTAGGGAGTATAAAGAACGATTTTCTGGAAAAAAGGTTACTTCTTTATCTTCTTCTCGTTTGCTTCTTTGGGTCTTGCATCCAGGGGAATTTTTCTTTCCTGTTGCCAAATTTGAATACAATGGAGATGACTTTTAGTCTAAGTAGGTTTCAGCACTTTTGTCTTCTACATAATGCATCTTGAGGATGACCGAGTGTCGGCTAAGCAATATAGTGAATTTTTTTGGAGTCATTCTTAGTTTGAGTTAGATTCAACTATCTTACTCATCTTTATTTAGTAATTTCTTAAAACTCCTCAGTTTTTTCTGTCAATGACTTTGAAGGCTAATTTTTGACAGGTAATTCTTGGTGTGGATCGCCTTGATACGATAAAAGGAATCCCACAGAAGATACTAGCATTTGAAAAGTTTTTAGAGGAAAACCCAGATTGGCACGATAAGGTGGTTTTGCTGCAAATTGCTGTACCAACCAGAACAGAGGTTCCTCAATGTATGCTCTTGTGGTGGCTTCTTCTCCATACTATTCCTCCCCCACCCCCCCACAGCACACACACTTTTTTTATGTTTATGCTACTGTTTATGTGCTTTTCTCATTCCATTATGATTCTTTTATATAGTTCTCGTAACAAATTTCTTTTCTTTTTTCTGTAGATCAAAAACTCATGAGCCAGGTTCATGAAATTGTTGGGAGGGTCAATGGAAGATTTGGAACTTTGACTGCAGTTCCAATTCATCACCTGGTTAGATTTCTAGTTTTCTTGACACCAGTTATTTGGTGTGCGCTACCTGCTTAGATATGCATCTGTCTGCATGACTATATTCTTTCTGTCAAAGGTGGTTTACAGGATCAGTGGAACCTTGTTCCGTATTCTCTTTCTTTCACATTTTATGGAGTTATGAATTTTCTGGTGAAATATCTCTCACCTATTGGATTATTGTTTGAATCTTCTGATAATTACTGCTAGCATTTTGCATCAATTTTGCACCCATATCAACACATTTTATGTTATATCCTGACATGGCTTTCATTTACTAATTCTCCATTCTAGGTAATCAAGTTCTTGAACCATTTAGAATTTATTCATTAAATTTTCAAGTGAACCAAACTACTTACAAACTTCAAACACTAAAGAAGTTAAAAATATTTAAAACCATCATATTCAGTGCCATGCACATTATCTGAAAAAGATTATTACCACTCCAGGTTTGATTTGATTTTTCTCATGGTACACCATTCACGAACCATAGCAACTGTTGATGGTGGAGTGTATTCTGGATATTAGGAATTTTATAAGCAGATTTTAAGATATTTGAAGCAAATTTTATTTTTTCTGCAGGATCAGTCCCTTGACTTCCATGCGTTGTGTGCGCTTTATTCTCTCACCGGTAAATATAGCTTTTGTATAAGTCGAATTCCTAGTCAGCCAATCTGCTCTCTGGTTTTAATAAAAATATCAGCTTGTCTGCTTTTATTCATAGATCAACTTCAATTTTGATGATATTTGTGATTAACAATCCCACAAACATTATAGGTCTGATTGTGCATTATCTGATTCTGGAATAGCAACCTCAATTATAAGAAAACTTTAAAACCTCAGTTTGTGGAGATGTGGAAAGTCTTGTCTTCAGCTTAGCCAGTGAGAGTTGCCAGAGTCTTGCACTGCCTGACCCAAGCCAATCACGTATAAGGGTTAACCTAACCGAGCAGAGCCGAGCCAAGGAGCTCGACTCGTTTATTATTGAGTGGAGCTCGAGCTTAATCTACTAGAAATATTCAAAGCTCAAAATTCTGTTTGAGCGTAAATGACCTTTGCAAGTGTGTATATATCTAAATATAATAATTATGATTCCTGTAAACTTTTAATTATTTATTTTTTAAAATTATTATTATTACTAACATAAAAAAAATTTCTTATATCAAATAAGGTAAATTGGATAATTATATATTATAGCTAAAGTAAAAAGATTAAAGATATAAGTTAAGTATCAAATTTCTTTTAAATTTTTTTTTTGGTCTAGCAATATTAATGAAACTAGTGGTGTGCAGCTGAAGTTTTTTGGTTTGAGTAATGAATGAGCCTCACTAAATGAGCTCAAATGAGCTTTTTTGAAACTTTGATCCACGTAGCTCTACTCTAGACATTTACAACCTTAATCACATGATGCACAACTATTAATTTACATATAAACTATTCTCTCTAAGATTAGCAAGCAACTCCATGTGATTGAATTTACTCTTGGCTATTGATTAAATCGGTGTCATGGCATTTCGGTTCTTTTTTCCTAGTAAACTAGTGAAGACAACAACAGGTTTAGACAAACTTTAGATTATTTCTAGTTCTCCTTTTGAAAATGCTATGTAGGAGAATTTGTAGTTGTTGTAATTTGACTTAAAATGTTGTTCCACAATTTGTCCTTTTGAGTTTTAATCAAATGAACTCTTGGGTTGGAAGTGTGCATGTTCCTAAGTAACCACTTTGTAACTATTGATTTTCTACCTACTGCCCGTAGGCATGACCTAATTAAGGCTTATCCTAAAGAGCTTAATGACTCACTGAGAGGTGGGCACTTAATTCATGTTTCAGGAAGCTTCCAGCATGAAGGGTATTTAAACTTTAATATCCACCTGTGAGGCGAGGAAAAAAATTATTTTTCCCTATTAGTTTGGTGATGTTAGTAGGTTATTTTTAGGGTTTAGGGTTTAGGGTTTAGGAGTTATTTATTACAACACTTTCCGTGTCCCCCAATAGGGACAGCGTTTAATTGATTAGGGTTACACTCGACTTTCCATTCACGAGCCTCACAAGAATCCCGTCATCTGAGAGATTAACTAGGGAGCCTTGCTTCATACCATTAAGATAGATACAAATCATAGTACTTACTACATCAGCATCTTTGTGTTCTTCAGCTACTATACTCCTGCATATATAGAAACAAAATTAGATACAGCTAAATCCTTACCATTTTGTCTAAATGATAGAACGACCTTTTGTAAAGTGGATTTTTTTCTTACT
This sequence comes from Agastache rugosa, assembly GCA_031470985.1. NCBI lineage: Eukaryota > Viridiplantae > Streptophyta > Magnoliopsida > Lamiales > Lamiaceae > Agastache > Agastache rugosa. Next base: position 30,419,740 of record CM062601.1, on the reverse strand, counting down.
TTTAATAATAACATGTATAGTAGTAAACTTACCATAATCAGACAAAGTGGTATGCCCATACTTCACCCATAACTACATAATAGACAATTTTACAAGTTTGCAATCATAAGTTACTTTTTTCCTTTTATCAAATAAATTATAGCGAGTCTCATTCCAAGATATGGATCCATAACATAGGAACTTAGGATGGTTGGGTAAGCAGGTATCCATAACATCGACAATTTGTTGCAAGTAATTCTAACAGATTGGTTTATTATATTTTTTTTTCATAATTGATGTACATACCGATACTATTCCACACCTCAATGGAGAAGTAGCATAATATTACTACACTAAAAATATGGAATACCAGGTATATCAGGCATATTAGTGCGTGTGTCCTTATGTAACCACTACCTTGGTTTAGCATGTTGTCCACTTTCTTTGCCTTGTAAGAGTCAGTAGGCTTGGTATGCTTAGTATGAGGTATGTAACTTCTGATTAGTCCACCTACTACCTTTGGGCCAGATCCCAGATATGCTTACCCTAAAGAGAGGACTCACTGTGAGGTGAGTACTTGACTCATGTTTCAGGACACTTTCAAGTTCCAACATGAAGAGGATTTGAATTTTTATTTTCCTCGTTTGAGGCAAGGATAAAACTTGTTATTTTTTTTTTGCCTTATATATTTGCTGTTATTAGTAGGGGGTTTCTTTATTTAATTATTTTGGTGAAAGAGTGGAAAAATGCTAGTTATCTGTGAATATTATTAACCTTTTGTACTATCATGTATGGAAATTTTCATATCCTTCTGTTTCTGCCTATTCCCTTTCAGAATGGAGCAACCAATTTTCAAGTCACTGCACTCTATAGAAATGATTATACGTAATTCGTTAGAACAAATATAAAGTAAATGTCTTTTAGGGTTTCCTTTTTCTCAAGAGAATCTTGAAGAACTTTAGTCATATTAATCTTTCTTTTCTTTTCTCTGTTTCCATCTAGCTTCCCTGCTTCTGTGTATTACATCAATAGGTTCTTGTCATTACGCCTAGCATAGGTAATAATCTACGGAATGAGGCGTCCAGAAGAGATTATATCTTTGCTCATTCAATTCTAACATTGCAGCTAACTTTCCCCAAGCACCTGCATCTTGTGTTTTGAGTTTGATTTCTTATTACAAGATGATAACCGCATAAGCGGTCAGTACTTTCAGCAACTTACACGGACAAAACTTGCAAACTGTAGAACCTTTTGCTTTGGTGTCTTAAAGATGAAGTTCTTTGTCTTAGGCAAGGTTACTAGTTACTCGTACTCTGTATAATTGCATGGTACTAAACCCTTTCAAAGTGTAAATAAAAACAATTTCATTCAGACTTGGATTTTATGTTATGAAATACAAATGATTTTTCCTAGGTGCAGACCCAAATTTGTTGCAATTTCTTACTCGCATCATTAATTAGTCAAATGTACCTTTCTTTTGTCTTTTTCTACTCTTAAACTCATGGCACCACTTCTGCTGCTTGGCTCGATTCATCAGATGTTTCACTTGTGACTTCCTTGCGGGATGGAATGAATCTTGTCAGCTATGAGTTTGTGGCATGTCAAGATTCCAAAAAAGGCGTTCTTATCCTCAGTGAAGTAATTACCTTACTCTGTATATCTCATTTGATACTCACCATCGTATCGTAATTTCCTGTCAACTTGGTTGTTGGCAGCAGATACTTGTTTTGTTTTTTTTGCTGAAAAAGTTATTCTACTTTTTTGAAGAAAGAAAAGTTTTCAGACCTGTTTTCATATGCACAAGTTTAGCATCTGGAAATGATATTTCTTTTCTGTGTTCTTTTCTGAAATTCACTTGAACTTTATTCAACCTCAACCTCTTCGCTCACTCTAATATTATTAGCTGGTGATTTTGTGATTGTCTGATAATCTCTCTCTCTCTCTCTCTCTCTCTCTTCTGGTCAGCCACCCTTTTAAGCCCATTGATTACATTGATTATGACAAAATTCATGTATTATCTGGTGTGTTTATAGTTTGCTGGGGCAGCACAGTCTCTTGGTGCTGGAGCAATTCTTATAAACCCTTGGAACATCACAGAAGTTGCTGCTGCAATCGGCCAAGCTTTAAATATGCCTGCTGAGGAAAGTGAGAAACGTCACCGGTATAACTTTGAGCATGTGACAACTCATACTGCTCAACAGTGGGCTGAATTATTTTTAAGGTGCGTAAGTGATAAGTTGGTTTTGAATATGCCTGATAAATGGTGGGAATGGACAATGTAAGAGTAACTTAAGGATTGGTACATGTCTTCAAGTTTCACCACATCCTACGCAGGATCATCAAATTTAAATTGTTTTCTCTAAATTATGTTAATTATTAATTAATGAGCATTGTGCAAAAATCTTAGTGATTTAAAAATGTGAAAGAAAAACAAAAATTATAACTGCTGTAAAACTTAGTAAGCTCTTTGCTGCTCTCTTCGATACATTCTATTTTGTAGAGGATTTCATACAAGCACTGAATGGACGTCTCTGTTCTGTTCATTGTGGATCTTTGACCATTTAGAACTCAGTTGACTGAAGAATGTGGAAGAGATTAGGAAGTTACTCTTTGCTTTGATTGGACTTATTGTTCCACATAAGGAGTTTGACATGTGCTGGAGGTTTCTTTTGCATATCCAGTCACATGGGCTGGTATGAGGAGATGTGTCTCTGTGCACTTAGTGCGCTAACTTGGTGATACTAGACTTGAATTACAGCATCATTGTTATCCTCCTAGTAGTCATTATCTCTACGTGCCATCAACTTTTTGCCTTAGACTTCCCCCCCCCCCCCCGCCAATCCAATACGATATTGGCAGATCTCATTCAGATTGTTTGTTTCTGATAAATCTTATTAAGACATTTCTGGTTTAATGGATGCAGTGAACTGAATGATACCGTTATTGAAGCTCAGCAGAGAATAAGGGAAGCCCCACCTGAACTTGTTGTCAGTGATGCTGTTGGGAGGTACTTGCAGTCCAATAATCGGTTACTTATACTGGTATGCTCCCATTTAACGTATTGAATTTTAATTTCAAACAGAAGAATCTGAACGACTGAATTAAAATAGCATTTTGGGTGAAGGATTGAAAGCCTAGTATTGCATGTCTAGATTTCAAAGTTATATCAAAATTATGTAGTTCCAATTGAAATTTATATTTAAATAGACCAACAGTTATGAGTTGGTCTATGTCAGCTTGATCTCGATATGGTATTATTCTTTTACTTGCTTAGCCTAATGTAACTCTGTGACTTTCATAACTTGTATAAAAGAAAAAAGATCGTGAGAACTGTATATTGAATCATGCTTCCATAAAAAAATGTCCCAGCTGAGAAAGTCAACTCGAAGTGCGAATATTATTTAGTGGGAAAAATGAGCAATCTTTCTATGTATGAAGAAGATAAAAAGTTCTTATAGTTTATTGCCAGTTAATAAAAGATAGCAAGTTAATAATTTGCAATTTACTAGGAAGCAATTAGGCATATAACAAACCTTTCACTTTTTTTGCTTTTCTTAGAGTGGCAGAATGAGCAATATGCCAAAATTAATGATTAATAACTGATGATGAATGATGTTTGATGATTATTTGTAATAGGTTCGACTATTCTCAGTATGCTTTCAGATTTGTCAGCTGTTGCAAGTGATAATTATTCCTGCACCAAAATAGAGAAAAGCAGACGATTATATATTCTTATGTGTCTTTTACCATAGATCATGTAAAAAGAGCAACCTGGGGTTAGTTTTGGAGTTCAGAAACAAGTAGAGCTTATCATTAACTAAAATGGGCGCCATCATATGCATTAGTGTCATTTTAGAAGATTCAGGTTTCTTGGTCTCTTTAATTTATTATTACTCTCTTTTCATACGCTCGTCTTTTGACACCAAGAAACAAACATCATATCTTCTGGAACTATTTAATGGATTGCTTACTAGCATCTTCTGACCTTGAGAAAGCTGTAATGTTGTCAGTGTCTATCTTACAAATTTAATTTAGACATTACATTTAAATCTGCCTTTCTTGAACTCTGGTTGGTGTAGGAGAAATGTGCTCTTTGTGTTATTTTTCTCCCCTTTTCTTCACCAGTCGTGGAAGTAGGGGTAATGATATTGACATTAAATTGTAACCAGCTCATTTACAGGGTTGGGTGGGTGGGGAAGAATATATAAAAGATAATTCAATATATGCTTGCTTATTTATTTTACTACTATGCAGGGTTTTAATGGTGCAATAACTGAACCGATTGAAAGTCCTGGAAGACGAGGGGCAGATCAGATAAAAGAGATGGAGCTTAAATTGCATCGTGATCTCAAAGAACCTCTGACAATGCTTTGTTGTGACCCAAATACTATAATCGTGGTCCTCAGTGGAAGTGACAGAAGTGTTCTTGATGATGTGCGCCATTTATATCCTGCTTTTGCATTGTATGTGTATTCCGCCAAACTTATTAACTAATTGCTCTTGCAGAACTTTGGTGAATATGACATGTGGTTGGCAGCTGAAAATGGGATGTTTCTACGATCTACAAAAGGAGAATGGATGACGACAATGCCAGAGCACGTGAATATGGATTGGGTTGATAGGACAAAGGTATATCTTAATGCATCATCAATTATATGCTCGTCCGAACTCTGCATTGATGTTGGTGCTGTTGACGACTACTATAGCAACTTTTTGAATATTTCACTGAAAGAACCCCAAGATCACGCTTTGAGCAACGTGAAACTTCACTTGTGTGGAACTACAGATTTGCAGGTAAAGATTTCAAAACGTTGAATTTGAGCCTTACTTCTCTAATGTTATTTCATCTAAATCACTAGTTTCTTTCCATGATTTTAGATGTTGAATTTGGGCGATTACAAGCTAGAGACATGCTGCAACACCTCTGGACTGGCCCAATATCTAACTCATCTGTTGATGTTTTCCAAGGGACCCGCTCAGTTGAGGTGCGAGCAGTTGGTGTCACTAAGGTATCTTCTTGAACATTTTGGTATTTGAATATTTGCTTGATACTTGTTGGCAGATGTAATTCTCTCACTTACCAAATGAGCAATCCGTCGTTTTTTTCCTTCTGGCCTTTTACCTTTTCCTGTCTACAGGGGGCAGCTATTGATCGTATAATAGGAGAGATCATTAATAGTAAAGCCGACTCTACGACAATAGATTACGTCTTGTGCTTGGGGCATTTCTTAGAGAAGGTAAATTATTCTCTATTCTATTCTATTCCTGGATAGGTCAAACACATCATTTGTGATCTCCTAACTCTTACATGTTTATTGCTTTATATCAATCATTTGGTTGACTACCTTAGCCTTGTTACATTAAGGAGTGAGTGCTTGACACTAGATTTTTTTTCATCTTAAATATGTAAGTCAACTAGAATGTGCCTACCTGAAAAACACAAACCACTAGGCTTCACTTGGTTGGTGGTTGTTTGGTTTAAATCCTCAACTTTTATTTTACGATCTTCTGAGGAGCGATTTTGATGAATTTGAAATCAGCTGTTTAGAATCTTTTTCATTAAATCCTCATCTCAAGTTAAATTGTTCGATCAAAACGTCACCTAAATGAACTCTATTCTTAAGTCCTAGAAGCTTATCAGTTCTTTGCTATTACAGTTGTTCAAGTTCATGTCATTTTATCGGTTAGATATTTCCTATGATGTGCACATAATTCGAATGAAAGAAATATAAGTATTATGTCACTCCGTTAAGCTTATAAAATGTGGATTATCAATGTCCTCGTTTCCTAATTCTCTTGGTCCCAAAAGGAAGCACCTGTAACATATTTTCGTATTTCCTTGTGCTGATCTTGATGTCTTTGGTTCAGGATGAAGATGTATACAAATTTTTCGAACCAGAGCTTCCCCCTGAAGCCGTGAGGAAGAGTCGCCTGCGCGTGTCGAGTACAGACAAAAAATCAACAACTGGCAGTACCCCCTCGAGCAGCAGGCAGGAATCACCAAAAAGTAGTAGCTGGGACGTGCTGGATCTGAAGAGGGATAACTATTTTTCTTGTGCGGTTGGTAGAACTCGTACCAGTGCTCGATATCTGATCAACTCCTGTGATGATGTAGTTTCCTTACTCAAGAAGATGGCAACAGCAACACTGTCCAACTGAGTCGGTGATGCTTATGGTAATATGGTACCTTAGCCTTAGGACTCAAAAATATCGAGCTCTTAAGATCTACATATCTGCTTTACAACATGAAACCATGAATCTATAGCAACTAGCTAGTGGATGTTTCTTCTCTCTCTCTCTCTCTCTGGCTATTCACAAATTACTAGTACTGCTGCGAGATTGGTTGGTCTGGTGGTAAACAAGAAAATATAATTGCTACGGATGATGAGTGGCTGTGAGCAAAGCCTTCGTTCAATTTGTTAAAAGATCTTCTAAATGGCATTTATGTGGGGTCAGTTGTTGGATTTGAAATTACGCTTACACCACGTAATATGATTTCTAAAACATGCTAATTCTACATTAGATGCACAAAGATATCAATTAAAACTATATGATCAACTGTATTTGAATTCATTAAATATGTTGTGTTGAAAAAAATTGAGATTGTGAATTTCTAGTTTAGAACAATTGTATCTCTTTTTGTTGTTTTATACTGGATTGTATTCTATTTTGCTATGGTATAAGATAAAATAAGATATTAATAGTCTTAATGCCTAAATTTAAAGTAATAACTGAAGGTGAGTTTAGTCGTGTTAATTAACTTATCAATTACTTCCATAATAGATTTGATTTCATAACATTAATCAGTTGGCAAAATATATCATGAAGTCCCTGTATTTTTAATTTTTATTTAACTACGGTATAAGATAATGTTGCCTATATTAAAAGTGAGTTTAGTTCGTCTTGTTAATTAACTTATTAATTACTTCCTCAATAAATTCATGACATTACTTAATTGGCAAATACGTCATGAAGTCTATGTACTTTTATTTTTTTTATTTCACTAGGCCATTGTAAAATGTTTTCTATAATTCTTTTCTACTAAACATCTCTCAACACTACAATATAAATATATTTATTCATCGACTCATATTGTTTGAATAATCTGCAATTGATGACAATTTAGAGCGTCTTCAAGAGACACTCTTGCTCAACACTATTTTTTGTGTTTTTCTTCCAATAGTCTGTTATACACTTTCTCTATTGTGAAGTGAACAATGCTGCACTAAATTTACAACAACACTACTGTAATATTTTTTTATTTTTTTTTATTATATTCAATTATATATCTCCAAAAATATTATACTCCCTCCGTCCCAGGTTAGTGTGATTCAACTAATATTTTATATCTCACAACAAATCAAATATAAACCACACTTTTGGGAGACGGATGGAGTATTAGTTATAATTCTATACACATTAAATTATAATAAAGATTATAAAAATCACATAATAAAAAGTTGAAATATAAAATTAAACCCACAATAAAATTACGTAAAATTGCTAAAGACAAAAACAATTACATAAAATAAACATTAAACATTAAATCCTAAGGCAATTACATAAAATAAACATAATAAATGAATTTGCTCGATGCATGTGTTTTTCTAATAATTAGAACGACCACATGTACTATTCGTTAATTGAGATAAATTTACATATTATTAAGATTAAACAAGGAAAAAAGAATATTCTGAAGTATTTCTTTTATGTTGTAAATATAGAATTGACAGAAATGAATTATTGTTTTCGCATTATTTCTATGTTGAAGTTGTATTTTTATACAAGCTGTTGGAGATGTTTCTAATAGTCACGATTTAAGATTTTTTTAAAACTGGTTTCATAGATAGGTATGTTGCTTTTCTAGGACTTGTAAAAAGCACGTGTGATGCTTGTGATAGATGTGAAACTTTGTGTATTTTGTTAATCGTGCAATCTTGTGCAATTTCATACTAAGAAATAATTAAACAGTAAAATCTAATCTATTGATTTGTGAAGTTAGTATATTCTTTTATATGTTACAAGTACCAATGTTTTTCTAGGAACTTGTAGTTTCTCATTTGCAATTTTGTATTTTCTTTTAGACATGTTATTTTGTAAATAATTCAACTAAAATAGTAATTCACAAAACTAAAATAATCAACATCGGTAAAAGTAGACATATAGTTGTAATAGTACATTAAACTGTTCGGGCAACAAAAAAATATAACTTATATGCATGTATTTGTAAAGTGCATGTCATATGATCTCTAAATAGGCAAACTATGCTTGTTGGAGTGGTCAATTTATTTGAAGCCAAATTGATAGAAATATATACTTGATGCAAAAAAAGCTTATGCAATCATTATGCGATGAAATTCCACAATCAATTATGCGTCAAGTTATACATCCAAGATGTAAATAAAGAGAATTTGCAAATACAGAAACAAGTATTACTAGTTTATTCATAAATAATATATTGTCAAAGTTGTCTGAACATAGGATGATTTTCTGCAGCAAACCTTCAGTGTATCCTCTCTTTTCTTTTTCATGTCGTGGGAATGTGCAGTCGATATTTTTAATGCGCATTGGATAAAATCTCAATCTTGTGCAATAGTCCACAAACCACACAATTTAGAGCAGTGTAACTTCTTCTTCTTTGGCCTTTAGCTCGCCCACTCAGTTCCTCGTTCTCAGAAAATGAACTGCAATATTACTAAACAACACTTAAGCAGCAGAGGTTTTTTTGTTGGGCTCAAAAACGTACTTGATCAACGACTCCTTGATGGGTAGCAGCTCGGGGAACTCCTTCTTCAGCTTCGACGCGTCCATTTCATTGTTACTTCTAGCAGCAACAATGACCTTGGCTTGCTCCTCGATGGTGAAGTTGCTCCATTTGAACTCTGGATTGATGTACTTCTTGTACATTTCCAAGATCTCGTTGTGGCTGACGACACCAGGGTTTGTGAAGTTCCATATGCCCCTAAGGTTTCTCTTAGCCATCTCGATTGAGATTGGAAGAAGCTCGTCCAAGATTGTCATGCTGTTGGGAATGTCGACCACCTTATTATACTTGGAGATCTTTGTGATGAAATTGCGTGGATTCTCAAGGTCGGAAGATATTGGCATTCGGACTCTTAGTGTGCATACGTTGTCGAACTCTTTCAAGAGCTCCTCTACCTGCAGACAATACATTAATATAAGAATCATTATATGAACAAAAGAATAGCAATGTTCAGAAAAATGAGTTCAGATTATTACCATAGCCTTGGTCTTAGAATAGTATGAACCAGCAAAATTGGGGGTGTCTTCTTCCTTAAAACCGATTCCAGAACCTAGGGGGTGTGCAGCATCATACTCAAATATACACCCAGTTGCATAGTTCATCACCAGGAGATCATGCTCTCTGCAAACATCTGCAAGAGTCAACGTGCCAACAACGTTGGTACGAATTGTCTCTATCTTGTGAGATTCACACCAATCAACATTTGGTCTACCAGTTACACCAGCAGCATTGAACACATGAGTTGGCTTAACTGCAGCAATATCTGCCAAAATTGATGCACGATCTTGTAGACGTCCCTTTCCATATTCGTAAGGGATCCCTTGTTTCTCACACAACTTTCCAAGCAAACCACCAAGCCACCCTGTTCTACCATAGACCAAGAACTTGAAGGCCGGTTTGTGAGGTGAAGAGCTGTTTTTGGCAGCCGGAACTAACATCTTGGTCTGGTTAGAGTTTCCAGATACTCCAGATTCAGAATTCTCAGACACTCTGTCTGATCCACCAGGCATCATCAACATTCTAGGATGAGGTATAAGAGCACCCGAGACATCGCCCCACCAATCAGGGTTGCTGGTATACCACTCCATCGTCTTTCTCAAACCGTCTTCCCAAGTGGTTCTTTCAGCCCAACCCAAATGCTTCAGCTTCTGGTCGTCCAAGAAATATCTCTGATCATTGAAAGGCCTGTTATCCACAAACTCAATGCTCTTGTCAGCATCCATGTTAAATAGCTTGCATATGTCTTGAGCAACATCGATGACCCTTCTCTCCTTCTTCGTTCCTACATTGTAGACATGACCAACTTCTCCCTTGTGGAGAACTACTTCAAATGCCTCTGCAACATCCTCACAGTAAAGATAACTCCGCACGTTACAACCATCACCATGAATCGGAAGAGTCTGTCCTCTCATGGCCAAGAGGATAAACTTGGGAATCAACTTCTCAGGGAACTGATTTGGACCATAAACATTGTTTCCTCGAGTAGTGATCACGGGCAACCCATAAGATCTACCATAAGCCATGACAAGCATTTCTGCCCCTGCTTTCGTTGCTGAGTACGGGTTCGTAGGAAGGAGCTGTGAGGCCTCATGGTTGCCAACAACAGCATCCTCATCAGTCTCCCCATAGACCTCATCAGTGCTGACATGGATAAACCTCCTGATCTGACCAGTCACCTTGCAGGCCTCCAAAAGAACATGGGTGCCATAGATGTTGTTCTTAGTGAACTCAAAACTGTTGCCGAAAGAATTATCAACGTGAGTCTGGGCAGCAAAGTGCATAATAGTATCAATATTCTCAGTAATGAGAAGGTAGTTCACGAGATCAGCACTGGCAATGTCGCCCTTAACAAACTTGAAATTGGGAGAAGATTTGGATGGTAAGAGATTTTTAAGATTGGAACAGTAATCTAGCTTGTCAAGAACAATAATATTGTAATCAGGGTAGTTTCGAATGAGCCTATTCGCAACATGTGATGCAATGAATCCGGCAGCCCCGGTAATAAGGATGTTCTTGGGCGTGAACGTCGACATCTTTAGCCGGAGATTCTGCAAAAAATTAGCAGCAAATTAATGCAAAAATCAAGGCTTAGATCACCGCAAATGAATCTACTTTCTACACACAAATTCAACTTCAAACCTAAATATTTAACTTCATCCGTGGACAAAAGTAAGAACCAAGTATATGCTTGTCAAGATCCAAGTTTTTTATTTGTAAATCTAAAAGGAAGAAACAATATTCGCAAAGAACATCATAAATCATCGATCTAGCTGCTATGTAGAAAAATCTAAGTCTATTATCGTTGAGATTAGCCCTAGTAGGAAACAACAGAACATTATAAAGTTAAAACTATCCCAAATCAAACAACAAAAACATTACCATACCAACTCAACTTTCAGGATCCAATCAGATAAGCAAGGAATCTAACATTTCCATTAATGATCAGCAGAAACAAACTTAAAACAACACCTACACACACAACATTACATGATTTAGATCTGAAATAAACACAACAAACGCATGAATTTACAACAAAAGGCAGCAACCTAAAACAGATCTAGCACGTATGAGCAGAAACGAGCAAATGAGATCTCAGGAAAACTCACATCTTGTAATTATTCGGATGGATCAGATTCACCAGGGATAAGAAATCTATCAGGAAAGAATTCAAAAAAAAAAATAACAAATTTCCCTCTACCAAAAAGAGGAAATTGTAATGAATGAGAGAGAGAGAAAGGAAATAATTTAGACCAAGAAATCTTAGAAATGAAATGGGATTAATAAGTAGCAAGAAGCGAGGAGTATCGATCAACTTCCCGCCCCTATATATACACACGCCCACGATCTCGGCAGATCATGCAAATTACATTTTTTACTTTTCTCAATTTAGTTTTTAAGAATTTGGGTGCGTTTAATTTGATGGTAATGGTAAAGGAGGGAAAAAATTATTTTCCTTTTAAATTTTTTATTTTTTTATTCTTTCTTTTTTATAGATTATAATTTCACCCTTTCTTATTCCCTTTTTTCATTCCAAATAAAGGAAAATATTATCACACCAAATATTTCATGATAATATTTTCTGAGTGAAAAGAACTCCAAAAAAATGGAAAATATTATCACACCAAAGATTTCATGATAATATTTTCTGAGTGAAAAGAACTCCAAAAAAAGGAAAATATTATCATACCAAATATTTCATGATAATATTTTCTTTTTTTGAAGTTAAAAGAATGAATAAAATAAAATAAAATTCTAATATATAAAAAATAAAGATAAGAAATGAGTGATCTAAATATAAAAAAATTTGTTTCCCTCCTTTTCAATTACCATGAAAGGCAGCATTAGTAGTAATAAAAAATGTGAGAAAAGGTAATTACGTGTGATGAGAGAAAAGTGGAAAGTGGCGTGATCGTGTCGTGCTTGGGCAAAGGGGCGGGAGAGAGAGAATATCAAAATGACCAAAATGACCTTTGATAGGTGTAATGAATGATTATGTATTTCCAATTTCTTTTTTTAATTTATCCTGCATATATTATGGAAATCTCACTACCGACAGATAATAATAACTAGTCGAGCAGCTTTCAAAAAAAAAAAATACAAAATAGCTAGTCAATCAAACTATAAAATTATTGAAATATTTACAAGAGCAAATCGGTAACTATTGTAACTGACATTTTATTTTATTTTATTTATATTATTTTATCTTATCTCAATATAATTATGGTTTATGGGTATAGGATTGGATTGTGTGTTTTGTGTGCAGAAATGATATATGAGTGGAGTTAGAGATAACCGAGGTTGGTGGAGACTTTATGGATGAACAATATACCATTAATATTTTCCACATTTGTTTTTTGAGAAAAAGAAAGATTGTATTAACTCAAATATCGAAAAATACGATATCCTACAGCCACGGCGCCGAAAAAAAAGTAGTAGTCTAAACAATCGGACTAATAGCATGAACAACAAATTGTGCAAGAACATGAACCCGCTCTATTAGTAGACCGATAAACATGATACATCATAATAAGAAATTCATTACGCGCTATTTTCACTATCTCATGTACGGATATAAACAAGTCTATGTAGTTAAAAGTTCAGTTGAAGACTTCGAGTTACTGCAAAATTTAACTCTGTATTGAGTGCTTCAGTCTGAGCTATGTAGGGGACACAGTTAATTGATTACTTACCTTATCTGCGCGGATTTTGCGAGATTCTTTCCATACAAGCTTGGATACTGAAAGAATATCTTATTAGCAGATATATTTGAGTGTTCTACAAGACATATCTTCAAATGAAAGTATTCATCAATTAGGAAACATGGTATAAGGTGGTGGAGATTATTTCTAGGATTTTCAAGTGATCCTATAAATACGTCTGCACCAAGTCATTTGATAAAGGGTCGTTGCTTTATTGTTCTACTTTCTTGTTATGGGGGTGTTTACTTTGCTTGATAGAATAAATTGATAAAACATAGGATTGACTATATGAATGATTAGATGATCAAACAAGCTCAAAAGTAATCAATCCATCAAAGTAAACGGTAGATCAACCTATACTATTTTTCTATCTATCCTATCACCCAAAGTAAACGCCCCTATACACTTGAGAGTTTATTTTCATAAACACTTTAGTGAGAGTTAGGTGTTGATTGTTGTTCAAGTCTAGATTGTGAGTGATGCATTTGCAATCGATAATCCACGAAAATTAGGGTGGGTGTGAGTGAAAAGGTAGCATAAATATAAGGTGGACGATTTGTATATGTAATCCTCTATAATTACAACTAATAGTGAATTATTTTTCTTTTTGAGCGTAGCCTTCGAAACGTAGGTTGTTGAACCGAACTGAATTACGTACCATAAAATGTTTGATTTAGCAATTTGAGTGGATTAGCTAGGGCCCTCGCTACCAGGAACGAATAAGTGAAAAATCTCAAACGGATATTTTCCACGTTTGTTAAGTTAAGGACGGTAATATAAAATGTGACTCTAAACGACTTTTTTTTAATATAAGTTAGATAGTGGGTTAGTAGAACTCAAAGAAGTTAGTGGGTTAGTAGCATCAAAACACTTTAATTTGTTTTAAATTTATATTTGTCAAAAGATTGTGATATGATGATAGTTCTACTCAAACGTCTTTATTGAACTAGCCAGTAAAGGTTGAATTTATTGGATTTTACGAAAAGTAAAAAACTAATTTTATTTTCTTACTTCTTTACCCTGGGGGGCGGGGGGAGGAGGGGGGATCAAATAATTTGTATAAATATACAATTACGCAAAGCTTATTACAAGATGTCAAGATTCGAATTCTCGTCTCTCATAAATTGTATCATTTCTTTAGTCGAATTCGAAGTGTATCATCTCTTTAGTCTATTTGTGTATTTTTTCTAAGTTAAAAGTAAATTGCGAAGGAAAAAAAAAAATTTACTCGACTACCTTTCTATGTATTTCCAAATTTTTTATGCATGTTAGGAGAAATACATGTTTTTGCCAACTTTTTTGCCAACCTTCTCCTCACTCTTTTGTCTTTCTTTCAACACGAAAACTTGGATGTGGACGCTAATTAATACGTATTATTTATGTGATTAGGAGATAATTGACGTCTATTAATCTTAATTAGCTTAATTACAATAAGTGTCTCGATTTAAAAAAATATATATTCTCGAATAAGCGTTCAATCTTAGAATTATATGCAAATAAAATGATGTCAATCTACCAATTTATCCTAGTCAGCAATGCAATTCTTTTACTTTTTCAATCATCCATACAATGAATGATTAAAATCGACTATTTTTTTGGTATGTAACGGTTGTGAACACTTATTAAAGAAGTGACATTATATTGATATGTAGATCAATTGGAGCACCTCCAATATTATATTGATATGAGATTGTGTAAGTTGTGCTTTTTTCTTTTTGTTTTCATTTTCGTGAATTAATTATTTATCCTTTATCTTTTTTTTGTTTTTATTTGAATTTCTTTCCTTTTTTTTATTTCTTTGATTTATTTTCGTGAAGTAACTTTAATATCTTTGATTTCTTTCTTTATTTCCTTTTGATTTCCTTTTATATTTCTTTTAATTTGTTTACTTATTTCCTTTAGAGATGTAATATTTAATTATAGCATATTTTATTTTCAAAATAAATATGTCATGTTAATTAGAATAATAGTAAAATTTAATTTTATACAAGTAAAATAACAAAAGAAATTTTAAATGATAAGATGTATATTATAAATGAAATTTAATTGATAATGGAGTCCATAGATAGTTTGATGATGCACTGTCGTAGAGAATTTATGGTTGCGGTTGAAATCGATGTGGCAATGGTGAAATATTGAATTGCACCAATAGAGATGCCTTATTGACGGTTGACTTTGTGCTACTTTTGAAGAAATAAGTTAGGCGGCATGTTAATAATAAATTTTCATAAAATTGACATATATCTTTTTTTTAGGGGAAATAGACATATGATTGTTACAAATTTTTAGTTAACACATGGGTGAAATAATACTGTGGGATCGTGAAAACTTCTCTTTGAGCATGATCAGTATGTTGCTTATAGATTTATTTAAATAAAAGAAGTCCAAAGTGTTAGGTTTGTTATCAATCTCACCATAATGATTAAATACTAATTGGCTTTGCAATGTTTTTTTTTACACTCCGGCGCAGCTCACTCAAGATTATTTTTAATTTTAAATTTAGGTTAAATTAACAAAAAGTAAGATAAAAAGGTTCATCCAACAAATTATGGGCCCCACAATAATATTTACGCATCCCTAAATTTTTTCTTAAATTTACATCTCCCTGAATCTACTCGCATCTCACAAGTTGGGCTCACAATTTTTATAAAATGATTAATAGAAAATAGGAGAACTGTTGTATGCATTTGTAAAATATGAACTGTGAAATAGTATAAGAGAAGCTTTATGAGCACATTTAGAGGCACAATTTTGAGAATTACGCTAGGAGTGCTTTTAGAAAACTAGTTGTACATACATTATATATATATATATATATATATATATATATCAAATAGAAACAATCCTCTCTTAAAAATTAGAAACTTTTTACATTGTAGATCTTAAAAGTTAAAGGATCAATGATTGTAAATTAACATAAGTTTTCATGGGGTGGTGCTATTTGGACACCCACACAAGCCAAAAAAGGTAATATAAGTTTTGAAAAAAGAAATATACCCTAATTAGGGAATTATTATCCCTAAGGGGAAATGTGATTATTTCCATTTTTACAGTTAACTTTTCATTTTCTTATGCGTGTGGCCGGATAACTTTATTGATGTTTTATTTATTTAATTGATACTATGTGGTTAATAGGATAGTTATGTCTTTTAGTGATTGGGATATAACCGCTTAGTTACTTCCTTAAATTAAGAAAGAGGATGTGCTTTAATTTTACGAAAGAGGATTTCAAATCCCTCATCACCGGTGATCGTGCACGTTGAGGGATATCCAAATTCAAAAATGACACTTCTACTCTATATGTGATTAATAAATTAAAAATCCAAAATTAGCTATTCTAATATAAATCCACGTATCATTATTGTGATAATTTATTTTATCTTGATCAATGGCGTAAAAAAAATTTTAAGCTTCACACTAGAATACATTTCTACATGAACTAGTCCCTTTATATATATTCATCATTTCTACATAAACTCATCCCTTTGTATATATCGTTTGTGGTAAATACTCAAACATCTAATTAACAACCTTATGCGTTCTAAATTTATTATTATTGAACCAAGCCTTTTGACATGTGGGTATGTTCTGTTCTTAAGAAAATCAATTATGGTATGCACACGGAATCACATGTCGTAAATATGTATAGTATAGCTTGTTCTTGTATGGTCATCCGGTCCGAAGATCTCTGGTCTCAATGGAGCTCCACTATCCCTTATGTAGTCGACCTGTCGGGACAACCTGACACATATTGCTTACGAACTTTCTCATTCAAGTGTCAAACTAGCTCCGTTCCTATAAAAAGATTTACGGTTCATGGCACATCATTTTACGATATGCGTCTCAACCAATCGTCACCATTGCTCCGAGATGCGAGGTAAGACATTCTTAATTGTACGACATGTTATGGCATTATGCCTCGTTACAGTTGGTGGAAGAAATTTAGGAGAGTCCGAATCAAGGGGGAAGGTCGTATTGGCCCTGTACGTTACGCCCGTTCCTTATCATCCAGATCCACGATGCTCCAAGGAACATTGCTCCACTACTAGATCGTGGAGACATACTAGTGATTGCTTGCGGGTATGCCCAACCTTTGCAACGGCAAAACTGCTTCACTCGAATGAACCATGTTGTTGATCTGCATGCTCAGGATCTATCTGAAGCTATTAGATCTGACTCAAGGCGCGAGGGCCTCACGAATGTTTCGCCATGTCAACAGTACTTTATCGTTTCTAACCCAAACCTTATACATAACTACTCTTGGGCTCCACTTGGCATGACACGAGCGCCTCACGTGAGAAATAGTCCGAATTTATGAAATTGTGCCCAAATGTGGCCTACGGATGCCAAAATTAAAATGTAAATGTTCTAATTTTGTAAGTCCGATAAAAATTAATTTGTCCTACTTTTGAAAAACGCCCAAAAATAGTGTCCTAAATTTTTTTTGAACCACCTAAGATCGCAACTCTGCAAACATATAGTCAATCAGGCTAATCTTGATCCAAAAATATAGTAGAAGGCGATGTTCCATTGCAATAGGGAATCCCAATTTAATTTCCTCGTAAAATTATGTTCATCAACTTAATCATAATCCTTTCATGACAAAATGCCATAAATAGGTTTTACATGCATGACTTGGGACAAAACTCTCTGCCAATTACTAGAATTTAAATAAACATGACCAATACCTAAGCAAGTGCATATATATAGTTGATCATAGAAGATCCCTCAACGTAGTTTTTACAACTGGAGTTGGCATCATCTCCTACAAATCCCAAATTTAATTAAATTAAATTAAACAACATAGTAACATCGAAATTAAAATCACATAATTAATTCAAACTATAATAGCACATAGGATAGTCGAGTTCCTAGCTAGAAAGGCTATACGTGGAGCAAAGAAAGGCATTTCATTGATGACATTGAGATAATAAATACATGACTTTGCACATGATTTTTAAATCGTGTCATTATATATATCAACTTTATTTCTCTGTAATTATAAGATATATCACATTTTTTACCAATTGAAATTGACGTGATGTAAGATCGAACATACATGTAATTTCAAAAATTCATGTATTTGGTGACATGATTTAAAGGTCGTTTTAGGCAAAATAAAAAACGGACCGAAGTTGGTGTATTTAACGGCAACTATCGCTTAAGAAAACTAAATATCTATATCTATACCTATTATAAAAAAACATTGTTTACAAAATTTGATTTGCTTATTATACCCCTATTATAGTATTTTATTATTAGTACCTATTATCAGATTATTATTTTATATTTGACATATATATATTATTAAAATCTATCAATATTACGTGCATCGCACGTACCACTCTACTAGTCTATTATAAAAATATCTTTTTTACAAAATTTGATTTGTCTGCTATATCCCGATTATATATTTAATTTAAGGGCAATAGTGTAATATCATATACTATATTTATCTATTATATATTATTAGATTATACTTTTTTTTTCAATTATTACTAGATTATACTTATAATATCCTTACTTATTTTACTTTTTATATCTAAATTTCTCAAAAGTTGTAGTATGATTTATCTATTTTTTATATATCGATATTTCTTATTTAAAGCTTTTGTAATATGAATATTGTAAAATCTTGTAGATTTTACGTGCGTCGCACGTACCACTCTACTAGTAATTATAAATGTGGGATGAAGATTACCTGCTTATATACGATTCCTTCTTGTTCTTCACATTGATGAAGCGGAATGCCTCTCTGATCATAGAGAATAAGGCCACTAAATCTGGGCAGCTCACACTTTTCACCCATTAGAATCGGCCTCTGCCACACCGCCGACGTCGAACTATGGCTGTGCCATCTCACTTCTCTCTTCACCAGCAGCGGACTAGGCGCTTCTCTCTCTCTCTCTTCCCCTCTCTCTCTCACTTCCCACTTGCTCTGCCGCCACCTGCTCCACCGCACCGACCCCAATAACACTTCCACCGCCACGCTCCGCCGCTGATACACTGCCGGCTCAGCCTCAGCCGTCGTCTCCTTGCATGGCTCTTGGTGCACGCTCTCTCTCCTCCTCCGTCGCCACGCTCCGGCGGCCACGCAGATGCCGATCAATAAGGAGGTGCATGCAAAAATGGCTATGGCCTTTTGCGTTGATAGATTCCATTCGTCCTCCAATTTCCACAACGCTTCCATTTTTGTGAAAAAATATTTCTTTCTTTTTTTGGTTTTGGATTGGGGTGTGTGTGTCTGTGTGTCTTAATTAGAAGAAACGAGATTTTGATATTGATTTTTAATTTTATATGTTATTTATCATGTGAGGTCACCGACGGGGTAGGGGGTGTTACGCTATATATTTTGTGACATATATAGATGTGGGCCTATTTTTGGTGATATAATTAGCCGTTGCGAATTTAATGTCTCACCGTTTGAGGAGCCTTCTTAATTTCACTCACGAGCTCTACAAGAATATTGAAGAAATTAAGAAACTTCAATATTTTTGTACGTATTAATTAACATGTAGATTGTAATTATGGTTAATAGTTCTATTTCTGCAGATAGCCTAATGCTATGGTAGCTAGCTAGCTCTGTAGCGCCAGTTGTAGGCAAGAAAACCTTGCGCCATAAAGTTTGTGTACCACTCGAGATCGTCTACTCTTTTTTTCTTTAATAATACTACTGAATTAGGTAAATAAATCAGATAATTTTAATTACTCATATAGATTGATAGTAGTTGTACTTCAAGGAAAGTTTCGTGCTAGGCCACATGTATAGTGTACCACAAAAATAAAATCAATAAATCGGAAAGCTTATGGAAAAATATATTAGATAATTCAGAATTAATACTCTCTTCATCCCTCAAAAGTGTAGTACCTATTTAATTTATTGTGAGGTAGAAAATATTAGATGAACCACACTAATCTGGGACGGAGGGAGTATATTAGAAGTTAATTGAAAATTTCGCTACATGAAAAAACTATAGTATCGGCTAAATATTGAGCTCTGGTATTTTTTTAAAATTTTTATATCAACAAAATTATATTACAATTTATTCTTATGTGTATAATAATTTGAAAACATGACCCCACCACCGCTTTTCGATTTATTTCTAATTATTATGATTTATTTTATGGTGCGATATATCAATAATCAACCAAGCATCAAATTTCTAGTATTATTGGTTAATATGTGACATGATATATGATACTCCCTCCGTCTCCGAACAAGTATCGTATTTTGGAAAAAAAATTGTCCTTGAATAAGTGTCATGTCGTAAATTTCTATGCAAAAGTTATGTCAAATTTTCATGTTTACCCTTTAACTTAAAATAAAATGATTACTTTTTCAGTTTTTCATATAATTATTAAAATACAAGAATCATTTTAACCACTATCTTAATTGGGAGACGGAAAAAGTACTCCGTATTTATAGGGCATCAACCCCAAGATATCTGGTGGCCTAGTTTTCATGAGAGTCGTGGTGGGGGAGTTCAAACGTGCTGACCATGCACTGCATAAAGGCTCCAGATTGAGCCACGTTGCCCACCATCTTTTTTACTATTTAAAAAAATAATCTTTAATTTAATAATTTAAATGTTAACTAGCATGGTTAACCCAACCACGTGGGGCCCGTCTGGTTAGAGGTGAGGAGTATTGACGGCGAGAATGCTGTTGAGGAAAAGATTTGCAAATCTTTTTTGGTAACTACAACAATGGCCGGGCCAATACTCATGGCAATGGCAGAGAGATCTCTCAATTTTCCGACGTCTTTTTACATCGGCGATCATCTTTTTGTAGTTTTCATTCTTCGATAAATGAAAGTATATCAATGGCCGATCATTTGAAGATGAATTTGCAAAACCTAATCGTAAAATTGAAATGAGCATAGCTTATTAAAGTTTTTTACCCTCTCTCTCTCTAATTTCATATTTCCCCCCAAATGTGTAGGGTTATTCTCTCATTTCATCTACCTCTTTCTGTCTCTCTACTTTTCCTCCCAAATCTGTAGATAACTCTTCTCATTTCTTCTCATCTGTAGATAACCCTTCTCGTTTCTTTGCTTGACCGATTTGGATGAATAATTTTGAAAAAGAGGAGCGTCATGAGCCCTAATTCCTGTGCAGTTTGAAATTTACAGCGAAAGAGTATGTAATTTATAGTTTAATTTGTTGGTTTCGATTTGTGAAATGCGTGGTTCTTCCTGAATTGTGTGTTTTTTTTGCTCTGTGCTGCTATTATTGTCTCATATATTTCTGGTATATTGAACTTTCACGATTTAATTGTAGTTTATAATATGTTATAAATCGGTTCCGAATTGGTTTTGGACAGAGAGATGGTGCTTGATTTGAATGTGGCCTTGGGTTTGGAGGATCCTCCAGATGAATCTGTTGAGGATCGTGGCCCAACAGAGCAAGAAAATGAAAATATTTATAGAGCCGATTTTGTTCATAATGAGAATACTTGGGATCATGTTGTTGATGTACTGAATAGAGAGAATGTAGAAAGAGAGACTTTAGTAGATCTTGATCATAATGCACCGATTATTGAGAATTTAGGAACACAATCTTCAATTAATAATGACATTAAGAATGTAGAGTCAGAGGAGGATGTGAACGATTATATTGATTCAGCCTTGAATGATAAGGGTAAATCGATGAAGATTGAGAAAGAGGAATTGTCGGGGGAGGATAATTTACTGCGTAAGGAGTTATTAAAAAGACGTTTGGTTAAAAACGAGGAGTTCTCTGATGATGTTAAGACCTGTAATGTAAAAGACGATGCATCCTTAGAAGCCGTACACGTTACTTGACAAGAACTTGAGAAGAAATTATCTGTTGGAAAAGTATTTCCCGATTTAGAAAAGGTTTACTTGTTGTATTGTGAATATGCACGTTTGAGAGGGTTTAGCGTTTGTAAGGGTGAGCAACATTATTTTGGTAAGAGCGATTCTGTCCGTTGGAAACTATTTCATTGTTCTTGTACCGGCTTGCCTAATTATAGGAGTGTGAAGCACAGACTGGCTGTTTACAAGAAACTGGTTACTCGAACCGATTGTAAAGCAAAGCTCATTGTTGCGAGAGAAGATATAGGACCTTTTGTTGTTACCATATTTGAAGCTGAACACAATCAAGGTCTTGTCCGTTCTGATCAGACATATCTATTGAGATCTAGTCGTAATTTGAGTTATGCTAAAAAGTCTGTTCTCGATGCTTTGAATTCTGTTGGGATTGGTGTGAGCACTGCATGCAAATTCATGGAAAAGAAAGCGGGGGTGTCCAGAATGTTGGTTTCACTCGCAAAGATGCTTATCATCACATTGAACGTAAGAAGAAGGTCACAAGAGTTGAGGATGGTGATGCTTGGATGCTAGTTGATCACTTCACCAATAAATCGAACTTGGAGCCATTGTTTTGGTGGAAGTATCAGTTGGATGACAATGGTAGAATTATGAATATATTCTGGAGGGATACTAGATGTGCCGTGGATTACGATGCCTTTGGAGATGTTCTGTCTGTGGATACCACCTTTCGGACGAACAAATACAATTTGATCGATGCTCCATTTGTGAGACTGAACCACCATACTAACAACGTCATGTTTGGCATGGCTCTTATGTCGGACGAGACAACCAGTTCCTTCAAGTGGTTGTTTGAAACATTCCTAGCATCGATGTACGACAAGCAGCCTAAAATGATCTTCACCGATCAGTGTCGGGCAATGATGAATGCGATAGACGTCACCTTTCCTAATTCAAAGCATCGACTGTGTCAGTGGCATATCAGTCGCAATTGCTGTTCAAATTTTCTAAATTTGAATGGTAATCAGTCTTTCAAAAGGTTATGGTACAAATGCATGAACCTTGTTGAGAGTGAGGATGAATTTGACAAAACCTGGAGCGAGATGATGTCAAATTACGAAATTGAGAACCCATCATGGTACACTTCAATGCACAACCTCCACCAGAGATGGTCCTCCTTGTTCACCCGTGGTACTTTTAGTGCCGACATGTTGGCCACATCTCGGAGTGAGTCAACAAACAGTGCGCTAAAGAATCTTGTAGGGGCTGATGATTGAATTTGTTCGTCGGTACGAAGAAGTTCAAACTGCATGGCGAGTTAAGGAGAGCAGTGAGGACACATTTGCAATTTGGCAACCCGAGCAGATCCTTGAAGACAATGAACTACTAACTCACGCAGCAACTGTGTACACCCGTACCATTTTCAAATCATTTGAGTATGCTTTGACTCACTCTTTCAATTATGTTCTTGATGAGATCCCTCGCGATCTTGGGGACGACAATCTTGAATTCATTACCCGAAGAAAAGGTCCTCGAAATGAGGAGCGCACAATTATTTTCAATCGGAAAACTCATTTTGCTAGTTGCAGCTGTGCAATGTGGAAAACTGAGGGATTAATCTGCTCTCACATCATCAAAGTTTTTTATCGAAGAAATGTATCAGTTATCCTTGAAAATCTTATACTCAAGAGGTGGACGAAAAGAGCAAAGAAGGATCTGGTCAGTTTGAAAGAGATTTCTTTAGGTGATGAAAGTTCGCTGCTGAATTACATGACATTTGCTAATCAGACCATGCGGCATTTATACGAGATGGTATCGTCAGGCTTCAAGCATGAGGCAGCAAACGAAGAAATTATGGAATGAATGTCACACTTCTTGCAGTTGGGTGAGATAGAGGATGAGAAAAAGGAATATAGGACACCTGGCGGTCAAAAGTTCCGAGATCCGAACAAGGTGGCTGATAGAGGTTTTGCTGCGGCAAATACAACAAAGGTTCCGAAATCTCGAAAGAGGAGTACTAAATCCGTAACCAGTACGTTTATTTCTCTTATATTTTCATCTATTTTCTGTAAATGTTCCATAACGGGGATTTATGACATTTTTATAGGACGGGCTGCGGTGAAGAAAGCGAAGACATCACCTAAAGACGCTGGCCATCCCAAAGTCGAACACGAGCCGTTACAGAAATATTATCCAGACTGTTGCACATTGTCACTTGCTTAGTCTATGAGTTTAGTGGTCACTGAACAACAAACTACATATTACATTTTTCATTTTATGTATTGTAACCGGATGAAAATAATCAGTTTATTTCAAGCAAGGGATTCAATTGATTTAGATACTTCGCCAATATAAATGCATTCTAGAAGGAAGAAGTGAATTATCCTATTCAATCTGAATTAAATTAATGATCATCAAATTACGTTGTTCCCGTTGAATTAGGATTGCTTTGTCCAATTTAGATCTCTGGGTAGAAAGAAAATAAGTCTAGGGTTTTCATATCTAATTAGGGTTTTCATAATTCATTATGCACAGAAATAGTTTCACCTGGGCTCTTTTTTGAAAAAATTATTAACATGTGTTCATGACATTTCATATGCACTTTATTATTTAAGATGCATTAAGTAAGAAAACTTTAATTGAAGGTTTGCCCAGAAAATTAATAACAAACGAAACCCTAATCAATTTCTTTTAATGTTTCCGACGATTGGTGGATTTAAAATTTTAAATATTTCAAAGAATTCTAAAGAAATGTATTACGCAGTGGGGCCAAAAAACTGAGTCATACCAAAACTTAAAATTTGAAATAAAACAAGGGCAAGGAGGGATCCTGGACACGCCTAATGTGCCAAAAGGCGCAACATATAATGCGGTGCAATATACGGCAATGTTTTGAATGATTTTAATTATTTTTGTCTCTTTTTTGTCATGTGGTTATTCCGTGCCATTTTTTTTCATTTGTCTCCTTTTTTTTCTTTTTAATTAATTAGTCTTAATATATTTGATTATTTCGTTAATTATATTTATCTTTCATTATCTTTTAGGTTTTAGTAATATCCTTTAATTTTTACTTTTACATTTTAGGTTATACTTCTGCAGAGCACCCCTCCGTCAAAATATTGGTCAACAACGGGGCAATCGAAGCTAATTTTATGGTTTTCAACATGACAAAGTGGTCTGAGGCAATCCATAATCACCTTTTTCACGTGAATCGTATTGACATGTCTTGCGATGATGCAATTGTCTGAAGAATTGGTGTCGCCTTTCATGAAGAACACAGCTTTGTCGGGGCTCCTGACATGGACGTGGGAGTCATGGCTATGCCACTGTAATATGGCTATTACCGACACTGACACCTGCATGGAAGCATGCATGCAAAATTCACCGGACACATTATTTCCATCACATATACATACCATTAACATACAGACAAAACGCCAACTATTTAGGATTCTTCAAATATATTTGATTAAATAATTAGTACGGGAACTCCCCTCAACTGCTACATCATTTTCCTCGTGTAGTATAAATATGGAGCGTGGTTGTGTGTATGTATGATAGATAGAGATATAGAGAGTATGGCGGCCGAGTCATCGTCTTCGTCCATCATTCTGAAGGTTAAAAGCCAGGTATAATATTTGCGTTCATTTATTCCCATTAACTTCTTTTAATTATTATATCATTCTGATGAATGCATAAAATATGAGAAATACAACATAATTAATTTTTTTTCCACCTACTAATAAATAAGTATACATGAGCAAAATTGTTATTAATGTTGTATAGGATGAATCGGACCTCTTCTTTAAGATGAATAGAACGACGCAGCTGAAAAAGCTTATGACATTTTACTGTGAGCATACATCAAAGGAGATGAATTCTCTCGTGTTCCTTTTTAATGGAAAAGTTTTACGGGGATGTAAAACCCCAGAACATGTATGAATGGATAATTTCATTCTCTCTCTCTCTCTAATTATTTTGATGTTATGTTTTATTTCCCCTACTTTTGAAGGTAGGACTGCAGGATCGTGATGAGATCGACGCAATGGGTTATAACATAGGTGGCGGCTGTCGTTTTGGAATATCTATATAATTAAAGGCTGTTAGGCTCACTGACTGACTGCGTGGTTGTTGAGTCGAAATTTGTATGCATGCATGCAATCGTTGTTTTAGGGTTTAATAATGTATGCCTTTTTTCAATATAATAAAATGGTTGTTTATTTTTGGAATAAACAACCATTTTTGGAATAGTTGTTTATTTTTGGAATAATTGTTTATTTTTAAATTGTATTTTAATATATTCGCTTACTTTGTTCAAGTAACTAAAATGGTTGCAGTAATAAACCATAATTGAAATAAAAAAACCCTATATAGTACGAAGCCATTAACATCATAATGACATGTTATAATGGAACTGCGAGATATTTAAATAGGTACACAACGATCGTCGAGTGACGATCCCTAAAGTACGAGGCCTCAACCTAGTGCGTGGCTCCTGTGTGAAATAGCAACCCCAAGTCATCATAAAATGGCTCAGTGTTATTCTTATACACTACTGCTAGTGGCACTTCATGTATAAACAACATAATACTATGAATTAAAACTTCATTAAGTGATACAAACATCGTATTACAGTTAACTGATTCGAAAACTTACTTCCACGATGTCATTCCAATCCTTCTTCGAATGACCTTTGATCTTGCGAGTGTTCTCGTCGAATAAGGTTTCGGGATGAATGAGCAAATACTTGAACAGAAAGTAGCGAGAACGAAATTCCTCGATCTTTCGCCATATAAATTGTATCTGGTAAGGTACTCCATGCACAGCACACAGAATAACATGAGCATTTTCAATAGCTTGACGGTTATTATTACCTCCTGGAATCCAGTTACCTTTCATCCACTCATCCAGCAACAACTTAATCAAAAATTCATCATCTTTCTTTGACCAGCGGCCTTCTAAATCACCAAACTTCTCTTTCCATAAAGTGGAGTATGGAGCCGAATTCATTTTTGTCTTCATATTCGATTTGTGGTAGGCAAGGCCTTTATATCTCGCTCTCTGCCTACCTGTATAGATTCGCGCATGCATATGAAGTAAGATTTTATTCCCTAAATTAATTGTAATAAAATATTAAAAGCAGGTCAGAACTGATGGGAAACTTACGTCTTCTGCATGGCCATGTTATGTCTGGGTATGACACTATATTCCCGTCGTTACAGCCTGCATGGGGTTTCAGTTTTGCTTGCATTACAACGAGACAGCATTAGCGATGAGTTGTTTATTCACTAGGGCAGGGCATGTATGTGTACAAGCCTAATCTACGTGTCATTATTAAAAAGATCATAGCTCGTAATGGCCTCGTTAATTGAGTCGTCAGAATTGACTAGAGATATCTTTGACTACCTCAAAGAAATCAAAACAAGCCCTGCATCGCTGCATAGCTACCAAGAGAAGAATAACTGAGGCTACTGTATAAAGACACACAGACTTAGACAATTTAATGAGTATGGCTCTCCTTTAAATGAAGGGCATTGTTTACGGCCGACTTCATCATCTTCTTCGAATTTTGTTTACAAACCTGTAAGGAATGGCAAGGAGGATGCGAACAGATACGTGGAGGAATCAGTTATTCTACTCGACTGGTTGGACAGCTGGAGATGAAAATTATCTAATCACGTTGCTACATGAAGAATTTCAACGTGGAAATTGGATTCCCGGAGGGTTGAACAATAGCAAAGCAATTTTGAGTGCGCAAGCTGTTCTATTTTTTACGTCAGAGACTGATTTCCCGGTTCCGTTTGTGTGGAGGAAGGTAGATGAACTTAAATTAAGGTATTTCACTTACAAATACCTGCTGAATGAGGGATGAATCTCTTACAACGTTGAAACGGGCCACCTCACCAGATGTTCACCTGAGATGTGGGCTAGACTTGTGCAGCGTAGGCCACTTGCGGTCGTATACGAGACGGAGGGGGAATCACAATATAATATTCTTCGAATTCTGTTTGAACCAAGGAGGGAATGGGGATACATGCACCATTTGGATTGAGATTGTTGTATGATTTCATAGTACGTAGTATAGTAAAGTTAATGATGTATGAATGAAGTCCTCGTGATGGATTTTTTCTCCGTATCTTTAGATTTGTATTATTAAATTAATCAGTTTAAATATTAACGATGTTATCCGTCCCTTTATTAAAGTAGAATAAATAATTTGAATGAGAACTGTTAATAATTACAATAATATTAATAATAATGAAATAATAGAATAATAATATTAGGACATATTGACAGCAAACACCCACCATGGAAACGCCTTGTTCAAAGTGCATTTTGGAAGATAACAGTTTACTGCAGAAACACTAAATTACAGGAAATAAAGTATCCGGCACATATCTTCGGTGTCACGACCTAGATGTTGGTCTTGGCTCAAACAATTCTTGTAGCATCTTATACAAGAGCTCACCCTCCATCTCATACGCCGCCACGAGTGGCTTTTCCAGATACGGAAAAGATAAAGGTTTAGCAGAGTATCGCCGTAAAGATACAACTAAAGCAATGCTTAATTAATCACTCACATTGACTAGTCTACTCCATGTTTCAGGATAATGGTAACCCACAGAGACCGTTTCGGGATCGAAGTCCACCTCACAGTCATTCACCATGTATTTGAATGTCTCGTAACGCTCCCTTAACAGCGTCATTTTTGCTTTCAGGAAATCGGCGTTGCCAACTTTCTCTAGTTTCTCATTTTTCTCCACGCATTGCTTGCAGAAAACCGTCATTACAATTTTACCATTTTTCCTCCCTGCCTTCCAGAAACCTTTTACGAATTCAGCGTGCAAGCCAGCAACAAAATCGCGCTCGAAATTCGTGTCCCATCTCCCGTCTGAGTAGAATAAAACATCCTTCCGTTTGTGAGCTGGGATATCCATCGTCCCGTTTGTTTGAAGCAGAAAGTGGAGGTATTAATAGATGAGACATGCACGTAATGGACAGGATAATGTCCACAATGCAGAAATCTACTATTTATGCATGCGTATATGAAAAGGTGTGCGTGCATGCATGGGTTGTCACCTACGTGACATATTATTCCCTTATGGGCTACATGATCAATCTGTTAATGGAAAATTATCTGATTCAGTTCTAGCATGATTTCAAGTTGTGTAGCGTGATTTTAGAAATTTACTACAGTTGTAAGTGTTTATTTATAATGGATAATTCTTAATCATTCAAATACACAATACTTTATGTGTCATCAGTGGACAAGTAAGACAATATAGTTACTGTTATCCCATAAATTACATATGACACAGCCAAAAAAAACATCCATTTCTAACATCTCGAAGCTTTGAAAATTAAAATACATAAAATGACATTGTAGTTAAGCGGAACTGACAAACAGACAATATATTATGAATTTATGGTGTGGTTTAATATTATTATGAATTTATTTTTATCGTATTACTTAAATATGATTGTTTTATTAACTAAGTTGTTATTTTAATATTTCAAAATGACCTCTAATAATATTGTTGTTATACTGGCGAAAACTAATACTTGCAGTTGTAACCGTTTTATGCATAAGGTTATCGCATGCCAAGATTCGCAACCTTTGATTTTACCCAGCGTTGTGTGTTCTGAACAGACACTTCATCCATCATAAATAGACATCGTTGATGCGCTCCATTTACTCTTCTGTTGCTCTGTATCCCATCTCGTAGAGCACACGAATATATTCACCTATTGACTTGTCATGGCGTTCTTTTATGATCCAACTCCATCCATTTGGCATCATGCTGAAGATACGGCTCTAGTTGAGGCACTCTATCGACGCACCTATCATCTGCAAATGACTGATAGAAGGCTCGTTAACAACGAATTGGCGTCTATGTCTCAGGAAATTAAAAGGGAGTGGATGGCACGCGAAGAAAAGAGTGGTGTCCAGATCATGGAGCGAATACTGCAACTTCTAGTCTGCCTTCGGTTGTTTGAAGCCTTTCTCCAACTTCCTGGAATTACGCTTCATGCTAACCACGATCTTGTCTCTGTTGGGCCTTAATACTACTTGGAAATGTTATTGGTAAAATATCGTATCCCTTATAATGATTATTCTACGTACGCAATTCATTTTATTCTGAACTGTAAAAATATTTCAGATGGAGGAGCCCCTCTGTTTAGGTTATTCCGCATATATGGTCTGTTCCAACGTGATAAGCTTCGTTCAATTTTCTTTGGTGCAAGACTCAGTGAGGTTGACTTCTTATGGATTTACGAGGCTCAACTAAAATGGGATCGTGGCACAGTCCCTCATAACTGAAATGGATGTTGTAATGTGTGAAAGCATGCATGAAACTTCATTATCCCTAAAGTGATAGCTAATATATCTACAGGAATATAGTTTTATATTATAATATTATTTTGTACTCACGTATGGGGCTAGGATAATGTCCGCGATGTGCAAGTTTATTATAGTGTAAAAATAGAAATAGTTTATTAAAGAACTATATTTATGTAATCTGTACTTATTTTAATGAAATTACTTGATAAGTACAAAAAATGCAATACCATTACTTGCATGGGTGTTGTGGCTAAATCTGGGGAAATTTATATGCCTTGTATGGCTCTTGAGGCCAACATAAAATCCAGATGAATAAAATCTATTTTCGTACGCATTTATCTTTCATCGATATATATTATTTTGCATTTCATCCGTTTACGTATGTGATGACTGCATTCTCCTGCATACATGCTAACTAAGATCGTTTCCTAAAAAAACAAATAAAAAATAAGAACATCACTGAACACTTACACGAACCAGGGCCCACACGGCAGAACACCACTATTTACGCATGCGTAATAGGTTCATAGCTTTGCATCGTCTACCCACTTGCCAGGAGGGGATTGCGAGCTGGTGGCCTTTGATAATTTATTCCCATCACTACAGTGTTCTCATACGCCAACGTAGACCATAACAAATTTAACAATACAGGTTCATGAATCATAACTTCTAGTCGTGCTTACATCCACCGTGTTGAAGCTAACTAAACTACGATGTCAGATGCTAGCGTATTCCTTCAAATAGAAAGTGTAACGTCCGCCAAAATGGCTCTCCAACATTCTTATACACTGCTGCTAGCGGCATCTCCTGTGTAAATATAACAATACTCATTCAAAATCCTTTTATCAACTGTTACAAACATCGTTACAGTTGTGAGAGGTTAAAATAACTGACCTCTAATATTTCTTCCCACGCTGCCTTCGAGTGTGGAAATATCCTAAGAGTGTTGTAGTCAAAGGTGGTGTGGGGATGCATGAACAAGTAGTTGAAGGTGGTGTACCTTGATCGGAACTCCTCGACCTTCCGCCAAATAAATGGTATACAATAAACTTCTCCCGTCGTCATACTCATGATATCCGCGGCATTTTGAATAGCCTGCCGGTTATTATTGCCTCCAAAATGCCAATTCCCGTTCACCGTCTCTTGTGCCAACAACTCCAACAAATATGCATCATCGTCCAATGACCATTTGCCGTCGTTATCACCAAAATGACGCCGCCATGATCATGGGTATACACGCCTATTCATTTCGAAAGGTATACTTCAGTGCTTCTCATGCAAAATATTTATATCAGTTTGGATGTAACACCCTAATCTATTTAAGGTGTTAAAACTATATTTAATTAAATATAGAATGCGGAAATATGAATATTTTTTTTTTCTTAAATAAAACACGAAAAAGAAAGATTTTCTGAAATAATTAAATAAATAAAACCTAACTTCTAGAAATGTGACATCTTATTAAATAAAATAGTAAGTAGCCAAAACCATTTTAAACAAAAGGAAATAAAGTAATATAATTCATTGTCTAAACGGTTAAAGCCCAAAAAGAAAATAAAAGTAAATTCAATTTATTAGGACTCGTCATTCGACACTCCCCGCCTCCAACTTCAAGTACCTGAAAAGATTAGTTTGGGGATGAGTATACGCGAATATACTCAATGTGGGCACTTATACCAACCATTTGTCCAATTTAATAAAAATAGACACACGTAGTGAATATTAAAGTCAAACGCGTCAATAAATATGAGCAAAGTCAAAGGACAACTCAACACGGTCCTGCTCATCATATGATATCAATGAATTGAACGCAAATAAGTGAGAGCAAAGTCAATGGACAACTCAACACGGTCCTGCTCAACCAAGCAATGTCGAAATAATCGCGAAGTCACATTATATTAAAAGGGACAAAATCAATTCAACGGTATAAAGTTAAGTAAGATCCCACACCTTAATTCACTTGGAAAGACGAACCGAACAAATTCAAGATAAACTTAACGTCTTAGTCGCGCCGCACCTAAACGTATAAATTTAAATATATAAATTAATGCATGATCGAAAATTAAATGCACAGATGAACCTTTTGCATGATAAAGGAAATGTGTTTTTTTTTTTTTTCCTTTTTCCTAAATACGGGAGATTTAAATAAATATCATATCTATACATATACTAATAATTCATGTATGCATCTATTATACAGTAAGAAACCAATCGAAATACTGCTTATTAATTAATCAATTTCCTATGGAGGGTTTAATAGATTTTAATTTTTCTCAAGACATAACCGTAATTATGCCATTAAATTTAAAATATAATAATTAAATAATTAGGAAAAGACAAAATAAAATTTAATTATGAGAAAGCATCCTAAAAATCTGATTTATCTCTCTTCTTACATATATACGTGTATATATATATTTATTACATAAAGCTGTTGTTGCGAGTATTTCTCTCCCGTCAAATACCGAGAACGGTATACAATAATTAAGTCTCCTTCTATTATAAATTATGTAGTCTAGTTATTTACTCCAAAAATTTTTAGAAATTTAAAATTATAAATTCCCAAAAGAGACTTAAAATTTGAAATCTATCAAAAGAATTTTACCCTTGAAAGCTATCGAAAGAAAATATATATATATATATATATATATATGAATGTATGTGGGTCTACAGATGTGTATGTCTTCTTAGCAATAATATCCATGTACATGTTTATAAAAGTTTAAAGAGCATATCATACGTGTATGCTATGAATGTATATGAAATTAAAATAATAAAATAAAAAGATGACATCACTACATACCTCAATGAACAGAACCACTGCAAGAATTTCTTTGCAGACTCAAAAGTAAAAATATATCACTGTAGCGTAATAGCTCTTGACGGCAAGGAAAAGAAAACAACTTCTTTGTCTATCCATTTTTATACTTTCAAGAATGTAGGGTTTTTTTTTTTTTCTTCCGATTTCCTACCAAATTAATTTAACTAAATTATAGGAAAGATTGGCAAGACTGATTTCCGGTAAAACTGATGATGATTTGAAAGAAATCTTCCATTTTTAAAGAGTTGACCAACAATTTCTTTAAAAAAAATAACACATTTATGGATAAATCTCTATTTAATAATAATATACACTTTTCTATTTGAACTTGACAGATTTTGTATTAAAAGTAAAACTTTTCTTTTAAATATACATATACATTTAAGATTATTATTAAATATGCAAATTATATATGGATGCTCATGCACATGATCACATTTAATACCTAATAATTCAAATATAATAATAATAATAATAATAATAATAATAATAATTATTATTATTATTATTAGCTTAGTGATAATATATTATGAAACTTATATTCGTCTAGGGCGCAACTTAGACTACGTCATAACTCGAGTATAAATTTACACATTTAGGAAAAATCAAGAGATAAGAAAAAATTTTACAATTAAAACTAATATAAATAAATGACTTTGGAAACGGGTCGTTACAACCCTACCCACTAAAAGAAAATTTCGTCCTCGAAATTAAACTTACTTGTTTCTAGGTTAGGATAACGAGCTAGGATCTCTTCCTCACGTTCCCACGTAGCTTCATCGGGTCCATGTCTAGTCCATTGAACTTTGACCAAGGGTATTTGCCGACCTCTAAGAACATGAACTTTTCGATCAAGTATAGCACTTGGCTCTTCTTCGTAAGTCAAGTCCCTATTAATTTGAAGATCTTCATGGTGGACTACATGACTAGGATCATGTAAGTACTTGCGGAGCATCGACACGTGAAACACATTATGAACGGCGGATAGCTCGGGAGGTAATGCTAAACGATAAGCTGCGTCTCCTATACGCTCCAAAATTTCAAATGGCCCAATAAAACGGGGCCTTAACTTCCCTTTCTTCCCAAATCTTAGAACTCCCTTCATTGGTGCCACTTTGAGAAAAACTTTTTCACCAACATCAAAGTACAACTCTCTTCTTCTTTTATTGGCGTAAGACTTTTGCCGATCTTGAGCCATCTTAATCCTTTCTTTGATTTTTTCAACAACCTGAACAGTTTGCTCGACAATTTCAGGGCCCAACATCTTTCTTTCTCCAACCTCGTCCCAATACAACGGCGATCTACACTTCCTCCCATAGAGTGCTTCATATGGAGCCATACCAAGGGTTTCTTGATAAGCATTTGTTGTATGCGAACTCGATTAAAGGTAAATGAGTTTCCCAATTACCTCGATATCTATGACACAAGTTCGCAACATATCCTCTAAGTACGGATGGTTCTCTCGGATTGTCCGTACATTTTGAGGATGATATGCGGTAGAGAAATTTAACTTGGTTCCCATTGCCAAGTGCAAACTCTTCCAAAATTTAGATGTAAATCTTGGATCTCGATCGAGATATGATAGAAGCGGCACTCCATGTAATCTCGCAATCTCGCTTCGCGTACAATCGTGCCAATTGATCCATCGAGTATGTCATTCGCACGGGAAGAAAATGTGCTGATTTAGTAAGCCAATCTACAATTACCCAAATAGCGTCATGTCCTTGCACATTTCTCGGGAGTCCTACGACAAAATCCATCGTAATCTTTTCCCATTTCCACACTGGAATTTCCAACGGATTTAATAATCCTGCCGGTCGTTGGTGTTCGGCCTTAACTTGTTGACACGCCAAACATCTCCCAACATATTCAGCTATAGTTCTATTCATTCCTCTCCACTTCAAACGTCCTTCGGAGGTCTTGATACATCTTGGTGCTACCGGGATGTGCGGTGTATGAAGTGCAATGTGCCTCGTCCAATATCTCTCTTATTAGATCCTTTATCCTTGAGCACACAAAGTCTACTCGCGAAGAGTAATGTTCCATCATCTGAAATTGAAAAGTCTGTCATCTCCCTTCATTCGCCGTCTTTTATCTTACGCAAGAAATCGTTGGTCTCTTGGGCTTTCTTAATTCGATCTCGCAAGGTAGGTGAACGATTAAAGCTGACCATTATAGCCTTTCTAACTGTTTGGGTAACCACTTCAATGCTCAACTTTTCAAATTCCTTTACAAGAGCCTCTTCTTGAGTGATCATCGCGGTGAGTTTTCCTTCACCCTTTCTACTAAGGGCGTCAGCCACCACGTTTGCTTTTCCTGGATGATAGAGTATTGTGCAATCATAATCCTTCACGAGTTCCAACCATCGCCTTTGTCTCATATTGAGTTCCTTCTGAGTGAAGAAATACTTCAAACTTTTGTGATCGGTGTATATCTCGCACTTGTTGCCATACAAGTAGTGCCTCCAAATCTTAAGTGCGTGTACCACTTTCTTGCCAACTCCAAATCATGCGTAGAGGTAACTAAGCTCGTGTTTCTTTAGTTGCCTCGATGCATACGCAATGACCTTTCTTTTACGCATCAAAACGCATCCAAGCCCTTGTAATGACGCATCGGTGTAGATGACAAAATCTCCGGAACCATCCGGGATAGCCAACACCGGGTTTGTGGTTAACTCTTTCTTGACTCTGAAAACTTCGTTCACACTTCGAGTCCAAACAAACTTTGTATCTTTCCATCGTTAATTGAGTCATTGGTCCATTATCTTTGAAAATCCTTGATGAATCTTCGGTAATAACACACGAGTCCCGAGAAAACTCCTCACTTCGCCCACATTAGTAGGCACCTTCCAATTACTAACGAACACACTTTGCTCGGGTCCACTTCAATACCACTACACGAGCCGTTACAACATGTCCAAGAAAGACCACTCGGTCTATCCAAAACTCGCATTTCTTAAATTTTGCATACGGTTTCTCGCTTTCTCAAAATCTCTGGACTATTTTGAGATGCTCCTTATGCTGTTCTTCATCCTTTGAATAAATCAAAATATCATCAATAAACACTATAACGAACTTGTCCAAGAATGGGTGAAATACCCGATTCATCAAATCCATAAATACCGCTGGTGCGTTTGTCAAACCAAAAGGCATCACTATAAACTCATAGTGACCATATCTCGTACGAAATGCCGTCTTCGGTATATCGCACTCTCTTACTTTCAATTGATGATAACCGGACCTCAGATCAATCTTCGAGAATACGCCTGCTCCTCTCAATTGATCGAACAAATCTTCTATCCTTGGCAGAGGATATCGATTTTTGATCGTGAGTCGATTCAACTCGCGATAATCAATGCACATACGCATCGATCCGTCCTTTTTCTTCACAAAGAGAACCGGCGCTCCCCAAGGCGATACGCTTGGTCGAATGTATCCTTGATCTAAAAGTTCTTGTATTTGCACCTTCACCTCTTGCAATTCCTTTGGCGCCATTCTATATGGTGCTTTTGACAGCTGATCTTGCACGGGCACAAGGTCGATCGTGAACTCAGCCTGTTGGGAGTAACCGAGCAACTCTTCCGGAAATACATCCAAGTATTCTCGCACGATTGGCACCTTCTCAATTGACGGTCCACTTTCTTCCACTCCGACTATGTTGACCGGGTAACCTTGACATCTTCGCTTTCTTTAACATCTTCAGAGCCTTCATAGCCGATATTACAATGGGCGCACGTCCTACTCTTGCGCCATAGAAGGTGAATTTCTTTTCATTTGGTATCTCAAAGATCACCTCTTTTTCTCGACACTTGATCGTCGCATAATTTCGACTCAACCAATCCATACCAAGAATCACATCAAAGTCTTGCATGTCTATACGATCACTATTCCACTGCTTTCCCAAAATCTAATTTAATGTCTGAACGATTTTATCGGTACTTAAGTCATCACCTGAAGGGATACTTATATTCAAGGCTAGGTTCTACATTTCGCGGTCAATATTCTTCATATGACATAATTTGGAGGATATAAAGAATGTGACGCTCACGAATCAAACGAGAACCACCACGGGAGTTCCAAGGATAGATAACATACCCGTCGTTGTGTCGTTGTCTTTTGTCGCCTCTTGATGTGCCAAGGCGAAAACGAGCATTTCCTTTCTCTCGAGTCCACGCTTCTCCTAGTCTCTTGGCCCGTTGTCTCTCCTCTTCGGACAATTGTGAAAATTATGTCCTTCTCGAAACGGTAGTAGCGCTCCCATGCCCATTAAACATTCTCCATTGTGACGCTTGTCACACTTAGGGCATAGTGGCTTAAGTCAGGGTGCTCCGGTGTTAGGCTGCACGCTCTTGAGCTCGATCCCGGCATTGCTTGCATTACCAAACTTTCCCTTCTTATTTTGGAACCTACCCTTTCCTTGGTTAGATTATCCCGTGTTCTCTTAGCGGGATTATTCAACGGCTTTGGTGGAATCTCGACTCCCAAAGCTAACTCGGCTCCTTCCGCACGCTTGACCAAATCGAAATCTGTTATCACATGCACCCGAAATTCCTTTTATCTCGGATTCGGAGTCCTTTTCGAACCTTGCAATCATCACTGTCTTCGGTGTCCACGGTGTGGTGCATAGCCGACAGGTGATGAAATTTTCTTTCATATTCCTCAATGGTGGAATTCGTTGCTTGAAGGCCATAAAATTCGACCTCCTTCTTCTCAGGAACGCGCTAGAGCGAGTATTTTTCCATCACGCACCTTTCGGAACACGACCCGAGTCAACAATAGTATGTCCTCGTATCCAAGGTTCGGTAAAAACTTTTCCACCAACGTCCGCGTCCTCGGTGGGCTGGAAAATGGCACAAGAAACTTTTTGTTTATCTTCGCAATCAATGTGAGTAAAGATTCGATCCAATTCCTCCAACCATTCCTCCGCACGAGGGGTCCGTCACGACCATTGAAACGAGGTGGATTATAACGACGAGCGTAATTCCCACTTCACCGCACTTGTGGCCTTCGAGGCGACGTGCGATCCGGTTGTTGATTTTGATTAATGTGTGATTGCGCTTGCTCCTTCACGAAGCCTCGAATCGCATTCATAAATTCTCCACATGAGATTTTCTCCATCTCCGATTTGAGGTTCGATTTGATTCGAGAATCCTCGGTTTGTGAAGTTGCGCGAGTGCGCGCCTCATGATTCTACAATAACCAACACTAATGGTTACTAACTTACACTATCTTACAGAAATACGGAAGGAAAGAGAATTAAACGTTCTAATCGTGAAGAGAAACCATTTGCATTCAAGTCACATAAATCCAAACCAAACTAAAACGAATTTGTACTAACACGGGAGAAACAAATGAAAACAAAATAAACTTGGAATAAATATCAAACCCAAGTGCCAACATAATGTTAATCTCCAAGACATAGCAAAGAAAAGACAAGGTTCTTAGCAAGGAAAAACATAAATTAGACTTATTCTATGGTCTCAAAGGACAACTAAAAGAAATCGACTAAAACTTCTAGTCGTCGTCCATGTTATCACCGGCGACCGATCCATCTTCCGAGGGATCTTCTTCTTCCTCCTCGTCTTCCAAATTGGGTGGTAGCTGAGGTACCTCCACCTGTGGTCCCACTGATTCATCATCATCAAGAACGTGAATTCCATTAAAGACGTCTGCATATTCTTGCATCAGTTGTTCCATAAACGGTTCAAACTCCAATCGGCCGGTGCGAGATGGGTGCAACAGATTTCTCTCATGAGCTAACTCATGCGCAATGTAGTTCACTTTCTTTGGAATAGTATACACCACTTTGTAGGCAGCCTCCGTCTGGCCCCATGTACAACGAGGACAGTCGAACTCTCTCCGGTACTTTCAACATATCTTCTAGGTTTCTCGGTAATCCTGCCAGGACCTCCGCATAATTCCAGAAGGGATTGTTCAAAGGCTCTCCAAAGAATACGTTAT
Source organism: Agastache rugosa (assembly GCA_031470985.1). Taxonomy (NCBI): domain Eukaryota; kingdom Viridiplantae; phylum Streptophyta; class Magnoliopsida; order Lamiales; family Lamiaceae; genus Agastache; species Agastache rugosa. Next base: position 30,380,882 of record CM062601.1, on the reverse strand, counting down.
CCGCCATCGTCCTACAGAAATAGGGGACACGAGTAAGAAAGTCTTTCTAAGTTCCACTAAGTTCGAGGACTAAGTTCAAAGCATTTTTTTTTTTTTTCGCGACTCAAAATAATTCAAATATTTACAAGTTACACGAAAATTTCAATAATCACAATCAGTAACATATATCTCAAAAAGAAATTCAACACATTTAAGTTCATCGAATTTCAACAAATACAAAACACTTTTACCTTGAAGTCGGAACGCGTAGAGGTCGATTGACATTGACACTTAAAATCTATTAATTTATACCTTAATTTATATTACGGTGTCTACAGGAAAGTAGATCCGCTCTGATACCATATTGTAACACCCTAATCTATTTAAGGTGTTAAAACTATATTTAATTAAATATAGAATGCGGAAATATGAATATTTTTTTTTTCTTAAATAAAACACGAAAAAGAAAGATTTTCTGAAATAATTAAATAAATAAAACCTAACTTCTAGAAATGTGACATCTTATTAAATAAAATAGTAAGTAGCCAAAACCATTTTAAACAAAAGGAAATAAAGTAATATAATTCATTGTCTAAACGGTTAAAGCCCAAAAAGAAAATAAAAGTAAATTCAATTTATTAGGACTCGTCATTCGACACTCCCCGCCTCCAACTTCAAGTACCTGAAAAGATTAGTTTGGGGATGAGTATACGCGAATATACTCAATGTGGGCACTTATACCAACCATTTGTCCAATTTAATAAAAATAGACACACGTAGTGAATATTAAAGTCAAACGCGTCAATAAATATGAGCAAAGTCAAAGGACAACTCAACACGGTCCTGCTCATCATATGATATCAATGAATTGAACGCAAATAAGTGAGAGCAAAGTCGATGAAACTCAACATTGGCGGTCCTGCTCAACACTTAATGTCAAATAATCACACAGCAAGTCACATTATATTAAAAGGGACAAAATCAATTCAACGGTATAAAGTTAAGTAAGATCCCACACCTTAATTCACTTGGAAAGACGAACCGAACAAATTCAAGATAAACTTAACGTCTTAGTCGCGCCGCACCTAAACGTATAAATTTAAATATATAAATTAATGCATGATCGAAAATTAAATGCACAGATGAACCTTTTGCATGATAAAGGAAATGTGTTTTTTTTTTTTTTCCTTTTTCCTAATCTGGAGATTTAAATAAATATCATATCTATACATATACTAATAATTCATGTATGCATCTATTATACAGTAAGAAACCAATCGAAATACTGCTTATTAATTAATCAATTTCCTATGGAGGGTTTAATAGATTTTAATTTTTCTCAAGACATAACCGTAATTATGCCATTAAATTTAAAATATAATAATTAAATAATTAGGAAAAGACAAAATAAAATTTAATTATGAGAAAGCATCCTAAAAATCTGATTTATCTCTCTTCTTACATATATACGTGTATATATATATTTATTACATAAACTGTTGTTGCCCAGTATTTCTCTCCCGTCAAATACCAAGAACAGTATACAATAATTAAGTCTCCTTCTATTATAAATTATGTAGTCTAGTTATTTACTCCAAAAATTTTTAGAAATTTAAAATTATAAATTCCCAAAAGAGACTTAAAATTTGAAATCTATCAAAAGAATTTTACCCTTGAAAGCTATCGAAAGAAAATATATATATATATATATATATATATATATATGAATGTATGTGGGTCTACAGATGTGTATGTCTTCTTAGCAATAATATCCATGTACATGTTTATAAAAGTTTAAAGAGCATATCATACGTGTATGCTATGAATGTATATGAAATTAAAATAATAAAATAAAAAGATGACATCACTACATACCTCAATGAACAGAACCACTGCAAGAATTTCTTTGCAGACTCAAAAGTAAAAATATATCACTGTAGCGTAATAGCTCTTGACGGCAAGGAAAAGAAAACAACTTCTTTGTCTATCCATTTTTATACTTTCAAGAATGTAGGGTTTTTTTTTTTTCTTCCGATTTCCTACCAAATTAATTTAACTAAATTATAGGAAAGATTGGCAAGACTGATTTCCGGTAAAACTGATGATGATTTGAAAGAAATCTTCCATTTTTAAAGAGTTGACCAACAATTTCTTTAAAAAAAATAACACATTTATGGATAAATCTCTATTTAATAATAATATACACTTTTCTATTTGAACTTGACAGATTTTGTATTAAAAGTAAAACTTTTCTTTTAAATATACATATACATTTAAGATTATTATTAAATATGCAAATTATATATGGATGCTCATGCACATGATCACATTTAATACCTAATAATTCAAATATAATAATAATAATAATAATAATAATAATAATTATTATTATTATTATTAGCTTAGTGATAATATATTATGAAACTTATATTCGTCTAGGGCGCAACTTAGACTACGTCATAACTCGAGTATAAATTTACACATTTAGGAAAAATCAAGAGATAAGAAAAAATTTTACAATTAAAACTAATATAAATAAATGACTTTGGAAACGGGTCGTTACATTGGATGCCGAACTATAGATTCACGGTTGTCTTTGATAAGACATTTTATTCCCTACCATTTAAAAAAATACTGAAAAACGGATTAATTTGACCAGCCAGTAGAATAAAACAAACGCATGTCACGGGAAACTTACCTTTTTTGGCGTGCCTGCATGTCGTGCATGCATGGCGTGCATGCAAGGCTTATAGCCTGCATGCCTATGCTATTGCATGGGGCTTTTGACACGTAGAACCTGCTCAACTGCTTGTGAGACCTATGGAATTTGTAAAGTGAGTAATTAAACGTTGAAATGACAATAATATTAATAATAATAAGGGTACAAACACAACTTCACAACATACGAGTTGGTCGGGACGTAATTGCACGAAGGCGTGGGTCCCCTCTACGAGCAACATAAATTGAATTACAAAAACATGGTACTTGATCATTCATCTTATTTGTGATTGTTATACACACAAGACAATGACATGCACAATGATATAGTCTCCAGCCGGCGTGGAACTTGCGTGCGTGGTTGTGAGACGACGGCCCCACGTGTCCAGCACCACAATTACGACGGCCCCACGTGTCCAGCGCCGCAATTACGACGGCCAGTTTAAATTCATCGTAATTAGGTCCCATACATTAGTAATTCATATTCTATTATTTGGCTACACCATGGTTGACAGGAAGAGCCTAGAAAGATCGCAAAGAGTTCACGAGTTCAAACTTTTTCTTCATCATAGAAGGCTGGGTTGAGACGGAATGACACAATGGCGTGGGTACCCTCTACGCGCACATATATTCATTTAATAAAACGTGGTACTTGATCATCCATCTCATTTGTGATTGTTATACGCACGAGCCAATGCTATGCACAATGATATAGTCTGCGGCCGGCGTGAAACTTGCTCGAGTGCTTGTGAGACGACGGCCCCACGTGGCCAGCGCCGCAATTCCGACGGCCAGTTTAAATTCACCGTAATGTAAAGAGGTCCTAGAAAGCAATTTCAGAGTTCAGGAGTTGGAAGTGATTTTTCACAACATACGAGTTGGTCGGGACGTAATTGCACGAAGGCGTGGGTCCCCTCTACGAGCAACATAAATTGAATTACAAAAACATGGCACTTGATCATTCATCTCATTTGTGATTGTTATACGCACGAGCCAATGATATGCACAGTGATATAGTCTGCGGCCGGTGTGAAACTTTCTCGAGTGCTTGTGAGACGACAGCCCCACGTGGCCAGCGCCGCAATTCCGATGGCCAGTTTAAATTCACCGTAATTAGGTCCCATACATTAGTAATTCATATTATATTATTTGGCTAAATCATGGTTGACAGGAAGAGCCTAGAAAGATCGGAAAGAGTTCAGGAGTTCAAACTTTTTCTTCATCATAGAAGGCTGGGTTGAGACGGAATGGCACAATGGCGTGGGTACCCTCTACGCGCACATATATTCATTTAATAAAATGTGGTACTTGATCATCCATCTCATTTGTGATCGTTATACGCACGAGCCAATGCAATGCACAGTGATATAGTCTGCGGCCGGCGTGAAACTTGCTCGAGTGCTTGTGAGACGACGGCCCCACGTGGCCAGCGCCGCAATTCCGACGGCCAGTTTAAATTCACCGTAATGTAAAGAGGTCCTAGAAAGCGATTTCAGAGTTCAGGAGTTGGAAGTAATTTTTCACAACATACGAGTTGGTCGGGACGTAATTGCACGAAGGCGTGGGTTCCCTCTACGAGCAACATAAATTGAATTACAAAAACATGGCACTTGATCATTCATCTTATTTGTGATTGTTGTACGCACGAGCCAATGCTATGCACAGTGATATAGTCTGCGGCCGGCGTGAAACTTGCTCGAGTGCTTGTGAGACGACGGCCCCACGTGGCCAACGCCGCAATTCCGACGGCCAGTTTAAATTCATCGTAATGTAAAGAGGTCCTAGAAAGCGATTTCAGAGTTCAGAAGTTGGAAGTGATTTTTCACAACATACGAGTTGGTCGGGACGTAATTGCACGAAGGCGTGGGTCCCCTCTACGAGCAACATAAATTGAATTACAAAAACATGGCACTTGATCATTCATCTCATTTGTGATTGTTATACGCACGAGCCAATGCTATGCATCGGTTCGACATTGGTTTGACATTGCATTGGTTTTGGATAAACTCCATGATGAATTGGAGATTCTTCTTCATCTCTGCGTTGCCGCTCTCGATGTTTTCTTTGCGGGATAATATCTCTTTTCTACAGCCGCAATGCTATGAATCAAACACAACAGCGTAAACATTGGTTAAGTACAAACAAATAAGGATATCTTTCATTATTTTACACGATCTATTCATGTATTACCCCACACTGCAGCGGCGTACTGATGGATGGGGCAGAATCTCGGGTCATATGTACAGATTTAAGCTTAATGTCTTCATCATTAGATGCACCACCTTCTTCTGCTTTAGCAGACCCTCGAATAAAGTATTTCTTACGAGGTGCTTCATGCATGGATGATTCACCCGTCTGATAGCAAATTTTCCTTTTCACCAACTTCTTCTGCGAGAATGGAAGAGCATGAGCAGAAGAGAATGTTGGCTCAGTCGGCTCGTACGCCAACAAGTTCTCAGCAGGGGGGGGACAACCAACTCATGGATTGGATGCAACTCCAGAGGTCTCTGCAAAACAAATTACATAAAAAGAAACAAAATCTAGGTAAAACAATATTAGCAAATAAATAATTATAGAACTAACCACAACGACGGAAGAATCCTCGATCAGTGCTTTCACGTGATCGTAAGTCCAGACACGATCACTTCTCCAGCATAAAACACGGGGATAAATAGTACTCCAACCACATATTCTCTCGCCCATCTTCTCCCCAACCCTAGGCATTATTTCGTAGAACCAACATTGCAGGGGAAATAAAAACCCACAAACATCAAAAGCAGGCTTTTCATTGTTATTAGACTTAACTCTGGACATCATCAGATCGTACGCATTGAACAAGGATGAGGTGAGGTAGTTGTAAGCTACAACTCCCCACGGATACTGGTTGAACCTATCTACATCATCAACAAGGTGGATGTAACGCTTGTCTAGCGTCTTGTCAGTGTTGTCACGAGGCAAAACAACACCATACAAGAAAACTAGCAACGCCAGCTGCAGACATATTGGACCGTCACCCTTCAACAGATCGCATGCATCAGTAAATGCTTTCTTTATCTCACAAAATTTAATGATCTTCCGGTTGTGAAAAACATATGCATGAATATCAGATGTCGTAGGGGCTTTACTGAGAGCGCCGAACTTCAAACCAGTCATCATGTAAAAATCTTGTTTGCTAAACTATATAAAGGTTTCGTTGAACTCAAAAACAGGGATTCCCAAATTACGTTTAACCTCCCTCATATGAAGCATTGCGGTATAAAGTAACTGTAATTGGAATTTCACTTGACCATATGCCAGATTCATGAGATGACCAAAACATGAAGTCTGAAAATCTTCCATACTCTTACCCTTCAGCCGTTCCTTAATAAGTACGACCACGACTTTGGTATGAGAGCGGGTAGATATAGACGCTCCCAAAGCTACAAAACATAGTTGCATGTACATGGAGCATTTATAAATCAACAATATCATCCAATTTCAATTATCGGATTATAAAACACACAAAAGAATATTCATCGCAAATTGGCATGAACAACAACCTGTCAAATACTCAGGAGAAATACATTACTTACGCAATCAAACTCCACCAATGGAACAAGTCCCAATACCTAGTCAACCTAAAAGGAATTTAGGTTTATAACAAATATCATCTACTATCATATTAATGTTATATCTTCTCAGTTTGCTTAATAGAACACTAGATATTCTTTTCAAAGCTATAATTAATGACTAAACTTCATTCTCCTAGGACTAAATAAATTACACAACTAAAACCATAATCAATCAAGGAAAATTTATGGTCTATCCTATTACTGTTATATCCCCTCAGTTTGCTTAATAGAACACTAGAGATTCTTTTCAAACCTATAATATAATGACTAAACATCAATCTTCTTTCACTAAACAATCAATCAACTAAAACCATCATCAAGAAAACTTGGTCAACAATCAAGGTATCACCTATTCATCCTCAATATGTCAACGTAAATAATGGAATATGTGTTCTTCAAAATGACATACAGGGAAAGGGAGAACAAGTAGGACGCCTGTCAATATAAAAGCAATTTAGGTTTATAACAAATGTAAGCACAAATGTAACACTACAAAAAAATTTATAAACAAAAACCCCCAAACTTTTATAGCTAGCAATCTTGAAATCAATATAAAAAAAACCCCAAATTCAAAAACTTAGAAAAATCAAAATCAAAATCAAATTTATTGAATCACAAGAACGATTAAACATATTAGTGTACCCACAAAAACAAATTCCAAAACATTACATTTCTCAAAATAGAGTCACTCGCATGATGCAAAATTTATAAATACCTTTCGATTTTCTGCCCATCCTCAAGCGGGACGAAGATAGGCTAGATGAAGATACACTCGTTTAAAATCAAGGCCGACGATCGAACCACAAGAGCCAACTATCAGAAAAATTAAGAAAAATTAAACAAACACAAGTTAAGAAAATACGAATAATTCATAAAAAAAAGCAGATATTTGAAAGGGTGGAGGTGGCAGCGGTTGACGGTGCTGTTAATGCCGCCGGCGACACCGTCGTAAGAGCAACAGGCCGTAAGCGTTGCAGGTGAGGTCACCGGAGAAGCTGCATGCGACGCTCAAGGCCAAACCATCCAAGTTTACCTTCTGCTTTCACGTAAATATCCACTACACTACTACTCCCCACACTAACGATGACCGGAAAATCGTGATCTTAGCGGCAAAGAAATTTGAAAATGGCAGCCAAAAACCCTTCGCATTCAAGCCAAATGTAATGGATGTTCACCCCCAATTAATTCCCTCTCATTATTATCTCTCTCTGTCACACATAATTTTTTAAAATAAAAGTATTGCATGCATTAAATATGACAAGACTAATAAAAATAAATCGATTAAATCTTTTTAGACATTTAAATTAACAATAATTATCAAAACATCTTAACTGAGGGAGCCGATGAAATATTTCGATATAGAATTACAAATTACTTCTAATTTATAACAAGCCATTGTGAAAAATATAATTATAATATGGTAATATGCCTATGGACATATAATGAAATTGTCCAACATCAATTGGCCATTGGTAAAAATGACGGCTGTTAGACCAAAAAATGGCGGCAAACTTGATGTGACAAATTAATTTATATAATCATACTAATTAATATTTAATTAATTACGATTACTGAAAAACAATTAATTAATTTAGATAAATTATTCTAAACCTTATTACTTTCAAATGATATAAAAATTCATTATGTTTAATTTACTAAACGTACGAATACAAATTACAATTTAAATAGTTATTTTCAAGTATAATAATTTCATATATCATATTGAAATTTAATATTTTACGAAAAATTATGAAATAAATGAACACTAATCACTAATTAATCAGTTGTGGAAATAAATAATTAATATTAATACAATTAAAATAATATTTAATGGTATGCCAAAAATCTATGCAAAAGATTTCATAAATCTGCTTTAAATCCTTTTTGATAACCGCTCCAAACCATAGTTAGTTATTTCAATAAATGAAAAGATAAATAAATTAAAAATAATAAAATTAATAAAATTAATTGAAAAAAAAAATTTCCAAAATAATCGTGGCCGTCCATGTATTGCATGGAGGCCACATTGGAACGCCCCAGTGGTGGTGTGGCCAGTTTAAGGTACGGATCGCCATTGACAAACAAAAATAAGTGGGGTCGCTTTTAGCTCAGCTTTCTTGGGATATGACTTTGCTTTTATTCGGTAATAATGTTAAATAGCTTGATCTCAATTAAAAGTGTAATTCATCTAAGTTCAATTTTAAAATACTATTTTATACTTTACACTTTTTTACTTTCAAAATATTTCTCTATTTTCTACATCCAACTATCTTAATCTTAAATGAGTGTAATTTTTTGTTTTAAATAAATAATAGTATTACTATTAAGACTTAAGAATCAAATGTATGTCAAACTATTACTTCCTCCGTTCCAATATCAATGTTTCGTTTTCCTTTTTCGTCTGTCCCAATAGCAAGGTCTCATTTCAAAAATGGATACAATTAACTCTTCAAAAGCTACGAGATTTACCACTTTTTATCTTTTTACTCATGTTTTTAATAACCGTACCTAAAGCAAGTGAGACATTGCTATTGGGACGGACGGAGTACAATTTTTTAATTCTATCATAAATTATTGATTTCGACTAATTAGTACTCAAACTATGAGAAACCGTGTAATTAAATCCTTTCCGAAATGATTGTATTGAATTTCTATGCATATCAAATTATTTGATAGGGTTAATTGTGATCTAAATTGCAAATTAAACACGATTTTTAAACTGTTGTAAATAAATATATACTCCCTCCCCTCCGTCCACAATAAATTTGCCACATTGTGGACGGCACAGATTTTAAGAAAATGATGGGTAGTAATGAATATTATTGTGGGTGGAGTAAGGGTTTCACTTTAAATATAATTTTTTATTGAGTCATTAGGGATAGATTAATTGTCCTACAATATCCATTACATTTGTTAATCCTTAATTGCTTTTAATGTATATTAACCTGCCTTGGTTTCTTTTTGTTTTTATCGGAACTTTGATGTACAGTAGATTTGGTGGTTTAATATGTTCATTTCCTAATTTTCAATTATCAGCTGCACCTCTGCATACATGCGAAAATTAGAGGCAAACATTCAAATATTTGTGGGAAACTGAAATATTCAAATATTTGTGGGAAACTGAAATTTTAAAGAGGGAAATTGATGGTTTCGAACAATAATTCTGAACCAAACCAAGCCACTTGTCATTAAAAAATTCCCATTTACACATTGACGTAATTAAATTGTTGGAGGGAAATTTCTTTTGTACATCTAATTTACAGAGAGAAATCTGCCTAATTTACATTCAAACTGCCTATAAATACCACAAAGTCAGATAGCCAACATTCATTACACTACATTAACTTCACAAAAACACCATAAATAGACAGGACGAATCATGGCAGATTCAAGAAAACCAACACTTACTTAGCAGAATAAACTTGCAAGATTGAGATGGAGTTTGAGTCATTTGCAAACTGGATTGACAAGTGGGAATATAAGCTTTCAAAGCATGCACAACACAGTACACATAGATGAAAAATGGTTCTATCTAACCAAAACCTCAGATAGATACTACCTTCTAGAAGCCTGATGAAGTTGATCCTTATAGATCATGCAAGTCAAAGAGATTCATTACAAAAGTAATGTTTATGTGCGCAGTGAGCAGGCCACAAAAATCAGAGGATGGAACAGTGGTTTTTGATGGCAAATTTGGGATATTTCCCTTCACAACTCAAGAGCCAGCACAAAGGAATTCAAAGAATAGATTGATGGGCACACTTGAAACCAAGCCAATTCAAGCCATTACAGAATCTGTCATCAAATCATGCATAATCAATCAGGTCCTTTATTTTTTGGTTATTTCTTACTATCAGAATATCACAGAATGAATTCATCATTAGTTTTTTTCTCATTCATTTCATAGATTATACCTGCCATCAAAGCTAAATGGCCTCCTACAGCAAGCAAGGACATCATAATTCAACAAGACAATGCTAAACCTCATATCAGTGCACTTGATCCAGACTTCATAGCAGCTGCAAACACGGATGGATTTAGAATCCAACTAGTTTGTCAGCCCGCCAATTCCCCCGACTCAAACGTGAATGATCTAGGGTTTTTTAAAGCTATACAGTCACTTCAAGATAATAAATTGGCAAAGAGTGTTGATGATTTATTGAAGAATGTAAGCAATTCATATGAAGAACTCTCATCAAAACAGCTAAATAATGTGTTTCTCACATTGCAAGGATGCTACATAGAAATGATGAAGGTGAGAGGAGGCAACAATTACAAGGTACCTCACACATGAGAGACTAATTAGGAATGGGACACTTTTTAATTGCATTCAAGTTGAAGAGAGACTTGTGAGGGACTGCTTGAATTATCTAAGGCAGCCAGAAAATGACACAGTTGCAGTGTACAACTTTGGGCCTCTAGAATCTGCTCTAGGTTACTAGGAATCGTAGCAGCAGGGTCAAGTTTTTAGCTTTTTGCCATGTTTACAATATAAGCAACATACCAGTGTTTCTGGGTAGTTGTTTAGCATGTAAACAATGTTTTGTAATTATATTTTGGCATGTAAGTCTCAACATTTTATTCTAATATTGCGTCATTGAAATTTTAATCCTAGTGGTTGCTTTACAAAGCCATTTCTAATTTCAATTTCTAGGAATCATATGAATCACCCAATGGATCGTGACAAGGACCAAACCAACCAAACCATACACAAATTCACGGTGGTCAACTACGCCCAAGTTAAAAGCTTGTAAAAGGTAAATAAGAACGAATTCATCTAATTAGAGGAGAGTTAACACGGCAGGACACTAAATCGAGAGCATCTGCAGATACCACTGTATCATTTAGGGCAGCGACGAACTCATCTACAACAAATTCTGGAGTTTCCGGCACATAAAGGGTTGGGTCGAACTCATTGTTAGTCCCAAGACGGATACCTTGGTGTAGAGGGGGTGAATACACCAAGGTTTTAAAAACTTTTCCAATTAACTCTTTTGAGTGAGCTGGCTGTGTTCGATCCAGCTGGAAGGCAGATTGATCAACACAGCTGTATGTGTGCGGAAGTTAGTGGATTTGGAAAGTCCGTCTGATACTTCAAATATATTGCAAAGCTTTGTTTCTCTTTTCTCTTAGTCAGTTTATGCAGCTTGACAGAATGATTATGAGAGGTTAGTTGAATGCATAAATAAAACAGTAAAGAACAAAGCTATTTAACGTGGTTCGGAGTAGCACCTACATCCACGACCAGAAAACCATCTGGTATTTCACTACCACTTGGTTTACAAGTACCAAGTAACTTCACATCTCTAACCTGAGTTGTGTTCCAACAGTTTACGGGCACTGTCAAGCCTGCACCTTTCAGTTTGCGGGTACTGAAAAAAACTTTAACCTTACAGTTTACTGGTACTGTAAAAACCTAGTCACTCGAATTACACGTTTCGAGTAGGCATACCTTAACCTAAACTTTTCTGAGAAGAAGGATTTGGGTTTGGATTTTCCAACTATGAACGAGTTCTTATAATGAAGAACAAGGAGTATGATGAACTCGTAAAAACTAGGCTTAAGATATTTCTATTTTAATCTTTTCTGCCTATGACTGATTATGTGAACAACTAAGAACACAGCTGACTGGCTAGGTGTTCTTGAGAGATTTGGCTTTGAAGATCGTTGTTCAATTTTCTGTTGGCTCTTTTATTTCTTCAGTCATCACTCCAGTCCATTCTCTTTAATAGAGTAGGAGATATATATAGGTGGAGATTCAAACTAGCCGTTGGAAGAGTGCCGTTAGAATCTTACCTACTCTCATTGACTTCTGGCCTTTAACCTACGAAGTAGGTCTGCATCTGCAGAAGCTATTTCTTCTCTGATTTGACCGCGTCAGATAAGATCTTCTGATATCGGGATCTTGTCTTGGAGAAGGTCTTCGTCTTCGAGCTGCTAAGCGTCTCTTCTGTGTCTTCATCATCTACGACTCTGTTGCGTCTCGACTCTGAGCTGTCTTAGACCTGAGTTGTATCATCAACCTGAGCTGTGTCTTTAACCTGAGCTGTATTATTAACCTGAGCTGTGTTTTAGACCTGAGCTGTGTTATCGACACAAAGCTGGGTCTTTTATATTGAGCTGGGTTTTCGACACTGAGCTGGGTCTTTGACTTTGCTTGGTTTGCTTTGTTGAGTTCTTGAACTGTCTGCTTAGTTGTGTCTTCTGCTATGTCTTCTGCTGTCTTCAGCGACTACCTGTAAACTTAGAAAACTCTATAAGCTCAAACAGGTGAGCTGAAGAAACACCTGGGCTTGCGCAATCATCTACTCGGTTGGGGTCAGCTGGGTTTTGGTATCAAATCAAAACTTTATTAATTTTCCCAACAATTTCCCCTTTTTGATGATGCCAAAATCCCAAGTTGGAAAAATAATTTACTTCCCCCTTAACAGGAAACGAGGTTTCAAAAGTTTAAACATTCACAACAGATAATCATGTTCAGAGCCTGAACAAAGAGAGATTGTCTTCAGGTTGATTTTGATAAAACGAACTTTTCATTAATAAGAGGAAATTTTACAACTTTCAAATTACAAAAAAAATAAAAAAATTCCCAGTTGGCTGGGTCTTTAGTTGTGCTACTTCTTCTGTTCGTCCATTTGATGGTCAGTCTTGAGACCATATCTGTTGAAGATGAATTCTTCCAAGTTCTTCCATTCTCGACTTGGAGATTCCTCTTTTTCCAGCCCAGTGATGAACTTCTTTGATAATTTGGGCTTTGTCAGGAAGGTTCGTCCCAGCTAAAGTGGGATGCTTCAATTGCTTGACTTTTGGAGCCTTTAGCTGGATATTGTTTCTCTTGGCATATAGGGCAATTGATCTTGCCATCATTGGATCCATCTCATGGAGTTCGAAGAGATAATCCTGAAAAGCAGTTTCTGGATCCATGCCTTTGTATTGATTCAAGTAGTAAAATTCTTTGATGAATTCTGTTTTGCATCGTTCCCAATTTTTATTGAAGTCATCTGGGTTCTTCTTGTCGGCTGAGGCTGCTTGGACTTGTTTCTTCTTAGCTTGCCTGTAGCTCTGCCTTTTCTTCTTCTGCTTTTTCTCAGCAGGCTTGAGCGATTCGGCTTTCTTTTTGATGATTTTGTCCAGCTCCTCTATTTCTCTTCTTTGTTCAGTGTGGAAGTTACACAACCAGTGATAATCCTTGTATTCCTCTGGCTTATATCCACAAGCTTTGGCAAGAGCGACCATTTTCTCTCTCCACATCTCTTTGACTGCTGCAGATGGCTCATCCTCATCCAGTTCTTTAGCAAATTCGTCAATTTCAGACTGATTGGGCTGCACCTGAGCTGCAGTTTCCCTCTCAATTGTTTTTCCCGCTCCATCCTTATCTTCCCCCTTTTTGGCATTATCAACAAGGGAGGCAGAGAGGTTGGCAACTGTTGCGTTGAGCTTGGAGAGAGCACCTTCAACATCAACGATCTTGGTTGTGTTTTCAGCTGTGGAGAGGTTCAGCTGACTGTTGCTTCCAGCTCTGAACTGAACATCCAGATCTTTGAATAGGTTGAAAAGTTGGTGGATGTCAGAGCTGTTGGAGAGAGTGAACTACTTGATACTTTCCAGCTGGCTTGAAAGATTTGCTATGTCATCGACCAGTGGAGCTTGAAGTCTTGTTACTATCTCAGGAACTCTCTTCTCTAGGTGATTTGACTGATCAATGCTTTGAGAGATGAGAGATTGCTTCAGATCTAGACTTGTACGTTCTTGTAAATTTTGGGCAAATTTATGAACTTCATCAATTGCCCGATGTTGTTCTCGAACTTGACAGTCTAGAGCTGTGAATCGCATGATAACCTCGACTTGAGACTTCAGTCTGTCCTGAAAAAGAATTTCCTCAACCTCTTTAGAGATTGCTTCCTTCATGGAGGTTGAGAGCTCGACAGATGAGTCCGTTTGTGTCTTGGATTCGTCATGACTGGGTTTGTTTGCCTCGAACTCGAATAGTGCGCGAGTGTCATTGGCAATTGGACTTGGTAGGGACTGCTGCCTCTGGTTTTGTTGCAGCATCAGCTGGTTCTTCAATGGTCATTACCTTAGCTGTGTTTTCTGGTACAGCTTCCTTGGTAATCTCAGCTGAGACTTCTTTGGTATTGTCAGCTCCAGAAGGTGTCTTCCATCCCGCTGCTGTAAGAAGCTTATTGGCAGACTCCCAGACATCTGCTGGGTGCGGTTTGGGATACTGCTGAGAGACTTCAATGATACCTCTAATGAGGTCATCCTGATGCAAGTATGCATCCTCCAGGCTTCCAAAGCCAAAAGTGTGTTGGAGACGTGCTTCATCTGTCTTCAACTTCTCGCAGGAGAATGTCTCTATCAGCTGCTCATTCCGGTACCAAGTTGCCATCTTGGTGGCAATGTAGAACTTGAGATCTCCAACTTTGACAAGGGCAATGGGTAGGTGCGCCAGAATTGGATATTGAGTTAGAGCACTCTTGATCCCTGTAATGCGCAAGTCCTCGTACAAGGCTTCCATGAAGGCTGAGCCATTAGAGTTGAGTGATGGAGAGGCAGTGGAATCACTCTCCTATGATTCTGTAGAGATTTAAAGAATTGGATCAATTGGGTTCACAGTAGGCTGTGAAGAAGCATCAGCCAAGTGTGTGGGAGATTTAGCTTTGGGTGATGGCTGTTTTGGGGGTGAGCTTGGATTAGTGGAAGAGGGTTCAGCTTGGGTGTCAGCTGGCTGTGAAGGAGCTTCAGCCAGTTGAATATATGCCTGCTCTTTTACAGAAGATGGTTCTTTGGTTGGAGAGTTGGGTGGAGGAGAAGGTTGTTTGGGTGGAGAGCTGTGAGGTGGTGAGGGCAGGGGTGAGCTGGGATGAACAGGAATATCGCCAAGAACTTGAGCGATAACCTGGGTCGGGGAACGTGGAAGAGGTGTTTTTCTTAAATTATCCAGCTCATCTTCTGAGCTGGATGACGATCCATCATTCAATCCCATATCAGCCAGGATGTCCGATCCGTATTGATTGAAGACTGATACTGGCTGTGGGGAGAGAATCACCATTGCTTGACTAAGCTTGCTTGGTGAGATTGTTGGAGTAGATTTTTGAGTCTGTGGAACGACAGTTGTTTTCTTCTTCTTTTCAGCTGGGCCTCCAGCTGTTTTGGGGTCTGCTGTCTTCCTTTTTCTTTGTTTCTTCTCCGCTGGAACTTCTGGTTCTGTTTCTTCCAGTTGTTTCTTGCCTTTGCTCACAGCAGGCTGTTTCCTCAGGAGATCATTGATTTGACTAATTCTCTGGAAGAGAATCTTTGTTTCTCGAAATGGTTCTGAATCAGCCCACTTTACTGTGTGCTATTTCACAGCTTGCTCTATCAAGAACGAAATCTTAGAGCATAGATACAGGGGCTCTGAGGTTGAATACGTCGTCCTGGTGGAGTTGAACTTGATCTTCTCTGACTCATTGACCAGTCGGTTAAGTAAAAAATCAAACCAGTTGACTTTTGCGCCTTTGATCATGGAAATCATTGGCTTGAACTTTGGAATACTGATCTCTCCTTGAGATCCAGCTATCCCCAGAATGCACTTCTGTGTGATATCCAGAAGTAGCCTGTACTTTGGCTTGAGAAGAAGCTTTGACATGCTCGCTCTATACGACTCTGGAGAAATTAACATCTCATGACTGAGGAATTCATTCACTTTCTCACGGCTGTAATCGTCTGGAATGAATTCTCCTTTGTTGGGCAGATTGAATACTTTTCACAGCATTATGTTGAGCTTGATGTTGGCGGTTGCTGAATCAAATTTTCTGTCAGCGCCCTTGACGGTCACATCGAATGAAGATGAGTAGAAGCCATCTTCGTCGATGATGTTCAGATAGAAGAGTGCGGCATCTCCTTTTACCATAAGCTTGGGCATGGAGGTTGCCCACAGCAAGAGACCGGAGTCTGAAACTAGATCCACCATCTCTGTGAGTTCTGAAACATGGAGGTTGGAGGTGGACATAACACTCTCAAAAGATAGCTTTGTCATAAGAGCTTCAAACTGGTTCATCCATGCGGTTGATTTCTTGGGTGCCATTTCTGCAATCTGTTGATTTTGATTGTGCGAAGAACTTTCAGAAAATAGATAGAGCTTTTGAAGATTTGAAATTTGCAGATAAAAATGAAAGAATTCTGCTTATCTTTTCCATATATATTAACTGCCATAACGGATCAACAGTTGTGATTGAAACAGCTGATATTTTGATCAACGACTGGGAGAGAATCACTCATCACATTTTGCTGACGTGTTTACAGCGAGTGTATCACAACCGCGCGTGAGGCAGTTCAAACATTTTAACGTTCTGTCTCGATCCTACCGTGCTACAGTACATTGTAGACTTTATATTTAATGCGATGAGAAAGGAAACTTATCAAGCAATTTAACTAAGGAAAATATTTCCGCTTAAAATAGGAATTCAAGATATTTGGACTTAAATAGCCTATTCCTCAGAGTATTAAATACATGAGACGCATACTGGTCAACTTGGACATATAAGTCAACTGATACTACGATGGTCATTTCCTCTGCTTGACTGAGTTTTTCCCTCAGCTGAGTATCTGGTATTAACTTGATTTTCCTTCAGCTGAGTTCCCTTGAGCTCTGCGACTGACGTAGTTTAGCTTGATTCCCCCTCAGCTGGGTAATCCTTCTGAATTTGAGTTTTGGGATCCAGCTGAGTTTGTTCCCCCTCAGATGGATGATCTTTCTTCATCCGGTTTGAGCTGTCCAAGTGATCCACACATCCTTGATTTGGATTTCAAAATGTGGTGCTTATGTGTGAATTTTCCCAACAATGTTGTCCAGACGTTGAGAAGTCACTTGGGGTTCCTGCTGAGTTAGTCCTGTTGGATGCTCTTCTTGATGATTCTGCTGGACTGGGTAAGATCAATTGTTGATACCAATAATTGGTGAATCTGCTGAGCTGAGTTCCCCTTCAGCTAGATTCCTCTTCTAGATTCTGCGATCCACGCTTGATCCAGCTTTGTTTGATATCCAGAGGATGACATTTGATAGATCAACTAGATTTCTTTCTGGATTCTCCACTTGAAAATTCTGTTTGATTGACTTTGCCCTCAGCTGTTATTACAGCTGTGTCAATTTCCAGCTCGGTGGAGTTCCCTCTGAATTTGATAGTAGTTGGCTGTCTTTTCTCAGCTGCTTCCTACTTGAGCCAGTGTTTTTCTCAACAATTACGTTCATCTGTCAACTTGATCTCTGTTCTTGAGAAGACAGCCAGTTGTTCCATGATCAACTGAGTTCACTGCTGCTTTGCGGGGTATGTTATTCGATTTCATGTTCTTTGCATTGCATTTCTGCGCATTGAACTGAGACCAGTCCGCTTGACATTTTCTTTGAAGAGCTTTGAGGTGAGTCATGAGCTTTGATCATCAGCTGTCTTTCTTTCACAGTACACTTGATGACATCCTCAATTGCGTCTGTCCCTCCTTGACCTGTTATCACTCCTTTGGTACCCAATTGTGGTTGGGTCCGACTTTGTTGATGAGGGTTCCATTGATAACCTAGATTTGTCCTTATCTTTTATGAGTGACACTTCTGGTTGGTCCTTGAAAGGGTCCTTTCTTCTTTGGATCTTGTTGACTGCTTGAACTCCATTTTCTTTGATGAGTTCCATTTCCCAGCTGGAGTCTGTCAGCTTAATATCTAGCTTGATATCTTGTCTGCTGGAATCTTGATGTGAAGCTCGGTTGATTTTCAGCTTTATAACTAGCTAAGGTCCTTCTCAGCTGTCTTTTTAATTGACATTGATGTCTGTGCTGGATGACATTGTGTCTTTGATTTTGATTCCAGTCAGCTGGATTTATCTGCTGCCTTTGAGCTCTGTGATTAGCTGGGAGTTGCTGCTTTTCTTGGGCTTGGAGTTGCTGAGCAGTTTGCTTCTTTGATAGGACTGAGCTTGGAGAGCTGGCTTGATTACGTACAATCTCTTTGGTACATCATTGGCTTGATTCCAGCAGCGTTTGCATTGGCTGGAACCATTCTTTGACTTATTCATCTTTGGCCATCTCCAGCTTCTTGATCATTCATTCTTCTGCTTGTCTTTCTGATTTTATGATGATTATGGATCCGTCTGTAATAATATCCCACATTATATCGTGACGCGCGCTCAGAAAGCTTTTGAGTCGAAACTTCCAGATCTGATAATTATCGACAGAAAATATCGGAAGATTCCTGCACAGGGAATATTCCATGACAGTATGTAATGATTTAAACAAAATTGAAGATTTTAAGGATCAGTTTACGTGACCACTATCAGCAAAGAGGCTGATTTGACACAGATACAGTGATCTTTTGAACCACTGCTCTGATACCAATTGTTGGTCTCAAGACGGATACCTTGGTGTAGAGGGGGGGGTGACTACACCAAGGTTTGAAATACTTTTCTAATTAAAACTCTTTTAAGTGAGCTGGCTGTGTTCGATCCAGCTGGAATGCAGCTTGATCAATACAGCTGGCTGTGTGTGTGTGTATGCGGAAGTTGGTGGGTTTGGAAAGTCCGTCTGATACTTCAAATATATTGCAAAGCTTTGTTTCTCTTTTCTCTTAGTCAATTTATGCAGCTTGACAGAATGACTATGAGAGGTTAGTTGAATGCATAAATAAAGCAGTAAAGAACAAAGCTATTTAATGTGGTTCGGAATAACACCTCCTACATCCACGACCAGAAAACCATCTGGTAATTCACTACCAGTTGGTTTACAAGTACCAAGTAACTTCACAACTCTAACCTGAGTTGTGTTCCAACAGTTTACGGGCACTGTCAAGCCTACACCTTTCAGTTTGCGGGTACTGAAAAAAATCTTAACCTTACAGTTTACTGGTACTGTAAAAACCTAGCCACTCGAATTACACGCTTCGGGCAGGCGTACCTTAACCTAAACTTTTCTGGGAAGAAGGATTTGGGTTTGTGGGTTTTCCAACTATGAACGAGTTCTTACAATGAAGAACATGTAGTATGATGAACTCGTTCATACTAGGCTTAAGATATTTCTATTCTAATCTTTTCTGCCTATGACTGATTATGTGAACAACTAAGAACACATCTGACTGTCTGGGTGTTCTTGAGAGATTTGGCTTTGAAGATCGTTGTTCAATTTTCTGTTGGCTCTTTTATTTCTTCAGTCATCACTCCAGTCCATTCTCTTTAATGGAGGATGAGATATATATAGGTGGAGATTCAAACTAGCCGTTGGAAGAGAGCCGTTTGAATCTTACCTACTCTCATTGACTTCAGGCCTTTAACCTACGAGATAGGTCTGCATCTACAGAAACTATTTCTTCTCTGATTTGACCGCGTCAGATAAGATCTTCTGACATCGGGATCTTATCTTGGAGAAGGTCTTCGTCTTCGAGCTGCTAAGCGTCTCTTCTGTGTCTTCATCATCTTCGACTCTGCTGCGTCTCGACTCTGAGCTATCTTAGACCTGAGCTGTATCATCAACCTGAGCTGTGTCTTCAACCTGAGCTGTGTCATTAACCTGAGCTGTGTTTTAGACCTGAGCTGTCACTACAAAAAATAAGGGATTTACCCACACATGCATGTGTGGCTAAAAATATGCTTATGTGTGAGTATAGATGTTTACCCACACATAACGTAAATGTCAACATGTGTCGCTATAATTTTGTAGAGAAAGAGTTTTACCTACACATATATATATTTGTGTGGATAAATCATCAATTATTCCCTACACATATATATGTCCCTAAATGTATTTCGGATGTGTGGATAAATATAATTCTGCTATAGTGTAATGACAAGGTGGAAATGACATGGATGATGATATGGCATCAATAGTTTGACACGTAGAAATTTATATGTGTAGTTAAATACTATAACTTATGTGTAGGTATTAATTTTTTGGTATTTAAATTTTATAAATAAATTTTTGCGTGGATAACATTTTTTTTTCATATTGCTATTCGGTATATATAACACAAAAAAGTTAAATAAAATACGAATAACAAATGTAAATAAAATAAGATTTTGATAAATAAATGTTACTAAACATTATTCAATAAATTTAGAGTATACAATTAAATGACAACAAAAAATTACTCTAATTTTCTAAACAACTAAGGTCGCAATATCTTCATCATCTTCAATTTTTCCAGACACCTCTTGTTCCTCATTGTCTTTGTAGAAGCTCTACTCTGACACCGAGTTCTTCATCATCTACCTCTCTTCCCAACAGCTTCAAAATCCAAATCCATATTAATAACTTCATTTAACAAGTGAAAGATAATATATAGTTCCAACCATTCTGAAATCCATACTTTAGTATTGGTGTTGTGATGCACGTAATAATGTAATCAATTTCTTAGTATTTGGGATGATAAAGAAATTGTCTACTGCAAGATATCAAATAAGAAACTAAAGCATAGCTCACTCAATTCTCAAGAATTTACACAACATTAAGAGCTCAGATAATGTACCATTTAAAGTTATCACAAAGTGTAACACAATATGAAGAGCTGTAAAATCAATAGTAAAATCAACACTCACAAATGTAAAATCAATAGTAAAATCAAAGGCATCAGTATCCCCTGCCCACACCCTGTTCAGAGATCACCACAAATGTATAATCAATAGTGCTTACATGTAGGAGTGGAAAGTTTGAGGGTACGGAAGCAAATATCATATAGAGCTTCGTTATCAAGAACCATACACTCATCTGCATTCTCAACTAGTTGATGCACAGACAAAGTAGCATTGTATGGCTCAACGACAGTGTCAGATACCTTTGGAGAAGGAAAGACCGAAAATGTCAACATCATACGATCAGAATACTCCTTCATGATCTTGGAAATGAGAAGGGTGCCCATACGAGATCCAGTTCCTCCGCCCAATGAGTGACATACTTGAAATCCTAATGATAAAAACTATGCAAAATAATCAAACCCAGTGGAAGAAAGGCATTACTCAAATATATATATATATATATATATATATATATATATAATCCAACAACAATTCACATTGCATTAATTCTCTTCGCTAGCTAAAGATGGTTCGTCTATAATCATTCAAGATCAAAGAAACATGCACAAGGCTATTATATGATGCAGAACCACAACTTGGGATCATAGTGTTTAGAAACTGAGTTAGATTACGAACATAAGGAACAATTACACCACATCGAGCACATAATCGATCAATTCCGCGCCCTCCGTGTAATGCCCCTTCGCCCAATTATTCCCCGAGCCAGACTGACCGAACACGAAGTTGTCCGGTCGAAATATCTGTCCGAAGGGTCCGGATTTGACCGAGTCCATCGTCCTCGGCTCCAGGTCCATGAGGTATACCTCGAAATGGAGACGAAATTTGTATTAAATATCCGACGCCAATTTTCTTACTTCCTTTCTCTCCTTTTTTCTGCAGCAAAATTCATCGATGTTAAAGATAGGAAAAACCGTTCAATTAGAGCATAAATAAAATAGTGATGATAAATAACTTAGCGACAAGAAGGAAGTTGCTAACCTAGCGGCTATGGAGGTCGCTCTAACTGTCTGCAAGCTTTCAGAGCCGATCGACTTCCGCTGCCACCGATACCTCTGCTTTCATCTCTTTTGCCGCGCGCCATGGATGTTGAGATGATGACATAATCTTATTGGGAAAAAAAATTGGGGAAGAAGATTAGAAGATCATAACTATTAACTTGAGACACAAGAGACGAATATGGCACGAACTATATCGGGCGTTGAGGTAAATAAAATAGCGGCATTAGTTCGTCTTTGAATTTTTGGTTTACGCGGTTGAATTTCGGAAGGATTATATTTGGAGGGAGGCGGTCAAATTAAAACATGCTTTTAAGTTTGAGTTTTTAGTTTTTAAATCTATTTATTTTGCTAGCAGATTTTTTAATTATATGTTATTATATTTAAAAATTAATTGTTATGCAGTAATTATATGATTAATTAACCACACATAAATAATCTGTACTTATGGGTGGCTAATAACTTGTACTATTAAATTTCAACGTCATTATATGTAAAAAGTTTGGAAACGACTTAGTTCAATAAAAATAAAAAATAAACATATACATTAATGTTAAAATATAAATGTTACTAAATATGTTTAGTCACACATATTAAATGTCAATATAATAGTGACTATACGAACAATTAACTACACACAACTAATTTATAATTATGTGTGGCTAATAGCTTGTATCCATTTTCCACGTCAGTATGAATTAAAATGATGTAGTTAAATAAAATTAAAGTTAAAATAATAAAATAAAATGTTAAAATATAAATGTGACTAAATATGTTTAGTCACACATATTAAATGTCAATAACTAATAAAAAATGTCAACTTATTTCACCTACACATATTTTAATTATGTGTGGCTAAACTACCACACATTACTATGTGTGGCAAAATATGTGTGATATGTGTGGCTAAAAATTTAATTTCTTATCGACACAAAGCTGGGTCTTTTATACTGAGCTGGGTCTTGATACTGTTGGGTCTTTGACTTTGCTTGGTCTGCTCTACTGAGTTCCGCAACTATCTGCTTAGCTGTGTCTTCTGCTATGTCTTCTGCTGTCTTCAGCGACTACATGTAAACTTAGAAAACTCTATAAGCTCAAACAGGTGAGCTGGAGAAACACTTGGGCTTGCGCAATCATCTACTCGGTTGGGGTGAACTGGGTTTTGGTATCAAATCAAAACTTTATTAATTTACCAACACTCATCTTCAGTGCCGAATTCAGTTTTCGGCACCACTATCATTTGCGATTCATAACAATCGATGAATCTGTATCCATCAAATTCAAGTGGCCCATCTAGAGCATCGAGGACGATGACGGCGACGGCAAACCCATCAAGTGGCACCATCGATTTATCTGTGATATTCATGTTCAAAGTTTGAAGATGGCAGATCGAAAGAGAGAATAAGAGGGTAGATCGACACAGAGAGAGAAAATGGGTTTCTCTATGTTTAATTAGGTTAGTGTTAATGGGTTGGGTTAGTAACTTTAATTGGGTTGTTAATTATTTTTGGGTGGGGGCCAAGAATGGCAATTTATGTAAATAATGGGAAATAGAATGTCAATTAGTTAGTGAGTGGTGTGGACCCTACTGCTATAAATGGAAGTGACAAAGTTTTCGCGGACGGACCGAAAAGAAAATTATGGCAAATTTATTATGGACGGATGGAGTAATATTTTATGGGAGAAATGGGATTTTAGCACTTTTTAGATTGAAAATACTAATAATAGCACTACTTTTTAAAATATATAAATTCTAGCACCTTTGTTTTTTTTTCCTCTCCCTTTCCTCAAATTGTTGCCACACCCACAACCTTATTCTGCCGCCACCAAGTTTTCAGACCATGGCAACGCCAATTAAATCTTCAGCAACGATCTCGACCTTCTTCATTCAGCAACCTATCTATGATCACTTGTCCACCACGAGTTAACCGGCGACAGTAAAAAATGCGACAACGCGACTTACAAAGGCGACTGCAAAATCCTTATCAATCCAACAATCTTCAGTAAAAAAGTGAAAAACTCGAATTCACATGAAAAATAATGTGAATTCACGTGAAAAAAATGTGAATTCACATGAAAAAAATGGGAATTCACATGGGAATTCAAATTAAAAAAGTAAAAAACTCGAATTCACATAAAAAATAATGTGAATTCACGTGGAAATTAAAAATGAGAATTCACATGAAAAAATGGGAATTCACATGGGAATTCAAATGAAAAGAGTGAAAAATTCGAATTCACATGAAAAATAATGTGAATTCACGTGAAAAAATGGAAATTCACATAAAAAAACATTTGAAAGCAATTGTTCATCTCTATCTCCAAAAAAAATGAAGTGAAATCTTAAGAAGGCAAAAAAATGGGAGAAATCTTCAGGCGACGCAGGCGAGCACGAGTAGGAGAGGGGCGGACTGGTGGAGGCGCGATCGCGCTGATGATGGTAGCGACGGCGGCTACTGCTGCTACTCCTATCCGAACGCCGTCGTCAGACGCACGGTAGATTCGCCGGAATATGGTAGTTCCCTCACCGGATTTGAGATGAGAGAAGAGAAATTAAGGTTTTTGATTTTGGGGATCTATGTTAAAAAAATTAGGGTTTTTTGCTGGGAAATGAAGAAACCGAGATGATGACAGCAGCGTGAGATCGGCGGATGAAGTCTCACCAGAAACGAAGAAGACATCAGTATTGACGGCGGTTTCACCGAATTTTCTAGCAGAGGGAAGAGTGAGTGGAGAAAGGAGAAAGATGAGAGAGAGGTGGAGAAAGTGGCGCCATCCGAGAGAGAGGAGGCGGCGACCGGTGTAGTCTCACCGGAGGAAAAGATAAAGGGCGGTGGTGCTGCTGCTGTTTGGTTTCGATAGAGAGAGAGAAATGAAGAGAGGAGGAGAGAGAGCAAAAGAGAGAGCGAGAGTTATGGGAGAGAGAGAGAGAATATCTGATGTTTTAAGAAAAAGAAGAAAAAAAGGGAGAAAATAAAAGAATGAGGGGTAAAAAAGTCAAGAAGTGCTATTATTTGTATTTTTAAAAAGTGATGCTATTATTAGTGTTTTTTTCTCTGAAAGTGCTATAATAATATATTATCTCATATTTTATTGTAACAATTTCAATACTAAATAAATTTTACAGCGGCCGGAAATTTAGATCAATTCTTCCAAATTTCATTTTCAAACAAATTTTCGTCGTTCGGCACCTTGATTCGAAAAATATAATGATTAGACTGAGCCAGAATAGCAATATACTTCTTGCTCCAATCACTGGTCAATTCGTTGACTTTGAGACTCAATTCCAATCACTTTGAAGATCTACCGGAAGTATGACATTTTTGTTGTGAAAGAAAAATTTATTCAATTACGCACGGATACAACCCATAAAAGATTATGAAGTTAACGATAAACATGATAAGTAACGATAATATGACATTTTTTTTAGAATTACAAGGTATATATATATATATAGGATTGGTTCATATAGAAACTATTCCTAGTGTGGGAACTAGGAACCAATCTGAACCGTTGATCTTTGTATGATCTATGGTTGTCATTATTCGAAGCATGAATATATATAGATGTAAGCATGATTTTATATAAGCACAATTGTTTACACAAAAAAGCATGAATCTCATTAAACATGACTATATATTGATTTAAGCATGAATATATATAGATTTAAGCATTTTCTCACGTTCTTACGGGAGGAATAATTTCTATAGTAACCCATCCATATATATATATATATATAGGGTTGAGTTCATGTGAAAACTCACCCTAGTGTAGAAACTAAAAACTTCTCTAGTCCATAGATTAAATAATAACGGTTGGTCTAGATGTTTACACGTGGATAAGAAATGGATTGACTAAATTTAAATGTAATCATTTCTCAATAATAACAAGGGTAATAAAGTACACATATAAACCTGCAGGAATCATATTCCAAAATTGAAGCCACAAAATCGCATCTATCACTTTTGAATTTAACCAAAAATTTGTATTATGCATTATTAGTAGTTTCACCCTTCCAATCATGTGAAAATCAAATTGTGATGGTTTATGAATGTGAATTGTTGGGTTCAAAAAATATATATAAACGGTGTGATCCTAATACACGTGTTTCAATAAAACTTCACACTGTAATGCATATTTGTTAATTCATTATGCATTTTTTATTATATATTTATGCATAAACTTGAAGATAAATAAAAAATTTGAAATTCATTAAAACATCGATGAACAGTTATGCCCACCAATAATATATGTATATTACATATGATTATGATAAGAATGCATATGAATGTAATTTTAAAATACATATAAATTATGTTCATACTTTACAGGCATGTTCATACAATAATAATGCATCTCGTTTACATCAATAATGCAGTTTGCCAACACCATTAATGCATTTTATGATGTAAAGATAGAAGGCGAATTTCAGTAATCGAAATAATAAGTTTACATCACTTATTAATAGTAGATAAAACTTGAAAGAATGATAATTAAAACAAAAAAAACCTTTAAATGATGACATGTCAACAATTAATTATAGCATAAATACACGGTTTGGAGATCCCTAAATTTAAGCTTAGAGTCAGTTACATTTTTAGTACAAAATACATAATCGCCCTCCTTAAATATCAGAAACATAAATAAATACCAAATAAATCTTAATTGATTGTGACCATTTATCTACTAAGATCAATGGTAGAAAAAAGTTTCTAGTTTCTACTTGGAATAAAGCACTATACCATTATATAGACGGGATCTCTATACCACTACGCGGGATGGGACAACTATACCATACAAAGGTGGGACCACTACACCACCACGCAGTGTGGGATAACTACACCACCAAATAAAGTGAGAAATATAATAACACGACCACTACACCGACAACTACACCACCACACAGGATGGGACAACTATACCACCAAACAAGGTGAGAAATATTGTACTGGGCAAAATCCGTATTTATATTTTAGGCCCAATTGACGTGGTTTGCCAACCTGACGAGCCGGACGACATGGATTAACCGGCCAAATAAATAATATAATAGGCCCAAAACCATCAGGCCATAAACAATAAAGTCTAAAAGGGTTCGTCAAGTCAGCCTGACTGACGCAGTCAAGGTATATCTTGACGGCTCCACGAAAATAGGAACAGACGAGAAAGGCATGGTTGATGGATAAGACCAACGTACTAAACCCTAAGGGATTGGCGGCTCTATATATACAGCCCGCCTAGGGCACAGGCGGACACGTTCATTCATACTCTCAACTATCACACGATTTCTCTCCATCTTCTCTACTTCCGCCGCCTTACCTTCTGGCTTTCATCAGCCTGACATAGTCTGCCCGTCAGGCTTTTGCCATCACTTATCCATTGTCACCGTCTCCACCCTCCGCACGCTCCCGGTCTCCCGAGACATTCATTGTTCCCAACCATCTCTCTTTACTTGTTTTCTATAGCATTTACTTTGTCATTCCGTCACTAACTTGAGCGTCGGAGGCTCTACGGTCGACACCCCCCACTGGTGCTCACCTAGGGCTATTACGTGTTCTTGTGTTGACAGGTTGCTAGTGCCCGATCAATCCGGACGTACCTGACGTCATCATCAATTGTAGATTTAGCCTCTACAATTTGGCGCCCACCGTGGGGCCCTAGCAATCAACCGAATTAACACACCTTCCGTAGATCTCTTCAAGCACCAATCATGTCTGACGGACGAGACGGAACCGAACAGGGCACCCAGCATGACATGAATGCTCAGCCGGACTTGACGGCACAAATAGCTGCTCTCACTGAACAGATGAATCAAGAGCGAGAAAGGTGCAAGAAGTTGGAAAATGAGAATGCCAACTTCTATGTCCGTCTCGAGGCTTTGGAGCCAATCGAGGCCGTTGACTCTCCCCGTTTCCGGGTTCGAGTGAATCCGATGCAACAACTGGATGACATCCCAATCACTAATAACGATGGATCCAACCCTTCTGTGACTGATCCATCGTCTTCAGTAAGGAATCGTGATATCGTCAATAACCCAACTGACCCGGGTTATTCTTTTTTGAATGCAGGTAACATAATCTCGTCTGTCTCCTTAGAGCCGGCGCAAGTGCTAGGACAAGTCACTCCGGATGCCAGAACCGGACGGACCACCCGGCCGGATGGGACGAATACTTCCGGGAGGCAACATGCTCGAACCATTTTGACCACCCCCGGTATAGCAATGAGTAACGCCAACATCGGAGGCACACAACCAACTATACCGGTACCCAACCAGACAGTTCCACCGACTAATGTAAACCAACAGACGATCGGAACAGGTCAGAGGGAGGTTACCCAAGATCAACTGTTTGCCAATGAATTCGTCCAACCAGTCATGACCGGACACTGTGCAATAAGGGATGAAGACTTGGTGCGAAAGCTGGCCGAGATGGAGGCCCTGATTCAGCGAATTCCTGGTGTACCGGCACCAATCCACAAGAGTTCAGAGAACTGTTATGCCGACTCCCCATTCGTGGACGAAATTGCCCTGGTTGAGATGCCCGTCAAGTTCAACTTTCCTAGCATGCAGATGTTCGACGGCACGACGGATCCAACCGATCATATTGCTCAGTACAAGCAGAGGATGTTCACTGCCGCAATTCCCCGTGAATTGAGGCAGGCTTGCATGTGTAAGGGGTTCGGTTCTAGTCTGACAGGACCGGCCCTCCAGTGGTACACCAACCTTCCAAATTATTCTATTTCAAGTTTCGCTCAACTAACCGATATTTTCGTGCAGCAATATGCCAGTAGCAGGAAACTTGAAAAGATATCAGAGGACTTGTATGCCGTGGTGCAACGGCGTGGAGAATCTCTTCGAGACTATATCGGACGTTTCAACAAGGAGAAGGTGTCTATAACCAATTGCAACACTCAGACAGCGGTCACAGCCTTCCGAAAGGGTCTCCTGCCTGACTCGGACCTTTACAAAGATCTCACCAAATACCCCTGTAGAACAATGGAAGATGTTCTAGCAAAGGCTTGGGCACAGATCAAGTGGGAAGAGGACCAATACAACCATCACCAGTCCTCACCCAATAGAAGCACTAGAAAGGACTCCAGGATCGACAGGAGGACGACTGAGAGGCGATCAGAGCCTTACCCACCTCCACACAAAGAATACCGGAGGAGACAATACGATCATCCCTCAGATACCCGACCGCGCGAGAGGGCAAAGATACCTGACTACAATCTATCAATCTCGCCAGCTGAGGCGGTTCTAGCTCTCAAGGGACTTGGAAACAGGGTCAGATGGCCAGAAAAGATGAGGACACCGGCAGATCAAAGAGACAAGTCGAAGTGGTGTGAGTTCCACGCTGATCATGGACACCGGACTGACGATTGCATAGCTCTGAAACTGGAAGTGTCTCACATGTTGAAGCAAGGCCACTTGACTGACTTCCTAACGGACAAAGGAAAGAAAACTCTCCAGCAAGGAAGGGATAGAGAAGAGGGTCACGGAAATGTTACACCACCAAGACCACCAGTCCATGAACGGACCGTCAATGTTATAACCGGCGGATCCGAAGTTAGTGGAGGTACTCACTCAGCAGCTAAGAGGCACACCAGACAGGCTGGGCATGCCCGAGCGGAGTGTGGTGAAGCCGAAAGAAGCACAACTGTCTTACCTGCCCAAACCATCAGCTTCACTACATCCGAATCAACCAGGCTTCTTAACCCTCATCATGATGCTTTAGTAATTTCAATTTATATTGCAAATTGTTTAACCAAACGTATATTGATAGACAACGGCAGCTCTGCCAATGTCCTCTTTCTATCTGCTCTCAGGGAAATGGGGATCGACAAAACCAAGATCATTAGGAAGGCCACAGTCCTAATTGGCTTTAGCGGTGAACAGAAGAGCACGATCGGAGATATCGAGCTACCTGTCTATGCTGAAGGGGTCAACCTGTGCACACGATTCCTGGTGGTGGACTCTCCTTCCGCCTACAACGTCATTCTAGGCCGACCATGGATACATGAGATGGAAGAGGTTCCATCCACCTACCACCAGGTCTTGAGGTTCCCGACTAAGTGGGGAGTGAAGGAGATACGAGGAGATCAAAAGGATTCTCGTTCCTGCTACCAGACGACAATGAAAGCAAAGCAAGCTGCCTTATAGCAATTACAGCAAGGAGAATCATCCGACCCCCAACCGAGTCATCCTGTCCAACCAGACCAACCTGACGCGGTGGAGTTAGATGAAGTCTCCATTCACCCAGACTTTCCGGACAACAAAGTTCGGATAGGAGCACAATTGGAGCCCCATCTCAGAGAGAGACTCATTCAATTTCTTTCTGAGCATTATGATTGTTTTGCTTGGTCCCATGCGGATATGACCGGTATTGATCCTGATGTTATTGTTCACAGGTTAAATGTCGACCCAGACTGTCCTCCAAGGAAGCAAAAGCGAAGAAAATTTGCCCCAGAAAGAAATAAAGTCATCAATGATGAAATCAAACAACTTTTGGACACCGGACTGGTCAGAGAGGTCCGCACTCGACCGGCTAGCAAATGTGGTGGTAGTAAAGAAAAAGAACGGCAAGTGGCGAGTTTGTATAGATTTCACTGACCTGAACAAGGCGTGTCCCAAGGACTCTTTCCCACTGCCGCACATAGACATGCTGGTAGACGCTACTGCCGGACACGAGCTACTCAGCTTTATGGATGCCTATTCTGGATACCACCAGATATTGATGCACCCGGATGACCAAGAGAAGACAGCTTTCATGTCCAACATAGGCATTTACTGTTACAAGTACATGCCCTTCGGGTTGAAGAATGCAGGGGCAACCTACCAACGTTTGGTCAACAAGATGTTTCAAGAATTATTAGGAAACACAATGGAGGTCTACATAGATGACATGCTTGTCAAATCTCTACGGGCAGAAGACCATATCGACCACCTCAGACAGTCTTTCAGCATCCTCCGTGAGTATAACATGAAGCTTAACCCAACTAAATGTTCATTTGGTGTAACTGCAGGTAAATTTCTGGGCTACATGGTTACCCAAAGGGGAATAGAAGCCAGCCCGGCTCAGATTGACTCTGTGAAAAGAATTATATCCCCAACATGTGTCAAGGACGTACAGAAGCTCGCAGGAAGGGTGGCGGCCCTTAGCCGGTTCATCTCGAGATCATCGGAGCGATGCCACCCCTTCTTCAACACATTAAGAAAGTCAAAAGCTTTCGAGTGGACACCGGAATGTGAGGAAGCACTCAACCAATTGAAGCAATACCTGACAAGCCCACCACTCTTATCCAAACCTAAAGACGGGGAAACATTATACATATACCTGGCCGTGTCAGAAACGACAATCAGTGCAGTCCTAGTTCGGGAGGATGAGGGTAAACAGTCACCGATCTACTACGTCAGCAAGTCATTATTGGATGCGGAGACAAGATACAGCCTGCTGGAGAAGCTAGCCCTTGCTCTTGTACACGCTGCAAGAAAGCTTCGGCCTTACTTCCAATGTCATCCAATAGTGGTCCTCACCACATATCCTCTAAAGACCATCCTTCACAAGCCGGAGCTATATGGCAGACGTGTCAAGTGGGCGGTCGAACTAAGCGAACACGACATATCCTACAAACCCCGGACTTCTCTAAAGTCGCAGGTACTAGCTGATTTCGTAAATGATTTTACGCCTAACCTTTCAATCCAGGCAGACAAAGAGTTATGTTGTCTCACCGAGGATGAATCGGCTGGAATATGGAAGCTCTTCGTGGATGGTTCGAGTAATAAACACGGGAGCGGCCTCGGACTTGTTCTTTCATCACCCCAAGGCGACGAAATAGAACGAGCAGTAAGATGCGGGTTCAAAGCAACCAACAATGAAGCCGAGTATGAAGCAATGTTAGCCGGGCTAGAGTTAGCTAAAGAAATGGGAGCTAAAAAAATCAATGTTTTTAGCGACTCACAACTAGTGGTGAATCAGATGCAAGGAACTTACCAAGCCCGGGACAACAAGATGACAGCTTACCTAAACAAAGTGAAAGAGTTGCAGTCAAGCTTCGAAAAATTCACAATCGGACAGGTGCCCAGAGAAGAGAATAATCAGGCGGACGCCTTAGCCAACCTTGGCTCTTCCATCCAAACCACCGGTCAGAAAAATATTCCAATCGTCTATCTTCAATGGCCGGCGGTTTGGAAGAAGGAAGAAGAGCAAGTTTTTGACATATCAGATAGTCGGACCTGGATGACCCCAATACTGGAGTACTTGGAACAAGACATACTCCCGGAGGACAAGAATGAAGCACGTCGAATAAGAGCTCAGTCAGCCCGATTCTCCATCATACGAGGTAAGTTATACAAACGATCATATTCTGGTCCATACTTGAAATGTATTAACCCTGCAGAGGCAACGTACGTCTTGGCTGAGCTGCATGATGGAGAATGTGGGAATCATTCCGGTGGTAGGAGTTTAGCCCACAGAGCCTTAACAAGCGGATACTACTGGCCTACCATGAAGTCAGATTCAACTGATTACGTTAGACGATGCGACAAATGCCAAAGATTCGCTCAAGTGTCCCACCTTCCACCTGAACCATTGATTTTCATCACATCGCCTTGGCCGTTCATGAAGTGGGGGATGGATATCGTGGGGAAGCTGCCTACGGCACCTGGACGAAAGGTGTATATGCTGGCCGTAACAGACTACTTTAGCAAATGGATAGAGGCAGAAGCATTCCAAAAAGTTCGAGACATAGAAGTGAAAGGATTCATTTGGAAGAATGTGATATGCCGATATGGAGTACCAAAGAAAATAGTGACTGACAACGGCTCTCAATTCATCAGTAACGACTTCCAAGACTTCTGTAGGTTTTGGAACATTAAACTCAGCTTCTCCACTCCAAGATACCCGCAGGCAAACGGCCAAGCTGAATCATCCAACAAGACAATAATCAACACCTTGAAGAAGAGGCTTGAAAAAGCCAAGGGAAGATGGGCTGACGAACTCCCCGGAGTACTCTGGTCATACCGGACAACCACTAGAACTTCGACTGGAGAAAGTCCATTCTCCTTAGCTTATGGGATGGAGGCAGTCATTCCACCCGAAAGTGAAGTACATACCGCCAGATACGAGCTTACCTCAGATAGCCAGAACAACCAAGGAATATGCCATGAGCTTGATACCCTTGACGAAAAAAGAGATAAAGCAAGGATAAGGCTCGCCTCCTACCAACAAAGCGCCGCCAGACACTACAACAAACACGTCCGCACCCGGACATTCAAACAAGGTGACTGGGTACTCCGACGTGTCTTCCAGAATACCAAGGAGATTGGAGCCGGCAAGCTGGGTCCAACATGGGAAGGTCCCTACTTGATCACCAAGGTGGTCGGACATGGAGCATACAAGCTCCAAGCCAAAGATGGACGCGACATAGCCAACAGCTGGAATGCCATCCATCTCAAACAGTATCACGCTTAAACTCAACTTATCATTTCTTTCAATTGATTAGGTCCTATGGGACCCACCTTTCTAGCCATACCGGTCTAACACTTTTATGCAGGACAGAAAAGAACTACATCGTGGCTTGATCCCTCTTCAGGGTATGTAGGCAGCTCCAAGGAGCGCAGCCACCCTTACATTCTTTTCTAATGGTTCTGACCGTTCCATACAACAGCTCAGAACTACATCCAGGCTTGATCCCTCAAAGGGTATGTAGGCAGCTCTAAAGAGCGCAGCCCAATCCGGTCGGAAAGGAAAATACAAGTGCAACCGCACCAACTGCACTGTCCATACCGGGCATCGTCCGTCGAATTTAGTAAAATATCTAAACTCAAGCTCGTTTCAATTATCTTGGTCTCACAAGACCAAATCATCTTCCACACTAGTTATGACGGTCGCATGCAGGAAATTCTCAGAACTACATACGGGCTTGATTCCCGAAAGGGGTATGTAGGCAGCTTTACGAAGCACAGCCCACACTTACCAATAGGTAGCAACAGACGAAACGTGATCATCCGCCCGACTGTCCTAAGGTAGCTGGACCAATAAACAAGTAACATTCTTGACATCGAGTTCATTATTTCAATTGATTTTGGTCCTATGAGACCAACCCCAGATTCCATACTAGTTCTGACAAGTTAATACAGGCAATGTCAGAACTACATACGGGCTTGATCTCCGAAAGGAGTATGTAGGCAGCTTTCCGGAGCACAGCCCGCCTAAAACAACAATACCAACAAAAAATTGGGGACAATACTATTGAACAAAGGGTTGAACCAACACAAAATGGACTCAAGTCCTACAAAACCATACAACCCAAATATCACAAGAATATAACAAGCAGAAAAATGAACAACACACAAGTCATAATAATAAGGGAACACCCCAAACGGTCAACCCGCCATAATCATACCAAAATAAATCCAAGTCTTACCAACAAGTTAAGACTTGAATTGGGGGGAAAATTGGGGGCAGATAATCCCTACAAGTTCCGACGTCAATAATACATGCAAAAGACAAAGGCACATATGCCCCGACAAATATAATAAGTCTGAAAGTCATACATAGATAAATAAAACTATCCAAACGCCACGACACTAGGGAGTGCCCATGTTACGAAAAGCATGCTCAAGCACATCAGGTGGAGGAGTCGGGTCCGAAGCCTTCATCTTCTCCAACTCCGCCTCATCAGCATAGATCTTTGCGAGATCCCAAGTCTCAGCCAAGTTTTTCTCCCATTCTCTCGCCATCTTGGCCTTCATCTTATTCTCGCCCCCTAGCTCATGCATCAACACATTATCCTTCAAAGTAGCATTCTCGGACTTAAGGGAGTTCACCTCAAGAAACAAGGACTGCACCTGTTCAGAGTCCACTCGTCGTAGAGCCAGTTGCTCTTTCAGTTCGGCCTTGAGTTTGTCGGCCTCTACCTTGATCGCCAAAAGGGCCTTGGCCTCGGCGTACCACTTAGCCTTACTCGCATTCGCCGTCTTCAGCTTTACCTCCAACTCTTCCATCTTCTCAGTCATATATATGAGAGTCTGCATACTCTGCAAATAAATTATAAAACAACAAAGTATTACAAACACATAGTCAACATTAAAAGAGATAACGTTTAACATTAAAAACCAGCAATACCTGGAAGGCATGCTGGAGGCCTGACCGACCCGTAGTAGCAATACCCAAATCATCAAACCTCATCCTATCTTCAGGGAACAACGCTTTAGTGACCTCTCCAGCCAAAGGACCAAACTCAGAGTAAGCAGCGGCAGACTCATCAAATGAGAGATTGATCATTCCACTTTTACAACCAGATGCATCCGACTCGACAGCTCTTTTCTTCGATGAGGCAGCAGGAGCAGGCGGGGGAAGAAGCAAGTTGACCGAACCCTTCTCCTTACCCTTAGCAACATTTTTTCCCAGCCTAGCCATCTTAGCTGCCTGTATCTGACGATAAGCTTCAATAGAATCCCGTTCGTCGGAAGTGGTACTTGATGGCTTCGACATTGCAAAGTCTGCAAAAGCTATCTCAGACGGAGTCAAGTTAGCAAACAATGGAGGTCCAGGAAACAATATCTCAATACTCCTTTGCAAAGCCGCCCACTTAGGGAAGGTAGAAGTTTCTGGACAAGTAATACCTTCAGGAACAAGCGGCACCGACTTCCACAAGCTACCTCTAAGGTTGGATGGGGTCAGGATGACGTCCCACTTGCGTGACTCTTTCGAATAACTGAGGAACTTTGCAATCCTTTCCTTAACCCCCTTCGGATGTTGAGATATGAACTTGTTACCGCTACCAGCTGCAAAAGAAACATGAAGGGACAAGTTAGTAAGTTCAACCAAATATAGGATATACACATTCCAAACAATAAGACAAGAAACTCACTCGGACTATCCCATGTACGCCTGACTTGGCAACCAGGAGGCAACCCTAGTGAATCAAAATGGACAAAGAAATAGCGCTTTTTCCAATTTTTATCAGGGTCGGCCAGCTTTGGTATCAAAGACGGCCTCATCCTACTACTCAATCGGAACCGACAACTATTCTTGTACAATTCTACCAATGCGTATGCAGTAAGAACTTCATCAATGGAGAAATCAATGTCATGTATCTCACAAAAAAGCTCTATAGCCATTAAGACCCGCCAAGCAGTCGGTGTCAATTGACCGGGCGATATAACATGACGACTACACAACTCCCTCACTAACCTAGGGAGAGGAAATCTGAACCCCGATCTAAAAGGAAGGTCATACAGACAGACCATACCGGGCAGATCCCAATCAGCCCGCACTTCCGGGGCCGGAGCATACATACTAAGGTAATCTGGAATGTTACAATCATCACGAAGTTCTCTCAAATGTTTTTGCTTAAGGGTAGAGGCTGGATTACAACTTTCATCACCCTGAATCATGTTGGTGGCATGAGAACCATAAATCCAACCCTCTAAGCAAACACCCTTACCAACCTCTTCAATCGGAATAGACCCCGAATCATCCTGACCCTCTGTAACAACTTGACGGATATCATTCTCATCATCACCATCACTATCACCGCGACAACAAGATCCGACCTCCTTACTAGACGACCAGGCTGAACCACCCAGACAACAAGAAGACATATCAACAAGAGCACCTAGAAAATTTACACTATCTAAGTAAAGCAGACAAAGTTGAACAGAGACATCCTAATATCATGCAGACCAATTAGCAAGAAATAAGTAGAGCATTGCCAAACGTGTCACCCCGTCATGCACGACTCGCTACACATCCAATATGATGAACCAATCAACCAAGCAAGTAGGACATCAAATATAATCTCATTTTAAGAACCCGACGGCCCGACAGTCCGTCGACCCGACGGACTTATCGACCCGATGAACCCAATTCGTTCAACACATCAAGTCAGCAAGATCATAACCAAAAGTTCAAGAACAACAATAGATATCTAAATTTTACTATCAACAAAGATCTACTACAAACACGTGGCAATACGAATAAAAAATTACTACAATCTGTTTTGTCTACATTTCACATGAAGAACACAAAGAACAGTAAAAGAAAAGAGAAGAGAAAATAAAACTAACTTATATTCACTGAGCTTTCTTCTTCACGCCACCATCCAAGGCGCTTGCTCTCCTCTCTTTCACTTCAGAATTCTCTCACTACGAATTTACCAGAATGAGAATTGGGATGAAAAATTAATCACTTTACTGTTTTTATTAGCAAAGGAAAAAACTACACGTCTATTACCATACGTATGTTGATAACATAAAAATGAAGAAAGAAGTCATTACTTTTACAGCCCTGCTACTCAACGAAAGCTTAGTAAATAGAGTGCCACGTCTGTATGTCAAAATGATCTCAGCCCGACAAAAGGCACCTCCTCCACTTTGCTCCCTAAATACTTCTGCACAACCAAGCTCAGAAGGGAAAATAGAGCCTATTCAGCATATACAAAAAAGAAGAAAACGTATATCAACCTCTACAGATTATAGCCTGGTGAAATTAGAGCAAGAGGTCCGGCCGTCGACATCGTCATCTTCAAACACCGGTCAGCTATGTCTCACCGGCTCCCATTTTTTGCAATATGAAAAGTTCACCTTCCTCCTTCCACCGTCAACGACCAGATAGAGCAGTCCGAAAGGTTAGGACTTGCAGCCTGATACTCTCTTGGTTGCTTTCACCACCAGTGTACTCAAACTACAGATTAAGTTAAATAAAAAGAAGGAGAAATAGCACACTACCACCTCTGTCTATAAACTAAATAAAGAGTAATACAATTAATCTTACCCAACCACCCGTCAATAAAGAAATTACCAGCGTTAAGGGGCCTGTACCACCAAAACTCAAAAGAACTAGCAAATTCCCTCTCTTTATCTGACTTTTCGGTCAGCCTGCTGTTAAAACTCCAAGAGGGAAACACGCTAGCCTCCCATATTTTGTAGCTCTGACGTATTGTAGCACCAGATGAAGGTTCAGAAAGCAAACCTACGTAAGCTATTTGACTACTGATAATTTCTTCCAAGTTTTTTACTTTTGCAAATGAATTGCTATTAATAGCAATCCAAAAAGCAGCACCTACAAAAGAATAATATATAATATATGTATAAATGTATATATATGAAGTGTGTGTATATAGGCACCTACGGAGGCATATAAACTAAGCAAATTAAGATGAATTTGTTTTCATCCAACCATCAATTATTGATATATGTTGCTTCTATTTAGACATGGTAATATCAAAGTGAAACAACCATACAAGCATACTAACCTGCAATCAGGAAGAGAAAAGGGGGGCCGCCGTCATCTTCTTCAAATCTCACGGTAGCAGAATCTACGGCTTCTCACCCTCACAACTCGATATACTCTCATCATCGGCGAAATTGATCCGTCAAGAGAGCCCGTCGTACCCACCAGCCGTCGCAACACTTTTTCCTCGCTCTTTTTCATCGTCAACCTGACAATCTATACAACCCTACTCAATTGGATGCATCAGGCCGTTCTAATTTTAATGCATCGATACCCAGATGATGTCATTGCTTTACTTAGTTGAAGCTCAAGCTCTCCAACCAGCCAAATCCGACAATATGGAAGTGGCAAATTTTTATATACCCTTCACATTTGGGTTCCGTCACGCATCCCGTTAAACATGTAGCAAATAGAAAAGAGAATTTGAGATAAATTAGACATACGCTACCTCATCAGCCGGAACCGGATGCACCCACATTTGCTATTAGTTATTAAATTTCAAAATCCAGCTGATGTCATCTCTCCATCACGTGACATCAACCGGACGAGCTCATAAACCCACCCCTGCTAGACCAACAATCAGCCCGTCTCCAGCTCTAAAATACAATATTTGGATGACGTCATCCATACTCCGGCTGACGTCAGCCAGACTACCGGAACATAGCGGCTGTGCTCCCTCTCGAATATGGGCAATGAGGTTTACGGGCTATATTTTACATTAAAGACTGGACGGCCCATTAACAGACATGAGCATAAACCAAAATGATAACTTATGGGCCGAAAGTTGCTCTATTTTTTCAAAATGGAACAACTTACTTGGAGTTTCTCATATGTACGTTCATCTCTACGTGACGTTAATCCATACGAACTCATTTAACTCTCCACTTAGAATACTTCTAAATAGAGAGTGGGGGACAAACTGTACTGGGCAAAATCCGTATTTATATTTTAGGCCCAATTGACGTGGTTTGCCAGCCTGACGAGCCGGACGACATGGATTAACCGGCCAAATAAATAATATAATAGGCCCAAAACCATCAGGCCATAAACAATAAAGCCTAAAAGGGTTCGTCAAGTCAGCCTGACTGACGCAGTCAAGGTATATCTTGACGGCTCCACGAAAATAGGAACAGACGAGAAAGGCATGGTTGATGGATAAGACCGACGTACTAAACCCTAAGGGATTGGCGGCTCTATATATACAGCCCGCCTAGGGCACAGGCGGACACGTTCATTCATACTCTCAACTATCACACGATTTCTCTCCATCTTCTCTACTTCCGCCGCCTTACCTTCTGGCTTTCATCAGCCTGACATAGTCTGCCCGTCAGGCTTTTGCCATCACTTATCCATTGTCACCGTCTCCACCCTCCGCACGCTTCCGGTCTCCCGGAACATTCATTGTTCCCAACCATCTCTCTTTACTTGTTTTCTATAGCATTTACTTTGTCATTCCGTCACTAACTTGAGCGTCGGAGGCTCTACGGTCGACACCCCCACCGGTGCTCACCTAGGGCTCTTACGTGTTCTTCAGTTGACAGGTTGCTAGTGCCCGATCAATCCGGACGTACCTGACGTCATCATCAATTGTAGATTTAGCCTCTACAAATATAATAACACGACCACTACACCACCACGCAGGGTGAGACAACTATACCACCAAACAAGGTGAGAAATATAATAACATCCGCACGCAGGCGGAGTTGAACCCAAGACCTCTCACTAAGGAGAATCTTGTGATGCCTCAACTAGCCACTTAAGCTAGGCCTCACATGCAACGATAATATGACATTAATATGGATCTAGTTATAAAAAGTCTTTGGCAGGTCAACACATGTACAGTGATAGTATAATTTATTTTCTCATTTCTTGCAGATTTGATATGACAAATAGTCCTTTTTTTTTGTGAAAAGGTAGTTCTAATTAGTAACCCAAACAAATTAAAAGTATTTATCATTAATATTTATTTACTCCATCTGTCCTGGATTAGTATGGTATGTTTCCATTTTTAGTCGTTCCAAGTTATTATGATGTTTCCCTTTTAAGACATATTTTTACTCTTTTGTTTTTAAAAGTTCTACATATTTACCCCTAAAAGTTTCTTAATCCACTAAGAAATTAATACTACATCTTAAATGGATCACTTCTACCAAATATTTACTTATTTTTTTTAAAATCGTTGCCATCCTTTCACACCATACTAATTCGGAATCGGAGGGAGTATTTAATTATTTAATTTTAAGATGGAAATGTGCTAAATTTAAATTGACTAAAATTAGTGATCCAAGTGTCACTGTAGTTAGTAGCTGAGCTATCTGGGCGACGAAGGCAATTATTGCCCTGCGAAAGAAAAGCCGCCGCCGCCGCCGCCGCATCGGGAAAGCGAAGAATGGAGTCGTTCGCTGCCAAAACTAGTCATTTTCACGCACCCTGTGCTCTCTTCTCCAGAGCTTCAATTTCAAACAGTGGACTGCCGCATTCACCTAAATTACACCTCTCGCCAATCTCATTCCCGAGGAGTAAGCTCAGGAATCTGCAACTTCAATCTCATTTTCTGAAGCCCACTTTCCTACTTCCGCCTCCTACCAAGCCCGGACTGAAACCCATTCTTTGCGGCAATTCATCAAACACGTTAGCTGCAGAGAAGAAGAGCTGGATCGAAGCGGTTGGGGAGGCGGTGTCCACTGCATTTCCGGTGTGGGTGGCGTTGGGGTGCTTGCTAGGGCTGCTGCGGCCGAGCTCGTTCAATTGGGTGCAGCCCAAATGGACGGTGATAGGCATCACCCTCACCATGCTCGGAATGGGCATGACTCTCACCTTTGATGATCTCCGCGGCGCCTTGGCTATGCCCAAGGAATTGTTGGCTGGACTCGTCTTGCAGTATTCGGTAATCTTCATTTCATGTGATGGCTATCTATGTTCCTACCTAATTTTGATTTTGATTTTGATGTGTTCTATTTTGGGGATAGAAGGTGGGATTTGTTGTTGAAAACTGGATATTACTGAAAGTCTGCTGATTAAATTGGAGAAACTTGATATCTGATATAGGCTTTGTTAGCAATTCTTGGTTGAGAATCCAACTTTTACATCAGAAATTTTCTGAAAGCTCCCTCAAGATAATACTGTTTATCTGAAGTTCAAGTGCATTATTACTATCTGCCTAATGGATGCAGCAATTTGGCTTTTTAACATCGTATAACGGAAGACTAATGTCGAAATTGTGATAGATATCTGATTGCTTAGTCTTTATGAGACATGAGCTGGAGTTGGTAATATTATTGTTTTGTGCATTCTTTAACAGTTCTTGAAATTTCGCTTAACCGGAATGAGCTACACTGACATTCTAAGTATCCTCAGTCTTTACAAATATAATTTTTAACTAAGAAAAACATTTTGACCGTGTTCTGAAGCACGTAAAGACTAGTGCCTGGTTAGTTTCAAAGAGATGTCGCTGTTTTCAATTGTTTCTTTCAATGAAATTCACCTAGATACAAAGAGTATGGCAGTTAGAGGTTACCAGTTAACAATGACTAGATAAGTTTGCCTTTAGTTTCAGCGTAGAGAGATGCTTGGTGGATTAAGCAGAGTAAGAAGAGAAAAAATAAAAATAAAAATTGGACAGTTACATTAGACCGTATGGTACCAGTAAAGCTTGTCTAAGAACACGCTTAGTGTTGGTAGTGCATTCGGTTTAAAACTATTGTTTTTGGAAAACTTAAATATTTTATTTGTTGACACCACCATGCTGTATAATGAATCTGAATAATGTGTATTTAATTTCTAATACGTGCTTAGAGGAGAGATTTTGGTGGCAGGTAATGCCGTTATCTGGATATTTTGTGAGCAAGCTCTTAAATTTGCCATCCTATTATGCAGCCGGCTTGATACTGGTGGGATGCTGCCCTGGAGGTATGTGCTATAGAGTATATCCATTGCATAAATTTTCATACCGGCCTGCTTTTCCGTAAATATCCACCTTTTTCTTACAGGGACAGCCAGTAATATCGTTACGTATATTGCACGGTATGTGAATGTTTGTATAGCTGTCTTTTATTGATTAAATGTGTTGATGAAAAATGCTGACTACTTGTGCACCACAGTGGAAATGTGGCTCTTTCTGTGTTGATGACGGCTGCAAGTACCGTCTCTGCTGTGGTTAGTAACTCAGATTTTATTTGCAGCTTTCACGGGCTACGTTTAAAGACAATTTGTGTTTTCTCCTAGCTTCTCTCCCATCTGTACTGCTCGACTAGAATTCCTTGCATCTTTCAGCTCAAAACCAAATTGTTACCTGCCTTCACAGGTTATGACCCCTTTTCTCACAGCTAAACTCGCTGGCCAATATGTTGCCGTAGATGCTGCAGGTCTATTCATGTCGACTTTGCAGGTCTGATTTCTGTGTTACGGTATTGCTGCTGAATAACATTTAACCTTTTAGGTTGTTGCTGCTGGTGATCAGTGTGTATATATATATATATAAATATATAATGCGCTCACCGTGTTAGATTGTGTATGTTTTCAGGTTGTGCTTCTCCCAGTTTTGATCGGTGCATTTCTCAATCAATACTTCCGGAGCCTTGTTAAGATTGTTTGTCCTGTGATGCCACCTATCGCTGTAGCAACTGTTGCGATCCTTTGTGGAAATGCAATTGCTCAGAGTTCTTCTGCAATCCTCATGTCTGGTCAACAAGCGGCTCTTGCTGTCGCCCTTCTTCACACTTCAGGATTTTTCTTCGGTTACGTGCTTTCAAGGATGTTGGGGATCGATATATCCTCTTCAAGAACAATTTCTATCGAGGTTGGCATGCAGGTAAATTGACTCAAATATACGATCTCTCTTGACTTAACAATTTTGCTTAATTCTCTGGAAAATGTTTGTCCATATTGAGACGGTATATTCATTCTGCTTCTGCTTCCAGAACTCCGTGCTCGGAGTAGTCCTTGCTACTCAACACTTTGGGGATCCATTGACTGCAGTGCCGTGTGCGGTTTCTAGTGTGTGCCATTCGATCTTTGGTAGCGCCTTGGCCGGAATCTGGAGACGAGACAACCCCAAAAAAGCTCAAGATGTTGAAGGTGAGCTGAAAGAGTTGTAATGCAATTTCATCTCTTCTTTTCTCTTTTCTCTTCTCTTCGTCTTCACGTAGCTGTTGCATCTACTGTATATCTGTTAGCTCAAGTAGCACTTCTAGCGTGAGCAAATATCCGAAAAACCAAAAATCAAACAGATTGAATACATTTCGGTTAAAAATTGTTCGGTTTATTCGTTTAGTTGTGAAAGTTTCGTTTTCGATCAATTTGGTGTAACCGAAAGTGAGGATCATATAGGAATATATCTTTATATAGGAAATATGAACAAATATGGACTGTTGATCTTTTTTTTAATCTATGATCAAGATTTAACAGGTGCATTAAATTACAGGATGATGTGCATTAAATGTTTGTGCATTAAGTAATACATTTTGTACATTTTTTGATATGATAAAAATATATTGTTCTTACCTTCCTATATAATGATGGTTCCTACCAGATAAATATGTATATCATCTATTTATATATGTATATAAATAGTGTCTTATTTATAAAATTTAATTTGCTTATAATGTCCTCATTATAATATCTAATCTAAGGATAATAGTGTAATAAAAAGATTTACAAAAAGAAATATAATAATTTATTAGATATATTTAAATATTCAATCGTACTATGCCTCTGGATAAGGATATTTCTGTGCAGCAGGGGAAAAATAAAATCTAGAACATGTTATAAACTAGAGAGAACAGGGAATAAAGTAGAGAGAATAAGAATTCTGTGTATTGAAGTGTATTGAAAGTATGTACAATATGAGGACCAAAGACCTCTATTTATAATGGTACAGAGCTAGGATTTTAGGGTGGATGACTTAGTCAACACTCATATAATGTATATCTATAAGATATTTACAACACTCCCCCTTGAGTGACCAACCCTAAAACAATTGTTGTCTCATTAAAACCTTGCCAGGAAAACCCAGTGGGACAAAACCTGATCGAAGGAAAAAGAGTACATCTGTTCTGCTTGAACTTGATCATTGTAGTCTTTGAGTCGTTGCATGCCGACTTGTGTACCAACTTTCTTAATGTTGACTTCGGCAATACCTTTGTGAATAAGCACGCCAAATTGTCACTTGTGCGAGTCTCCGTTGAAACAATGATACAAGTATAACATTTCACATTTGACAATATTATTGTGATGTGCATGCCTCGTTAAAAACCTCTTCAGAAAAATCCTGTGGGAAAAAAAACTCGATAGAGGAAAAAATATTACATGACATACACTTACTCATGTATTGCATTAGTTGTCTCGTTAAAAACCTTGACTAAGAAAACCCATCGGGAGAAAAACTTAGTAAGAGGAAAAATACGAGTACAACCATTTGACCTTTAGAGTATAATCTTTATGATTACTCAAAATTAACCTTTATGGCCAAATCTTCATAAATATATAGTACTTTCTCACTCCCCCTGAAGATAATAATCTTCAAAATTAACATATTTCACTACTATAAACGTAATTTCGTATAAAGATTGGGAGGAGATTTAGTGAATAAATCCACAAGTTTTTCACTAAACAAACTTTTGTGGCCATAGTTCATATAGAACTCATTTGTGCAACACAAGTTGAATTATTCTCATAGAGAATAGTGGGGGATATATCTCATATCATTACACCAATTTGAGAAATTGCATTATTAGGATGAGATAAATAACCAAC
The DNA here is from genome assembly GCA_031470985.1 of Agastache rugosa. Lineage (NCBI taxonomy): Eukaryota > Viridiplantae > Streptophyta > Magnoliopsida > Lamiales > Lamiaceae > Agastache > Agastache rugosa. The sequence continues at coordinate 30,336,045 of CM062601.1, read as the reverse complement.
ATCCTAGTAGCCACCAATGTGAATCTCGATCTTTTTCATAAAATAGACTAATATAATTTTAACCTTTTGAAGATAACGAATGATATTCTCAATATCAGTTCAATGTCTCCTTATGAGATCATTAAATCTTGCTAGCAATGTTACTTTAAATGTTATATCAGATCTGATAGAATATATAGTGCTATAAGCACTCAAAGTAGGGAACTTTTGGCCCCACAATATAATCGTTATCTTCTATATTCACTTCAAGTCAAGTGAAGAGATAATCATTGGCGTCTTACTAGATGTGATTTATAATAAAAATCAAATCTCTCTCTACAACCTTTTCAAATAGGTCGACTAGTGTAATAATAATATGCTCCTTTAGGAGATGCTTGATCTTCATATCGAGTCAATACTTAGATTTAACTAAGTCTTCTATTTCAAACTCTACCTTTATGTACGAGTTGGCTTTTTCATCAATATAAATAAGAGTCATTCAAAGACTTTTGGATATATACACAAGTACATATATCATTATTCGCATTTCCTTACTTCAGAAGGATTAATTCACACTTGTTGTGAATTTATATTTCTCTTTCTTAGAAATATTGAGTCCATCAGGGACTTTCATATATATTCACGTACAATGACCCAATCAATATACGGATCAATGATATTCATTACTGCGATAGATATTAAATAACGGAACGTGATGCCATATTAGGAGAATATATATAAGCAAAATCAATTTAGGATCTCTGCCTAAATCTTTGAGCTATTTACATCGCTTTATTTCTCATCATCTCATTAATTTCTTTTCTCTTAGTACAAATACTCATTTGAGTCAACATTATTTGACATGTGTACTACAGAGCAAAAGATTATTTATTTAGAGAGTCAAGCTCTGCCTCAATTGCTTCTTTCAAATTTACTCAGTGCCTCTGGCACTTCTATTTTCTTTGATCTGGATCCAGAATATCATTTCAAAATGATATAAGCAATTTTGTCGAGGCAAAAGTATTTTCGACAATTATAATATTTTTCTATTGCTCGTTTCTCCTGAATTCACAGAATTTATGGCATTTTCAATTAACCAGATTTTCATCATTTCTCAATGATATTTTTCTTTACTGGTTATTCCGTAATCCCAGTCTTTTAATATTTGGTGCACGTGCATATGCACTGGGATTTTCGTCCTTATGACGATCCTCTTTAAGAGATTGATAGAGTGATATAATTTCTCTATTCAATTTTGTATTTTGCGGATCTTTATATTTAACACCAATAGATCTCTCACGCTTATGGCGTTAAAGAGCATCATCTAATTTATTTAGTTCACGAGGAACTTCAAGATCTTTTTGGTGCATATACAATATGTATATGAGATTTGATCACTCGTTTGGCAGTAATAGAACTTCAAGTTCATTGCGTGAATATTTAATCCAACATATATTCCAACCTTTTATTGGAGACCCATCTTTTATATGTTGTGGGATTGCATTATGTTCTCGACCAACAATATATGAACTTATGTTGTCCCATGTATATTTGCAGAGATATTCATTATTATCTTCTGCTACTGTCTCAATATAGTATCCGTTGTAGGGGATATCATTAAAACTTACTCCTTAGTAAGTTTCTTTTTGACTTACTAACATATTATATTGTTAATTTAGTATAATTTGTAATATGATACAAGCTAGCTCTTCCGGAGCTATTTGTATTACTTGTGCAATATTTATGCACAAAAATCAAGGATAATCATATATTATCCAAATATTTTATTGCTCATCAAGGCATGTAATATTCTTTAGAAATATTACTTGTGCTGCTTCAATAGCATCAATTGATAATCTTTAAGATTATTCATAAATTTGTGTTTCTACGGAAACAACGATTATTATATCATAAGAAATATAGACATAATAAATCATAATATATTTATGCAGTATACCATATTTCAAAAATATAAACAAATTCAAGTTTACAGTGCACGTAGATCTCTAGAATACGTAACAATTCTAATTTGTGTAGAAGTTAATCACGAAAAGTAGATTAACTATAATATTCTAATGACATAATCATAATTTTTTCAATTCATTTTTTTTTCACGGAAAATTCATGCGATGCCTTGCTCAATTCATCAAATAGAATTACTCAATTACTTTGTTAAGAATATTACCTAGCAGGAAAGACACGATTCTTTCCTAGGGCATACCTTCAATACTCACTCGATTGGTTAGAGACTCAGGGCTAGAGATTCGTGCTGATAACGTGTTATAAACTAGAGAGAACAGGGAATAAAGTAGAGAGAATAAGAATTCTGTGTATTGAAGTGTATTGAAAGTATGTACAATATGAGGACCAAAGACCTCTATTTATAATGGTACAGAGCTAGGGTTTTAGGGTGGATGACTTAATCAACACTCATATAATATATATCTATAAGATATTTACAACAGAACACAAATTTTAAGTCTTTTTCCCTCAACACATTTATACGCAAATCAAACTTAGCAATCTTTATGGCGCTGTTTCATTTGTACTCTTAATTTCCTGCAATACTAGATTTTCTTACTTATTGGAATTAGAATTCTTCTCTCTATTAATGGCTCGAATTAAAAATAACAAAAATTAACCCTTCAAAAAATGTGAACCCTACAACTTTTCTTCCTACACTTTCTTATTATTCTCGTGCACAACAAAAACGAGTCATTAATAGGGGAACGGAGGGAGTATTATATTTGTTCACGACCCACAACCCACCCAGCCACATCAAGCTTAAAATCAAGCAATTGATTTACGTGTATATTTTCTTAGGAATTTCAGTCTCTATCTTTTTTTTTCCACACATTGAGAATAAATATATATATTTAGATAACTATGACATTCTGAATATTTATTGAGGACAAATATATATTTATATACCTATAATATTCTTTAAATTTATTGGCAATAACTATATATCTATTAACGTTGAAAATCTCGTATGTGTTTGGCAGAGTTGGGTAAAATTCGGTAGTGGATTGTAGATGCTCGTGTTGACGCAGGAAATGATCAATAGTTGTTTAAAAGTATGCAATAAATTAAAATTTGCGCAAATGATAAATGCATATATCATTTTTCTAATTTCTGTTTTCTTGGTAATTTTTTTTTTAAATTTTCAAGTGCAAACTATTACTATGAGTCTATGAACATTCGAGACTTTTTGTTATTCCATTCAAATACAAAGCTTCCTAGTATATACAAATTTCTACTTCTAAAAGAATATACAGCTGGGCCTAAAAACATTTATAATGGAGCCCTCCAAATCTTTTAGTTTTGCACCCCACGACAATAGTTTATATAAAATGATAAATTTCAATTAAAGTTCAAATATTACAAATTTTGAAACACTTCTTTGTACATAATATTATAGTAGTTAATGTACTATCATCACTATCTTTATCACCAATTAATATCGTCAATCCACTATGACTACGTACCCTCGAAAAAACAACATATAATTGACCATGTATAAAAACAGGTTTTGGCAAAAATAAATCTACATGGGATAGTGATTGACCCCGACTCTTATTAATTGTGATTGCATATGAGACAATAAGAGACAATTGACGTCTTTGAAACTTGAATGACAATCTTGGATCTGCTGGACTAAGGGACATTCTTGGAATCAATACCTTTTGTTCGGCATTATCTCCTGTGAGGATTTTTGCTTCCAAAACATGGTTACCAAGCTTTGTTATCATCAATCTAGTTCCATTACATTATCCATTAGTATGATCGATGTTTCTCAACAACATGACAAGAGTTCCAATCTTCAAAATTAATTCATGATTTGGCACCCCTGAACATCTTATTGTATTTATGTAACTGTTGAAACAAATATGAATTTGAATCTGATTTGCATGTAGTATCGGAACTTCGATATAATTGACCCTTAGCACTGTTCAAAGATGTCATATGTTGATTAACAGATTCCACTACATCCAAAGTTGGAGCTAATATCGCTCTTTCTTGCAAATAACTTGTATCTGCAACATCAGTGCTATAACATGGATAAGTACTTTGAACGATTGATGCAATTGGATCCTTATGATATTTAACCAAAATATTATCAGGAATATGAATATTAACATGACCATCATTTACTCCTCCAATAGTTCCATCACCTATGCTAGCAATCCAATTTGAGAATTCTTCCAATTGCCTCGTCTCATCACTACAATCAATATGTTGGAGTCTCATATTTTTTGTCAATCGTAATACTCTGCAATCTTTCCAAATATATGATGAATTGATTGATGAAAGAACAACATCTTGTCTACTTCCTTTAGGTATAACGGGCAAGATCTGTTGGAAATCTCCTCCAAAAATAACAACTTTACCTCCAAAATATTTGTCTTCATTTGATGGGTCAACAAAATGCATAATATCTCGAAGAGTTCTATCCATATTTTCGAAGCAATGTTTGTGCATCATTTGGAGCCTCATTCCAAATAATAAGCTTACATCTCACAATAAGTTTAGTTAAGGGACTTCCTTGTTTAATATTGCAAGTAGAATTCTCATTAACATTGATTGAAATTTTGAAACGTGAATGAGCAGTTCTACCACCAAGCAATAATAAAGATGTTATACCGTTTGAAGCAACATTAAGAACAATTTCACCTTTTGATCTCAGAACAACAGAAAGTGTTCTCCATGCAAATTTTTTTCCTGTTCCACCAAATCCATATACAAAAAATACTTCACCACATAATGAATCAACAACATCCGTATGTTTATAATTTAATTATTTTAACATAATTAATAAATGTCTTTAAAAAGTAGACTATATTATTATTTAGTTGACTATTATAAAAAATTGATCTCTTTATATATATATATATATTTGATACGTTAAATTTGTATATTAATATTTTTTAAATATGGAATTTAAATATGCCAATGTATATATTATCCATAATTTTTACCATATAATATATACATATATATATATATATATTAATTTAAGCTTTTAAAACTGGATATTCTATTTAGAGTTATGTGTATACGATAATTTTACAGATCACTTTATGATTTTATAAATCTTTAGCATGCTATATAGAAAATCTATTTCGAATTTATCTATTCAGTGCTTTAAAATACTTTAATTATGTGTATCATGTTTTTCGATGATCATTAATGTTTGGTTATTATTACTGCCAATAGATTCTATCAATTAGTATGATGTATATAGTTATAATAAAGTTTTATCATTTTTGTTGTGCTCAATTATGTTATCGGTGACTATATAGTAATAGGTTCTTAGTGCTATACATTGGTGCGTGTATGTTGTTTAATTTGTTTTTTTAGTTATAAATTATAAATTATTTGTTATTCTCTTTAATTTTTGTGTATTATATAATTTTATAACTTGAAGTAATTGTCGATGATGAGCTCATATTTGTGCTCATTTTTGTATCTTATTTTAGGGTCTAGATCGAGTCTTTGTACGTCTTTTTGTTCGTTTTTGTGTCTGTGATGACACATTATGAAAGCAGGTACATTATGGGCAAGACAAAGACATTTTGTGACCGTTTTGGGCATAAGAAGAGTGCATCCGCGAAAGAGGTTCTAATGCAAAATGGAAGCATATGGTCACAGGACAGTTGCTCACATTTTGGGCACAATTGCTCCCATCTCGAGCAAAGTAGCATGCAGCTTGGGTAGAGTAGCAAACATCAAGAGTGAAGCTGTTGCACTTAATGTCCTGACCAATTCATATACCGCACGGAATTTCATCCATCTTGAGCAAGATGTGAAGTGCAGAGGCAAGACGGAGGACATAACAGAGAAGAGAAAGAGTGCTCGTCTTGGGCACGAGATACGTAGAATGGTTCACCTATTCGTTAAGAAAGAGTAAGGAACAAGGTGATACGGCCAATGAATATGCGGAAGCAAGAAATCAAACACACGTCAACTGAAAGTTTGATTCAATCCAATTAAGAGCTTAACTAAAAGAGATTAAAACACAAAACAAAATAAAAATTTAGCTCAAGAAATAGAACAAAATGCAAATTAACGACTTAAAACCCTAGCAGAAGACTCGATCGGAAACTATAGCAAATCAACTCCTATTAAGCTCAAATTTTAATAAAAATTATAAATTGAAGTCAGGAACAACATATCCAAAATTCAGCCAATTCGCACGAGGGGTTTAGGATTTGGCTCGGGACGGACGTTTTGGACGTTTTAGGTTAAGAACTGGAACACGACGGCTTTATGGATGGAAATCTGAACTGAGCGTGGGTTTGGGAAGGATTGGTGATGAACAAAGGTGGTGATGGTGATGTTGAGGGTGGCGGCGTGGTGGAGAAATAAAGAGAACGAAAGTAGGATGAAGAACTTACCCGAAACGAACCCCAGATCTACTTGAATCAGAAACGCGCCTATGGAGCAATTCTTCGTGGCTTGATTAACCCGGATAGTACTGGATATCATGAACGAATCAATTGATTTCAGGCTTGAAATTGTCAACAACAAACTCTACCAAGAACACCGATAGAAACGTGAACCGAAGCACGAAATATAAGACAAAACGATCAACTAGATTTCTGATTCAAAATTGTCTGCTGAAAATAGTGTTCTTCAAAGCCTTAAATACTTACTAGGGTTCGAAATATTCAAGGGCCAAAGCCTTGTTAATTTCGAACTAGGCCTACTAACGTCTTGGGCCAATTTGTCACCTAACATGTTGTGACAATTGGGCTACTTTAAATTAAATAAATACTAACTATTGGGCTTATTACTTAACTTAAAATAATTAAACAAAGTAATACAAAGTCTGAGCCCAATAAAACAAAAACAACTAAATAAATTGAAGCCCAATTTTCGAACGAAAATGACTTGTTCAAAACTGGACTCATCATAATCATCAATCCTGGGCACTGGTCAAATTCACGAACTTGGACTGCTTAATCCCAACATCTTCATCTTCCAGTGTCTTCCGGACAATGCACTGGAAATAGCCTTGCAACTTCTTGGCTCTCAATCTTGTAACTGGACCTCTCAGCTGCAACTCCGAGTTTGATTCATCAGTGCTAGACCTCGGCTCATCACAAGGAATGGATTGGCCTTATCCAAGGAGTAGATAAGGAAGAATTGATTTCCTTCCTTATGCATGAAGATTCGTTCAAAATTAAATCAATTCTAAATAAGAAAGTTATCTTGGGCGCAACACAGATTCTACTGGAAGAGATAAATATGACAGCTGTGCCCAACCCTAGTTCTAGACCAGCAAATCAATGGGTTGGGCCTCTAGCCCACGATTTGTAGCTCTATATATACTACTTCACTTCAAGCCATTATTGTAATCCCATTCCCCATAGCCCTTCGTATCTAAAATTTCTTTAAGTTCTTAGCCTAGGTTTTACTTAGTGTTTTCGAGAGTTTACCCCTTATGGGGCAAACGATCTTTGTGTTTTCTTTCCGGCGTTATGACCATAATAATAAGTAAGTTTTCTTTTTATTTCTTTTGTCTTTTATTTACTTTATGTCTAGATAGTTATAAATCTGGTTCTGGGCAAGATGACGTGAACATAAACTAAGAATTCGAGAGGTCTAATATGGGCATGATAATCTGCATGTGTGTGTTCCCGAAGCACTAGGTCTGCTTCTAAAATATTCTTGTTGAGTCTAAGTAGTTAATAGGCCGTTAACTTCTTGGGCACGATAAATTCTCTAATAATTTCAGGATCAATGCATAGGGCGTCCCTTGCATCTAAAAGTATGACTGGTGGGTGAGTAGTCCATGCTCTTGGACACGCGGAATGACTGTTTTGGTTCTGCCTAATTCATAATGCTTTCTTGGGCAAGGTTTCTATTGAAGTGTCTTCGTAGATGGTTGTCCAAGGCTAGGAGAGAATTCCTGGGCACGATAAGTTCTCTAATAATTTCAGGGTCAATGCATAGGGTGTCCCTTGCATATGAAAGTATGACTTGTGTGGGTGAGTAGTCCATGCTCTTGGGCACGAGGAATGGCTGTTTCGGGTCTGCCTAATTCGTAATGCTTCCTTGGGAAATGTTTCTATTGAAGTGTCTTCGTAGATGGTTGTCCAGGGGTAGGAGAGAATGCCTGGGGGTCTCAGGAATGGCTCTTATTCATAAGGGCAGATGAGGACAGGGGTGGTGTTGTGCATGACGCGTGACATTGGAGGCAATATCATTTCTTGCCTATAACCTATTGATGCACTCATGTAGTGAAAATCTTTGCACCTATGACCGACTCGAGTTTATGTTTATTGATTCGAACCTTGATCTAGATTTAGATTTTATTTGTTTATATTTATATTTTCTGTTTTGACCAAGACGTGTCTGTTGCCCAAGATAAATCTTTTTAGTGACACCCAGTGACCAAGATAAAGCTACACTCAACTCCTCGTAGGATCGATCCTATACTTGCCGCTAGCTAACCCTAGTTGTGGGCATAGATAGTTTATAAATGTATTTTGACCGACCCGATAAAACGAAAATCGGAGCGTCGTCAGTCAACAAAATTAGTAATTTCAATAAAAAGAAACTGTACAACCATCTATTTCTACGTCACAAGGAATTCACTAATTGAAAACATTGGTGGAGCCTAATCAAACCCCCTCTCGAGGTAATACCTCAAGTAGGGGAAAAAGTACTCCTTTAGGTAATTGAAAAAAAAATTAAAAATAAATCCTACAACTTAAAGTTCATTTAATTGATTTGAACTATTCAATTCTTCTTTTTTTATTAGCTTCCGACACTTCTTCTTAGCTGGAGATGAGGAAAGTTGATGAATGACAGTGATATTGTCTGATTCATCATCGTTATTTTCATTCGGTATTGGGTTAGTGTCTGACTCCTTTGCTTCTTCATTGTTGACCTATGATAGTTCAGTAGTCACTTTTTCTTGCAATATTATATGTAAAGGTTACAACTCAATTTTTATTGTAATTGGGTATGTTATTATTTTGTTTATAACTCACCTTAGTTGGCAGGTAGTAATCACAGTACTTGGTGATCTCATCACTATCATTGATAACTTTAGATACAGAGAATAAAGTATGAACGAAGTATGAATGACAATTGCACAAATTTATGTTCACACTATAACTTAGACTTTAGCCTTCAATTAATAGATATTTACAAAATTGTCATACAATTGATTTGAAATTGACTCTCAATTGCAAACTCGCTCTTTATATATTTAGATAGATAGACTAGTTTTACAAGAAACGTGTATAGGACTTCTTTTCTAAAAATATATAAATGATAATATTCTATCAAATCATTGTTTTTTCATAAGAAACTAAACATTGGGGTTAAAGTAATATAAAATAGAGAAGTGATATGCTAGTCATTTTTTGTGTGCACCATTCTCGTTTTGTTTATAATAGTATTATTTAATTTAATTTTTTAAGTTGTACGTTAATCAGTTTTATTCTAATAACTTATAAATTGTTTACTGTAGATCATTAAATTTAACAATAACATAAAAATCAAAACTTGATTTTTTTTGTTTTCCCTTTAACTTTAAAGAATTGAACAAATATAATTAATCGACCTTTAATTTTTATGTAATTTATAAATCTAACAATTTTAATAACAATTTCTAAGGTATTATAATAAATACAATAAAAATTAAATAGAATAATGCCAATATGGACAAGACGAGAGTAGTACTCACATAAGGTGATTATCATATTACTTCTCATATAGAATATGGATAATTTGGTTAAGATACACGAATATTACCCTATTTTTTTTTTTAATTTTTTCAGGACCTTTAGAAGTTGTTTCCAAATACATAAACTTAACTTTGTTTTGTAATTTTTCCACAAGATTCAACTTGGGAAATCATGTCTTACATGACAGCCGAATTTTGCTTGTCGAGTTAATCGTAATAATTTTATATAGAACGGCGTCATTTTCTCTTGCCACTGGAATGTCCACGTCACAAAATTTGACTGCCACGTAAGATATGTGTTGGGAAAATTATAAAGTTTTGATTTAATATCAAAACCCAACTGTTCTCCAACCGAGTAGAAGATCGCATCAACTTAAGTAGTGTTTTCCAGCTCGCCTGTTTGAGCTCTAGATTTTCTAGGTTTACAGGTTCAGAAAGCGGAAGACAGCAGAAGATCCAGCTGTGTTTACAGCAGGAGTCAACTATCAGCAGAGTTTTCCAGCTGAGATGAGTTCAAAACAGAGCATGATCAGGCTGAAGATAAATCGAGCTGAGTTCAAGACACAGCTGGTCCAGCTGTACATAACAAAGGGAACTAACTCTGAAGACGTCACTTCAAGTCAGTTTACCCAATCCAGCTCTAAATTCAAAAACCAGCTCCAAAGGCAGAGATCCCGGTGTCAGAGGAAGTCAATATACCTCGACCAATGAGGGATTGCCAATCAGCATCCTAGACTTTAGAACCTAGGATGTGACACTAATGAAGACAGGTACAGAAACGCCCAACGGCAAATTTAGAATTTAAGAAGAGTAGGTAAGATTCAAACGGCTCCTCCAACGGCTAGTCTTGAATCTCTACCTATATAAACCCGTCTTCAACCTCAAGATCAGATACGAAAAACCTTCTACAAGCTTTCAATTTCTAAATTCATCAAGCCTTCAAAAGCTTACAAGCAGTTATAAATAGTTCAAAGAACACTTTATCTTAAAGTGTTTCTAGTCCAGAAACTGCCCAATTTTTCGTATGATTCCTAGGCAGAAATCATTGTATATCTTAAGTCTAGATTTCGAACGAGTTCATCTAATTCTAAGTTCTTCATTGTAAGAACTCGTTCATAGTTGGAACCCCAAACCAAACCCCTCTTTACCCAGAAAGGTTAGGTCAAGGTTACGCTTGTTTGAAGCGCGAAATTCAAGTGGTTGTAAGGTTTTTTCAGTACCCGTAAACTGAAAGGTTAGGCTTAACAGTGCCCGTAAACTGTTGGAACGCAACTCAGGTTAGAGTTGTGAAGTTGCCTGGTACTTGGAAACCAAGTGGTAGTGAATTACCAGTGAATCTGGTCGTGGACGTAGGAGGTGTTACTCCGAACCACGTAAAATCTCGTGTTATTTACTTTCTCGTTATTTTCAGATATTGTACTAATTCCATTTGCATATTGCACCTTTATCAAATCTGCATACTCAGCTGCTCCCCAAAGATAGCTGTGTATTGTCTATAAACTTGCATAACTTGACTAAGTCGAAAACGTAAAGAATATTTTCAAGCTGAGTTTTTCTAAGCAATCGAGCTAAGTTTTCAAACCACCACTTTCCGCACCGCCAGCTGAGTTATTAGCCCAGCTGACATTCCTCAGCTAGATTCATAACTGAGCTCACAAACTCTGTTTTAAACTTGAAAAAGTTTTTAAAAATCTATCTTTGGTGTATTCACCCCCCCTACACCAAAGACCCAGCTCAGGGACCATCAATGGGTATCAGAGCAGTGGTTCAAAAGACCACCGTTTTTGAATCAAGAGATTTGTCTTGACAATCTGTCAGTGGTCAACTGAACAGATCCTCTTCTGGAAAAACTCATATTATTTCATACTGTGCATATCTCCATGGATTCTTATCTTAACAGGAACCTTCCCACCTTCTCGGTCGACGATTATGCAATCTGGAAGTTCAGATTAAAAAGCTTTCTTTGTGTGCATCATGACATGATGTGGGACGTCATCACAGACGGACCCATCATCATTTACAAACAAGAAAACGAGCTTGTTCCATCTCAAGATGGTGGACAACCAACGTATCAGCTCATTCCCAAGCCAAAGAATGAACATACCTCAGAAGAAAGGAAGCAAGCTGGATTAGACAGCTTCGCGAGGAACACCATCTCGTCAACAGTCTCCAACGCCTACCTCAGCAAGATCATCAACTGCAACACCGCAAAGGAGATGTGGGAAACCCTGGCCAAACTATGCGAAGGGTCGGAGGAGATAAAAGAAAATAAATTCACAATAGCCTGCCAGAAGTTTGATAACTTCAAGCAGCTTGTCAACGAGTCCATCGAAGGGATGGAACTCAGATTCTAAAATATCGTGGTAGAAATTGAAACCATCAGAACTGGGAAATATACCCAGCGTTAAAAGAACCTAAAAGTCCTTTCAGCGCTCACAGCTGAATGAAACACATACAAGGTGGTACACCAAAGTCGAAGTGACTTGGGTGATCTTTCAACTGAAAGATTATTCTCCCTGCTCAAAGCCAACGAATACAACTTGAAGATTACCATGAAAGAATATTCAAGCAATCAGAATGATGAAGAGCTGACACCTGCGCCAAAGGAGATTGCGTTCAAAGCTAACTCTGAAAAATCCATATACATGCAGTCAGCTGAGTCATCAAAGAAGGACAAGATGGACATGAGCAAGGAAGAGCTACTTGAAGAGATAGCCATGCTGGTCAAAAACTACAACAGACTCAACACCAGCAAGGGCAAGTACAAGAAGTTTGCAAGAACTTACAGAGACAAGTACGCAGCAGCTGATGAGAAGTCAACTAACAAACGAACAGATGAAGGATGCTTCAACTGCAAGGAATCGGGACACTACAGGCTAGACTGTCCTAAGCTATCCAAGAAAGATAAAGACCAACTGAAAGCTAAGGCAGCTGACAGAAGGAGAGCCTACATCGCCGACGAGGAGTCGGAGTGCAACAAAATGGAGGATAACATGCTATTTTCAAACTCAGAAGAAGAAGCATTGATGGCTCATGATGAACCTGAATGGGATACATACTTCATGGGACAGACAGACGGAATTGATGAAGATGAGGTAATGTCAAGAACTCAAAATCTATCTAACCTCTCACCATCACACGAACACTCTACACAGGTTTCAGAATCAGGGTTACCTGATTGGAGTTTAGTAGAGAAGGTTATGAATGATTCCAAGGAGCTTCAAGAGATCCTTGACATCATAATGTGTGAGAATGCCGAGCTGAAGGTGGAACTGGAAAATAAAAAGGTATCAGAAGCAGCTGATACAACACAGCTCCAAGAGGAAGTTATTTCACTAAAAGACAAAATAGTGAAACAAGATCAGCTGATGAAAAACTTCTACTACGAAAAGAAACAGCTGATGGAAGAATTGGAAAAGGCCACAGCTGAATCAGAAAAGAAATCAGCTGAGATTATAGAGTTGAAAAGTTCCGAAGAGGTACTATCTAAGAAGATGGTAGCTCTCATCAAAGCTACAACAACAATAGACGAAATCATAAGTGCACAACGTCCAGCAGCACTCAAAGCAGGACTGGGTTATAATGAATCGAAGGATGCCACAAACATTGCTTCCACTAGTGGAACAAAGATAATGTTTGTAAGAGCAAAAGAAAACCCAATTCCAGCAACTCAGCAACGACCGTTGAGGACACAACAGGCATAAAAAAGGCCAGCTGTGAGACAACCTCAAGCACAGATCAGATAGCAACGTGCTCAAACTCAACAAAGACAGCAGGCTGGACAGTTCAGATACCAGCTACATCAACCACACGTCGAAAGATATCAACCGAGATATCAAAGGAGATACCCAGCTGGATATCACTCATATGATCACCAGCTGGAGCACCAATTCCAGTCGAGGTATCACAAGAGACAACAGAGACAAAGGAACGTCTCAGCTGGATACCAAAAAAGACCAGGACATCAACAAAGACATCAAGCTGGGAAGATACTGAGATCAAGACCCCACCAGCAACAACCGAAGAACACAAAGAATGTGTATATCGACTCAGCTGGAAGGATCATCAAATCAAATAACCCAATTCGAGTCATCAAACAGATCTGGGTCGTAAAAGGATCTCTGTCTAACCCACAAGGACCCAATTAAAACTGGGTACCTAAATTTTGATCTTTTTTATAGGTTGCAACGGAGCGACGCATCATTGAGGAGTCGATGAGAACGCTATGGTACTTGGACAGTGGATGTTCCAAGCACATGACGCACTTAAAGCATCTACTTCCGAAGTATATCGAGCGTCCAGACCCACAAGTAACATTTGGTGATAACTCCAAAGGTCTAACCAAAGGTTATGGTACATTTAAAACTAAAAATGTTATAATCCCCAATGTTTCTTATGTACAAGGACTGCAACATAACTTGCTTTCCATTAGCCAATTCTGCGACAACGGTTTTTCTGTCAAGTTTGATGCACAGTGAAGCACAGGGAAACCAAGCAGATACTACTAAGAGCGAAAAGAGAAGGAAATATGTATTTCGCTGACTGGAACAACAGCCCTCCTGAGACTTGTCTTGTATCGAAAAACAGCAATGAAGTCAGCTGGCTGTGGCACAGACGGCTGAATCATCTCAACTTCAAGACAATCAACAAACTGGCTAGAAACCAGCTCGCTAATGGAATTCCAGATCAAGTTTATGACAAGAGTCATTTTTGCAGCGCTTGTCAACAAGGAAAACAGACAAAGATTTTATTTTCTCTGAAGCCGACGCCCTCAACTGCTCGAGTTCTTCAACTCCTACACATGGATCTTTTTGGTCCAGTTACTCCAGCAAGCTTAAATGGCAGAAAATATACTCTGGTCGTAGTGGATGACTTCTCAAGATTCACATGGGTGTCATTCCTGTACCAGAAGAGCGAAACAAGGACTAAGCTGTCAATCCTGCTGGAAAGGTTGTCAACTCAGAAGGAGTGCAAGATAATGTCAATCAGATCAGATCGAGGAACGGAGTTTCTGAATGAAACTATTTATGAATACTGCGAGAAGAACGGAGTTCAACATCAAACCTCAGCAGCACGCACACCTCAGCAGAATGGTGTAGCAGAGAGAAGAAACAGAACACTCAAAAAAGCATCTACCTCAATGCTAGCCAGCTCTGCCATTCCAAAGAAGTTCTGGGCCGAGGCAATCAACACATCATGCTTCACTTAGAATCGCTCTCTACTCACAACAAGGCAAGGAAAGACGCCATATGAGCTATGGAATAACAGAATACCATACATTGGATATTTCAAGGTCTTCGGATCCAAATGTCATATCCTAAACAATGGAAAAACACAGTTCAAGACGTTTGACGCGAAGACTGACCGAGGAGTATTCCTTGGTTACTTTGCTGTGAGTAAAGCATACAGAGTCTTCAACAGAAGAACTCAAACGGTCGAAGTAACTCCACATGTTACCTTTAACGAATCATCATTCGAATATAGAGATTCTATCAAACGAAGAATTGAAGGAGAATCTTCAAGGCAGATTCAGACAAGAGCTCAAGAGAATCGAATCAGGAATCTGGCCGAACTATTAATATGGGATGATGAGCTAGAAGAGGAATCTCAAATCAATCGTGAAGCTCCACCAGCTGGAAATCAAGAGGAACCTCCAACGCTAAATCAAGGGGGAATGCCATCAGCTGGAAATCCAGACACAGCTGAATCCCCAGCACTATCTCCAGCAGCGCTTCTACAGAAGTCACCTCAAAACTCAATCCAAGGAGAGTTTCTTTCTCAAGACTTAACTCCAGAGCAACTTCAAGCCAGACGAAATCTAGCCACTTCTAGCATCAATCAGCTGGAAGAAGAAATTCATAAAAGAAGAAGATGGATTGAAGATCATCCATCATCAGCACTCATTGAAGAACCATCTGACCAAGTCAAAACCAGAAGCTCAGCTGCTCAAGCTACATCGGATCATCAAGAAGCAGCTGACACAACTCAACTCTCAATAGAGCTAGAACTGACTGTCTATGATGAAAACACAACTCTAATGGCGTGTTATGTAGCTCAAGTTCCAGAGCCTCAAATAATTCTAGAAGCCTTAAAAAGTGTACCCTGGACAAACGCCATGCAGAAAGAGCTAAATGAATTCCTCAGAAATTGTGTCTGGGAATTGGTCGACAGACCTGAAGGAGTCAAAGTCATAGGACTCAAATGGATCTTCAAAAACAAACTGGATACCCTTGGAGTCATCATCAGAAACAAAGCTCGACTAGTTGCCAAGGGCTACACACAGCAAGAAGGAATTGACTTCGAAGAATCATTTGCTCCAGTAGCACGATTGGAAGCAATCGGACTTTTTCTCGCTTATGCAGCACATCACAAATTCAAGGTTTATCAAATGGATGTATAGTGTGCATTTTTAAATGGAGAAATCAAAGAAGATGTCTATGTTGAACAACCTCCAGGATTTGAAGTAGAAGGAAATAAAGTCTACAAGCTAAAGAAGGCACTTTATGGATTGAAACAAGCACCTCGAGCTTGGTATGATACTCTATCAAATTTCCTTGTATCCAAAGGATTCAAGAAGGGCTCAGTAGACAGAACACTCTTCACCATCAAGTTGGGAGAAGACATCCTGGTTGTTCAAATCTATGTAGACGACATCATCTTCGGATCAAGATCAACATTCTTTTGCCAAAGATTTGGAGAGATAATGTCAAAACAGTTCCAAATGTCTATGATGGGAGAAATGAGCTTCTTCCTAGGACTTCAAGTCAAGCAATCAGCGGAAGGGATTTTTATAAATCAATCCAAGTACGTGAAAGACTTGACCGCCAAGTATGGAGTTCAATCTAGCAGAACAGTAAAGATTCCGATGAACACCAACTGGAAGATTGAACCTGGAACTGAAGGGAAGTCAGTTGATTCCAGGAAATACAGAGGGATAATAGGTTCCCTGCTGTATCTAACAGTTAGTCGTCCAGACATCTCTTTTGCAGTCGGAGTGTGTGCCAGATTTCAAGTTGATCCAAAGGAAGCACACATGCAAGCAGCCAAGAACATTCTCAAATATCTCAAAGGAACTCAGAATGTTGGGCTGTGGTATCTAGCTGAAGACAATCTACAGCTGACTGGATATTCAGACTCAGACTTCGCTGGGGATCGGTTGGACAGAAAATCAACTTTAGGAACATGTCAGTTCCTAGGAAGCAAGTTGATCTCGTGGTTTTCACAGAAGCAAACATGCGTCGCAACCTCCACAACAGAAGCAGAATATATGGCAGCTGGAAGCTGCTGCTCACAAATTCTCTGGCTGAAACATCAACTGGATGACTATGAAGTGAAAAATGGACAAGTTCCAATTTTCTGTGATAGCTCAAGTGCGATTGCTATATCAGAAAATCCAGTACATCACACAACATGCAAACATGTGGACATGCGCCATCACTTCATCAGAGATCACGTGGAAAAGAAGGATGTGATTGTTGAGAAAATTCACACAGACATACAGCGGGCTGATATACTCACAAAGCCGCTGATAGAAGCAAGATTCAAGATGCTGTGCGGATTACTTGGATTACTCAACCCAGACGAAGCTACATCCAATTTGAATGCACGAGACCACTGAAATTCGAACCAACCTCAAAGAACCTAGCCGAGAAAGAATTAAGCTCACGTACGCCTAAGTTGAAGGATTATTCACTGAGTGAGGGAACCACTCGGAAAAACGATCACTCAACACAGCTATTCATAACCGAGGTATCAGCTGACTACGATGATCAGCTGAGAGGTTTGCAACATCATTACATACACCTACTCATTCTGTTTTAGACAGACATCAGTCAAATCATATCATGTCATTTCTAATCAAATTTAATTAAAAGTTTGCAAAGAACTAAAACATGGGAGTTTCGAGGCAAAAGTCAAAACGCCTCAACCGTCCTCTCACGCGCATTAACTCGTATTTTCTAAACAAGAAACTGACATGACGCGAGAATCACTCCCAGTCGTAGATCTTCTTATCAAACTATAAATCTTGATCGACCATTCACCAAAAAAGTTGATATAAATATGCTAGAAGAGATACGCAAACATTTTCATTAACCCTGAAAAGTTTTTTTTGGCACTTTTTCTTCTTCTCCCCCTTTGTATTATTTGTTCTACTAACAAAAGTTGCAGAAGAAGAACATGGAATCTAGAAAGATATCTCCAGAAGCCGATCAACATGAAGAGTCTGTCACTATGAGAGTTGCTTAACTCTCAGGAACCACAAGAAGACGGAGTTCCAGGAGAAAATGAAGCTCAAGAACATCATTCACCAGGAAGTTGCAGAATTCATCCTAGGAATGTCAAAGGAAAAAGACCTCATCCGCCCCACTGTTTCTCTCAAAATAAAAGAGAGAACGGGACACACAACTCCCTGGGATACGGAAATCAACGTCAACAAAATTCTGACAAAGGAATTAAACCTGAGAGGAAGCTCAGTTAGAACTGGACGAGATGTTGATAAAGCCGGAGTCTTTAAGAGCAAACATGTCAAAACTCTTGCTCCGCCACAGGAGGCACAGAAAAAGATGCAGGAGGCCAAGCAGCGTGCATCTACTTCCTTCCCAGCTGGGAAGAGAAAACAACTTGAGGAGACAAAACAAGCTGAAGCACCGTCTTCAAAGAGAAGACTCAAGTAAAAGGTGCTCAGTCAGTCAGCCGAGAAGCCAGCTGACATTGAGAGAGAATTCGTAACTACTCTCCGAGGAGTAAAAGGTCCACAAGCGGTGGTTTCTTATGGTGGAGAAGAAGTTCATGTGCCAGCGTGAACATCATCATCGCCACCACCACAACGACGTATTCCAGCTGATCAACTAAGCTTAGACCCCAATCAACTAAACTTAAACCTCACAGCAGATGGAATACTTCAACCGCCTTCTCCTCAATTTTCTTCAGCTCAACAGGGACACCAGCTTCAAAATCAACTTTTAGAAGTTGGAGCTCAAGCCCCTGCACCAAGCTCAAGTGGAAAGCATCATCCAGCCGATGATCACTTGCAGCTGGATGATGAAAACATGAGCTGAACCCCATACCAACCACTTCAGAAGTGGAAGAGGAATACTTAAGTCCCTCAAGAGTTGCACGTGACGCCTCCATCTCAAGGTTTGAAAACCTCATGCTTAAAGGAGTCACAAGCGCAACTGAAGTGCTGAATCAGGCTTTCTCATTCAATCTAATAAAGTCTGAAGAAGCCAAATTGCAAGGAAAGAAGTTGTGCCCTACTCAGAAGATGTCATCTCCAGTGCCAACTCATACCTTCAAGCACTCAGCGGACAGCCCCAGCTGAAACAGGTGAAGAAAGCTGTGTCTCTGCAATCACAGCTGAGGCTAATGCTATTGAAGAAGAGTCAGGCAATGCAACAGCTGAGCCACCAAGACTCCAGACCTCGCTGCTCAGAGCTGACAACCGCAGCATAGCCAAACTAAATATCGCAACAGCTGATAATACAGCGAAGATCGCTGACGCAATTCAGGAAATTGCACAGCTCAATAAGACGATAGTGTGTCTCTCCCGCCTTGTTGATCATGCCAAAAAAGGGGGAAGATAATTGTTGGGAAAATTAATAGAGTTTTGATTTGATACCAAAACCCAGCTGACCCCAACCGAGTAGATGATTGCACAAGCCTAAGCATTTTTCAGCTCACCTGTTTGAGCTTATAGAGTTTCTTAGTTTGCAGGTAGTCACTGAAGACAGCAGAAGACTCAGCAGAAAACACAGCTAAGCTGGACCCAGCCTAGGTATTCAGCAGAACAGACTCAGCAAAGCAAGACCAAGCAGAGTCAAAGACCCAGCAACATCAAGACCCAGCTCAGTGACGAAAACCCAGCTCAGTGTCAAAAACCCAGCTCAGTGTAAAGGGCCCAGCTTAGTGTCATTGACACAGCTCAGGTCTAAGACAACTCAGGTTAATAACACAGCTCAGGTTGAAGCCACAGCTCAGGTTAATGATACAGCTCTGGTCTAAGACACAGCTCAGAGTCGAGACACAGCAGAGTCCAAAGACATTGAAGACACAGCAGAGACGCTTAGCAGCTCGAAGACGAAGACCTTCTCTAAGACAATATCCCGATGACAGAAGATCTCATCTGACGCAGTCAAATCAGAGAAGAAATAGCTTCTGCAGATGCAGACCTACTTCGTAGGTTAAAAGCCAGAAGTAAATGAAAGTAGGTAAGATTCTAACGGCCCCCTTCCAACGGCTAGTTTAAATCTCCACCTATATATATCTCCTCACCATTGAAGAGAGGAGGGGGGACTAACAAGACGACTGAAGAAATAAAAGAGCAAACAGAAAAATGAACAACGATCTTCAAAGCCAAATCTTTCAAGAACACCCAGCCTGTCAGCTGTGTTCTTAGTTGTTCACATATTCAGTCTTAGGCAGAATAGATCAGAATATAAACTTCTTAAGCCTAGTTTGAACGAGTTCATCATACTCTTTGTTCTTTATTGTAAGAACTCGTTCATAGTTGGAAAACCCATACCCAAACCCAAACCCAAACCCAGAAAGGTTAGGTAAAGGTACGCTTGTTCGAAGCATGTAATTCGAGTGGTTAGGTTCTTCAGTACCCGGAAACTGAAGGTGTAGGCTTGATAGTGCCCGCAAACTGTTGGAACACAGCTCGGGTTAGAGTTGTGAAGTTGCTTGGTACTTTAAAACCAAGTGGTAGTGAATTACCAGTGAACCTGGTCGTGGACGTAAGAGATGTTACTCCGAACCACATTAAAATTGCTCTGTTCTATATTGCTTTGTTTTATGCATATTACTAACCCCTCATGAGCATACATTTCAAGCTGCATAAAACTGACTAACTGAAAAGTGAAACAGAGCTTTGCAATATGATTTGAAGCAACTGACGGAATTTCCAAACCCACCAACTTCCGCACACACACTCACACAGCCAGCTGTGTCGATCAAGCTGTCATCCAGCTGGATCGAGCACAGCCAGCTCTCTAAAAAGAGTTTTAACTTGGAAAAGTTTTTAAACCTTGGTGTATTCACCCCCTCTACACCAAGGTATCCGTCTTGGGACCAACAATTGGTATCAGAGCAGTGGTTCAAAAGATCACTGTATCTGTGTCAAGTCAGCATTTCTTTGCTGATAGTGGTCACCTGAACAGATCCTTCAAAGTTTCAAAATCTTTTTAAAATCATTATATTGCATACTGTTATGGAATCTTCTTTGTGCAGGAATTTTCCGATACTCTCTGTCGATAATTATCAGATCTGGAAGATCCAACTCAAAAGCTTTCTGAGCGAGAGTCACGACATGATGTGGGATGTTATCACTAACGGACCCATCATCATAAACTCAGAAAGTCAAGCAGAAGACTGAATGATCAAGAGCTTGAAGATGGCCAAAGCTGAATCAGATCAAAGAATGACTCCAGCCAATGCAAACCCAGCTGGATTCAAGCCAAAGATGTACCAAAGAGGTCGTACATTATCAAGCCATCACTCCAAGCTCAGTCCGATCAAAGAAGAAAACTGCTCAGCATCTCCCAGCTGATCACAGAGCTCAAAGGCAGCAGATAAATCCAACTGACTGGAATCAAATTCAAAGACAGAATGTTATCCAGCTCAGACATCAAGGTCAACTAAAAAGACAGCTGAGAAGGATCTCAGCTGGTTATAAAGCTGAAAATCAACCGAGCTTCACATCAAGATTCCAGCAGACGGGATATCAAGCTAGAGATCAAGCTGACAGACTCTAGCTATGAAATGAACCTCATCAAAGAAAAAGAAGTCAACAAGGTCCAAAGAAGAAGTGGACACATTCAAGGACCAACCAGAAGTATCACTCACAAAAGATAAGGACCAATCCGGGTTATCAATGGAACCCTCATCAACAAAGCCGGACCCAATCACAACTGGGTGCCGAAGGAGTGATGACAGGTCGAGGGACAGACGCAATTGAGGATGTCATCAAGCTTGCTGTAAAGACAGCTGATGATCAAAGCTCATGACTCGCCTCAAAGCTCTTCAAAGAATTCGACAAGCGTACTGATCCCAGCCAATTGTTGTGAACGGTTTTCCTGGTGAGTTCAATGCGTATGAATGCAATGCAAAGAACAGGAAATTGAAGATTCTACCCCGAAAAAGCAGCAGTGAACTCAGCTGATCATGGAACAGCTGGCTGTCTTCTCAAAGATCAGAGATCAAGTTGACAGATGAACGTAATTGTTGAGAAAATCACGCTCAAGTAGGAGACAACTAAGAAAAGACAGCCACCTACTATCAAATTCAGGAGGGGACTTCACCAAGCTGGAAATCGACACAGCTGTGATATCAGCTGAGGGCAAATTCATTCCAGCAGAATATTCAAGTGAAGAAAGTTCATCCAGCTGAGGGGGAACAAACCCAGCTGGATCCCAAAAGCAGAAGGATCATCCAGCTGAAGAGGAATCAAGCTTATCTAGACAAGACAGAACTCTAAAGGGAACTCAGCTAAAGAAGAATCAAGCTAATCTCCAGATACTCAGCTGAGGAGATATGTCAATCAAGCAAAAGAGAAGACCACCGTGATATAGCTGGATACTCTATCCAAGCTAACCAGTCTGCGTCTCATGAATTTATTTCTCTAAGGAATATACTATTTAAGTCCAATTATTTTGAATTCCTATTTTAAGCGGACATATGTTCCTTAGTTAAATTGCTTGATAAATTTCCTTTCCCATCGCATTAGTTATAAGTCAGAGTTCTGTAGCACGGCAGTATCGAGGCAGAATGTCAAGCGTTTGAACTGCCTCACGCACGGTTGTAATACACTCGCCGTAAACGCGTAAGCAGAACGTGATGAGTGAAACTCTTCCAGCCGTTGATCAGAATATCAACTGTCTTAATCTCAACCGTTAATTCATTATGGCAGTTGATATACATGGAAAAGATACGCAGAATTCTTCCATCTTTATCTCTGTGAATTTCAAATCTTCAAATCATCTATCTATTTTCTGCAAGTTCTTCGCTCGATCAAAATCAACAGACTGCAGAAATGGCACCCAAGAAATCAACCGCAGGGATGAACCAGTTCGAAGTTCTTATGACAAAGTTGTCATTTGAAAGTTGCCTTTCCACCGCCAACCTTCAAGTCTCAGAACTCAAACAGATGGTGGATCTCGTCGTAGACTCCGGTCTCTTGCTGTGGGCAACCTCCATGCCCAAGCTTATGCTAAAGAGAGATGCTGCTCTCTTCTATCTCAACATCATTGACGAAGAAGGCTTCTACTCATCCTCATTCGATGTGATTGTCAAGGGCGATGACGGAAAATTTGACCTAGCAACCGTCAACATCAAACTCAACAAGATGTTGTGAAAGGTGTTCAATCTACTCAGCGAAGGAGGATTCATCCCAGACGATTACATGAATTCCTCAGTCAAGAGATGCTCATTTCCCCAGAGCCGTACAGAGCAAGCATGTCAAAGCTCCTACTCAAGCCAAAGTACAGGCTGCTGTTGGATATCACGCAGAAGTGCATTCTGGAGATAGCTGGATCTCAAGGAGAGATCAGTATTCCAAAGCTCAAGCCGATGATTGCCATGATCAAAGGCGCAAATGTCAACTGGTTTGATTTCTTACTCAACCGACTGGTCAAGGAGTCAAAGAAGATCAAGTTCGACTCCACCAGAACGACGTACTCAACCTCAGAGCCCCTATATCTATGCTCTAAGATTTCGTTCTTAATAGAACAAGTTGTGAAAGGATACACAGTAAAGTGGGCTGATTCAGAACCGTTTCCAGAAACAAAGATTCTCTTCCAGAGAATTAGTCAAATCAATGATCTCATGAAGAAACAGCCTGCTGTGAGCAAAGGCAAGAAGCAGCTGGAAGAAACAGAGACAGATGTTCCAGCTGAGAAGAAACAGAGAAAAAGGAAGACAGCTGACCCCAAACCAGCTGGAGGTCCAGCTGAAAAGAAAAAGAAAACAGTTGTCATTCCACCAACTGAGGCGAGTTCTTCTTCAGAAGAAACTCCAAGTCACGCAATGATGATTCTCTCCCCTCAGCCAGTTTCAGCCTTCAATCAGTTCGGATCAAACATCCTGGCTGATATGGGATTGAATGATGGATCATCCTGTTCAGAGGGAGAGCTGGATAATCCAAAGAATCAGACAACTCTTCCCAGCTCACCCAAGCCCTCACCGCCTCACAGCTCTCCGCCCAAGCAGCCTTCTCCTCCATTCACTTCTTCAACCAAAGAGCCATCTCCTGTAAACGTATAGGAAGATAGTCAAATGGCTGAAGCTCCTTCACAGCCAGCTGACAACCAAGCTGAACCCTCTTCCACCAATCAAAGCTTACCCCCAAAACAGCCATCACCCAAAGCTCAAATCTCCACAGAATCAGAGGAAAGTGACTCTACTGCTTCTCCATCACTCAACTCCTCTGGCTCAGCCTTCATGGAAGTTATGTACGAGGAGCTACGCATTGCTGGGATCAAGAGTGTTCTAACTCAGTATCCTATCCTGGCGCACCTGCCAATCGCCCTCGTCAAAGTTGGAGATCTCAAATTCTATCTGGCCACCAAGATGGCAACTTGGTACCAGAATGAGCAGCTGATCGAGACCTTCTCCTACGAGAAATTGAAGACGGATGAAGCATGCCTCCAGCACACCTTTGGCTTTGGAAGTCTGGAGGATGCTTACTTGCATCAAGATGATCTCATCAGAGGTATTATCAAAGTATCTCAGCAGTACCCCAAGCCGCACCCAGCAGACGTCTGGGAGCCAGCCAATAAGCTCCTAACAGCAACGGGATGGGAGACACCTTCAGGAGATGTCATATCCAAAGAAGTCTTAGCTGAGATTACCAAGGAAGCTGTACCAGATAACACAGCTGAGGTAATAATCATTGAAGAACCTACTGATGCAACAGCTGAACCAGAGACAGCAGCCCCATCAAGTCCAATTGCCGATGAAACTCGCTCGCAGGTCGAATTCGAGGCAAACAAACCCCGTCATGTTGATTCTGCAACTCAAACGGACTCAGCTGTCGAGCTCTCCACCACCTTGAAAGAAGCAATATCTAAAGAGGTTGAAGAAATTCTTTGTCAGGACAGACTGAAGTCTCAAGTGGATATCATCATGCAGTTCACAGCTCTAGACTGTCAAGTTAGAGAGCAACAGCGGACAATTGATGAAGTCCATAAATTTGCTCAAGATTTACAAGAAAGTACAAGTCTAGATCTCAAGCAATCTCTTGTCTCTCAAAGCATTGAGGTGTTGCACCTTTTAGAAAAGAGAATTCCTGAGATTGTAACAAGACATCAAGTTCTACTGGTCAACGACATAGCAAATCTGTCAAGCCAGCTGGAAGCCTTCAAAAAGTCCACTCTCTCTAACAGCTCTGACATCCGCCAACTCTTCAACTTGTACAAATATCTGGATGCTCAGTTCAAAGCTGGAAGCAGCAGCAATGCCTAGCTGAACATCACCACAGCTGACAACTCAGCCAAGATTGCTGATGTTGAAGCCGCTATCACCAAGCTCAACGCAACAGTCATCAACCTCTCCGCCTCCCTTGTTGATAATGCCAAAAAGGGGGAAGATAAGAATAAAGCTGGAAAAACAATGGAGAGGGAAGCTGCAGCTCAGGGGAACCTGTGCAACCAATTCAATCGGAAATCGACGACTTCGCCAAAGAGTTAGATGAGGAAGAGCCAGAGCCAACTGCAGCAGCTAAAGCAGTCAAAGAGACATGGAGAGAGAAGATGGTTGCTCTTGCCAAAGCTTGTGGACATAAGCCAGAAGAATACAAGGACTATCACTGGTTGTGTAATTTCTACAACGAGCAAAGAAGAGAAATGCAAGAGCTGGACAAAATCATCAAGAAGAAAGCCGAATCGCTCCAGCCTGCTGAGAAAAAGCAGAGGAAGAAAAGGCTAAGCTACAGGCAAGCTAGGAAGAAACAAGCAGCTTCAAGCATTCCAAGATCCGACAAGAGGAACCCAGATGAAATCAATGAAAATTGGGAACAATGCAAAATAGAATTCATCAAAGAATTCTACTACCTGAATCAATACAAAGGTATGGATCATGAAACTGCGTTTAAGGAATACTTGCTCGAACTTCATGAAGAAGATCCAATGATGGCAAGATCATTAACCCTAGCTGACAAGAGAAACGACATCCAGCTCAAAGCTCAAAAGTCAAGCAGTTGAAGCCTCCCACTATAGCTGGAACGAACCTTCCCGACAAGGCCCAGATTATCAAAGAAGTTCATCACTGGGCTGGCGAAAGAGGAATTTCCAAAACAAAGAATCAAGCAGAATGGAAGGAATTGGAAGAGTTCATCTTCAACAGATATGGTCTCAAGACTGACCATCAAATTGATGAACAGAGGAAGCAGAACTGAAGACCCAGCCATCTGGGAATTTTGTCTTTTGAATTTCTGTAATTGTAAAATTGTAAAATTTCCTTTTATTAATGAAAAGTTCGATTTTGCTCTCAAGCTCACCCTGATGACAATAACTCTTTGTCCAGGCACTGAACTCTGAATTTGTTTACCTGCTGTGAATGATTAAACTTTTGAAACCTTGTTTCTTGTTAAGGGGGAAGTAAATTGTTTTTCTCAGTTAGGTTTTGGCATCATCAAAAAGGAGAAAATTGTTGGGAAAATTAATAGAGTTTTGATTTGATACCAAAACCCAGCTGACCCCAACCGAGTAGATGATTACACAAGCCTAAGCGTTTTTCAGCTCACCTGTTTGAGCTTATAGAGTTTCTTAGTTTACAGGTAGTCACTGAAGACAGCAGAAGACTCAGCAGAAAACACAGCTAAGCTGGACCCAGCCTAGGTATTCAGCAGAACAGACTCAGCAAAGCAAGACCAAGCAGAGTCAAAGACCCAGCAGCATCAAGACCCAGCTCAGTGACGGAAACCCAGCTCAGTGTCAAAAACCCAGCTCAGTGTAAAGGACCCAGCTTAGTGTCATTGACACAGCTCAGGTCTAAGACAGCTCAGGTTAATAACACAGCTCAGGTTGAAGCCACAACTCAGGTTAATGATACAGCTCAGGTCTAAGACACAGCTCAGAGTCGAGACACAGTAGAGTCCAAAGACGCTGAAGACACAGCAGAGACGCTTAGCAGCTCGAAGACGAAGACCTTCTCTAAGACAAGATCCCGATGACAGAAGATCTCATCTGACGCAGTCAAATCAGAGAAGAAATAGCTTCTGCAGATGCAGACCTACTTCGTAGGTTAAAAGCCAGAAGTAAATGAAAGTAGGTAAGATTCAAACGGCTCCCTTCCAACAGCTGGTTTGAATCTCCACCTATATATATCTCCTCACCATTGAAGAGAGGAGGGGGGACTAACAAGACGACTGAAGAAATAAAAGAGCAAACGGAAAAATGAACAACGATCTTCAAAGCCAAATCTTTCAAGAACACCCAGCTTGTCAGCTGTGTTCTTAGTTGTTCACATATTCAGTCTTAGGCAGAATAGATCAGAATATAAACATCTTAAGCCTAGTTTGAACGAGTTCATCATACTCTTTGTTCTTCATTGTAAGAACTCGTTCATAGTTGGAAAACCCATACCCAAACCCAAACCCAGAAAGGTTAGGTAAAGGTACGCTTGCTCGAAGCGTGTAATTCGAGTGGTTAGGTTCTTCAATACCCGGAAACTGAAGGTGTGGGCTTGATAGTGCCCGCAAACTGTTGGAACACAGCTCGGGTTAGAGTTGTGAAGTTGCTTGGTACTTAAAAACCAAGTGGTAGTGAATTACCAGTGAACCTGGTCGTGGACGTAAGAGATGTTACTCCGAACCACGTTAAAATTGCTCTGTTCTTTATCGCTTTGTTTTATGCATATTACTAACCCCTCATGAGCATACATTTCAAGCTGCATAAAACTGACTATCTGAAAAGTGAAATAGAGCTTTGCAATATGATTTGAAGCAACAGACGGAATTTCCAAACCCACCAACTTCCGCACACACACTCACACAGCCAGCTGTGTCGATCAAGCTGTCATCCAGCTGGATCGAGCACAACCATCTCTCTGAAAAGAGTTTTAACTTGGAAAAGTTTTTAAACCTTGGTGTATTCACCCCCCTCTACACCAAGTTATCCGTCTTGGGACCAACAATAATGAGACAAAGAAGAGGCAAACTGCTAAGCTAGAGGAACCAGCTGAAGGAGAAACGAGTCAAAAGAAAGAAGCAGCGGATGCAGAAGAGAAGATCCAGCCAGCTGGGATTGAAGATTGAAGAATTGAAGAATTTTTTTCCTTTATTTCTTTTTCTCTTTTTATGCTATAATTTCTTACATTAATAAAATACAATTTTCTTTGCTGCTCAAAGCTCACCCTGATGACAATTAATTTTTGTCTAGGCTCTGAACTCTGAACTCTTTTTCTGCTGATTTATTTTTTTTACCTTCTTAAAACGTAGGGGGAAGCTAAGGAGAAACTTCATAAGTTGTCTCAGTTAGGTTTTGGCATCATCAAAAAGGGGGAAATTGTTGGGAAAATTATAAAGTTTTGATTTAATACCAAAACCCAACTGTTCTCCAACCGAGTAGATGATCGCATCAACCTAAGTAGTGTTTTCCAGCTCGCCTGTTTGAGCTCTGGATTTTCTAGGTTTACAGGTTCAGGAAGCGGAAGACAGCAGAAGCTCAAGACAGCAGAAGATCCAGCTGTGTTTACAGCAGGAGTCAACTATCAGCTGAGTTTTCCAGCTGAGCTGAGTTCAAAACAGAGCATGATCAAGCTGAAGATAAATCGAGTTGAGTTCAAGACACAGCTGGTCCAGCTGTACAGAACAAAGGGAACTAACTCTGAAGACGTCACTTCAAGTCAGTTTACCCAATCTAGCTCTAAATTCAATAACTAGCTCCAAAGGCAGAGATCCCGGTGTCAGAGGAAGTCAATATACCTCGACCAATGAGGGATTGCCAAATCAGCATCCTAGACTTCAACCTAGGATGTGACACTAATGAAGACAGGTGCAGAAATGCCCAATGGCAGATTTTGAATTTAAGAAGAGTAGGTAAGATTCAAACGGCTCCTCCAACGGCTAGTCTTGAATCTCTACCTATATAAACCCGTCTTCAACCTCAGGATCAGATACGAAAAACCTTCTACAAGCTTTCAATTTCTAAATTCATCAAGCCTTCAAAAGCTTACAAGCAGTTCTAAATAGTTCAAAGAACACTTTATCTTAAAGTGTTTCTAGTCCAGAAACTGCCCAGTTTTTCGTCTGATTCCTAGGCAGAAATCATTGTATATTTTAAGCCTAGATTTCGAACGAGTTCATCTAACTCTAAGTTCTTCATTGTAAGAACTCGTTCATAGTTGGAACCCCAAACCAAACCCCTCTTTACCCAGAAAGGTTAGGTCAAGGTTACGCTTGCTTGAAGCGCGAAATTCAAGTGATTGTAAGGTTTTTCGATGCCGTGGCGAAAGGTTAGGCTTGACGGTAAAGCATTGGAACGCAACTCAGGTTAGAGTTGTGAAGTTGCTTGGTACATGAAAACCAAGTGGTAGTGAATTACCAGTGAATCTGGTCGTGGACGTAGGAGGTGTTACTCCGAACCACTCCGAACCACGTAAAATCTCGTGTTATTTACTTTCTCGTTATTTTCAGATATTGTAGTAATTCCATTTGCATATTGCATCTTTATCAAATCTGCATACTCAGCTGCTCTCCAAAGACAGCTGTGTATTGTCTATAAACTTGCATAACTTGACTAAGTCGAAAACGTAAAGAATATTTTCAAGCTGAGTTTTTCTAAGCAATCGAGCTAAGTTTTCAAACCACCACTTTCCGCACCGTCAGCTGAGTTATTAGCCCAGCTGACCTTCCTCAGCTGGATTCATAACTGAGCTCACAAACTCTGTTTTAAACTTGAAAAAGTTTTTAAAAATCTATCTTTGGTGTATTCACCCCCCTCTACACCAAAGACCCAGCTCAGGGACCATCAATATGATTTTCCCTAATTTGAATCCTATGGAAAAATTGCAAAAGAAAGTTTTGTTCATGTATTTAGAAACAATTTTTAAAGATCGTAGAAAAAACTAAAAACGGGAGAAAATTCGTGTATTTTTACCAAATTAACCCTCTATATAAAATCAATAAAGCTATTCGGTTACACTGAGGCCGGCCACACTCATAAGAAAATGAAAGTGAACTGTAAAAATAGAAATAATCACATTCTCCTTAGGGTTTATGATTCTCCAATTATGATGTATTTCCTTTTCAAAACATATATTACCATTTTTGGCTTGTATGACTGGTGGTATGTTCAAATAGCACTACCCATATAAAATATACATACATTTATATTGGGTTGGGACTTGGGAGGTAGATATGGAGTAAATCATATTATTGGATCCCACAATTTCTCAATGTTGAAAGTAGACTAAAATTCATAGTTTGGGCCTGCGTTTAATTTTGGGCTCAACTTTTTGCCAAACCTACGACCCAGACCACCAGAACTCTACAATTGCTAACTTATTCAAGCTTCAAATAGAAAAATGCGAATTTAAATTATTTCCATATCTATTAACTATACTAAAACAAAGTTATGGAATATAAGTTTCCTGCCTAAACTTTCACTGTTAGACTTTTCGGCTTACCAAGTCCCAACCTTCCTAGCAAGATGTTACAGCCCAACCCATAAATTAGATGACCGGGTCGGTGGGTCCCATGACATACACAATTTATGATTAACCAAAGAATTTGATAACGACCCAGTTATCGGACAAGAACAACATATGATAACTCCTGCTCGACCATCAATCAAATCTAAGGTATTTACGGTATGCATAACTCGAGATAAACAATCGATTACTCATCTGAGATATAACAATATGCATATCAACAGTCAAGAACTCATATCAACCCGTAAATCAATAAATTCCAACAATCGCCTCAACGGTAACGAGACATGAATATGGCGAGCTGATTTCATGATCAAGAAAGCATGATAAAGAAAAACAGTTGCAACATCAGAGAAGTTCAAAAGTAGACGACAACTGTTATACAGGATCAGACAAACTGGCATCAAAACAAGTTAATGAACATAGCTCAAGACTCCAGATTGCAACGGACTTCGTACTTATACAAAATAACATAAACATCATAAAGTTGCAGCGGAAAACATGAGATTATATGTATGCAGACATACAATCTAGGTCTAAGTTCATAAAAAATGACTCTTAACAAACAACAACAACAAGTCTGTCCAACATACCTCCATCTGCATCCCAGCTAACCTGCACATTTTAGAAATAACATGCAGGGCTGAGTACTTCGTACTCAGTGAACATATGCCAAAATAATTGAAATCTTGTTGTTTACAGCTATAGATTGAACTTGCCGGAAAACATAGCACAAGTAACTTTTAAAATCAAACATGTGCATGCTCAAACATTTTCTTTTCTGTAAATCATAATTGTCTGCAGACATAGATAACTTGTATGAGCCAGATCTACAAATAACATTAGTGCTGAGGAAGACTCACGATTACAACTGTGTAGACAAAATCCTACCTCGCGTAGGACCGAATTCGTCTTTACTCAGTAGATGGTATCATACGAACACTTAAATATTTGGCAAGTATCAATACTTTTAAAAACATCATATAATCATGTTCGTCATATTATTTAGTTCTGTAAGCCCACCTGAGTTAACTGAAGCTTTGGACTAACTCGAACGATCTTGACTTCTCGAATTCAATCTCCCGCTCGTTCATTCAATCGAATATTTGATTCACAACGTCAAAGAGAGAATTAATGATTAACGAAGAGACGACTTCGATGCTCTTAATTTCTACTTCGCTTCAGATTTCTATGGCTTAACCCGAGAAACTAACTTAACTTTCTTAAGCACTTTTCAAAACTAACTTAATTCCTAATTAACCATCAAACTCCAAACAATTAACACTTAACATAAAATACACTTCATAAACTATTCACAACAATCGACTAAGTCGATTTTAACCCATCTAACGGGTCCCGAAAATTCTCAAATTAAATCCATGCACATTTCCCAACATATTAAACACAATTGCACATTCGCTTCACAAATTCGTCTCGATTGAACGTATAAAACCTCGACTCGGAAAAATCAACCAAAAATAGAAAAACTTAAATACTTTGAAATAAATTTCCGAAAAATCACACAACACTTAATTTTTATCGAGAAGTTCATAAATACAATTAGTTTCTTAATTAAAAATCAAATAGTCCTTTATTTTTCTTATTTAGTTTTTGGCATTTTTTTGGAAAATAAGGAATTAAAATTCCAATTTCAATTTAATCACTTCTAATCATCTTTAATTAAACTATAATTTATAAATTGAGCTTAATTACTTGAATAATTGAATAAAATCCAACCCTAACCATTTATAAGTTTCGACTTTCATAGAATTAGGATTTCTAGGATTCATTTCTCTTCAAATTAATTTCTAACATGCTTAGATATATTTATTGGGGTTAATTATAACACTAATTAAACAACTTAAGCTTTTGATTAAAAAGCCATAATTTTAGAAATTAATCATTAATTTTGAAAATTAGAAATTTAGATCCAAAAATTCTAATAAATTCACAACATGCTTAACTAATAAATCTCAAATTAAAACCCTAATCTCAAGAACCCTAATTTTCGATTTTAGCTAGGGTTTGGGGTAATCATGCTCTCATTCAATTAATTGATGCTCAATCGCACACATTAGCATCATATAAACTCAATTCAAACATCAATTGAATCATCTAACATCAACAATCAAAACCCTAATTTTAAACCCAAATTTTCGGCCATTTCCAAAAGAAATAGAAGGGCATTGAATTCATGCTTAGTTCCAACATCAAACATGCTTAGAATAATTATCTAAGCTCAAATATAACATCAATCTAACACATGAATCCAAAATCTCCAATTTCTAATAAATTTCGACTTTTTCAAAATTAGGGTTAGGGTTTTCTCATGCTTAATTTAATCACATATTTGATCTTCTAAACATAAAATAAGCATAATACTAAAAGATCAAAATCATCTAACCATCTCCTTAAATTTTTCGAAAAAAAAGAAGAATAAAATAGGAGATTTGAGCCTTAATCTTGAGCTGACAACTTATTTTAAGATTGATCTAACCTTGATCTAGTACTTGGAGATGATTTGAAGGACTTGGATCTTGATCTTGGAGCTTGAAATGAAGTAACAATGGAAGAAACTTTGAGTGTGTGTATGTGTGTGAAGTGGACGGCCAAGAGGGGATGAAGGGAGAAAATGATGAAGCTATAAGATAGATTAGAAGATTCTAATATAAATATCTAGATATTTTAGATGAATAGTAATAGGTTAACGAAAATTGTCGACGTACAAATTAACTTGAAAGACAACATTGAATCTAATGGAGTTAATGACATTTGAGGGATCAATTAGTTTGTCCAGCACTATGCCCACTTGTCGCAGCCCGACTTAGAATGAAGATGACTAAGCCGGTGAGACCCACGACGTATACAAGTATGATTAACAAATAGATTGAATAAGAACCAAGGGTGATACACATAGAACATATCTCACAACAACATGCTTTTGAGAATGAAGACATTCAACATAATCAATATCAACATAGAGATTTTGGGCAACGACTAGATTTGGGATAAACATAACTTTAACAAGGCATAAGTGTCGAGACAAACATAAAGACCATCATATGAGTTAAGACTACTCAAGATTTAGGACACATAAACACCAAGACAAAACAAGTTCAAAGTGTTGCAGCGGAAGACATAATCCCGAATTATATGTATGAAGACATATAATCCTAGCTTAAACTACTTGCAAAGAACTGTAACAACAAAGAGTTCGCCAGCACACTCCCATCTTCATCCGAGCTAACCTGCACGTTTTAGAAAACAACATGCAGTGAGTACTTCGTACTTAGTGAACACATGCCAAAATAATTTAAAAGATGCTACTTAGAGCTATATATTGAACTTGCCTTAAAGCATAACACGAGCAAACTTTCATACAACAAACATGAGCATGCTCAAATATTTTCTTTCATTATAAGTAACTCGCGAGTCATATACTTTCATCATGTATGAACCAAATCTACTATTACTTTTTAGTGTTGAGAAGTAGGCCTCCTTCTCAAACACTTGTAACCGGCCCACCTAAAGGAAGTCGCACGATTACAAAACTGTGTACACAAATCCTACATTGCGTATGACCGAATTCGTCTTTTCTTGGTAGATGGTATCATACAAAAAAAACTTCAAACATTTGGCAAGTCAATCATTTTAAAAACATCGCACATATATAATCATATAATCACATTCATC
This sequence comes from Agastache rugosa, assembly GCA_031470985.1. Classification (NCBI taxonomy): domain Eukaryota; kingdom Viridiplantae; phylum Streptophyta; class Magnoliopsida; order Lamiales; family Lamiaceae; genus Agastache; species Agastache rugosa. The sequence goes on along the minus strand of CM062601.1, from coordinate 30,302,024 downwards.
ATTTATTTAGTTAGAAAGCCCACCTGTCTCGCCGTTGCTTCAACTTACACTTCTTCTTTCCCGAATCCCCTTACTTCACGCTCCCGCTCGATCCTTCATCGAAATTAGGTTTTTGAGCATAAGAACGAGAAAGAATAACGAGGGATAAGGAGATGTCGTCTCAACTTCTCTAAGTCACTAACACGACTTAGAATTCTAGGGCTTTACTTCTTACCCTTAACTTTCTAATCTTTCTTAACTTAATCAACTTACTTAACTTACTTCTTAACCTTTAACTTAATTGGACATCACAATTAATTATCCAACATACTTCCAAATATCCACTTTGCTATATCAAACACATGCTACTCTCAACATATACTTCACATATCCTCATCACATACTCATCATAAAAACAACATATAATTAATACATAATTAACACATGCTTAACATGTACTCAACATGTAATCAATATATACTCAACAATTCCTCGTATTCAACATACTTAACATGTACTTAACATATTCAACATATGCTCAATATATTCATCATATACTCATCATATTCAACTTATACTTAGCAATTTCAGCATATACTTAACATTTTTAGCATGTAATTAACATTTTCAGCATGCATTTAATATTTTCAGCACATAATTAATATTTCCAGCATATAATTATAAATTTCAGCATATATATTATATTTTCAGCATGCTTTTAATATCTTCTTAACTTCTCATATGAAGTCCAAAAATTCCAAAATTAAATCCTTATGCATCTCAATTTATAATAAGCCTCTTAACATATTTAAATCACTTTCTTGACACCTATAAACATAATAACTCTTAACTTGAGAAATTCATCGGAAAAATAGAAAATTCATAATACTTCATATTTAATTCTCGAAAAATTCTACAATACTCATGTTTAATTATATAACTCAAATCCATGATTATTTTCTTGATTAAAAATCAAAATCACTTTTATTTAAATATATATATTTCGACTTTTATATAAAAATAGGACAAGGTGTCTCAACTCTAAACATGTTCAATTAAATTATTAATCATAATATAACTTAATTACTTAAATAAATTGAAGAAAAATTCAAAACCTTATGCTTAATAAGTTTTGAATTTTTCAATTAATTAAGCATAGGTGTTTATTTCTTCTCTAATCACTTATAACATGTTTAATTAAATTAGGGAGGCTAATTATAACATCAATTAACCAACTCAAGCTTTAAAATTAAAATCCCTAATTTTTAATACTTAAATTTTCAAAAATCATGAATTAATATCTTAAAAACTCTCATAAATTCAACATATGCTTATTTAATCACCATAAACTTATTTCCATTATCAATTTCATCATATAAATTTAAAAATCAAAATTTCCCAATTTCTAGAACATAGAAATTTCGAAATTTTCACTCCTTTTTCAAGGGGTGTTCAATTTCTTTTAATTCAAGTACTAACATACTTAAAAATATCATAATAGCTTCAATTTAACATCAATTTAAATAAAAGGGATCAAAATAAAAAAATTCCTAATTTTTAACTTATAATTTTCGGTCCTTTTAAAGATTAAACAAGAGTGACACATTCTTGTTTAATTTAACCATCAAGCATGTTTAAAATGTTTTTAAGAACTCAATTTAACCATTAGTTTAGCCATCCAACACAAGAACTAAAAATCCCCAAATTCAAGCTCAAATTTTCGAAAATTACAAGGTTTAGGCTTATGATTGTTCTTAGCTTAATTTGATGGAAGAAATGAGTTTGAAAACATGGATTAAACAAGATATCAAAGATGAAAACCATGTACCCTTCTTTCCAAATTTTCGAAAATGAAGCAAGAGAGAGAGAAAATGATCATGCTTGCTTCTTGAGATTTAGGCTTGATAAAAGGTTAAACAAACCTTTACTTGGTACTTAGAATGATATGATCTTGATTCTTGAAGATTTGAGCTTGATCTTGTATCTTGGTGGCTAGAACTTGAAGGAGAAGACAACAATGGAGTTGATGAGAGCTTGTGAGTGTGTGTGTTGGTCGAAAGTGAGGGAGGGAGAGAGGGGTGTGTGTGTCGTGTGGTGTGTGTGAGGGAGAGATGAGAGTGTGTTTGTGAGGTGTGTGTGAGGTGTGAGAGGAGTGAGGGAGAGAGTGTGAGTGTTGCTAACATGTTGTTAGCTAACATTTAAAGAGTGAGAGAGCAAATAAGTTAAAGTCCATTAATGTGGACATTAAATGAGAGAGAGGGAAAATAAGACGAAATCTATTAATGAAGGGGGTGAGGTGTCCCTTAACGGATAACATCAACTATCGGATGCTTCCAAAAATACTGTCTAGTGTTTTTACAGTATTATTCACCCGGATATTTCTTCAATTCGTTAATTAAATTCCAGACGGAATATTAATTAAATTATTCTCTTAACCCTCTCATTAAAATTAAATTTTCTAGGGATTCTCTCACACTCAATTTAAACTCTCTCATTAATTAATTGAAATTATTCCTGGGGAATAATAAACTCGACAACACTGAAAATATAATTTCCAAGAAATTAAATTGGAAATTAAATCATAAACTCCTATAACAATCTCAAACACACAAGCACGTAATTAATTAAGATATCTCCACCACTTAACTTGGGTTTAATCGAGACATTGTAATAATTACTAGAATTTCTTTTACGACTCTTAAAAATTATCGAAAAACTTATTCGACAGAAAACCTCTTATGCTAAAATAATTTCTTAACTTAGCTTAATTAAAGCATCTTCCTAATTAATTACTAAAATTGATTATGAAATAACGGGGTATTACACCACTAATAAGCTGAGTCAGCTGACATTCTAAAACATGGGTACACTTTAGCCCATTCAAGAATTCAGGTGTATGTACTTCTTCCAACAATTTAAATAACTACAAATGGAAACTAATTAGTTATACAAACATCTATAATATAAAAAATTTACTATTCATTATATTACTTTCAAATTCAGTTGAAGACGGAGCCGACTTTAGATCACCACTATCATCAACCAAATTATTATCAAATAAACATCCCAACGAATTTTTGTAGAACGTTCACCTACAATTACAAAACGCATTAACAAAATACTTACATCACACTTAAATAAATAAAAGAGATAAAATTTAATCATATATCACATTTTTTATATAATATTGAATCTAAATAAAATGCATTTAAAAAATTCAGAGCAGCTTTTCATCTTTTCACTGGTATTTAACCTCTAGTACAAAATAAAGTGGTCTATGATGAGATACGAACATTACAATATAAATCAAGAAAAAATTGAATTCTAAAAAATAGATTATAGACCTTTGATGAGAAAAGACAAGCTATTAGTTGTTATAAGAATATAGACTTCAAGAAAATTTATACATGTTAAATTTTTTTTCATACCCGACTGGCTAGCCGAGAAAGCCAAAGTACGTTTAGGACAAAAATGTTCTATAGTTCGAAGAACATTCAGCCTGATAGAACTAACTCGAAAACCAAGTGATTTAATTAATTGACATTCCTATATATATATATTGAATAAGTGAGTATAGGGGTAACTAGGAACTCTTACTAACCTTGGTTCAAATATATTGTATGTATGACCAAGATTTAAAATAAAGCAATAGAATTTGTCAGGAAACAACAATAATGTTATGGTGATTTACCTGTATTCAAATTTGAATATATCAAAGTTTCATGTTTGATATTGTTTATTTATTTTATGTCCGTTAATTAATATGCTAACTATTTAGTATATTTGTATAATAAAATGCATTAGATCATTATGTTTTAAACAAAATCATCATATCAAATAAGCATCATTCATAGACTACATAAGCGAATCGTCGCCACTCCGTTTTCAGGATGTAAAGGAGTCTTAGAGATAACCTATGTTGCATATTCGATACGATACGGCCTACGGGTACGCAAATATTAATTTTTAAAACTTATAAGGTGCGATTCAAAAATAATACATCCGTTTATTTATGAAAGGATTCGGTGTCCGAATTACTACAAAAACTCACATTGTGTATCAAAATAGTAACGTTAAATCGTATGTTAAAAACATCCTATCTAACATGCAGCGGAATAAGTAAAGAACACAATGAAATACTTTTTAGCAGGTGATTAAACCTGCCGGTGTCTTATGGCTAAATACTATATTGAAACCAAAGATTACAATACAGAAAACGAAATAACATTCAATCTTTTGCAGCACGTTCTGCTCAAGGATTGAATGCCTTAGAAGATTAAATCTAATCCTAGACTAATCTACTAAGTAATATGAACATCTCTTTACAGCCATTAGATCTGCCTAAGAATCCGAACATCTGAACGAGACTAATCTAATACAAGATTAATCCAGATAAGACTACCTACTTTAGTGATTCGCTCCTTCATAACCCAATCTTCTAAAGCTTTGCAGATTTCACAATCTGCTGCAGAACTCGTGTTGGTTTGTGATGTCACTAACACTCCGTAGGCAGAATGGCGAACAACAGTGCACTGAAATTTGCAGAGAGTTTTTCTAAGTCGAAACGCGCACCCGTGAAATGGATCTCTTGCAGTATTTATAGTCCTCCATTTGATGAGCAATTTAATCTACATCCTCTCACCACTTGGACGTCCATAACTGCCGCGATCCACTCATTTTAGTTGGTTGAATGGAAGGTGGATAGTGGCAGTTACAAGGTAGTTATTTCCCATGACTCCTCATGCCAAATTCAATAACTTCCTTGGTCTCCACTCGACAATCCCACTTCATTTATGATCATAACCGTCTATTTGCTGCTCTTAATCTGCACATAAAAACGTGCAAAAGAATACAACAAGAAAAGCATATACTATACAATTAATTAAGTAATATAAGGTTTAATCTGGCTCCAGGCATGTTGGTAACAAATGTTACCAACAGTCAAAGTACCACGAGACATCTTAAACCTAACAATCTCCCCCTTAATTGTATATGTATCTTTTCTTGCACAAAAACATTTCCTGTAAAATAAAATAAAGTAAACATAAAACGAAATGCATAAAAATATAAGTGAGAGCAAAAGGAAACTCTCACATTATTTGAAAGCAATTTAAAGTGTGAAGAGCGAAAGGAAACTCTTCACTTTATTTGAAAGAAACTGAAAGAGTGAAGAGCGAAAGGAAACTCTTCACTTTATTTGAGAACGAAAAACCTTTGAAGAGTGAAAGGAAGCTCTTCAAAGAAAGAATAAAGAATTAAAAGAATAATGGAGGGCAAACGGAAACCCTCCCCAACATAAAAACTGTGTACAAAAGAAATAATAAAGAATAAAAGAATGTGTTTCAGAGATAAATAAAAAGATCCCCATGAAACGAATATATATATATATATTTACATATTTACAGGATATTATTTACATATGTACATGATATTTACATATGTACAGGATAACATGAGAGATGTTAGACAACTCTTAACAACGAAATAAGAAGAAGTAACATAATTCCCCCTGAAAGGCATAGATACAGTGTTAGTAACATAGGCTCCAAAGAAACTTGAGAAGTGTGAAACTCCCCCTGAAACTTATAAGAGAAATGTTAGTAACATGTATCCTAACATACAAGAAACATGTAAGTAACATAAACTCAAAAGAAACTGAGAGACACAAACTCCCTCTGAAACTTATAAGAGTTAAGTTAATAAAATTCAATCTAACACAAGATAGGAATGTTAGAAACATTTATATCAACATCATACTGCTTCGTTGTTTCCTCGAATCTAACAGCGACTGACTCTCTAATACAACCCTTAGCCTATTGCAAGAATAGAAGTGTTAGAACTGATGTTACTTCTCAGCAGCAACTGATAGACGTGATTGAAAATAAAATTTGGCAGAAGTTCTTCGTGCTCGAACTCTATCTCATACCAAATTAAGATGAGATCATACACACCAAAAATCAAAATATGTTCAAATCATATTCAAATCATTCATTCAACAAAAACAAATTGTGTTCAACACTATAAAAAATAAAGTGTCCAACACTTGAAATAGATAAACTCCAAGCTGACATCGACAACATCCAGTAACACCAACATGATAGCAACCAGTAACATCAACAGAACACAAACGCTGATACTGTTACTCCCCATTTTTTTGTTGAAGGGATGAACTGCTTGAAGTTAGCTTCAACTGCAAGCTGTTGAAAATGTTTTGGTGTGCATGTCCACAGAAGTTGCAAGGTTCTTTGTCTATGCTATTAGCTTTGAAAAAGCTAACATTGAACTTTGCACTTCATCTTGATCTTGTTACAAGTCATGTGGCAGAATCTACATCATGAGCTGATGGTTGAGCATGTTGTTTCTCATGTTGTGAACCACTGCGAGAGGATTTTGTCACTTGATGACAACTTGTACTGGAGTTAGTAACGATAACTGAACATCATAGATAAAGAACAATGTATGATAGAAGTAACATACCAAAATTAACATAATGAAGAAGTTTAAGGTGTGAATAAACACAACTCAATGTCCTTCAAAAAAAAAATATGTCCAACATATTTTAAACGTCACCTTAGATAAATAATAATTTGTATTCACCACAAATAAAGTAACAAGAATAAAATAGATGTGTACACACATAAATTTCTATCCAAAAATTTAGAATACTTTTTAAGATGAAACTGTTGTAAACACTTCTTCTAACATAGACACAGAGACGTTCTAAACATGTAGACAACTCCCCCTAAATCAACTAATTGTACTCGAACACTATTTTAGAGAGATCATTGAAACCTCTACTTATGATATTGAAATCGTTCAAAGGTCAGGACCTTTTAGTTACTTGTATTCGAGTCAATAATCAACCTGTTAACCTGTGTTGGAACAAAATAGTTTAACCAACATAAGGATAAGGTAAACACATAAGGTAAAAACACATAAAAAAAATAGTCCAAATATGTATTAATCATAAACACATATTAAACATTCAAAAATGACTAAAGTCAGATATGTGATATTCACAAACATGACTTCATCATAATCGAAATAAGATATACCTCATTGCATATCAAAAATCACGTGTCAATCACATAGCCATATTGAGCTATTGGAAACATGTCCTACTTGTGGAAATATGTGCTACTTCAAGACTTTCAGTCTTCTTCACTTAAGTTTTCTCATCTTTATCTTCTTCAACTTTTTCTCCAAATGTGAGTACATGTTTAGTCATTATTTGTGTAGTTTTTATGGGTTTAGTTCGTCGTATTTTCGTGCTTGCATTTATGTTTCCCGTTTATTTTACTCGTATTTTGGCTTTATTTTATCCTTTTTGGTTTTTCATATCGTTTGTGTAGGATCTCGAGTTTGTTGTGGAAAAATCATGCAAATAGTGAAAGAAGCTCGGAGACTTGGATCATAGCATCTCGACAAGCAGCCGCTCGGTTCCATCCACCATTGGAGGCCAGCCACCGCTGGGAGCTGCTGCTGCCGTTGGAGCATAATGAGCGCTGGCTGTGGTGTTAAGTTCGAGCCACCGCTGCATGCCAGCCGGCGCTGGAATAGCCAACCCAGCGACCGCTGGAAGAAGGAGATCGCTGGACTTTAACCTTCGCTGGACGTGAGCCGGCGCTTGACGTGAACCGCCATCGAACTCTGCCGCGGCCGCCGGAAGCCGAAGCCCGCCCACCGCTGGAGCTGCTGCCGCTGGGAGTTGCCGCTGAAAGTCAGCTACCGCTGTAGGAGACGAGCTGGAGAAGGACAACAAGAGAGCAGCAGTAGCTCGACGCGAAGAACAGCAGTAGCAGAAGCAAAGCACGGACGAACAGCAGTAGTTCAGCGGCCGCTGGATTCTAGCCGGCGCTGGAATCCGGCAGGCAGCGACCGTTGAACTTAAGTGAGCGCTGGAGGTGCCCTTCACAGATTCATCCTCAGCGAGCGGTGGACTTGAGCGAGCGGTGGAAGTCGGCGAGCGATGAGTTCGAGCGAGCGCTGGGCGTCGACTAGTAACGGCTGTGCCCGATGTTTTAAATAAATACTCAGCTAAGGTTTTTACTCTTGGATTTTTCTGGGACGTGAGGAGACGCACGGACGGCAGCTGTATTCTTTATTTTTCTTTTTCGTTTCTTTCTTTTTGGTTTGGCTAGAACAAGGAGGATGATGCTGATCACCGGATTGCAATCGTTTTATTGTAAGAATTTCTTCGTTGTATTTCTTGTGATTTAATCGATTAATTCTTGTGATTATTATTTGATGATTTATTCTAGGCTTAGCTAATTTCTTGTTTGGGGTTTAGATATTCGAATCGTTTTCGATCCGTGCTTGTTCTTCGATTAATTTCCCCGTTGGTTGAATCGATTTTCATTATATTGAATAATTGATCACTATTCGATATTTTCAAGTAGTAGATGAGATCGATGGATGATTTTACTGCTCGATTGTTGTTCTCTCAACATTAGATTGACCGGAAACGCATGTCTATTGATTAGTTTTGATCGTGTGATTTAGTCTTTAGGGTTTATCAGATTGACGCGAAAGCTATTGATGTTAACCCTATGTTGAAGTTGATTATGCGTGATAAATTAATAGAATTAATCTGTAATAAGCTTGGTGAGAAATCGATGCGAAGAATCTAATCCCTATCATTTTCTTTATTCTTGTTCTTTTATATATATATTTGTTATTTTATTACTTTTATTAGTTTAGTTCTTGTTATCTCGAATTCCTTGGTTTAGAATGTTTAGGATTATTTTCTGTTCTGTGTAAATAATACGAGTGGCATTAGCCCTGTTGAGCCTTCCTTGAGAATACGACTTGGGTCAGCTTGTCGCCCTACATTGACCTCATTCTCTTGCGAGTCAATTTGAAAGTGTTTTGAGTTGAAACAAAATTTGGCGCCGTTGCCGGGGAAGGTTTTAGGCGAATTGTTCTTGTGTTATTTTCTTTTTTTTTCCGTATTTATTTTTGTAATTATTTTTATTTTATTTTTGTTATTCTTATTTCTCCCCCAGGTGCGCTTGATCGGTTTTGTGTTTTTGTTTGCATAGTGATTAGCGAAACTGGAGGATGATATGTGGGATTTCACCTATCCTGAGATAGAGAGACATCTGAGCTATGATTACACGGAGTGTTCGGTAGCGTATAGTGGAGAACATGGGCACGGAGCTAACATATGCCATGATTTTGGTTGGATTTCCAACCCGTATTTTGGTTGGAATGAAAGTGCCCAGTATCCGAATTCACTACAACATCCACCTCAAGAATCTTCTTTAGAAGATACGCTCCAATCTTTCATCCAGTCGACCACACAAAGATTTGAGTCTATTGATGCGTTCATTGCGCGCATTGAAACTCGTGTTGGAGAGTTGGTTGACATTGTGGGCAAACTCGTGCAACATAATAGAGAGGAAGAGCAAATTACAGAGGAGGATGATTATGAGCATGAGCACGATGTAATGAGTAGTGGAATGGATATCTTGGAGGAAGATGAAGAGGAAGTCACAGAGTGGTTTGAGGAGCTGTCTATGGCTACAATAAATACACTCTGTGATGCCATGATTTGTGAAATTTCTAAACCCTTACCTCCAGTTGATCAGTATTTCCATTATATTATTGCTTTGGATACTTTCTTTCGTGTTTCAAGGCACGATTACATATGTGGAGGGAGATTCCACACGGGAAAATAGGACAACCTTTGTCCTATTAATTATTTCAGGACCGGCAGACGTGGATGATGAAGATGAGCTAATCCAAACGATGGAATGACTCAAGCTTGAAAAGGAATTTGGATAACATTGGCTTAGTCGGGCTGGCGACTTAAAACCTAGCGCTGCGTGGGAAGCAACCCACGATTTTAATTGCTTTATTTTTATTATTTTTGTTATTTTCGGTTTTGTTTAAGTGTTTTGTTTTGTTCTTTTCTGTTTTGTTTTAGGAGGCCGACAAACCCTGAATTGAGGCGGATCAAGTAAAATGTAAAAAACTACAAGTACCACACAAGCCGATAAATCAGGGTAGTCAAGTTCTTTCCCTTTCTTGTTTTCTGTGCAATGAGGACATTGCTTTGTTTTAAGTGTGGAGGGAAAATGTATATATTGCTTGTGTGGGATGCATGTTTTTGTGGATTTTAATTTTATTTTTTTTGCTTGTTCTGGATTATTTGTGAGTCCTTCTTGTTGCGCTAAATTTGACTAAATTGAGGTTAAATTTTATGCAATTGAATTATGTGATTTTGACTTTACTGGCTTGAATTTTTGTTGCTAATGTCGGATTGATATGCTTTGGGACTTAGTTTTTTTGGTTGAATTGTAATATGAGACTTGTTTATGCGAATTAGATTGAGGTGATTTGTCTGACTGAAGTTTGAGGGAGTTTTAACATTGTGACTGCTTAGATACTAATTTCTAAAAAAATGATGAGAGAAAAATAAAAAAATTCTCAAAAGTGAACTTGTGTGTTAAAATTTGATGGAATTTGAATTCTGCTCCTCTTTATTACAAAGTGATAAATGAGCATGGGAAACCACGTTAGGGAGTTTGGATTTCTCCAAAATTATACCTAACGAATATTGTTCAGAAATCCATTTCAAATTTCACAGTTCTAAGAAGAAAAAAAAAGAAAAATGAAACTTGTTGGTAAAAGCGGTCACATTAGTTAAATCACTTCTAATGGGAAGTCAGGTCTGATCCGATTGATAATTTGTATAGACGGGAAACATATTGCAATTCAATCCAATTTTTTCTCTTTGTCGTGATGTTTATCTTTTGTACATTGTTGAAAAATTCGTCAGTTAGTCAAAATTGTAATAATAAGCTTGCATGAAATTTTCACTCTGTTTTGTTGGTTTGGTGTTTGCTTGAGGACAAGCAAAGGTTTAAGTTTGGAGGGTTTGTTTAGTCATTATTTGTGTCATTTTTATGGGTTTAGTTCGTCGTATTTTCGTGCTTGCATTTATGTTTCCCGTTTATTTTACTCGTATTTTGGCTTTATTTTATCCTTTTTGGTTTTTCATGTCGTTTGTGTAGGATCTCGAGTTTGTTGTGGAAAAATCATGCAAATAGTGAAAGAAGCTCGGAGACTTGGATCATAGCAACTCGACAAGCAGCCACTCGGTTCCATCCACCATTAAAGGCCAGCCACCGCTCGGAGCTGCTGCTGCCGTTAGAGCATAATGAGCACTGGCTGTGGTGTGAAGTTCGAGCCACCGCTGCATGCCAGCCGGCACTGGAATAGCCAACCCAGCGACCGCTGGAAGAAGGAGATCGCTGGACTTGAACCTTCGCTGGACGTGAGCCGGCGCTTGACGTGAACTGCTACTGAACCTACTGCAGCTGCTGCTGGAAGCTGGAGCCCAGCCACCGCTGGAGCTGCTGCTGCCGCTGGGAGTTGCCGCTGAAAGTCAGCTACCGCTGTAGGAGACGAGCTGGAGAAGGACAACAAGAGAGCAGCAGTAGCTCGACGCGAAGAACAGCAGTAGCAGAAGCAAAGCACGGACGAACAACAAGAGCCTGCTGGCTGGATTCCAGCCGGCGCTGGAATCCGGCAGGCAGCGACCGTTGAACTTGAGTGAGCGCTGGAGGTGCCCTTCGCAGATTCATCCTCAGCGAGCGGTGGACTTGAGCGAGCGGTGGAAGTCGGCGAGCGATGAGTTCGAGCGAGCGCTGGGCGTCGACTAGTAACGGCTGTGCGCGATGTTTTAAATAAATTCTCAGCTAGGGTTTTTAGTCTTGGATTTTTCTGGGACGTGAGGAGACGCACGGACGGCAGCTGTATTCTTTATTTTTCTTTTTCGTTTCTTTCTTTTTGGTTTGGCTAGAACAAGAAGGATGATGCTGATCACCGGATTGCAATCGTTTTATTGTAAGAATTTCTTCGTTGTATTTCTTGTGATTTAATCGATTAATTCTTGTGATTATTATTCGATGGTTTATTCTAGGCTTAGCTAATTTCTTGTTTGGGGTTTAGATATTCGAATCGTTTTCGATCCGTGCTTGTTCTTCGATTAATTTCCTCGTTGGTTGAATCGATTTTCATTATATTGAATAATTGATCACTATTCGATATTTTCAAGTAGTAGATGTGATCTGTGGATGATTTTACTGCTCGATTATGGTTCTCTCAACATTAGATTGACCGGAAATGCATGTCTATTGATTTGTTTTGATCGTGTGATTTAGACTTTAGGGTTTATCAGATTGACGCGAAAGCTATTGATGTTAACCATATGTTGAAGTTGATTATGCGTGATAAATTAATAGAATTAATCTGTAATAAGCTTGGTGAGAAATCGATGCGAAGAATCTAATCCCTATCATTTTCTTTATTCTTGTTCTTTTATATATATTTGTTATTTTATTGCTTTTATTAGTTTAGTTCTTGTTATCTCGAATTCCTTGGTTTAGAATGTTTAGGATTATTTTCTGTTCTGTGTAAATAATACGAGTGGCATTAGCCCTGTTGAGCCTTCCTTGAGAATACGACTTGGGTCAGCTTGTCGCCCTACATTGACCTCGTTCTCTTGCGAGTCAATTTGAAGGTGTTTTGAGTTGAAACAGTACACCGATTTAAACATCTAGGAGCTTGTCTTACGAAAATGCTCCAAGTTCTTCAATTACTTCAGCGTTGGATTTCTCTACAAGCTCTTGGTTCTTCAAATGAGTAGATGAGACTTGGATATGGAAACATGTTGGTTTCAAATGGTCTTAAAACTGCACGAGTAATGTTAGATAACACAACAATGTAACAAACTCTTAAAAATAAGAGTGTTACCAACATTGTATAGAAACGCAGTTTGCTCTCCAGCCAACACTGTTGAATTTTTCTTGAGCAGTAGCTGTGCAAAACAATCTTGTGTAGTGTGGCGTATTTCTATGTGCGAAGAGAACTAACAAACATGGACTTTTACTCGTCAGTTTTCCACCGGTTAAGATTATTGTCATGTTCTCTTCCCTCCAAAACTCTCAACCTAAACGGGACCCAGAAGGTCCTTGTGAATCAGCTTGAGACATCTGTTGGTGTTGCATGTTCCCAACATAGGATGTGACATTCTGGTCTTCTTGTCTTGTTGACATGGTCCACAAACAAATTCTTTTTTAATGTTTAAGCGAGAAAGTCCAACAACAACATCGTTTGCAATCAGCTTCTGCATGTTGGTCATGCTGACATGACCCATTCGTTGATGTCACAGCTCAGCTTCATCAATCTTGGCTGACTGACATGAATTTTCACTGTCAGTTTGATAACAATTTGTTAGTTGATGTGCTTCCAATTATGTTGCCTTTTGCTCCGCCACCATATGTCACTTTTTCTTCATTGATTGGTACATAATCAATGAGATAGTCTTTAACATCTGTCATATGTCTTGAACAAGCACTATCAAAGTACCAATTTCCTGCAACATCAACTTTCAATGAAGTATAACTTTCCTAGTGACAAGAACTTCAAGTTTCTTGCCATGACTCTTCGTCAAGATCTTCAACCGGATCAAATCCATTTCCTTGGTCAATCAGAATTGCAGTGTTGACACATTCTTCTTCTCGGACAGTCATATCATACCACGTTAGATGTGATGTTGGTTCAGTAGAGTTCACAACATCGGGATTAACTCTCTCATCAGTGCAAACTGAATGTTAGTTGCATTCATTACTAACATAAGATAAACGAACACTTCATGAAAAAAATCAGATTTAACACATGTTAAGTCAAACTAAAATGTTAGTAACAACATGACCAACAATAAAGGAGAACAACTCATAAAAGAGAATCAGAAGTAATATTATGTTGAAGGGATAGAATATTACACTGAATACTTTTCCAACATAGAGTCTTTAAAAAACTACCTCATAATCTGAGTTAGATATGCCATCGAAGCTTCTGTCAGGATGAGATGATGTTGGTGAAAGAGCAGATGCCGATGAAGAGAGCCTTTCCTTTATGTCATCAACATGAAAGGCGAAAGATGTTGCTTTCCTGTGTTGCTTCTAGATAAACACCTTTTCTTTTCTATTTCAGTCTTAGAAATATTTTTTGAGCTGTCTTCTTTAAGTTCATCAACATTGATGATCTCTTCAATATCGCCAATGCTCTTTACTGAAAAATGTATCGTGTCTTGACTTTGAGCTGACTCGCCAACGAACTCACCAACAAGGTTTTACTTTTGACTGGTATTATCAACATCAGTCTTTTTTTTTCAGCAACATTCACAGATTCTTCATTAGTCTTGTCTTCAATTTAGACAAAAAAATTTTTAAATTATTTTTATCAAGAAGAATCCTTGACAAGAGTATCATCTTCTACAGAAATGGAAAGTGACACTTGATGTCAGGTAATGTGAAAGCAAGATGTTTGACTAATTGAGGATTTCTCTAATACAAATGTTGAGGAGTTCCAACACTCTGGAGACATGTATTTGGCTGCAAATTCTGGAGTATCAAAGCTTGTTGAGAAAGTTTTCAAAGAGTTTAAAAACCTCACTTCTTTGTCGTCCAACTTGATATTTACGCTAGAAATTTTCTAAAATAGAAAGATATATGATATATGGTTCTAAAGATATGCATGATATAGCTACAGTTTTGAAAGTCCAAAACTTAGCAAACTCTTTGGGATCTCTATCATTAAAAAGAACAATATCCAAATCTTTATAGATAATTATGAATTGAAAATTCATATTTTATTAAATTTGAAAAAAAATATCTTGTATAAAATATTCAATTTCATGAGATTTATCCAAAAATAGATCAGCAAATCGAATATAATCTCAACAAGATATCTTAGAAAATTTCAGAAAATTCTTAAAATAACCAATTGAAACTCATGTTTCAAACACATCAGCCAACACCACATCATGCTAGAACAATCACTTCTAACATTCTTGAAAACACTTCATCATGAAGAAACAATCTTAATATTCAGCACATATTCTTAAGAATCGGTGTGTTGAAATAACTAACATAGACACATAGGTTCTGACACAAGGAACCAACGTTTCCAGTATTCAGGTCCTTCATGTTAGCGGCAACAAAATTCAAGATGTTAGTAATTTCCTTCTTTGTGAGCACGTACATCAGACACACAAGTATTCTTAACAGGATCTCTTAAGAATAGTATTTGATATCAAATGTATTTGATATGCGAGTGTTGAATAAGATCTTAGAGATCTATACTGCGCTCATGCTATCACATATCAAAAGAAATACCTCACACTCCATGTCAAAGCCGTTCAGAAGTTTCTTCATCCATAGCAATTGTGCACATTCATTCTCAGCAACAACGTACTCATGTTCGATTATTTAAGAGCAACTCAATGTGCTCCTTGCTTGACCAAGATACCGTGTTGTTACCAATGACATAACATCTCCCATCAGTACTCTTCATGTCAGTAGCATTGAATTAACATTCTTCACTGGAACTCTTCTTGTCAGTAACATGTCATGTCGAGTCTGCATCTTTGTATCTAACAAGACTGGCATTTGTATATTTGGTACCTTAGGCTTCGACTGGTACCTAGCACATACACCACTTTTGAGCAAGATATCTAGTATGCTGGAAATTCGGAATAGAAGACTTTCAGTCATCTCTTGTTACTATGTTGGATAAGAGCGATTCCAACATCGTGTCCAGCATAGGTTCCGACAACAGCAGAGTCTGTCACTCAATTCTAAATGAGTCTTCATGTGCTTTTACAGATTCTTCAACATATCTTTTGCGAACTATCTTGCGCTTCCAAACAAGTCTTATAATTTCTCATGGAATTGCTTCACTTCAGTGCATGTTATTTCTGAAGATGAATCTGATATTAGATCAGATGTTGAGATAACATCTCTTCTTTTATGAAATTCAAATTCTTGTTCAGTTTCTGATCCTTTTCATGCAACATGACACTTCTTCTTTGTCATCATCGACAACAAGACTTGATGAGTCATCAAACACACTATGGATTAACTCATATTTGATGTTAGTGCACATGTTGTACAATTTTAAAGCTCGAATGATAAAAAGTAGCCTAAGACATTCTTTTGTTGCTCCTTGAATCAAGTAGTCCGACCTTGTCAAATTCAAGATGTTGCAAACACATCCAAATCGAGTAACAAGAGCATAAACAAAAAGTTGTAAGCAATAGTTGCTTGAACAAACAACCAAACCAACACAACAACCAACACCAACTTCAACATAGCTGATTCCAGCACAGCTGACACAGCTCAACTGACACACACATCTGACCACTCTCCATTTTTGGTTGATGGAATTCATATTCAGGATATAACAAACACATACAAAATTGTGAAAATGCTTAGGATGTTATGTTATAACAACAAACACAATATCCTCGAGTATCAAACCAGATGCTCACATGGCTCCATGCGTCGAGCATATAACGGAGTGTCACTTGACAGATTCTGCTGACAACAACATCGTGTGTTGGCAGTATCAAATTTTTCATGTTGGTACCTTCAATCTGTGTTGGCAGATTCAGATTTTCGATGTTGGTAGCTTTAGTTTCTTAATGTTTTCAAGTTCATTCTGATGATGAGTCTTTAGTGTTGAACTTCTTGTGTAATGCCGCTTTGCACAAAAAAAATCAGAGAATGTAAAATTCTCAAACTTTCAGCCATGGTCAGTCAGATTTTGACAACATTCTATTCACTTAAAATATAAGTCATTCAAACCACTTCTTGAACATAGAGAATGTGTCGGACTTTTCAAGCATAAATTACACCAGAATAAAATGATAATAGTTATCGACACATTACCAAAACACAGCGTAAGCCTTCATTAATCTCTACTTCAATAGGTCCAATGAGGTCCATGTAAAGTAGTTCATCTGATAGTGTTGTGTTGGTAACACAAGGTATAACACGCAAGTCTTTTTTTTCTTCTGACATGCACCATACACATATTCATCTTTGAATATGAGAGCTTCGTAAACCTCTGACCGCTTCACTTGAGAAAAGTTTTGTAACAGATATCACATGATCTGCTTCCAAACAACACATACTTGTGTAAAATGTCAAACACTTTACAAGTGTTATAGATAAGACAGATATGTCGTTACCACACCATTGGCTAAAACCAATCAAAAATATAGTCTTCATTCCTATTGTATGTAGATCATTCTACATGTTTTGTGTACCTTTACCAACATATTCATTGTTGGCATTTTTCTCAGAATATTACATTCCCATCAATAGTTGGTTCATAGTTAGCAAGATACTCATCAAAAATGCCATGAGCTTTAAGTATCTGCTGTTAAAGAACTTGTTTCCGGCAATGTTAGTTTGAAAGAAGTATAGACACCATTGCAAGTTTCAATAGATAGCATCATGTAACATCGTGAACCAACACATTATGTTCTATTCATAACATCTAATTTGAAGAAATATCAATAGCGAAAACATTTAGCAACTTAGCACAATAGGGTATAATATGTCTAGAAGTACAACCATCATAACACATATAAGATCAAGTCTCAGTTCAAGACTTTAACTTTAATGTGATTCTATTTTATTCGGCTCATAAACACATAAAAACAAACTTTTCTCGCAAGCATAGAAGCATTACGAAAATCATTCAGCACATAAAAAATCATCAAACTTAAATTTCAAAACACATTAATTAGTTTGACCAATATAGTGCATCAAATAAATTCGATGTACCTTTGTTCAACGGAAACAATTCTTTCAACATTTCCAACTTTGCTCTTTAGTTGACATACTGCAAGATCTGTTTTTGTGAATAGAACTTCTAGTCTTAGCACATGATCTTCTCAGCCTCTAACTTAAGAAGAAATATGATATCACTTGATGGTCCCTGAGCTAGGTATTTGGTGTAGATGGGGGGGGGTGAATACACCAAATAGATTTTTTTGAAACGTTTTCAAGTTAAAACACAGAGTTGGTGAGCTCAGTTATCGATCCAGCTAGGGAGGGTCAGCTGGGTAAATAACTCAGCTTGCGGTGCGGAAGGTGGTGGTTTGAAAACTTAGCTCGGTTATTTAGAAAAACTCAGTTTGAAAAGATTAACTTTATGTTTTCAGTTTAGTCAAGTTGTGCAACTTTCAGAGAGACACAGCTGTCTTTGGAGATCAGCTGCGTGTGCAGTTTTGAACAAATATACAATGATATGAAAGAGTTAGTACAAAACTGAATATAAAGAGAACGTAAGGAGCACGCGAGTTTTTACGTGGTTCGGAGTAACACCTCCTATGTCCACGACCAGGTTCACTGGTAATCCACTATCACTTGGTTTCCATGTACCAAGCAACTTCACAACTCTAACCCGAGCTGTGTTCCAACAGTTTGCGGGCACTGTCAAGCCTACACCTTTAGTTTCCGGGTACTGAAGAACCTAACCACTCGAATTACACGCTTCGAGCAAGCGTACCTTTACCTAACCTTTCTGGGTTTGGGTTTGGGTATGGTTTTCCAACTATGAACGAGTTCTTACAATTAAGAACTTTAGAGTATGATGAACTCGTTCGCAATCTAGGCTTAAGATGTACAAAGAGTTTGGCCTAGGGAACAGACGAAAAACTAAGCAGTTTCTGAACTAGAAACACTTTAAGATAAAGTGTTCTTTGATCTATGTAGAACTGCTTGAGAGCTTTTGAAAGATTGATGATTTCAGATAATGAAAGCTTGTAAAAGGTTTTTTGTATCTGATCCTGAGGTTGAAGACGGGTTTATATAGGTAGAGATTCAAGACTAGCCGTTGGAGGAGCCGTTTGAATCTTACCTACTCTTCTTAAATTCAAGATCTGCCGTTGGGCGAATCTGCACCTGTCGTCATTTGTATCACATCCTAGGTCCTGAAGTCTAGGATGCTGATCTGGCAATCCCTCATTGGTCGAGGTAGATTGACTTCCTCTGATGCCGGGATCTTCTGCCTTTAGAGCTGGCTTTTGAATTCAGAGCTGGACTGTCTTGAAGTGAAGTCTTCAGAGATAGTTCCCTTTGTTCTGCATACTGACCGGCCAGTGTTTTGAACTCGGCTCGAGATTCTCTTCGGCTTGATCGAGACTGCTGGAGGACTCGAGTGAAGGTTGACGCCGTCGTCTTTTGCTAGCCGACTCCACTCGTAAACACAGGTAGGTCGGCTTTGTCTTCCGCTAGTGACTCTCGCTTGTAGACACAGCTGAGTCAACTGCTATCTTCCGCTTCCTTAACCTGTAAACCTAGAAAATCTAAAGCTCAAACAGGCGAGCTGAAAAACACTATTTAGGTTGACGCGATCATCTATTCGGTTGGAGAATCAGTTGGGTTATGGTATCAAATCAAAACCTTATAATTTTCCCAATAATTTCACCCTTTTTGATGATGCCAAAACCTAACTGAGACAACTTATGACGCAGAAAAACTTTTTTTTTCTTAATGTAAGAATATACATTATAACACATGAAAAAGAAAGAAGAAAAAAAACTTCAAATCTTCAGTCTTCAATCCCAGTTGGCTGGGTCTTCTCTTCTGCATCCGTTGCTTCTTTCTTTTGACTCGTCTCTTCAGCTGATTCTGATTCAGCTGGTTCCTCTAGCTCAACAGTTTTCATCTTCTTTGACTTGTCTCTCTCCTCCCTTACTTCCCCCTTTTTGGCATGATCAAACAGGGTGGGAGAGATACACCATCAGCTGTTGCAATGTTTTAGTTTGGCGAAACTGTGGTTTTCAGCTCTGAGCAACGAGGTTTGGAGTCTAAGTGGTTCAGCTGTTGTATTAGCTGGCTCTTCTTTAGTAGCATTAACCTCAGCTGTGATTGCAGACACAGCGTCCTTACTGATTCGGGGACGGTCCGGTGAGTGCTTGGAGGGATGAGTTAGCACGGGAGATAGCATCTTCTGAGTCGGGCACAACTTCATTCCTTGCAAATTTTACTTCTTCAGACTTCTTAGATTGAATGAGAAAGTCTGATTCAGCACTTGAGGGACTTGTGTTCAGCTCATATCATCATCATCCAAATTGCGCAGTGATCATTAGGGGTGATGTTTCTCATTTAAGCTTGGTGCGGGGACTTGAGCATCTTTCATCGGAAGATCTTGAAGTCGGTGTATTCTGTGAGCCGAAGGAAACCGGCGAGAAGACGGTTGAAGTATTCCATCTGTCTTGGGGTTTAAGCTTGGTTGATCAGCTGGAATACTCCGTTGCGGTGTTGGTGACGATGATGTTCACGCAGGCGCATGAACTTCTCCTCCACCGTAAGAAACGACCGCTTGTGGGCCTTCTGCTCCTCGGAGAGTAATTACGAATTCTCTCATAATGTCAGCTGGCTTCTCAGTGGAGTAGCACCTTTGACTTGAGTCTTCGTTTGAAGACGGTGCTTGATGTTTTGTCTCCTCAAGTTGTCTCCGATTCTCAGCTGGGACGGAGATAGATGCATGCTGCTTTGTCTCATGCATCTTTTTCTGTGCCTCCTGTGGTGGAGCAAGAGCTTTGTCATGACTGCTCTTGAATACTCCGACTTTATCAACATTTGGTCCAGGTCTATTGACGTTGATTTTTGCATCCCAGGGAGTTGTATGTCCCGTTCTCTCTTTTATGTTGAGAGAATCAGTGGGGCTGAGGAGGTCTTTTTCCTTTGACATTCCCAGGAAGTTTTCTGCACCTTCCTGGTGAATGACGTTCTTGAGTTTTGCAGTCTCTCACTGCACTGGCCTGGATCTGTCGAAGGGCTTCGCCTACTTCTGGACTTCCGTCTTCTTTGAGAGTTAAGCAACTCTTATCTTGAAACTTTGACAGATTCTTCAAGTTTGATCGGCTTCAGGAGATATCTTTCTGGATTCCATGTTCTTCTTCTGCATCTTTTGTTAGTAGAAACAAATAATACCAATTGATGGAAATAAGAAAGAATGCCGAAAAACTTTTTAGGGAAGATGCAATGCTTTACTTATATCTTCTAGCATATTTAAAGAGTTTTCTTGATGAATGGACGATCAAGATTTGTTTATTGATAAGAAGATCTACGATTAGGAGTGATTCTCGCGTCATGTCAATTTCTTGATTAGAAGATGTAAGTTAATGCGCGAGAGAAAACGGTTGAGGCGTTTTGACTTTTGCCTCGAAACTCCCATGATTCAATTCTTTGCAGACTCTTAATTAAGATTGATTAGATATGACAAGATATGAGTTGACAGAAAAACAGATTGAGTAGGTGAAATTAATGTTGTTGCAAACCTCTCAGCTGATCATTGTAGTCAGCTGATACCTCGATTGAGTGGATGTGCTGGGTCATCATGGTTCCAGCTGGTTCCCCCTCAACTGAATAATTCTTCACTTTCAGCATCTGGTTTAGCTGAATTCTTTCTCAGCTGATATCAGTGACGTTGATTTTGAATTGCAGTTGTCTGCTTGCATTTAGTTGGGTCTGCTTGCATTTAGCTGGGTCTGCTTCCATTCAGTTGGGTCTTCTTCCATTCAGCTGGGTCTGCTTCCATTCAGCTGGGTGAAGCATCGTCTAGGTTGAGTAGTCCAAGTAATCCGCACAGCATTTTGAATCTTGCTTCTATCAGTGGCTTTGTGAGAATATCAGCCCGCTGTATGTCTGTGTGAATTTTCTCAACAATCACCTCCTTCTTTTCTACGTGATCTCTGATGAAATAATGTCGTACGTCTACATGCTTGCATCTTGTGTGAAGTACTGGATTCTCTGAAATGGCAATCGCACTTGAGCTATCACAGAAAATTGGAACCTGTCCAGTTTTCACTTCATAGTCATCCAGCTGATGTTTCAGCCAGAGAATTTGTGAGCAGCAGCTTCCGGCGGCCATATATTCTGCTTCTGTCGTGGAAGTTGCGACGCACGTTTGTTTCTTTGAAAACCATGAAATCAACTTACTTCCTAAGAACTAACAAGTTTCTGAAGTTGATTTTCTATCCAACCGATCTCCAGCGAAGTCTGAGTCTGAGTATCCGATCGTAGATTGTCTTGTTGGGTACCACAGCCCAACATTCTGAGTTCCTTTGAGATATTTGAGAATGTTCTTGGCTGCTTGCATGTGTGCTTCCTTTGGATCAACTTGAAATCTGGCACACACTCCGTCTGCGAAAGAGATGTCTGGACGACTTGCTTTAGATACAGCAGGGATCCTATTATCCCTCTGTATTTGCTGGAATCAACTGACTTCCATTCAGTTTCTGGTTCAATCTTCCAGTTGGTGTTCATTGGAATCTTTACAATTCTGCTGGATTGAACTCCATACTTGGCGATCAAGTCTTTCACGTATTTGGATTGATTTATGAAAATCTCTTCTGATGATTGCTTGACTTGAAGTCCTAGGAAGAAACTCATTTCTCCCATCATGGACATTTGGAACTTCTCTGACATCATCTCTCCAAATCTTTGGCATAAGAAGCTTGATCTTGATCCAAAGATGATGTCGTCTACGTAGATTTGAACAACCAGGATATCTTCTCCTGACTTGATGGTAAAGAGAGTTCTATCTACTGAGCCCTTCTTGAATCCTTTGGATACGAGAAAATTTGACAAAGTGTCATACCAAGCTCGAGGTGCTTGCTTCAATCCATAAAGAGCCTTCTTTATCTTGTAGACTTTATTTCCTTCTACTTCAAATCCTGGAGGTTGTTCAACGTAGACATCTTCTTTGATTTCTCCATTTAAGAATGCACACTTCACATCCATTTGATAGACCTTGAATTTGTGATGTGCTGCATAGGCGAGAAAGAGTCTGATTGCTTCCAATCGTGCTACTGGAGCAAATGATTCTTCGAAGTCAATTCCTTCCTGCTGAGTGTAGCCCTTGGCAACCAGTCGAGCTTTGTTTCTGATGACGACTCCTAGGGTATCTAATTTGTTTTTGAATATCCATTTGAGTCCTATGACTTTGACTTCTTGAGGTCTGTCGACCAATTCCCAGACACAATTTCTGAGGAATTCGTTCAGCTCTTCTTGCATGGCGTTTGTCCAAGGCACGCTCTTCAAAGCTTCGAGAATTGATTGAGGCTCTGGCACTTGAGCTACGTAACACGCCATTAGAGCCGTGTCTTCATCATAGACCGTCAGTCCTAGCTCTACTGAGAGTTGAGCTGTGTCAGCTGCTTCTTGATGATCCGATGAAGTTTGAGCAGCTGAGCTTCTGGTTTTGACTTGGTCATTTGGTTCTCCAATGATTGCTGATGATGGATGATCTTCAATCCATCTTCTCCTCTTACGAATTTCTTCTTCCAATTGATTGATGCTTGACGTGGCTAAATTTCGTCTGACTTGTAGTTGCTCAGGAGTTAAATCTTGATTTGGATTTTGAGGAGACTTCTGTAGAGGCTCAGCTGGAGATGGAGCTGGGGACTCAGCTGTGTTTGGATTTCCAGCTGATGATGTTCCCCCTTGATTTGGCGTTGAAGATTCTTCTCGATTTCCAGCTAGTGGAGCTTCTTGGTTGATTTGAAGTTCCTCCTCTGGCTCATCGTCCCAAATTAATGGTTCGGCCAGATTTCTAATTCTATTTTCTTGAGCTCTTGTCTGAATCAGTCTTGAAGATTCTCCTTCATTTCTCCGTTTGATGGACTCTCTATATTTGAAGGAGGATTCGTCAAAGGTAACATGTGGAGTTACTTCGACTATTTGAGTTCTTCTGTTGAAGACTCTGTATGCTTTACTCACAGCGGAGTAACCAAGGAATACTCCTCGGTCTGTCTTCTCGTCGAACGTCTTGAGCTGTGTCTTCCCATTGTTGAGGATGTGACACTTGGATCCGAATACCTTGAAATACCCTATGTATGGTATTCTGTTGTTCCATAGCTCATACGGTGTCTTTCCTTGCCTTGATGTGAGTAGGGAGCGATTCTGAGTGAAGCAAGCTGTGTTGATTGCTTCAGCCTAGAACTTCTTTAGAATGGCAGAGCTAGCTAGCATTGAGGTAGCTGCTTCCTTGAGAGTTCTGTTTCTTCTTTCTGCTATACCATTTTGCTGAGGTGTGCGTGCTGCAGATGTTTGGTGTTGAACTCCGTTCTTCTCGCAATAATCATAAATAGTTTCATTCAGAAACTCTGTTCCACGATCTGATCTTATTGACATTATCTTGCACTCATACGTGTTGATAATCTTTCCGGCGGGATAGGCGGCTTAGTCACGGTTTCGCTCTTACGGTACAAGAATGATACCCATATGAATCTTGAGAAATCATCCACAACGACCGAGTATATTTTACGCCATTGAAACTTCTTGGAGTAACTGGACCAAAAAGATCCATGTGAAGAAGTTGAAGTACTCGATCAGTTGACTGAACTGGCTTGAGAGAGAATGAAATTCTTGTCTGCTTTCCTTGTTGACATGCGTTGCACATATGACTTTTGTCATATATTTGATCTGGAATTCCATTAGCAAGTTGGTTCCTAGCCGGTTGTTGATTGTCTTGAAGTTGAGATGGTTCGGCCGTACGTACCACGCTGATGTACCAGTGACTTCATTGTCGCTTTTTGATACAAGACAAGTCTCCGGAGGAAATTTCTTCATTCCGAGTCGCAAAGTACATATTTCCTTCTCTTTTCCCTCTTAGGTGTATCTTGCTTGGTTTCCACGTGCTTCCATGTGCATCCACGTGCATCAAACTTAATGAAAAACCGTTGTCGCGTAATTGGCTAATGGAAAGCAAGTTATGTTGCAATCCTTGTACATAAGAAACATTTGGGATTATAACATTTCTAGTTTTAAATGTACCATAACCTTTGGTTAGGCCTTTGGAGTTGTCACCAAATGTTACTTGTGGACCTGTACGCTCGATATACTCCCCGGAGTAGATGCTTTAGGTGCGTCATGTGCTTGGAACATCCATTTGTCCAAGTACCATAGCGTTCTCATCGACTCCTCGGAGATACGTCGATTCCTTGCAACCTAAACAAAAATTAAAATTCGGGTACCCGGTTTAATTGGGTCCTTGTGGGTTAGACAGAGATCCTTTGATGACCCAGATCTGCTTGATGACTCGAATTGGGTCATTTGATCTGATGATTCTCCCAGCTGAGTCGATATACACTTTTTTTGTGTTCTTCGGTTATTCTTTGGCGGGGTCTTGATCTCCGTGTCTTCCCGTTTTGATGTCTTGATTTCTTTTGGTTTCCAGTAGTGTGCCTAGGTGAGACGTTCCTTTGTCTCTGTGTCTTATCTTCTTGTGGTGGAAATGATTATCCAGTGGTACTCATATGAGTGGTATCAGTGGGTATCTCTCGATATCCCGGTTGATATCGTTCAACGTCTTTATTCTTTATTCTTTGGTATCTGTGAAATCCGGCTGTTGTCTTTGTTGAGGTTGAGCACGTTCTTGTCGAGTTGGGCTTGAGGTTGTCGCACGGGGCTCGACCTTCTTGATGCTCGTTGTGTCTTCGACGGAAGCTTGAGGATGTTTCACGGCTAGTCTTCTGGCCTTTCTTGTGTCCTCAGCCGTTGATGCTTGAGAATTTCTTTGGGATTGGAGGTTCGTTTGCACGTACAAACATTACCTTTGTTCCACTTGTGGAGGCAATGTTTGAGGCATCCTTTGATTCGTTGTATCCCAGTCCCGCTTTGAGTGCCCCTGGACGCTGAGCACTAATGATCTCGTCCATTGTTGACGTGGCTTTGATGAGAGCTACTATCTTTTTAGATAGTACTTCTTCGGTGCTTTTCAGCTCAATGATCTCAGCTGACTTCTTTTCCGATTTAGCTGTGACCTTTTCCACATTTTCTATCAGCTGTTTCTTCTCATAGTAGAATTCCTTCATCAGCTGATCTTGTTTCACTATTTTGTCTTTTAGTGAAACGACTTCCTGTTGGAATCGAGTTGTATCAATTTGCGTACGATACTTTTGTCTTTTCCAGTTCCGCCTTCAGCTCGGCATTTTCACACATGATGATGTCAAGGATCTCTTGAAGCTCCTTGGAATCGTTCATTACTTTCTCTACTAGACTCCAATCAGGTAGTCCAGATTCTGAGACCTGTGTAGAGTGTTCGTGTGATGGTGAGGTGTTAGATAGATTTTGAGTTCGAGACATTACCACATCTTCATTGATGCCGTCTGTTTGTCCCATGAAGCATGTATCCCAATCAGGTTCATCATGGGCCATCAGGGCTTCTTCTTCCGAGTCTGAAAATGGAATGTCATCCATTTTGTTGCACTCTGATTCTTCATCGGCGATATAAGCTCTCCTTCTGTCAGCTGCTTTAGCTTTCAGTTGGTCTTTGTCTTTCTTGGACAACTTTGGACAATCTAGCCGGTAGTGTCCTGGTTCCTTGCAGTTGAAGCAACCTTCTTCTGTTCGTTTGTCAGCTGACTTCTCATCAGCTGCTGCGTACTTGTCTCTGTAAGTTCTTGCGAACTTCTTGTATTTGCCTTTGCTGGTGTTGAGTCTGTTGTAGTTTTTTACCAGCATGGCTATTTCTTCAAGTAGCTCTTCCTTGCTCATGTCCTTCTTATCCTTCTTCGATGACTCAGCTGACTGCATGTATGCGGATTTGTCAGAGTTGGCTCTGAACGCAATCTCCTTTGTTGCAGGTGTCAGCTCTCCATCATTCTGATTGTTTGAAGATTCTTTCATTGTAATCTTCAAGTTGTACTCGTTGGCTTTGAGCAGGGAGAATAATCTTTCAGTTGAAAGATCACCTAAGTCACTTCGACTTTGTGTACCACCTTATAGGTGTTCCATTCAATTTGTGTGGCCAGAAGAACTTTTAGATTCTTTTCTCGCTGGGTGTATTTCCCAGTTCTGATGGTTTCTATTTCCACCACAATGTTGGAGAATCTGAGTTCCATCCCTTCGATGGACTCGTTGACCAGCTGCTTGAAGTTATCAAACTTCTGGCATGCAATCGTGAATTTGTTCTCCTTTATCTCCTCCGACCCTTCTCATAGTTTTGCTAGGGTTTCCCACATCTCCTTTGCGGTTTCACAGTTGATGATTTTGCCGAGGTAGCCATTGGAGACCGTTGAAGATATGGTGTTCCTTGCGAAGCTGTCTAGTCCAGCCTGCTTCCTTTCTTCTGAGGTATGCTCACTCTTGGGCTTGGGAATGAGCTGATATCTTGGTTGTTCGCCATCTTGAGTTGGTACAAGCTCGTTCCCTGATTTGTAGATAATGATGGGTCCGTCTGTGATGACGTCCCACATCATATCGTGATGCGCACAGAGAAAGCTCTTCAGTCTGAACTTCCATATTGCATAATCGTCTACCGAGAAGGTGGGAAGATTCCTGTTAAGATAAGAATCCATAGAAATATGCAGTATGTAATAATATGAGTTTTTCACAGAGAAGATCTGTTCAGATGACCACTGACAGATAGTCAAGAGAGATCTCTTGATACAGAAACGGTGGTCTGTTGAACCACTGCTCTGATACCAATTGATGGTCCCTGAGCTAGGTATTTGGTGTAGAGAGGGGGTGAATACACCAAATAGATTTTTTTGAAACGTTTTCAAGTTAAAACACAGAGTTGGTGGGCTCAGTTATCGATCCAGCTGGGGAGGGTCAGCTGGGTAAATAACTCAGCTGGCGGTGCGGAAAGTGGTGGTTTGAAAACTTAGCTCGGTTATTTAGAAAAACTCAGTTTGAAAAGATTAACTTTATGTTTTCAGTTTAGTCAAGTTGTGCAACTTTCAGAGAGACACAGCTGTCTTTGGAGATCAGCTGCGTGTGCAGTTTTGAACAAATATGCAATGATATGAAAGAGTTAGTACAAAACTGAATATAAAGAGAAAGTAAGGAGCACGCGAGTTTTTACGTGGTTCGGAGTAACACCTCCTCGTCCACGACCAGGTTCACTGGTAATCCACTATCACTTGGTTTCCAAGTACCAAGCAACTTCACAACTCTAACCCGAGCTGTGTTCCAACAGTTTGCGGGCACTGTCAAGCCTACACCTTCAGTTTCCGCGTACTGAAGAACCTAACCACTCGAATTACACGCTTCGAGCAAGCGTACCTTTACCTAACCTTTCTGGGTTTGGGTTTGGGTATGGTTTTCCAACTATGAACGAGTTATTACAATTAAGAACTTTAGAGTATGATGAACTCGTTCGAAATCTAGGCTTAAGATGTACAAAGAGTTTGGCCTAGGGAACAGACGAAAAACTAAGCAGTTTCTGAACTAGAAACACTTTAAGATAAAGTGTTCTTTGATCTATGTAGAACTGCTTGAGAGCTTTTGAAAGATTGATGATTTCAGATAATGAAAGCTTGTAGAAGGTTTTTCGTATCTGATCTTGAGGTTGAAGACGGGTTTATATAGGTAGAGATTCAAGACTAGCCGTTGGAGGAGCCGTTTGAATCTTACCTACTCTTCTTAAATTCAAGATCTGCCGTTGGGCGAATCTGCACCTGTCTTCATTTGTGTCACATCCTTGGTCCTGAAGTCTAGGATGCTGATCTGGCAATCCCTCATTGGTCGAGGTAGATTGACTTCCTCTGATGCTGGGATCTTCTGCCTTTAGAGCTGGCTTTTGATTTCAGAGCTGGATTGTCTTGAAGTGAAGTCTTCAGAGATAGTTCCCTTTGTTCATCTGTTGGACGTTTGTGTTTTGAACTCGGCTCGAATTCTCTTGACTTGATCGAGCTCTTTGGAGGACTCGAGTGAAGGTTGACGCCTTTCTTGTCTTTTGCTGGCCGACTCATTGTAAACACGGTTAGGTCGGCTAGCATCGTCTTCCGCTAGGCCGACTCATAACGTAGACACGAGTTGGAGGTCGGCTAACGTCTTCCGCTTCCTTAACCTGTAAACCTAGAAAATCTAAAGCTCTAACAGGCGAGCTGGAAAACACTATTTAGGTTGATGCGATCATCTATTCGGTTAGAGAATCAGTTGGATTATGGTATCAAATCAAAACCTTATAATTTTCCCAACATCACTTCTTTGCACTTTACATAACGTGTAGATAAGATTATACAACACTTTGACTTCTTGAAGAGGCAGTTTGTCATGGATGTTAGAATAGGATGTTGGCAACGCTGAACATGTTGGTAACCCCGTGACTATGTTGATCATATTAATAACATATTCACTGTTGTAGTCTGCTTCAACTTCAACATCGTATTTATGCACTTTATGGTCTGAAACATCGTCTGAATCAATACTGAAAAAAATACAATCATTAACAGAACTTGTTGTTCCGTTAGTTCAGTGTGAGTAACATCACTCAACAAAAACTTCTAGATTTAGTTCTCTTATCCTCTCAATTGTCGATCATTCACCTGCATAGTACCTTATGCCAAAACATTTTCAGTACATATTCAAACTCCTCAAAAAATAGAGGAATTATTTCGCACTCTCTTCGATAGAGAATGCGGGAGATATGCGTAGCAGAAATTGATTGAAGCATAGATAGCTTTTTGAAAAAAAATATCCTTCTCTTCTACAAAAATTCGACCATTGTGTTGAACTTCATGATAATCGTAATCATTTTATGATTATCTACATTAATCAGATCTATGTCTGCAAAATTACCTTCTTCAACACAACTTGCAGGAGAGTAAGAGCATTCAATTCAGCACAAATTTTTCGAATTCGAATCAAGATTTTCATAGATCCAGACTGATTTTGAATGAAGAACTACCAAAATGCTAACTAGCTTCATTGATCTCACCGTTGAAATGCTGTTGATCTTCATTTGAGAGAAATAAAAAAAACAAAAAAATAATAAAAACCATGTAGTAATCTGCAGCACTCAAGACAAAAACTCAGTGGGTCGAGTCATGGCTCTGATACCACTTGAAAGAATTCGGTGACCGAATTACTATAAAAACTCACATTGTGTATCAAAAGAGTAACGTTAGATCGTATGTTATAAACATCCGATCTAACATGCAGCGGAATAAGTAAAGAACACAGAGAAATACTTTTTAGCAGGTGATTAAACCTGTCGGTGCCTTATGGCTAAATACTATATTGAAACCAAATATTACAATACAGAAAACGAAATAACATTCAACCTTTTACAGCACGGTCTGCTAAATGATTAAATGCCTTAGAAGATTAAATCTAATCCTAGACTAATCTACTAAGTAAGATGAACATCTCTTTACAGCCATTAGATCTGCCTAAGAATCCGAACATCTAAACGAGACTAATCTAATACAAGATTAATCCAGATAAGACTACTTACTTTCGTGATTCGCTCCTTCACAACCAAATCTTCTAAAGCTTTACAGATTTCACAATCTGTTGCAGAACTCGGGTTGGTTTGTGATGTCACTAACACTCAGTAGGCAAAATGGCGAACAACAGTGCACTGCAATTTACAAAGAGTTTTTCTAAGTGGAAACGCGCACCCGTGAAATGGATCTCTTGCAGTATTTATAGTCCTCCATCTGACGAGCAGTTTAATCTATACCCTCTCACCACTTAGACGTCCATAACTGCCGCGATCCACTCATTTCAGTTGGTTGAACAGAAAGTGGATAATGGCGGTTACAAGGTAGTTATTTCCCATGACTCCTCATGCCAAGTTCAATAACTTCCTTGGTCTCCACTAGACAATCCCACTTCATTTGTTATCATAACCGTCTATTTGCTACCTTTAATCTGCACATAAAAATGTGCAAAAGAATACAACAAGAAAAACATATACTATACAATTAATTAAATAATATAAGGTTTAATCTGGCTCCAGGCATGTTGGTAACAAATGTTACCAACAGTCAAAGTAACACGAGACATCTTAAACCTAACAATATATATTTTATATAAAAAATTTAATATTTATAAATTAAATGTAAGTAATTCACATTATCTTACCCAAAATTTAAGCATTTTACATAAAGTAATCTAATTAAGCACATTTTAGAATTAATGAAGTTTTGTTAAATGCAAAAATGCACCAAACAAAATGAATTTTTCAAATACAACCACATGTGCACCCTGTAACGACCCGGTTTCCAGACTGACGGCTGGCCCCACAAACTATCACAAGTCCTTTTTAGCAGGCTTTGTCATCACTCGCACACGTTCTAGGAAAACTTCCCAGGAGGTCACCCATCATAGAATTGCTCCAGGCAAAGCACGCTTAACCTTGGAGTTCTTCCACAATGAGCCCCAGAAAAGAAGATGCATCTTGATGGTATCAGAGCTGAACATCTCCTAGTACGCTGTAGTTCGGGGACGAACCAAGCAGAAGCTGGTGGGCCTGTGACGCCTGGGGTAGAAGTACGGAGTGATCGCCGGTATAGAGGCACGGACAAGGAGCGGCTCCGATAAGACTTCAAAACGCAGAGGGCAGGAACGAACCGAAACACACCCGAATGAGAGGGATTCCAAGAATATATCGGAATTGGACGGCATATTCGAGGAGAGCTTAAAGGAATTGATTGGGCTACTTATACCATCAAGATGCATCTTCTTTTCTGGAGCTCATTGTGAAAGAACTCCAAGGTTAAGCGTGCTTTGTCTGGAGCAATTCTATGATGGGTGACCTCCTAGGAAGTTTTCCTAGGAAGTGTGCGAGTGAAAGCACACTAGAAAAAACTTATGATTGTTTGTGGGGCCAGCCGTCAGTCTGGAAGCCGATGCCGCCGCCGCCTCTTCCACTTTCAACAAGAACCCGAGTCCAGACTCGACAACACAGCCCCAACCCTGACTCGGTCAACTCAACTCGGTCAACCCAATAAGATTTTTGGTTCGTGGAGCAATTCTATGATGGGTGACCTCCTGGGAAGTTTTTCTAGGAAGTGTGCGAGTGAGGACAAAGCACGCTAGAAAGGACTTATGATTGTTTGTGGGGCCAGCCATCAGTCTGGAAGTCGCTGCCGCCGCCGCCTCTACCACTTTCAACAAGAACCCGAGTCCAGACTCGACAACACAGCCCCAACCCTGACTCGGTGAACTCAACTCGGTCAACCCAGTAAGGTTTTTGGTTCGATTTAAAGAAAACAAGGAGCAAAATATTTTCTTTCCTAAAATCTCATACTTTTCTATACTTCTAATTGTAAAAGTTCAGATTATATATTTTTTTTGGGCAATAAGAATAAGGATATTTAAGTGTTAGATTCACGAGAACTTAAGAGAATTAGGTTGATGTATATTTTATTTGCTTTGCTGTAAAAATTAGTTCATAAAGATGATTTTCTAAAACATAAATGGCTAAAAGTTTGGATTAGAGCTTACCAAAATGTGCTTATGATGGTTGTTTCTGATATGGTTCTTGTAGAGATTTTCCTTTGGAAACTGACTGAGAAACTTAAGAGTTTGAGTGTCTATTTTACAAAAAAATAAAAGCATGAAACTTTGATTTGATTATGAAAAACTTACTGTAAGGATTGATAGAGGAAAATTGCTGCTGAAAACGTGATCAAAGGCTAGAAAACGTAAGGCAATTGGCAGAGATAAATTTTGAGAAATATTTTGAGTTAGTAAATAGTAAAATTTGTTCCAAATATATGAATTGAAGAGAGGTGAAAATGATTGAAGGAGATGATGGCAACGTGTTTCAATTATATATAAAAGTAAAGTGGTCAGCGTGGCTCTTCTTACTACACTACAAAATTTACAGCAAATTGCAAGGGATTAATTTGTTTATTATTATTATTATCAAAACTTGGGGTCCAAGACTCATAATTGTAATATCTGTGGATTTTAAGATTTAGCAGCAAGTCTGAGATGTCATTTCTTAAAAATAAATGGACTCAACTAATAACTAAAAGATTTCACTCAAAAGCGCAAAATAATAATAATTAGACTTGGCCCATAATCTAAATTTAAATTAATTTAGATAATGTCCAAAAACTTTTCAAAATAAAATTTAGAAATTAAATTCTAAGGCCCAAATTTTAATTAAAATCTCGTATTTCTAACTAGGGGCACGACTTCGACTAACATATGCTCGACATTTAACTTCATAAATTCCACAAGTTAAATTTTTAAATAATTTAAATAATCGGATAACTTTAAATAAAATAATAATTTGAAACGGGCTGTGACACACCCTCCTCCACACGCTGTATTTTTAAATATCTAGATGATGAAGCTATTTATAGGATAGATTAGAAGATTCTAATATAAATATCTAGATATTTTAGGTGAATAGTAATAGGTTAGTTAATTAATTAAATTATTAATCAATTCAATTAACTACTAACATATTAATCCTCATTCAAATCTTAAATTTCTCAACATAGAAAATTCAATAAGGTTTCACTAACCCTAGATAAAAATTTCACAGAAAAATTCAGAGAACCGAATAATTTTCAAATCGATTAAAGCTAAAGATTTAAGCGATAAATCACACAGAAAATCACTTAAATAAATTAAATTAATCTTTTAGTCAATTAATGACTAAACATATATCACTCATTGATATATGTCAAAACTTTATCGGTTGAACCGAGACGAAGAAAAATTAAATAAGCTATTTTTACGGCGAATTAGAGATGCCAGATAAAATTTTCTAGAACGAAAATTTTTCTTTCACTAAAGCTTCTTATCTTACTCAAGGGATTAATTAAATTAGCTACGCAAGAAAGATGGAGTAGACAAGAGGCGCCCATGTTCGTTGAGATTCCCAATATTGCAAGTCAGTCTATTCATTATTCCAATATTGATTTCAATTTCCCAATGCTTTTGCAATTTTTCATCTGCCAGAGCATGATTGAAAATCTTAAAATTTCACATTCACTGTATTTTGTGTTGTCAATCCGTCTACAATCTTTTTTCATGATTCATCTCTTCAACAACTCTCTTTTTTCCCTAAACAAAATAAAAAAATCTTAGAATGCACAGTGCAACGGTAATGGTAACGATGCACTTTTTTTATTTCCATGGACCTTCGAAGAAACATATCATTGATATCAATGGCCCAAAGTGTTGCAGTCTCGCTGGACAAGGAGGACAAGTAATGTATAAAGCTCTCAGGTCAAGAAGTTTCCTTAAGAGAGATCTTAATAAGTTTTTTGTTTACAATGGAAGAAGATAAGTCTTGTGAAGAAAAATTAAAGAGGCGCTCAAAATCTTAGGTTTTATGCTTTAATGAATTTTTTTTCGTTAAAATTTCTTTAATTTGATTTTGTATTTTTTGTATGCCATAATACTTTTTTTTGGCTTCGTATTACTTTTCTTTTTTTTTTATATGTGGGTTGTTGCTTAGAGGCCTTTATTCATACATACAAGAGCTTTTCCCTTTGTTTTTTTAATTATTATTATTATTATTCATTCTAATTTAATGTAAAAATGCTCACTAATTGCCTTATTGGCGCTTATTGAACTTCTTTTAATTATTTGAATTTATTCCTTAAAAAAAATTATTTGAATTTATATGAAAAATATAGCACTAGCTTTGAATTATTAGGTATTCAAAGGTCTTTGCAACCATAATGTTAAATAAATAAATAAGACCGGTAAAATATATAAAAGTTCATGGTTATATTATATTAGTATATTAATGTTGTACATAATGAAATTCAATAGTTTAAAGTATATCTTATTTTTATTACTATTTTTTCTATATAGTAATTAATTAAGTAAATGGCATTACAAAAAAAAAGTGTGCCCCTGCATCGCGGGGTATTATACTAGTTATGTAAGAAATAATATCGTAAAAAGGCTTTAATTGGATTGGACGGATCTAATTTTAGGTAAAAAAAATAGTGGAAACAACCAATAATTGCCTAATTAACACTTATGCAGGCGTAATGATAAAAAAAAACACTTATGCAGGCGTAGAGACTAGAGAGAGCTAAGTCGGAATTTTCATGACACTGATATGAAGAAACTAAGAAAAACTTATAAAATAATAATAGGTGAAAAAGGGTGCCTTTAAAAACCGGGGGGTGGAGGAAAGGAAAGAAAAAAAGAAAGTGAAAGGAAGAATGAAAAGAGAAATTGGTGAAAAGTGGAAAGGAAAATAGAGTTCTACACGTATAGCTAGTTTTCAATGACGCTTGTTTTCAATGACGCAAATGTCAGTGACATCTGTAATATTCAGTTTTTATTTAGGCAGAAATGGAATTTTAGCATTTTTTAGATTGAAAATATAATAGCACTACTTTTCAAAATATATAAATTCTAGCACTTTTGTACATTTTTACCCCTCCTCTTTCTTTTCTATTTTTCTATTTTTTCATTTTTCGTTTTGTTTTTTTTTCCTCTCACTCGAATTCACATGAAAAATAATGTAAATTCACGTGAAAAAAATGGGAATTCACATAAAAAAATGGGAATTCACATGGGAATTCAAATGAAAAAAGTGAAAAACTCGAATTCACATGAAAAATAATGTGAATTCATGTGAAAAAAATGGGAATTCACATGAAAAAATGGGAATTCACATGGAAATTCAAATGAAAAAAGTGAAAAACTCGAATTCACATGAAAAAAATGTGAATTCACGTGAAAAAATGGAAATTCACTTAAAAAAATATGTGAAAGCAATTGTCCATCTCTATCTCCAAAAAAAATGAAGCGGAAATCTTAAGAAGGCAAAAATATCTGACGGCAAAGGCGATTTATATTTCGACGGCGGCGACGATTATGGTGGACGACGGCGTACTCTATGGATTGAAGGCGCCGGCTACGGTTTCGTGGTTTTGGAGTCGATTTTGGGAGAGGAGAAAGATCCGGTGTTGATCGAAATAAACGGACGGCGACCGCGATTATTTTTTTACGGTGGTGGCGACTACTGTTGACGGCGCCTGACTCTGTGGCTTCACGGCGGCGGCTAGGGTTTCTTATTTGTGGAGTCGATTTTGGGAGAGGAGAGAGAGGCGGTCAAGATCGAGACTGTTGCTCGTTGGCGGCAGCGGCTACGGTGCGGCGGCGGAGACCTTGGCTTCACGGTGGAGTTGAGCTGGAGAAGAAGATGAAGGGCGGTAGTGCTGCTGCTGTTTGGTTGCGATAGAGAGAGAGAAACGAAAAGAGAATGCGAGAGAGCAGAAAGAGAGAGCGAGAGTTATGTGAGAGAGAGAGAGAGAGAATATTTGTTGATTTAAGAAAAAGAAAAAAAAAGGGAGAAAAGAAAAGAATGAGGGGTAAAAAAGTCAAGAAGTGCTATTTTTTGTATTTTTAAAAAGTGATGCTATTATTAGTATTTTGTTTCCCTGAAAGTGCTATAATCATATATTATCTCTTTCTTTCATTTATATAGACAATATAGGGACATTGTAACACCCTGTTTTTAAATTATCTAAAATGTTATTTGTTAACGCATAGTGCTACTATACAACAAAAATTTGATTTTACAAAATAACTCTAAAAATAAAAACTTCACTTTTAATTATAATTCTTATAGACTTTAGTAGGAGCTCAACAAATTCGTGTGTATATATATATATATATATATATATATATATATATATTTATTAAAAAAAATTAATCATGCACAAAAAGAAAAACAACATCAATTATTTACTTGATCACCTTGCATATAACATCTCACACTAAACAACAGAAGAGTAATAGATATAGATGCTAGAAAATCAATTGGATAAAACTTGAAATCAATTTGAATACCAAAAGAACCCAAATCTATTATCAATTAACAATCTCAAATACGTAAATAAATTAAACCATGCAACTAAATATTGAAAAACCGATCTAGCGTATATACTAAAGATTTAAATCTGAATCTAATTATAAGAACTAGAATAAATAAATGTAGATTATCAGATCTCAAATCCTCGCACTAGTCATTATCAGCCTCCACCACTGCTTCGGCTCCAAATCCTAACAAAACTGACAATCTAAAAGAGGGTGAGCATATCAAAATATAATCAGTGAGAAAACATGCAATTATCCATATACATTTAAACATGTAAATAAAACATATAATCATAATCATATGAAACTTGATGCATGAGATTTGAATCTCAACTTGAACATACAGGAATGTATCCCTTTAACTTGACATATAGGGTTGTATCCTTTTCACTTGACATATAGGACTGTATCCCTTTAACTTGAATGTATAGGACTGTATCCCTTTAATTTGAACATGAACATACATTGATCTAACATGAAATATAAACACATTAAAACATGCATAGATAATTAATCAACGTGCATAAATTCCCTCACCTTAATATTGTCTTGCAGAAACTTGAATAAAATTCGCACCTAAATCCTAATCTTTTAGCTGATCGCAAGCAATTGTATTACGAGTCCTCAATTATGGGACGCAATCCCCTATTTATTATACAAGAAATCCATGCTAATAATTTGGATAGTTAAAGGCTTAATGATGTTTATCACTAAAGATTTTTGGATGATAATTGAAAAGAATTGAGATAAATCTCACGTGTTGCATAATCAAAATAATAATAAAATATTCAAATTTTTATCTTTAGAATATCTCAATTTTAAAGAAATAAACTTTCTTTGAAATAAATTAATAGAATTTGATTGTTTAATAATTTCTCAAGTCTACAAGATGTCACTTTTCCTTTAACTCCTTTTCTTTTAGAACAAGATATTATATAAAGATTAAAACTCTGATATATATATATATAGGGTGTGGATCTAGTGAGAACCATCACTTATATGAGAAATATGAACTAATCCTGACCACTCATTTGCAAAGAATGTGTGGATGAAATTAAATCTAAATATTTGACATGGATTACAAAATAAGAAGATGAGGGCTATTTTGGGAAATTATTTTTTAGCAACATACTCTCTCCCCCTCTCGTTCAATACAACCCCCTTCCATCTTTCTCTTTACCACTACCACCCACCATAGTTGCTCTCTCTCTCTCTCTCTCTCTCTCACACACACACACACACATACAGAGAAAAGTATACGAGCTCTTTGGAAGCGTCACTCTTTCGGTACTCCTTCGCTCTACACGATTGTGTTCGGCAAGAGGTTGAGTTGCGCGCGGCACGGCGGCTGAGGGAGGAGCAACGTTCAGGCGGTTGAAATCGGATAGTAGGCGATCGCGCGAGAATAACAAGGCAATGTGGTGGGAGAGATATGCATTGGAGAGGCGAAGAGATTCGTTGTCGCGGTGGAGGGAGTCGGACTCTTCGATCGATTCATGGAGCTGAGCGAGATAGAGCATGTACCGGTTGTAGAGCTGCTGATACTCGATGATGCAGCTCGCGTCCTGGAGGCGGTGATCGGCGATGCCGCCGTCGAAGGAGGCAGTATCGAAGGTAGAGTTTGATGAGTAGTTCTGAAAGAGCGAGGAGTATAAGGAGGCGTCAGAGTTCACGTAGGTCGGCGACGTTGGGAAAATGAACAGGTTGCTGGAATAGAAGAGCACAAATAAACAATGTAATGCATAAATATAAACAACGTAATGCACAAATAACATATACGTAATGCATTAATTATGGTGATAGATCTTTTGTGCATCTAAAGTTTAATATTAATACATCACGTAAATCATGTTAATGCATCATAAAATTGTGACAAGAACATCAAATAATAAATACGAATATGACATAAGTAATGCATAATTAACTATGATATCATATACGTACGAATGCAAATACGGTATACATATTGCATAAATGAATGATACTACCGACAAAAAAATGCATAGTGTAATGCATATATCTAAACAATATAATGCAAAATAAAAATATAATTAATGATACTACGTCTAAAAACAATACTCAATGTAAATGCATAAATTTAAAGTTTCACTATTATGTGCATTTAAAGTTTCATATTAATGCATCATAAAATTGTGCTCAATACATCAATTAATAAATACGAATGTGATATACATAATGTTGGGAAAATAATAGAGTTTTGATTGGATACCAAAACCCAGCTGACCCCAACCGAGTAGATGATCGCACAAGCCTAAGCGTTTTTCAGCTCACCTGTTTGAGCTTATAGAGTTTCCTAGTTTACAGGTAGAATCGCTGAAGACAGCAGAAGACACAGCAGAAGACATAGCAGAAGACACAGCTAAGCAGACAGCTTAAGAACTCAGCAGAGCATGACCAAGCAGAGTCAAAGATCCTGCAGTATCAAGACCCAACTCAGTGACGGAAACCCAGCTCAGTGTCAAAGACCCAGCTCAGTGTAAAAGACCCAGCTTAGTGTCGATGACACAACTCAGGTTTAAAACACAGCTCAGGTCAGTGACACAGCTCTGGTTGAAGACACAGCTCAGGTTGATGATACAGCACAAGGTCTAAGACACAGCTCAGAGTCAAGACACAGCAGAGTCCAAGCCGCTGAAGATACAGCAGAAACGCTTAGCAGCTCGAAGACGAAGACCTTCTCAAAGACAAGATCCCAATGTCAGAAGATCTTATCTGACGCAGTCGGATCAGAGAAGAACTAGCCTCTGCAGATGCAGACCTACTTCGTAGGTTAAAGGCCAGAAGTCAACAAGAGTAGGTAAGATTCAAACGGCTCTCTTCCAACGGCTAGTTTGAATCTCCACCTATATATCTCTCCTCCAACATTAGAAATAGAAGGCTGGCGAGACGACTGAAGAAATAGAAGAAAACAGAAAAATGAACAGCGATCTTCAAAGCCAAATCTTTCAAGAACAGTACCCAGTCAGCTGTGTTCTTAGTTGTTCACATATTCAGTCTTAGGGAGAATAGATCAGAATATAAATATCTTAAGCCTAGTTTGAACGAGTTCATCATACTCCTTGTTCTTCATTGTAAGAACTCGTTCATAGTTGGAAAAATCCATACTCAAACCCAAACCCAGAAAGGTTAGGTAAAGGTACGCTTGGTCGAAGCGTGTAATTCGAGTGGTTAGGTTCTTCAGTACCCGTAAACTGAAGGTGTAGGCTTGACAGTGCCCGCAAACTGTTGGAACACAGCCCGGGTTAGAGTTGTGAAGTTGCTTGGTACTTGGAAACCAAGTGGTAGTGAATTACCAGTGAACCTGGTCGTGGACGTAGGAGGTGTTACTCCGAACCACGTTAAAAATGCTTTGTTATTTATCGCTTTGTTTTATGCATGTTACTAACCCTCATGAGCATACATTTCAATCTGCATAAACTGACTAACCGAAAAGTGAAACAGAGCTTTGCAATATAATTTGAAGCAACAGACGGACTTTCCAAATCCACCACATTCCACACACACAGCCAGCTGTGTCGATCAAGCTGTCATCCAGCTGGATCGAACACAGCCAGCTCTCTGAAAAGAGTTTCAACTTGGAAAAGTTTTTAAACCTTCGTGTATTCACCCCCCCCTCTACACCAAGGTATCCGTCTTGGGACCAACACATAATGTTTTAATTGTACAAGTATACACTTTATAAAACGTATTTTTTCTTTATAAACTGTGTAAAAAATATTAATTGTTCTACATTGATAAAAAATAATTGATGTATCAGAAATGTGATATTGATGCATCACTTTACACTAATTAATGCATCACTTTACACTATTTTGTGCATCTAACTTTTGCACAGGAGAAAACAGCGAAAGTTATCATAATAACCTTACTTAAGTGAAAAGATGCGGGATTGACCAACTAAAGCGGGTTTGACCAATTGGTTATGAGATTAAATCATATCCATAGATCTTAGAGGATGGATGGCATGGATTGGTTCCTAGTTCTCATATAAATAGGAGTTCCTATTTGATCCTCTCCCTATATATATATATATATATATAAACATATAGTATCTAATTATTTAATGTATTTCTAGGATTCCTAATGTACATGAACATGTATGGATGAAAAATAACAAGATAAACCTTCATAATTATTTTAATATACTTAACTTAAGAAATCCTAATCTCTTCATAAGTTCAATGGAATCGAAAATTCTTTACTCTCCTTTTTCATATACTTGTTGAACAAGAAAAAAAATAAAATAAAATAAATACAAGTTCTTAAATCAAATTGAATAATAGCTTGGCTAAATATTTTTTTTATATATATCTTATTTTAATATACTAAGGGGGTGTTTGATAGGAAAGATAAATCCCATTTAGCTTATATAACTAGACAAAACTTGTGTTTGGTAGAGCACATTAATAATCTGAGGAGCCCTCTACAAAATGAAAACCCGCTTTTATTTTCCTATTCCACTCAACTTATGTATCTCCCCCTTCCGCCGGATTATCTATCGAGCCTTCAACAGTAATGAAGATTAAAATTCAGCAGGACAAATTTACCCTCTCGATCTGGGTTTCTTTCTCCTCTGTCTCTTTATGTTCTCTCACTCTTCTTCAAGATTTCGAGTTACTGCAAATCAGTACTCGGTAAAAATTGAAAATTACGATTATCAACATCAATTTATCACAAGAATATTCACAGTAGTATTTACAATCACAGTAGAATAATTGTGCTCGGAATAATCACAAGAACTTTCATTTATCATCTTGAAAATTAAATCGACGAAACAGAGAAGATCGAATAGAGAGAGAGAAAGAGAGCGGCGGCGGAAGTTCCGACTCTGCAAATCGGTGACGCTCAGAATTAGTCAAAATTACCTCCTGAGCGACGATGTCACGACAGTCGGTGGGGGAGTGCGGTGGCAGCAGGGCCAGGCACGGCAGCGGTGGCACCGCCCTCTTCCGGCGAGCCCGTCTAGCTGCCTTCCTCTTCCTCTCTAGCTTCCCACCCTCCCCGTCTTCACCGCTGCCAGTAATTCTCTTCATTTCGCCGGAGCCGGAGGAGAAGGATGATGGAGGAGAAGTAGAGGAGGTCGAGGTTCTTGAGGGAGAGATAGATGGCTGTGGGTTGCAGTGGTGATTGTGGTGGTGTGGTCGGCTGTGGTGAATGGATGGTGGCGGTGTGTGTGGTGAAAGGGATGGTGGCGGAAGGGATGGTGGTGGTGTGTGGTCAACTGTGGTGCAGAAATGATGGAGGTGGTGGGGGAAGGGATGGTGGTCTTGACTGTGAGGGAAGGGATCGAGATGGTAGGTGGTAGGTGGGGGTGGGATCGGATGATATAAGTGCAGAGAGAGGAAAAGATGAGAGAGAGAGAGATGACAATATATAATTGTAGAGGATGGAGAGAGAAATAATTAATTTATATTAGGGGTAGAATTGTCATTTTTCACTTAATCTTAAATTTAAACTAGGGTACTAAACAACGAATTTATCATATTTACATTATATATCTTATCTACCAAATACAAAGATATACTAATAATTACCCCTTTATTCACTATATTTATCTTGACATTATCTATCTTACTTTATCCTAACATACGTACCAAACGAGCCCTAAATAGAGAACTTATTTCCTTTTATTTTCTTTACAAACAAAAAGAAAAATTAATGTTCTTTTTATAACATAAAAACTCCCTGCTAAAAGAAACTGATTTGGCTGAAGAACTCTTTTGACTAAAAATTCTTTAAATTTACAAAATAATAATAATAGAAATAAAAATTCACTATGCATACAAAAATCGGGATGTTACAGACATGCACGCACGCCATTATTTGTTTGCTTGATAAATTAGTTGGCGATTTCAAAATTTATTTTATTTTTATTTTTTAATATATATATATATTATATTTAAGAAATAGTACGGTCTGTTCCATTACGATAGCATGATATTTTTAAATATAATCATCACATAATTTGTATTTGTGCGAATTGTTAGGTAAAAAATTTCATCAATAAATGAATTGTAGAAAATATATCTTTCCTAATCTTGAATTTGAAAATTAGAAAAACAAAGTTCCTATTAAAAAATAAATAATTCTACATTTGTTCCTCAATATAACTATATATTAATGCATGCACATTCAATATAGCATCTAAGTGTGCGGCGGCGTGCCCACAATGGTGAAAAATGAACCCAAAATTGTTGTCACATCACCGCCCAATCAGCTTTGAAAGGGTGCAAGTTTTTTTTTCCTCCAAATTTACTCCTTAACAGCCTTCAAGAGCCCAACTTTCAGTGATGTTAATTTCTCCGCCCCCTCACTAGACCTGCCCACGGGCCCCGGGCTCGAGCCCGCCGGTTACAGTTTCACCGGAGAGTGAACCGTAACCGGCCCGTGTACACGGTTACGGGCCGGGCTTTTTAACCGGCGGTTCCGGGCCCGGTTAAAACCCGCCGGTTCCGGTTAAAACCGGCCCGCTTTTTAATTTTTTTTTCCCTAATATATATATATATAACATTGAAAATTAAGAAAATGAAACATAAATGAAAATGAACTAGTTTTTCATTAATACTTGAAAATTAAAATAAATATTACTAAATAGAAATTACAAGTACTTGAAAATTATATTAAACATTACAAAATACATATTTCAATTTTTAACTACAAAATAGAGATTACATTAGTAACATTACATACTCAATTTCCCATAGCTTCGGTCGGATGCGCTTTTTGAATGTGACGAACAAGGGAAGCATAGCCATCATTTTGAGTCCACTTGAAAACTTTGTTGCAATAATTGCAATGAACTTCATAGGTTGGATTAGAATAGTCGGGCAATGGAGCACTAAATAAATTCGTAATATTAAAGCATAAAGATTCACCAACAAATTCGTGATATTAATTCATAGATCCCGCTAGGCAATTCAACAACAAATTCGATCAAATTAGTTATCAAGATTAGACCTGCCCACGGGCCCTGAACCGGCGGTTCCGAGCCCGAGCCCGCCGGTTACGGTTTCACCGGAGAGTGAACCGTAACCGGCCCGTGTACACTGTACACGGTTACGGGCCGGGCTTTTTAACCGGCGGTTCCGGGCTCGGTT
This sequence comes from Agastache rugosa, assembly GCA_031470985.1. Classification (NCBI taxonomy): domain Eukaryota; kingdom Viridiplantae; phylum Streptophyta; class Magnoliopsida; order Lamiales; family Lamiaceae; genus Agastache; species Agastache rugosa. The sequence goes on along the minus strand of CM062601.1, from coordinate 30,258,508 downwards.
AAAACCCGCCGGTTCCGGTTAAAAACCGGCCCGGTTTTTAATTTTTTTTTCTTATATATATATATATATATATATATATATATATATATAACATTGAAAATTAAGAAAATGAAACATAAATGAAAATGAACTAGTTTTTCATTAATACTTGAAAATTAAAATAAACATGACTAAATAGAAATTACAAGTACTTGAAAATTAAATTAAACATTACAAAATACATATTTCAATTTTCAACTACAAAATAGAGATTGCATTAGTAACATTACATACTCAATTTCCCATAGCTTCGGTCGGATGCGCTTTTTGAATGTGACGAACAAGGGAAGCATAGCCATCATTTTGAGTCCACTTGAAAACTTTGTTGCAATAATTGCAATGAACTTCATAGGTTGGATTAGAATAGTCGGGCAATGGAGCACTACGGGTGTAGTGCTTGTTGAAAATATCAACCTTAATACTAGATCTAGGAGGCATTGTTGTTTGTATTTTGTAGAATTGAAGTTGAAACTTGAGTCTTGAGAGAGAAAATTAAAAAAGAAGAAAAAATGAAGAAGATAGATAAGGTGAAGAGATGAGGAAGATTGAATGATAGATCATTAAGGTGAAGACGGCTGAGGGAGTGAGTGAGAAAAGGGTTGGGGGGTATTTATAGATAGAATTTAGGGTTTTGGAAAAAATAATAATAATAATAATTAAAAACCGCCGGTTCAGGGCCGAAAACCGGCGGTTAATTACAGATTGTTTTTGTAATTAATTGTTGTATATATATATATATATCTTAAGACAATATAAGGAAAAAAATTAAATTTTACTTAGTAGTCATTGAATAAAAATATTAAATCATTTCTCATTAATATTGTTGAAATTACAACACTTGAAAGTTGAAATGAAAAAAAATGAAAAAAAGGACTTGAGCTCAATTTTAATATTAAAATTGAGTTGCCTACGTATCCTCATAGAGGAATCAAAGTCCACGTAGTTCGATTACATTATATTACTCCCTAGTAGTTCTCGTCCACCGATCGATCACTCTCGGCGAACTCTTCGTTTGGGCTCTCGTCGCGATCATCCCAATCGAGCTCTTGAGCTCTAAGGTCGGCCCTCGACCAATCATCAAGCAACATTGTGGCTTCAATGTTTCTTGGTTTCATCGTTGATCTTCTTTGTTCCAACATGAGTCCGCTAATGCTAAAAGCTTGTTCGATCGAGACGGTGGATGCGGGGACGGAAAACAACTCTTTCACCATGATAGAGAGTACGGGATACTCCGTTCTCTTTGACCACCATTTCATCACGTCGATTTGTGGAGCACTATCTTCAACACCAAAAAACAAAACGACAACCCAAATACATATCTAATTCACTATTACCTTGGCCCCTAGGGAGTTCATAAGATCTATCTTGGTACATGCTACTTAATTGTTGAACTAAGGGATCTAAGGAGTTTAAATCAAGTGGTATAAATGAAGAGGTAGAAGTAGAAGAAATAGGTGCATTTATGTCAAGATCATATCCATGAGTCATCTTATATTCGGCAAAAAGAGATCTTAAAGTTCTTTCTAAATCATCTTTTATTTGACTAACATTAGGAATATCAAAGAAAATTATTTCTCCATCAATTTTTACATTTAAAAAGTTCATTTGCTTAAAAGCATTATAATAAATATCTAACATTTGACAAACACCATCATATTTCTATTTAGGATCTAAGCACTTAGCTACTAAAAAAACATCCGGAATATTTCTAAAATATTTTAGCCATTTTTGAACCATAAAATAAATCACACCTTGCAAATTGGGTTTACTAAACCAATTTTTAAAGCTAAGTGCAATATACATGCAATGTTCCAACACACGAACGGAAGTACAATAATAAACACCCGATAATTGAACGGTGGCATTATTAAAAACCTTTAACAATTGATATAAATCCATGCATTGGTCCCAATAAGAAGGTAATAAAGTCAATTGAATCGTCGCAAATTCTTTTCTAAAAAATTTGCATAAATAATCTTTATACTCTAAAGTAGAATTAAGCATTTCATAAGTGGAATTTCAACGATGTGATACATCTCTAACAAAATTCCTATGTTGAATATTCTTATGACGACAATATTTTTGTCATTTTTTACCTAAAGTTATATTTTTATGCAAAAGGGCAACGGCTTTTCTAATTGGCATAACCGATTCATTAAAAATTTCAAGTCCATCTTGAACACATAAATTCAAAATATGACAAATGCATCTACTATGAAAATATTTTCCTTGGAAAGATGGATTACATGCTTCAATGAGTTCGGGAATACTAGCGGTGTTGGCGGATGCATTATCAAAACCAACCGAAAATACTTTATTAATCAATTGGTATTCATTTAAAACGGTTATAATTATTAAAGCAATATAAGTGGCCGTGTGTGGATCATCGAACTCCCTAAATGCAATTAAACGTTTTTGTAGTATCCATTTATCATCAACCCAATGACATGTTATTCCCATGTAATAATTTTGATGAAAACAATCCGTCCAAATATCGGCACAAATAGAAACTTTATGGTCTAAGTTCATCAAATATTTCATTAATTCCATTTTTTTATCAAAAGCTTGTCTTCTAATTCGTCTAAGCATATTACTTCTACTAATTTTTTTAGCGACGGGACAATATGTGTTGGGAAAATTAATAGAGTTTTGAAGTGATACCAAAACCCAGCTGACCCCAACCGAGTAGATGTTTGCTCAAACCCAAGCGTTTTTCCAGCTCACCTGTTTGAGCTTATAGAGTTTCTAAGTTCAGGTAGAATCGCTGAAGACAGCAGAAGACCCAGCTGAGTACACAGCAGGGTAAGCCAAGTCGAGTGATAAGTAACGTTATCCAGATTGAAGACGATAAAGTTCTTCCAGACACAGCTGTAGGAAAGACCCAGCTCGTGTGACAACTCAGCTCTACGTCAAGACCCAGCAGAGTTCAAGACTCAGCTCAGCGTCAATGATCCAGCAGAGTTCAAGACAGCTCAGAGTCACCAGCACAGCAGAGTCGAAGTCAACTTGAGATAAAGTCAGATCTGATCTGGACCATCAGGAACTCGACACCTCAGCACCTAGAAGTCAAACCTAGGATTGCTTTACGAGGAAATCAAGGAAGAAGACAAGTCAATCCTGTCAGAAGTTAGGTAGAGATTCAGAACGGCTCTTTCCAACGGCTAGTTCTAATCTCTCCCTATAAATAGAAGTCTTCTTCATCATCAGAAAGAGAGGTGTGACGAGAGAATATATTCAAGAGAGATCAACATACTTCATTGAAGGAAGTCTAACCAAAGATCAAGAGATCTCTCAGAAAAGCTTCAAAGATCCAGCAGCCTTCATACTTATGAGTTATTATTTATTCTCAGGCTGCTGAAGCTCTCTCCCACTAGTATCTAGGCATATAATCCTTCCCATCTTAAGCCTAGTTTGAACGAGTTCATCATACTCAAAGTTCTTCATTGTAAGAACTCGTTCATAGTTGGAAAACCCCAAACCCAAACCCAGAAAAGGTTAGGTAAAGGTACGCCTGCTCGAAGCGCGTAATTCGAGTGTTGGTTCTGTAGTACCCGTAAACTACAGGTTAGGCTTCAGCTGTGCCCGTAAACAGTCTGGTTACGTTTCGATACAGTACGCGTAAACTTGTATCCAGCTTGAGGAACTAAGCTGCAACGCTTGCTGACTGCGCGAAAAGTCAGTGGTATCCTTAGTGGATTACCAGAGGTTTCTGGTCGTGGACGTAGGAGTAGTTTCTCCGAACCACGTTAAGTTGCTTTGTTCTTTCATGTTTATTTATGCATCCAGCTAACTATTCATAAGCAATTTTTTAAGCTGCATAATCTGATTAACTGAAAAGAGAAACTAAGTTTTGCAATATATTTGAAGCAACAGACGGACTTTCCAAAATCCCACCACATTCCGCACACAGCCAGCTGTGTCGATCAAGCTGTCTTCCAGCTGGATCAAACACAGCCAGCTCACTCAAAAGAGTTTTAATTGGAAAAGTTTTTAAACCTTGGTGTATTCACCCCCCCTTCTACACCAAGGTATCCGTCTTGGGACCATCAATTAGTATCAGAGCAGTGGTTCAAAAGATCACTTTTTCTGTGTCAAGTCAGCCTCTTTGATGATAGTGGTCACCTGAACAGATCATTCAAAGTTTCAAATTATTTATATTGCATACTGTCATGGAATCTTCCCTGTGCAGGAATCTTCCGACATTCTCTGTCGATGATTATCAGATCTGGAAGTTCCGACTCAAAAGCTTTCTGAGTGCGCATCACGACATGATGTGGGATGTTATCACTGACGGACCCATCATCATCATGAAATCAGAAACATAAGCAGAAACCTTACCTGGAGCTGAACCAGTACTCCGACAAGTTGTGAAGCCCAAAAGGGAGTACTCTCCAGAAGAAAGAAGACAAGCTGGTTTGGACAGCTACGCTCGCAACGTCATCTCCTCAACGGTGACGAATGCTTATCTCAGTAAGATCATCAACTGCGAGACAGCTAAGGGGATGTGGGACACTCTAGCCAAGCTGTGTGAAGGCTCAGAGGAAATTCAAGAGAACAAATTCTTAGTTGCATGCCAGAAATTCGACAATTTTAAGCAACTCCCCTATGAGTCCATTGATCAAATGGAGCTCAGATTCTCCAACCTCGTCATCGAGATCGAGACGATCCGAACTGGAAAATATACAGTTCGAGACAAGAACTTGAAAGTTCTTTCAGCTCTCTCCTCAGAATGGTGTACACACAAAGTGGTTCACCAAAGCGAGAACCCCGATCTTGGCGGCATGGAGGCCCGAAAAATTGTTCTCCATCTTGAAGGCCAACGAATTTGATCTGGGGATCACAAGCAGAGATTCATCCAGCCGAATGAATGAAGCAGAGCTGAGGATCAAGCCAAGAAAAGAAGCTCAATCAGCTCAGCTTGGAAGGACCAACAAAGAGCTCAGATTTATGAGCAAAGAAGATTTGAACGAAGAAGTTGCCATGCTTGTACGAAGCATTAATCAGCTGGAACAAAGCAAAGAAAAGTACAAGAATATCGTGCAGGTTCATCACGACAAGCAACTCTACCCAAAGAGCAACCCAGCTGAGTCATCCTCCCGGAGAGAGGATAAAAGGATCGAATCAAGCGAAATGGATGATGATCAAATCTCCTTCTCCGACTCAGATGAGAATGACTGCTCTGATTAAGATGTCTGAAACATCTTGTTGTTTTATCCAACAAAGAAAATAAAGAAACCCAGCTAGCTGACTGGGACCAGCTGTGAAATAAAGATAGCTGGATACAAAACTGAAGATCAGCCAGTCATACAACTGAGTACATTGGTCTCAAGAGATGATTAGAGAAGCAGCATATGAATCAGCTGATTTTGGGACAGCTGTCTACTTGCTATACAAACTGAGACCTCATCAAAGAAATGAACTGATGTATGATGCAGCTGAAAAAAAAAACCACCTACTATCAAATCAAGGGGGAACTCTACGTAGCTGGAAAGAGTGCAAATTCAAGTAGAATACCCAGCAGGATGCACTCATCAAGAAGATTCAGCTGGAGTCTTCAGCCGAAGAGAAACCTGATCCAGTGGTAAAATCAAGATAATTCTCTATTCCAGCTGACAACTTAGAAAGCATCCAAGAGATTTCTCAACATCTGAAGGAATCCATTGTTGGGAAAATTCACACAAAAGCACAAACTGCTGAAATCCAAGTCAAGATGTTGTGTGAATTATTTGGACTGCTCAATCCGGGTGAAGAAAAACCATCCAGCTAAGGGGGAACAAACTCAGCTGGACATTAGTCGAAGAGCTAAAGGGAACTCAGCTGACTAAAAATCAAGCAAAAGGAGAAGACCGATGTGATACCAGCTGGATACTGTGTCCAAGCTGACCGGTTTGCGTCTCATGCAATAATTGCTCTGAGGAATATGCTATATAAAGTCCAATTATTTTGAATTCTTATGTTAAGCGGACAGACATTCCTTAGTTAAATTGTTTGATAAGTTTCCTTTCCCATCGCATTAATTATAAAGTCTGCATAGTACTGTAGCACGGCAGGATCGAGGCAGAACATCAAACGTTTGAAATGCCTCACGCGCGGTTGTAATACACTCGCCGAAAAGCACGTCAGCAAAACGTGATGAGTGAATCTCTCCCAGCCGTTGATCAGAATATCAACTGATTTAATCTCAACCGTTGACCCTATATGGCAGTTGATATATATGGAAAAGATACGCGAATTCTTTCTTCCTTCATCTTTATCTCTGCAAATTTCAAAGATTCAAAATCTTCATCTATTCTCTGCAAGTTCTTCGCACAATCAAATTCACCAAGTTGCAGAAATGGCGCCCAAGAAATCAACCGCAGGGATGAACCAGTTTGAAGCTCTAATGACAAAGCTATCATTTGAGAGTATTCTGTCCACCTCCAACCTTCATATTTCAGAGTTAAAAGAGATGGTGGATCTAGTTGCAGACTCCGGTCTCCTGCTGTGGGCAACCTCCATGCCCAAGCTTTTGCTAAAGAGAGATGCCGCACTTTTCTACCTCAACATCATTGATGAAGACGGTTTCTACTCATCTTCATTTGACATGATCGTCAAAGGCAAAGACGGAAAGATTGATACAGCAACCGTCACCATCAAACTCAATAAGATGCTACGAAATGTGTTCAACCTACCCAGAGAAGGAGGATTCATCCCAGATGATTACAGTCGTGAAGAAGTGGATGAATTTCTCAGCAGAGAGATGCTTATCTCCCCAGAACCGTACAGAGCAAGCATGTCAAAGCTCCTGCTCAAGCCAAAGTACAGGCTGCTGCTGGATATTACACAAAAATGCATCTTAGGGATAGCTGGATCTCAAGGAGAGATCAGCATTCCAAAACTCAAGCTGATGATTGCCATGATCAAAGGCGCAAACGTCAACTGGTTTGATTTCTTACTCAACCGACTGGTCAAGGAGTCAGAGAAGATAAAGTTCAACTCCACCAGGACGACGTTTTCAGCTTCAGAGCCACTGTATCTCTGCTCCAAAATTTCTTTCTTGATAGAGCAAGCAGTGAAAGGGCACACAGTAAAGTGGGCTGATTCAGAACCGTTTCCAGAAACGAAGATTCTTTTCCAAAGAATAAGTCAAGTCAATGATCTTCTGAAAAAGCAACCTGCTGCGAGTAAAAGCAAGAAGCGAGTTTGGAAGGAACGAGGCGAAGTTCAGTGAGAAGAAACAAAGAAAGAGGAAGGCAGCTGACCCTAAACCAGCTGGAGGTCCAGCTGAGAAGAAAAAGAAAACAGCTGTCATTCCAAGTCAAGCAATGGTGATTCTCTCCCCACAGCCAGTGTCGGCCTTCGATCAATACGGATCAAACATCCTGGCCGAGATGGGATTGAATGATGGATTGTCATCCAGCTCAGAGGACGAGCTGGATAATCCAAGAAGCTCACCCCAGCCCTCACCTCCTCACAGCTCTCCGCCGAAACAGCCTTCCCCTCCACCCAGCTCTCCAACCAAAGAGCCATCTCCTGTAAGAGATCAGGCAGATACTCAACTGGCTGAAGCTCCTTCACAGCCAGCTGACACCCATGCTGAACCCTATTCCACGAATCCCAGCTCACCCCCAAAACAACCATCACCCAAAGCTCAAATTCCCACGCAGTTGGCTGATACTTCTTCACAGCCAATTGTGAACCCATTTGAACCTGTTCCTCAAATCTCCACAGATTCAGAGGAGAGTGATTCTTCTGCCTCTCCATCACTCAACTCTACTGGCTCAGCCTTTATGGAAGCCATGTACGAGGACTTGCGCATTGCAGGGATCAAGAGTGTTCTAACTCAGCATCCGATTCTGGCGCACCTGCCCATTGCCCTCTTCAAAGTTGGAGATCTCAAGTTCTATCTGGCTACCAAGATGGCAACTTGGTACCAGAATGAGCAGCTGATAGAGACTTTCTCTTATGAGAAATTGAAGATGGATGAAGCACGCCTCCAGCACATATTTGGCTTTGGAAGCCTGGAGGATGCATACTTACACCAGAATGATCTCATCAGAGGAATTATAGAAGTGTCTCGGCAATACCCCAAGCCGCACCCAGCTGAAGTCTGGGAATCTGCCAACAAGCTTCTTATAGCAGCGGGATGGGAGACACATTCTGGAGCTGACAATTCTAAAGAAGTCTCAGCTGAGATTACCAAGGAAGCTGTACCTGATGAAACAGCTGAGGTAATGATCTTTGAAGAACCAGCTGTTGCATCAACTGAACCAGAGAAAGCTGCCCCACAGAGTCCAATTGCCGATGACACTCGCTCGCTGGTCGAGATCGAGGCAGATAAACCCAGTCATGTTGAATCTGGAACCCAAACGGACTCAGCTGTCGAGCTCTCAACCGCCATGAAGGAAGCAATCTCTAAAGAGGTTGAAAAAATTCTTTTTCAGGACAGACTGAAGTCTCAAGTAGACGTCGTCATGCGATTCTCAGCTCTCGACTGTCAAGTTCGAGAACAACAGCGGACAATCGATGAAGTCCATAATTTTGCTCAAAATCTTCAAGAAAGCACCAGTCAAGATCTCAGGTAATCTCTCGTTTCTCAACAAATTTATCAGTCAATTCATCTAGAGAAGAGAGTCCCTGAGATCATCTCAAATCTTCAAGCTCCACTGGTCGACGACATCACAAATTTTTCAAGCCAGCTGGAAGCTCTCAAAAAGACCACTCTCTCCAACAGCGCTGACATCCGCCAATTATTCAACTTATATAAAGATCTGGATGCTCAGTTCAGAGCTGGAAGCAGCAGCAATGTCCAACTGAATCTCGTCACAGCTGACAACTCAGTCAAGATCGCTGATGTTGAAGGTATTCTCTCCAAGCTCAGCACAACAGTAGCCAACCTCTCTGTCTCCCTTATTGATAATGCCAAAAAAGGGGAAGATCAGAATGAAGCTGGAAAAACAAGTGAGAGGGAAGTTGCAGCTAAGGGGGAACCTGTGCAGCAAATTCAGAGGGAAATCGACGATTTTGCCAAAGAGCTGGATGAAGAAGAGACAAAGCCAACTGCACCAGTCAAAGAGACATGGAGAGAGAAAATGGTTGCTCTTGCCAAAGCATGTGGACACAAGCCTGAAGAATACAAAGACTATCATTGGTTGTGTAACTTCCACAACGAGCAAAGAAAAGAAATGCAAGAGCTGGATAAGATTATTAAGAAGAAAGCTGAATCGCTCAAGCCTGCTGAGAAAAAGCAGAAGAAGAAAAGGCAGAGCTACAGGCAAGCTAAGAAGAAACAAATCCAAGCAGCCTCAGCTGACAAGAAGAACCCAGATGATATCAATGAAAACTGGGAAAGATGCAAATCAGAATTCATCAAAGAATTCTACTACTTGAATCAGTTCAAAGGCATGGATCCAGAAACTGCTTTCCAGGACTATTTCCTCGAACTTCATGAGACAGATCCAATGATGGCAAGATCAATTGCCCTCTATGCCAAAAGTAACAACATCCAGCTGAAGGCTCCAAAAGTCAAACAGTTAAAGCCTCCATTTCTAGCTGGAACGAACCTTCCTGACAAGGCCCAAATCATCAAAGAAATTAATCACTGGGCTGGTGAAAGAGAAATTTCAAAATCGAAGAGTCAAGCTGAATGGAAGGAGCTGGAAGAGTTCATCTTCAATAGATATGGTCTCAAGACTGACCATCAGATTGATGAACAAAGGAAGCAGCAAAGCTGAAGACCCAGCCAACTGGGAATTTTCTTTTTGAACTTTTGTATTTAGATAATTGTAAAAATTCTTCCTATTAATGAAAAGTTCATTTTATCAAAATCAACCTGAAGACAATCTCTCTTTGTCCAGGCTCTGAATGTGTTTACCTGCTGTGAATGTTTAATTCGTTGACTCCCTGTTTCCTGTTAAGGGGGAAGCAATTTTTGTTTTTCCAACTTGGGGTTTTGGCATCATCAAAAAGGGAAAAATTGTTGGGAAAATTAATAGAGTTTTGAAGTGATACCAAAACCCAGCTGACCCCAACCGAGTAGATGTTTGCTCAAACCCAAGCGTTTTTCCAGCTCACCTGTTTGAGCTTATAGAGTTTCTAAGTTCAGGTAGAATCGCTGAAGACAGCAGAAGACCCAGCTGAGTACACAGCAGGGTAAGCCAAGTCGAGTGATAAGTAACGTTATCCACATTCAAGACGATAAAGTTCTTCCAGACACAGCTGTAGGAAAGACCCAGCTCGTGTGACAACTCAGCTCTACGTCAAGACCCAGCAGAGTTCAAGACTCAGCTCAGCGTCAATGATCCAGCAGAGTTCAAGACAGCTCAGAGTCACCAGCACAGCAGAGTAGAAGTCAACTTGAGATAAAGACATATCTGATCTGGACCATCAGGAACTCGACACCTCAGCACCTAGAAGTCAAACCTAGGATTGCTTTACGAGGAAATCAAGGAAGAAGACAAGTCAATCCTGTCAGAAGTTAGGTAGAGATTCAGAACGGCTCTTTCCAACGGCTAGTTCTAATCTCTCCCTATAAATAGAAGTCTTCTTCATCATCAAAGATAGAGGTGTGACGAGAGAATATATTCAAGAGAGATCAACATACTTCATTGAAGGAAGTCTAACCAAAGATCAAGAGATCTCTCAGAAAAGCTTCAAAGATCCAGCAGCCTTCATACTTATGAGTTATTATTTATTCTCAGGCTGCTGAAGCTCTCTCCCACTAGTATCTAGGCATATAATCCTTCCCATCTTAAGCCTAGTTTGAACGAGTTCATCATACTCAAAGTTCTTCATTGTAAGAACTCGTTCATAGTTGGAAAACCCCCAAACCCAAACCCAGAAAAGGTTAGGTAAAGGTACGCCTGCTCGAAGCGCGTAATTCGAGTGTTGGTTCTGTAGTACCCGTAAACTACAGGTTAGGCTTCAGCTGTGCCCGTAAACAGTCTGGTTACGTTTCGATACAGTACGCGTAAACTTGTATCCAGCTTGAGGAACTAAGCTGCAACGCTTGCTGACTGCGCGAAAAGTCAGTGGTATCCTTAGTGGATTACCAGAGGTTTCTGGTCGTGGACGTAGGAGTAGTTTCTCCGAACCACGTTAAGTTGCTTTGTTCTTTCATGTTTATTTATGCATCCAGCTAACTATTCATAAGCAATTTTTTAAGCTGCATAATCTGATTAACTGAAAAGAGAAACTAAGTTTTGCAATATATTTGAAGCAACAGACGGACTTTCCAAAATCCCACCACATTCCGCACACAGCCAGCTGTGTCGATCAAGCTGTCTTCCAGCTGGATCAAACACAGCCAGCTCACTCAAAAGAGTTTTAATTGGAAAAGTTTTTAAACCTTGGTGTATTCACCCCCCCTCTACACCAAGGTATCCGTCTTGGGACCATCAATATGCATTTTTATACATTCTTGATAGGTTATTTTATCGGCAAATGTAAAAGATTGTTTTTCCATAGCACAATATCTAGTCATAACATCTTCGGCATGTGGATGATCATATTTAAATAAAGGGTGAGAAGACGTACCCGTCGCCGAGAAACCGGTGCCACGAATTTGAATTTGTGTTGATGCAATCCCGTATTCTCCTGGATGACACGTCTCCATGTGTCGCCTTAGTGTGCCATAGCCTCCTCCATGCGTCCATTTGTAGACGTTATTGCAATAGTTGCAATAGTTGCAATAGGCGTTGTTACGTCCCTAAGAGTTTGTGCGGGACGTGCCGTGTCAGTGGCACGTCAGGTGACTCGGTGGTGCAGTGCCAAGCACGCCGGGAGTGAGTGAGTGTCGTGGTGCGAGACATGACACGAGGTTTTAATCCGGATGAGCTGGATATCGAGTCTTACTCGACAAAGTGAGGCATTGGAGGAGTTTGGCTCGAGGGGATATTGGTTGTCCCGTGGACGACTCGGTTCGGGTGTCGGGAGCGTGCGACCCGACACAGCGTGGTTCGTGAAGTCTTGAGCGTGCTGACCCTACACGGAGTGAGGTTAACACGGGGGAAAGACTTGGTGCGAGGGAAAGTGATCCGTTGCAACGTTGGCTCGGTGGTGGCACTATGGTGCGTGTCAGGAGCGAGCCATGGCACTGTCTGAAGCGAGTCAGGCCAGTGTCAGGAAAACTTTACCTTCCTCAGCCCTTCTATGTCCAGTGCTGTCAGTAGGGGTTTTGGCCTATCTGGTACTATAGAAGGGTTGGACATGAGCGGAGTCGGTCGGAGCCACCTTGTGCGTGGGTGGTCTAGTAGCCTATGGGAAGTTGTTACGTGGGCTATATGTTGAGTTGGCATCAAGCGAAAGATGGTGGTTCGAGTCGAGCATGAGATGGTGCGTGATCGACGTGTCCGGGAGTCGGAGGTGGTGCGAGCGGAGCGCATCACCCGACGATGCAAAATGCGAGAACGTGGGCTCGGTGCGGGAGAACTTGATGTTAGACGAGAAGTGCTCGGTGTTTAGCGAGAATTGCTCGGTGACATGCGAGGATGGCACGGGAGATGGGCGATGTGACTCGATAGTGCGTGTCGGACTGGGCGACACGGACGGGGACTTGGTGTATGGGCGCCGGTGCCGGGCGCCTGACACGAGTGCTAACACGAGCGAGGCGTGCTGTGCGAGAACGGCAGTTACGGGAGCCGGGTTTTGGGCACCCGACGAGCAGTGCGGGCGGGCGATGCGAGCTAGCCCTAGGTGACGGTTATCGGACGTGGGAGACGGTTACTTCAAGCAGGATTGTGGGCTTTGGGAGTTACTTGGACGGTTATTGCTGATAATTACCGCCCAAGTAGTGCAAGCTGACACGATGTGCGACAAGTGGCGCCCCAAAGATGATCAACGCCTAGAATTCGATAATCCTAGTGAAGGGGGATGTCCTTCACATATAAATAGCTGTGTACTTGGCCGTGAACCGTATGAATTGTGTGTACGAGCCTTGAGCATAGTCCCTTGTATTGTTGTGGTAATAATATAAGGTTGGGAGTGTGGTATTCCCGTATATGCTTGTGTTATTTATGTTCATGTCGTTGAATTCCGCTGCGTGTGAACTTTGATATTGCTCGTAACACAAATCCGTGAGCCTCATACACGAGTGGGAGAAACACGAGTGTCGGTGAGGGTGAGGGTTGGTCGGGTTGCGGGAATCCGGCGCCGCACAAGGGCGAAAAATTCTAGTACGAGAAAACCTTGTGACAGGCAATGTATTTTGGAGGATCTCCGGGCTTGTCGCTAGGTGCCGTGGCTCTAGGCTTTTTTTAAAATGCTTAGTAAAGATATCCGACACAAGAGGTCGACCCGTCGGTTTGTTTGGCGGCGCTTCGACTTCTTCTTTTTCTTCATTGGATTGTTCTTGAGATTGCCGAAGTATCTCCTCCTCTTGACGATGAACTTGCTCGGCAAACTCTCGATCCTCTTGTTGTTGAAGTTGTTCCGCATACGCCTTTGATATTTCTTCGGCGGCCATTGCTCGAGCTTGCCGAGCCGATCTTCCTCCTCTTTTGGATCGAGGAGGAGCATCATCTTGATTTTCGGCAACGCCTTTACCCTTATCAACACGAGAGGAGATCGACATTATGGAATATGGTTATGGATGGATTGGTGAAGTGTGTGGTGAGAGAAGTTGAGAACTTGAGCAAAAAATTAACACAAAAAATGAAGAATTTGAGCAACAAATAATAGATTGAATGCTTGAAATTAAATAGAGAGAGATGAGAATTGGTGTGATTATTTGAGAGATTATTGTGTGGTATTTATAGGGTAAAATGGGGGGGAAGGGAGGGGGGAGGCAGCAGCAGCAACGGCTATTTTTCTAGCCGTTTGCTGCCATTGATGCAGCCTGCTGCACACTGCCTTTTTCCCGTTGGAACCGGCGGTTCCGATTCTGCCGGTTAACCGGCGGTTCCAACGGTTAACCGCCGGTTTTGACCGTTCGAACCGGCTACGTCACATATATATATATATTTTTTATAATTCTGGTTAACCGCCGGTTTTAACCGGCGGTCACTGTTTGAACGAAGGCAGACCCGGAACCGGCCCTTGAGCTTACGGTTCCGGTTACGGTTCCGACCCGTTGACTGCTGTGCCGGTTAAAAAACCGTTAACCGGCGGGCCGGTTCCGGTTAGGCCCGCCGGGCCCTCCAGTTTGGGCAGGTCTACCCCTCACGCAAATTAAGAGCCTTTCATTTTCTTCTTCCGAGCGGGGTAGTTGTCCAAAATTAATAAATTATTGTAGAGGTAGAGAGATAGTGCCATTCATTTCTTATTCTAATGACAAATAACAATTCATTGTTATAAAAATATAAGAGCGAAAATTCTTTATACTCTTTTATCAATTCAAAAAATTAGTTATACACACTTCATTGTGATAAAATTAGTTATACTCAGAATGACCATTATACCCTTTCTGCTGAATTCCTTTATTTATTCTGCTTTTTCCAATCACATTTTCCAATTATGGAGACAAATCATGCAACACTATCAGGCCCATCATACTTCCGTATAAAAATTCTAAGCATACCAACTTCATACCTTTTTGACCGTAATGCTGCCGGGTATTTCCGCCGGAAGTTTTAGGGACCTCGTCCAACCACACGATCGCAACCGATGGTTTCCAGACGCAGACTCCTTCAGCAACACTCAGCACAGCCCTCGTTCGTTTCCTACTCGGGGCGTAGGGTATTTAGTCGGTATTTAGAGAATAATTAGACACTGGAAGGGATGAGCAAAAGCCCGAACTTTATTTAGGAATTATATAAAATTTATTACAACATAAGTATATCTCCTTTAGGGAGGAGACAGACTTGTTTAGCTACCTATGGTAGCGGAATTGAAATACATAAACTATACTATACTATAATAGGAACTATTACAAATTTATTTTTGAGAGAGCAGAGAAGATGGTGTAGAAGATTTCTGATGGATTTTCGATGATCTTCTGCTCTCCAGCCTCTTGGTTTATATAGAGGTTTCAATTTCTCAACCTCCTTCCTTCATTATTGCCTCGGATACCTTTGTTCCTCGGCCAGCCTGTTTCTGACTAAGCGTAGGACCCCTGCTGTCATTCATTATTGAATAAGGACGCCCAACTTTCGGTAACACCTCCTTATGAATCATACCGCATTATCTTTGGTTGATAATGCTTCTCCTGTGCCTTTACCCATTTGGATTCTTATGGGTAATTCCTGTTCATCCACCTACTGCTGTCGTTTTCTTTTTAGTGGATGCTCCAGCTCAGAGTCACATGACTCCACCAACCTGTGTCGGGAATCTACTTTTTTCCCGGGACCCTTGGCGTCCTTGTTTTTGGCAGCGCCTTCGGTTCAAGATGCTCGTTGGATCGAGCCTTCTCTTTTTCTTTTCTGGGCATGAACCCCTTCCCGAACTCTGATTCCTTCTGGTTCTGACAATCCGAACAAACACGCTCGGACCAGTTTCCAAAATGTGCCATGTTGCAGTATTTGCGATGAGTATCTTTACTCGTCGCAATCTTGTTTTCCCAGAGCAAGGTTCTCTTTCTTTCGAAAGCTTCCTCTGTGAATCTTGTAGATTTTCCTGTCATAGTGTTTAACAGGAATGATCCGTTCACTGAATTCTGAAAGAATTTGAACGGGAACTTAACTTTGTCCATCTCAGTGAGACAGACCCATAATCCCCATGCTCTTTTAGTAGAGATGAGGTCTTCTGGTAATGTAGAGACTAAAGTAGTCTCTTTCTCTGTAGGTGCCTTGATCTTCTCGAGGGCGCGTGCATCTGGTCTTCGAAGCCTAATATAGTGGAAGGCTTCATGGTTTCCTTTCCCTGCTGGTTCTGGGGCTGCACTGATAAAATACAGTTCCAAAATGTCCCCTCGGCTAAGCTGTGGATTGTTAGCCCAGGTATCATACACCGCTTCTTGAATTCACTTGGGTAGATTCTTGATTTCGCCTAATGATAGAGATGTGGTATAAACTGAAGCGAGTGCTCCGAATTCATACCATCTTTTGACTTCGTGTGGATCTGAATTTGGCATCATCCACACCCGAGGATATTTCCCCGAAACATCAACCCTTATTTTTTCTGGGTTGATTCCAGTCCTTGTATTGAGCTTCTCCCAGCTTGCTTGATATATCTGCCAAGAAGAAGAAGAAGAAACCTCAATCTTATCAGTATTAATCTTAGAAGTGCCAGTCATTGGCCTAAGACTAATCTCTCCCTCTTTTTCCCCAGAGGTGCTGGGTTGACATGATAGTTCAGAGTGTGACCCCTGAGTATCATCTTTTTCTTGGGGCAATGGTTCCGAAGATACCACCACCTTAGAACTTGGGCAAGAGGTATTTGAATCCTCTGCTATAGGTTTAGAGCCCTGTAGTCGAAACTCTTCTTTTACCAAAGGATCTTTGGCCACCCGAAGGATTGGTGTTTGGCATGCAGCCCAGAGTTGCCCCTGAGACCATATGCAAGCTCGTATTCTCTCGGTGACTTTCGTCTTGTCGAGAGTCTGCAATCTTCCTGCTTGTTCAGCATTCAGAATGCACTCGTCCCACTCTCCCGTTAACATCTCCAGATTCTCTCTGAGATATCTATGGGCCAGTAGAATGGAGTTCACATCAGTTTGCTCCATCTCTTATTAGAAAATCTACAAGAACATTTTCATGAGATTTCAAAACAACAATATCATAAATATAATATTGGCATTCAGCTTGCCATCTAATTAATCTAGCCTTTTCAGGCTTAGATTCAATCTTGTTTCTTAAGAAAGCCTTAACCTGTGTGTTATCGACTTTTAAAATAAATTTCTTTGCTAATAAAAATAAAGGCCATTTTTTAAAAGCCTTTCGGACTGCAAAGAATTCTTTTTCGTTGATGTGCCATCGCACGGCCTCATCATCTGAGAATAAGCCACTACAGTATCTGCAGGGTTCTTCTCCATTAGGAGTGATCTTGGTTAAGACTGCTGCCCACCAATAATCACTTGCGTCTGTGTACAGGACCAAGTCATCTTCGTCCTGAGGTATCGAGAGTTTTGGGAGATTTCTGCAAACCTCTCTTTAACTCCTTCATACCCTGTTGATGTTCTTCTGTCCAGATGAACGGAATATCCTTTTTCAGTAATGTAATGAAAACTTTTCTATGTTTCGCGAGATCTTTGATAAATGGTCCCGCGAAGTTAACAACTCCCAGGAAACTCTGAAGTTGTTTCTTTTCCTTTAGATCTTCAGGAAAATTCTGGACCTTCTGAACAATATGGTCCTGCAGAATAATTCCTGCTTCATCAATCTCGATACCCAGAAATTCCATTTTCCGAGTTGCCACGACTGCCTTCTTTTCAGACAGTACTAAACCTTCTTTATAACAAACATCTGCAAAGATCTCAAGATGTTTGATATGTTCTTCCATATTTTTTGATGCTATTAAAATATCATCAATATAGACGAACATAAAAGAAAAATAATCTTTAAACAGATTATCCATCTTTCTCTGAAATATTTGAGGCGCATTAGCTAACCCCATTGGCATTACTTTCCAAACATAATGCCCTTGTGGAGTAGAGAAGGCTGTAAACTTCTTACTCCCTTCTTCCATGCGAATCTGGTAGAAACCTGACTTGCAATCAAACTTAGAGAAAACCTTAGCATTTCTAATGCAGTTAATAAGGTGTTCCCTACTAGGGATAAAATATCCATCAAACTCCAGAATATCATTAATTTCTTTATAATTAATAACTAGTCTGGGTTTACCTCGTTTGATCTCCCCATGATTCCTTACCAGAAATCCGGGACTGCTGTAAGGCGAGTTCCCTGGTTCGATCAATTTTAAATCAAGGTGTTCCTTGATTATCTCCTTCATATCCTGTTGATCTTTGAGGTTCATCAGGATTGGTCTGTATCTAACAAACTCATACTCCTTTTCTGGCTTTACAAGGTAGCTTTGAGCTTGTTTCTGTCCCACCCTGCCAAAGGATTCTCATTATAATTCCTTTTGATCTTTCTTTTGACATCTTCTAGGGACACCTGCATTTCTTCTTTAATATCTTGATGAGATATCAAAGATGCTTTGAGGATCTGGATCTATTCATCATTGAGATCCTCATCCCTAATACAGCTTAGCACTGCTTCGCTGAATCTCCTTTGATCCTTCATTTTTGGGTGCCGAAGTTTTCCTTCATCACCACGCTTGCTGCGAAAACTCAATGGTATCTGGCGATTAAAAGCCCCTTTGAACCTTTGGACAATGATTTTGTGATCGCAAATGGTTGTAAACACCAATTGCCTCTTTTCATTATCCTGCATGTATCTTTTGAACATCTGTAGGAAATTGTTTCCCAACATAATATCTGCACTTGTATCATGGAAATAAATTGGTGGAGTTTTAACCTTATACCACGGTGTACCTCTGGCTCCGCCAATCAGAATTTCCATTTCTTTTACTCCTTTAGCCAAGAGCAAAATTTTCTTTGAGAAATCCCTTCCTGTAATTCGGGGTAGATCATCTTCTACCTCTGCTGGGAAGACTCCTCATTTTGCAGTACAAATTCCTGCACCTGAATCAATATAAGCAGCAAAATATTCTGCTTTATATTTTTCATATAACATCCCTATAGAGATGTATGTGGAGAATGGACTTGTCATTCGATTAATAGTTTTCTTCCATTAATCGTGATTTCCATTCCATCTTCTTTATTTGCCCAAGGTTTGTGATCCTCAAGAAAATCCAAACCCAATAGCAAAACTGCTTCTCTTCCGGCTCTACCCTTGATCTCCATCACTTGTCCCCCAATTTCCAGGGTACCTTTGTAATGATTGATCTCCGGCTGCTGCAGATAGTAAAGAACATTACAAGAAAAGTTGGTTTCCCACCTTGTAGTATCAAATTTTACTATCACCTCTCTCCATCCCTCGGGACATTTCAGATTCACTGGAACTTTGTTACTCTGAGATGTTTGAGGGTGTGCTTCTCGAATGAGACTCCGACTCCTCCCATATGGTAATGACATGATTCTGTCTCCTTGGAAAGATAATCTCCCTGAAGTTATCCTGAGACTTTGGTCGTGTCTCATGACTTCTCTATCTCGGATTTGAATATCCACATTCCTTAACCGAGCAATTTTCACTCTATCGGGACAAACCGCCGTTGTCACCTTATTGAATATATCTGGTATCTCAATGAACTTCTTTCCCAGAAATAACTCCGTGTGATGTGAGTTGGAAAGAGCATATGATACCTGATAAGTAATGGAGTAATGCCTATTTCCTTCCTCTAATAAATCCTTGCGTTTAAAGTCCTGATAAAGCGTCAGGGCTTTGCTGAAATGGGTATCATTAAGATTGTAAGAAATCTTTGGATAGATGATTCCCACCACTTGTCCTGCACAAAGATCTCCCGTAATTGTTCCCAATATAAAATCTTTCAGATTTCTAACTCTTTTATCGCATATAGCGATATCGATCGGCGTGTGAACTCTGGTAAAGAGAGCCGATTTTAACATCAACTGGATTGCTCCAATATGGATCCAGTTCATCTTTTCAGCGACTTTAGGCTTCATCTTTGATAGATCTTCCCTGATGTCACTAGCTGGAATCAGCTGCATCTCCACTTGATTCCCTGTAAGCTCTATAGGAAGCGACATTTCTCGTCTAGAAATTCCATAGACGATTTGTTGTTTCCTGCTCCTTAGATTGAAGTTCCTTAGAACTTGATCTATGTTGTTTGCTGAAAAGCCTTGATACTTTTGTATATTCAGACTCTTCTTCATGATTTTGTCAATCAGACTTTGAGAGAGAGTTGTGTGACTGGAGAATCCCGTCCTGTCCTCTTTCTCCTGATGAACAATCTCTGGATCAGTCTGACTCCGATCTAGTTCCATCAGACCATTCTGAATCTTCTTCGCTGAAGACTTCTTCTTGTTCATATATACTCTCATCTGAGGGTATATCTTCGAACTGATATACTTGTATCAGTTCTTGGTAGTAGATGGCATCTTCGATATCCGGAATGGATTCGAATTTGTTGATACCTCTTCTCTCGTTGTCAAGGCAATTTTTGGAAATATGCCCCTTCGCACCGCACGTCCAGCAGTTGCAATCCTTGAAACTTTCATTAACTCTAGTGTGAGTTCTCCTGAAAGTTTTCTTGGCGGGTGTCCTTCCTTGGGAT
This sequence comes from Agastache rugosa, assembly GCA_031470985.1. Lineage (NCBI taxonomy): Eukaryota > Viridiplantae > Streptophyta > Magnoliopsida > Lamiales > Lamiaceae > Agastache > Agastache rugosa. The sequence continues at coordinate 30,238,360 of CM062601.1, read as the reverse complement.
TTATTATCTCCTCTGAAAGGATACCTATTCCTTGATGGTCCACTTCTTTGGCCTGATTTGTAAGATCTGGCCTTCTGTCTTGACCATCTGGTTCTTGGTTTCCAAGAATTTCTTTTTGGATCTCCACCTTTATAATAGGGCTGAAACCTATTTTTTTTGCTTTTCTTCAGCCTCGGTGGTTCTCCTCCAATGATCGTTGGCAGATCATTGTCATCACAGTTTAGAGGAGCAAATTTGTTAATTCTCCTCAGTTTCTTCATGTTCCTCAGAACTGTTGCTTGTTGACACCACTCTGAGAGCTTTCGATGTACATATGACATCCTTCTTGCCGCCATGTATGCATCATTTGGGGTATGTTGATCATACCTTGCTCCAGTCTGAAAATCCTGGGCTACATTAATGGCTCCTGGTGCATTTTGAAAATCTTGTTAATTTCCAATAATGGCTCCTGGTGGAAGTTGATTCACCGGCTGTGGATTTTGGGCCACATTCTGGTACATTTTTAAATCCACCATCGTCATGTTAGCAAAAAATTCTGCTAACTCCTGGAGGTCGTCAAGCTTGATTCTGTCAAGATTGTTCATCTTTTTCTTTCCCGAATCATTCTTTTCAAGGCCTCCATGTTTGGATCCTTTTTGGTTTCTCCCACTGAAAATGGATAAGTGGGTTCATTACCAAAAGGATTTCTCCCTTGACTGGAACGAGGTTGTTGCTCCAGTTTTTCGATCCGTGATTGGATCTCCTTCAGGATGTTGTAAATTTCATCCTGTTTCATAGCAATCTTATAAAGATCGTGTGGTACCCCATACAGGCTATCGCCATAATGTTGTACTGTCTTCTGTATTTCTCTAAGATCTTCCGATATCTTGGATGAATCTGGAGTAATCTCTTTATATAAAAGAGTAGATGATACTCCTTTATCTTTCTTTGAATCCATCAGAGCGGTGTAACATTCCAATTTACTCCCAAATGGCTCCAATGGTCTCTTCTCATGGCATGTTCTATCTCCCATTCAAGGAGGATACAACTATGGAGAAGATCTTCTTTTCTTTTGATTCCTTGGAGGCAGGAATCAATTAATTCTTTCTCCTGGTTTTGTTGGATTAGGATATCCAACTGCCTTCTCCAGTGTGTTAGCACACTCTGGTATCTTGTCCTTCTTTTCTCCAAGATTTGGAGACGTTCTTGGAAATGTCCACACCTTGGACATCCTTCTAGATCCTTCAGATATGATTGTTCTGATGGTTCCTCCTCATGGTGTTTATCACCTCGAACTGGAGAGCACTTAGATTTTCATCGCCTCTCCTTCTTTCCTCACTCTCTTGAATAAAAGGCTCAATGTATTCAAGCCTTCTTTCTCGTACGACTATAGAGTCGAATAATTCTCTCCAGATTGTCCGTAACATCTGGTTTCTTTCTCTTTTTATCTCCAAATCTTGGAGATAATTCCTATAACACTCGCATCTTGGACAATTGTCCGGATCCATATTTTTCTTGATGTCTCCTCCGTTAGGATAATACTTAAAGCAATAAATAAAATATAATTCCCAGATAAACCTAAGGCTCTGATACCATTTTAGAAAGCGTGGATCGAATATAGCAGAATACGCTCAATGAATGAAAACATAAAGAAATACATAACTATTTTCTGTCCATAGCAATTCTGGACTGTCAATAGTTTAAACAGAGGGGTATAATAGTCATCTTGAGTATAATAAATTTGTTTTGGTGTTGGTGTGTATTTTGAATCTTTCAAAAAGCAAAATGAGTATTCTAATAGATTACACAAAATATAACTCGGGATTTCATACAAATAAAATTTTACAAACTTCAATTAGAGCCCGTTTACACTCCTCAGTCGACATTCTCTCACACACACAACACACAGTGACCAACATGGCCGACGACTCGCCAGAAGCCACAGCCACCACCCCTCTCCTCAACCGGCACATCGACGGGATGAGCCGCCGCGTCACAACCTCCCTCCGCCTCAAGACCTCCCTCCTCTCCGAACTGAGCGGTGCTGTCGGCACCTACATCCCTATTAGACTATATGCAGTTGAGAATTAGTTAGAATCGAGTCAGTTACTAGTTGCTGATGTGGCAAAGCAGTTAAGACGTTAGGTGATTAAGTTAAGCAGCTATCTTGTAATCTCTATAAATAGAGAATTGATAATGAATTGAAAGTGATCTTTTCCCTCATCAGAATATGGCTTAGCTCACATTTAACATGGTATCGAGCTTGCAATTTTTTCGATCCATGCAATTTTTCGCTTCCATTTCTATGTGAATCTTCAAATCTTCATCGAAATCTTCAAATCTTCATCGAGATCTTCAATATTCTTCATCCTTCATCTTTTCTGCTATGGATCCTACTTTCCCTAACGTCTCTTCTCTTCCATCAATGCATCCAATTAGCCTCAAATTAAATCGTACCAACTACAATTTCTGGAAGTTTCAGGTCATCGCTACTGCGCGAGCCTATGGTTTTGAAGATATTCTTCTTCAACATGAATCTCCTTCTCAATTTCTCGATTCTACATCTGCTGATCCTATTCTAAATCCAGTCTATCTAAATTGGTTGCGCCGTGATCAATTCATGTTCAGTTGGATTTTATCTTCCATCTCGCCTCAAATGATGGGGTATATTGGTCGCTGCACCACAGCGGCTCAGATCTGGCACGCTTTTGAGAGTTTGTTTCATTCACAGTCCAAAGCTCGTGCGATTCAATTGCGAAATCAACTCCAGATGTTGAAGAAAGGTGATTCCACCATTGATGAGTATATACTCAAATTTCGAGAGATCTCTGATCAGCTGTTCAACATTGGAAAACCGATCTCTGAATCGGATCTGATCTCCTACATCTTTCAAGGATTAGGTGCTGAATTTGAAAGCATCACTGTATTGCTCTCCTCCAAATCTGATGAAATGTCTCTTCATGAAGTACAATTCGCTCTTCAAACTCATGAGCTTCGTCTACAAAATTAGGCCTCCGCTACTGCAAATCTTGTGTTTCAACCACAAGCAAATGTGGCTTATCAACAGTCCTATGGAGGATACACTAATTACGGCAATAATCGTGGTCGTGGTAGGTACGGCAGAGGATCTGGTAATCGTGGCAGAGGAGGTAGATTTTCTGCAGGAAATAAACCGATTTGCCAACTTTGTGGCAAATCCAACCATGTTGCCTTCAAATGCTATAAGAGATTTAATGTGAGCTTTACGGGACCAGAGCCGCTTCCACCTCCACACGCTCAGCCGCTTCCATCTCCACGCTCTCAACCTCAAGCTAACTTTACTCATGTTGATATTACTAATCCTAATAGTTCCTTGCATTTTAGCTCCTCTTCACAGGTTTCTGCTTCTGCAACTCAGTTTCCACATACTGCCTACACTATCACCTCTGCTTCCACTCCACCACCACCTACGTTTGACTGGTATTTGGACTCTGGAGCTTCTGCTCATGTTACTGCTGATCTAGGAAATCTCCAGATTCAAGCACCTTACCATGGCACTGAATCTCTCACAGTAGGTAATGGTTCTCAACTTCCAATCACTCATAGCACTACTGCTCTGCCTTGTTCCAAATCTTCTAAGTCTCTTGTTCTTAGTAATGTTCTTTTTGTCCCTCACATTACCAAGAGTCTGTTGAGCATTTCTAAATTCACGTTAGATAATGCTGTGTACTTAGAATTTCACTCTGATTCTTGTTTTGTAAAGGACAAAACTACTCATCACATTCTGCTGGAAGGCAAACTTAGAGATGGTCTCTACCATTTGGATCTCAACAAGTTTCCTTCATCTCATATTCCTGCTACTTCAAAAACAGGTGTTTTTCTCCCCAATGAAGGACATCCTGCACATTGTCTTGTAGCCTCTCCTAACACTGATGTAAAGATTTGGCATCAAAGACTAGGCCATCCTTGTAACAGTGTCTTGAATTCAGCCTTCAAAGCTATGAATATGTCTGTACCTTTGTCATCTTTAGAGTTTTGTGATGCTTGTGCTCTAGGCAAAATTCACTCTATAAGTTTACCATCTGTTACCGTTAAAACTTCTGCTCCTTTTCAATTAATACACACAGATGTTTGGGGTCCTAGTCCAACTCATTCTTGTGATGGCTATAAATACTATGTGCATTTTGTTGATGATTACACGCGTTTTACTTGGATTTTTCCTTTAACTGTCAAATCTGAAGTGCTTTCTGTGTTTAAAAACTTCCACATTTTCATTGAGAGACAATTTAATACCAAGCTAAAGGTTGTTCAATCTGATTGGGGGGTGAGTATAGAACTCTCAAACCATATCTTGAAACTCTAGGTATTCAATTTAGGCATCCTTGTCCTCATACTCACCAGCAAAATGGAAAATCTGAGAGGAAACATAGGCACATCACTGAACTTGGTCTTTCTCTATTAGCCACAGCTTCCTTACCTCAAAAATTCTGGTGGGATGCTTTCACCACTGCAGTTTATCTCATAAATAGACTTCCTACTCCTTCACTAAATAACTTTTCTCCATATCAGTCCCTATTTCACACCATTCCTGAGTATCACCTGCTCAAAACTTTTGGTTGCAGCTGTTTTCCTTACCTTAGACCATATAATAATTCCAAGCTTCAATTTCGATCCTCCAAATGCTTGTTTCTAGGCTATAGTCCTCTTCACAAGGGTTATCGATGCTTACATCCTTCCGGAAGGATGTACATATCTAGAACGGTCCTCTTTAATGAATACGAATTCCCATATTCTGCTCTTCTTTCCACTCCACATCTATTCCTATCACTGAGCCAATACCTTCTGCCTCTATCCCACCTCTTCCATTTCCTCATCATTTCCAGCCTAGTTCATCCTCTTCATCATCTCATATTCAATCTTCACATCAATCTCATGCTACTGCCAGTCCAAATACTTCACCTTCTTCTCCATCTCCAAATCACTCAACCTCTAGTTCTCACACTTCGAGCTCTCACTTCCAAACCTCAGCTCCACCTTCTTCCCATTCCTCTCAATCTAATCTACATCCCATGATGACCAGATCCAAAAATGGCATTCTTAAGCCCAAAGTATACATAGCTACTTCTCATCACCCTCCTTCAGTGCTTTTTGCTTCTACCTCCAGCTCTGGTTCTAGTAATTCTCACATCACCACCTCTTTAGCAAAGCTTACAGAGCCTCTCTCTGATCTTGATGCTATTGCTCATCCTCTGTGGAACAAAGCCATGGCTGCTGAAATTGATGCCATCAAGGTTAAAGACACCTGGGATATTATTCCCCCATCTCCAAATATGAATCCCATTGATTGTAAATGGGTGTATAGAGTGAAGTTACTTCCTGATGATACTCTTGACAAGCTTAAGGCCAGACTTGTGGCCAAGGGCTTTCAACAACTAGCTGGATTGGATTTCCTGGAAATCTTTAGTCTTGTGGTTAAGCCTGTATCTGTGAGATTATTATTCTCTTTGGCAGCAACATTTAGGTGGGACATTCAACATATCGACATTAACAATGCCTTCCTCAATGGTCATCTTGATTGGCCGGTTTATATGAAACAACCACCAGGTTTTGCAGATCCGAATCATCCAGATTGGGTGTGCAGGTTGAAGAAATCTTTGTATGGGTTAAAACAGGCCCCAAGAGCCTGGTATGAAAGGCTCAAAAATCATCTTCTCAGGTATGGTTTTACATACTCTACTTCTGATCACTCATTTTTCTATCTCAGAAAAGCTGGGAAATTATTACTGGTCCTTGTTTATGTTGATGACATTCTTGTCACCAGAGAGGATTCTACTCTTGTTAGTCAGTTTATTCAGACTTTGTCAAATGAGTTTGCACTAAAAACTCTTGGGAGTGTGAGTTTTTTTCTGGGCATTGAAGTATCCAAGAAAAATCATAGTTTCTATCTTTCTCAAACCAAATACATCAGAGATCTTCTTGTGAAGACCAATCTCCTTGATAGTAAACCTCAATCTTCTCCTTATGATGCTGGAACTAAGCTCCACAGAGCTGATAGTCCTTCTTTTTCTGACCCCACTCTCTATCGGAGTATCATTGGCGCTCTCCAGTACTTAACCATCACACGGCCAGATATCTCCTACATGGTAAATAAACTTAGCCAGTTCTTACAAGATCCTACAGAATTCAAATGGAAAGCCTGCAAGAGATTACTCCGATATCTTAAGGGAACTATACATCAATCCATCAATCTCTCAAGTTCTCTTATTCTCCTTATCTCTCTCTTACAGCCTTTTCTGATGCTGATTGGGCCGGCTCCATAGATGACAGAAAATCTACTGGTGGTTATCTGGTTTTCTTAGGCTCAAATCTTTTATCTTGGAGTTCTAAGAAGCAGGGTGTTGTATCTAGAAGCTCTACTGAGGCAGAATACAGTTCTCTAGCGGATGCTTCAATGGAACTCGTTTGGATCAAGTCTCTGTTACAGGAAATTGGCTATACCCTTCCCTAAATGCCCGTGATATGGTGTGATAATAGAGGTGCTGCAGCCATGGCCTCTAATCCAGTCATGCACGCTCGCACTAAGCATATAGAAATTGATATGCATTTTGTTCGTGACAAGGTACTCAAGAAGGAACTGGATGTTCGATACATTTCTTCTGAAGATCAAGTTGCTGATATGCTTACCAAGCCTGTGTCTTCTTCAAGATTTCAATCATTGTGTTGTAAATTGCCCTTTGAAAAAGGGTAGTCATATTTCTGCGAGGGTTGTATTAGACTATATGCAGTTGAGAATTAGTTAGAATCGAGTCAGTTACTAGTTGCTGATGTGGCAAAGCAGTTAAGACGTTAGTGATTAAGTTAAGCAGCTATCTTGTAATGTCTATAAATAGAGAATTGATAATGAATTGAAAGTGATCTTTTCCCTCATCAGAATATGGCTTAGCTCACATTTAACAATCCCCATCGTTCTCGCGCTGACGCTCGTCGTGAACCTTGATCTCTCCACCACCCTCATCTTCACCGCCTACTACAACATCGCCACCGGCGCGCTCTTTGGCACCCCCATGCCCGTCCAGCCAATGAAATCCATTGCCGCCGTCGCCGTCACGGAGTCGGCCCATTTGACGGTGAGCCAGATCGCCGCCGCCGGCATCTGCACCGCCTCCGTCCTTCTCTTCCTCGGCGTCACCGGCCTCATGTCCGTTCTCTACCGGTACCTCCCCTTGCCCGTCGTTCGTGGGGTCCAGCTATCTCAGGTAATTAACTCTTTTGCCCAATTTTTCGTTTTAATCGGCAAATTTTAGTTTGACTTTGGGAATTATAGTTTGGCATATATTGAGGGTTCGGTCATAGGAAATATGGGATAACGATATGATTAGTCAATGTTTAATATTGCGTTTATTCTGATGTACTCCTTCTTTCAGAAGTGTGGTCCAAATTTAATTATATGTGAGGCATAAAATATTAATTGGATTACACTTTTAAGGGACGGAGGGAGTATTAAATTTTCTGCACATATATTAATTTTGGTAATTTTGGTAAGAGGGTAAAATTATGGTAGTAATTTATTCTTATATTTAGTTGCAGTGTTATTTATACCACCTCATAAATGGTACTCTTCCGTCCCTCATTAGTGTGGTTTAAGGAATGCGGCACGAGTTTTAATAAAAGGTAAGTAAATGTTTAGTATGGCTATTTTAGTGGAGAAAGTGTCCCACGATTGTTAGAGTTAGTGAGGAAGTATAATGGTAAAAATTATGCACTAAAATAGATGAACCACACTTATAGGTGAAATTCAAAATAGCAAACTAACCACACTTTTAAGGGACGGAGGGAGTATTAAATTTTCTGCAAATATATTAATTTTGGTATGAGCTTATATAAAATTATGGTAGTAATTTATTCTTATATTTAGTTGCAGTGTTATTTATATCACCTCATAACTAGTACTCCCTCCGTCCCTCATTGGTGTGGTTTAAGGAGTGCGGCACGAGTTTTAATAAAAGGTAAGTACTCCCTCCGTTTTTTTTTAAATGTCCTATTTAGCTTAATTTTTTGTTTTCAAATAAGTGTCCTATTTCAAAATTTGAGAGTAAATTAATGACATTTTTCCAATTTTATCCTTATTTAATGTTTCTAGTAATTTGTTAATTAGTTGTATGTATACATTAATGATGGTAATTAATAAGGTTACATAGGTAAATTTCTTTATTTTCTTGGTATGTGTAATTTGACGGTGGGGGACACTTATAAAAGAACGGAGGGAGTAAATGTTTAGTAGGGATATTTTAGTGGAGAAAGTGTCCCACAATTGTTAGAGTTAGTGAGGAATAAGGATAAATATTTAGAGCTTTTAAAAGTATAATGGTAAAAATTATGCACTAAAATAGATGAACCATATTTATAGGTGAAATCCAAAATAGCAAACTAACCACGCTTTTATGGACGTTTATGGACGGACGGAATATAACATAATAACAACACAAAAACTGGGTAGGACCGGATCCTAACCCGATCCGAATGCTGACCTGCTCGCATCTCATGTTTGTACATATATAAAAACTGGGATAATATATATAGTACATTAAATAGCCTGATGGACGCAGCTCACCTTTCAGCCTACGCGGTCATAGGAATAATAGGATAGATTCTACAAAAGAGCAATTGCCATGATGTTTTCATTGGTTGATTTTTTTGACTTTTTATTTTTAATTTTACCTTTTGAAATTCTTTTATTTTGGTTATTACACCTTTTTTCATTTTTCTTCCTTACTTTATTTTTAGATTTTCTTCCCTTATATTTTTTTATTTCTTTTTTTATCTTTATAATTTTCATTTCATTTTTTATTTTCAATTATTTTTCTTCAATTAATTAAAAATAAAAAAAAACTATTGGAGACCTACATTTATTTAAAATTATTAATTAATTGAAAATTTAAAAACAAGAAAATTAATAAGGCCAATAGGTGGGAGGAAAAAAAGATAATAAAAATAACACTTCTTATGAATAAAAATGATTCTCATTATGAATAAAAGTATCAATTAGGATTAAGTTAATTAATTAAAAATTTAAAAAACTATTGGAGACTTATATTTATTTAAAATTATTAATTAATTTAAAATTTTAAAAAACAAGAAAATTAATGAGGCCAAGAGATGAGAGGAAAAACAGTAACACTTTATATAAATAAAAGTGACACTCCTTATGCATAAAAGTGACATTACTTATTGATATAAGTGACTCTTCTACTTAACAAAAGTGGCTCTTCTTAGGAATAAAAGTGACACTCTTTATTGATAAAAGTAACATATCTAATTAATAAAAGTGACACAACATTATTAATATACAGTTTACACTTCTAATGAAAAAAAAAAGTGACACTTTTTATTTATAAAAATGACAATCTTTATAAATAAAAGTGACACTTCTTAAGAATAAAAATTATTGTGTAAGAATGACATTCCTTATGAATAAAAGTGACATTCTTTATTGATAAAAGTGACACTTCTTGTGAATAAACACTAGCAATTGAAATTCATTAAAAAAATAAAAATAAAATAAGACAAGGAGAAAAGAAAAAATAAATGAACACAATATAGCTTGCATATTAATTTACTTACCATTTGAAATTCATTAAAAAGTAAAATTTCTTATGAAAAATAGTGACAATTGTACAAAGTGACATTTGTTCTTAATAAAAGTGACAATTTATATGAGAACAAGTGACATTTGTTTTGAATAAAATTAATATAATTTTTATGAATAATAGTGACATTTGTTCCAAATAAAAGTTACAATTTTTTTGAATAAAAGTGATAACTTTTAGCATTATATTTTCTTTTTTTGAATAACTTTTTTCTTTTCTATTTTATTTAATTATCAATATATTTCAATTTAAAAAGATTAAGGATAATTAAGATTTATTATATATTAATTCAAATAATTTATTTAAATAAAAAACAAAATTTTTTGAATATGAAACTAAAAGGAAAGAAAAATAAATATTAATTCGAATAATTTGTTTAAATAATAAACAAAATTCTGCCAAGGAAAAAAAAATAGTCAAATGTAGCATAGTAGAATTGAACCCACGTCAAATGGAAAGACTAGAGTGTAGCGTGCTTGCCGCTGGGCTAAATTGGTCACACGTATAATGATATCGACTTTATTTTTATTATCTTTTATTTGAATCTGAGTCCAATAGGATCTGATGACACATCAGACGCACCGTATGAGAGTGTGGCTCTAACAACAATAGGTATAAACTCGTACGGACCCGAATTTTATACAGGGCGCATACTTTGTACCAAACAAGATATTAGGGTATATATTATACTTCTTTCGTCCCGCAAAAGTGTGGTCCAATTAATATTTTATACCTCACATATAATCAAATTTGGACCACACTTTTGGGGACGGATGAAGTATATATTATACACCCTAATCACCCCTAAGGGAGCGTTTACTTTGCGTGATACAATGTTATCAAATATCCGTCATATCGGCGATATAGCGGATGGCGGTGGCGGTTTTTGAGTAGACTGCTATAATTATTTCATAACGTTTCAGTTTTTTATGGCGGCTTGTGGCGGCCGCCATGCTCATGGCGCTATGGCGGTTATGGCGGCCGATATGTGATTATGGCATTTTTAGACTTTTTTTTTTAAAGTAATAATTTATTGGGTCGACCCGGTTAACTAAGTTGACCCAACCTGACCCACTAATAATTAGGGTTTACAGCACAATTTTTTCCCATTTTTTTCACTATCGCTTATAGCTAGCTAGCGGCTGCTCTCTCCATCTTCTACCCATTCCTTCTTCCGCCTCCCAACCCACAAACCCACGAGTCCGGCGACTGCGGTGCGAACTCCGGCAAGCTCCGGCGACGGCCCAACTGCATCTTCAAGATCTAAAGGTAAAGATAAAGTTGTTGAAGATGATGATGAAGAAATTGAAGTGAAAAATTATGCACGAGGTCTATTTGATGAGCCATATTCTGAAGGAGAAGAGGAAGAGCGATTTGCTACGTTGAATGATGAAGAAGAAGATGATTATGTTGGGGTTGATGAGGAGGAATAGACATCTAATTATCTATTTTTGTGTTATGGTTTATGACTTATGGTTTTATATTTGTGTTATGACTAAGATATTATGTGTTTTCTATTATTTTATGAATTTCTGCATTTTTAATTTCTTAATTCCTATATATATAATTTTTTTTTTTAATTTTTCTTTCGTCCGATATATCCGCCATATCATCCGCCATATCTTTTATGGAGGTTTTTCGGGAAACCGCCATGACCCGCCATCCGCCATCGAAAACATTGGCGTGATATGATGAATTAATAAAACATAGGATTAACTATATAAAGGATTAGATGATTAAACAAGCTCAAAAGTAATCAATCCATCAAAGTAAATAGTGAATTGATCTATACTATTTTAATTTATCTATCTTATCACCCGAAGTAAACGGCTTCTAAGTGTATAATATTTTGTAACATTAATTATGTTTAGTGTTACAAGTTAAAAAAAAAAAAAAAAAACTACGACTAACAGTTGTAATTGTAGTAATTGATTTGAATCTCGAAATTTATATTTTTGAGTAAATCTATTGACGGCAGGTTTTAATTAGATGATATTATTGGAATTTATCTATAAATTCAAGAATTTATTGGAACTGATTGTGTCAGAATTTATCATAACTACTTTTCCTGGAGCATGAATCAACCTTATCAGTTATCATATGCCCTCAAGCTGTTCGAGAAAATGTTTTAGTGAGTTTTGTTCCGAAGGAAAACTTGTTTAAAACTGAAAGACAACATCTACCTTGTTCACAGGGGCTTCAATTCGCATTTTCAGCCATCAATTACATTCGTTACAATCAAAATTTCAGCAAAACAACCTCAACCTCAACCTCGGATCCACGTTCCTGGCTCGGCCTCGACGGCCTAGTTCTTGCGCTGGTTTGCCTCCTCTTCTTGACTCTCACAACAGGGGACGGCGGTGCCAACATGAGTGATGTAGACGAAGTTCCAATCAGTCGAAGAAGAGTTCAAAAAAGGCTCAGCATTCTGTCGGCAATCCCATCAGCATTGATCGTTTTCTTGCTTGGAATAGTATTCTGTTTCATCCGCGACCCTTCAATATTTCAAGATTTGAAGCTTGGTCCGTCTAAGTTCCAAGTGTTGAAGCTCACGTGGGATGATTTCAAAGTCGGGTTCATCCGAGGCGCAGTGCCTCAGATCCCCCTCCCAGTGCTCAACTCTGTCATTGCAGTTTGTAAGCTCTCTGGCGATCTGTTTCCTGGTACAAAGCTGTCGGCTACCAAGGTTTCGGTCAGTGTAGGTCTGATGAACTTGGTAGGCTGCTGGTTTGGGGCAATGCCCGTCTGCCATGGGTCGGGGGGGCTGGCCGGGCAGTATAGGTTTGGGGCCCGGAGTGGCCTATCCGTCGTGTTTCTTGGAGTGGGTAAGCTTGTGATCGCGCTGCTTCTTGGGAACTCCTTCGTGCGGATTCTGACCACGTTCCCTGTTGGGATTCTTGGGGTGCTGCTACTGTTTGCTGGGATCGAGCTAGCTATGGTGTCAAAGGACATGAACTCGAAGGAAGAGTCGTTTGTGATGTTGGTGACTGCTGCTGTGTCGATGACAGGGTCGAGTGCTGCATTGGGGTTTGTATGCGGGATTGTGTTGTATTTGTTGTTGAAGTTGCGGGAGTTGAATTGGGAATGGAAGGCGGATTCGAGTGACGGAGATGAATCGTTGGTTTCTCCCTAGGGTCTTTTTTTGGAATAGAGGATTTCTTCTGCACGACTTTGGGGAGAGACCCTCCCTTCCCCAAACATTCATATTCCATTGTGCTTCATTGTATGACACGCACAATCTCTCTTTGTTTTTTTTTTTTGTGGGATTTGTAGGTACGTTGATAAGTAAGTACAATCTCGCTACTGTTAGTCGGACCAATTTTTTAACTTGATTTATGTATGGGTAATTCTAAATGTATATCATCTTTCTTGAATTAGCAAGCACACCTTTTGTGATATGAAATCTACACAAAAGATTTGTTGTGCTTGGAAAAACTCTTTTGATAGAATTCATCAAAACCAAATATCTATCGGTTACAATTACATCAGGCAATACATTTGATGCCATTAAAACCTTTTAACTTTTCCATTGCTCAAATATAGTTCTCTTCACGCTCTGCCTCCATGTAGACAAATGCCATAGAAAAAGTGAGATTTGTACATGTTACACCAACTATCTCTAGTAATGGAAGACCGTATCTATTAGTTTTGTAAGTACAATCCATAATCAAGACTGATGGGAAGGCATGCAAAGTATCCACAGATGAAGGATGTGCCCAAAACAAGTCTTTAATACAATCAGTCAAATCATTGCTCATGTGCCATTCCACGTACCCACACTCATTTAACTTTCTCATAAGTTGTTGCATTTGTGATCTGCCAGTTTTTTCCAATAATTTTGTGTTTATGACGAGCATTATATATCGTCTTCATTGTAGACACATTTTCCACATTCTTCTTCTTTATGGTCATAAGTATGTTTCTTGGCCTAATCATATTTGTCGTCATGTCAAACAACAAAATCTCTTCTTCCTTATTTAATCTTCCCAGAAATGAGTGACCCTCAAGATGTTTTGCAGGTGCATGGTTATGGGACTCACATATAACTTTTACAAGCCAATCATCACCATTGTTTAATTTCACTCCCTGCAACAATCAATCTTTTTTGTACCGGTCCCACTACGAGACACTATTGTGTCAATATTTGTAATGTTCTTAGGAGTCTTATACGTTTCACTGTGCTCATAACCAAGTCGTAATCTAGTTTTTCTTCCACCATTTTGAGATCGAGATGATAAAATTATGATAACTTATCCTAATCTTTTTCCAGTTTCTCTCGCCCATGCAACTAACTCTTCTTTACTTCTAAAGACCTGTAACATAAGTTTAATTAATTGTGTTATATTTGTACTTTTACATCTAATTAATTTAATTTTTTTTCTAAATTTTTAACTTATAGTATTAGAAGAAAAAGCATTAGCAGAATCCAACGACTTTTCTTGATATTCAGAACCAACAATCTGTCGTCCGTAATAATATATAACATGGTAGTGAAAGAATTCAAAAAAAAAATATTGAGGAATAATTAAAGAAGCTAAGTTCCTTATAAAAATAAGTAGTAATAGTACGGAGGTGTCCCCTATGGTGTCTGATAGTACTAAAATTATATCATTTTCAGTTCAAATTATATCATTTATAAAACAATAGTATGTCTTGTAGCTTTATAAAAATATAAGCACACAAAAACGAGAATACAGTATGGTAAAAAGCTAATAAAATAAAAGGAGTGATTGAGTTGTTAGGATTACCTGGTTGTCGACAATCCTGCATAAAAAATTATAGGATGTCAAATGGAGAAACCTAAGTAGCTAGGTTGCTTAGCACTTCTGCATGTAGACAATGATCATATTCGAACATTGCACACTTTAACCATTCATATAAGCAAAGTTGAGTAAAAAAAGAAAAGTACATAATTCTAAGGTGCAGAGTTGTATGAAGTAAAATATGAATAAGAACACTCGAAGAATCAAGAGTTAAGATCATGTAAATGTAAATAACTAATGTGTGTGCCCCTACACTCGTGTATCAGTATTGAAACCCAAAACTGCTTCATTGACTTCTCTTGTTCCATCATTGGAATTTGAAACATATCCTAGTAATCAACTCCCTCTTTGTCTGTCTCACACATCATTCCATTGTTTTCGTCTGGTGACATTCAATGATATAGAGGAAGTAAAAAAAAAAATCATCAAAAAGCACTTTGAGAATCATGTAATGAGAATGAGAATAATACGCAAAAAAGAAAAAAGAAAAAGAAATCATGAACATAATATTATAGTGAATAGTGAAGATCATGAACATACATTATTTCATATGTGAAGCATGATGTTGGACTTCTTTCTACCCTTTGATTTCTTTCTTCTTTGCCTTTTACACGTGTTGTTCTATGATTTGTGTGTTGAGTTGGGGGCTATGATTTTGGGGCTATATTACCGATGGATTATTGTTATTAGTGTAGGAGTTTTGTAGTTATTAATTAATTGTAATTCTTTGGGGGCTATAGGGGTACAATAGTAATTTTATATTAATTTTAATTAATATTTTTTGTAGGGAGCTATGAAGAGTAATTTGAAGGCTACATTTAGAATTACTCTTTAAATATTGAAAGTGGGTCTCATTGGGCTCCCTTTTTTCGCCGACATTGGTGACCACCAAATTAGGAGGGATCAATCATTTTTTTCTTTTCATTTTACAATTATTTTACTTTGATAATTTGAATAATTTTTAAATACAAATTTTATTAAATTGAAATAAAAAAATTACATAATTAAAATACATGAAATAAAAACGGGTTACATAGAAAATTAGAATTTCAAACTAATCTTTTTTAAAGCCCAATTGATCTTGATGTACTCACAATACTCAAGGTGATTTTTGATGTAAGGATGGTAATTTAAAAAGTAATTTGGATGTGAGATTAAAGCAAGGCCAATTGAGATCCATTTGTAGCGAGAATTTGAAGAAATGGAGGAGATATTGAGAAGAAATTGAGAAAGAATGATATTGAAAATGAGATGAAGAAGGTAGCATTTATAGGATAAATAAATAAAGAAAATTAAAAAAAAAAATTAGCCTTTTGAGATTGCCCAATCATAGCCCTCCACCTCACCACTATCCACATCCGCCCACCCTATCCGCAACAGAGGGCATCATCGCCTCCCACCCACCTGAAAGTGGGCGCTCTCCTGATGAGGGCACCAATATAGATGCTCTAAGGAAGATAAAGCACAAGAATTAATCCATACCAATTCTATTATCATGATTATAGCATTGCAGACCTTGGAATTAGAAAATTGTTTGGGCTGATATTCACGACTATTGAGTTTTTACATTATACTATATTTCTTTTTTGAGTTTCAACATTATGTTTTATTTTCATATCACTCATATTTGAGCGTCCTAATTATAAAACCCTCCGATAATAAACTAATAAAATTAATGGCCAAATTTTTTCTTTTCCTTATTTATCACATAAGGTAATTAAGATGGGATTTTATAATATACAAATTTGTGCCTCATAACTTTGAAGCATATGTCTTCTACTAGGAAAAGGTAACTTAACAAAGTGGTATTCTGCAACCTAAGTTAGAGGATAAATGAATTTTAATGTTGACATACTGTGATAAATCTTTATCAAATTAAAAGTCGAGGTAATCTGCACGAACAACTGAACGTCTTAACTGACAGAAGAAACAAGTCTAAACATACATATATATCTAATCAGATGGATGTAAGTTGTGTCTTGCTTCTTATATAGCATTATTATCGTAAAACATTAATTAAGATATTCCAAATGCAATTAGAAGACAAGTAAAATAATCTGAAAGCATATATATCAATCAGCAATCAAGAATACCAAAAGTATATATAAGAGGGTAAAACCAATATAATTAAGCCAGCCTAACAATTAATAAAAATTAGGTGTGTTCCGTTCCATTTCAATCCAAACATGTACAATTCCTGCTTGTGTACAGGCTAATAAATTAAGTTACAACATTAATTAATTCATTCATTCATGTGATTGGTGTGAATATATCGATCATAAACTAAAAGCAACAATGCTAATCATAAACTCTCATGATATATCAAACTTAAATACTCCATTAGATTAATTAAGTAGCAACCACTACAAAAAAACACCAATTTAACGACGGAAATTTCCGTCACCGCCGCTACAATTTCCGTCGCCGATTTACTCTCCCGACAGATCGGCGACGGATCAAATTCGACGTCGATTTCTTGGTCGCAGGTGAAATTAACGACGGAACTGATTCCGTCGGGAGAATCGACGACGGATTAACGACGGAAAATTCCGTCGTCGAAAATGGTCACCATTTCGTCGTCCTGAAGCCGGACCGGCGACGGAAAAGTCCGTCGTTAATCAACGACGGACTGTATTCCGTCGGCGATTTGAAGGCATTAACGACGGACCGGCAACGGAACAGTCTGTCGTTACTCGACGACGGAATAAAATCCGTCGGCGATTTGAAGTGTTTAACGACGGAAATTCCGTCGTTAGTCCGTCGGTGACGAACGACGGATAGAATCCGTCGGCAATTTTGAGTTTGTTCGTACTATTAATTTCTGTCGCCAGTCCGTCGGGAATTTTTTTTTCGCCAATAATTTGTTTTATTTTATTTCCAACCACCTGTTCATATTAGACCCACTTAAGAACACATATTATTTTCAAAATACAAATACGCAATGAAATAACGAAATTCATATGTAATAACTAATGTTTCAATCATCCAACACAACAAAGTATCTAATATTCAGTTTTCAAATAAAGTACATGAATGTATTTATATTTCTCCAAAGATGATCATATCCTTTACAAGGAGAAAGAAAAGGGCAACAAAGTTTACTAGCTACAGTTTACTAATATTGCAACGACTATGGCTAAGAGGTTGACTTTTTAATATAATAATTGTCGCCAAGCACCTACTTTCTTCATTACAACGAGCACGATAAACTGCCACACCCGTTGCCTACTAGCTGTGCTATAAAATATATATTTATTTATATATATGCCTGCAAAGAAAAAGATGAGTGAGAAGCTTGAATGATCATCATAAAAAAGATGAAATCATCTGCATTTTCAAGAATTGGGTTGCAGTATAATTACCTAGTTAAGTTTATGTAAAATTCACATGCCATATGTAGTAGGTCCTAATAGTAAAGAGATCCTGCCAAAACAAAAACAAAAACAACAACAACAAAAAATCATCAACACAGAATTTCCTCAACATCTTAGCTAGAAATATTTTGATAATTATGATCAAAGCATAATACCCTGCCACCAGTTCCTTCTCGAAGCACTGCCCGGGTCGTCTTCTCCAGAATCTTTGTTGAACTAATGACAAAACAAAAAAATGGCAATGTAATGGAACAAATTTTGAAACTTTATTTTTACTGAAAATCATCATTGATGTCTCAGAATACAACAGCTCAAAATAAAAGAGAAACCAAAGTATATAAAGGTCTCCAGGCCAACACAATCTCAGCAATAGTTCATGTAGTAGCTCTCAGAAATCGAAGTATAAAGGCGAAGATGGTCGAATTCGAGCAGCAAGTGAGTTAGGTAACTCACAGTAGTCTCAGGATTGTGAGCAGTATGTGGTGTAGAATAAAATTCTTGACCACCATAGTATATAGATGAGTTGTAATGAGACGGCGGCTGCACATATTTCTCCGAATAATATGAAGTCCCGTCTCAAACAAGTGACATTTTTATCTTGCAAATAGTTTTTTCATTCATGATTTGCAAAGCAGTGGTATAAATTGAGATACCTGAAACACCATTCTTTGCAGTCCAAGATGGATTTTCTGAGGTAAACTTCTTCTCAGTTACATAATATTGGAACGAATCCCGTCCCACAACCTTAGCCCAACACAACAAATTAAAACCAAATTAATTAAGGATATCTTAATAAGATGAATTAATTAATTCAAGTCCCATGTAGTAGACTCAAACTCCAGAATTAATGTATGAATCAAATCAAATACTAACTTTTAATTTGCTCCTAAAGAAAATCTTGATCTAACCTATGTTTATACCGAAAAGGGCAAAATTTAATGGTGTAGAATAGAGAATGAAATCATGCAATGCAACAGCATAAAATTGAGCCTTAATTTCTTTCCTCAACAAACCAGACCATGAAAATAAGAACAATACCTTAGGAGCTGCGGGCTGAGGGCAGAGCTGCCGGGGACGGAGGGCTGAGGGCAGAGCTGCCGGCGGTACGACGGGGGGACTGACTGCGAGAGAGGGAAACTTACAAAGATATATATATATATATATATATATATATAGAGAGAGAGAGAGAGAGAGAGAGAGAGACCGAGAGAAATAGAGAGTTTGGGGCGCTGACCTAGGGCGTGACAGCGACGACAGCAGAGCGGCGCAGCGACAGCAGCGGCACGACGACGGCAACGGTAGCGGCGCGACGACTCTAGAAAAGCACCCTACATACACGGTGAGAGAGAGAAAGAACGTGAGAGAGAGAGACACATTGTGAGAAAGAGAGATTGGAGAGAGGGCGGCGACTTACCGTAAGAGAGACGGCCGGCGATGTAGGAGGGAGACGGCAGCGGGGGCGGCTCGGTGAAAGAAGGGAGGAGGCGGTGAGGAGGAAGAAATGAAATTAGGGCAATGAAAGGAAGACGGCGCGCGACTAGTATATTAAAACCGGTGACGAACGCGTCCGTCGGCGTTTCGTCACCGAAACAGTAACGACGGCAAATTTCCGTTGGGAAATAAAAAAAAATTAAGTTAATCAAATTAATTAACGACGGAACAATATCCGTCGCCAATATTCAGCAAATAATTAAAAAAAAAATTCATGTTAACGACGGACTTTGTCCGAAGGCGCCGGAAGTTTAACGACGGACGAATTCCGTCGTTATTTATAAAAAAAATTAATTTCGAATTAACGATGGAATAATTCCGTCGTCGATATTAACGACGTCCAGTCCGTTGTCAATAATGGCGCGAGTTCCTCCCGCGATTTTCCATCGCCAATCCGTCGTCACGGTTGGTATCTTTTTTCCGTTGTGGTTCCGTCGTGTGTCCGTCGTCGAGGGACGACGGAACGATTTCCGTCGCGAATTCCGTTGTTATTATGGTGTTTTTTTGTAGTGAACGAGGAGCTAATTTCAAATGATTTAAATTTGCTTATCTTGTGCAGTCGTCATCTTCATCGCAATTGTCGTCACTGCCGGCGTGGCCGCTATTGGTCCGGTAGATGCTGAGGCGGAGGGCGTCCAGCATTGGCACTATTCTCTGCCAGTGATCCTACCAACATGATGCATCGTTGCAATTACTGTGAAAGAGATATAATTAAGTAAAATTGAAGAATTAATGTTTATTATTAATTGTAAATACTAGCTATCTAACTTTTCTCACCGTAATGATAATGCTCCCGGTAGCGACGTTCTCCCCGACTGAAATGAAACAACCTACATGCGTTCTGAATTACTGAATATATCGAAAGCACTTAAATTTCGTGAACAATTTTAATTGATGCTCTTCACTATTATCGTGGTTGAGGTCTCCCACAAAACCCACATGTCTTTCAACGTTTTCGAGCACAAATTCATTTATCTGTGTGCATTGGCCTCCTCGCAAACTCCAAAGTTGATATACTCTTTGAATTCCTTGACTATATGAAGAAGGATAGACGATGCACCCAACGTTTTACTAGAAACTTCCTATAGCCTCTCTAATGGTGGCGATCGCCAGCAGAGGCCTAGTCACTCCAAAGTTGATATACTCTTTGAATTCCTTGACTATGTGGAGAAGGATGACGATGCACCCCAACGTTTTACCAGAAACTTCCTATAGCCTCTCTAACGGTGGCGATCGCCGGCAGAGGCCTAGTCACGGATTATTCTGTTACGAAATCAAATCCTATAGCCCTCCGGTAAATTATGAGCCGTCCAATAGTAAGCACTTCCTCCTACCAAGACTAGGGGTGTGCAAGATGTAAACAGGACCGAAAAAACCGACCGAACCGATGAGTTTCGGTGGTTCGGTTCGGTTGAAAATTGAATTCGGTTCGGATTCGGTTTTTACACAAGAAAACCAATGAGGTTCGGTTCGATTCTCGGTTGGGAAGTTTTGGATCGGTCGGGAACCGAACCAACCGAAACATATATTATAATATATTAATATTAATTAAATTATATATATACACATTATTATATTAATTTTTATTAGATATTTGTTATGATTTGAAATTTCGTAATGAGTTATATAAAATTAGGAACCGAACCGAAACCGACCGATGATTTCGGTTATATGAAATTTCGAAAAAAAAAAAATCACCAAACTGTCGGTTTTTAGACAACCGACCGAAACCAACCGATGATTTCGGGTCGATTTCGATTCGGCCCGAACCTTGAAGTCGGTTTGGTTCGGTTGAGAAAATTCCCTTCGATCGGTTTTAAGGTTTTGGTCGGTCGGTCGAACCGACCGACCGATGCACATCCCTAACCAAGACCGAATAATAAAAGCATTGTCGGGAGCATCGTCTCTCTCTCTCCAAGAATTATCGCTGAGCTCAAACCGATTTTGAGAACAAACGAATCCGCCGCCTACTACGTCGTAGTTGATCATAACATTCCTAATCACTTTCACGGTATCGGTTCGGTAATCTCTACCAAAACCCGTACAATTGAATTAGAATTTTGTTTCCGCTTGCATACCCGCTGTATTACTGAGTTGGGTAAAAATTTGAGAGTTTTTGTGGTGGGGTTGAAGATCACGTTTTGAAGTTTGGCATTGTTCATCATTAAGAGATCCTCGCAACTATGGAGGAATACCGCAGATCTGAGGTGTAAGAAGTGTGCTCTTAATTTTGCACGCTCGCTTAAATACAGATGGTGGAAACATCTATTCCTACCATCGGAGGAATTTACAAAAACCTCAATATGAGGGAGAGAGATAGGGGGATTTGACATGATGAGAGGGAGAGACGAGATTCAGATAGAAACAGAACAGATCCACAAGGAAGAGAGAGGGATGAGAGAGAGACGAGATCGAGCAGAATGAGGAGACCGCCTTATTGCCCAAAGGGAAACTTCGAAATCATATACAAATATAAGTATATACACACCACTCTTCAAAAAAAAAAAAAAAGTATATACACACCAAATCAATAAATTAAATTCTACATCATCTTTTATTTCCTAAGCAGTTGTTTTATTTATTTGTAGGGTAAGATTATTTGCTTTTGTGCATGGGATTGAGCTCCAAGTTATTTACATAATAAAAAATAGTACTCCTTCCATTTCAGATTAGTGTATTTATTTTTAGGGTAAGATTATTTGCTTTTGTGCATGGGTTTGGGCCCAAAGTTATTTACATAATAAAAAATAGTACTCCTTCCGTCCAAGTTAGTGTGGTTCAAATAATATTTTATACTTCACATATAATCAAATATGCACTACACTTATAAAGGACGGAGGGAGTATTAATTTTTTCTTGTTCATTTAAAACAAAAATTAGTATTAGGTTGACCTAGGAATGGAAAGGGAATGTAAATTTGATACACGATATGCTCTGATTGTCATTTTTATTGTCAATTTCAGTAGCATCCAACTTCAGAGATTTTGTGCGTGCGTGTGTGTGTGTGTAACTTGGGTGCTTTCATTTGGGAGGATGTATGCCTAAACTTTTCTTTCTCAATTTGTTGTTGTCCATGTAATTATTTTAAGTTTCTTAAGCAATTAGGGAGGTGATTTACATGCTTTCTGAATAAATCAAAATATACAAGAAGTTTAGAATGATAAGTGAATTTTTCCACAAATCATGGCAATGAAAGTGAACGTCATTTTATATCTCAAAAACAAGAAAATGATTCTGTTTTGAAGATAGACAAAACACAGCGCAAACACTTGTATTCAAATGAAATAAAATTAAACTGTCCAACATATATATAATCGATGCATAAACTGACAGATCAGCTGAATTATCAAGAAAATAAATAAATAAATTGTAAGTGCTCAATTCATAAATGACTCATTTATTAAGTTAAAATAGTAAATTTGAGTTTTTTAAGTATATGATTAAATGGATATGTGTTTGGGTCGGGTTTTCAAGCAAACCAGTTAATTCATTTAGATCGCTTTCCGAGCAAAATCGATCGAATTAACCGAATACTTACCCCTTACCGCCAGCAAATGCAACCCTAAACCGAGATGAAATCTGCAGCGTACACATGATCAATCTCACTGTGTGTGTGTGTGTGAGTTCTGACCTCAATTACACAAGATTATGCTTAGCAAATAAGCCATTGAAAATACTACGGTGGGAGACAGCACCAGCAATTTGGAAGATTTGATATACTAATTTATATTAATAAATCAATGATGAAGCAATTGTTTCTATACAAGGAACTAAAACTAGAAGACAAATAATCTAAGACAACAACCCGCTCTTCTGACAAAGAGACCAATCAATCAAGCAGTGCAAATGATTTGAGATTCAGCAATAACCTGACCTGAATCCATTTCACCTGCTGCAATCTTAAGCTTTTCAGCATCTCTTTCCGTGCCGAGTCATTACAGAGGAAACCCATCTTCACCATTAGAATTCCGGCCTCTTAAGTTAGTCCCAGCTGCACGGCACCAACCTCCCGATGAGCAGCAGCAGCACCTGCTGCGACCAACTGGGTTTGCGCTTGCAACAATTTTGCATCAATAGCAATTCGACTGTTCAACATTCCTGCTTTCACATGAGACTGGTAATATGGATTACTATTCAAGTCAAAACTCAAGCAGGAGTTCAACTTAGACGGCGTGTATTGAAGTTGTGCCTTAGAATCAATCTCAACACTCGTGCCATTTATTGATTTAACTGGTATGCATGGCATAGATTGTTGTTTCACTTGGGATGCTTCCATCTCGGATGATTCTATCCTATACTTCTCCGGATTCTTCCCTGAGTTAGTTCTATAGAAACAATGTGGAGAGATCGATTGATGAAGGATAGCATTCTGTACGTATATCCGACCATCATGAGTATCATTCGCATATCTGGCATTTTCATATGGTAAAACAGGCCCCGCCGGTCTAGCTGGTTTGGCTGCAAAGGTTAAAGAGCTCGTTAGCGTAGAAAACACAATGCACTTGTGTACAAACTTATTATGAGCCAAGTGGCTTTGTCAGAAGAAAACTAAGTGACCCTAAATTAAAGCAACAATTCAAGTACATCAATACACCACTTTCAAATGCCTTGGGTCAGTGGGTGAAAGTCATTTCATAAACAGGCCTACTAAGAAAAATAATTGGATAATTGAAGGTAGGAATCCTTCCATACCATTAGGCACCCTTGGCGGTGGTCGTAAAACCTTTGATATATCCCCTGAAATGGCAGCAGTTGACATTTCTCCTGTAATTTGACGGTTATCAAATGCAGAACTATTTCCATGTGTTTTGGGAGGAATGGTACAGGAGTTTACAGTAGACCTGCGCAAATAGTAAATATAAGGCATCATGTTACTCAAATGTAAATTAGTACATAAGAACTAGCTCTAAATGTAGGAAAACTTATCATCAGAAGAACGATGAATTCAAAGTCTGTCACATGGTTTTCGGTAGAAAAAAGAACTAATACTACAGAAATATCAACTTAGTGCCATGCTAAACTGAAGAAAATAATTATTTTACAAACATTTGTTCTGTACTTAGGCCTTGACAATAGGTAATGTCCCCCGTCATTTAATGTCTTCAATGAGACAATGGTAGCACCATGCCACATTAAGCAATGGGATTTTTTGCATGTATCTTATGCTTAAATCATAGAACTAATAGAAATCGAAGCAGCCAAGAGAGCTGCTGTCTCTCCAACAAGTAAAACATGACTTCAAGTCAGGAATTGAAGGCCAACCTTGGAAGAGATACATGCTTTCTCTCAGGAGGAATCACAGGCCCACTTTTCCCAGTATTTTCCTCAAGATAAGCAAATTGCTTCTTGAAATGACCAATGGCACTGGATAACACAAACACCATTACAAAGTAAGAATAATATCATAATATCCAACAAGCATGGATAAGCTAGAATGATTCAATACCTAGGGTAGAGAAAACTCGTGCCACCATTTCCTGACATGTAATCCCTCAATAATTGAGGATGGTACTCCAAGACTTCCCGGAATACTAATTCCCTGATATCATCCTTTGTCACTCTTCGTCTTTCAAACTCAAATTCCAACTTCGAGATTGGCTGACAAGATGGCTCCCTCTCAATTTTAGACAACCCCTTGAAATAAGGATCAGCTAATGCCTAGTGGCCACAATAAACCAAACTAAGTATGGACGATGAATATATGTGTATATGAACAGATATATGGAAAAATAGAGGAATATCATGATTGATTCAGGCATTTTCATACCTCTTCAGCACTTGGACGATCCTTTGGATCAAATGCCAGCATCCTCAACAATAACTTGAGAGCCAAAGGATCTGCATTTGGGAATTTCTCAGTAAAAGGCACTGGGCGCTTTTTCCTCATATCCAACAAATAATTCCTTGCTTTCTCATTGCGCACCTACATCCAGGACACAACATTATGCCTCATAGTTTGGAGAGTATTATGCACAAAGGTGGTCTACAAAAGGGTTGTTGTTCAGTACCCCAAAAATTGTATCTGATGAAGGTGTCCCAAGAAGATCAGTAATCAAATCCAGCTGTTGCACAACACTTTTACCGGGAAACAAAGGCTTGCCCGTCAAGACTTCGGCAAAGATACAACCAATGCTCCAAATATCAATTGCAGGAGTATACTGCAAGAAAGTATGTAAAATAAATGAGAGATTCAGAAGAATAAAGTAAGAAACCCTCTACGAAAAATGATGCCACCTGACCCAATTACCTCTGAAGAATACAAATATCAACTTCCAGGGGAATTCAATAGTCCTCCCTGAACAAAAATTATTTTTTAATCTACAATCACTACTAATTAATGCATGGGAATACATTAAAATGCACATGCCAATAGGCTACCCAGTGAGAATAATTGCCGAAACTGATTAAAAGTTAAGTGAGAATAAGTTCTTGTACACCTACATGTCTTGCACTAATTTCACTGGATATGATAAAAAAAATTAAGAAAACTAATCCTTTCAAGCTTCTGTGACCACCATAAAATTAAAATCACTACAGAACTTGCAATATAATACTAATAACCCAAGATGTCCCGTAGGGTCAATTATGATTTGCAGGGGTGAGATGCTAAACATTTGCTTGACTAATCATCATTGTCTCAATACTCTTATAAGAGAAGGCCAACCAATAAGAAATGATAGACCGAACTACTAATTCAGCCGCTTCAAGGAGACTACTAAGCTAGTTCTAAGTGTATGAATGTGGAAGTATCAACTTCACCACCGTTAATGATACTGTACTGCTACATAGATTGATGATATTTGATTGATTAACCGTAAACCATGACACTGGCAATTCACAGTCAAATCTTGAGAAAGGAATGAAGGTGATAACATGTCAACATTTAATTACCTTAGAGAAGAAAGAACCACACAGTTCCGGAGCCCTATACCATCTTGTAGCAACATAATCCTGCAAGCATAACAAATCATTCAGAAAAGCAAACCCCTTTGTAACTAAACCTCAAAAGTAGCAAAAAATACAAAATGACCTAATCCAGTATTGAATTCAACGAAATGATAAATCTAACATGTAGAATGTACCGTCCAAAAATTTGTTGTTGGAGTGTCACTGAAAGCCACTCTTGCTAATCCAAAATCACATATTTTAAGTTTGCAGTTGGCATTCGCCAATATATTCTTTGGCTTGAGATCCCGATGAAACACATTAGCTGGAAAAGAACACTAGTTAATAAAAATAAGACGAGTGATAGACTATTTAAATAATTAGATTCCAAGATATAACCACAAACTGCAGATGAAGGTATAACTTGATATTCAGCTTTTACCCATTAACTTTATATAAACCTATTTTATAATATCCAAGCCAGTGTTGTGGATCATAGTTACCTGTATGCATGTATTTTATAGCCCGTAGCATCTGGTAGAGAAAAAAACGATGATGCTCGTGTGTCAAGTCATCATTAGCTTTTATGACTTGATGAAGGTCAGACTCCATAAGCTCAAAAACAACATAAATGTCTCTAAAGTCCCTTCTAGAGGGTGGCAAAATGATTCGTTTAATTTCCACAATATCAGGATGGCGTAACAGGCGAAGCAACTTAATTTCACGCAAAATCCGCATTGCATCAGACATATTCTCAAATATGTCTGTTATTTTCTTTATAGCTACTTTTCCTCCAGTATGTGTGTCAATTGCAGCACAAACAACTCCATAGCTACCCTTTCCAATAATTTCTAGAATTTTGTACCTATTGGCATCTCCATAGTCGGTAAAGAATTCTGCCTCCTTCAGGATCTGACAAAACAATAATAGCATGATGTGATCATGCAAAAGATTAGCATCATCATCATCATTTCATAGTACACACTATATACTGTTCATATTCAGAATATCAAGATGCAGTATAATGTAACACTTTTTCTTTTATAAATTTACACATAACCTAACTCAAAGGAACAAAGATTCAAGAATGTATTAGACACTAAGAAACCAGAAAATAAGCAAATACAACCTCCCAAAATAAAAAGTTTTTTCACACCCTCAGCAGCAGTCCAAGGAAAAATAGCTTAAAGCATGAAGACTGTGCCATGAGAACTGTAAACTGTGTCACCAATATATCGCTGAGACAAAAATTGGCAGCTCATTTATATCCCTCCCCTCCCCCCGGGTTTATGTTAATGTATATATAGTGCAAAGACTATTCCCATATTTGCCACATAAAGTTCCAAAAGCAATCAGACAAAGTACGGCTGTGTAACCTTCCAAATGCAAAGATAGCGGACAGGATTCTCAATTTACAAACCACAAATCAAATGGAAAAATGGGCTTTTCAGTATTTGCATGATTGGCAAACGAAAACATCGAATTCACTTAAAATTCCTTCAAAAAAGGCGGGTGTTTTAGCTTTAGGAGAATATTTTATCTCCGATCAAGACAAGTGACGATTATCGTGAGAAATTACAGAAGTCCAGGGGCACATCACATGTCGATCTATAAATCAAAACAAAGCTTCGAAATACAAAGAAGGTTCCCTACTTTCCCAAAAACAGAAGGTGATATGATGAATAAAAAAATTTGTAACAAAAAATAAGATCAAAACAACATCAATTCCCGCACGCGCAAAAAAACTTAACAAACCTTCTTCCCTTGATCTTGCTGCGGCATACTTCCTCCTAAAAAACAAACCGCGTCGTCCTAACTCCTCGATCCGATACGGATCAAAACTAAAATCCTTCCCACAACAAAGAAAAAACTCCGAACTATTAACTGACGAGAAATCAACTACAGAAACTGCATTTGCATCAGCCAGCAGGTACCACTGCACCACCGCCACTGGTACTACACCGCCTCAAAATTCCCCCCAGAATTATCTCCGGAGTGAAGAAACTATACAGCAAATTCGTGAAAAGACGTAGAAAGTCGGAGAAAAATAGAGTAATATTAGGGTTTGGAAATATGAAGAGGTAAAGGGGGCCGGAGATTGAGAGAAGACGCAGAAGAGAGAAACGAAGGAGAAACTCAAGTGATTATTATATAGAAATGGAAAAATTAAGCAGAATTATGTGGCTTTGCGTGTTTTCGGAATTTACTATTTTGTTTTTATTTATTAAATTTTGTTTAATCGAAATGAAATACGATAAGTTTAATAGTTGACGGCAACCGTTAGGTGGGTAGTGAAGATTATGGTAACCGTTAGGTGGGCAGTGAAGTGAACGTACCAACCTATATATACGTTATACGGACGGCGGACCTACTCATTGCTTGCGTCGCACCAAATACATATGCCGACTTCTCTTTCAATTTATATACATATATTTTAGTTTATATTATTTTAATTTGATGAGTGCTGCGATTTATATAAAATTTATGGTAACATGTATTAAATTAAAACATATAATGCATCATGTATTATTACAAAAAAAAATGTTATCGGGGTGATGTTTTAACTAAAAATTTAGAGGCCATTTGGGTGCAACCTGCCGCGAACATGCGATTGTGTGTTAAAAAAAAAAATTTGAAAAAATTTAATTTTTAAAAATATTAATTTTTTAAGTATTAAAAGTAACAATTCGTGATGAAAAAACGATTGTTTTGATGAAAAGTAACGATTGTATTTATCCAAGTACTAAAAGAAACAATTGTCGTGAATAAAAGTAAGAATTGTCGTGAATAAAAGTAACAATTGTTGTGATGAAAACTAATGATTGCATTCATCCAAGTACTAAAAGTAATAATTATCGTTGTAACACCCCCATTTTTTATATGCATAATTACAGTTTATGATTTTAAGCATAGTTGGACCTATTTGATTTTATTGGCCGTAGTCTAATTTATGTTATAATTGGTTATAGTAAAGCCTTAACATAAAATATACTAGCTACTATTTCCTTTAAATTTCTTATTATCTTGTCACGCCCCAATTTTTATGAACGAAGGATGAATGAATGACTAAATTAAAAAAAAAAAAAAGCTGAACTTTAATATTATTTGGAGACGAGAATTCATAAGAAGAACGTCAAGTTCAACCGTAATATTTACTAACATTCAACTCAAAATTCTACAGGATCGAAGTTCTAGTTCGCATCCGAAAATAGAAAAGCTGACATAAATTACATATATCAAAAGCGATCAAGTCTATGATTCTCAAGATAGAAATTTTAGAAGTCGACATAGTCGACTAATCTTAAAAAGCTTAAACTAGCAGAAGCAATTCCAAATGTTAAGTCCTAGCCTCAGTTTCACCTGCCCGCGCCTGCTCCGCAACCTGAAATAATTTGGAAACTTTTGGGCTGAGCACTAATGTACTCAGTGGGCATCGCATTTCATAAAGCAATTTATGAAAACATAAACATAGCATATCCATAACTATAGTGACACTTAGAAGGTTTTAAAACGAAAAAGCTTCTAAGTTCACAAAACATTTCTTCTAAATCAGCGCTGCTACTTGTAACGTTCTTGTGTTACTCTTATAAGCTGGTGAACCTCGAGCCGTAGCTCCAAGAGTTCTCTAGTTGAACTTCAAGCCGAAGCTCCAAGAGTTCGCTAAACTGTGTCAAGCACACAATGGTGATCGGCCATTGCAATACATGACTCTGGGGTGTACACAACACTCATCTAACGTGTTAGGTTATCAGAGTGTCTCGATCGATAACATAAGAGCTTTAAACACACAGAGCGCACATAAAACATTTCATCATGGATAGCATTTTCATTTCTTAAATATCAGAGCTTAATAACTCAAACATAAACTTTGGATAGAGAAGTATAGCCCACCTGGATAACATAAATCTGAAGTAAAGGCTGTAGCAAACTTGTGTCAGAACGTGCACTACTATCCTCCTGAGTAGGCTGGTCCTACAAGACGAGTTCTAGTCTTAATATATCTCCAAACTAAACTCATTAATGATATTAGGATCACTCAACTTAAATTCATTGCCCCAACCTCTACAACTAAATCATTTTCTTTTAAAAAGATACATTTCGGCTTAAGGAACCGACAACCTCTTAGCTTGACCTTTAGTAAGCTTTATTTAAAAGTTGTACTCAAATACATAGATAACTAAGTACCTTATGAAACTCAAACCCATTTAGAGCTTCACTATTTTCATAGTAGCATACATACTTAACTCATGGTTATCAACACATAAGCTATATTTGCAAATTTTCAGCAACATATAAATTACACTTAAAATAT
This sequence comes from Agastache rugosa, assembly GCA_031470985.1. Lineage (NCBI taxonomy): Eukaryota > Viridiplantae > Streptophyta > Magnoliopsida > Lamiales > Lamiaceae > Agastache > Agastache rugosa. Next base: position 30,207,930 of record CM062601.1, on the reverse strand, counting down.
GTATCTTATTAGTTGCAGCCTCTTTACAAAAGTATATGTATATTAACTTAAAACTTCCTGCATCTGCATTATTTCTTGTGAAACTAATGTCCATGAAAATGCAAAACACACAAATATATATATTTTCCAGAATCCTTCATTTCTTTTTCAGTTACAGAACAAAGGAACAGTACATGTATGTATATACATAAAAGAAGTTACATAATTCCTAGCATCCATTTTCCTCATATAGTAGTATGCAGTCATATATTAGATATTTCATTTACATGCTTTCACCTTTATGTAATCAAGTCTAGCGAGCATACCCAATATATATATATATATATATATATATATATATATATATATATATCTTCTTCTTTTATTATCCAAAAACTTATTGGCCTCACTTTTAAATTCTCAACTCTTTATCATCTCTAACCTTACTCAGCAAAACACATGCGTATATCTTTTTTTTATACTAAGTACATATATATGCAATATCATATATATATATATGCATAATTCCTGCATAATTTTTTAGTAAAAGCTCTCTTTCACTTCTACACATTTATTCAAACAGTTGGCATGCATGTTTACAAGTCAATTTTCTCTTCTTTTTCTTTATCTCGTTGGCAACCTCATATTAGAGATACATACATATATACACACACTGATATAATCTCATAATACTTACAATTCTAATATTTGAATGTTCACACAAACCCCAAACAAGTTATCATCAAAACATCATAGAACATGTATAAATCACATGAGTAGGAAATTTTCTAAATGCCCAACTTAAACAAATTTTTTCCAGATTCTACATCAGCCATATACCAAACTGTTTACAATCATCAAGAACACCCAAAACCTTATTCCCTCATAATTCCAAAGTAAACTCCCTATTTATTCAATCTTAATTCGATAAAAACTAAAAGAACTCAAAGGAAATTATTAAAGAGTACTGGTTCACCTCTTTCCTTCTTTAACTTCACAATATCCCCTGCCTCTCTTGATCGTAGCTTCTCTATCTCTCTTCTTTCTTATTTTCCGTCGCCCTCTTCTCTTTTTTAGTCTCGATTTCTTTTTCTTTTTCTTTTTATTTTGCGGGTGAAAGTTTTTCCCTCTTATTTCTTGCTGCTGAATTTGTATGTGATGAAAGAGAAGCTATGTTGGTTGTTTAGCTTAGTTTTACAGGCGGTGGGAAGTGAGTGACGAGGAATGTAGTGGTCATAAGGTAATAGAAGTTTCAAGTAGTAGTAATATAAAATATCCTATTGATACACACAACCATACGTGTCCTCTTCTCTTTAAGCAACAGATGACAAGCTCTAAAATATACATTAATATTTCTAAGTAATTATATTACATTTCTCGTTTCTCCCCAATACACTCCTTACTTTAATAACACATACATATATAATTAAATATGTACACATTGATCACATAATCGCATTGAATTAACTCACATTTAGTAAAATAATTATATAACACTTTATGTTTTAAATAACTAAACCAATCTCGTTATAAGATCTCAAAAAAAAAAATTGGTAAATCTTTCAACATAATTAAAACAATGGTTTTCCTTAGGATAGGAATTAACTTTCTTGTAGTCTTAGAATAGTGCAATTATTTCTTAATTAATTATCGAGAAATCGGGATATTACATATTTAGAATTTTATATTTATGCCAAATTATTTTTAGCCAAGAGATTTCACATTTTAAAAGAATGTAACTAATAGTTTTAATATTTTTCTTTATTGTTCTTGTGGAATAAGTGAAATAGAGGAAAAGGTTTAAAAGAAGTTTTGACCGCATACACCTCTAATATGATTAGATTTATTGAAAAGAAAATAATCTATTCCTTAAAATCTTAACTAAAATGCATATGCTCCAAAAATCGAGATCTCAATAGATTAATGGAGTTGAATTTATTTTATTATTCTTTAAGAATATTTAGAAGGGTTAAAGAGATTCTTTTTGTTTTTCATTTAAAGTCCTAGTTTAGTTGAGATTTATGGAGTATATGAAAATAATACAATATTATTATTTTATAGTAGTTCAAATCTGTTTCCTTGATATATATCTTAGATTAATAACTTTTTCATCAAATTTATCTTTTCACACGTTTCAAAAGCTTTCATGTTGAAGAAATAAATAAAATTCATGGTTATCATAAGTTCTTAGTCTAGGTGCATGCATAGGGGTTGATTTCCCATAGTTTGAAAAAATAAAAAGAAAAATAAAAAAAATAAGCTCTCGATTATAATAAAGCTTAGGATCGATTGTAAGCTTAGGAATTTGAGTGACGTTTTCAGGTTTCATCAAGATTTTTTTTGTAAGATATACACAGTTAAGGTGAGGGAATTTATGCACGTTTATTAATTATCTATGTATGTTTTAATGTGTTTATATCTCATGTTTGATTAACGTATGTTCATGTTCAATTGAAAGGGATGCATGCATCCCTATATGCTCAAGTTAAAGGGATACAACTCTATATGTTCAAGTTAAAGGGATACAATCCTATGTATAGGGTTTCAAGTTAAAAGAATGCAGCCCTATATGAGATGAGATTCAAATCAAATCAAATCTCATGCATCAAGTTTTATATGTTTATGATAATATGATTTATTTACACGTTAAATATATATATATAGATAATTGCATGTTTTCTCACTGAGTATATTTCGATATGCTCACCCTCTTTTAGATTTTCAGTTGTTGGGAAAATTATAAAATTTTGATTTAATACCAAAACTCAAACTGTTCTCCAACCGAGTAGATGACCGCATCAACCTAAATTGTAATCCCAACTGTTCTCATAGACAGAGTTCCTTTAACGACCCAGATCTGCTTGATGACTTGAATTGGGTCATTTGATCTGATAATCCTTCCAGCTGAGTCGATATACACATTCTTTGTGTTCTTCAGTTGTTGTTGGATCCCCAACTGTTCTTTTTCCTGTTTTATGATGTAATTTCTTACATTAATAAAACACAATTTTCTCTGCTTCATAAGTTGTCTCAGTTAGGTTTTGGCATCATCAAAAAGGGGGAAATTGTTGGGAAAATTATAAAGTTTTGCTTTAATACCAAAACCCAACTGTTCTCCAACCGAGTAGATGACCGCATCAACCTAAATTGTGTTTTCCAGCTCGCCTGTTTGAGCTCTAGATTTTCTAAGTTTACAGGTTCAGGAAGCGAAAGACAGCAGAAGACCCAGCTGTGACTACAGCAGGAATCAGCTAAGGAAGCGGAAGACAACAGACGATCCAGCTGTGTTTACAGCAGGAGTCAACTATCAGCTGAGTCTTCCAGCTGAGCTGAGTTCAGAGCAGAGCATGATCAAGCTGAAGATAATTCGAGTTGAGTTCTAAACACAGCTGGTCCAGCTGTACAGAACAAAGGGAACTAACTCTAAAGACATCACTTCAAGTTAGTCTGCCCAATTCAGCTCTGAATTCAGAAGCCAGCTCCAAAGGCAGAGATCCCGGCGTCAGAGAAAGTCAACTTGCCTCGACCAATGAGGGATTGCCGAATCAGCATCCTAGACTTCAGAACCTAGGATGTGACACAAATGAAGACAGGTGCAGAAACGCCCAACGGCAGATATCGAATTTAAGAAGAGTAGGAAAGATTCAAACGGCTCCTCCAACGGCTAGTCTTGAATCTCTACCTATATAAACCCGTCTTCAACCTCAGGATCAAATACGAAAAACTCTCTACAAGCTTTCATTCTCTGAAAATCTCAAACCTTCAAAAGCTCTCAAGCAGTTCTACATAGTTCAAAGAACACTTTATCTTAAAGTGTTTCTGGTCCAGAAACTGCTTAGTTTTTCGTCTGATTCCTAGGCAGAATTTACTGTATATCTTACGCCTAGATCTTGAACGAGTTCATCATACTCCTTGTTCTTCATTGTAAGAACTCGTTCATAGTTGGAAAACCCATACCCAAACCCAAACCCAGAAAGGTTAGGTAAAGGTACGCTTGCTCGAAGCGTGTAATTCATGTGGTTAGGTTCTTCGATGCCGAGAGCGAAGGTGTAGGCTTGACAGTACCCGCAAACTGTTGGAACACAGCTCGGGTTAGAGTTGTGAAGTTGCTTGGTACTTGGAAACCAAGTGGAAGTGAATTACTAGTGAATCTGGTCGTGGACGTAGGAGGTGTTACTCCGAACCACGTAAAAATCTCGTGTTCTTTTCTTTCTCGTTAATTTCATATTCTGTACTAACTTAATCATCTCATTGCATATTTTATCAAAACTGCATACACAGCTGCTCTCCAAAGACAGCTGTGTCTTTCTGAAAGTTGCACAACTTGACTAAGCCGAAAACGTAAAGATAATCTTTTCAAGCTGAGTTTTTCTAAGGAACCGAGCTAAGTTTTCAAACCACCACATTCCGCACCGCCAGCTGAGTTATTAGCCCAGCTGACCCTCCTCAGCTGGATTCATAACTGAGCTCACCAACTCTGTTTTTAAACTTGAAAAAGTTTTCAGAAATCTATCTTTGGTGTATTCACCCCCCCTCTACACCAAAGACCCAGCTCAGGGACCATCATCAGTTTTTTTCAGGATTTAGAGCCGAAGCAGTCGTGAAGGCCGAGAATGACTAGAGCGAAAATTCAAATATTTTAGTAAATTTATCTCAAGTAATAGGGTTTAATTCGTATTCTTCTTTTGAGACTTTTGTTTAAAGTTAGCTAAGGGTTTCGTAAAATTTATAATCCTAGTTAGTTGAGGTTTTACTTTATTTAAGATATATCTATATATATATATATATATATTTTAAAAGACATCATTATCTTTTATGCAAATATTAAATTTTATTTATCATAAAGCATGGAGAATTTCTAATTAATTAAAGTTATTTTGTGAATATAAGTAGGAATCGGATCTCGTTTTCTTTCGCTTTATTGGACTAAAACAAGATCAATAAATTTTCATTCATATTTCTTAAAGAATAAGGTTATATTTCGTCAAGCATTTAAATAAGTATAGATTGAATATTATTTTAGTTCTTAGTTCCACGTTATTATTCATGTTGTAAGTTTTATGTAACATCAAAATTATTATAAAATAGGGTGTTACAGTCGTAAATAAAAGTAACGATTGCATTCACCCAAGTACTAAAGGTAACAGTTGCCGAGAAGAAAAGTAAATTTGCCGAGAAGAAAAGTAATAATTGTCGTGAATAAAAGTAACAATTATTATGATAAAACGTAACGATTGCATTTACCCAAGTACTAAAAGTAACAATTGTCGTGAATAAAAGTAATAATTGTTGTGATGAAAAGTAACGTTTGCATTTATCCAAGTACAATAAGAAACAATTATCGTGAATAAAAGTAACAATTGTGTGAATAAAAGTAACAATTGTTGTAATGAAAACTAAGGATTGCATTCATCCAAGTACTAAAAGTAACAACTGTCGTGAATAAAAGTAACGATTGCATTTACCCAAGTACTAAAGGTAATTGGGGATTAATTACTCTGATTGGAAGAATTAAATTAACAATGAAAATTAAAAAAATTGAAAAAAGAAACTAAAAATTAAATAAAAAATCAGAAATTATTAAAATTATATTTATGTCAGGCGCGTGTATTACACGCGCCAACATTAAAAATAAAATAAAAATGCGCGTCAAACGCATGTGTTACACGCACCCGACTTATATGGTGGAAAGGGCGTGTGCATGCGCATGGGCTCGATCGCACACGTGCAGTAGTATGGGAGTTTCTGCAAAAAAATTAATATTTTAATTAAATTCATGACAAACTTATTCGAGTTTATCATCCATATTTTTTAAAGCTTTTTTTTTTCTAGTTAGAGCATTCACAATGGTGGGCACAAAAAGGTTGTACCCACCATTATTTAATTAATATTTGTGAGATCAAGTGGGCACTCCTTATTTCTCTACATTGGTGCCCACCAATCAACAGCCGACACATCATCACCATCAACCTTCATCAACCCTCTACCATAGCCTCCAAAATGACGGCATTCCGCCCACCCGCATTGCCTTACCGCTGGCAGCAACGACAAGAATCCCGCGTGGAAGGCGCTATCTCGTCCGTCGTGCCTCGAGCACCTAGTGATATGGGTGCTCTTATAGCATCCATAATCTTATTACTCATGTATACAACATTTATATAATAAGAAGTTAAAAAAACATTAGTATAATAAGGTATAAGATTATGATTACATTAGATGATTTAGGGATTTCTATGGTATAATATAAATGCATACCACGAACACATATGTTCTAAAATTAATATTTTATTAATAATAAAAATAATTTTCAATTGTAGACTACTTACTGATTACTGCAATAACCTTCTACAACTCATTCTTTTAATAAAATATTAATTTCTCTTTCCTCCACGTACACAATCCACAACTTCATCTAATTTCTACTCACTTCAATGATTCCAACCCAACCTAAAATATTTTTTTGTTTATTTTATTTTTAACAATGTGTCATCTTTAATAATTTTATTATATTTACAAATTCTTAAAAATATATATAAATAATTTTATATTTTAAATTCACTATAATAATAAAAAAAATATTATCATACACTTGGAAATTCATAATTTACTTGATTACGAAATGAAAATCACAAGAGTTAATGCAAAATTAAAAATAAATAAACCAAACTACAAATACATACGTGAATTTTTAAATTAAAACTACAGAAGATGTGGGTGTGGGAGATATTTTGTGTTGTGGGAAATTATTGTGATGTAGGAATTTGATTGAGATTTGGAGAAAAAATTAGAATTTTGAAAATATTGGGAGTTTTGTTAATCTTGTTAATTCGAAAGATATGGAAGTTGCAAATAAGATTAGAGGTGTTCACCCGACCCCGAACCACCGGTTCCGGCCCGGAACCGTGGTCAACGGTTTTCGGCCCAGAACCGCGGTCAACGGGCCGGTTCCGACCCGGAACCGTGTTTGGGATGGGCCGGTTCCGGTTCCAAGGGCTAGGAACCGTGAACCGGCAGTTCCACATTTAAAAAAAAAATAAATATGTTTTGTGTTATCCATGTTAATTATATCCTAAAACAAGCAATAATGACAATTAGAATGCTAAATTGAACGAAAAAATGTCAAAAAAAATAAGGTTCGAGGTTGAACCTGCGGTTCCGGTTCGGAACCGCCGGTTCAACCGCCTAGGATTTGGCACCCATTTGAAATTCAAAATGGATGGCTAGGATTTCATCTTGTGATCCAATGGCTATGATTCAATGTTTTCCCCCCTATTTCCTCCCACTTTCAACTATAAATACCCCCTACCCACAATCATTTCTTCACACCAATTACTCTCTTCTCTTCTCTTACTCTCTAAGTTATTCATTCTTTTCAGTTTTCATTGTTCTATTTTCTAGCTCTTACTCTCTTAGTCTCTTAGTAGTTATAGCAAAAATGTCTTCCTCCAACCTCGTAAGGAGGAAAAGGCAGTCGAAAATATTCGTGGTACTCGTGGTAGTGGTAACCCTCCTTGTCGTCCTCGTGGTGTTGTCATTCGAGAACGAGAAGTGTTCCAGGATGACTACTACGAAGATGATGATACTTCTTCCACTCTCACTCCCACAAGCCAGAATCCTCAATACCGGAGGGTCCCCACTCACCGCCAACGTGAAAAAATGGAGAACCAGCAGATGGCCGAAGATGCTGCTGCCTTTACTGCCCACCAGATTGAAGCGGATAGGCTACTTGCTGAAAGCCTATATGTTGCCGACCTCGAAGTGGAGATGAATCCGCCCCACCAAATGCATCCTCCCAGCACTATGCAGTCGTCCCCCTTTCACGAAGAGGCAATCAACTTGGATGAGGATGACGAAATGGACGAGCAAGAGGACGGCGGAATGGCTGTCGACAAGGGTCGTCGTACCAGAAAGGCGAAGCTGCAGGCCAAAGGAAAGAAGGAAGGATCCGAAGTGTTCTCAATATGGTTCAAAAAGGTAACACTACCTTGTGCCGAAGGAGAAACTCCAATTGTAATGGCGTGCTGCAATTTCTGGGACCAGCAGTTCGAGCATGAGAAAGGAAATGGGTATGACACTTATAACTGCCATATACTCAAACACAAGCCGAAGGATCAAGAAAAAGGTACACAACAACAAACTCAAACTCAACTAAACTTCACGCAAGGTAATGAACTCACTTTATTTAAGTATAATGATATAATAGCTAGAGAAGTGATGGCTAAGTTTGTTGCTACTGAATCTCTTGCTTTCCAATTTGCCGATAGCATGCGTTTTGAAAATTCCATGAAAAAAGCATATAATCCGCAAGCTAAAAAAATCTCACGAAGTACCATGACTAGGACAATTGCTAAATTATCTATTAGATATAAAAAAGCATTAAGAGACATGTTTGCTAAGCTGTCATATAGAGTCTCTGTTTGTTCTGATATTTGGTCATGTGCTTGGCAACAAAATTCATATCTTGGAATGACTGTGCATTGGATTGATCCGAATTGGTGTATGAACAAACGCGTACTTTGTTTTAGGAAGTTTAATTGTACACATAATGCTGCAAACATTGCTCTTTGCATTATAAAAGTGTTGAATCAATTTAGATTAACCTCTAAGATTTTTTCAATCGGTTTTGATAATGCATCTGCTAATACTGCAAGTGTGCCTGCTCTAATTGCTGCATGTAATCCAACTCTAGGAGGACAATATTTTCATACTAGATGCATATGTCACATACTAAATTTATGTGTGCAAGATGGATTAAAGCAATTAGAAGGTTCAATTACGCCTATTAGAAAATGTGTTGCCATGTTAAGGGATAAAGCTAAGCTACACAGAGATTGGTTAAAATTTTGTAAGCAAAAAACTGGAAAAAGTAAGAGTTTTAACATTGATGTATGCACTAGATGGAACTCTACTTATGAAATGTTGGCAGCAACTTCTGAATATAAGGATTTATTATATGATTTCTTTTCAACTGAGGTTAGCAACATGTTCTTATTGCCTTCTTATTGGGATGAATGCTCAGGTCTGATTGCACTCTTAAAAGTTTTGAAACTACAACTAAAGATTTATCTGGAGTTTATTATTCTACTTCATGTCGTGTACTATATCATTGTGTTGTTATCGTTCTTCAATTCTTAATATGCAGTACTAACCCAAGGTTACAGGATTCTATAACTATGATGGTCATTAAATGGTTGAAATATTTTACTTATATTCCCGATGTCTTTTTTATTGCAAAATGTTTAGATCCCTGTATGAAATTGGAAGGGGTTTGTGGTCTATTAGACTTGTATTACAGTTATCTTCGTGAAATGACATTTGAAGGGGGGGTGAGCGTGGTGAAGACTCTTTTGAATTGCCTAATATTGCATCTGTTAAAACTTCTCTAGATACGACATTGAGGGGTCTTTTTCAAGAATATGAATCTAAGTATTCGGATAGAGGGTCATCATCTAGGCCTAGTCAAAAACCAAGAAGCTCTTTTAATCTAGGAATATATTCTAGTTCTGTAGCTGCACAAAGACTTCAAAGTTTCTTTCAAAATCAGGGCACGGGTAGTAATATAAGCAGTGAACTTGATATCTATCTTAGCGAACCCAAAAGTACAGATTTAGCAGGTAAAGAGCCAAATGATGTTGATGTTTTGCAATGGTGGTCGAGGAGGCAAAACCAATACCCGATTTTAGCAATGATGGCGAGGGAGATCTTAGCCGTTCTGGCATCAACAGTCTCGGTGGAACAAGCTTTCAGTGTTGGAGGCTACGTACTCGATGAAAGAAGATCGGTGATGACGCCAAGAAACCTAGAAGCTCAAGTTTTACTCAAAGATTATACATTGGCCGAAATGCGTGAACAAGAAAATAATTGGGATGAAATATTTGCGGAGTATTCCATAAGCACAACCGAGGCCGAAAGCACAGACACCGACTCTATAGCCACTACTGAAACCGATGAATTTGAAGATGATTGGGACTTTGACGTCGACATCAACGGGTAGTCCTAAATAATTTTAGACGAGTACTCTTTTTCCTTACTTGGTGTTTTTCACATTGGGTTTTCGCCAAGAAGGTTTTAATGGGGCTCGGCCCTTGAGTTTTCAAACTTTGTGAATTCCAAGGGTTTTAGGATTTCGAGTTTTAAATAATAATATATTTCCATTTGTAATTGATTACACATTGTTATAAATGAAGACATATATTATTCTATTTCGATCTTATACATTACATTGATGATTTATGTGTTTCATTTCAATAATAAAAAAAACAGTTCGGGCCCTAAACCGGCGGTTCCGACCCGGAACCGGAACCGTCCAATACGGGCCGGTTCCGACCCGAAACCGTGGTATGTGGCGGGCCGGTTCCGATTCCAATTTCTCCGAACCGGAACCGGCGGTTTCAGGCCCGTTTCCGAACCGGAACTGGCCCGTGAACACCTCTAAATAAGATCTAAAATTTGGATAATTTTGGGAGTTAGGATAACCTTGTCCAATGTATAATTTTATATCTAAGAAACATGGTTATAATATTACACCACATTTTATCACTTTATTAAAAGTGATAAGTATATTATCATTCAAAGCAAACAAACTATAAAAATTAGGGTTCCTACTATTATAAATTTTAGAGGGATAAAAAGCAAACCCAACCTTAGAATTAACACGTGGAAGACTATTTTAATAACTATATTCACTTTATTGGCGAATGTAAGTTATCATTATACATAGCACGTTTTCTTTTATTGTGTTTTTTCAAAGCTTTTTGAGTTGATAGTACATAGCACGTTATCAATATTAAATTAGATCCAAGCATAGTATTTTAATATTAAAAGAAAAATAAGTTTCTTCTTTGTTGATGTTATTTTTGTTTTATTATGGTATGACTTAAATCCACCTGCTCTTATATTTTTTATTGAAAATGGGGTCGCAATCAATCAACAAAAAAAATGCATGATATGTATTTAAAATCAAAGATGTCCTATATATATGTTAGGAAAATTCTAAGTTTTGATTTGATGTCAAAACTCAATTGACCCCAACCTAGTAGATGATTGTGCAAGCCTATGTTGTTTTTCCAGCTCGCCTGTTTGAGCTTATAGATTTTCTAAGTTTACAGGAGAAGACGCTGAAGACAGTAGAAGACCCAGCTGAGTGGTCAGTTGGAGTGATCAGCTGAGTGAAGATCAGCAGAGAAGTTAACAGCTGTAGAAGAAAGCTGAGCAAAGTCAGCTGGAGAATAAAGCTGAGCTAACTCAAGCAGAATGAACTCAACAGAAGAGATCCAAACGGAGCTAAGAAAACTGAGCTGACTTAAGAAGATCCAGCAGAGTAGACCCAGCAGAGCCGACAAACAGAAGATTGACTAAAGTTTAACTGAGATCAAATCAGTCAGACTGAAAGATCCAGCTCGGAATTCAAAAGACAGCTCCTAGGACAGGATCTCGGTGTCAGAAGATGTCAATAAACCTCTACCAATGAGGGATCGACAACAAACTCAAGATCTGACACACTGACGAAGACAGGTGAAGATTCGCAGACGGCAGATCGCCAAGTCAGAGAGTAGGTGAGATTCAAATGACTATTCCAACGGCTAGTTTTTGAATCTGCACCTATAAATACCAGTCTTCAACCTCAAATTCAGACACGAAAAAACTCTCAACAAGCTTTCAACTTTCTGAAATTCTTAAGTCTCTCTCAAAGCTTCAAGTAGTCAGTCTTCTCTTCAAGAACACTTAATCTTCAAGTGTTCAAGTCTAGAACTGCTAGTTTTTCGTCTGTAATCTCTATGAAACTTTCATTCCATATCTCTAGCCTAGATTGAACGAGTTCATCTAACTCTTGTTCTTCATTGTAAGAACTCGTTCACAGTTGGAATCCCAAATCCCAAACTCTTCTACCCAGAAAAGGTTAGGTTAAGGTCCTCCCGCTCGAAGCATGTAATTCGAGTGTGTAGGTTGTTTCAGTACTCGGAAACTGAAAAGGTTCAGGCTTCTACAGTGCCCGTAAACTGTTAGAACACATCTCTAGTTTGAGCTGCGAAGTTGCTTGGTACTTGTTAAACCAAGTGGATATCCTTAGTGGATTTACTAGTAAAATCTGGTCGTGGACGTAGGAGTAGTTTCTCCGAACCACGTTAAAAACCTCGTGTTCTTTATTGCTTTGATTATTTTCTATATCTTTACTTTAAAAAACTAACCGCATCAAGCACAACATTATTTTCAAGTTATAAGTTCTCTAGCTGAGTGACCCAGCCAGCTGTGTTTTCAAATCTCGCATAACTTGACTAAGCCGCAAACTGAAAGAAAGTTTTCAATTGAGTTTTTCTAAGCGAATGAGCTAAGTTTTCAAACTACCACATTCCGCACCGCCAGCTGAGTTATCAGTCCAGCTGACCATCTTCTTCAAGAAGTCAGCATGATTTATAACTGAGCTCACACTCTCAGTTTAAACTTGGTTAAAACATTTAAAAGTTTTTAACTTCGGTGTATTCATCCCCTCTACACCGAAGTACTCGTTCCGGGACCATCAATTGGTATCAGAGCAGTGGTTCAAAAGACCATTGTATCTGAATCAAGAGATCAGTCTTGAACTCTTTGTCAGTGGTCAACTGAACAGATCCGTCTTTCTGAAAAACTCATCTTATTGCATACTGTGCATATCTTCATGGATTCTTCTCTTAGCAGGAATCTCCCCACATTCTCAGTAGACGACTACATCGTCTGGAAGTTCAAAGTAAAGAGCTTCCTATGCGTACATCATGATATGATGTGGGACGTCATCACTGACGGACCCATCATAATATACAAAGACGGGAACAAGCTTATACCAGCTCAAGTCAATGGAGAACCAGTCTATCAGCCAATCCTCAAGCCCAAGAACGAATACACATATGAAGAAATGAAGCAAGCTGGATTAGACAGCTTCGCAAGGAACACCATCTCATCCACAGTTTTCAATGCATACCTCAGCAAAATAATCAACTGTGAGACCGCCAAAGAAATGTGGGAAATCCAAGCTAAGCTATGCGAAGGGTCTTAAGAAATCAAAGAAAATATATTCACGATCGCATGCCAGAAGTTCGACAACTTCAAGCAACTAGCCAACGAGTCCATTGAAGTAATGGCGCTCAGATTTTCAAGCATCATCGTCGAAATCGAGACGATCAGAACCTGGAAGTACACTCAGTGGGAGAAGAACCTGAAAGTTCTCTCCGCTCTATCAGCTGAGTGGAATACATACAAAGTTGTACATCAAAGTAGGAGCAATCTGAGCGACTTCACAATAGAAAGGTTGTTCTCCCTACTCAACGCCAACGAATACAACTTGAAGATCACCATGGAAGAGTCTTCAAGCAAACAAAACGACCGAGAACTGATCCCAGCTCCAAAAGAAGTTGCTTTCAGAACCAACTCTGAAAAGTCAACTCACATCAAGTCAGCCGAGTCCTCCAAGAAGAAAAATGACAAGAAAGATATGAGCAAGGAAGAGCTGCTAGAAGAAATTGCCATGCTGGTAAAGAATTACAACAGACTCAACACCAGCAAGGTCAAATACAAGAAATTTTCCAAGTCCTACAGAGACAAGTATGCCGTAACTGATGAGAAGTCAGCAGACACGTCAAAGAGGACAGACGAGGGCTGCTTCAACTGCAAGGAGCCGGGACACTACAAGCAAGACTGTCCCAAGCTGTCCAGAAAAGAAAAAGACCTTCTGAAAGCCAAGGCAATTGACAGAAGGAGAGCATATATTGCCGAAGAGGAGTTCGAGTGCAACAAAATGGATGACGACATGCCTTTCTTAGACTCAGAGGAAGATGCACTCATGGCCTATGATGAGAAAGACTGGGATGCTTGCTTCATGGGACAAACGGACGGACTCGACGACGACGAGATAAATTCTAAAACCCTAGTCGTGTCTAACCCCTCACCATCACACAAACACTTTACGCAGGTATCAGGATTAGAAGAAATGCCTGACTGGAATCTGGTAGGGAAAGTCATGAATGATTTCAAGAAACTACAAGAAATCCTTGAAATTACAATGTGTGAGAACGCCGAGCTGAAGACAGAACTGAAAAAGAAAAGAGCGTCAGAAGCAGCTGATGCAACCCAGTTCGCAGAGGAGGTTGTTTCACTAAAAGACAAATTAGTGAAACAAGACCAGCTGATGAAAGAGTTTTATTATGAGAAAAAGCAGCTGATGGATGAGCTGGAAAAGTCCACAGTTGAATCAGAAAGAAAATCAGCTGAGATCTCAGAACTGAAAAAGTCAGAAGAGACTCTTACTACAAAGATGATAGCACTCATCAAAGCTACCACTACAATGGACGAGATCCTCAGTGTACAAATACCGGCAGCATTAAGACCGGATTGAGTTATGATGGAACTAAGGATGTTACAAATGTTGCTTCCACAAGTGAAACAAAGGTGACATTTGTAAAAGCAAAGGAGAACCCAATCCCAGCTGCTCAAATGGCTGACAAACCGAGAACACAGCCTGCTCCGAGAAAGCAAGCTGTAAGGCAACCACAGGCTCAAGCCAGACAACAACATCGTTCACAGCCACAAAGAAGGCAGCATGCTGGATATCCCAAATACCAGCATCACCAGCACGAAGTGACCAGATATCAGCAGAGAGGGCCAACTGGATATCAACCTCATGATTACCAGCTGAACTATAATTTCCAGCCGAGATATCAAGCAAGACAGCAGAGACAACCAAGAAGGAATATCTCAGCTGCACACACTGCTGGAAGGAATAAGAGATCTGAGTCTCAGTGAAGGAATCAAGCTGGGAGACAAGAGAAACCAAGACCCAACCAGCTGAGTCGACCGAAGAACACGAAGAATGTGTTCGTAGATACAGCTAGGAGGATAATCAGATCGAATGATCCAATAAGAGTCATTAAGCAGATCTGGGTCGTGAAGGGATCTCTAACTAACTCCCAAGGACCCAATTGAAACTGGGGACCTATATTTTGATTCATGTGACAGGTTACACGGGAACGGCGCATCATAGAGGAGTCGATGAGGATGTTGTGGTATATGGACAACGACTGCTCAAAGCATATGACTCATCTAAAGCATGTACTCCGAGAATATGTAGAGCGACCTTGCCCACAAGTAACATTTGGTGACAACTCTAAAGGTCAAACCAAAGGTTACGATACATTTGAAACTGACAATGTTAAAATTACTAATGTTTCTTAGGTACATGGATTGCAACATAACCTGCTTTCCATTAGCCAATTCTGCGACAATGGTTTTTCTGTCAAGTTTGATGCACAGGGAAAAACAGGGAAACCAAACAAGTGTTGCTGAGAGGGAGACGAGAAGCAAACATGTATTTTGCTGACTGGAACAGCAGCCCTCCAGACAAATGTCTTGTATCCAAAAGCAGCAACGAGGTCAGCTGGCTGTGGTACAGACGGTTGAATCATCTCAACTTCAAGACCATCAACAAATTAGCTAGGAATCAGCTCGCTGATGGAATTCTAGATCAATTATATGACAAGAGTCACATTTGTAGCGCTTGTCAGCAGGAAAAATAGACGAAGATATCATTTTCCCTCAAGCCAACTTCTTCAATAGATAGAGTTCTCCAACTCATCCACATGGATCTCTTTGGTCCTGTAATTCCAGCTAGCTTCAACGGCAGAAAATACACACTGGTCGTAGTGGATTACTTTTCCAGATTCACTTAGGTATCATTCTTGTACCCGAATAGCGAAACAAGATCCAAGCTGTCTGTCCTGCTGGAAAGGCTGACGACTCAGAAAGAATTTGAAATTATCACAATCAGATCAGATTGAGGAACAGAGTTTCTAAATGAAACTATCTACGAATATTGTGAGAAGAACGGAGTCCAACATCAAACCTCAGCTGCACGCACACCTCAGCAGAATGGTGTAGCTGAGATGAGGAATAAAACACTCAAAGAAGCAGCTACCTCTATGCTAGCCAGCTCAGCCATTCCTAAGAAATTCTGGGCTGAAGCTGTGAACACAACATGTTTCACGCAAAATCGATCTCTACTCACATCAAGACAAGGAAAGACGTCGTACGAGCTGTGGAACAACAGAAAACCTTATATCGGGTACTTCAAGGTTTTCGGATTAAAATGCTATATCTTGAACAACGGAAAAACCCAGCTGAACACGTTTGACGCGAAGACAGACAGAGGAGTATTTCTTGGATACTCAGCTATGAGTAAAGCCTATAGGATGTTCAACCGGAGAACACAGACAGTCGAAGTGACTCCCCATGTCATATTTGATGAAACTTCATTCGAGTACAGAGATTCATTCAAGCAAAAAAACACAGTTGGAACTTCAAGCTCCACTCCAGCACAAACTCGATCTTATGAAACTTGAATGAGAAACCTGGCTGAACCATTAATTTGGGACGACGAGCCAGATGAGCCACAAATTAATCAAGCTGAGGCGCAACCAGCTGAACATCAAGGGAAAATTCCAATGTCAAATCAAGGGGGAACGCCTCCAGCTGAAAACCCAGATCCAGCTGACTTCCCAGCTCTCTTTCCAGCTGAGTTCATTCAGTTCACGCGTCAAGAAGAAACATGTCAAAGTCCAAATCAAGCTGAGTCTCAACATCAAGACTTGACTCCAGAGCATCTCCAGGCTAGAAGGAACCTAGCAACCTCTAGCATCAATGAATTGGAAGAAGAAATTCGTAAAAGACGAAGATGGATCGAAGATCATCCAGCTTCTACAATCATAGGAGATCCAATAGACAGAGTCAGAACCAGAAGTTCAATTGCTCAGAATCCCCCGCTAAATCCTCAAGAAGCAGCTGACGACGCATTGCTCTCAGTAGAGCTAGAGCTGACTGTCTACGATGAAGAAACAACTCTCATGGCGTGCTATGTAGCTCAAGTTCCAGAGCCTCAGACAATATTGAAAGCATTAAAGAGCGTGCCTTGGACCAATGCCATGAAAGAAGAGTTGAACGAATTTCTCAGAAATTACGTCTGGGAATTAGTCGATAGACCAGAAGGAGTCAAAGTCATCGGACTCAAATGGATATTCAAGAACAAGCTGGATACTCTTGGAGTAATTATCAGAAATAAAGCCCGCTTAGTCGCCAAGGGTAACACCCAGCAAGAAGGAATCGACTTTGAAGAATCATTCGCCCCAGTAGCACGACTGGAAGCGATCAGACTATTTCTCGCATATGCAGCACATCACAAATTTAAAGTATATCAAATGGATGTGAAATGTGCGTTCCTGGAGAAATAAAAGAAGATGTCTACGTAGAACAACTGCCTGAATTTGAAGTAGAAGGAAACAAAGTCTACAAGCTGAAGAAGACGCTGTATGGACTGAAGCAAGCACCTCGAGCTTGGTACGACACTTTGTCAGGATTCCTTGTCTCCAAAGGATTCAAGAAGGGTTCAGTTGATAGGACCCTGTTCACTATCAAGTTTGGAGAAGACATTCTAGTTGTCCAAATATACGTGGATGACATCATTTTTGGGTCAAGATCAACATATCTATGCGAACGCTTTGGAGAAATGATGTTAAGCCAGTTCCAGATGTCTATGATGGGAGAAATGAATTTCTTCCTAGGAATTCAAGTCAAGCAATCACCTGAAGGAATTTTCATAAATCAGTCTAAATATGTGAAAGACTTGATTGCTAAGTACGGAGTTCAATCCAGCCGTTCAGTGAAGATCTCAATGAATACCAACTGGAAGATTGAACCAGAAACTGAAGGAAAATCTGTTGATCCCAGCAAATACAGAGGGATAATCGGTTCCTATTGTACCTCACAGCCAGCCGCCCAGACATTGCATTTGCAGTCGGAGTGTGTGCAAGATTTCAAGTTGATCCAAAGGAGGCACACATGCAAGTAGCCAAGAATATCCTCAAGTATATGAAGGGCACTTAGAATGTTGGGTTGTGGTATCCAGCTGAAGACAATTTGGAGCTGACTGGATACTCAGATTCAGATTTCGCTGGAGATCGACTGGACAGGAAATCAACGTCAGAAACATGCCAGTTCCTAGGAAGCAAATTGATCTCATGGTTTTCAAATAAGCAAATGTGCGTCTCCACATCAACAACTGAAGCGGAGTATATGGCAGCTGTAAGCTGCTGCTCCTAAATATTCTGGCTGAAGCACCAGCTGGATGACTATGAAGTAAAAGCTGGACAGGTTCCAATCTTCTGTGATAGTTCAAGTGCAATTGCAATCTCGGAAAATCCAGTTCTTTATACAAGATGCAAATATGTGGATGTACGACAATCACTTTCAGAGATCACGTGGAAAAGAAGGACGTCATTGTTGAGAAAATTCACACAGATATACAGCGTGCTGACATCTTAACAAAGCCGCTGGTGGAAGCAAGGTTCAAGAAGCTGTGTGGATTTCTAAGATTGCTGAATCCAGATGAAGAATCATCCAGCTGAGGGGGAACCAAACCCAGCTGTATCACAAAGCTCAATTTGAAGGTCAACCAGCTGAGGGGGAACAAGACTCAGCTGGACAGCAAGAACTGATGGGATAATCAGCTGAGGGGGAATTCAAGCTAATCATCAGAAACTCAGTTGAAGAGAACTCAGTCAAGCAGAAGAAGGACAACTGTGGTATCAGCTGACTACTATGTTCAGATGATAGGTTTGCGTCATTTACATTTATTTCTCTAAGGAATATGCTATTTATGGTCAAATGATTTGAATTTAATTCAGTAGGAAAAATGTTCCTTAGATGAATTACATGTTAAGTTTCCCATCCCATCGCATTTAATGAAAAGTCTGCAGAGTACTATAGCACGGCAGGATTGAGGCAGAAGTTCAAACGTTTGAACTGCCTCATGCGTGCTTGAAAAATACTCGATGTACGCACGTCAGCAGATGTGATGAGCGCTTCACTCCAAGCCGTCGATATGAATATCAACTGCATCAATCTCAGCCACTCATCAATTATGGTAGTTGATATATATAGCAAAGATACGCAGATCCCTTCTCTTTACTAATCCCTATCTTTGCAAATCAAGAGCATATCTCTCTCTTACACTCTCAAATATCTGTAAATCTACACATATTTCTTTGCACATATTTCGTTCTACTAACATCTACAGAGAAGATGGCATCCAAGAAAGTCGCCTCAAGAGCTGATCAGATGACGGTTCTCATGTCCAAACTTCATTTTAAGAACTCGCTCATTCTGAGAAGCCATAGGATTCCAGAGTTCCTAGAAGTTCTGGAACTCATCTCAAGAGCAGGACTGATGCAGTGGGTCACCGCCAAGCCAACCTACATCCTCAAGCGAGAAGTTGCAAAATTCTTCCTGCAACTGGAGAATTCAAATGGACATCTTTCCACCGTCGTCCCGTTAAAGATAAAGCGAGTAGATGAGATGTCTGAACCATGGAACCTCAAAGTCAACATCAACAGGTTGGTGTCAGAAGATGTCAATAAACCTTGACCAATGAGGGATCGACAACAAACTCAAGATCTGACACACTGACGAAGATAGGTGAAGATCCGCAGACGGCAGATCGCCAAGTCAGAGAGTAGGTAAGAGTCAAATGGCTATTCCAACGGCTAGTTTTTGAATCTCCACCTATAAATACCAGTCTTCAACCTCAGATTCAGACACGAAAAAACTCTCAACAAGCTTTCAACTTTCTGAAATTCTCAAGTCTCTCTCAAAGCTTCAAGTAGTCAGCCTTCTCTTCAAGAACACTTAATCTTCAAGTGTTCAAGTCTAGAACTGCTAGTTTTTCGTCTGTAATCTCTAGGCAACTTTCATTCCATATCTCTAGCCTAGATTGAACGAGTTCATCTAACTCTTGTTCTTCATTGTAAGAACTCGTTCACAGTTAGAACTCCAAACCTAAACCCTTCTACCTTGAAAAGGTTAGGTTAAGGTCCGCCCGCTCGAAGCGTATAATTCGAGTGTGTAGGTTGTTTCAGTACCCGGAAATTGAAATGGTTCAGGCTTCTACAGTGCCCGTAAATTATTAGAACACAGCTCTGGTTTGAGCTGCGTAGTTGCTTGGTACTCGTTAAACCAAGTGGATATCCTTAGTGGATTTACTAGTGAAATATGGTCGTGGACGTAGGAGTAGTTTCTCCGAACCACGTTAAAATTCTCTTGTTCTTTATTGCTTTGATTATTTTTAATATCTTTACTTTAAAGAACTAATCGCATCAAGCACAATATAATTTTCAAGTTATAAGTTCTCTGGCTGAGTGATCCAGCCAGCTGTGTTTTCAAATCTCGCATAACTTGACTAAGCCGCAAAGTGAAAGAGAGTTTTCAATTGAGTTTTTTTAAGCGAATGAGCTAAGTTTTCAAACTACCACATTCCGCACCGCCAGCTGAGTTATCAGTCCAGCTGACCATCTTCTTCAAGAAGTCAGCATGATTTATAACTGAGCTCACACTCTCAGTTTTAACTTAGTTTAAAAGTTTAAAAGTTTTTAACTTCGGTGTATTCACCCCTCTCTACACCGAAGTACTCATTCCGGGACCATCAATATATATATATATATATATATATATATATATATTTTGATAAATTAGCAATTAAATTTAAAACTGCGCCACGGTGAACTCGAACCCGAGACCTTTGGTCTCGAGCATTAACCACTCTACCTCTAGGCCAACACACACACACAAAGATGGCCTATATATATTGTTAGGTTGGTGTCCCAAGAGATTTTTGTGCATGCATAACATATACTCATATGTTTCTTTTAGGGGTGTAAATAGACAACTTATTGTCTTTATTAACTTTCAACTTGTTAATTTAGAATATTATTCATTTTAAAAATTTATTGATAAAATCAGTTGCATGTTGCATGCATCAATATGATCTACTACACTACTCCTTACATTGGCCTGGAATTTATATTTTACTTATTACTCCCCCTCTGTCTCAATAGTAAGGTCCCTATTTCCTTTTTTGTCTGTCCCAATAGCAAGGTCTCATTCCAAAAATGGAAACAATTAACTCTTAAAAAGGCTATCATTTTTTATCTTTTTACTCTTGTTTCTTAATAACCGTGCTCAAAACAAGGAGAATCTTGCTATTGAAATGAAGTGAGTACCTTATTTGTCGCATAAATTTAGTTTCATAGTTCACAACACATAAGTTAATAAATGAGTTGTTTTTGATAAAATTGAAAATTCAAAATAACTTTTTGAATGATACTTCTGTCAAAATATGAGTAGGAGAGATAAAATAATTTTTTTGCATGACATAATTGAAGGTGTATACTGTAAAGCAAACCTTTTATGCTTGTATACACGGTTTTTATTTCCGTTGTTTCTCCCATATCTGATTTGATTGTTTATCGCATAATACATCATGTCCCATTATCTCGTGTTATAGATTAAATGGTGTGTTGTAGATCACAGAAGATCATTTAATCAGTTTCTCGTGAGATATTAATCAGTATTCACGACCGAGATAACTTTGGACAAGTTATTGATTTAGGCTGTAGTATAAAACGAAAAGTAGTTTGTCTTGACTACTTGTTTATGCTAATACGTACGTCTACGTATTGAAAGGATCGTAGTGAGACGTGTTCTTCTATTCTGACCGTTTGAGAATAACCAAGGTCTCGGTGACTCGATAGATCTAAATCCTTATAAGTTATTATGTGTGTTCAAGTGTCTTTCTGTCACTTTGACTTACCATGAGTGAGAGTTATGAGTTAGCTCAATATGCCTCGTATCTTGGGTGACAGTAGCATTTGTTCGATACTTAATTAACTGTATTAGAGAACCATGTCCTGAAGAACCCAGGTTGATGACATTCCCTTAAGGAGCTCATTAAGTTTATCGTACTAAACCCTGCAGGTGGATTTAGTTATCCGGTACGATAATAATGTTAAGTGGTACTACTTAAGAAATTAAAGATATTAATTAATTTAAGCTGTCAGTAGCTTTAATTAATTAATGAATGTTCGACATATTAAACATGGAGATTATCGAAGTTAAAATTAGAAGCCCTGATTCATCAGTGGGCTAGAGCGGCAGTGCATCACTAATTCTTTAATGGAATGAATTAGTGATTATATGCTTGTAATTATTCTGGGCTTGAATAATAGAATACAAGTATATAGGAGACCCAACTCTAGCTTTCTAGTAGATCCCTAGAATGACCCAAATATCTCACAACTTCAAGCCCAAACCACCACTAGGTCATAATGGGCCTTGGCCCATGGATTGATTTATTTAACTACAAGCTCTCTTGAGAAATCCTAACTAATGCTTCTATTTTGCTAGCAACTACAAAAGGGTTTGAGAGAGAAAGTAGTGAAGGTTTGGAGCATCTTGAGGATCTTGGAAGATTGCTATCCACGTGGCATCCGAGATCGAGACGGGACACAACCTAGAAGATCAACTAGTGGAATCGTTCCACGAGCTCTAAATCAAAGAGAACGGTATCTCGAAAAATCCTTGTATGGTTGTCTTTAAATTACTAGGAGCATGCTAGATATGATTCTTGTATGTCGAGTTAGATATCCGAAATAGGTCCGTGGACAAAAGGGATCGACTTTCATTAGCCGTCCCAACAATAATTTGTAAGTTGGGTTGTGTTGATATTTGAATTATATATTTAGAGACCATATATTAATAAACGAATTGCAAGAAACTTGGGATTAAAATTGAGTAGCAATTCTTATATAAAACCCTCTCCCGAAATGAAAAACTATTGTTTTTAGTACATACATAGTAAATGTGGTTGCGTGTTAAATTTTTAACTTGTGATATATATCGACAAAAAATATATGACTTGACCGTATGAATAAATCCAAGGAAGTACAAACATAAATCGAATTTTCGGTAGTATATATATTTATATAGCTTGCTATGTTATTATTTCTTAGATTATTCTGTTTGGTATTATTTCTGTTTGGTATTATTTTTTTAATAAATAAAGATTATTCTTTACGGCTTTGTACAGATTATCTAACTTTTGTAAAATTTTAATTTAATTTAATCTAGTGAATCTCTATTAAATAAAATGCAAAGCTTGCCGAACGAGTTGTAAACATCCCATGCTAAAATGCGAATGTCGTTCGATAAATTTAGAACGTGTACGAAAACTATTCGCACGTGCTAAAAAGATGAAGAAGATTAATGATAGTTGACCTTCTAATTAGGTGGAGATTTGAGAAAGTGGGTAAATAAATCATTTAACTTCAAATGTATTTTGTGTTTCTAAATAGTTATATGGTGATTTTATGCCATAAATCAACCTTTGCTTAAATCAAAAGCTAATTATGATCGAGTTCGTTGCACTAAATTTCATTAGTGTGATTTCACTCTATTGTATAATTTGCATGGTATTGCACAAGAACGAGATTTACACGATACAAACTTCAGGTAGCAGCTGTGAATTTACCCTGCCATTAAAATGATTGAAAATTAATGTTTATTAGTATATAGGCACATTAAGGTCGCATGCCACATTTTGTGGTAGTTTAGCAAACGCCATATTATGCAAGAATATTATTTTCCCCATAAAAATTTAACAAGGAAATTTTGTGTTGGGAAAATTATAAGGTTTCGATTTGATACCAAAACCCAACTGATTCTCCAACCGAATAGATGATCGCGTCAACCTAAATAGTGTTTTCCAGCTCGCCTGTTTGAGCTTTAGATTTTCTAGGTTTACAGGTTAAGGAAGACGGAAATACCCAAGGTCTACAATGGCTGAGTCACGAAGTCGGAAGACAAGAATGATCTACCGTGTCTACAAGCAGAGTCACTTAGCGAAAGACAAAGAAAGGCGTCAACCTTCATCGAGTCCTCCAAATAGAAAGCATGATCAAGCCGAAGAGAATTCGAGTCCGAGTTCAAAACAACCTAGTCCAACAGTACAGAATGGAACTAACCGAAGACATCACTTCAAGTCACCCATCGAATTCAAAAGCCTACCAAAGGCAGAAGATCCCGGCGTCAGAAGAAGTCAACATGCCTCGACCAATGAGGGATTGCCAAATCAGCATCCTAGACTTCAGGACCTAGGATGTGACACAAATGAAGACAGGTGCAGATTCGCCCAAGGCAGATCTTGAATTTAAGAAGAGTAGGTAAGATTCAAACGGCTCCTCCAACGGCTAGTCTTGAATCTCTACCTATATAAACCCGTCTTCAACCTCAGGATCAGATAACGAAAAACACGAAAAACTCTCTACAAGCTTTCATTCTCTGAAATCATCAATCTTTCAAAAGCTCTCAAGCAGTTCTACATAGTTCAAAGAACACTTTATCTTAAAGTGTTTCTAGTTCAGAAACTGCTTAGTTTTTCGTCTGATCCCTAGGCCAAAATCTTTGTATATCTTAAAGCCTAGATTTCGAACGAGTTCATCATACTCTAAAGTTCTTAATTGTAAGGACTCGTTCACAGTTGGAACCACAAACCAAACCCCTCTTACCCAGAAAGGTTAGGTCAAGGTTACGCTTGCTTGAAGCGGGAAATTCAAGTGTGCGTTTTTTCGCACATCGTAAACCGAAAGGTTAGGTTTGACAAAGGCTCCGCAAACTGTTGGAACACAGCTCGGGTTAGAGTTGTGAAGTTGCTTGGTACTTGGAAACCAAGTGGTAGTGGATTACCAGTGAACCTGGTCGTGGACGTAGGAGGTGTTACTCCGAACCACGTAAAAACTTGCGTGCACTTTACTTTCTCTTTATATTAAGTTTTGTAGTAACTCTTTCATAACATTACATATTTGATCAAAACTGCATACGCAGCTGCTCTCCAAAGACAGTTGTGTCTCTCTGAAAGTTGCACAACTTGACTAAGCTGAAAACCTAAAGTTAATCTTTTCAAACTGAGTTTTTCTAAGTAACCGAGCTAAGTTTTCAAACCACCACTTTCCGCACCGCCAGCTGAGTTATTTACCCAGCTGACCCTCCCCAGTTGGATCGATAACTGAGCTCACCATCTCTGTGATTTAACTTGAAAAAGTTTTTAGAAATCTATTTGGTGTATTCACCCCCCCTCTACACAAAATACCTAGCTTAGGGACCATCATTTTGATAAACGACATTCTGTTAAACTGCTCGTCACATAAACACGTGTATAAGTTGTCTATTAACACATTCATATGATTCTAAAAATAAAATAAAAAAATAAAAAAAACACGCAATTCATATGGAAAATTTACAAATTTTGATGTGTTCTATATATATTTTTGGTTTTTCCTCTTAGCACATTCTCAAACTCAATCAATTTAATTAGTAACGAGTGTGTATCCCGTTAAAAATCGACGATAAATTAGATTATGCTGTAATTTATTAGTATGTAATCGCAAAACTAATACAATATTATGCATAAGAGAGTATTATTATATCAACAATTCACTATCTTACAAAAGTGATGAAATTATAATAAAATACATCAATAAGGTTGTTTCTTCGATTTTATTGTACTTCCTTTAACAAATATTTTTATTTTTATTATTATTTTGCAATATATAAGCATGAACATTAAGAATAATTTAATATTATTTCGTAGTGATAATATTTCGATAATTGATCAAAACGAGTGTTTCTTTGATTTTATTTCACTTTCTTTAGTTTCAAGAAATTAATAGAATTCAAACTATTTTTTTATTTCGCAATCTGTCAAAGATTTCATTATATATGTTGGGAAAATTCTAAAGTTTTGATTTGATACCAAAACCCAACTGATCTCCAACCTAGTAGATGAATACGCAAACCTAAGTTATGGTTTCCAGCTCGCCTGTTTGAGCTTTAGATTTTCTAACTTTACAGATAAGGAAGCTGAAGATAGCAGAAGACCCAGCAGAGCAATCAGCTGGACCCAAAGTCAGCTGAAAGGTTTTCCAGCTGAACAGAGTTCAAGATTGAGCTGAGTCAGACTAACTCTTTCAAGTAAAAAAGATTGGATCCAGCCAAGGAGATCCAACGGAGCAGAGTAAATCGAGCTGACTCAAGTCTAAAAGACTCAGCTGTGAGATTCAGCTGAGCAGACAAAAGGGAACTAACTCTGAAGACATCACTTCAAGTCAGATTACCCAATCCAGCTCTAAATTCAAAAACCAGCTCCAAAGGCAGAGATCCTGGTGTCAGAGGAAGTCAATATACCTCGACCAATGAGGGATCGACATCTCAGCATCCTAGAAAGGCGAACCTAGGATCTGACACAATGATGAATATAGGTGAAGATACGCTCAACGGAAGATCGACAGATCAGAGAGTAGGTGAGATTCAAACGGCTCTTCCAACGGCTAGTTTTGAATCTCTACCTATAAATACCAGTCTTCAACATCAGAATCAGACACGAAAAACTCTTTACAAGCTTTCAACTTCTCTGAATCTCTCAAGCATTAAAAAGCTCTCAAGCAGTCAAAGAACACTTAAATTTTTCAAGTGTTTAATTTCCAGAAACTGCTTTAGTTTTTCGTCTGATCCATAGGCATAAATCATAGTAAATTCAAAGCCTAGTTCTGAACGAGTTCATCTCCCAAAGTTCTTCATTGTAAGAACTCGTTCAAAGTTGGAAACCCAAACCCAAACCCTTCTTTACCCAGAAAAGGTTAGGTTAAGGTTACGCCGTCTAGAAGCGCGAAATTCGAGTGTTAAAGGTTTTTTTTCAGTACCCGGAAACTGAAAGGATACAGGCTTCTACAGTGCCCGTAAACTGTTAGAACACAGCTCAAGTTAGAGCTGCGTAGTTGCTTGGTACTCGTAAACCAAGTGGAAATCCTTAGTGGATTTACCAATTAAATCTGGTCGTGGACATAGGAGTTGTTTCTCCGAACCACGTTAAATTTCGAGTTCTTTATTGCTTTCTTTATTCTCTACATTTTATATCTTTAAAGAACTAACTGCATTAACACATCACAAGTTTTCAAGCTCAAAGTTCTCTGGCTGTGTGACCCAGCCAGCTGCATTATTTTTCAAAACTGCTTAACTGAAAACTGAAATTAAGTTTTTCTGAATTCTTGTAAAGGGAACGAGCTAAGTTTTTTTCCACCACATTCTGTACCGTCAGTTGAGTTATCAGTCCAGCTGACCATCTTCCTTAGAAGTCAGCAGGATTCATAACTGAGCTCTCACTCAACTCAGTTTTAACCTACAAAAGTTTTCAAAAATCCCTATTCGGTGTATTCACCCCCTCTACACCGAAGACCTCGTTCCGGGACCATCAATTGGTATCAGAGCAGTGGTTCAAAAGACCGCTGTTTCTGAATCCAGAGATTTGTCATGAAACTCTCTGTCAGTGGTCAACTGAACATATCCATTTACAGAAAAACTCATCCTAGTGCATTCTGTACATTTCTCCATGGATTCTTATCTTAACTGGAATCTTCCCACTTTTTTGGTTGATGATTATGCAATCTGGAAATTCAGATTGAAAAGCTTTCTTTGTGCGCATCATGACATGATGTGGGACATCATCACAGACGGACCCATCCTCATTTATAAGCAAGAAAATGAACTTGTACCAGCTCAAGATGGAGGACAGCCAGCGTACCAGGCAATTCTTATGCCAAAGAAGGAATATTCTTCAGAAGAACGAAAGCAAGCTGGATTAGACAGCTTTGCAAAGAACACCATCTCATCAACAGTCTCCAACGCCTACCTCAGCAAGATTATCAAGTGCGAGATCGCCAAAGACACGTGGGAAACCCTAGCCAAGCTATGTGAAGGGTCAGAAGATATCAAAGAAAACAAATTCACAATAGCTTGCCAAAAGTTCGACAACTTCAAGCAGCTAGCCAACGAGTCCATCGAAGCAATGGAGCTCAGGTTCTCAAACATAGTCGTCGAAATAGAAACAATCAGAACTGGGAAGTATACCCAGCGGGAAAAGAATTTGAAGGTTCTCAGCTGAATGGAATACTTACAAAGTAGTTCACCAAAGTCGAAGTGACTTGGGTGATCTATCTACAGAAAGGTTGTTCTCACTTCTAAAAGCCAACGAATACAAGTTGAAGATTACCCAAGAAGAGTCTTCAAGCAGACAGAATGAAGGAGAACTGACCCCAGCTTCAAAAGAAATAGCTTTCAGAGCCAACTCTGAAAAGTCAGCTCATGTCAAGACAGCTGAGTCCTCCAAGAAGAAGAAGGACAAAAAGAATATGAGCAAAGATGAGCTACTCGAAGAAATTGCCATGTTGGTGAAAAATTACAACAGACTCAACACCAGTAAAGGCAAGTACAAGAAATTTGCCAAGACGTACAGAGACAAGTACGCTGCAGCTGATGAAAAGTCAGCTGACATCTCAAAACGGACAGACGAAGACTGCTTCAATTGCAAGGAGCCGGGACATTACAAGCAGGACTGTCCCAAACTATCCAAGAAAGAAAAAGATCTTCTGAAAGCGAAGGCAGCTGACAGACGAAGAGCATATATAGCAGATGAAGAGTCCGAGTGCAATAAAATAGATGATGACATGTCTTTCTCAGACTCAGAGGAAGATACACTCATGACCCGTGATGATCAAGACTGGGATTCTTGCTTTATGGGACAGACAGACGGACTTGGCGGCGATGAGGTAACTTCTAAAACTCTGATACCAATTGATGGTCCCGGAACGAGGTCTTCGGTGTAGAGAAGGGGGTGAATACACCGAAGAGGGATTTTTGAAAACTTTTATCAAGTTAAAACGGAGTTGAGTGAGAGCTCAGTTATGAGTTCAACTGACTTCTAAAGAAGATAGTCAGCTGGACTGATAACTTAGCTGACTGTGCGGAATGTGGTGGAAAGAAAAACTTAGCTCGTTCCTTTTACAAAAGCTCAGAAAAACTTAGTTTCAGTTTTCAGTTTAAGCAGGTTTGACAAATATGCAGCTGGCTGGGTCACACAGCCAGAAAGATGAAGCTTTGAAAACTTGTGCTGTGTAAATGCAGTTAGTTCTTTAAATAAGAATAACGCAAAGACTTAATTAACGCAATAAAGAACACAGAATTTTAACGTGGTTCGGAGAGAAAACTCCTACGTCCACGACCAGATTTTAGCTGGTAAATCCACTAAGGATGACCACTTGGTTTACGAGTACCAAGCAACTTCGCAGCTCTTCCTCGAGCTGTGTTCTAACAGTTTTACGGGCACTGTAGAAGCCTGCACCTTTTCAGTTTTCGGGTACTGAATAACCTTACACTCGAATTTTGCGCTTCGAGACGGCGTAACCTTGACCTAACCTTTTCTGGGTAAAGGAGGGTTTGGGTTTCCAACTTTGAACGAGTTCTTACAATGAAGAACTTTGAAAGATGAACTCGTTCAGATCTAGGCTTTGGATTTACAATTATTACAGCCTATTGATCAGACGAAAAACTAAAGCAGTTTCTGAAATTGAACACTTAAGAAGTTAAGTGCTCTTTTAAAGAGTTAGATAACTGCTGGAGAGCTTTTAAATACTTGAGAGATTCAGAAAAGTTGTAAGCTTGTGGGGAGTTTTTCGTGTCTGATTCTGAGGTTGAAGACTGGTATTTATAGGTAGAGATTCAAACTAGCCGTTGGAGGACCCGTTTGAATCTTACCTACTTTTTGATCTGTCGATCTGCCGTTGAGCGTATCTTCACCTGTCTTCATCACTGTGTCAGATCCTAGGTTCGCCTTTCTAGGATGCTGAGTTGTCAATCCCTCATTGGTCGAGGTATATTGACTTCCTCTGAAACCGGATTTACGTCTTTTGAGCTTGACTTTGAATTTAAAGCTGGATGGGTAAACTGACTTGAAGTGACGTCTTCAGAGTTAGTTCCCTTTTTGGTCAGCTCAGCTGTCTTTCTTAGACTTTGATGCAGCTCAATTTATTCTGCTCAGTTGGATCTCCTTGGCTGGATCCATTCTTCTTTTCTTGAGTCGGTCGACTCGGCTCGGTCTGAGCTGTTCGGCCTAAGAGATCTTTCACTGACTTTGGGTCCGACTGATTACTCACCGGGTCTTCTTCGTCTTCAGCCTTCCAAACTGTGAACTTAGAAAATCTAAGGCTCAAACAAGTGAACTGGAAAACTTAACTTAGGTTTGTACAAACATCTACTAGGTTGGAGAACAGTTGGGTTTTGGAATCAAATCAAAACTTTAGAATTTTCCCAACAATTTCCCCCTTTTTGATGATGCCAAAACCTAACTGAGAAAAACAACCTGCTTCCCCCTAAATGAGAAAGTGGGTTTTTTTTTTAAAAGATTTCAGCAGAAGATTAAATTCAAAGTTCAGTGCCTGGACAAAGAGTTATTGTCATCAGGGTGAGCTTGAGAGCAAAATATTTCAGTTTTATTAATCCACAAAAGATGATTACAAGAGATACAGGATTAACGAACTGAAAACAAACAAAATTAAATCCCAGTAAGCTGGGTCTTCATCTCTCGTCGCTTGTGATTCTTCGCCGATCTTCTTCCACTCGCTCATCCGTTCTCAATCTATACAGGTTAAAAATCATCTCGCTCCAAATTTTCACGTATTCTTCTTCGTTGTTTGCCTTGGAAATTTTCCTCCTGATCGCCCATCTGTTTACTTCAGCGATAATCTTTGATTTGTCAAGAAGATGAGTTCCAGGTATCAACGGATATCGGATATGATACGGTAGGAGTGAATTTGGATCTTCGCGGTATTTGCAGCGTTGAAGAATGCTTTTGCCGTCATCCTGTCTTGATGAAAAAGCTCATTTAGATGCATCATGAAAGCAACATCTGGGGGCGTATTTGGGTAAGCTCCCAGATAATAGAAATCTTCGATGAACTCAAACTTTGTATGTTCCCAGTCGTCGTTTAGCTCTTCTGGGATCCATTCATCAACTCTTCTCCAGTTCATCGGCATCTGAGACTTTTTCTTTGCAGCTCTTATGTTTGCTCTTTTCTTCTGCTGCTTCTTCTTCGGCATTTAGCAGACTTTCTTTCTTCTTCTGCTCATCTTGGAGGCTTTTCATCTCTTGCTTTTGCTGAGTTACAAAGTTGCAGAGCCAATGAATATCATTGAGCTGTTCTGGCGTGGCTCCGCTAGCTTTGGCAAGAGGGATGATCATTCTGCTCCATTTCCCTTTCCGTCCAGCTGGTTCCTCTGCATCCAGCTCAGCAACAACTTCGTCAATCTCTGACTGCATCACTTGGACTTCAGCTACAGCTTTTCCTTTGCCCGTCTTTGATGTTTTTCTCTTGTCATTACCTTCCCCCTTTTTGGCATCATCAAAAAGAGTGGAGGTGAGGTTGACTACTGTCTCATTCAGCTGGGCCAAGGCTTTGTCAATGTCAGCAATCTTTGCTGAGTTGTCTGCTGTGACGAGATTGACATCTTTGTCTTCTTCTTCCAGCTTTGAACTGATTGTCCAGCTCTTTGTAAAGATTGAACAGCTGGTGGATGTCAGTTCTGTGGGAGAGAGTCTGCTGTTGGAGAGCGTCCAGCTGGCTGGATAAATCGATGACGCGGCTTTCCAGCGGAGCTTGGAGGTTTGAGATGATCTCAGGGACTCTCTTCTCTAGATGATTTGAATTATCAATACGTTGAGAAACTAGAGACTGTTTGAGATCTCTGCTGGTGCTTTCCTGCAGATTCAGAGCGAATCTGTGAACGTCGTCAATGGACTGTCCATTGCTCTGGACTTGCGACTCTATAGCTGTGATGCGCAGAAGGGTATCAACATTTGATTTGAGTCTATCCTGAAAAAGGATTTCCTCGACTTGTTTGGCAATCTCGTCCTTCATTGCATCAGAAAGCTCAACAGGATCCGTCTGGGTCCCGGATTCGGCTTGGCTGGGTTTTACTGCCTCGATCTCGACCAGTGAGCGAGTGTCATCGGCAATTGGACTCTGTGGGGCAGCTTCGGTTGGCTCAACTGTTGCAGCAGTTGGCTCGTCTTCAATCATCATTGCCTCAGCTGTGTCGGCAGGGACAGCTTCATTGGCAGTTTCAACTGGAACGATCCAGCTGAGATTGTGTAGGTAGGAGTTGGCTTGAGAAATGACTTCCTCAGAAGGTGGTACTTCATCCTGTTCAACCTTCTGAATGAAGATCTGGATCAGCTCGTCTTGATGCTCAAAAGCATCCTGAAGACTTCCAAAGCCAAATGTCTCCTGCAGAGCTGCTTCTTCAGCTTTAAGCTTATCGAAAGTGAAGAACTCCACCATTTCTTCATTTGCGTACCAAGTGGCCATCTTGGTAGCCAAATAAAATTTGAAGTCGCTTACAGCGACTAAGGCAGCAGGGAGCGAGGCAAGAGAGGGATAATGTTGCAGTGCGCTCTTTATTCCTTGGAGTCTGAGGTCCTCGACCCTCATGACTGTGGCAAAGACGTGCAACGGCTGCGGGACTGAGGATTTCGATTTCCTCAGAAGAAGCAGTAGGGCTTGATGGTTCAGCTTGGTATTCATCATCCAGCTGCAAAGGAGCGTCAGCTGGATGGGGCTCTTTGGGTGAGCTGGGTGCTGAAAGATGGGTGGTTTCAGGTACTGAAGAGGTAGGGGAGGATTCTTGGAGAGGTACCTGAGAAGGAGGAGGAAGGAGAAGAGAGTGTTGTTGAGGAGGAGATCCAGATGATGTGAGATCAACTGGAGCGGGTTGTGAGGATGCTTGTAGGATTTGGCGAAGTGGAATAGCATCCTCCGGGTCAGGGTGGGGGACCACTATCTGTGGTTCCTCAGCTTCTCGTGAAGCAATCACGAACTCCCTTCCTTGATACGTGCCGGAGGAGGAATTCCGAGGCCGTCTCTCAAGAATCGATCTCCATTCGGTTCCGGCTTCTCTCATTGTCTCCTCAGCTGGCTTGCTGGCTGCCTTAAATTTTAGCTTCTTTTTGGCAGGTGGAGATCCAGCTGGCTGAGTTTCCTCCGGCTGTTTCCTTTTCCCAGTTTGAGAGGGAGAGGCAGTCTGCTGTTTTGCCTCATGCATCTTCTTCTTCCCTTCGTGACCGTTTTCTTCATCAAGTCGAGAGCCGACTAGCTTTTCAAAAGAACTTTGGACACGGGGAACTCTTCGTGTCTTTCCACTTGATTTGCCGTCCGGTTGTGTAGTGTTCTATTATGCACGCCACCTTGGTGCATAAATAGATGGTCTCCTACATTGTACTTGGTGAAGCTGTCATCTTCGAAGTGAATCTTCTTCGACTCCTTCTCCAGCTTTCCCATAAAGTAGGAGAACCAATCCACATGATCATTCCTGAGGATGGCTATCATGGGCTTTAACTTGGGTATGCTGATCTCTCCTTGAGATCCAGCAATACCTAGGATGCACTTCTGGGTCACATCCAGAAGTAGTCTGAATTTGGGCTTGAGCAGTAGCTTGGACATACTCGCCCTGTAGGGTTTCGGCTTGAACAGCATCTGGTCCAGTTCGGCCTGGATCTCTTCTCTGGTGTAGTTGTACGGGAGCGGTCCCCAAGAGTTTTCAATCCGAATAGCTTGTTCAATATCCGGTTGATGTTGATGTCGACATCCCAGGGAGTTGTATGCCCTGTCTTTTCTTTGAGTTGGAGGGTGATGTTGGAGCGGAGGCGTTTATCTCTGTTCGTCATCTCCATGAAGAACTCTGCTACTTCCCGGCGGAAGATGTTCTTCGGATGCGCCGTCGCCCATTGAAGTAGGCCTGCCTTCTCGATGAGATCCAGCACCTCCTGGAACTCTGAGTTTTTGTAGTTCTTGAGAGTTAAGCAACTCTCAAAGTGCAATTTTGACATGAGGTTCTCCGATTGGTTCGCTCCCGGGGTTATCTTCTTTGGTGCCATTGTATATTTCTGTATTGAAGAGTTAGAAGAATACAAGAGAAAAGAGTTTTGCAGAGAGAGCTTGATAAGCAAGAACTTGATTTGCAGAAAGATTTCAGAGAAAATAAGTAAAATATGGCGACGATTTGCATATCTTTGATATATATATATCAACCGTCTATCTTGATGAACGGTTGAGATCTTTAGATTTGAATTCAAGATCTGCGGCTGGGAGAGATTTGCGCAACACGTTAAGTGACGTGCGTATGTAGAGTGTAGGTCACGCGCGCGTGAGGTAGTCAAAACGTTCTGACTTCTGCCTCGACTTTCCCGAGCTACAGTACCCTGCATGCTTTTCATTAAATGCGATGGGATACGATTTGATGGATGGCTTATTGACGAATCCTTCTAAGGAATGTCTGTGAATTTTGAATTTAAATTCAAATAATTTTATCCTTAAATAGCATATTCCTCAGGGAAATAAATGATAGACCGCAAACCTGTCAGCTGAACTTTGTAGTCAGCTGATACCTCGGCTGTGTTTCTTTGTGTTGAGTTACTCCTTCAGTTTAACTGTCCAGCTGAGTTTGATTCCCCTCAGCTGGTTTCCCTTCTTGAACTGAGTTCACGAAACGACTGGGTCTGGATTCTTCCATCTTGATATCCCAAATAGGTTTCCAGCTGAGTCTTATTCCCCCTCAGCTGGATGAAGTTTCTTCATCAGGATTAAGCAATCCAAGCAATCCACACAGCATTTTGAATCTTGCTTCCATCAGCGGCTTTGTTAATATGTCAGCTCGTTGAATATCAGTGTGAATTTTCTCAACAATGACGTCTTTCTTTTCCACGTGATCTCTGATGAAGTGATGTCGAATGTCAACGTGTTTACACCTTGTGTGAAGAACTGGATTTTCAGAAATTGCAATAGCACTTGAGCTATCACAGAAGATTGGAACTTGACCAGTTTTCACTTCATAGTCATCCAGCTGATGCTTCAGCCAGAGAATTTGAGAGCAGCAGCTTCCAGCTGCCATATACTCCGCTTCAGTTGTAGAGGTAGCGACACACGTCTGCTTCTTTGAAAACCATGATATCAACTTGCTTCCTAGGAACTGACATGTTCCCGAAGTTGATTTTACGTCTAATCGATCTCCGGCGTAGTCCGAGTGCCGAGTATCCGATCAGTACAAATTATCTTGTTGGATACCACAACCCAACGCTCTGAGTGCCTTTTAGATATTTGAGAATATTCTTGACTGCTTGCATATGTGCCTCCTTAGGATCAACTTGAAATCTGGCACATACTCCAACTGCAAATGATATATCTGGGCGGCTAGCTGTGAGATACAGCAGGGAACCAATTATCCCTCTGTATTTGCTGGGATCCACTGATTTTCCTTCGGTTCCAGGTTCAATCTTCCAATTTGTATTCATAGGGATCTTCACCGTTTTGCTGGATTGAATTCCATATTTGGTGATCAAGTCTTTCACGTACTTGGATTGATTTATGAATATTCCTTCTGCTGATTGCTTGACTTGGAGTCCTAGGAAGAAACTCATTTCTCCCATCATTGACATTTGGAATTGTTTTGACATCATCTCTCCAAATCTTTCACATAAGAAAGTTGATCTTGAGCCGAAGATGATGTCGTCCACATAAATTTGAACAACTAAAATATCTTCACCTAGCTTGATGGTGAAGAGAGTTCTGTCAACTGAACCTTTCTTGAAACCTTTGGATACTAGAAATCCTGACAGAGTGTCATACCAAGCTCGAGGTGCTTGCTTCAGACCATAAAACGCCTTCTTTAGCTTGTAAACTTTGTTTCCTTCTACTTCAAATCCTGGGGGTTGCTCTACGTAGACATCTTCTCTGATTTCCCCATTCAAGAATGCACACTTCACGTCCATTTGATATACTTTGAATTTGTGATGTGCTGCGTATGCAAGGAATAATCCGATGGCTTCCAATCTTGCTACTGGAGCAAATGACTCTTCAAAGTCTATTCCTTCTTGCTGTGTATATCCCTTGGCGACTAAGCGAGCCTTATTTCTGATTATTACTCCAAGAGTATCCAGCTTGTTTTTGAATATCCATTTCAGACCTATTATTTTGACTCCTTCTGGTTTATCGACCAGTTCCTTACGCAATTTCGAGAAATTCATTCAGTTCTTCTTGCATAGCATTTGTCCAGGGCACACTCTTTAAGGCTTCGAAAATTGTTTAAGGCTCTGGAACTTGAGCTACATAACATGCCATGAGAGCTGTGTCTTCGTTGTAGACGGTCAGATCTAGCTCTACTGCGACTTGAGCTTCATTATTTGCTTCTTGCGGATTTGATGTCAGGTTTTGAGCAATTGAATTTCTTGTTCTAACTCTGTCTGATGGTTCTCCAATGATTGCTGAAGCTGGATGATCTTCGATCCATCTTCGTCTTCTTCTAATTTCTTCTTCTAGCTCATTGATGCTTGAAGTTGCTAGGTCACGTCTTGCTTGGAGATGATCTGGAGTCGTATCCTGAGACTCGTTCTGATTTGGATTAGAGTTAGATTGATCTTGAGGCGTAGACTGAGTGAATTCAGCTGGAGAGGGAGCTGGGGAATCAGCTGGGTCTTGATTTCCAGCTGGCGGCATTCCCCCTTGATCTGATATTGGGGATTCCTCTGGATCATCAGCTGGTTGATTTGCTTCTGCTGAATTGATTTGAGGTTCTTCTGGTTCATCATCCCAAATCAATGGTTCAGCTAGATTCCGGATTCGAATTACTTGAGATCTTGTTTGAGCTGGATCGGAGCATGATGTTCATTTGTGTTTCTTTGTTTGATCGACTCTACGAATTCGAAGGATGTTTCATCAAAGGTGACATGAGGGGTCACTTATTTGTTTGTGTTCTCCTGTTGAAGACTCTGTAGGCTTTACTTACAGCTGAGTAACCAAGGAATACTCCTCGGTCAGTTTTGGCGTCGAACATCTTCAGCTGGGTTTTCCCATTATTTAGGATATGGCATTTAGACCCGAAAATCTTGAAATATCCGATGAAGGGTTTCCTGTTATTCCATAGCTCTCTACGGAGTCTTTCCTTGTCTGGATGTGAGTAGCGATCTATTTTGAGTGAAGCAAGCTGTGTTGATAGCTTCAGCCCAGAATTTCTTTGGAATGGCTGAGCTTGCTAACATTGAGGTAGCTGCTTCTTTGAGTGTTCTGTTCCTCCTCTCAGCTACACCATTCTGCTGAGGTGTGCGTGCAGCTGAGGTTTGATGTTGTACTCCGTTCTTCTCACAATAATCATATATGGTTTCATTCAGAAACTCAGTTCCTCGGTCTGATCTGATTGAGATAATTTTGCACTCCTTTTGAGTCGTCAACCTTTCCAGCAGGGCCGGCAGCTTGGATCTTGTTTCACTTTTCTGGTACAGGAATGAAACCCAAGTGAATCTGGAGAAGTCATCCACTACGACCAGAGTGTATTTCCTGCCGTTGAAACTTGCGGTGTTCTTTTGGACCAAAAAGATCCATGTGAAGGAGTTGAAGAACTCGATCAGTTGAGGGCGTTGGCTTGAGAGAGAATGAAATCCTTGTCTGTTTTCCTTGTTGACAAGCACTGCAAATATGACTCTTGTCATAAACTTGATCTGGAATTCCATTAGCGAGCTGATTTCTAGCCAGCTTGTTGATTGTCTTGAAGTTGAGATGATTCAGCCGTCTGTGCCACAGCCAGCTGACTTCATTGCTGCTTTTTGATACAAGACATGTGTCTGGAGGGCTGCTGTTCCAGTCAGCAAAGTATATATTTGCTTCTCTTTTCCCTCTCAGTAATACCTGCTTGGTTTCTCTGTTTTTCACTGTACATCCCTGTGCATCGAACTTGACAGAAAAACCATTATCGCAGAATTGACTAATGGAAAGCAAGTTATGTTTTAATCCTTGTACATATGACACGTTAGATATTTTAACATTGTAGGTTTCAAATGTACCGTAACCTTTGGTTAAACCTTTGGAGTTGTCACCAAACGTTACTTGAGGACCTGGACGCTCTTCGTATTCTTGGAGTAGATGCTTTAGATGAGTCATGTGTTTTGAGCATCCGCTGTCCAAGTACCATAGTGTTCTCATCGATTCCTCTATGATGCATCTTTTTCTTGCAGCCTGTCACAGAAATCAAAATTTAGGTCCCCAGTTGTGATTGGGTCCTTATGGGTTAGTTAGAGATCCCTTTACGATCCATATTTGTTTGATGACTCTGATTGGATCGTTAGATCTGATAATTCTCCCAGCTGTGTCTATGAACACGTTCCTGGTGTTCTTAGTTTGACTCTTTTGGCTGGGTCTTGATCTCTGTCTTCTCCCAGTTTGATTTCTTGATAGTTCAGTTCTTCGTTGATTTCCAGCTGAGTGTACCGCTGAGACATTTCTTTGCTTCTGTCTCTGCTGTCTAACTTGGAATCTCGGCTGGACTTGATAATCCAACTGGTAATCATAAGACTGATATCCAGCTGGGTATCTTTTCTGATATCTCGGTTGATATCTTGCCACTTGCTGCTGATGATCTTGGTGTTGATGTTGTCCATCGTCATTCCTTCGTTGTTCTTTGAACCCAATGTGGTCGATTTGAGCTTGGGGTTGCCTTACGGCTTGTCTTCTTGGACCTTCTTGTGTTTTCTCGTTTCTCGATCTTTTGTCCCATTTGGAATTGGATTCTCTTTTGCTTTCACAAAAGTTACCTTCGTTCCGCTTGTAGTTGCAACATTTGTTAGATCCTTAGATTCATCATAACCCAATCCCGTTTTTAATCTTGCCGGGTCGTTGTACGTTGATTATTTCATCCATCGTTGATGTAGCTTTGATGAGTGCTACCGGCTTTGTGGATAGTGTTTCTTCGACCTTTTTAACTCCAAGATCTCGGTTTGTCTTTTTGTCGACTCGGCTTTGTGGATTTTTCCAAATTGTCCATCATTGCTTTCTCTCATAGTAGAACTCCTTCATCAGCTGATCCTGTTTGACTAACTTTTCCTTGAGCAACACTATTTCCTCGTTGAGCTGTGTAGCATCAGCTGCTTCTGATGCTTTTTTTTTTTCCGTTTTACCTTCAGCTCAGCATTTTCACACATTATGACATCAAGAATTTCTTGTAAATCCTTGAAGTCATTCATGACTTTCTCCACCAGATTCCAATCAGGTTGTCCTTCGATTCGAGAGACTGCGTAGAGTGTTCGTGTGATGGTGATGGGTTAGATATGTTACGAATTTTAGAAGTTACCTCATCATCGTCGAGTCCTTCTGTCATCCCATGAAGCAAGCATCCCGGTCTTGATCATCACGGGCCATGAGTGCATCTTATACGAATGCGAGAAGGGCATATCATCATCTATTTTGTTGCACTCGGACTCTTCATCAGCTATATATGCTCTTCTTCTGTCAGCTGCCT
Source organism: Agastache rugosa (assembly GCA_031470985.1). Lineage (NCBI taxonomy): Eukaryota > Viridiplantae > Streptophyta > Magnoliopsida > Lamiales > Lamiaceae > Agastache > Agastache rugosa. The sequence continues at coordinate 30,168,883 of CM062601.1, read as the reverse complement.
TAGCTTTCAGAAGATCTTTATCTTTCTTAGACAGTTTGGGACAGTTCTGCTTGTAGTGTCCCGGCTCCTTGCAATTGAAGCAGCCTTCCTCTGTCCGTTTTGAGGTGTCGAGTGATTTTTCATCGAGTTCTTGTGTATTTGTCTCTACGTACGACTTGGCGAATTTCTTGTACTTGCCTTTGCTGGTGTTGAGTCTGTTATAATTTTTCACCAACATGGCAATCTCTTCGAGTAGCTCCTCTTTGCTCATATCTTTTTTGTCCTTCTTCTTCTTGGAGGACTCGGCTGACTTGACATGAGCTGACTTTTCAGAGTTGGCTTTGAAAGCTATTTCTTTTGGAGCTGGGGTGAGTTCTCCGTCATTAAATGCACTTCAAGATTCTTCTTGAGTGATCTTCAAGTTGTATTCATTGGCTTTTAAGAGTGAGAACAACCTTTCTGTAGATAGATCACCCAAGTCACTTCGACTTTGGTGAACTACCTTGTAAGTGTTCCATTCGATTGAAAATTTGAAAGAACCTTTAGATTCTTTTCCCATTGGGTATACTTCCCGATTCGATTGTCTCTATCTCGACGACTATGTTTGAGAACCTTAGCTCCATCGCTTCAATGGACTCTTTGGCTAGCTGCTTGAAGTTGTCGAATTTTTGGCATGCTATTGTGAATTTGTTTTCTTTGATCTCTTCTGATCCTTCACATAGCTTGGCGAGTGTTTCCCACATCTCTTTGGCTGTCTCGCACTTGATGATTTTACTTAGGTAGGCGTTTGAGACTGTTGATGAGATGGTGTTCCTTGCGAAGCTGTCTAGTCAAGCTTGCTTTCGCTCTTCTGAAGAGTATTCTTTCTTTGGCTTGAGAGTTGGCCGGTATTCTGGTTGTCCTCCATCATGAGCAGGTACGAGTTCATTTCCTTGTTTATAAATAAGGATGGGTCCGTCTGAAATGACGTCCCACATCATGTCGTGATGCGCACACATGAAGCTTTTCAATCTGAATTTCCAGATTGCATAGTCATCAACTGAGAAGGTGGAAAGATTCCTGTTAAGATAGGAATCCATGAAGAGATGTACAGAATGCACTAGAATGAGTTTTTCTGAAAAACGGATCTGTTCAGTTGACCACTGACGCAGAGTTTCAAGACAAATCTCTTGATTCAGAAACAGCGGTCGATTGAACCACTACTCTGATACCAATTGATGGTCCCGGAACGAGGTCTTCGGTGTAGAGGAGGGGGTGAATACACCGAAGAGGGATTTTTGAAAACTTTTATCAAGTTAAAACGGAGTTGAGTGAGAGCTCAGTTATGAGTTCAACTGACTTCTAAAGAAGATAGTCGAATTTGGGTGATAACTTAGGCGATCGTGCGGAATGTGGTGGAAAGAAAAACTTAGCTCGTTCCTTTTACAAAAGCTCAGAAAAACTTAGTTTCAGTTTTCAGTTTAAGCAGGTTTGAGAAATATACAGCTGGCTGGGTCACACAGCCAGAAAGATGAAGCTTTGAAAACTTGTGCTGTGTAAATGCAGTTAGTTCTTTAAATAAGAATAACGCAAAGACTTAATTAACGCAATAAAGAACATAGAATTTTAACGTGGTTCGGAGAGAAAACTCCTACGTCCACGACCAGGTTTTAGCTGGTAAATCCACTAAGGATGACCACTTGGTTTACGAGTACCAAGCAACTTCGCAGCTCTTCCTCGAGCTGTGTTCTGATTTACGGGCACTGTAGAAGCCTGCACCTTTTCAGTTTTCGGGTACTGAATAACCTTACACTCGAATTTCGCGCTTCGAGACGGCGTAACCTTGACCTAACCTTTTCTGGGTAAAGGAGGGTTTGGGTTTCCAACTTTGAACGAGTTCTTACAATGAAGAACTTTGAAAGATGAACTCGTTCAGATCTAGGCTTTGGATTTACAATTATTACAGCCTATTGATCAGACGAAAAACTAAAGCAGTTTCTGAAATTGAACACTTAAGAAGTTAAGTGCTCTTTTTAAAGAGTTAGATAACTGCTGGAGAGCTTTTAAATACTTGAGAGATTCAGAAAAGTTGTAAGCTTGTGGGAATTTTTTCGTGTGTGATTCTGAGGTTGAAGACTGGTATTTATAGGTAGAGATTCAAACTAGCCGTTGGAGGACCCGTTTGAATCTTACCTACTCTCTGATCTGTCGATCTGCCGTTGAGCGTATCTTCACCTGTCTTCATCACTGTGTCAGATCCTAGGTTCGCCTTTCTAGGATCTTTGAGTTGTCAATCCCTCATTGGTCGAGGTATATTGACTTCCTCTGAAACCGGGATTTCTGTCTTTTGAGCTTGACTTTGAATTTAAAGCTGGATGGGTAAACTGACTTGAAGTGACGTCTTCAGAGTTAGTTCCCTTTTTGGTCAGCTCAGCTGTCTTTCTTAGACTTTGATGCAGCTCAATTTATTCTGCTCAGTTGGATCTCCTTGGCTGGATCCATTCTTCTTTTCTTGAGTCAGTCTGACTCAGCTCTGTTCAGCTAAGAGATCTTTCAGCTGACTTTGGGTCCAGCTGATTACTCAGCTGGGTCTTCTTCTGTCTTCAGCTTCCAAACCTGTGAACTTAGAAAATCTAAGGCTCAAACAAGTGAGCTGGAAAACTTAACTTAGGTTTGTACAAACATCTACTAGGTTGGAGAATAGTTGGGTTTTGGAATCAAATCAAAACTTTAGAATTTTCCCAACAAAGTCGTATCTAACCCATCACCATCACACGAACACTCTACGTAGGTCTCTGAATCAGAAGGACAACCTGATTGGAATCTGGTAGAGAAGGTCAAGAATGATTTCAAGGATCTACAAGAGATTCTTGATGTCATAATGTGTGAAAATGCTCAGCTGAAGGTAGAACTGAAAAAGAAAGAAGCATCAGAAACAGCTGATGCTACACAACTCAAAGAGGAAATAGTGTCGCTCAAAGAAAAGATAGTCAAACAGGATCAGCTGATGAAGGAATTCTACTATGAGAAAAAACAGCTGGTGGACGAATTGGAAAAATCCACAGCTGAGTCAGAAAGAAAGTCAGCTGATATCTTGGAACTAAAAAGGTCAGAAGACACACTAACCACAAAGCTGGTAACACTTATCAAAGCTACATCAATGATGGACGAAATCATTAGTGTGCAACGACCTGCAACATTAAAGACATGATTGGGTTATGATGGATCTAAGAACTTAACAAATGTTGCGACTACAAGTGGAACCAAGGTAACATTTGTAAAAGCAAATGAGAACCCAACTCCAGCTGTACAACAGACTGATAAACAGAAAACACAGCACGCTCCTAGAAGACAAGCTGTAAGGCAACCCCAAGCACAAATTAGACAACAACATCATACTCAACCACAAAGAAGAAATAAAGTTGGACAATTCAGACATCAGCAATATCAGCAGCAAGTGGCAAGATATCAACCAAGATATCAGAAAAGATACCCAGCTGGATATCAGTCATATGATCACCAGCTGGATTATCAATTCCAGCCGAGAAACCAAGATGGACAGCAGAGACAGAGACAAAGAAATGTCTCAGTTGTACACTCAGCTGAAAACCAAAGAAGAATTGAACAGCAAAGAAATCAAGCTGGGAAATGACAGAGGTCAAGATCCAGCCAGCAGAGTAAAATAAAGAACACAAAGAATGTGTTCGTAGACACAACTGAGAGAATTATCAGATCAAATGACCCAATCAGAGTCATCAAACATATCTGGGTCGTGAAGGGATCTCTAACTAACCCATAAGGACCCAATCACAACTGGGGACCTAAATTTTGATTTCTGTGACAAGCTGCAAAGGAAAGACGCATCATAGAAGAGTCGATGAGAATGCTGTGGTACATGGACAACGGATGTTCAAAGCACATGACTCATCTGAAGCATCTACTCCAAGAATATGTAGAGCGTCCAGGCCCTCAAGTAACGTTTGGTGACAACTCCAAAGGTCTAACCAAAAGTTACGGTACATTTGAAACTAACAATGTTAAAATATCTAACGTTTCATATGTGCAAGGATTAAAACATAACTTGCTTTCCATTAGCCAATTCTGCAACAACGGTTAATCTGTCAAGTTTGATGCACATGGATGTACAGTGAAGAACATGGAAACCAAGCAGGTATTACTGAGAGGGAAAAGAGAAGCAAACATATATTTTGCTGACTGGAACAACAGCCCTCCAGATACATGTCTTGTATCGAAAAGTAGCAATGAAGTCAGCTGACTGTGGCACAAACGGCTGAATCATCTCAACTTCAAGACAATCAACAAACTGGCTAGAAACCAGCACGCTAATGGAATTCCAGATCAAGTTTATGACAAGATTCATATATGCAGCGCGACACAAGGAAAACAAACAAAGATATCATTTTCTCTCAAGCAAACGCCCTCAACTGATCGAGTTCTTCAACTTCTTCACATGGATCTTTTTGGTCCAGTGACACTAGCAAGTTTCAACTGCAGAAAATACACTCTGATCGTAGTGGATGACTTCTCCAGATTCAAACGGCTCTTCCAACGGCTAGATTTGAATCTCTACCTATAAATACCAATCTTCAACATCAGAATCAGACACGAAAAACTCTCTACAAGCTTTCAACTTCTCTGAATCTCTCAAGCATTAAAAAGCTCTCAAGCAGTTATCTAACTCTTCAACGAACACTTAAATTTTTCAAGTGTTTAATTTCCAGAAACTGCTTTAGTTTTTTGTCTGATCCTTAGGCAGAAATCATAGTAAATCCAAAGCCTAGTTTTGAACGAGTTCATCTCCCAAAGTTCTTCATTGTAAGAACTCGTTCAAAGTTGGAAACCCAAACCCTTCTTTACCCAGAAAAGGTTAGGTTAAGGTTACGCCATCTCGAAGCGCGAAATTCGAGTGTGAAAGGTTTTTCAGTACCCGGAAACTGAAAGGATACAGGCTTCTACAGTGCCCGTAAATTGTTAGAACACAGCTCAAGTTAGAGCTGCGTAGTTGCTTGGTACTCGTAAACCAAGTGGAAATCCTTAGTGAATTTACCAGTTAAATCTGGTAATGGACATAGGAGTTGTTTCTCCGAACCACGTTAAATTTCGAGTTCTTTATTGCTTTCTTTATTCTCTGCATTTTATATCTTTAAAGAACTAACTGCATTAACACAGCACAAGTTTTCAAGCTCAAAGTTCTCTGGCTGTGTGACCCAGTTAGCTACATTATTTTTCAAAATTGCTTAACTGAAAACTGAAACTAAGTTTTTCTGAATTCTTGTAAAGGGAACGAGCTAAGTTTTTTTTCCACCACATTCCGCACCGCCAGCTGAGTTATCAGTCCAGCTGACCATCTTCGTTAGAAGTCAGCATGATTCATAACTGAGCTCTCACTCAACTCAGTTTTAACCTACAAAAGTTTTCAAAAATCCCTTTTCGGTGTATTCACCCCCCCTCTACACCGAAGACCTCATTCCTGGACCATCAATATACGATGTTAATTCACAAAGTCAAATTTCGAGAATTATCCCTACGTGTATATATATACAAGTCCGAGAATTATAATATAGAATACGTATTATTGAGATTTTTCTTTTATTTACGTCAATTTTAAAATTTGTTAAATTAAACAAATTAATATTGACAACTTAATAATTGATCAAATTAAAATTATCAATAAAATAAAACTATTTATTTGGCCAACAAATTAATTTGCCAAATTATATTGGTTGTGCAAAATAATTGTGGAATGAAAAAATACACATGGATTGTGAGTATTTTTATAGGTTCTCCAAGAGTGAGTTTTGTTAAGAATCAATGTGGGATTATAAAATTTATATTAAATATACATAGAATAAATGAATAAAAATGCTCAAAATAAGAATTAAAGATAAATAAGAATACTGAAAGAAGAGAGCGCTATGTAGGACCTCGAATTAAGGAGAGGGCTCGAATATGCAATCGTTTTAATAATATATAGATAGATGATATTTGCTCAACTCTTTTTCTTTCTTTTTTTAATTGTAATATTAAATTTAAAGACCGCACAACGGAGATTCAAACCTTAGACCTTTAGCCCAAGGTATTAATCACTCTACCGTTAGACCAACACACATACACACTCTTTTTTGTGTGTGATAAATTAGCAATGAAATTTAAAGACCGCGCCACAGTGGACTCGAACCCGAAACCTTTGACCTTAGACAATAACCATTCTATCGCTAGACCAACACATACACAACACACTATTTTCCACTAAGGGAGCGTTTGGTTTGCTTGATAAGGAGCGATTGATAATATAATCCCACCTAATCACATGTTTGGTTTGAATGATGAAACCCGTGATGAATAACTAAGTTCGTGATCCAATCATTCAAATGGATGATAACTTATCATCCCAAATTTAGGTTGATTATTAATCCTTGTCTAATCCATGATGCAAAATTTCAAAATAATCACACATAACACACACACACCCTAAATACACACACACTGCACACAGTAGTACACACACTCACACACACAACACACATTAGCACACACACTCACATAGTCTTTCAATTATCCTACACCACAATCAAGCAATCCAAACACAAGACTAATAATCTAAATAATCACATCCTACACTATCCTATCAAACATTATCTATCCCATTCATCAAACCAAACATCCCCTAATTAGTTAGATTAGGTTAACTTTTAACTTATTTATTGCTATGGTATGCAAAGTTCTAACATAGATATTTATTTCGAGTTAAAAAGAGTACGCTTTACTCAGCATGCTTCACACACGACTAATTCTGAACAACCAACTTACGTATTTGCAAGCTCCCTGCTAAACATTTCAGGAAATCCACTGTCGAGAGAGAGAGTAACAAACTAACGTGACCACATGTTCATGTAACAACTTAATTTGCACTTGACACACTAGACGACCTGGACAAATATCTCCCGTGTTGATTTGCAACTATTGCACCGAAACGAGTTTTATTCAGTGTGCACCATCGGATAGTAGCTACGAGTTTCCCTCATCCAAAAATAAAAGTATCCGCTATTCAAAGTATTATGTACACAATGACACATACTCGAGATATATCGCACTAGCTAAAGATTACCTTTTATATTTCGCTAGATACAAACATTTATTAGACATGCATAAAACCCAAAATTAAAATTTCAATACCGCAACAAAACTCCTATGGAGAAAGATAAATAAAATGGTTTACCACTAATAAAATGAGTGCAGATAGCCACTTCAAATTAGTTCTCTAAGTTGTGAGGAGGAATAACTTTTTTTGAATGCGATGAATGATAATCATCTTAGAGAATTCGTCTCTGCAAGCAGCGCAAAATGATCGCTCGACTCACGAGTGCCAGCACCTTCTGACTACCACTGTCCTTGCCCCAAGTTCCCTGACCTGAACCAAATATATACGAGTTTGAGTGTTGTCTAATTCCTTTCTAGTTGAAATATTATGCATCCAAGGTTTTACGTAGGGTTTGATGATAGGGTAAAACCGGAAAAACCATGAATATACCATATACTAAAAATTGTCTAGGGCAGAATTACTTAGTGAAATCAACACTACATACATATATACAACATTCAAGCCAAGGACCAAGGTTAATTAGAGTAGACGACATGTAAAGATGCATTTTTTACTCATTATCATAAGATTTCCAAACATTTTTTGCCTAACTTGAGAGAGGGGGGGGGGGGAGAGAGAGAGAGAGAGGTCATTTGCATATGGAAAAGCAAAATTGTGACTATAAGGGGTATGCTTTTAATTGTTGTAAAACTAGGTGTAGTGTTTTTTTCTGTGTTCTGCCAACAGTAGTCATAAGACTATCACCAAAGAATCAGAATAGAAAACTAATCTTCATTGCATAGGTAAAGTTAAAGGAGAAAATCGAATAACAGTGTCGCGAAAAATACCTCTTATTACATGCCAGAAGGCTAATAGACATCCTCAATGCATCTGAATAAGACTTGACACTGATTTTCTGTCGGGCATGCTCGGTATGGCACCCTTTACTTGAACACAAAGTGAAGCCGCAGCAGCTGAAAAAATTATAAATAACTTCGTGAGACCGAGCTTTCACTAAGAAAGAGTAGAAAGGGATAGCCGAACGTACCAGCAAATTTCAGGCATTCTTTCTCGGGTTTTCCCTCCACAAGGGCTACTGCAAAAGCTGCAGTGAAAGTATCACCAGCTCCTGTGGTATCGACCACTTTGGGAGCTGATATGATAGGTTGTACGATTGGTTCCTCTCCTTCTGTGAAAAGAACGGAACCTTTGGCTCCAAGTTTTACAAGAACTTGCTTGACACCCTGGGAAAAAAAGGGAAGCATATGTAATTTATCCAACCAATGCAATTTACGCAAAAAGACATATTATCTTAATCTTTATTTAAAACTAAACAGGTTCAGATTTTTTTAACAATTACATAAGCTTATCGTTCAAGTGCTAACAGGAGAGAATTTGGTTCGACAAACAGAAAATGCAGAGAGTCATGATCTGAAATGGAACTTAATTATTGACAGAGAGGCAATAAACAAAATCCATGTGATCAGAGAGGACGTGGAAGTGCAATAATGATGAAAAGAAATCGAAGGACTGTTGGAAAAGTTCATAGATAAAATAGGCCAATCAATTAAGAAATTATAAAAAAGATAATATATACACCTTCTTTGCTTACTATATTTTCACAGTAGGGATATGAATGCAATCAAATGTCAGGCCTAGATAAAACTAACCATTTCGTGGCATTTTCCTGCTGCTTGGCTAATCTGTTCAATACTTTCTGTGGGCATATTTGTTAAACGAGCAAGCTCAGTCTCATTTGGGCTCAAAATATCAATAAACTTAAGTAGTTCAGGAGGGATCGGTGCATCGACTCCCCCAGCATCCAAAATGACTGGAACACCAGAACTCCGTGCAGCCTGAATGCATGAGAAAGATTGCACAAGTATATTGTTATCAGTTAGAAACAAATGCATATTTTATTTTCAAGTAATTAAAATTCAGCACTCAATAATCTAAATAATCACCAATTGCAAGTAGATACGTTTTTATAAATCTCCCAATTGCAGAAACATCTCTCAGGCCAGGCTTATTAAATAAACTACATCTGTTATATTTGATAATGACAAATACCCTCCTAAATATTTATCTTCAGCTACTGCAGAGATTCATTTTAATTTACAGAACTGACAGCTAAAGATTAGGGAAATCCTATTGTCTACTTGGTGTAATATTCATGAAATGCTGTGAAACAAAAAGTTCTTATTTTAACCCAACTCTGAAGATATAAATATTATATACTTCTATAAGAAGGGGCTACATATAGTGTAACACCAAAAAAGACAATTTTCTAAAGCAGCTGTCCTCATGTAATAGGTAAATATGAAACTTATAAATACCACTACTATTACATTTTCAGACTGTATACAACATATATGAGAATCATATGCCCTCAAGAAACCTGCACATGTTTCAAAACGTAATATTGTTTCAGAAGCTATCATTTTTATTTCAGCAGTCTCGAAGATTATATTCTTAAGAATTACATTCCCATAAACATATCTAATAAAGTATAAACTGCTTAATGAATCACACCCCAGTACTTACAACCATTCTTGAGCTTGATGCTTGTCCTAATTAAAGTCTTTGTTGATCCCGTGCGGTCAAAATTCATTAACATACCACAAAACATAGACAGCTAAGCTGCCTGATGCATGGAATGATTCGGGCATACACTGAACAAGAAACTCCATTAGTTGCAGCCTTATTTTGTCTTCAACATTTGTTATGATTGGTTCACTACAGAGGATTTCTAAACTCCCGCAAAGATCTTGTCATCTAGCCTAAACTTAGTATGTCATCCTTATTAAAGGCCCATGGCTACAGCTGAAAGAAATATCTATATCCCATTACACCACTATAATCAACTCATCTTAGTTTTATACAAAGTCATAAATAATACACCGTCCACCCAATTAATATATCTTCAAGCAATGAAGAAGCCAAATCCACTTATTAACTCAAAATCGTTCATGTACAAAAAAAAAGTTACAAATATGCTCAAATAACATATCCACAACTCCACACAAGACCTAAATCTTCAGCACAAGTGGCAGAAATTTCTGATCGGAAACGCAATGGGACGGCAGACCTATAAGTTCTTTGCAATAAATTCAAAATCCATACAAGTTCTACCAGTCGGTCGGTTATACTAATACAGCTTGCCTAAGAAAATCATAAAAAAGAAGATGACCGAAAATCGTCAGTAATGGATAAACAACTGCCTGCAAGCTCAAGAGGAAAAGCTAGAACTCACTCCAGTCAGAAACATTGAGATTGATACCATTCAAGAAAATGCTCAAGAGAATTACAGAACAATAAATCATACATAAAACCCCTTTTCGCACTTTTCAACCTCAACAGAGATACACATGGAGGAGATATACAGAACAATTATAGAACAAGAAAGCTTAAAACAAAACAAAAACGCAGTTAATATCATAATACTATCAAACTTAAAATCAATACACCAACAATAAAGCCCAATATCTCACCTTTGCAACCTGAATGTTAACGGAATCAGGAATCTCTCTCTGAAGCAAAACAATCCCAGCATTCTTCACCACCTTCAAATCCTCCGGCGGCAAACTCTCCGGCCAACCAGCCATATTAGCACCACCAACGATTATAATAGAATTCTGCCCATCAGACTGCAGCATCACCACCGCATGACCCGTCGGAGCGCCAGCCACCGTGGTCAACCGATCAAGAACCACCCCGCCGCCCTCCAGCGCCTCCGTGATCAGCCTCCCGTGAGCATCCTCCCCCACCTGCCCCACGAAGCAAGTCGGGTACGCCAATCTGCCGCCGCACACCGCCTGATTGGCCCCCTTGCCTCCGGCCAGCGTCTGCCCCGTTCTGGCAGAAACGGTCTCGCCCTCCTTGGGAAGACGATCGATCTCCACATAAATGTCGGCGTTGGCCGAGCCCACCACCACGAGCGGCGGCGAGTTGTCTCCGGATGAGTCCAAGGCGAAGCACGAAAATGGTCTCGGTTTTCTCGGAAGAGGGGGCCGGAAATGGGCGGAGGGGGCGGCGGATTGGTTTTGGATTGTGGGGTTGTCGGGGTGGTGGGGTTGGTGCCATGGATTTGGTGAGGAGAGTGCTGAAAATACTCCCATATTTTTTGAGATTGATTGATTGTGTTTAGTTCTTGCTCTTGCTGTTCTTCGCGCGCGTGTGTGTGTGTGAGAGAGTGTAGGACTGGAGTTGAGTTATGGTTGATGTATTTGTTTGATAACGATGGATGCTGCCATGCTGGCAAAAATATTTATAAAAAATTAACGTGTTTATCTGAAATTGTCATATTTTAAAGGATTTTAGTAAGAGATAGTAGTCCATATTAATTTGACTAAATAAGCAAAATATATTCCAGATTATCATATTTTTTTAATGAATTGTCGAGTTTATTGAATTTTATTTCAGAATTACGGAAAAAATATGTAAAGTTATTTGTGGATAAATTTTTGGTATTTGAAAACTGAATAGAATCGTCCTGAATTAGTAATAACATATTTAAAGATAAATATTTGATTTGCATTTTTTTTTCATAATTTGAAATATAATTAGTTCTTTTAAAGTGAAATGTAATTAGTTAAAAGCGAAAGTTGATAATAGAATAAAAAAATATTCCTTTCAAAAAAAAGAATAAAAAATATAATAATTTGAGATATATTTAACCCTATTAATCTAATAAAAAAATCATTATTCCCATTTAGTAATTTCTACCTATCCAACATATGAAATTGTTTTGGACAAAATCTCATCCAATTTCCGGTGCACGATCTACTCTAATCTTTAAACATTATCCTAAATCCATAATACTCTCCTAATTACCCGCTTCCAATATTAAATTTCCCGATTTGAAAGGAAAAAGAAAAACCAAAGAAAACAAAAATGATTTTTCGAAATTTGCCTAAATTGCAGTTTCGATCCAAATCCATTTTGCGGTGAACCGAATCACGACGTCTGTCATGCTGACGTGGACGGAAACGGCTTCATCTATAATACGGATGGATCCGCAATCGCCAACTGACCAAAACAATCCAGTAATTATTTGTATCATTGCACCAAAATTGTTTATCCACTCATAGGCCGACATCTGGACAATAAGATCAAGAGTTGGCTTGAGCGGTGGAGAATGAAGGGAGCACCATAGTAGAGTGAAAACTAGGACATACTAAAATAACCCAACTATAATCAGTTAGGCAGAAGCGTTTGTGATTGTGAGTAGCGACTTCTAGAAATGGTGTGCTTCGCCATAGCCAAAGGCAGTTTCAGCTGTCTCATTAATTCCCATTCTACACCAAAATCCCATTTAGGTTTAGGCAGTAAGCGGCAGATTTCTTTTGCTTTTGCTGTGAAATCGCTCCACACAATCAGAGGCAGGCGGTCCTTCTCTGTTTCTGCGATGGGCTCTTCTTCGTCTTCTTCTCAGAAGCAAGACAGCACTCAAGGTCTCTCTCTCTCTCTCTCTCTCGTCTCGATTGAGTATTTCTGTTTGATTGTAACAGTTTTCTTGATCTTTGACTGTTTTTGAGTTTAACAGTTGTGCTCTTTGTTGCCGGTGGTTCTTCTCTAGGTATTAGACAATTTGATGTGGTTTTCAGTCTCCCCATTTCAAATAATGATAGAAGGAAAGTGTGGAAGAGATAAATTTTAGATTTTGGAGTATGTGACGTTTTTATACTGATTTCTTCTAAATAGTTGTGCTATTAGGCATAGGATTGAATCGTTATTTGAAAATTCTTGGTAGAAAATATATGTGCAGTTCCCGTAGTTAAACTTTGATAATTTGTTGATTGCTTAGATATTGCAATAAGAACTTTCACTTTGAAACGAAGCTGAGAGGTGTGATGTTTTTATACCATATAGTTAGTTGCTCATGATGTTTGTAAAAGTAGTAAATATTGAGTGCCATATATATATGTTTGGTATAGGTAGGTGTAACATTGCTGTTGTGGATGTGGTGAATGTGGTGCAGAGGCAGGAAACACGGATTACAATTCGATAAATGAACAAGAGTGGAGGAAGCGGCTAACTGACCAACAGTTCTACGTTACTAGACAGAAGGGTACTGAGAGGGCATTCACAGGGTACATACATGATACACCCTCTTCTAAATATGTGCTATTCCTTACACATTCATTTTTCTCCTTCGTCTTACTCCTTGCAAGGAACCTGTTAGCAGAGCTACTTTATGAATGGATTTGTGGGAATCATCATTTAGGAGTTATTAAGGTCCCAAGATTGATTGATTATACACCATAGGCTCAGGATTACCACAGAGAAAGGGGATTCTGTTTTTCGTTCTTTTTTTTTTTCCTTTCTTCATTGGGATTAGTCTACTCTGCTGCATACTTATCATGGTTGTGTGAAGCAAAGAACGAGACTATTCCTTGAGGCAAAATGATATAAGATGGAAAACTTTCAGATGTGATGGTGTTGGCTTGTGTGCCATATAGGTTGAGAGGAAAATTAGCAAGTTATTATGTTTGTTGTTGCTCATGCACCATATAAGATTATCTGGAAAAATCCCAAATATAAGACTAGTGATCGTTACCTAGAACCATTTCTAACAGCTCTAATACTAAGTGGTCAGTTTTTGAGTATGAATATTTGATAGCCGTCTGCCGAACAACAACATCATGAGGAAAGCTAGTCCCTTTTACAATTTGATCTCAATATTAATATAACTCACCATGGTTTTCGAGAACTGAAATAGCAGTTGCCTATTAGCAGAAAGCCAAGCTGCTTGAGATTGTTCAATGCATATAATCTAAACGAGCCAGTGTGGTACTTTAATTGAAGGCTTAGATGTCATCGCAGCTGTGCTTATACTCTACGAACTTATTCATTTTACTTTGTTCATCTTAATTTATATAACATTCTCTAATCATATGTCCAGAGAATATTGGAACACCAAAACCACTGGGACGTACCATTGCATCTGCTGCGACACTCCCTTGTTTGAGTGAGTACCTCACATACTTTCAGACATTTCCTAGCACTTGAATCTCGTATTTGTGTCTGAACCTTGTGCACCATCATGTCGTAGGTCATCCACCAAATTTGATAGCGGAACTGGATGGCCCTCGTATTATCAGCCTATAGGAAACAATGTCAAGTCGAAGCTGGATTTGTCTATTATCTTCATGCCGCGTCAAGAAGTTGTCTGTGCAGTTTGTGACGCTCATCTTGGCCACGTATTCGATGATGGACCTCCGCCTACGGGAAAGCGCTATTGTATCAACAGGTTTGTATAGAAATCCAACTACCCATGTCCCAGGTTTGCACTCTTTTGTTATTATGGTAACAGATTAATATTTTTCCTATTGAATTTGTGCAGTGCTTCTCTTAAACTGCAGCCCAAGTAGATATGGTGGCAAGAATATGGTAATGACTGCTGAATTTGAAAATTATATGTATTTATAAAAAAAATAGCCTCAGGTTGGCTGTTTGTGTAGTATTATTGCATGAGCTATGTACTTCACATGTTAAAATTATTTCATGTGTATATTATTTTGGATCTGATTTGATCAGTATAGTATATTGTTCTTGAATGAGCTGTAGTATACTTAATGTGTGTATTATTTTCCGGTCTGATTGGCTCTCAGAGAATTTAATTATTAGATAATTGTAAATGTATATCTAAAAATGTTGATAATTTGGTCTCATTTGTGAATCCATCAACGAGCTTCGATGAGATTATAATACTGTGCGCATCTCCTTCACCCGAATATTGAATTATTTCTGAATGCACGTCAATCACTCGAAATGAAAAGTGAGTCTTGAAATATGTTAGCCAACCATAACATAAGTTGTATTCATGAAGAGTCCAAGAATTTGAGGGGAATTTTCTACAAATTTCTCTCTCAAATATCTAAAGCCGTTCGTCTTACAAATTGTAAGTACGTTCTTCACCAAACCGTCCAAAGTTAAGCCGTTCGTCTTACAAATTGTAAGTACGTTCTTCACCAAACCGTCCAAACTTTTAGCGCGTGTTTTAATTCAGAGATCATGTCCATGTCTAATGGATCTAAGTTCTTGGAGATTGAGGCCAACGCTCTCATCCTCTATCATTTTTCTGAACCAAGTGTGATAGTTGAGACTAACTTGGTTAACTAAATTTGGTGTTCAATTTAATTAGCAAACAAGTTTTCCAAATCTTCTTATTCTTCTTTATTTTCTCGATAAATGAATTAAGTGAGGTAACCGAATTTAACTTTATCAATTAACGTAACTGAGTGTAGTCAATGTACCTAACTTCACTTCACTTCACTTCACCAACTCAAGTATATTTAATACTACTACACAATGCTAATATAATTGGACTAGGTTTTTCATCTCATTTTGTTATCAATATTTCCTAGAATTCGACATTGTAAATTTCACTTTTTCAATCTATTGGAACCATCATTGATTTCGAACTGAATTGATATTCCTATCCAGAACGTTTGTATAATTAGATTAGGACTTAGAGGTCTGGAGGTGGACTTGAATGCCAAGTGACAACGGTACACAAGTCTGTGTTAGACTTTTCTTTTCTTTTTCTTTTTTTTTTGTATTTTATATTTTCCTATGCCTTGTTATTTTTGTTTGATTAGACAGCTTTGATTCATTGGCTACCTTCCCCTTCAAAATGTGGGTGAGAAACATGGGAATATAACCCAATCAAAATATAGAAGCGGGGGAAAGAGCAGAAGCCGAAGCCGAACTGCCGAAGACTCTACCAACCGTTAATTAACAGCCGTCACTCTCATTCACAACTCTCAACTTCCCACAAAACTAAACAAAACAAACCGTAAAATACCAAAATACAGGCAAGAAAAAAGAAAAACCTTAAATCAAACTGAAGATTCTTGAAATACTTCAGAAACAGGACCACAACTACAGAATATACCTCACTACTAGCGGCGAGAATCTGTGAAAACCGCCGGTTCTTGAAAAGGGGTATTTTTGCGTTTCTGCAAAATTTTGCTGTGTTGATCAAAGAGCATTTTGGGGAGGATGAGTGATTTTGGTGGGTTGGAGGAGAAAGATTATGTTTCCTTGAAGAATCTCAAGGTGGAATTCAGAAGAGATGACGATGCGGAGGAGGCAGATGAATGTTTCGCGCTTTGTTTCTGGATTTACATTGATAATTGTGTTTCTTTCCCCACTTCGATTCTGCTTCAGGTTTTGCGACCGCTTCCTTTTCTCACTCGACCTCCATGTGTGTGCGTGTGAGAGAGAGAAAGAGAGAGAGAGAGAGAGAGGGAGAAATGGACTCTAATGCGTTTGAGTATTTGTTTCCTTTCTGATGATTTCAAGGATGAAATAGGTTTGGTCACTTAGTCGAGAAAGTTTGAATCTTTGAGGTGCTTGTGTTCTTTTTATGCTTTTTTCTTGTGCATTAGTGAATTCTTGTGGTTTGGGTTCTTCCTTTTTGCTGATTTATGTGTGTAAATGTGGGGCTACTTCGGTTTTCTTTGGTGATGTTTTCTTAAATTGATGACGAAGGTCGTTGCTCATTAGTTATCACATTGTATTTCGGAAGTGAGTTTGGTATGTTGTGGTGGTCATGCTTTGCTACAATATTTACAAACTCATATGTGCTTTACATCTAAAATTTGCAATCGTGCTTGCTCAAAATAATGATCAACAGACATGGTTCATTTTATCATCTTGACATTATGCAGAAGCACCCAGATGCCACTTGTGATGTGCCTTTCTTGTACTTGGATGACAAGAAGAAAATGAAGCTCTTTCCGTTGCTGTTTATGTACAAAGAGACTCCAAATCCCGCCAACCCTGTTCCATTGACTGAAGTTCCATGCGCCTCCACTGACATCGAGTTTCCTATGAAGAAATGGGTTCATGTTAGTTGTGAGGTATTTGGTTGCAATAGGTGTTATGCTTTCAAACTTTACTGGACATCCTACATTACGTTACCTTTAATGGGTGTTTACTTTGGGTGATAAGATAGATAGATAAAAACAATATAGGTTAATCCACCGTTTACTTTGATGGATTGATTACTTTTGAACTTGTTTGATCATCTAATTCTTCATGTAGTCAATCCTATGTTTTATCAATCTATCCTATCCTTCAAAGTAAACGCCCCCTTACTGTAGTAGTTACTACTGATTGAGCTATATAACTCTGGTATGCCTTTTAGATTGTAGAGTTACTTTGCCGACTCTTTGGTCGCTGGTTGATGAAAATGTTGTTTTTACAATGAAGTATATTTTTCTCAAATCCTCATTAATCTTCACTGTCTAATTTTAACTAACCTGATTTTCCATTTTATGGTGATTGATTCTACTCCTTCTCTGAAAAGAAAAGAATCTATTGCATAGAGATTGTATTAATTAATATATGATCAAAGTTATGGCCATTTCCATGACTTATATTGGAATGATATGAAACACCATAATCTTGTATTATGCCACTTCATAAAAAGTTGTTGAGTAGATGGACAAAAGTCTTGCTTCCGATCACTTGCAAAATGCAAACAGCATAGCCCACGTTTTTTTGGTGAAAATCAGTGCATCTTCCTTCAGTTTGAGAATGAATTCCAAAAGTAAGTTGGAGTTGTGGGCATTTTTGGTGGGAACAAGTGGAACTCCATCTAGTTTTATTGTCTAGACACCTCTCATCAATAATCATGTGTTTAGATATCCATCGTTTTCTGTCTGTCTTCTCACTCGCTCAAAATAATTATATGCTTCTAACAGAACATAACGCTTTGAATAATGAACTGGTAAGCTTCATATAACATTTGGTTTTATAAGATGCTGTATTGGTTGCATTGTATCTTATTCTGATTGGAATTATAGCAATATCCTACATAGAAGATGTTAGTGTGCATTACCCTGAATAAAAGACTGGAACTAGTGCGCATTACCCTGATATTTCAAGAACAGAATTTGGAGCACATTGTTCAGGAAAATTCTGCTGCAGAAATATGGTGTTGTAGCTGGCCTTTTCCATTAAAAGATTGATATTGTGAGGTGGATATATAAAGTGGGGAAAGGAGACTTCTTATTTATCTGTTGTAGCATGTTTCGTATATTTTCATTTTCCTGCGTTACTTCATAGATTAACCATTATTTTGTTAAAACTCATTGAGTTGTGAGTATACTGTCTTTTCTTATGCCTATTGAGGTAAACCTGATTGTTTGAGAATTCAATTTCAGATCTCGAGGGGTCTCATGCGGCTTCATGTAGATGGAGAAATTGTGGGAGAAAATCGTTTGACTTGCTCATTGAACGAGGATTTTTATGTAGAGGGTTTGAAAAAAATATCCTTGGCATGCCCTATTGAAAATAAAGATATATTACATGGTTACATTCATGGGCTTGATATCCTGTTCCCGGAGCCAGCTATCAAAAACCACTATGTCAAGGTTTGTTCTCCATCATTTATTAATTACTTTATTGGTATGAGTAACTCCCTTGTTTCTGAGGACTGTGCCCCTTAATGATGCCAGGATCCTCCACTACGACTGTCTATTGACCATTCAAGTGCATCTGAGATTGAAGAAGACAGTGATGGTGTGTGGAGCATTGTCGGGGGCAAGGTAACATAAATTTTAGTATCCTTTGTTTTTGTGCATCTGTGCATGAATCACTGATGCAGATTTGGTTTTGCTTGGTCTCCTCCTACAAAATCAAAATGTTGTATTGCATCAAGATAATGACACAATGCCTCAGTTTCTTGTTTATTATCCATCCGTCCCACTCAATTTGTCTACTTACAAATAAGGAAAGAATTAACCCTTCAAAACCCTTCAAAAGTGGTGGGACCTACCCACTTTCTATCTTTTTACTCTTATCCTTAATCTCTGTGTTGAACAGTAAGTAGACAAATTGAGTGGGACGGAGGGAGTATTATTTAACGTTTAAGCCAACTTTTTTGCATCTCAGCCTGAAAATTTTGATTATACTTCTTGCAACACTGAGTAACTTATATACTGTTGTATATGGAAAAGTTATATAAGTAGTGTGTGTTATGGTTTACTAACAACCTCTGTATTTGCATTTCCGTTGTTTATTTGTGCGGCCTCATCTTCCTAAAACAAAAACAATTAGCTCGTAGTCTTGCAGAACTAGGTTGTAGTCTTCATTTAGAGTTCAAGAATGAGAAATGAAGCTCAAAGAGATACTCATTCTTGAATGGACTGAAGGTTTTTACTTTCCGAATTGTCGTATTGGATATAGCTGTTAAAAGTCATACTAGACTGAAAATCCTATAAATTTTGGCATTGACAATTATATCATACGCACATGAAATGCATTGCATAGTTGGATTCAAATAAGCAAGAATATCATGTCTACCTGGCATATATTTAGGTTATTACTTTTTGAACTCGATAATTGATGTCCTTACTTCTTAGTCAATTTTTAACTCCTATAATCTATTCTCTTCTGTGAAAATTGCAAAAAACCAGGCATCTTGCCGCAGGATATTTTCTTTGGATGTTGTGTTATTGGATGCATTTGGTGGTCCTTTGAACAAAGAATTGGAGGTACTCCATCTCCATCTCCTGATAGTGATGTAATCTTACAAATGTAACTTCATGTTTATGCGTGTGCTGCTCTTTTCCTCTTAGGTTGTTGCTTCTCTCTTGTATGCTGACAATGGAGTCCCTGTTGAGAACACTACTGATGCCGAATCCCCCCTTCTTATGAACTCCGACGGTATTGAATATGCTTCTCATGATAGACCATGCAAACTGATCAACGGGCGCGCTTCTTTTAAGCTCAAGATATCACAGGTATGCATTGAGTTGACTTCTTTAACTTTTTCAATATAGTGTTAGGTGACCTCAGAAATTTTACGAAACCTTCTAAGTATCATCTGTCGGACTGTCTCTATTTCATTTAAGGAGATGTTTCTGGTAGAAATATATAAACCTTCACCGGTCGGAGTGGATCTCAGTGCCTCAACTTTTTTCGAAGTTGAATAAGCATAGCCTCGTATAGCTTCCAAACTTTAATAAGCAAGCTAGGAACAGTCATCAATTTCCAAAATTTAGTTTGTGTTGCTTTCAGTAGCCAAAACAGTGAAAAGCCGTGATTCTAGACGCAACATTGGAAACCATCGGCCTTCTTTTCACCTATGTTTTACACAATCAAATATATGCTGAGGCCTTTAATTTTGCATTTCAGCTTTCTTCGAAGTGTGACAACAGGCTGTTCCGGATAATGTTTGACGTTCCAAGATTGGGAAAATACCCTTTTCTTGAGACCCTATCTCTTCCTATTCGTTGTGTTTCACGTAGTAAGAATACACGAACAGCTTCTATTACATTGAGAAAGTCATCCAATAGAACTTATTATGGGAATGGATGTGAATCGCCTAGTCCTGACGATGGATCAATGCAACTTATCACTAATATTATTCGTGAAGCCAAACCAAGTCCATCATCAAAGCGGATCAAATTAGGACAAGATGTGCCATTTGTGATGTTCAAAGACGAAAAGAGGCAAGGCAATAAAGTTCACCACTCTCATGCTTGGACTGTTAGTCAGGTAGCCTTTTTGGGGCCTCTTTACTCTGTATGTGTGGCAAAAAATGAGATTGTAATTCATGATTGAGAATTTGCTTAATTAGGATAACATATGCTTCTGTTGATTGGCTATACTCGATTCCTAGTGGCTTTCTGTGCTAAGATTCAATTATTTGTTGGAATTAGGATACCGCACATGCAAAGAGGATGAAGAGTACACCAGAAGATCATTGTGGAACAGAGAACAATTCATGTGCTTCTGATAACAGTGAAGCAACAAACTCTGACCCGAAAAGCGTGCTCAGTGTTTCTAGTCCGATTTCAGATTTGATAATCTTCAAATACTGCCTGGGAGGTCCAGCCGAGAAATGCCACCTTATCAAGGAAATTGCCATTTCTGCTACTGAAGAGCAACTAGCACATTTTGCAAACCAGGTTTCCCTGTTTTCTGGATGCTTACATCACAGGTAATATACTGTCTCTCTCTCTCTCTCTCTCTCTCTCTCTCTCACACACACACACACACACACTTATTTGGTTGGATTTATTCATCGAACTACACATTTTCTGGTGGCATTTACTAGGTGCAGAGATGTAGTTTTTTAGAAAATAAAAGGTTGGCACATGTTCTCATTCTTAGGTATATCCTTTACCTTTGGTAAAATAATATGACTAACAGATTGTAGATTCGTGCAAGATAAGACATGCTTTGTTTTCTGGAAAGATCAGAAAATTATGAGACTTAAAAGATTCGTGCAAGATAAGACATGCTTTGATTTAAGAAATGTGATTGAACCCTTCTTGGAATTTTGTACATTCTGGTTATAATACCTTTGTGTGCGGCTAGTGAACTATACTTGCACATAACTCCTAACCAATTTGCTTGTTAAACTGTAATGAAATTTGTAAAAGCATTTGTGGAACATGTTAGAATGAATATATTTTTGTATTCATCTATTGATTTATGCGTGCATATATATAAGAAAGACTAATCTCTTATTGCACAGGAGCAGGGATTTGCCCCCCAGTGCGCACACGTCATAAAAAAAAAAAAGAAAGACTAATCCCTTCTAGGAAAGGAAATCACATTCATAAAGCGTATACAATATCTACCATATCTACAATCTCTAACAAAACCCAAGCACAAAACTCATAAAGAACTTGTAGTACTATTAATTTCTTTCCAACAAACTGGATACACAAACTGCCAATGCTGAAATATTTGTGGCTGTTTGTGAATCATGTGTTTTCAAGTTCTTTTCCTTGAAATTGTCCTTTGGTACCCGACATTAGGGGAATGATTGAACCGAGCCTAGGTGAAAAGTAGAAAGTTTAATTTTGGTTTCGTTTGTTATTACGTCAAGCTTGAGCTTAATTTATCATGAGTTTAATTAAGCCTAAATTTTTCTTGCTAATACATATTTAAATCAAAATATTCATCATTTCCTTTAAGAGAATAGATTATCTTATTCTCAAAAAAGTATAATATATTTATTAGAATCCGCTATTTTCTTATTAAAATAAGTTAATTAGATAATTATATTCTAATTTCTAATAAAACAATACAAATATAAGTTAAATATCAAATTAATAGTATTATGCTCTTGAATGAACTCACGATCTAATGAGTCACGTGTTGTCAAGCTCAAGCTTTATTCAATTATGTCGAAAAGCCTCACTAAACGAGCTTTGAATAGCTCACGAGTAGTTTCTCATATGCTGCCCTACCTGACCTATTTAAATCATTGATTATTCGGTGCATCCTGGTTACATCCAGTGTTGTTTCTCTTGGTAATGGTATCATAGTCATGTCTCATCATATAGAGTGAAACCTTTTACTTCCACATCAGCTCTTTATTCCATTAGCTGTAGGAGTAAATTCATTTTAAAATATTTGGGTTGAGCTTGTAAGTTCTGATTCATGCTGAACATTATTAAATCTGATCTTCTTTCCCATGTATGAAAGAAAGATGTTTACCGTGTGTCCCTCTGTTATGTATTCATGTAATAGGATCATCTGCCTAAACATGGTCGTATAGAGTTGAATCCTGCTGCTTTTGTTACCTGGATATCAGTATTTGGTCGACGCGGATATATTTTTTCTTGTTGATACTTTTTCATTTTTTACTGATTATGGTTGAACATGCTTCTATGTCCTCATTGTTTTATTCAATAGTTTCTTTGTTAGTGACGCAAGATTGTATGTTTCAGGCATCAAATAAAAATGGCAAAAAGATTGATCGAGGAGGGGATTCAAGCTTGGACTTCAGTATCAGGGAACAACCATCACGTTCTGTGGGAGAATCTGGTTTTCAGCATTAATGAACATTTCATGAAGATAGCCTGCTCTACCCGTCCTTTGATGGATCAGGTCTCTCTCTCTCTCTCTCACCTTTGTAGATGAATGTTCACTGCCTGAAGTCTGAGCATCAACTGAAAACCTATCCTGGTTCATTTTGAAAACCCCTATAAATTTCTCACAGCAAACTATCTTTATAAATTCTTTGGATTTTAAGCAATCGGCTTATGAATTTTTTTTCAAGGACTAAGTGACTAAATCGATCAATGTATAGACACTGAGACACGGCTATAAACATGGGATGTAATAATTAAATATTTTCAAGTTTATTTATTATTTATTGCCTGGCATGAGAATCAATTATATCATAACATGTTCATTCACTTTGTTTGGATTTGACATGATTTTACACAATTAAATACCCTATTGCTATGTTTTATATCATAACATGTTCATTCACTTTACCTCGTCTGCTTACTCTTTTTAAGATTCTGATTCTTCATGAATAGAATCTTATTTTTCGAAAAAAAATTGAAGGCCTTTCACTCATATTTCGTTAATGTAATTGGAGGATGGTGGCTCATGATCAAGTTGTCCCAAACAAATTTGTGCATTTATTATATGTTGTCCATTGTTATCTCTTATCTTTATTCTTCCATTCGATTTTTTATAAGAAACACGTGAGGATAATTTTTTGAACCTTTTCAATTCACAGGACCTTGAATGTTTGAGGAAAATAGCTGGTTGTCGGGATGTTGTTTTGCAAGAAGATTTTGAGAGAATGTGGTCATGGTTATTCCCAGTAGCATTTACCTTGTCACAAAGTGCAGTTAACGCAATGTGGGATTCGATGTCACCTATATGGATCAAAGGGTTTATCACCAAAGAAGAAGCGGAATCTACACTTCAAGGCCCAGAAGGTCTTCAAGAACCTGGAACATTTCTACTGCGATTCCCTACGTCGAGGAGCTGGCCTCACCCTGATGCTGGTAACCTCGTCGTGACTTATGTTGATAGTGACTACACCGTTCACCATAGGCTTCTTTCGTTCGATTTCATTCACAGGTTGGTTTCTTTTCCTCTCTAGTCTGGAAAAACAACAACTTGCAGATAAGATTTGTCATGTTTTAGTAGTAAATGGTGTATCTAACCAAACATGACAATACATATGAAATAATATTAAAGGATTACATGATCGAACAAGCTCAAATATGTTCGATCAATCAACGTATGTGGTGAATTAGCCTATATTATTTTTATCTATATAAGCTATCAGCCAAAGTAAACACTCCTGGGAATCTTACTAGGTTGAATCATAAGAGATTCGATGTCTTTAAAAGCCTTTTTAACGTGGAAATTTTTGTACTTCGTCTCTGTTGCAAATAGCCTCTACCACCAGTAACTGCTACAACTAGGATCTAAGCATTCTTTGGCAAGAAATTAAATTTTGTATTACCTGAGGACCAAAAACGTGTTTACTTATACGCATACATATATGAACTGTTTGAGACGAGGCATTTGTTTTCTTGTCTTCTGCAGTTCTCCTTCCAAGGAAACGACTGTAAAGCCGCTACAAGACTTGCTGCTTCAAGAGCCTAAGCTCTCACGACTGGGAAGGTACGTTGTCGTCTTTATTTATGCATATAATCATGACCTTTGATGCAATGTTGCTTGATGATATGTTGATGATCTTGCAGAGTGATAAGAAGTCAGTAGAGGCATTGCCATGGTCAATTTCCCCTTGTTGTCGAAGAAAGCTGTCTCGTTTCTTTGTCATGCAAGGGCCTCATTCCTCGTGTTGCTTCCATTGGTAGAGCGCGATGAAGACGACAGCTCTGGTTCCGGTGACACAAGCAGCATTACTAACCACCCCTCTGTGTGTATAGACTGCACAATTTGTACACATCTTTTCATCAATGGTATTGGTAGGCTTTAGTAATTGACAATTTATATATTATATATTCTTGGTATTAATTAGATAGAAGAAACGAATGTTGGTCTTGTCATTTTATGACAATCGGGATTTTATTTATGTTTGAGCCCTTAAATCTAGTTCTGCATGCAAATATTTACCTATTTTGCGTTTCTTGTTTTCTTCTAATATATTTGGCAAATTTAGTTAAGTTGGAACTCAAGAACACACATGTCGATTTGTATGTTTTTGGATTAGTTTGGTATGGTTAAGCAACTTGCACTCAATAGTTATTTTTTGGGTTAATTGTAAATTAATACCCAACTTTTGGTATATTAATTTTGTAATTTAAACTCAATCTTTGAAATGTTGTACTCCCTCCATCCACGAAAAGATGCACGTTTGGTTTCGACACGGGTTTTAATAAATGAGTTGAATGTTTAGTGAAATAATTGTCCCCCTTGTAATATATTTTTAAATTACTTTTAAATAATGAGTTAAGATAAAAATAAAAATGTACTCCAAATCATCATCTTCTTCCTACCATAAAGTATAAACTAACCATTTTTTTTTTTTTTTTGAAAGCTTGATATAATGTACTAGTCCATGCTACGCTAGACTCGGTACGCATATCTTCTCTCTCAACATGATGTGAGTGCTTTAAAAATATATCAAGCATAAAAACTGTAATTTCTATAATCAGACTATATATACTTGATTGAATTGGACAATGAAAACAATCTACTGCCTTGGTAATCAGTATATATAATATAACATTCTGCAATAGATGGAGACATGGTTAAGCTCTGCAGACTAAAATGCAAGCACGTATTTATAAATTTTGGAATCAGAAAAGGCAATTGTGGAGAATTTGAGAGCAGATCACATTTTTCAGTAGATTAAACTTTAAACACAACGTCTTCGTCCAGTCAGTCACGGGTTGCAGGTATCTAGCAAGGAGCAATGGATATCTCGTCAGTTAAACTACAAAGTACGTCACCAATATCACACAACTAGTACTCGAATACACACTTGCAAGATGTAAAGTAGCCTCAAATGTGAATCTATATCAGACTTTCTGCACCAGTAGAAAAATTATACATATTACACAAAAAACAACACTTGTATACATATTGCTATTGTATGAACAAATTCATCCTACTCTTCCACCTTTCAGCTTATTATGAAATTTTGGCAACAATACCTCGAGTGGAGATCTTTGTGTAACACATTGCAAAACCTTGTAATCTGTGTTTACGAGAAAAATGGAACAAAAATTTCCCAGTAATGAATGAAAACCTGGTAATCTGTACTCCATTTTGAAGGTCAAGTACACAGAGTGAAAGCCAGGTTCAGATGGGGCATAGTATCAAATAATAGGGTTATTCAAAGAAGCCACTGGCAATTATACCAATAACTACATTACAACTCTCGTTACTCTATTGTCCCAAAGGTCCAAATTCTTGAGGTGGCCATACCTGCATTAACAAAATCCAACAGGATAAGTATTTATGGTGACTGGTCTGTTAATTATATATAGAATGAAAGCATCACCACAGTAAAGATGTCAAGTGGGATACTCCTAATACTACCTACATCGCCAAGCAGTCCATTATTCTAGGCGGAACAAAGTTTCCAAGCACAGGTTAACACTCTAGCTCATATCTAACGAGCAGCAGTTGTGACAGTCTAGTGCACTGGCTCTTTTTTTTTTACTTTTGTGTGTGTATCTAAGTAAATTAAAATGCGCAATTACAGTATTGCATTTGCAAGTTTATGATACATTCAACCCCTCTTAGCAATATCCTTCAACATCATAAATGTGAAGCCAATTAGCTATCGTATATAATGGGTCATCATAAATGGAGATAAGTGAGCCCTAAACTAAGAAAGAAATATATCAACCTTAGCTTAACCAATAACACTTGAAAAATTGATTATCAATGCAATATGATGCAATAAGTCCAAACATCTATAAATTCCAGAGAACTCATTCATCAGCACCCAGACGAGTATATTGTCATCAATTCTCTAAAACAATTGAGTTAGACAGACCCCATTGCTCTGACTTGTTTGTGTTGAAGACAAGACCTCAATTAAAAACAGCAAGGAACACTTGCTCGACTAATATTTAAATCATATCACTCTAATTGGAGAAGTGTACAGTATTCTCACGTTTTATAGGACACCATATTTAGTTCTCTAACCACTTAAGCATCAGACAGTCATCACCACGACAAACTCCAATATGCCAACTTGTTTGTGTTATAAACATGACCCCAATTTAATAACAGCAAGGAGCACTTGCTTGACTTAATTGATAACTAGAATAATTAATAACCAAAGGCAATTTTATAACATCACTTTTATGATAGAAGTACACAGTAAAGTACTGTTACCTTAAAAAATAAGTGTGCTGCATCTAAAACAAACTAAACCCAAGTATAATTAAAGAAACTACTAAACTAAGTATACTTGAGAAAACTAGAGCTAAGTATAATTAACTAGAAAAAACTAAAATTAAGAATACTGGCATACTAAGAGTGTATTTTCGCTGAGCTTAAAAGCTCTTTACAAAAGGAACTTATAGGAAACTCAACCCCCTGAGTAAACCATAAATTGGAAACCAAGTGTAGGAAACTAAAAGAATAAATACAATATACTGGATTCAGAAAAACTAAAACTTAGTATGATAATTTTAAAAAAGAAGTAAAGAACCAAACCTAAGTACACTTATCCAAAAACAAGCAAATAATAGAATAAAGAGAAGCTACACACGATATATAAGCTACACTTACAAGGTCACAGTATGATAAATTTACCACTTTGCATTAGCATTTAAAAAATAAATGAGCCTCTTATACGATCATTTATAAAATTTACAAATAACTAATTAAAAGTTTGGATTGCTAACACCCTAGATCAACTCATTTGGACTAAGACAAGCATGGGATGGGGCCAGTTTACACAAGCTAGTGGACTAAGTTGGGCCCACTGCCCAGGAAATGAGTAAATTAATTCAGACTGGATTCAAACAGCCAGCAGATAGGCTTTGGATCAGCTCACTTGACATCTAAAAATGTTAGGTCTAAGATGGCTAGACTATCTTAATCAGAGCAGTGTTCAGTTTACTTCTCACACTTTGAAGTAAAGAAGTTTAGAAGTCCACAAATGTCTTTATTTATAGTCCCTTACTTCATCGTTTTTAATCAAGCACCGCCACCACAAGCCAAAAACACCACTAGTGCATACCGCTAATTCTCTATTGTCTTTGTTAAAAATCTCGATCCAGATTTACCAAAGGCTATACCAAATTTACAAAATCAGAATATAACAATATAAGTCACAAAGATTCAAACAAATTATAGGGGGACTATAAGCAGACAGTTTTTAAGTGCTGGATATTGATTGAAGCTATAACGTAAGCAAGAACGAAGCTTCCAACCAGTGCAATAGAAAATTTCAAGTATTGAACAGTCAAAATTATATAGATATTTAATCAAGAACAAGACAGAAAAGGCTTACTCTACAAAAGACTTTCCCAAGAACCAGCCCATAAGGAATAGGACCAATATGTCGTGAATCATTTGATGCGTAGATATTATCTCCCTGAATCCACACATGACCCTTTGGTACCTGTCATTCACAAATATCGTATAATATTTTAATATTCCAAATGCTGCAACAGATTATTCATCAGAAGAAGTTAAGCATGCATGGAAAACTAATAACAGGTTCCGATGTAGCAATGCCAGATCGGATAGCTATTTCAAACTGTTCTCCAATGGGTCAAAATTGTATCGATGAAAATGAAGGAGTTCTAACAACCATTTTATCACTCTTATAAGCAAGGACGAAAATATCCAGAAAATTTCCTCAACAATTCCCTTTCCAGAGCTCACCGATTCCCGTAGTAGGGGTAAGGATATTTCCACCAGAATTTCAGTAAGTATCAAAATGATTTTCAATAGCAGTTAGTTTGCAGTACTTTATTTAAAAAATATCAAGCAAATATCGGTTATTTTTCAAATTTTTACACATATCAATAAATCCTGCAAAATTATTTTAAAATGGATAGTTTCATCCTTGCATTCAATTTAAACTTGAACAGCAACACATGTGGGAAAGGTTGGCCCAATTAATGTTTTCCACAGAACAAGGAACTTGATATACAAAATCGATTAGAATACGCCATGCTGGATATTGGACAAACACAAAAGCCATGCATGACAAATTTTAAGAAAATATAAACTTGTGATTTATGGCATTCCTGTCACGAACAACAGACTATGTTTCAGACCATGAAGACAAGAATCTTAAGAAAGAAGATGCTATTCATAAAGCACTTGCAGCATGTAATTTCAGCAGATCCCATCATTACCATACATGTAACATGGAAGAACAAACATTTGGTGGATCGCTACATCTTACAAGTTAGAGCAAGAGCAACTGATATGCTTACAAATATCTCACGAGCATTCATAAGATTTCAGCAGCTACCAAATTTAATTTTCAAGTATGGTCTAAATAAAGCAGGGTCCCAAAAGGCATCCAAAAAGATTCAAGAACAAAGCTCACTGAAATATATCCACCAAATTTCTTCAGTCCTCACATTTCCTCAAAGGTCTATTACTTTCCAAGGGAAAATACAGAACAAGTCGTAAAAGAAAGTTCAATTCTAACCACTCTCGTTCCCCTCCAAAAGCTTGTATCTATCTCACAAAACAAGCATAAAGCCCAAACGGGAATAATCGACCATTGAACGATAAGATTGTCAAAAATATAAACTGTTATCCATAGTCGGATACGTACCACCACCGAATTAGAGCGGTCACTCCGACCGGGATCCACCAAGAAGGTGACTGTATCTCCCTCGACGCCGACAATGCGCTTGGTTATTTGCTTCATAGGGTTTTCCGGCGACCGTACCAGAACGACATCACCAGTGCCTACCTTCCCCAGCAAGGGCGACAGCTTATCAATCAGCAAAACGTCGCCCGTGAAATTCAACGTCGGCAGCATGCTCGGGCCATAAACCTTCACAAAATTCAGCCAATTAAACAGCGATAATTCGACGAGAATAAGATTGTAGATGATAATTATATCAGAAAGAGAAGGGAAGAAGCGCACTAGGGTTGGGGAGCAGATGTAGGTATCGGTGAGGTGCAAAAGGGAAAAGAATTGAGCAATGAGAACGGAGTTGCTCAACGCTTCTTTAGCTACTGACTTCCATTGTAGAGCATATTGGCGTAGCAGTTTTGGAGCTCTCATCGTCTCAATTTTGCAGCCATTGATGGCGCCCACGCCCAGATATGTATATGTGTGTGTGTGTGTGTGTGTCTGTGTGTGGTGGTGGTGTGATGAAAAAGAAAAGGAAGGAAGATTGAGAATTATGGAAGAATTGAATGTAACAAAAAAAAAAAAAATCATTTTTATTTTATTAGAATTTTGCTACATTGGCCATCCAAATTATGCGTTTTCAAGGTTTGTTATCTAAATTTTAATATGACAAATTGATAACATCAAAAGTGTTGGGAAAATTATAAAGTTTTGATTTAATACCAAAACTCAACTGTTCTCCAACCGAATAGATGATCGCATCAACCTAAGTAGTATTTTCCAGCTCGCCTGTTTGAGCTCTAGATTTTCTAAGTTTACAGGTTCAGGAAGCGGAAGACAGCAGAAGCTCAAGACAATGAAGATCCAAATTGTGTTTACTGAGAGTCAACTATCACCGAGTTTTCCAAATGGTGAGTTCAAAACAGAGCAGGATCAAGCTGAAAATAAATCGAGCTGAGTTCAAGACACAGCTGGTCCAGCTGTACAGAACAAAGGGAACTAACTCTGAAGACGTCACTTCAAGTCAGTTTACCCAATCCAGCTCTAAATTCAAAAACCAGCTCCAAAGGCAGAGATCCCGGTGTCAGAGGAAGTCAATATACCTCGACCAATGAGGGATTGCCAAATCAGCATCCTAGACTTCAGAACATAGGATGTGACACTAATGAAGACAGGTGCAGAAACGTCCAACGACAGATTTCGAATTTAAGAAGAATAGGTAAGATTCAAACGGCTCCTCCAACGGCTAGTCTTGAATCACTACCTATATAAACCCGTCTTCAACCTCAGGATCAGAAACGAAAAACCTTCTACAAGCTTTCATTCTCTGAAATTATCAAGCCTTCAAAAGCTTACAAGCAGTTCTAAATAGTTCAAATAACACTTTATCTTAAAGTGTTTCTAGTACAGAAACTGCCCAGTTTTTCGTCTGATTCATAGGCAGAAATCATTGTATATCTTAAGCCTAGATTTAGAACGAGTTCATCTAACTCTAAGTTTTTCATTGTAAGAACTCGTTCATAGTTGGAACCCCAAACCAAACCCCTCTTTACCCAGAAAGGTTAGGTCAAGGTTACGCTTGCTTGAAGCGCGAAATTCAAGTGGTTGTAAAGTTTTTTCAGTACCCGTAAACTGAAAGGTTAGGCTTGACAGTGCCCGTAAACTGTTGGAACACAACTCAGGTTAGAGTTGTGAAGTTGCTTGGTACTTGGAAACCAAGTGGTAGTGAATTACCAGAGAATCTAGTCGTGGACGTAGGACGTGTTACTCCGAACCACGTAAAATCTCGTGTTATTTACTTTCTCGTTAGTTTCAGATATTGTACTAATTCCATTTGCATATTGCATCTTTATCAAATCTGCATACTCAGCTGCTCCCCAAAGACAGCTATGTTTTGTCTATAAACTTGCATAACTTGACTAAGTTGAAAACGTAAAGAATATTTTTAAGCTGAGTTTTTCTAAGCAATCGAGCTAAGTTTTAAAACCACCACTTTCCGCACCGCCAGCTGAGTTATTAGCCCAACTGACCTTCCTCAGTTGGATTCTTAACTGAGCTCACAAACTCTGTTTTAAACTTGAAAAAGTTTTTAAAAATCTATCTTTGGTGTATTCACCCCCCCTCTACACCAAAGACCCAGCTCAGGGACCATCAATTGGTATCAGAGCAGTGGTTCAAAAGACCGCTGTTTCTGAATCAAGAGATTTGTCTTAAAAATCTGTCAGTGGTCAACTGAACAGATCCTCTTTTGGAAAAACTCATATTATTTCATACTGTGCATATCTCCAGGGATTCTTATCTTAACAGGAACCTTCCCACCTTCTCGGTTGACGATTATGCAATCTGAAAGTTCAGATTAAAAAGCTTTCTTTGTGCGCATCATGACATGATGTTGGACGTCATCACAGACGGACCCATCATTATTTACAAACAAGGAAACGAGCTTGTTTCAGCTCAAGATGGTGGACAGCTAACGTATCAGCTCATTCCCAAGCCAAAGAATGAACATACCTCAGAAGAAAGGAAGCAAGCTGGATTAGACAGCTTCGCAAGGAACACCATCTCGTCAACAGTCACCAATGCCTACCTCAGTAAGATCATCAACTGCAATACCGCAAAGGAGATGTGGGAAACCCTAGCCAAGCTATGCGAAGGGTCGGAGGAGATAAAAGAAAATAAATTCACAATCGTCTGCCAAAAGTTTGATAACTTCAAGCAGCTTGTCAACGAGTCCATCGAAGGGATGGAACTCAGATTCTCAAATATCGTGGTAGAAATTAAAACCATCAGAACTGGGAAATACACCCAGCGTGAAAAGAACCTAAAAGTCCTTTCAGCACTCACAGCTGAATGGAACACATACAAGGTGGTACACCAAAGTCGAAGTGACTTAGGTGATCTTTCAACTGAAAGATTATTCTCCCTGCTCAAAGCCAACGACTACAACTTGAAGATTACCATGAAAGAATCTTCAAGCAATCAGAATGATGAAGAGGTGACACCTGCGCCAAAGGAGATTGCGTTCAGAGCTAACTCTGAAAAATCCACATACATGCAGTCAGCTGAGTCATCAAAGAAGGACAAGAAGGACATGAGCAAGGAAGAGCTACTTGAAGAGATAGCCATGCTGGTCAAAAACTACAACAGACTCAACACCAGCAAGGGCAAGTACAAGAAGTTCGCAAGAACTTATAGAGACAAGTACGCAGCAGCTGATGAGAAGTCAGCTAACAAACGAACAGACGAAGGATGCTTCAACTGCAAGGAACCGGGACACTACAGGCTAGACTGTCCTAAGCTATCCAAGAAAGATAAAGACCAACTGAAAGCTAAGGCAGCTGACAGAAGGAGAGCCTACATCGCCGACGAGGAGTCGGAGTGCAACAAAATGGAGGATAACATGCCATTTTCAGACTCAGAAGAAGAAGCACTGATGGCTCATGATGAACCTGAATAGGATACATGCTTCATGGGACAGACAGACGGAATTGATGAAGATGAGGTAATGTCAAGAACTCAAAATCTATCTAACCTTTCACCATCACACGAACACTCTACACAGGTTTCAGAATCAGGGCTACCTGATTGGAGTTTAGTAGAGAAGGTTATGAACGATTCCAATGAGCTTCAAGAGATCCTTGACATCATAATGTGTGAGAATGCCGAGCTGAAGGTGGAACTGGAAAACAAAAAGGTATCAGAAGCAGCTGATACAACACAGCTCCAAGAGGAAGTTATTTCACTAAAAGACAAAATCGTGAAACAAGATCAGCTGATAAAAGACTTCTATTACGAAAAGAAACAGCTGATGGAAGAATTGGAAAAGGCCACAGCTGAATCAGAAAAGAAGTCAGCTGAGATTATAGAGCTGAAAAGTTCCGAAGAGGTACTATCTAAGAAGATGGTAGCTCTCATCAAAGCTACAACAACAATGGACGAAATCATAAGTGCACAACGTCCAGCAGCACTCAAAGCAGGACTGGGTTACAATGAATCGAAGGATGCCACAAACATTGCTTCTACTAGTGGAACAAAGGTAATATTTGTAAGAGCAAAAGAAAGCCCAATTCCAGCAACTCAGCAACGACCGTTGAGGACACATCAGGCATAAAAAAGGCTAGCTGTGAGACAACCTCAAGCACAGATCAGACATCAACGTGCTCAAACTCAACAAAGACAGCAGGCTGGACAGTTCAGATACCAGCAACATCAACAACACATCGAAAGATATCAACCGAGATATCAAAGGAGATACCCAGCTGGATATCACTCATATGATCACCAGCTAGAGCACCAATTCCAGCCGAGGTATCACAAGAGACAACAGAGATAAAGGAACGTCTCAGCTGGATACCGAAAAAGACCAGGACATCAACAAAGACATCAAGCTGGGAAGATACTGAGATCAAGACCCCACCAGCAACAACCGAAGAACACAAAGAATGTGTATATCGACTCAGCTGGAAGGATCATCAGATCAAATGACCCAATTCGAGTCATCAAGCAGATCTGGGTCGTAAAAAGATCTCTGTCTAACCCACAAGGACCCAATTAAAACTAGGTACCTAAATTTTGATCCTTTTTTATAGGTTGCAAGGGAACGACACATCATTGAGAAGTCGATGAGAACGCTATGGTACTTGGACAGTGGATGTTCCAAGCACATGACGCACTTAAAGCATCTACTCCAGAAGTATATCGAGCGTCCAGGCCCACAAGTAACATTTGGTGACAACTCCAAAGGTCTAACCAAAGGTTATGGTACATTTAAAACTAAAACTGTTATAATCCCCAATGTTTCTTATGTACAAGGACTGCAACATAACTTGCTTTCCATTAGCCAATTCTGCGACAAAGGTTTTTCTGTCAAGTTTGATGCACAGTGAAGCACAGGGAAACCAAGCAGATACTACTAAGAGGGAAAAGAGAAGGAAATATGTATTTCGCTGACTGGAACAGCAGCCCTCCTGAGACTTCTTGTATCGAAAAGTAGCAATGAAGTCAGCTGGCTGTGGCACAGACGGCTGAATCATCTCAACTTCAAGACAATCAACAAACTGGCCAGAAACCAGCTCGCTAATGGAATTCCAGATCAAGTTTATGACAAGAGTCATATTTGCAGAGCTTGCCAACAAGGAAAACAGACAAAGATTTCATTTTCTCTCAAGCCGACGCCCTCAACTGATCGAGTTCTTCAACTCCTACACATGGATCTTTTTGGTCCAGTTACTCCAACAAGCTTAAATGGTAGAAAATATACTCTGGTCGTAGTGGATGATTTCTCAAGATTCACATGGGTGTCATTCATGTACCAGAAGAGCGAAACAAGGACTAAGCTGCCAATCCTGCTGGAAAGGTTGTCAACTCAGAAGGAGTGCAAGATAATGTCAATCAGATCAGATCGAGGAACGGAGTTCAACATCAAACCTCAGCAGCACGCACAACTCAGCAGAATGGTGTAGCAGAGAGAAGAAACAGAACACTCAAAGAAGCAGCTACCTCAATGCTAGCCAGGTCTGCCATTCCAAAGAAGTTCTGGGCAGAGGCAATCAACACAGCATGCTTTACTCAGAATCGCTCTCTACTCACATCAAGGCAAGGAAAGACGTCGTATGAGCTATGGAATAACAGAATACCATACATTGGATATTTCTAGGTCTTCGGATCTAAATGTCATATCCTAAACAATGGAACGCGAAGACTGACTGAGGAGTATTTCTTGGTTACTCTGCTGTGAGTAAAGCATACAGAGTCTTCAACAGAAGAACTCAAACGGTCGAAGTAACTCCACATGTTATCTTTGACGAATCATCATTCGAATATAGAGATTCTATCAAACGAAGAAATGAAGGAGAATCTTCAAGGCAGATTCAGACAAGAGCTCAAGAGAATCGAATAAGGAATCTGGTCGAACCATTAATATGGGATGATGAGCTAGAGGAAGAACCTCAAATCAATCAGGAAGCTCCACCAGCTGGAAATCAAGAGGAACCTCCAACGCTAAATCAATAGGGAATGCCATCAGCTGGAAATCCAGACACAGCTGAATCCCCAGCAGTATCTCCAGCAGAGCTTCTACAGAAGTCACCTCAAAACTCAATCCAAGGAGAGTCTCTTTCTCAAGACTTAACTCCAGAACAACTCCAAGCCAGACGAAATCTAGCCACTTCTAGCATCAATCAGCTGGAAGAAGAAATTCGTGAAAGAAGAAGATGGATTGAAGATCATCCCTCATCAGCAATCATTGGAGAACCATCTGACCAAGTCAAAACCAGAAGCTCAGCTGCTCAAGCTACATCGGATCATCAAGAAGCAGCTGACACAGCTCAACTCTCAATAGAGCTAGAACTGATTGTCTATGATGAAGACACAGCTCTAATGGCGTGTTATGTAGCTCAAGTTCCAGAGCCTCAAACAATTCTAGAAGCCTTAAAAAGTGTACCTTGGACAAACGCCATGCAGGAAGAGCTAAATGAATTCCTCATAAATTGTGTCTGGGAATTGGTCGACAGACCTGAAGGAGTCAAAGTCATAGGACTCAAATGGATCTTCAAGAACAAACTGGATACCCTTGGAGTCATCATCAGAAACAAAGCTCGACTAGTTGCCAAGGGCTATACACAGCAAGAAGGAATTGACTTCGAAGAATCATTTGCTCCAGTAGCACGATTGGAAGCAATCAGACTTTTTCTCGCTTATGCAGCACATCACAAATTCAAGGTTTATCAAATGGATGTAAAGTGTGCATTTTTAAATGGAGAAATCAAAGAAGATGTCTATGTTGAACAACCTCCAGGATTTGAAGTAGAAGGAAATAAAGTCTACAAGCTAAAGAATGCACTTTATGGATTGAAACAAGCACCTCGAGCTTGGTATGATACTCTATCAAATTTTCTTATATCCAAAGGATTCAAGAAGGGCTCAGTAGACAGAACACTCTTCACCATCAAGTTGGGAGAAGACATCATGGTTGTTCAAATCTATGTAGACGGCATCATCTTCGGATCAAGATCAACATTCTTATGCCAAAGATTTGGAGAGATAATGTCAAAACAGTTCCAAATGTCTATGATGGGAGAAATGAACTTCTTCCTAGGACTTCAAGTCAAGCAATCAACAGAAGGGATTTTTATAAATCAATCCAAGTACGTGAAAGACTTGATCGCCAAGTATGGAGTTCAATCCAGCAGAACAGTAAAGATTCCGATGAACACCAACTGGAAGATTGAACCTGGAACTGAAGGGAAGCCAGTTGATTCCAGCAAATACAGAGGGATAATAGGTTCCCTGCTGTATCTAACAGCTAGTCGTCCAGACATCTCTTTCGCAGTCGGAGTGTGTGCCAGATTTCAAGTTGATCCAAAGGAAGCACACATGCAAGCAGCCAAGAACATTCTCAAATATCTCAAAGGAACTCAGAATGTTGGGTTGTGGTACCCAGCTGAAGACAATCTACAGCTGACTGGATATTCAGACTCAGACTTCGCTGGAGATCGGTTGGACAGAAAATCAACTTCAGGAACATGTCAGTTCCTAGGAAGCAAGTTGATCTCGTGGTTTTCAAAGAAGCAAACGTGCGTCGCAACCTCCACAACAGAAGCAGAATATATGGCAGCTGGAAGCTGCTGCTCACAAATTCTCTGGCTGAAACATCAGCTGGATGACTATGAAGTGAAAACTGGACAAGTTCCAATTTTCTGTGATAGCTCAAGTGCGATTGCTATATCAGAAAATCCAGTACATCACACAAGATGCAAACATGTGGACGTGCGCCATCACTTCATCAGAGATCACGTGGAAAAGAAGGATGTGATTGTTGAGAAAATTCACACAGACATACAGCGGGCTGATATACTCACAAAGCCGCTGATAGAAGCAAGATTCAAGATGCTGTGCGGATTAATTGGATTACTCAACCCAAACGAAGCTACATCCAGCTGAATGGAAGCAGACCCAGCTGGAATTCAGAACCAACCTCAAAGAACCTAGCTGAGAAAGAATCAAGCTCAGCCAGACGCCTAAGTTGAAGGATTATTCAGCTGAGGGAGAACCAGCTGGAAAAACGATCACTCAACACAGCTATTCATAACCGAGGTATCAGCTGATTACGATGATCAGCTGAGAGGTTTACAACATCATTACATACACCTACTCATTCTGTTTTAGACAGACATCAGTCAAATCATATCTTGTCATATCTAATAAAATTTAATTAAAAGTCTGCAAAGAACTGAAACATGGGAGTTTCAAGGCAAAAGTCAAAACGCCTCAACCGTCCTCTCACGCGTATTAACTCGCATTTTCTAAACAAGAAACTGACATGACGCGAGAATCACTCCCAGTCGTAGATCTTCTTATCAAACTATAAATATTGATCGTCCATTCATCAAGAAAGTTGATATAAATATTCTAGAAGAGATACGCAAACATTTGCATTAACCCTAAAAAGTTTTTTTTTCGGCACTCTTTCTTCTTCCTTCCCTTTGTATTATTTGTTCTACTAACAAAAGTTGCAGAAGAAGAACATGAAATCTAGAACGATATCTCCAGAAGCCGATCAACATGAAGAGTCTGTCAAAGCTTCACTATGAGAGTTGCCTAACTCTCAGGAACCACAAGAAGACGGAGTTCCAGGAGAAAATGAAGCTCATCGACAGATCCGGTTTAACGCAGTGGGCGACTGCAAAGCTCAAGAACATCATTCACTAGGAAGTTGCAGAATTCTTCCTAGGAATATCAAAGGAAAAAGATCTCCTCCGCCCCACTGTTTCTCTCAAAATAAAAGAGAGAACGTGACACAGAACTCCCTGGGATGCGGAAATCAACGTCAACAAGATTCTGACAAAGGAATTCAACCTGAGAGGAAGCCCAGTTAGAACTGGACGAGATGTTGATAAAGCCGGAGTCTTTAAGAGCAGACATGTCAAAACTCTTGCTCCGCCACAGGAGGCACAGAAAAAGATGCAGAAGACAAAGCAGCATGCATCTATTTCCTTCCCAGCTGGGAAGAGGAAACAACTTGAGGAGACAAAACAAGCTGAAGCACCGTCTTCAAAGAGAAGACTCAAGTTAAAGGTGCTCAGTCAGTCAGCCGAGAAGCCAGCTGACATTGAGAGTGTTGGAAAAATAATAAACATGTTTTGAAGTGATACCAAAACCCAGCTGACCCCAACCGAGTAGATGAATGTACAAACCTTGTATTGTTTCCAGCTCACCTGTTTGAGCTTATAGAGTTTCTAAGTTTACAGGTAGAGTCGCTGAACACAGCAGAAGACATGGCAGAAGACACAGCTAAGCTGGACCCAGCTGAGGTACTCAGCAGAGCAGACCAAGCAGAGTCAAAGACCCAGCAGTATCAAGACCCAGCTCAGTGACGGAAACCCAGCTCAGTATCAAAGACTCAGCTCAGTGTAAAAGACCCAGCTTAGTGTCAATGACATAGCTCAGGTCTAAGACAGCTCAGGTTAATGACACAGCTCAGGTTGAAGACACAGCTCAGGTTGATGATACAGCTCAGGTCTAAGACACAGCTCAGAGTCGAGACACAGCAGAGTCCAAGACGCTGAAGACACAGTAGAAATGCTTAGCAAGCTTGAAGACGAAGACCTTCTCCAAGACAAGATCCCGATGTCAGAAGATCTTATCTGACGCAGTCAAATCAGAGAAGAAATAGCCTCTGCAGATGCAGACCTACTTCGTAGGTTAAAGGCCAGAAGTCAATGAGAGTAGGTAAGATTCAAACGGCTCTCTTCCAACGGCTAGTTTGAATCTCCACCTATATATATATCTCCTCACCATTGAAGAACAGAGACTGGTGGTGAGACTAGAGAGACGACTGAAGAAATAAAAGAGCAAACAGAAAAATGAACAACGATCTTCAAAGCCAAATCTTTCAAGAACACCCAGCCAGTCAGCTGTGTTCTTAGTTGTTCACATATTCAGTCATAGGCAGAATAGATCAGAATAGAAATATCTTAAGCCTAGTTTGAACGAGTTCATCATACTCCTTGTTCTTCATTGTAAGAACTCGTTCATAGTTGGAAACCCCATACCCAAACCCAAACCCAGAAAGGTTAGGTAAAGGTACGCCTGCTCGAAGCGTGTAATTCGAGTTGTTAGGTTTTACAGTACCCGTAAACTGTAAGGAAGGTTCTTCGATGCAAACCGGCGAAGGTGTAGGCTTGATAAAGGCCCGTAGAATCGTTGGAACACAACTCAGGTTCGAGTTGTGAAGTTGCTTGGTACTTGGAAACCAAGTGGTAGTGAATTACCAGTGAACCTGGTCGTGGACGTAGGAGGTGTTACTCCGAACCACGTTAAAATTATTTTGGTTTGGGGTTCCAACTGTGAACGAGTTCTTACAATTAAGAACTTTAGAGTATGATGAACTCGTTCGAAATCTAGGCTTAAGATATACAAATATTTTGGCCTAGGGATCAGACGAAAAACTAAGCAGTTTCTGAACTAGAAACACTTTAAGATAAAGTGTTCTTTGAACTATGTAGAACTGCTTGAGAGAGCTTTTGAAAGATTGATGATTTCAGAGAATGAAAGCTTGTAGAGAGTTTTTCGTATTTGATCTTGAGGTTGAAGACGGGTTTATATAGGTAGAGATTCAAGACTAGCCGTTGGAGGAGCCGTTTGAATCTTACCTACTCTTCTTAAATTCGAGATCTGACGTTGGGCGAATCTGCACCTGTCTTCATTCGTGTCACATCCTAGGTCCTGAAGTCTAGGATGCTGATTCGGCAATCCCTCATTGGTCGAGGCATGTTGACTTCCTCTGATGCCGGGATCTTCTGCCTTTGGAGCTGGCTTTTGAATTCAGAGCTGGATTGGGCAAACTGACTTGAAGTGATGTCTTCAGAGTTAGTTCCCTTTGTTCTGTACAGCTGGACCGACTGTGTTTTGAACTCAGCTCGAATTCTCTTCAGCTTGATCATGCTCTGCTGGAGGACTCAGCTGAAGGTTGACGCCTGCTGTCTTCCGCTAGCTGACTCCTGCTGTAGACACAGCTGGGTCGACTGACACAGCTGGATCGACTGCTGTCTTCCGCTTCCTTGACCTGTAAACCTAGAAAATCTAAAGCTCAAACAGGCGAACTGGAAAACACTACTTAGGTTGAAGCGATCATCTATTCGGTTGGAGAATCAGTTGGGTTATGGTATCAAATCAAAACCTTATAATTTTCTCAACAGTTAGCCTAGTGGTAGAGTGGTTAATGTCTGGATCAAAAGTCACGAGTTCAAGTCCACCGTCACGCGACCTTTAAAATTTCTTGTAATGTTTGTTTAAAAAAAAGTGAGTTTATATATATAGGGATAAATAATATTCCGGTCATTTTCAGTGAGCATTTTTTGTGAGCACGTTACTGTTTGTCTATGTTAACATTAATGTTTTTAAAACTTTTTATAATTTTATATTTTAATACCCTAGAAATTAATATTAAAATCATTAAATATACAAATACATAAAAATCAAAGTTTGATTTGTTATTTTTCCCTTTAACCTCAAAGAAACGAATAATAAGACAAATCGTTTATGAACACTTTTTGTGAGCACTGTTAATGTTTAGCCACATCGATATTTTTCTATTTTTTTTAACTTTTTAATTTTATGTCTCAATAATTATTATCGGGAGCCGGTCCTGTCCGGGTTTTAAAACCGGAAGGAGAATTGAACCCATGACCTTTAGGTTAAGCATAGAGGCCTTGGTCATCTCCACCAACAAGCAATTTGTTACTAGTTTGACTATTTTTATTATTATTATAGTTACCTCTAAACACTATAAAAGCATGTTTCAAACTCCAATATTAGTGATCTCTTT
The DNA here is from genome assembly GCA_031470985.1 of Agastache rugosa. NCBI lineage: Eukaryota > Viridiplantae > Streptophyta > Magnoliopsida > Lamiales > Lamiaceae > Agastache > Agastache rugosa. Next base: position 30,127,453 of record CM062601.1, on the reverse strand, counting down.
CGATTCTTAATTATTTGTGTATTATATAATATTAATACATAATAAATATATATAAAAATAAATATATATTATATATATTCTTGATATATATTATAATTATGAATTTTAATGTGTATTTATGATGAATTTTTATTTTATTGGTTACAAAATATAGATATTTTTATATTTAGCATGTATAGAATTAATATTTTTATTTATTTATTGAACAATTCGATTAAACGGTTCAACCACGATTGAACCGGTTGAACCATGATCAGGAGACATCGCCTATCGACCTCCGATTCGATTTTTAAAACATTGCTTGAAATAAAACACATAAAAAACATACAAGTTTACAATTATACACTCGATCGGGCCCACCATACATTAAAAGCATCAATTTTTTGAAACAAAAAAACAAGAACGATCAAATCTCGCTGACTTCAATGTCATAATGGAGAGAGCATAGATTCAGCCCAAATTTTAAAAAATGCTGACACAAATTTTTTTTTTTTTTTACCGTTCTCTCTCCCCAAAGTTGTCTCTCTCTCAGCTTCCCGAACCAAATCCCTCACCAAATTCTTTGCCGCCGGTGGTCCCTCCATCCCAAGATCCCGACCAAGACCAACACTTACTCCGGTGGATCCCTCCCTCCCAATTTCCCGACCAAGACCAACACTTACTCCGGTGGATCCCTCCCTCCCAATTTCCCGATCAAAGCTTGTCACGAAATCCATGCACCAACACACTAGGCGGTTAGGCAGCGAGATCTTCATTCCTTCTTCAATACGTCAAACTATGGAGAGATTAGTAAAATCCAATCGAAATTTAATTAAAATTTTATTGATTACTTTTGGTGAATTATTTGTTGAATAATTGTTTGATGAATTATTTGTTAATTATTTAGTGAATTATTATTGTTTAATTTGATAATTAAATCAATATCTTGATAACTAATTTGATCGAATTTGTTGTTGAATTGCCTAGCGGGATCTATGAATTAATATCACGAATTTGTTGGTGAATCTTTATGCTTTAATATTACGAATTTATTTAGTGAAGTATGAAAGTTCTAAACCAAGCACTTTATACATATAAAGTTAGATTGTTACTGCAAAACTAAACACAGTTAATAGCACAGAGAATATAAACTGAGCAAAGTAAAAAACACACGATATGGTAATCCAGTTCGGTTGAACAACCTACGTCTAGGAGGCCACGCCCAAGAGAGAACCAATCCACTATTAGAAGTAGTGACTACAGAGGATCTTACACATACAGGTCGTCCACCTTATGCTACCTTTTCGCTCACTCCTCCCTAACACACCGTGGATTAATGATTGTAAGCGAACCACTCACAACCTAAGCTCGAGCCACGCTCGACACTCAACTCCCTTACAAAAAAATATTTATGATAAATAAATTCTCAAGAACGTACACATAATAAAGATACTCTCTCAGAAAGTATAAGCATAAAATAAAACAACGGCCATCTTCTAATGAATTGGTATAGACTTATTTATAGGATCACTTGAAAACCCTAGAAGTGGTTCCCATCTCCTTGTGAAGATATGTCTTGTAGAACACTCAAAGGTATCTGCAAATAATATATTCTTTCTGAAACTATTATTAAAATGAAAGAATCCCGCAAAATCCACGCAGATAATAACAGCTTCTTGGCGAACTGATTCCGGTTCTACGTAGCTCAGACTGAAGCACACATAACAGAGTTTGTCTCGCAGCGAATTGAAATCTTCAGCTGAACTTTTGACTACATAAACTTGCCAACATATATTGAGTACCAGCTCAAAATCCAACAATTTTCCCCTTTGACATTTATGTAAATAAAATCATAATCCAAGCAATCAACAAATGATCAGAATATTAAATATCTTCATACTTAATTTCAATCACAACAGTGCGTATGAATAGTGATGTAGCTCCCCCTCAATCAAGCAATAGGGTATAAGCACCGGCTTCCTATGATCACAGCTCCCCCTCGAACAATCAATAGGAAAAACAACTTCTTGGATCAAAACTCCCCCTTAATCAAGTATTAGGAGAACTTCAAAATATTATTCAATAGGATATAACACTCCTTAGCAGTGGCGGAACAACTTCAACTTTTTACTCCCCCTTTTTGTCTCACAGAAATGACAAAACCGAGGGGACAAAACGACGGAGCACAACTCGTCTTTCCAGTCTTTGCAGTTGCATCCAAACTTTTCCCATCGCTCGAATCACTTTCAGAATCAGTAACTTTATCAATATCTTCCTCTATTTCTTTGGAATCTGATCTAGTTCTTGCAGACTCAGATTCTAGCTCAATCAACTTCGCACCAAAGGGATAAGCTTCATCAACATTGATGGATTCTGAAATACCTGCAAAGAAAACAATTTTCTTTGTAGCAACATCATTAGCAATAATCGGATCATATTGAAATGACATTTCTCCAACTGTTCCAATATTATCTGGAACATGTACAAGAACAAGTACTAGCTTCCGTAGCCACTTCTTCTGAATCTTTCTTTTTCTCTTTTCCCGTTTATCCCAGTGATAATATCTACAATTTGGTCTAATATGACCTGGTTTGTCACAATAGTGACAGATTGGACGCCATGTACTTGCAGACGTTCAATGAGATTGATACTTTCGGCCCTGAAAATTTGCATGTCTAGGAACGACTGTGTCTTCTGTGCCACATATTGTGCTTTGTCTTTGTACATTTCAACTGCACAATATTTGACCTTATTAGGATAAATGTCTTTCTTCTAGAATAATCAATGCCCTCTTTATTTGCCTAAAAAGTTCTTGTATTCGTCATCTTCCTTCTATCATGAAGATAAAATCTGCAATGAGGTCTGATGTGTCCAGGACGATCACAATAATGACAAATATGAACAAATGAGTTATTCCTTAGATGAGAAGAGTACCGAGCTTGCCGATTTGACTCAATTCGTGGATTCTGAGTCCGAGTTTGAGCTTGCTTCCTAGTGTCAGAATGTTGAACAAACTTATGCTGACCCTGAGGGGGCTCATCTTGCTTCTCTTTATCTTTCTCTTTGGCAGGAACAAACGTACTTTGTTTGTTGGGATCCACAGACTTCTATTGATAACCAAGACCAGCCTTGCTATGTTGTCCAACAGCAAGAATTTCATCCAATCGGGCAGTACTTGGATTCATCATCTGCATCATCTTCTTCAAGTGTTGAAGTTCTTTATGAAGAAGTTCATTAGAAGAAATCAACTTATCTCTTTCATACGTCACGACTTAAAGTTGACGATTCAGCCTTTTGTTGATTTCTTTGATCATGAGATATTCTTCAACACATTTTACTGGAACATTCTCCAGACCGTGTGCCAGTATCTGTGGCTGCGAAACAGATCTTTTCTGTTGGTCCCAAGACGGATACCTTGGTGTAGAGGGGGGGTGAATACACCAAGGTTTAAACCTTGGTGTCAGAGAGCTGGCTGTGTTCGATCCAGCTGGATGGCAGCTTTGATCGATACAGCTGGCTGTGGGTGTGTGCGGAATGTGGTGGATTTGAAAAGTCCGTCTGTTGCTTCAAATTATATTGCAAAGCTCTGTTTCACTTTTCAGTTAATCAGTTTATGCAGCTTGAAATGTATGCTCATGAGGATTAGTATCATGCATAAAACAAAGCGATAAATAACAAAGCATTTTTAACGTGGTTCGGAGTAACACCTCCTACGTCCACGACCAAGTTCACTGGTAATTCACTACCACTTGGTTTCCAAGTACCAAGCAACTTCACAACTCTAACCCGAGCTGTGTTCCAACAGTTTGCGGGCACTGTCAAGCCTACACCTTCAGTTTCCGGGTATTGAAGAACCTATCCACTCGAATTACACGCTTCGAGCAAGCGTACCTTTACCTAACCTTTCTGGGTTTGGGTTTGGGTTTGGGTTTTTCCAACTATGAACGAGTTCTTACAATGAAGAACAAGGAGTAAGAAGAACTGTTCAAACTAGGCTTAAGATATTTATATTCTGATCTATTCTACCTAAGACTGAATATGTAAACAACTAAGAACACAGCTGACTGGCTGGGTGTTCTTAAAAGATATGGCTTTGAAGATTGTTGTTCATTTTTCTGGTTTGCTCTTTTATTACTTCAGTTGTCTATTTATTCACCAGTCCTCCTTCTTCAATGGAGGAGGAGAGATATATATAGGTGGAGATCCAAACTAGCCGTTGGAAGAGAGCCGTTTGAATCTTACCTACTCTTGTTGACTTCTGGCCTTTACCTACGAAGTAGGTCTGCATCTGCAGAGGCTAGTTCTTCTCTTATTTGACTGCATCAGACAAGATCTTTTGACATCGGGATCTTATCTTGGAGAAGGTCTTCGTCTTCGAGCTGCTAAGCGTTAGCTGCTAAGCGTCTCTGCTGTATCTTCAGCGTTTTGGACTCTACTGTGTCTTGACTCTGAGCTGTGTCTTAGACCTGTGCTGTATCATCAACCTGAGCTGTGTCTTCAACCTGAGCTATGTCACTGACCTGGGCTGTATATTTAGACCTGAGCTATGTCATCGACACTAAGCTGGGTCTTTTACACTGAGCTGGGTCTTTGACACTGAGCTGGGTTTCCGTCACTGAGCTGGGTCTTGATACTGCAGGATCTTTGACTCTGCTTGGTCTTGCTCTGCTGAGTCTGCTCTGCTGAGTTCTTAAGCTGTCTGCTTAGCTGTGTCTTCTGCTGTCTTCAGCGATTCTACCTGTAAACTAAAGAACTCTTATAAGCTCAAACAGGTGAGCTGAAAATCGCTTAGGCTTGTGCGATCATCTACTCGGTTGTCAGCTGGGTTTTGGTATCCAATCAAAACTCTATTAATTTTCCCAACAATTTCCCCCTTTTTGATGATGCCAAAACCTAACTGAGAAAAACAATTTACTTCCCCCTTAACAAGAAACGGGTTTTCAAAAGTTTTAACATACACAGCAGGTAAATCAAATTCAGAGTTCAGTGCCTGGACAAAGAGTTATTGTCATCAGGATGAGCTTGAGAGCAAAAACGAATATTTCATTAATAAAAGGATATTTTACAAATTCACAATTACAAAACTTTTAAAAGACAAAAATTCCCAGTTGGCTGGGTCTTCAACTGAGCTTCCTCTGCTGCTGATTCTTCAGTCTTTCTTCTTCAAGTTGTTCATCCGTTCTCAACCTGTACCGGTTAAAGATCATCTGTTCCAGCTTCCTATATTCTTCTTCATTACTTACCTTGGAAATTTTTCTCCTGATTGCCCATTTATTCACTTCTGCGATAATTTGCGATTTGTCAGGGAAATCGGTTCCAGGTATCAGTGGAGGCTGGAGATGATACAGCTGGGGAGCAGAGAATTGGATCTTTGCGGTCTCTGCAGCATTGAAGAATGCTTTCGCAGTCATCCTATCTTGATGGAAGAGCTCATTTAGATGCATCTTGAAAGCAACATCTGGAGGCGTATTTGGGTAGGCTCCCAGATAGTAGTAATCTTCAATGAACTCGAATTTTGTATGTTCCCAGTCGTCGTTTAGCTCTTCTGGGATCCATTCATCTATTCTTCTCCAGTTTATTGGCATCTGAATCCTTTTCTTTGATGCTCTGATGTTAGCTCTTTTCTTCTTCTGCTTCTTTCCTTCAGCATCGAGCAAGCTTTCCTTCTTCTTCTGCTGCTCTTGAAAGTTCCTCATTTCTTGCTTTTGTTTATTTACAAAGTTGCAGAGCCATTGAGTATCATTCATTGCTTCTGGCTTGGCTCCGCTAGCTTTGGCAAGAGGGATGATCATTTTGCTCCATTTTCCTCTCCGTCCAGCTGGTTCTTCTGCTTCCAGCTCAGCAACAACTTCATCAATCTCAGACTGCAGCACTTGGATTTCATCTTCAGCTACAGCTTTTCCTTTTCCTGCCCTTGATGTTTTTCTGTTATCATTACCTTCCCCCTTATCTTCCCCCTTTTTGGTATCATCAACAAGGATGGAGGATAGGTTGACGATTGTCTCCTTTAGCTGGGCTAGGACTTTGTCTACATCAGCAAGCTTGGTTGAGTTGTCTGCTGTGACGAGGTTGAGCTGTGCTGTGCTAGTATTTTCAGCTTTGAACTGAGTGTCCAGCTCTTTGTAGAGGTTGAACAACTTTTGAATGTCAGTCCTGTTAGAGAGGGTTTGATGTTGTAGATCTTGCAGCTGGTTGGATAAGTCGCTGAAGCTGCTTTCCAGTGGCGCTTGAAGTTCTGAAATGATCTCAGGGACTCTCTTTTCTAGAAGTGTTGTCTGATCAATGCGTTGAGACACGAGAGATTGTTTGAGATCTTGACTGGTGCTTTCCTGTAGATTCTGAGCAAATCTGTGAACTTCATCAATGGACTGTCCGTTACACTGGACTTGCCATTCTACAGCTGAGATGCGCAGAAGGGTGTCAATATTAGATTTGAGTCTATCCTGGAATAGGATTTCCTCAATTTGTTTGGCTATTTCTTCCTTCATTGCATCAGAAAGCACGGCATCGGAATCCGTTTGGATCCCGAATTCGACTTGGCTGGGTTTGACTGCCTCGATCTCGACCAGTGAGCGAGTGTCATTGGCAATTGGATTATGAGGAGCAGCTTCTGTGGGCTCAACTGTTGCAGAAGTTGGCTCATTTTCAATCACCATTACCTCAGCTGTGTCCGTATGTACAGCTTCCTTGGCAGTCTTAACTGGAACAATCCAGCTGAGAGTGTGGAGGTAGGAGTTGGCTCTCGCGATTACCTCATCAGATGGTGATACTTCATCTTGCTTAGTCTTCTGGATGAGAGTTTGGATTAGCTCGTCTTGATGCAAGAAGGCATCCTGAAGACTTCCAAATCCAAAGATCTCTTGTAGAGCTGCTTCTTCGGCTTTGAGCTTGTTGAAAGAGTAGAGCTCCACAAGTTCCTCATTTGCGTACCAAGTAGTCATCTTGGTAGCAAGGTAAAATTTGAAGTCGCTTACGGCGACTAATGCGGCGGGGAGCGAAACAAGAGACGGGTATTGTTGCAGTGCGCTCTTTATTTCTTGAAGTCTGAGGTCATCGAACCTCATGACGGTGGCAGCACGTGCAACGGCTCTGGGACTGAGGATTTCAACTTCCTCAGAGGTAGAGGGGCTTGAAGGTTCAGCTTGGTTTTCATTATCCAGCTGCGAAGGAGCATCAGCTGGATGGGGCTCTTTAGGTGAGCTGGGAAGAGAAGAGAGTTCAGCTTGGGAGTCAGCTGGCTGTGAAGACGCTTCAGCCAACTGAGGATGGAGTGGAAAAAGAGATTGTTGGTGAGAAATTCCAGCTGATTTGTAGTCAGCTGGAGTGGGTTGTGAGAATGCTTGAAGAATTTGGCGAAGGGGAATAGCATCATCTGGGTCAGGGAGAGAGACCACTATTTGACGTTCTTCAACTTCTTGTGTTGTTCTCACGAACTCCCTTCCATTGTCTGAGTTGGAGGAGGATCCCTGAGCTGTCTCCTTAGTGACTGGTCTCCACTCAGTTTTCTTCTTTTGGACAGGGGAAGCTGTGGGAGTGGATTCCGATCCAGCTGGCTCAACAACTGGTTTCTCTGCTGCCTTTTCAGCTAATTTATTGGCTACCTTGAATTTCAGCTTCTTCTTGGCAGGCGGAGATCCAGCTGGCTGTGTCTCCTCTGGTTGCTTCCTTTTTCTTGCTTGAGAAGGAGAGGCAGTCTGCTGCTTTGCCTCTTGCGCCCTCTTCTTCCCTTCAGGGACTGCCTTCTTCAACAAGTCAGTGAGCTTACTTGGCTTCTCGAACAGTATTCTGGACACAGAAAATTCTTCTGCGTTATGCCACTTGATTTGTCTTCCGGTAGAGTAGCTTTCTATTATGCACGCTACTTTGGTGCATAGATAGATTGTCTCTCTACAGCTGTACCGGGTGAAGCTGTCATCTTCAAAATGAATCTTTTTAGATTCTTTTTCCAATTTTTCCATGAAGTATGAGAACCAATCCACAGGGTCATTTCTGAGGATGGCTATCATTGGTTACAGTTTGGGTATGCTGATCTCTCCTTGAGATCCAGCAATACCGAGGATGCACTTTTGGGTGACATCCAGAAGTAATATGTACTTGGGCTTGAGCAGGAGCTTGGACATGCTCGCCCTGTATGGTTCTGGTTTGAACAGCATCTTATCCAGTTCGATCTGGATTTCTTCTCTGGTGTAATTATCTGGGGAGCGGTCCCCAAGAGTCTTCAGGCCGAACAGCTTGTTCAACATCCGGTTGATGTTGATGTCAATGTTCCACGGAGTTGTATGTCCAGTCTTCTCCTTGATTTGCAGAGAGACGTTGGAACGGAGTCGGTCATCACGGTTAGACATCTCTAGGAAAAACTCTGCCACTTCCCGGCGGAAGATGTTCTTCAGTCTTGCAGTCGCCCACTGCAAAAGTCGGGCATTTTCGATGAGATCCAGAACTTCCTGGAACTCTGAGTTCTGGTAGTTCTTGAGAGTCAGGAAACTCTCAAAATGCAGCTTTGACATCAAGTTCTCAGTCTGGCTTGCTCCTGGTGTCGTCTTCTTTGGTGCCATGATCTTCTTCTGTTGCAAGAGTTTAAAAAGACGAAGATACTCGGGGAGCGTATTAGCAAAAAGATAATCAAGAATATGATATATGAATTTCAGATAAGTATGAGCGATAGAAAAATATGGCGAAGATTTGCAAATTTTTGATAGATATATCAATTGCCCATTTTGATTAATGGTTGAGATCTTGGCAATTGTATTGATGATCTGCGGCTGAGAGAGATTTGTGCAACACGTCCTATGACGTGTGAATATTGAGTGTAGGTCACGCGCGCGTGAGGAAGTCGAAACGTTCTGACTTCTGACTCAGTTCTCTTGAGCTACAGTATTCTGCATGCTTTTCATTAAATGCGATGGGATGGATAGCTTGCAGAATAATCCATTTAAGGAATGTTTGGATGTTTGATTTAATTTTCAAATTATTTTTATCCTTACATAGCATATTACAACAGGGAATATAATAAACAAAAATCTGCAAACCCGTCAGCTGATCATTGTAGTCAGCTGATACCACTGTTGTATTCTCTTCTGCAAGATTGAAGATACTCCTCAGCTAAGTATCTTGGTGATTAGCTTGAGGCTTCTTCAGCTGAGTTCCCTTTAACTCTTCGATTGATGTCCAGCTGAGCTTTATTTCCTTTTAGCTGGATAATTCTTCTCATCTGAGCTTTTGAGATTCATCTGGGTTTGTTCTCCCTCAGTAGGATGAACTTTTCTTTCATTAGGATTGAGCCGTCAGCTGGGTTAGAGAATCATCTTGATTACTCTGTTGGTTCAGTTTACCCTCCAGTTGGTGACTCCAGCTGAGTCTATCTTGGTAAGTGCATCCTGCTGGGTATTCTACTTGATTTTGCTGATTCTTTTCAGCTATGTAGAGTTCTCCCTCGATTTGACAGTAGGTGGCTTTTTCTTCAGCTGCATCCTACATCCTTCTACTGAACGGATCTTCTTACCATCGGCTTAATTCTTTGAAGAGGTCTCAGATTGTATAGCAGGTAGTCAGCTGTTCCAAATCCAGCCGATTCATATGCTGCTTCTTTATTCTTTCTTTGAGACCATTGTGCTCAGCTATATGACTGGCTGCATCTTCCGTTATGCATCCAGCTGTCTTTATTTCACAGCTGGTCCCAGTCAGCTAGTTGGGTTTCTTCATTTCCTTTGCTCATATTTCAGTGCTCCTTGTTGGTCCTTCCAGGCTGAGCTGATTGAGCTTCTTCTAAGATTTCGTCAGATATTGTGATGACTTGGGTAGTTGTCTCTCATGGTGTCATAAACTCTGATAATGAGACGTTCCAAATCGTCAATCAGCCTTTCTGTTCTTCTCATCTCCTGGTGGCTTGAGATGATTGCATCACAGTCCATCTGGTTTGCTGCTGAGTGAAACTCCTCTCTCCAGTGCTCCAAGATACTTTGATATCTTGTTCTTCGTACCCCCAAGTCATGGAGATAGTTCCTGTAACATTCGCAGCTTGGAAAAATGTCTGGATTCATGATTTCTCAAGAGCTCCTCTATTGAGAGATTCCTGTACAAGGGAGAATTCACGACAGTATGTAGTATAATGATTTTAAAAAGATTTTGAAACTTTGAAGGATCTGTTCAGGTGACCACTATCAGCAATGAAATGCTGTTTTGACAGATACAGTGATCTTTTGAACCACTGCTCTGATACCAATTGTTGGTCCCAAGACGGATACCTTGGTGTAGAGGGGGGGTGAATACACCAAGGTTTAAAACTTTTCCAAGTTAAAACTCTTTTCAGAGAGCTGGCTGTGTTCGATCCAGCTGGATGACAGCTTTGATCGACACAGCTGGCTGTGGGTGTGTGCGGAATATGGTGGATTTGGAAAGTTCGTCTGTTGCTTCAAATTATATTGCAAAGCTCTGTTTCACTTTTCAGTTAATCAGTTTATGCAGCTTGAAATGTATGCTCATGAGGATTAGTATCATGCATAAAACAAAGCGATAAATAACAAAGCATTTTTAACGTGGTTTGGAGTAACACCTCCTACGTCCACGACCAGGTTCACTAGTAATTCACTACCACTTGGTTTCCAAGTACCAAGCAACTTCACAACTCTAACCCGAGCTGTGTTCCAACAGTTTGCGGGCACTGTCAAGCCTACACCTTCAGTTTCCGGGTACTGAAGAACCTATCCTCTCGAATTACACGCTTCGAGCAAGCGTACCTTTACCTAACCTTTCTGGGTTTGGGTTTGGGTTTGAGTTTTTCCAACTATGAACGAGTTCTTACAATGAAGAATAAGGAGTAAGATGAACTCGTTCAAACTAGGCTTAAGATATTTATATTCTGATCTATTCTGCCTAAGACTGAATATGTGAACAACTAAGAACACGGTGATTAATTTGGGTGTTCTTGAAAGATATGGCTTTGAAGATTGTTGTTCATTTTTCTGTTTTGCTCTTTTATTGCTTCAGTCGTCTATTTCTTCACCAGTCCTCCTTCTTCAATGGAGAAGGAGAGATATATATAGGTGGAGATCCAAACTAGCCGTTGGAAGAGAGCCGTTTGAATCTTACCTACTCTTGTTGACTTCTGGCCTTTACCTACGAAGTAGGTCTGCATCTGCAGAGGCTAGTTCTTCTCTTATTTGACTGCGTCAGACAAGATCTTTTGACATCGGGATCTTGTCTTGGAGAAGGTCTTCGTCTTCGAGCTGCTAAGCGTCTCTGCTGTATCTTCAGCGTTTTGGACTCTACTGTGTCTTGACTCTGAGCTGTGTCTTAGACCTGTGCTGTATCATCAACCTGAGCTGTGTCTTCAACCTGAGATGTGTCATTGACACTAAGCTGGGTCTTTTACACTGAGCTGGGTCTTGATACTGCAGGATCTTTGATTCTGCTTGGTCTTGCTCTGCTGAGTCTGCTCTGCTGAGTTCGTAAGTTGTCTGCTTAGCTGTGTCTTCTGCTGTCTTCAGTTGTCTTCAGCGATTCTACCTGTAAACTAAAGAACTCTTATAAGCTCAAACAGGTGAGCTGAAAAACACTTAGGCTTGTGCGATCATCTACTCGGTTGGGGTCAGCTGGGTTTTGGTATCCAATCAAAACTCTATTAATTTTCCCAACATTTTCCTTTTGCACAAATCCATCACGAACACGAATTAGCAGGTACCAAAATCAACACCAATAATTTAGGTGTATCTGCTCTGATACCAATTGAAAGTTCTAAACCAAGCACTTTATGCATATACAGTTAATAGCACAAAAAATATAAACAAAGCAAAGTAAAGAACACACGATATGGTAACTCAGTTCGGTTGAATAACCTATGTCTAGGGGGCCACGCCCAAGAGAGATCCAATCAACTATTAGAAGTAGTGACTACAGAGGATCTTACACATACATGTCGTCCACCTTATGCTACCTTTTCGCTCACTCCTCCCTAACACACCGTGGATTAATGATTGTAAGCGAACCACTCACAACCTAAGCTCGAGCCACGCTCGACACTCAACTCCCTTACAAAAAAAATATTAATGATAAACTCTCAAGAACGTGCACATAATAAAGATACTCTCTCAGAAAGTATAAGCACTAAATAAAACAACGACCATCTTCTAATGAATTGGTATAGACTTATTTATAGGATCACTTAAAAACCCTAGAAGTGGTCCCCACCTCCTTGTGAAGATATGCCTTGTAGAACACTCAAAGGTATCTGCAAATAATATATTCTTTCCGCATCTATCATTTAAAGGAAAGAATCCCGCAAAATCCACGCAGATAATTAAACTTTGGGGCGAACTGATTCCAGTTCTACGTTGTTCAGACTGAAGCACACATAACAGAGTTTGTCTCGCAACGGATTGAAATCTTCAGCTGAACTTTTGACTACATAAACTTGCCAACATATATTGTGTACCAGTTCAAAATCCAACAAAGTATATTGTTACAATTTTATTACAAATCTTTATATATTATACACAAATTTAATAAAAAAATGGATAGATAATTTTGATAATTAAAGCTTTACCTAGAAACACAATTTCCCTCTTGGCCTTATATATATCCCGCTCGGACAGAATATAGCGGGATATATATAACATCGAGAGGGAAATTGTTTTTATGAGTCGGGATTTATGTTGGAATTATTATGATTTTTTGTGAATTAATATTAATTTTCGAATATTTGGAGATTTATATATGCTTTCGATATTTTTTTTAGAATCCATGCTTTTGATTTTTTTATAGGAGAGAGATACTATGAGTAAGAATATATATTTTTAGGGTTTGATAATTGAATCAGGACCATGTAAAATAAAATCCCTCTCGGCGTTACATCTATCCCTGATCGAATTTACATATATCCCGCTCGGGTTGGATATATATAGCCGAGAGGAAAATAGGTTTAAACGGTCGAATACATATTCATGTAGGGTTATCGTGTTGTGTAAAAAATTGTCACTTAATAACAATAGTTTTCAAAGTACTACAAATGCTAAAAGAATTTAGTGCAATAGACTCACTGTGTAAAATGTTAGTAAGATCCAAAAAAGTCGTATCTTATTCACAGATAAAAGGGAAGGGATTATAAATAGAATTGCCCAAATTGTAGTCTTGTAAATAACTAAATATATAATGCTGTATATTTCGAAATAATGCATGCATATAATAAAATTTTCAAGAACTTAGTTCTGTCCTATAATAAGGGGGGAAAAGATGTCAAAGAAAGTCAAGTGCTCCTTTATAAATTTATTCGTATCTGGATGGAGAGTCTCACCACAACTTTCTTTGTTCTTTTTCTTTCTTCTTTCAGTTACTGGTAAGAGTTCCTTAATGATAATACAAAATACTTTTGATAGTAGCTTCTTTTTTTTATTTTTTATTTTATTTTATTTTATGTTTTTCCTTTTCTCATTTTCAGTTTTGCTACAGTAATGTAACGCAAGGCTCTAACTCTAAATGATGCACTTTGAAAATATTTAGTATTTTAGATTCCTCAAACTTTTTGGGGACACCCAACCAATGAACCTCCCGCGTGTAAAAAGAGAAATGTCTCGAGTTCAATCTCTGCTGTCAGAGGCGGAACCAGAATTTTTTCTAGGGGAACTTTATTGTTGATATTTTCTAGGGGAACCTCATTGTGGTGTGGTGGGGCGACGTTTCTCTTTTTTATAAGCGTGTTACGTTACATTAGATTTTTTTTATATTTTTCCTAAGAAACGAGGGCATTTCCTTTGAAAATACAATATTCCACGATGGGGCCAATAGTACAAATTTTCGACAAATCACGATTGTTTTAAGTGTAGAAAAAAAATGTTGGGGGGCCGAGGCTGCTTGAGGATACTGTTCTCTCCTCGGTCGTCCCCCAACTCAAAAGAATCTAGGAAAAACTCTCTCTCTCTCTCTTGTGTAAATTGTAGTAACAGATTTGTGTACAGGGAAGGTTGGAGGCGCGGGTGGTGATGAAGAAATAAAAGTGCACAAATGCGTAGTAGGTTTGGGTTTATGCGGAGAAATGCGTCTACAGTTGCAATGCTTATCAATTTTTCAATCCGACTTTCACTCATCCGCACGCTATTTGTAGGCCAAAATCTAATGCCCCAACTCAGTGCTCCTGCCAATTTGATTGTCCATAACTTTATTATATAGGAAATATATATATAATTCTTAATTTAAGATATTTGTGTCATCAAATTAGTTGTATTGATTTTATGGCAAATAAATAGATTTATCCATATAAGTACCCAAGAGCCAAGATTAATCCCACGTCACTATCTTGTTATTTCTATATTTTAAAACAATAAAGCTATCCGTCCATACTTTTGTGGTCGGTCACACGCGTAAAAAAAAGAAAGTTAATTATATTTTTTTTAGGAGAAAGGACAGAGACTTGGGTGCGCCACGGTTGCACCACAAGTCCACATGTCCTTTGTTAATATTTAAAAAATTTTAATTAAGGTCGATCAATATGATAATTAGAGTTCAATAATTTTTAATTAAGGTTTGGTAATTCATAATTTGTTTATGAGAATTTAGTAAGTCATAATATTTTTTTGAGAATTAAAGTTTAATAATTTGTAATTAGTGTTTATAATTCATATTTAATGTTTAATTAGAATTAGTTTAGTTAGATTTAATTAATTTAATTTCCTTAAATGAATTTTTTGATAATTAGCTTATTTTTCTTAATTAATCTTCTCTAACTCCAGATATGGGAGGTTAATATAAATAATAGAATCACTCAAAACCTTTTTTTATTTAAAATAACAAATTAATTAACAATTACTATAGTATAAAAATATTACGATTTTGTTGTTTACGGTTTGATTTGTATTTTCTGAAAAAACCAAATCTAAACCACAAACCATAATTTATCAAAAATCTAAACCAAATCATATTTTTGAAACTATATATCAAAACAAACCATATAAATACGATTTGGTTGGATTTGTTTTACCGGAACACCACTATCACCTTTGTGGTTTGTTTGGCAATAAAGCCAGTTAAATAGTTCATTTTGGTGGGCTTTATCTTCTTTTGGCCCACTAATTTCTTCCAACTTAAGGGTGAATGAAAAAGTAAACAACCTAACAAAAAAAACTCAAACTCAAACTCAATAAATGTAAACAGCTTAATCTAAATTTATGGCATAAACTTGTATTACAAAAATTTAGAACAAGAAAATATCAATAAAATAACATGTATAGTTTATCTAGGTCTCTGATTGAAGCTCAATTAGGTCTTTTTTGTATCCAGACAACCTTAACAACTTTGTCAATCCTCTCAGTGCAATATATATCTCTTCACTTTTAGAGTGTCTCTCATCAAAACAATAAAACTCAACAGCATCACCATCTTCAGTCTGAATAGAGCTCCATCCCGGCACCTTCTTTGAACCGGTGTCTCTAATCGCGACTTTTAGCCTTGCACGCGCCTCCCACTTCCCAGCTTCTCCATACACGTTTGATAGCATAACGTAGTTTGCAGGATTGCAAGGCTCGAGCTCAATCAGTTTCTCAAGAGAAAGTTCAGCAAACTCGATTTTCTTATGAATGCGCGAGGCTGCAAGTAACGCAGTCCACATTACACTATCTGCCTTTACTGGCATGTTGTGTATGAACTCCACAGCCTGCTCCAAAAGCCCTCCTCGAGCCAAGAGGTCAACCACACAACCATAATGCTCGATTTTAGGCTGCATCGAGTATTCATTACTCATTGAGTGAAAATAGGTCAACCCTTCTTGAACTAATCCCATATGAGAACAAGCACATAATATTCCAATGAAAGTGATCCCATCTGGCTTTTCTCCACCATTTTTCATCTTGCTGAAAATGCTCAGTGCTTCGCCTCCATGTCCGTGAACAGCTAAGGCGTTTATGATCGTGTTCCATGATATAAGATCCTTCTTATCCATGCCCTCAAACACATCAATTGCACATTCCACCAATCCGCACTTTGCATACATGTCTATCAATCCATTACAAACATAAACATTCCCTTCATAGCCATTGTCTCGAGCATATTTATGCACCTTTTTACCAAAATCAAGGTCTCCTAGTCTTGCACAAGCAGCTAAGACATTAACCAGCGTTGCATCATTAGGCTGCACGTTCGTCTCTTTCAGCATTCGCTTGAAGGCATCAAGAACCTCGAGGAAACGCCTACTATGTGCATATGCTCCAATCAATCCATTCCAAGAGAAAATATTCCTCTCCTGCATAGCCTCGAACAGTCTCTCACAGTTCTCGACATCCCCATTCTTCGCATATCCATTCAACATAGTGTTGTAAGACATCAAATCTTTACATGGCATCTCATGAAAAAGCCTCTCAGCTTCAATCATATCTCCTAACTCTATATGAACGGTAACCATCCTGTTCCACAACACTACGTCTCGCTCCGGCGCCAAATCAAAAAGCCTTCTTGCTGAGACCAAATCACCATTGACAACATAGCCATTGATCATTGCGGTCCAAGAAACGACATTCCTATCTACCATCTCAGTAAACGCTCTGTATGCAAACGCCACACGCCCCGCGCCAGAATACAACTCGATCAAATTAGTACCAACATAAGTATTCGAAATGAAACCATTCTTGACTGCGATGCAATGCACCTCCTCACCTTCTTTCAACGCCAATGATTTGCAACATGACTTCAACACCACCGGAAATGTGTAACAATTGGGACTCACATTCTCCCTCATCATATCACAGAACAACACCACCACTTCACTGAAGGCATCCTTTTGGAGATACCCTTTTGACATCACATTCCAAAGCGATGTGTACCTTCGGTCGGGCAATTGGTCGAACACCTTTCGGGCGTAATTTATTTGCCTCAGTTCGGTGCATTTTGAGAGGAAATGGGAGCTTACGATGTGGTTACTATGGTCGGTGGCATTGATTATAAGCTGGGATTGAATTTGTTGGAGCTGTTTCGAGGTCTTACATGATTTTATGAGCAAGATTAGCTTTTGTTCGAAGATACGAGCAATGTCAGAAGCAAGGGTTACAGCAGATTTAGCTATTTTGAAAATAGAAAATAATTCGAAATTTATGAAATGGGGAGAAATCAGAGAGCGGGCAATGGGTGTAATTGAGAATCGATTACTAAAGCTATTGAAAATAAATTTTTATGTCGTTAATAGTGTATATTTGTAATCTATTCAAATATAAGAGGGATTAAATAATAATTATAAGTGTGCTATTGTTAGACAAAAAATTTAAAATAAGATGTTAAATTATCCACAGTGGTGGTTCCCAATTTCACGTACTCACATTGAGAGGGACAAAGCAATAATTTTAAACTATGGGAACCTGAATTCTTTTCTCCAATTACAATTACAATAATCTGATTAAAATCTAAATATAATTCCAACTCTAATGGAAGCTAGATAAATTGTTCACATATAAAATAAGACATCAAAATAAACTGTTTACAAAACGTACAATTAAAATTAAGTATACATGAAGATTTTCGAGACAATTTCTAGAATATAAAGAAATATTAAACATGCATTAAAAAAAATATTAAACATAGGGCAAGTTAATAAATTAAAAGTACAATAAATATTAGTATATGAATTTTTAGATAAAATTATCTCAATAACGTATCGACCGTACTATAATTACGAATTATTGTTGGAGAACACCGAATGCACGTTCTACTTTTTTCTACAAACTTCCTATTTCATTGTAAAATATATTGCATGTGGAGGACGAGGCTCTTGAATCGTTTGCACAATGATATTGATCCATTCAAAGATGATGAGATAGCATTATTTGTAGAGTGTGTGAGAGATTGTTGAATAGCTTGCATTGAAAATAGATGAGATGAGTGTAGTAAAGATAGTGGAAATAGTCTTGTCATTTCAATGTGGAGTGTAAGAAAATAGTTGTATTAAAATTGATGAGATAACATTTTTTTTTTTTTTTTGGCATGTTAAATTTATTCAAACACGTATTAGGGGTGTATTAGGGGTGCAATCTGAAAAGAGTTATACAATCTTATATTTTTTTCATTATCATTCAAATATCTATTCGTTCACCCAAGCAAAATACATTTTCTTATATAAAGTTTATATGGAATTTTCGGAAGACCTAATTGTTACTCTTCGTCCTAATATTCATGGTCTATTTCTTTTGTCATCTCTTCGTTTTTCTTTTTCTTTTTTTTTCCCCTATTTTTATTATGTGTGTATAAAATATAAAGGTAACAAACAGAATCAAACTTTTGATTTTGTCATCGGTAATTCGATAACAATCATATACTCCCTCCGTTCTATCGATGTTGTCTTATTACTCCCATCGATATTATCTTGTTACTGTTTGACACGAAAATTAAGAATAAGAATAAAAAAATAAAAAATGGATATGTCACATAGATTAATCATTTTCTTATTTGGAACCAGACAATTTGATTGAGATAATTCAATAACGAAAGCAAGACAAGACAATATTAACGGACGGAGCGAGCAGTAATTATGAGCGCAGCATTCATTTAAAATCAATTCGGAGAAATTAAATTATAGTAATCTGAATTTGATTGGGGCGTACGACACTACAATTGTCTATGCTGAATCAAATCTTCCAGAGTGGAATTCTTGGAGCGAAATGGTTAGTTCAATCGATTTACTTCTCAATTTTATTTTTATTTTTATTTTTATTTTTATACTGGAGTCCCTTTTGTCCCAATTGTAATTGGAAGAAAGAATTTTGAAAATATTGTTCTTCATTGAAGAGTAAGATAAGAATATTTGGTCTTCATCGGGTTTGTCTTTCTTCATCATTTTACTTTAAAAAAAATATTATCTTTATACTGAAAATTGCATGTATTTATATGTGGGGTGATCTTCATCAAGGTTAATGTGTTTCCTTGTATGATATTCGTGCTTGAAAATCCGGCATACTGAAGTTTAGGTTTTTCTTAGCTGTGTATGGTGAAATGAAAATATATAAATATATGGCTGTGATAAGCAAATATTAGTATATATACTTTGTAGGTGCCAGAAATTTGGATCTAAACTATGGAGAATTGTGAAATTTGCATCTTTTTGTGAAATTGTGAAAGTTAGGTTTATATGACCAAAGGGATTGGTGAATTGCATTATGGTGAATGCTTTTATAGGATGGAGCAATCTGTTATTCCGTGATTCGAAGAGTCCAAATTAAGATCCCTTGCCATTTTGGCAGATATGTTCTTGAAATTTGTCGTAGTTAGGATTGATTCCTCATACTTGTGATAATCTATTGGATGTTGATGGGTTGTTTGTAGTTAAAACATGCTTAACAGTGGCAATATCGCGTGTCAAGTTGTTGCAAAACAAGCGGGACGTGCAGCTGAAGCTTCTGAGGAAGGAGATAGCATAATTTCTTTAGGCTGGCCGAGAAGATATTGCTCGACTACTTGTTAATCATCTGGATGTCTTGTTTACCTACGACACATTTTTTCTTTTGTCGTTTAAATTCTGTTAATCTCTGTTATGGTTAGGTGGAGGAGCATGTTGTATGAGAAATGAAAACACGGGAGGCATATGAAATATTGGAGTTATTCTGCAAATTTGTTCTTGCTCGTGCATCAATTCTTGAAAGCCAGAGGTAAAACCTTCAACACATCCCTTGGATTCATACTAGTGTCCATCTTTTTTCTTGATATTGTGATGTTAAGAAAAAATCAGAAGATATCTTTACGCCTGACGGTTATAGAATGCATCAAAGAAGTTATCAATTGAATATTTTCTTGCTTACATGAAGTTTATCAGTTTCTCTTTTAGCAACATAGCTTTTGTTATGGATCAGATCAACTAGCCAAAAATAAGATGACTTCTGCAATTTGTGATTGTTAGAAAGTAATACATTGTTTAGGTCTTAAAACATTGATTCTCTGGACACGTTACTCGGGAATATCAGTAGCTAGCAATATGGAATTGGATATGATGCAAATGCATAGTGACTTCAATTCTTTTCAAAAAAGTACTCCCTCTGTCCATGATATAAAGTCTCATTGTGTGCTGAACACGAAGATTAAGAAAGTTGTTGGAGTTGTTGTGAGTTGAATAAAAGTACAATTTGAAAGATAGTGTTAAAGGTACAATTTGTAGGAATAAAGGTACAATACAGTACAATTTGTAGGAATAAAAGTATAATTTGTAGGGATCCATTAATGGAAAAAATAGGTAAATATAAGAGAAAATGGAGGGTGTGATAGTACAAGAAGTGGAGTAGGACTTTTTTTTTGTGGATAAATATAAATGGGTAAGTATGACTTTATATCGTGGACGGAGGGAGTCATGATCAACTAAAGTGGAGCCGATTTATCTTAGTTCGTGGCTTCATGCTTCTCAGAAGTGTTTTAGAATGCCACTGCTATTTGTTAGGAAATAAACACACAATCACCTTAGTAAACATGTTGGCTGGATTAGCACTTCCAAGTATCTTCTCAAGTTGCAAGATCTTCTTCTCTAATAGGTGTCGAATGTAGTGATACTTCAACTCCACGTGCTTTGTCCTTGAATGAAACGCCAGATTCTTTGCCAAAGAATATAGCACTTTGACTATCACTATAGAGAGTGCTATTCTTGTTCTCCTTCCCAAGTTCACCCAAGAAATTCTGCAACCACACCATCTCCTTGCTTGCTTCCGTCACGGCTACATACTTAGCCTCCGTAGTAGACAAAGCAACGACCTTCTGCAACTTAGAAGTCCAAGAAATAGCAGTACCACCATAAGTAAACACATACCCGGTTGTACTTCTTCTCCCATCAAGATCATTGGACGCCAAATCTGCATCAACATAACCTGCCAGCTCAACACTCTTGCCATCGAAACATAAGGCCTTCTCCGTGGTACCTCTCAAGTATCGAAGAATCCACTTGACTGCTTCCCAATGTTGCTTGCCCGGATCACCCATGAACCGACTCACTACTCCCACTGCATGCGCAATATCCGGCCTCGTACACACCATGACATACATTATACTGCCAATTGCTGAAGCATAGGGAACTTTCTTCATTTCGGCACGTTCCTCCTTTGTACTCGGCGACTCCTTCTTTGACAGCTTAAAGTGACTACCCAAAGGTACACTCACCAGCTTCGAATCATCCATGTTGAATCTTTCCAGGACATTCTGAATGTAAGTGGCCTGCGAAAGATACAATTTCCTTGCCGCCTTGTCTCGCTCGATTCTCATGCCCAAAATCTGATTGGCCTCTCCAAGATCTTTCATGGAGAATCGTTCGGACAATTGCTTTTTCAACTTATCCATCTCTTTTGCATCAACTCCTGCAATCAACATATCATCAACGTATAACAATAAGATAAGATAGCTTTTGTCGAACCTCTTGTAATAGCAACAATGGTCAGCGTGACATCTCTCATATCCAATTTCCAACATGAAACTGTCAAACTTCTTGTACCACTGCTTTGGAGCTTGCTTCAAGCCATACAAGCTCTTCTTCAACTTGCACACAAGATTTTCCTTTCCATTCACTACGAATCCCTCAGGCTGTGTCATGTACAAGTCCTCCTCCAAATCACCATGAAAGAACACCGTCTTTACATCCATCTGATGCAACAACAAGTTTTCTGCAACTACCATACTCAACACCAAACGAATAGTGGTCAGTTTCACAACAGGAGTAAACACATCAGTATAATCAATACCGTATCATTGCTCAAACCATTTGACAACCAGCCTAGCCTTGTAGCGCTTGCTACCATCAGCTTCAACCTTGATTCGATAGACCCACTTGCAGTGCAATTCCTTCTGGCCTTTTGAGAGCTCTACAAGTTCCCAAGTGCCATTTAGGAGAAGAGATGCTAGCTCATCATCCATAACAACTCTCTACCTTCGTCTATTTCTACCCGTTCCTGCCTCTGCATAGCATTCAGATTCACCACCGTCAGTAAGTAACAAGTAAAAGTTAGAGGGCGAGTACCTATCTGGTGCACGTCGCTCTCTAGCCGGTCTTGGCAGCGGATTGTTCGGTGGTGGGGTGTTTGACTCTTCTTCAAGCACCTCTTCAACATTCTGACTTTGCTTGCTCCCACTCGAGTTTGAGATGTCTAACTCGACCACTTGGGACTCAGAATTGTCAGAGCTCGATGCCTTCACTCTGTTCTTGTACAAAACCTGTTCATTGAAAACCACATCTCTACTATGAATAACCTTTCAGTTCTGCTCATCCCAGAGCCTATAACCGAACTCATCACCTCCATAACCAATGAACGTACACTTAACAGATTTAGCATCCAACTTACTTCTATCAACATAATTAACATGAGCATAAGCAACACATCCAAAGATGCGCAGGAAAGATAGGTTTACCTCTTTTCCCGTCCATTCTTCCTCGAATATACGAAACTCCAACGGAACTGATGGACCTCTGTTGATTAGAAATGCAGCTGTGTTGACTGCATCCGCCCAAAATGTCTTCGGTAACCCACTTTTTAACCTCATGCATCTTGTCCGCTTATTCAACGTCCTATTTATGCGTTCTGCAACGCCATTCTGCTGTGGAGTTCCTTTCACGGTCTTCTCCATGCGAATCCCATTCTCAGCACAATAATTCTTGAACTTCGTAAGTTCATACTCTCCTCCATTATCGGACTGTAGACACTTCACCTTCAGCCCCGTTTCAGTTTCTACAAGGGCTTTCCACTTCCTGAAAGTATCAAACACATCAGATTTATTCTTAAGAAAATAAACCCATACCTTTCGAGTGGAATCGTCGATGAAGGTCATATAGAACTCCGAGCCTCCTAGGGACTTCACAGGCGCCGGTCCCCATAGATCACTATGGACGAACTCCAACTTCTGCGTCTTCAAGGTTCTGCCACCTCTCGAGAAACTCACCCTTTTTCTGTTTCCCGAACACGCAATCCTCGTACAAGCCAACTTCAACAGTTTTCAGGCCGGGCAGCTTACCCTTCGAACACATCACATTCATCTCTTTCTCGCTTATGTGGCCAAGCCGACAGTACCACAAATCTGCATTGTTTGCTTCACCTACAAGATCAATGCAATCCTTGGAGTTAGTTGTCATGTACAACGTACCCTCCTTCTTTCCTCGAGCTACTACCATAGCTCCTTTGGTTATCTTCCAATTGTTGCAGCCAAACGTCACTGTGTAGCCTTCTACATCAAGCTGCCCAATCGAAAGTAAGTTCCTCTTCAGTCCGGAAATGTGTCTGACTTCATTCAGCTTTAGCACGGATCCATTGGATGTCACTACTTACACGTCTCCATTTCCCACAATTTTCAAAGGCTCATCATCAGCAAGATGTACCTTTCCAAAATCACCAGAGACATAGTTCTCCATTATACCAACATTACTGCATGAATAGAACGACGCTCCAGAATCCAGCACCCATGACTCCATCGGACTGGTCACACTCAAGACTAACGCCTCACCATCATCTTTAGACGTGGTAGCATTCGCTGTCTTCTTATCTTTCTGATCCTTATTCTTGTTCTTCTTTGGTGGTGCTTCACACTGATTTTTGAAGTAACCGTACTCGTCACAGTTCCAGCACTGGATTGAACTCTTATCCTTCCTGGATTGGCTCTTTCCTCTGGACTTTGATCTTTCCCGATTCTGCCTTCCCTTTGATCTGCCCCTAGTTTCCGTATTCAGTGCTGACCCCGAAGTAGAAGATCCTGATTCTCTCCGACGAATTTCTTTGCCAATCATCAGATCCCTTACTTTGTCAAATGTCAGTTTTGCCTCTGCGGCGCTAACTGCTGTCACTGTGCCGGCCCAACTTTCTGGCAGTGAAGATAGCAAAATGAAGGCACGAAGTTTGTCATCGAATTTGATCTCAACCGAGTTCAACTGCGCGGTGATCATGTTGAACTCGTTCAGATGTTGCTGCACCGGTGTACCCTCTGACATCTTCAGATTGAATAAACGCCTTATCAGATGTACCTTGTTTGTTGTTGATGGCTTCTGATACATCTCCTCCAGGATCTTCAGCATCTCCATCGTCGACTTTGCTGCAGCCGTGTGATAAGCCACGTCCTTGGACAACGACAAATGAATCGCTCTCATCGCCTTTCTGTCCAGCAGCTCCCACTCCTCTGGATCCATCTTCTCCGGTTTGGGTTTGAGGGGCTGATACAGATCTTTACCATAGAGATAATTCTCGATCTGCATCTTCCAGAAACCGAAATCAGATCCATCAAACTTCTCGACTGTAATCTTCCCGTCGCTCATCGTGATTGCTCCCACTAAACCCGGAGCTCTTGATACCAGTTGTTAGGAAATAAACACAAGAATTGTTTACCCAGTTCGATACGATGTGTATCTACGTCTGGGGGCGATGCCAAGCCAGGGATTTTCACTATATTTTCGGATACCAATTACAATGAGAGAACAACTATATATATAGCAAACAATTGAGCCCTAATCCTAGTAAAACTAGAAAACCGCGTAGAGCCCAAAATACACTTGTACGACAGCCTAATCGTGGTATGATTCACTTTCTTCCAGACTTCATACTCCAACACTATTATTATGGCTCATACAAGCTCGATTGGGATCAGTCATCGACTTTTTTTGTAGTTGTGAAATTTGATAATGCTAGACTTTAACGCGATTCTGACAAACTAATGGTGCGTCCTAAATCTTGAATCCTATCATTTTATGCCATTTTTTCTTGCTTAAAACAGGGCATGTCCTACAGAGTTGCGGGAAGCTGAGGCGAGCATAATCTTTTCAGCTCCAAGATTTTCATAGCTGCTGCTTCCGAGCTTCTCCCTGGTACCAGTGTCACCAGACAGTTAATAGACTTGGGTTTTGTGTCAATTTATTTTCACTATCTCTGCTAAATTTAATTTGATATATCATGTAATCTTCAGATTATTGAAAAGGTCTTGGTGAGTGCTCCCCTACAGATGTAAAGCTCAACATACTGAAGGCAATCGCACTAGCTAATAACGATTCAACCAAAATCGAACTGGAATTCAGCAAAAAATCAGAGGATCTTCTGGTATCTTTTTCCAACTCTATATCATATTGTATGCTTCCAGCTTCTTCTACTACGCCTACGGTATTTGTTGATCTTGATTTCAATTCCTTTATGGGGTGTTTACTGTGAGTAATAGGTTAGATTGACAACACATATAATTGAGACTATTTGAAGAATTAGACGATCAAACAAGCTAAAAATTATTCAAACCATCAAAGTATGCCGTGGATAAGTATATTATTTTTATCTATATAAACTATCATCCAAAGTAAACACTCGCTTAGTTTCTTAACCTAATTATGTTATATTGTTCTTTCTTATATGTTTCAGAATGGACCAAAACAAATAGCTGCACAACCTCGCCCAGATTCGAGGCTAGAAGTTCGGAGAGAATCGGCAGCTACAGATCAGTCATCAGCTTCTTTAAAAGGAGACGCACTATCTGCAATCTCCTACTCTCAGCAGCACTTCATTTGTGGAAACGAAGAAAATTGAATCGTCAAATAGAGAACAAATCCGAAACACCCATTGATATCAAGAATCTAAATGCAATCATCCAACCATTCGCAAAGGGCTCGTGCTGCTATCACCGCAGCAGAGAGTGCATCAGCTGCTGCTGCACGCGTTTCTGCTGAATTAGCGAATGCCAGGTTCACCACATTCAAGCTCGTGGAACCCAAAATATAACCTCATAATTACCATGAATTTTATGTTTTTTTTTTGTTCTACAGTTTGATGTAAAGCCCCAGGGAGAGAAAATTTGAGCAAAACTGAAAGGTTCAATAATCAGATTGTTGCAGCAAAGTTTGTTGTAAAAGGACTTTTTACTCTGTTTGCTGTAGTTCAGGCGTTACATATTTCAATTTGGCACTATTGGGAAAATGAAATTTTAATCTATGAGACTCTTTGTGAACTGTTTGATGTAGCTATTTGCAAGTGTAATTGTGTTAGTGTGTGTGGGTGCCTTTGTTGAAATCCATGTAATTGACAAACCAATTAAATATTCCGCGACTCACTCCTTCCATCCTAAAATAAGTATTTGCTGTTAAAATTCATATATTAAGAAAGTGGACAATTTATTCTTTTTGTTCCTAATTATTGCATAAAAAACAACATTAAAGAATTTGAATTAAGGACAATGATAAAATAAAAAGTTTAATATCATTTCTTTATAGAATTCCAAAGTTGAACGTTTATATGAGACAAATTTTATTTTAAAATAAGACACTTATTCGAAGACGGAAAGAATATAAACACCTATTTTTTTATCCTTCGATCTAGTGGCAGAGCCAGAATCTGAGGGCAGGGGCAAAATATTTAGTTTTATCTTTGAACCTATTTTTTTTAAAAAAAATTGGTGGACAAAATTTAAATATTTTGTAAATTTATACACAATTTTTTTTAATTTATTTATAATTAGGGGAAATTAAAAAATATTTAGATCTATATTTTACTACTGCATCATGTTTGTTAATGTATGTAAAAAAAATGTGGGGGTTCTTCATTATTATGAATATTTATTTATTTTTCCAAGGGGAGAGAGAGAGAGAGAGAGAGAGCGCATAATATAACATAGTGGGAAAAATTGAAAAATTGGTGGTGGAAAGAGGAGAGAAGATGAGATGAGATTAGATGGTACAATCAATTTGATTTCCTGATGGAGAGAAGGACAAAACTTAGTTGTGAATGCTTGGCCAACTTTTCATCTCCTTGAAAAGACACATTCACGGTAATGTGTAAGTGTTGCAGTTTGATTGATGATGAGACAAGCAGACTTCTGCCCTTTCTCAGAATTTTCATTCAGCATCACTTAACGGCTCAAATATTCCTCTTTCTTTCTCCTTCTTTTTTACTATTCCCTCGGTCCGTCCACGAACCATTTGCCACGTGTTAATTAGTACAAGTAGGATGTATTGTGAGTTAAATAAGTGTCTCATTAATAATATATTTGTGAATGAAATAAAGTTAAAAATAAAGTGAATGTGTGAAGCTTATTACTATAAATGAAAGTGACAAATGGATTGTGAACGTCCCGATAAAAAAATTGTGGCAAATGATTCGTGTACGGAGGAAATATTTTTTCCCCTCAACAAAAGCCTCTTCTTGATGGCCGAGCCAAATCGAGCCCACCCGGCCAACGAAAAAAAAATCGGGCTAGAAAATGATCGCTCAATTCAGACCGAAAAATCATATTATAGTATAAATTTTTCGACCATGTCAGGTCGAGTTAGACCGAAATCTTGTTTGGCCAAAATTACTATGACCAAGACCGGTTCAGATTTTGATAGTTCATCGACCACTAGAGTTTTACGAAAAAGGTAAATCGTGTATTAGTGGATGAATGGATGAGTGTATAAATTAAAAAGGTAAATCGCGTATTATATAAAAATTAATATATATATATATATGTAAATTCTTTAATTAAAATACTATTATCATTTTATTATATTAGAACATATTTTTGTTGATCTTGAATGAAATATTTAGAATATATATGAGCATTCGATTAATTCAATTTGTTTGGTTGGTTTGGTTTTAATTTTTAAAAACTCGGTTAATTCGGTTTGGTTGTTAGGTTTGATTTGATTTGGTTTAAATTTTTAAAAAAATATGATTTATTCGATTTTGTTTGGTTTAGGCTAAAACCAAACCGAATAATCAAATGCTCACTCCCACTTGAAACATTTAATATTTGATATACGGTACCTATCATAAAATAAGTTATTGTAGTTTATGCATTAAAATATTTATGCATTTAGTTTCTGCTTTTTATATGCATCTCCGTTGTACTAAAAATGCATTGTTCTTACGTTCTCATATAAGATGTGTTCTCACCAGATCCGCTCCATATATATATATATAGAGAGAGAGAGAGATGATGTGCTACACACCTTGCATGAGCACCTTTTGTGGACACTTCTCTCGTTTCGTCCGTATTAACACTATTCTATTTAAATTTTGATATTGTTTTATTCTAATACCTTATAAATTGTTATTAAAATCGTTAAATTTACAAATCAACCAAAATCAAAGCTCGATTTCTTCTTTTCCCCTTTAACTTCAAAGAAATGAATAAATAGGATAAATCGAGCTTCGATTTTTATTAATTTGTGAATTTGACGATTTCAATAACAATTTCTAAGGTATTAGAATAAAACACAATATCAAAAATTAAATAGAATAGTGTTAATATAGACAAAACAAGAGAGGTGATCACAGAAGGTGTGTATCACATCACCTCTCTCTCTATATATATGTGTGTTTAAAGTTTTATTAATTTGGTATAAGATAATACTCCTTAAAGTTTTTCCAAATTGTGACATAGATGAATTTTCTTGGTTGCCAGCAATGGTTAAGTCACTTCGAGGACATCGAAGCGGTAATAGATTATTAAAGTGGTCTCGTGTTCAATCTCTATCGCTCCCTTTTTCCATATAAAAAAAAAGCAATGGTTAAATTCTTCTTCAATGTTAATTTATTTCTTCCACTTTTACCCTCTCAACTTCATGTTCAATTTTAACAACTCGTATTGTTTCTAATGTTAAAACGACATTTCATATATGTTGTATTTTATTGTACGGATAGAGAGCCAAACTAGTACTATAGATGCGGCTTAAATTGCGTCGGCCAATTATAATCTCCAGTTGAAATGGTGGTACCACAAAATAACGACGGCTTTCCTCTAGCTTAGATGTATGATATACCACTTTTCACAAAAATAGATTTAGTATACAGATATGCTTGCATACCCAAATCAATATATACATTTAATACTCACATATATATCTTTTCATGCTATTCAAAACACAATTCTGCTGAAGAAAAGGACATTTTCGGCAGCATAATTTCCAGCACACTGAAAGCTGGTAGAGGAGCCATCAACTTCATAAATAGAGAAAGATCGAGTAACGATATTTAGCTCTCACCTTTCGTGAACACTTTGTAATCACTGCTCATGTTTACAACGTACCATTATTTTTGTTATTTTTATATTATTTTTATATTATTTTTAATTCTAATACATTACAAAATTGTTATCGGGATCATTAAATTTACAAGTAATTACATAAAATCAAAGCTTGATTTGTTATTTTTATTCTTTTCTTTATGTTGAAGAGAAAAATAACAAATCGATTTTGGATATTTATGTATTTTAATAATTTCTATAACAATTCATAAGGTATAAGGGAAAAAAAAAGAATAACGCTAATGTGGAGTAAATTTGAATAGTGCTCACAGAAGATGAGAGACATATCGCTTTTTATACACTTATATTTATACTACAATATACAGATTTTGTCGGTTGAAAATAATAAAAGAAATCTTATGATATGGAAAGAATAAACTCATGATATCTAGAATTATCACACGCTCTAGTAACATGTTTTTTTTTCTTTTTCCATTTCTTATATAAATTTGTATGTTGAGATTAAAACTCAACTTAATAAAATGATATATGGAGTATAAATTAAAAAAAACTTAATAACAGTCATAGTGGGTTTTGCTTCTTAATTTACTTAATCCATATATAGACAAACACTGAAAATCTTTCTGCTGCTACAGTAGTAGAAAACCTAAATAATAGGTATTAATTAATTTTATATATTTGAGAGTACAATTTTATAAGCACGAGAATTGATTCATGGGCAATCAAATGTCTTGTCTGTTTATAATTTCTTAATCCGATTTTAAACCTTCAATCAGTTTTTGCACTGTGTGCGCCTATATGGCTATATGTACCTCTAAACAGATTTCTCTTTACCCAAGTTAATTAATTACTCCTTCCATCCAATTTCAATGTCAAACCAAATAAAAGAGAGAAGGAAGAGAGTAAATTTTTTGTGGCATATAGTGTAAATAATGAGTTATGTTGGGGTGTTTGTTATGTATTGGAATTCTATTTTAAGAAGAGACCTATTAAAATGGGACATTCAAATAAGACAACGAGATTTATTCAAATGGGACGGAGCATGTAGTAAAGTTTAGTTAATTAATTAATGTACTCCATATTTATAAATCATCGAAAAAAACTGAAACACTTTCTGCTGCTATTGTAGTCTACAGCAGAAAACCTAAAGAATATGTACGTATTGATTAATTTATATTTAAGGAGATTATATTGTCTATAAGCACGGGAATTCATGGCTAATCAAATTAATGTCTTTTCTGCTTATTCTTTCTGATCCAATTTAAATAAACTTTCAATCACTTTTTGCACTATATATGTTTCTTTACTCAAAATTTTCAAATCGAGGTAATTCAGTACCTTTCTAGTTGGTATAGATATCTAGGGCATCTCGATTCTCATGTACAAATAAAAGGTAAAATAATAAAAAAAAATAAAACAATAAAAAATATGGTAACTTTAGACATTGAAAAGACCTATGCTTTTGAATCCCTTCCACTAGTTTCACTATTTGACTTAGAAAGGTCTCTTAAAATAATTCATTAGTTCTTAATTAATTAATCGATGAACGAAGTTCTAAATACAAGTAATTGAATTATTTATTATATCCCATCAAACAAATTATTTATTAAATTAAACTATATATATATATATATATATATGTATATCAGTCACTTATGTGTATGTTTTTGGTTGTTCAGAAGTTGGAGTTTTCTATCGTTTTACGCGAGTATAATGCACGTTTAAGTGTGTTTTGTGCAGGATTTTGAAGAATTGTGAATATGTAAGTTTGGACGAAAGAGATCGAGAATGGAGTATATTTTGCACTATTTTGCTGTGGATTAAGGATGCAAGGAAGATGGGCTGTAATTAATTTTAAATAGTTATTTTATTATTATTGAATTAATTAAAAGTGTCCTAATTAAGCCCAAATTTCTTTGTCTTGGACAAGGATTAATTTCCTTATCTTTTTGGGGAAGCAGCGTCACCTATATAGTTTAGGACCTTAGGTTTAGCCGTTTAGGAGTTAGTATATATATATATATATATATATATATATATATATATATATATATATTATACTTTTTCTTTCTTTTCATGATTAGCCGTCATATATACTTTTGGGAGCAATAATACTTTTGATAGTTTTTAGTCTTAATTTCAGCGCATAAGTGGACGAGATTTTGTGAAGCAGACTTTAAAGTTTTCATTCAATTTCATATCTTTAATTCTAGAGTTCGATTCTTCGTATAGCAGTTGGAGGTTAATTTTTGGTGATTGATTTTTGCGTTTCTTTAATTAGGTTTATGCTTTCTTTTATTTATATGATTGTGTTTGAATTTAATATTATGAGTAACAAATTCTTTAATTCGGCGAGAATATTGAAGCACTAGTCTATTAATATGTGAGATCTAATTGTTCATATAATTAATTTCCTAGGGTTTCGATTTATTCCTTGTGTTTAAAGTTAATTCTGATTTTATTTAAGCCTGATCAACTTAGATTAAATTGGATTACAGTCAATTAGTTCCCCCAATCCGTAATTGTTGGAATAGGGTTAATTAGTGATAAAGCTACCATGTTCGTAGTAGGAATAAATTGGTAGATGGGTTATTACTTGCGTTCTTGGGTAAATCGTCTAAATTGGGTTCCTTCAGATCTAAAAGCTATTAGAGCATTAAATCTAGGCCTGACGTCTCCAGCTAGGTTGTGTTTTAATAAGGGAAATAGTTAGATCTGGCGTCTACAGCTAACTATCGACAAAGTACGTAGGAATTAGGGTATGTCCGCTGCGTTCACGGTACCCTAAAACTGGTTGGTTCTTGATAATTAATTAATCTTTGCATCGATGATCAGAGCCCTAGACTAGTGTGGATTTATTCGAAGCCGGATTACTTTTTTTTCTTATTGAATTTCTATTCATTACTATTTTGTTAATTTATTGTTTTTCTTAGTTTTAATTAATTATCTCAATTTAAGGCGTGGTGGCTACACCAAAAACCGATTTATAGGAAAAATATGTGATTTCCCGTTCTCTGTGGTTCGACCCTGCTTGTTGCTATACTAATTTAATTTTGAGCAGGTAGCAGGAATTATTTGGTGGTATACTACTGCCACCAGTCACTAATCCCAAGATGAAGAAGTAACTGCTAGTCTTTTTTTTTTTCCCTATCCTATTATTTATTTTTAGTTTTTTCTGTATTTATTAGTACTTAAAAGGACGACGTTTGACCCAAAACATTTAAACAAATCTGTAAAATTTCAAATTAAAGACTAATATTTTTACCGAAAGTGGATATAATAGTAATACTACATACATAAAGTCCTGCGCATGAGCATTCAGAGAAGCATGCATGTGATCAGAATACGAATGAAAGTAGATTCAGAAAATTACTTGAATTAACCGTACTGATGATCAGTAATTAAGGTAAAGTATACTCATTTCTATTTTATTTAATTTAGAAAAGAAAAAAGTCAATTAATTTGGCTAAAATATTAGTGTGGTGCAGCAGCTTTAATTTTAAACGTCTCAAAAATTGTGATTGCAATTAAGCTGACTCTATAAAAATATAGGGCCGTCGACTTTTGCTGCTGCGCACTTTCAACTTGTTGTATTTTTGTACTCTCCTTTTAAGATTTCAAAGTTATGTGGACACACAATATATATTTAGATGGGAATGCAACTTTTTTAGTGTAGTTTTTTTGGCCTACATGCAATGCTTGCTGGAAAACCCTCTTAAGACAACAGTACAACCAAGTCTTGTTCCTTTCACCATGAGAGAGAGAGAGAGAGAGCTAAGTTCTGCACTGGATCTGTGGAAGTGTAACAGTGGACTGGTTCTTTACTCAATGGAATATTGCGAAATTGTTAGCAATAGTCTATAATAGTGTGACATAATTAATTGGACAATTTATTGGTGGAAATTTGTTTTCTTTTGTAGTAGGAAATGCATTTTGTGATTTTTTTTTAACAAACATTACAAGAAATTTTAAAGGCCGCGTGACGGTGGACTTGAACCCGTAACCTTTGGCCCGGGCATTAACTACTCTATCACTAGGCTAACACACACACATTTTGTAATATTTTATGCGAGTGAAATGGACAATACTTTAGTACACGTGTAAAAGAAATGGTAGTATAATTTATGAGATGCCATATTTACTAAGTATACCATGACATGATTATAATTTGGGTTAATTATAGTTTATGATTGGAACTTAATTTTTCTAGCACCAAATTTCATTTATTTTTAAAAAATTTTGAACTTTGCAGATTTTTTCAATTGCGGCCCGCATCTGAAAATCCAGCGTCAAAGAGTTCGGATTTTTGCATGTAATATACAATAAATGAAATTTGAGACTATAATTTGAAACTCTTCAAAGTTCGGGTCATAAACTATATACTCCCTCCGTCCCCAAAAAACTCTTAATATCTTTCCTTTTTGGGCCATCCCTAAAAATCTTCCTACCTATTTTGAGAGTCACTACCACACAACGAATTATTCCTCCATTTCCTTACTTTATCAACTTGTTTACCTAAAATACTACAAATGATCCACTATTATCTCAATTAATTAATATATCACTACCCTCATTGTTGACCCTTTCTCCACTCACAACACACTCAACCACATTTTCTTCACTCACAATCAACTCAATTATCTTTTTATTAATACCCGTGTCATTCCCTTCTTGGAAGATTTTTGAGGACGAAGGGAGTATAATTAACCCTTTTAATTATGAAGAATAAATTATTATTGTCATAGATATACTTTTTTATTTTCGTGTTCTCAACATATATCTGAGATGTGCACTGGATAAACCTTAAACCACACAAAATGGATAAACCACATTAAGAAAATTAGGTTTGATAGCCTTGACCTACACGTACAACATAACAATCTCTCGTGGAATTAGAAAAAATATGTTAAGGATTCCATTATTTTTTTTATAATTCCTGACTCACTATATGTTACTCCCTCCATCCGCGAAAAGTGTAACACATTTCTTAATTGTTGTGAGATTTAAAATAA
Source organism: Agastache rugosa (assembly GCA_031470985.1). Lineage (NCBI taxonomy): Eukaryota > Viridiplantae > Streptophyta > Magnoliopsida > Lamiales > Lamiaceae > Agastache > Agastache rugosa. Next base: position 30,093,554 of record CM062601.1, on the reverse strand, counting down.
TGGAAAGTACTACACTTTTTGCGGACGGAGGGAGTATTTTTTAGCACCGAATTTGAGGGTCTTCAGCCTACCCTAACCCCGATCCGGATCCACATTGTATTGTTTACTACTCCTTCTGTTTTTGAATATTTGATTTTTTAAGCTTTTTATCTTGTTTTTATTTACTTGATGTTTTAGCAATTTTTCATATATCTAGGTAATTTATCTCTCATCTCATTAATATCCATTAAGTATTTTTTTTAGCTCTATATTTTTTCAATATGGTCATGGAGAATGCATTAATTTTCAGAGTGAGAGAAATTTTGGAATTACACATACGGTCAAGGTTTTATTGATGAAGAGTAGATTTTCTAGGTGCAATTAATATTTTATTAATTCTAGTGCAAATGATCAAAAAATCAAATATTCAAAAAGAGAGGGAGTAGTATTTTGACTTGGAGGAATTCGAACTTTGACTTAAGTTGAAAAGTCATCAATGTATCGATTAAATTAAATATGGGGCATATATAATTTGTTATGATTAGGGCACTGAAATATGGACAAAAAACAAGATCTTGGATAATAAGTAAGATCAAGCAAGAGAGAATGGAGGGTGTTCAGACATGATCATAGGTTAACTAGACCTTAGTCCTCCGCTGTCTGTTTGTTGCCACATAGCTACAAAGAGTTGACCTGCCAATTAGAGTTGCCATATATTTGTTCCTTCACATCCTATTTTTGCCCTTGTAGCTGCCTCAATCTTCTTCGCAGCTTTTGACCCTAATTTACTTTGCCCTGCAAACTCTCTCTCTCTCTACTCGATCCATACGACTATTTAATATATCTAAAGAACACTAGTTTTGTACAAATTCACGTCTCCCAACTAACACTTTGATGTCTGAGATATTTGTATGTTCCATTAGCATGTGGTAACAATTCGAAAATCTCCGTAGTAAAATTTGGGTAATTGCCATATTTTAATGTCCCAATGTTTGGAAAGAGAGATCATAAATTAATGTACTTTTATGTTTCATGACATTGTGCAATAACGTAGAATTGTTACGTGCTCAACCATTTCTTAAAATTCGTGTCATGAAAACCAATTTACCAACTATTTCTTAAAATTCGTGCTGAACCTAAAGTGTTATACTTATAGTAGATAGAGGGAGTAGTATGTTTTCAAATTTGATGGTATTTTGGTAGTGATCGATCGGATTCATATCTTGTCCCATGTTGCCGATCTTTTTAACCCGCAACTACTATATTTGGTGCGCATTCGATAAATCCACGTCCCTATTGTGGGTCTTGACCCATAATATTTGTTGGGGTAAATTGCCTGTAAATTCCTAAACTTTTTCACAAATTTTCGTTTTGCTCCCCACAAAAAAATTCTACGTGACAATTCCCAAACTTTATATTTTGTCTGATTTTGCATCTAAGGTCGGTTTTCCCCAAATTGTGTGCTGACTTGGCAGCCGAAAATCCTATGTGTCATAGTCGGCCAACTCGAGTATAATTATCCAAACAACGAATTGCCTATAAATTCTTGAACTTTTGTGAAATTCTGTTTTTGCTCTAAAAAAAAAATTAATTTGTGCAACAAATTCCCAAACTTTTTAATTTGTCTGATTTTGCACCTAGGTCGATCGGTTTCCCACAAATTATTTGAAGGATGACACACATGAACATAAGTCCTATTTTGCATGCTATTTTTACTTTTGGCTTAGTGATGTGAACAAAAACTATATGCTTGTATGCAACTTGCAACATAGTCCCCCCGTCCCAATGGCAAAGTCTCATTTCTTTTGGGCACGATTATTAACAAACAAGAGTAAAAAGATAAAAACTGGTAGGTCCCAAGTCTTTTGAAGAGTTAATTATTTCCATTTTTAGAATTAGACCTTGCTATTGGAACAAACGAAAAAGGAAAGAGGGACATTGCTATTAGGACAGAGGGAGTATTTTGTAATGAATGGAAGTGATGGAAGTTTGTTTTGATACTTTTTACAGTCTTTTGCATCTTGTACTCATCTTCTTTTGCAATTTTTTGCATTCTTTTGCAGCCTCTAATTTGTGTCATCAATTTGGGGAACACCGACCTTGGATGTAAAATCAGACAGATTAAAAAGTTTGGGAATTTGTTGCACAAATTAATTTTTTTTGGAAAGCAAAAACAGAATTTCACAAAAGTTCAGGAATTTATAAACAATTCGTTATTTGGATAATTATTTACTCGTTGGCCGACTAGGACACGTAGGATTTCCGGCTGCCAAGTCAGCAAACAATTTGGGAAAAACCGACCTTGGATGCAAAATCAGACAAAATATAAAGTTTGAGAATTGTCATTTAGAATTTTTTTGTGGGGAGTAAAACCAGAATTTTTGAAAAGTTCAGAAATTTACAGACAATTTACCCTATTTGTTGAGATAGGTCATTGTTTATATAGATGTTTCAATTAATATTTCTCAAGTTAGGGGAAGATAGCAATAATAAATATTACTACTGGATCGAATAAAAGTTTCTACAACATCTCATTCATATACGTACATACTCTACATCTTATAAGACTTGTAAATTGTAAGAGATTTTAGTTTAGGTTGATAATTTTGACAATACGTGTTAATTAGAATGTATTAATTCTCAATTATAATTTATTAATTTAATTAAAATATATTAATTTTTTAATTATGATTTATTAATCTTAATGAAAACAAACAAAGTAATTATGAGTGGACCGCACCGTCTAGTCAACCGCAGGAGAGTCCACCTTAATAGTTTAACATGGAGCCCCATTGTATATCCATCTTGATTGATTTAATAATACTCGGAATTTGGACAACTTATTGTCATGAAATGCAAATCTTTTATAGTTGCTAATATGATGGTTAGTATTGAGCATGTACGACGTGGTGGGTGCGAGCTTTGTGGGGAGATTAAATTTTAAAATGCCCACCAACAATAGGATCGAGTGTGGTAAGAAAGGGAGACTTTTATTTCAGACTTCTAAATATAAAACATTATACAGTATTTTAAGTTCATTATATAGAGTGATCAAAAACTAGTTAATTCAGGCTATTTCTCACCGTGATAAGTACGTGAGTTGTTGAGTGGAGCCCGAATCCTACATAGCTCGCCATATAACACCATATGGCTCGCCTATGTAGGATTTGGGCTCCACGCATGTAGTTTACATGCTTAACACGTGAGAAATAATCCGAATCGGTCCATTTTTGGTTATACCGTGCTTAACTTAAAATATAATGTTCTACTTTTGAAAACCCGAAAAAAAGTGTTTTTTTTTTTTTTTGCTACACCCATATAATTGGTGGTCATTTTAAAATTTAATCTCAACTTTGTGACTCACTCGTCTATGAATTTTCCTTCTCGATTGATCCCCGACTTTTGTGGAGGGTTTTCCATCTTATCCGTATTCTTGTACTTAATATATTGTCTCTCTTATAAATTTTTTTTTTTAAAAAATACTCAAATACATTCTCTTTTCATTACAAGGCTTCTTTTAAGTACCTTTTTAATTTTTTACATAAAACACGAAATGCAATAAAGAGAATATTATTATAGACTAAAAGCTGTCATCCGTTCACAACATGAACTAACTATACTCTACATGATCATAATCTTGAATTAATCTCAGATATTAATTCCAAATCTGCCTTTTCAAATAATTCCATCATGCACCGACCATTTTGTTTAATTTTAACATTTTTCTAATTCTATAACTTGGAAAAAGAATCCCCAGTTGAAGACAAAGTGAGATGTGAATCATGAATGTGAGAGCTCAAAAACCTCCAGAAGAAAACCCAAAATTTATCAGCCTTGAAGATTTGTCAGCTTGTTTGGATTCTTTCTGATTCAGGAAGAGAGAGAAAGAGAAAGAGAGAGAGAGAAAGCACCAACACTCGCACTCTCACTCTCCAACAAAATAATACCAAAATATTTAAAAACACACAAAAACAAAAAAAAAGAATCCATCTTGATGCCGATTGATCAACATATACGATCCAAATGTTTTTCAATCTTGTCCCTTTCTAGCTACCTCCGGCCCCACCTCACTCCTTCCTCTTGATTCTGCAGCGACACGTCTCTAACACCACCGCCTCCACCTCCACCTCCACCTCCGCCACCGCCGAATCCCTGCCCCACCGGCGCCCCGACGCACGTGTAGTTATTCCCTTCCCCTCCGTAGCTCGCGTTCGACAGCACATGCCCCACGAAGTAATCGCTCACCGGCGCCGCCGGCGCTGGATATTGAGAGTGGAAGGACATCATGCGCGGCGGCGAAGCGTACATATATTGAGGCTGCGGCGGCGTCGGAAACAATCTTGGCGGAGGAGGATACACTGGTCTGAAGGGATCGCCCAGATTATTTCCTCCTTGAGGTTGAGGAATCGGCTGCCCGCTGCCCACACACAGACACACACACTCACAGATTAATAACTAAATTTCTAAAAATATTGAATAACTAAATCGTAAACTATTGCAAGAACTGAAAACAAAAACAATCTAAAATTGAGAGCGTACGTACGCTGAAACATAACCTAAGTGTCCCGTAGGAGCTAAATCATTAGTGAAAACCAGTTGACGCGCCTTGTTCAGTGTCTCCGTCTCCCTCTCTGATGATAAACGACATTACATTACATATTTAATTAATTTCATGTAAAAATATTAAAAATTTAACGGAGTAGCTAGGTAGGTGCATCTGCTGCGGATCGGATTAAATTAAGAAAGAGAGAGAAAGTAAGGTGCCTTGACGGTGGCGGTTCATGTGACCGCCGAGGGCTTGAGATTTGCAGAACTTGAGGGAACAAAACCTGCACTGGTAGACCTTATGCTCATCTTTATCTTCCTTAGCGCCGCTTTTCTTTTTCCTGTAGACTGCTGCAGCCATGCCAATTAAAGCAACTTTGATGTGATGAGACTAATCCTACGCCTAAACCCCTCTTTCTTTTCCTTCATTTCTTCCCTCCCTCTCCATATTATTCAACATTTTTTCCTCCTGTCTTGTCATTTTTACTTTCTAGGGTTTCGTTCTCATACTCCACAAACCGATAATATTATGTAAATAAATAAAAAATACCTAAAATTTTAATGATCACTTGGGAAATGAGATAGATATTTTATAGAAATGGAAATAATTAAAATTTTAACTTACCCTTTTTTTTTGTTTCTTTTTTATTTTGGTTGAAAGTGTATATGATGGAAAAGAAGGTGTAATTCCCTCTCAAAAAAAAAAAGAAAAGAAAAGAGTAGTTAATAAGAGTGAAGAGAAAGTTATGTACCGGCAGAAGAAGAGCTGTCCTCAGAGGTAATTTTGGCATCTCTTGCATAATCCTCAGGTAAGTTGTTGAGGTCTAAAGGATTTCCCTCTGGTCTCCTGGAATATATAAAAAAAAATTACAAGAAATAAATAAAAAAAGTTTTAGTATCTGGGAAAAAAGAAAAAGAAAAAGAAAACAAGATGAATAGAAGATGATCAAGGAACAGATGGTGTTTGTGTGTGTGTGTGTGTGTGTGTGTGTGAGTTGTGTTTTGTGGGGTTGAGGCGTACATACATGGAACCGACAGAGAGAGACAAATATGAAAAGGAGAAAATAAAAAATAAAATTTATTTTTGGAGGGCGATCAAAGAGAAGTAAAGCTTGGGGAAATTATAAGATCACTTCAGTTTGGGACTGAAATGTAGAAGCTAGTTGAGTGATGTTGAAGAAAGGAGGCTTGAAAGTTCTCTATCAGATTTTTTTATCTGCCAGCCCCTCTGGAGACATCTCTCTCTCTCTCTCTAAAATTGAAACAACAGAAGGTCTCGTGACTTTAAAAAGGAGAGGATGAAGAGAGGCTTTCTCATTCGGTTCGGGTTGAGAGAGAGAGAGAGAGAGAGAGAGGGACATTGCCTAGTGTTTATCTTGGTACGTAGATAGGGTTTATTGCCCTACTTCTACTAGCCTCTGCATAACACAAAAAACACACACACTAAATTATGCAAAACACACATTAATTATCATGTAAAACTCGAAGCCTTAAGTTTCAGAGTAGTGACCATAAAACATGCTTCTTATTGGTGCAGATAGCATCAAACCCTTTTTCATTCATTTTTTTTTTATTTATCAGAATTGCCACTACAAATACATATACATAGACATAGACATAGATATAGATATAGATATAGATATATATGCCCTAAGAGCATTGAAGACAAAGGCTTTGCCTTTTAGACATGACTGTGCAGTTGTGATCAATTTTGATGTAAAGAAGCATGCTCAAGATTATGTATATATTAATGCATAAAGATCGAAGCCTAGTGCATGATGGGTAACAATCAATATAGTACTTGCAGTCCAAGAAAAATTAAAGAAAGCCCTAATTTCAAAAAAATCCAGCTCTTTTGGTAATCATAACAAATTGTGATCAGACCAAATTCAGTGGGCAGATTTTTTGGATAACTTCTTCTCAGCCTTTTGGATTTGCATGGTAAGTGTAATTAATTGGATATTACCGCAGTTAATTAATTATATAAAGGGACTGCACATAAAGGAAAAGCAAATAATATATATTGTGGTCCTCATTATATATTTCATCCAAAGAGATAGTCTTGTTTTGAGGGAAATTTGGTTTCTTCCATCTAATTAGTCTGGCAGTTATCTCTTCCTTAGTTTTGTAAATATTCCATATCAAGCAGTAATGCTCACTTCACATCTCAGTAAGTCACACCTGAAATCAATGGTATATGACCATTCAACTATCATTTCTATATATCTATATATTAAAAGCAAATTAATTTGTATATGTCACTACAAAGAAAATGAGATTTTAATTTGCCAAGGATCAGGCCACGGAAATTGTATGGCATTCACAACAAAACTAGAGACGGACTTACACTAGATCTTTCACAAATTATATAGCAATAATGTAATTTTATCTTTTGAACATATAGTTATCTCAATAAGATGGCCTAGTTTGTAGAGTGTCAATGTAATGATCACTAAAAGATTAATTATCTTAAGATTGATTTTTTTGTAAAGTCGCAAGTATCTAGCGGAAAAGGCCCATTCTTACGTCTGTTAATTAATTAATTAAAGAAAAGGCCTTTCTTCATTTTTTTTTGTTTTTAAGAAAGAAGAAGTAATCTTATTTCTCAAAAGAATAAAAAACAGATTTTTCGGTACTATTTCAACAACCAAAAAATAGAATAAAATAAAAACAGAACTTTCCAGCCGAGATTTTTAAAATGTTTATTTAAGGGAAAAACTATATATATCTATTTATCAATCAAATAGGAAGAAACAATAGTATAAAGCTGTTGTGGAGCATTAGATTTCCACACTATATATCCTACTTTGTACATACTTGCATACTGGGCAAGCTCAAGAGCCGCTTTGATAGCATCTCGACAAGCATGATAAATCCCAACTATACTCTATCTTTAATTAAAAAATCATCTAGTATTAGGTCCGTGCCTACTTCCACCTTAGATAACATTCAAACAACGAATAGAGAGTCCGTATAAATAAAGATAGAAACTCTTATGAGATCAGTCGCACATAAACTATACGCGGCTTGGGCTCGTGCATTTTCTAAGATATAGGTCAGGCGCGTGTATTACATGTGCCCCATAAGGCGCGCCCAACTTTTATTTTATTTTATTTTATTGTTCGATTTTCTCAGTTTTTTTTTTATTTTTAAAAATTTTAATTTTTCTTAAATTATTCTCAATTAGGGTGGGTTTATTAATCATCAACTAGAGTTTATTAAGCTTCTTAGAGTTTATTAATCCCTCTAGAATTTATTAATCCCCAATTAAAATTTATTAATCCCAATTAGGATTAATAAAAATTAAATAAATTATTTTTTAAAAAGGAGTCAACTCTGAGTGTTGACTGGTCGCATGGTCAACCGGGCGCACCAAAGTGTCCCTCCCGTACAAATCTCAAATAAGTTTAATTCCTTCCAATTCAGTTTCTCTGTTTTTTTTCTTTTTTTTTTGTGTTAAAAATTTGTCCACTGATATTAATATACGTCATGTAAAATTCATTAATATTAATATAAAACATTTCCTTATATTTTTCTTGTTTATGGGCGTTTGGAAGTCCGCCGCAATTTCAGCCCAGGTTCCTTTATAAATTTAGTCATCAGGGCCCAAGCATTTCTAAAATACTAATACTTTTTGGACATATATGTCCGGACATAAAATAAATATATTAATAATCTTAACTTATAATTACTTAACCCGTCAGGGTCCATGCGAATTCTAATAAATTTTTATTGCAAAACTACCAAAAGTAAAATTGATATAAATGTTGTTGGAAAATTATAATATTAAAAAAATGGATGGCCAATAAATGTAAAATAAATTGTTCCTTTTTTTTAATTGAATGTAAAATCAATGTTTGTGACAGATATTGATGACATAATAAGCACGTTACGATACTATAACCCCTAAATTTAATAGTATATCAAATTATACCATTACCCTTAAATAAAATATGTACGAGTGATATTATAGGCAAATTAAATTTTACTGTAAAACAATAATATTTTTATATTAATATAGATAATTGATTCATTTTATGTATGTAATTGATTAGCTGAAATAAATTAAAAAGGGATTTTTGTTCAAGAATGAAATCTTAGTATATTAGAACATCCATATTCGGTTCATCATTCACAACCCTATCACACACCCCAGTCTCATGAAATAGGATATATGGAGACAATATTTTGTAAATATGTAATTATCTTGAATATGTTACAGTTCTTTATTTTTCATGAAATAGGATACATTGGGACAATATTTTGTAAATATGTTATTATCTTGAATATATTATCCAGTTCTTTATTTTTCGATTGTCTGCAAGGAAAAAATGAAAGATCTTTATTGTTTCTTCAATGATTTATCTTCTCTAGTAGACCTTGTAATAGGATTCGAACCTAGACTAAGAGTATCTCCAACCATTTTTCTATAATAGAGCACAATTTTGCTCTATTATAGAACAATTAAACCATCTCCAACCATCTGCTATACTTTCTGCTCTATTTCATAATATTTTTATTATTTAATTTTAATACATATATAACTTATCTCAATTAATGAAAAAATATATAAATTAATAATATGAATGCACAAAATAAGATTATATTATAAAGAAAAATAAAATTACAAGTCTCGAAAATCATATAATTAATTTTTTTAAATTTTAGTAATTTTATATGTTACAATTTTATTATGTGATTTAAATATTATTTATAATTTAATGTGTAAAGGTATAACTAAATATTATAATGTTAAAGAAGTATAACTAAATAGTCTTTGTAATAAAAGTAAAAGAAAAACAAAAGTAAATACTATTCATTTCTCTATAATAGAGCAGGAAATAGAGTATGGTTGAAAAAAGAAATTGCTCTATTATAATGTTGAGAGCTATAATAGAGCAATGTTGGAGATGCTCTAAGTTATGACAATCTATTTAAAAAAAAAAAGAACAAATGTGTGCACTAGACATTCTCACACGCGAAATATTGGTATACACCATGATCTATATCATGCATGATGAATTAAGAAATAGGTTTGATTTGAGAAGATATTAGCAATTAATATTAATATTAATTCTTGAGCATACTGAAATGGCAACGAATGAGCTTACAAATAGTGAATTTCTCTTCTTGAGAATATTTATCTTTTGTCGTTCTTTATTAATATTATTATGTATATATGAGACATAATGATGATACATTGATTGGGTATGAGTCGAGGGCATGCAATCAAATGAAGTGCGGCCAAATATATATATAAAGAAATAAAAATATGTTCCCCTCAAAATCATAGTGAGCAGACAAAGCCAAAAAGTTGTCTAAGATGCATGTCAACCTATTAATTAATCAATCAATCAATCTTCCAACAGTGGCTTTTAAACAAACCAGAGGGGCATTCATTTTAAACTACTTTAGGCAGGTGCAAATTTATTTATTTTAATCGATCACAACCTATTTTTTAAATACAGTTCATGTTCAGAATTTTAGAATTTTTAAAAACAAGATCCATAATTACAAAATTTTGAATGTTATAGAATTCATAATGTTTGGTGTATCTCATGGACTGAAAAAGAAAAAAAAAAAGAAAAAAGAAAGAAAGTAAGCCTTGATGAACTTTGATGCATGCAAGGAATTGCTCAAGTTTATTACTGAATGTAAACACCCTAGATATATAATCAATGAAGACTAGTTCAAGTGGTAAAGTTGAAACAATACAAATCTCTTCGATTCCAATTTATCAAAGTACGGGTATATGTTCTTGTTTGAACTAGTTTGATTAATGCTGAGATTTATATAGAATTCTTTGTTATATTATCAAATTATGATATGATAATTAATGTATCCTATATCTCAAAGGAAAAAAAACCTTACATTTTTATCCGACTGTCCGTGCCCTATATATATATTTCGATTCAAATTCATATATTTCTTGACATATTTGTAAATTAACCATTATTTGGTTATGATTAATAACTAATATTCACAAATGGAAACACTTCCATGCGGCGGATTGGATCTTCTACTGCATATTGGTGTGACATCCTATATTGCATCCATTAGATTAATGATATGTGTCGATTTGAAAATAATTATATATCCTAATTGGGTGGAATAAACCCTAGTTACCAATCTTAAATTTAAGGATTGTCATATGTCGTTAATCCAACACAAGCAATAGAGGATGTTACACAAATTTGCAATAGAGGATCCCGTGTGCCCATGCGGTGATCACATTGCAAGGTGCGTTGCCTTTTTTTAAATTTTATTTAATTTATTTTTTCAGATAAATAATATTAAATTAATTTTAATTATAACTTAATTTATTGATTCTAAATGAGATTAATAAATTCTAATTGGAATTAATAAATTCATATTTAATATAATTCTAATTGAAATTAATAAACACTAAGTATGATTAATAATCCCTAATTACCTATAATCTCCTTAATTATCCCTTAATCCCTGTAATTACTCCTAATTACAACGGACCCTACCATTAGTTTTGGTTATACACTTGGGGCATTTACTTTGCGTGACAGGATAGATTGATAAAACATATGATTGATTATATAAAGGATTAGATGATCAAACAAGTTGTAAATGGTGGATTAACATATACTACTTTTATCTATCTATTCTATCACACAAAGTAAACTCACTTTGTACCCAAGTTTTTGTCCTCACAAATAGTGCTCTATATCTATTGGAAACCAAATGATAGCCATTATTATCTAACAAACAAAAATATAGGTCATACAAGCTTCAAAAGAATTCTCGAGTTGTTTTTGTTGGAACATTGCTACAAAAGAATATCTGAACAAAGAAAATACATGTAAATTACGTTCTGATTCTTTCACAAGAGAGAGAGAGAGAGAGAGAGAGAGAGAGAGATGAGGTGGTTATAGGGTACGCAAAAGCAGGGGAGCACCATGCTGCGGTTGGAGAGTGATGATCAAGAATGGAGCATGCAAATAAGAGGACGACAACTCAAATGAGAATCTCTGTAATATCATGGCCATACTTATTTTGGCCTCCATCATCCCCAAATTTTGCCCTATGCATACCCTTGGCCCCGAGCTGAACGGTATGAACGACATCAATTGCTTCGAATTTCCTTCCCAAAATCTCTCTGGTTTGAACTCACTCACATCATCACCCCATATCTTTGGATCATTATGCATTAGCCCTATCAACAGCATCAAATCCACCCCAACCGGCACCGTTATGTCTCCCAACTTCACCGTTTTTGTCGCCGCCCGAGCTATCAACGGCGCCGGCGGATACAGCCTCAGAACCTCATTCAGAATCATCGTTACCTACAAACAGTGTCGGACGCAGAATAAAAATTTCATCATGGGGCTATTGGTTATATATATCTACCATATTTATACAGGGCGGAGGCATGGAGGTGATAAGGCAAAGGCGGATACAAAAATATATCTATGAAGTGACAAATTGAAATTTTCCGAAGAAGAAGAGTGCTAAAATCAGAAGTTTTCAAAAAATACACAAGTTAGTTAAAAAAGAGAAGTTTCTTTTCTCAGTTGGGAGTACTTCAGCAGAACTAGCACCCCTGCATCCGCCCAAGTGCTAGGGTCCACTGAATCACTCTCCAACTGAAAATTTTTCTTAGGAAAATTTCAATTTTAGCACTTCCATTAATATATTTCTGCGTCCGTCCAAGTACTACGATTCAAATTGGTTCCTAATTCTCACATTAGGATTGATCTTACAATTTGATCTTACAATTTTAAGGCGATTTAGGCCATCGTGGGAAGGCCGTCTGTGTCCGAAGACTTGTAAGACCTCTTCTCTCGCACGTGCCTGCCATTCTTGATGCTTGCTGAGCATCACCATTGTCCAGACGAGCAGAAGTGACGTCGTTTCTGATCCTGCGAAGTAGAACAGTTTGCATTCTTTGATCACATCGTCGATGCTCATTTCATGAGTTTCTCTGCGATTCGACTCCATTAATGTGCCTAGCAAGTCCCCATCCATGGCTTCTTCTCTCTCTATCGCTTTCTCTCTCTGCTTCACAATGCTCCTCAGTAGTGACCGGATTTCTTCCGTCATGGCTTTCATTCTTCTGTTGGCTCTCGTCGGAACAAACCTGCAACAACACATATATAACTCTTATGTCATCAAAACTCGTATACTAATAAAGTGGACAAATTTTACTCTTCTTACCCCTAATTATTGTATGAAAAAAATTGAGAACACGAACAAAATAGGAAGTTTGTCATCAGTTTTCTATAAAATGTCAAAATCAATAAAGCAATTATTATGAGACGAGTTTTATAAAGAATTTGCATTTAGTAAAGGGCAAAATGAAAAGTTTGACAATATTTTTATTTATAATCATGAAATAAAACACTTATAACGGGATCTGATCCGATACTTATTCAGGGACGGAAAGAGTGAATGGTCACCTCCAGCCGGGGATGAACATGAACTGCATGAGCTCCAAAACGAGCTTGACCTGCTCCTTTTGGAGCTCAAAGATTCTTCTTCCTTGCTCATGGCTGCTACCAAACGCCGCCCTCGAAATGACATCGCCGGAGAAATCTTCAATGAAAGGCCACACATCGATCTCCATGGCCGAATCGCCATTACCAGACAACAAAGCTTCCCATTTCGCTATCATGTTTGAGCAGCACAAACCAACTGCCGGCACCATATTCTGCACACTCAGATCGAAAACATTTAATGCAAAAATAACAGAAACATAATTAATTAATAAAATTTGATATAGGTATATATGTAGAAGTTGTGACCTTCAACTTGTCTGTATGAAAAGCAGGGTTAATGATTTTCCTGTGTTTAGCCCATTTCTCACCCTCCAGAAACAGCAGCCCCCCAGCAACTGTTTGGCCAATTGGGTCAGGCTGCGGCTTCTGGAAAATTTCTGGTTTTGCAAGAATCTCTTTCATGAGATTTGGATCGCTGATCATCAATCTCGGCGACGGTCCGAACCATATGAAACTATTCTCACCTACAGTGTGTGTTTGTGTGTGTGTGTGAAGTTGACCAAATATACAGTACATGTCAAGAAGAAGAAGAAGAAGCATATTAAATCGTCTCTCTCTCTCTCTCTATATATATATACTGAAGATGGGACTTACCGTAGTTGGTAATGATTTGGTAAAAATAAGGAAAAATGTGCGGCGGAAGGTTGTCGGAAAGCTGGATCGGTTTGAACTGTTCTTGCTTCACTACTGAGATTAAGTCTGTCATGTCGCCGAGGAGAAGTCTGTAGGAATTACCGTTGAGCCCCTGCTGCCGCAGCAACTTCTCCAGCTTTCTGGGCCTGAACCAGACCCAATTCAGTAATTTTGCTGCCCATGCTATCAGTACAGCGAGCAGGATTGAACACAGCAAGATTGAGCTGAAATTCATCTCGAATCGTTTCTTGAAAATTCAGCAGCTGCTGTGGAGAGAGAAGTGAAGTGAAGAAGCTCGATATATATTTGAATAATACTTTAATGGTGATGATTGTAATTATTAATTAAATTAGTAATTGATAATTGTATTTTAATGTATCATGTGCAAGTTCAGAATGGGCACACAGGATTTGAGATGACAGAAGAGTCACGGACAGGGACAGTGCGACAAAATATTTCGACATCTGCGAAGAAAATGGAGCCTTGTTTCGTGTTTGGGATTAAATATCTTTGTTGGGTTTCCCATTTTCAATTTTCTATTCACAACAAAAAAAACAACGAGATGATGAGCCTCTAATTGGTTACTATCAAACATGGAAAAAAAATATCATTTTAATTTTTAGTGTTAATCTAGTAAAATACACACTATTCATTTTGCAAAATGAAAATTACACACCATCACCAAGAAAAATAAAATATACACAAGATGACGATTATACCCCTCTGTTTGTATTAATGTCAGATCATATGAACAGAAATAGCTATGTATTTCTTTATTATATGAACTATTTTCCGTACATTCTGCTGTTCCTAACCCACGCTTTTAAAATGGTATCAGAGCCTAAGGTTTATTGAGGATTATATTTTATTTATTGCTTTAAGTATTATCCTAACGGAGGAGACATCAAGAAAACATGGATCCGGACAATTGTCCGAGATGCGAGTGTTACAGGAATTATCTCCGAGATTTGGAGATAAAAAGAGAAAGAAACCAGATGTTAAGGACATTCTGGAGAGAATTGTTCGACTTCCGAGTCGTACGTGAAAGAAGGCTTGAATACATGGAACCTTTCATTCAAGAAATTGAGGCAAGAGTGAGATTTGATGCAAATATAAGCACTCTCCAGTTCGAGGTGATAAACACCATGAGGAGAAACCATCAGAACAATCATATATGATGGATCTAGAAGGATGTCCAAGGTGTGGACATTTCCAGGAACGTCTCCAAATTTTGGAGAAAAGAAGGACAAGATACCAGAGTGTTCTAACACACTGGAGAAATATGTTGAATTTCTTAATTCAACATAATTAGGAGCAAGAATTAATTGATTCATGCCTCCAAGGAATCAAAAGAAAGGAAGATCTTCTCCATAGTTGTATCTGCCTTGAATGGGAGATAGAACATGCCATGAGAAGAGATCATTGGATTCATCTGGGAGTTAATTGGAATCAGCTCTATGCTACACAGCCCTGATGGAACCAAAGAAAGATAAAGGAGTATCATCTACTCTTTAATATCAAGAGATTACTCCAGATTCTTCCAAGATATCGGAGGATCTGAGAGAAATACAGAAAACAATACAACATTATGGTGATAGCCTGTATGGTGTACCACGCGATCTTTATAAGATTGCTATGAAACGGGATGAAATTTATAATATCCTGAAGGAGATCCAATCACGGATCGAAAAACTGGAGCAACAACCTCGTTCCAGTCAAAGGAGGAATCCTTTTGGTAATGAACCCACTTATCCATTTCCAGTGGGAGAAACCAAGAAGGATCCAAACATGGAGGCATTGATAAGAATGATTCGAGAAAAGAAAAGATGAATAATCTCGAAAGAATCAATCTTGACGACCTCCAGGAGTTAGCAGAATCTTTTGCTAACATGGCGATGATTGATTTAAAGATGAACCAGAATGTGGTCCAAAACCCACAGCCGGTAAATCAACTTCCACCAGGAGCTATCATTGGAAATCAACAAGATTTTCAAAATGCACCCGGAGCCATTAATGCTATCCAGGATTTTCAGACTGGAGCAAGGTATGATCAACATACCCCAAGGTGCATATATGGCGGCAAGGAGGACGAGGGCAAGAAGGCCACAACCAAAGGTGCAGGATACACCTTATGGTAAGGCGACCCTGAATCCAATCCATCCCTACAGAGTGATGCTAGATCTCGATGAAGTAAATTTCAAAGATCGAGAGTCTGTAATTGATGAGTGAACGTCAGCTTTGAGAATTGCGGCGGCTACTCTCGATTTAAACAAGGAAGGATTCGTGAGAATTCTCGAAATGAGTCTTGCAGGAATTGCCAAGATTGCATGGGAATTCTTTCCTCTAGATATCAAGAATGTATGTTTTGAGAGTGAAAACTTCACTGAACATGTTCAGAATATGGCAACGATTTTTAAAAGCCATTTTCTGGGAGAAGGATATTTCGAAGGATTTGATCAAGAAAAGAGAAAGAAATACTTGATGGCATTGTATAATCTAAGACTTGCAGTCTTGGATCAACAATCGCTTAACAAGTTTCTACAGCTCTTTACTCTTTATCAACATCAATCTGAAGTTGATGATAGAGTTGCACTGGAAATTTTCTTTCTAAATTTTCCAAGCCCATGGAAGGAGATGCTGATTCAGGATTATGAACCAGGAGATCCTGAAAATGTTGCAAGAAGGATGTCTTATGTACATCGAAAGCTCTCAGAGTGGTGTCAACAAGCAACAGCTCTGAGGAACATGAAGAAACTGAAGAGGATTAACAAATACGCTCCTCTAAACTGTGATGATAATGATCTACCAACGATCATTGGAGGAGAACCACCAAGGCAGAAAAGAAGCAAGAAAAATAGGTTTCAGCCCTATAAAAAAGGTGGAGATCCAAAAAGAAATTCTTGGAAACCAAGAACCAGATGGTCAAGACAGAAGGCCAGATCTTACAAATCAGGCCAAAGGAGTGGACCATCAAGGAATATGTATCCTTTCCGAGGAGATAATAAATCCCAAGGAAGGACACCTGCCAAGAAAACTTTCAGGAGAACTCACACTAGAGTTAATGAAAGTTTAAAGGATTGCAACTGCTGGACGTGCGGTGCAAAAGGGCATATTTCCACAAATTGCCCTAACAACGAGAGAAGAGGTATCAACAAATTCGAATCTACTCCGGATATCAAAGATGCCATCTACTACCAAGAACTGATTCAAGTATATTAGTTCGAAGATATACCCTCGGATGAGAGTATATATGAACAAGAAGAAGTCTTCAACGAAGAAGATTCAGAATGGTTTGATGGAACTAGATTGGAGTCAGACTGATCCAGAGATTGTTCATCAGGAGAAAGAGGACAGGACGGGATTCTCCAGTCACACAACTCTCTCTCAAAGTCTGATTGACAAAATCATGAAGAAGAGTCTGAATATACAAAAGTATCAAGGCTTTTCAGCAAATAACACAGATCAAGTTCTGAGGAACTTTAATCTAAAGAGCAGGAAACAACAAATCATCTATGGAATTTCTAGACGAGAAATGTCGCTTTCTATAGAGCTTACAGGGAATCAAGTGGAGATGCAGTTGATTCCAGCTAGTGACATCAGGGAGGATCTATAAAATATGAAGCCCGAAGTCGCTGAAAAGATGATCTGGATACATTTTGGAGCAATCCAGTTGATGTTAAAATCGGCTCTCTTTACAGGAGTTCACACGCCGATCAATATTACTATATGCGATAAAAGAGTTAGAAATCTGAAAGATTCCGTATTGGGAACAATTGCGGGAGATCTTTGTGCAGGACAAGTAGTGGGAATCATCTATCCAAAGATTGCCTATAATCTTAATGATACCCATTTCAGCAAAGCCCTGACACTTTATCAGGACTTTAAACGCAAGGATTTATTGGAGGAAGGAAATAGGCCTTACTCCATTACTTATCAGGTATCATATGCTCTTTCCAACTCACATCACACTGAGTTATTTCTGGGAAAGAAGTTCATTGAGATACCAGATATCTTCAACAATGTGACAACGGTTGTTTGTCCCGATAGAGTGGAAATTTCTCGGTTAAGAAATGTTGACATTCAAATCCGAGATAGAGAAGTCATGAGACACGATCAAAGTCTCAGGATAACTTCAGGAAGATTATCCTTCCAAGGAGACAAAATTATGTCTTTGCCATATGGGAGGAGTCGGAGTCTCATTCGAGAAGCTCAACCTCAAACAACTCAGAGTAACAAGGTTCCAGTGAATCTGAAATGTCCTGAGGGGTGGAGAGAAGTGATAGTAAAATTCGACATTACAAGGTAGGAAACCAACTTCCCTTGTAATGTTCTTTACTATCTACAGCAACCGGAGATCAATCATTACAAAGGAACCCTGAAAATTGGGGAACAAGTGATGGAGATCAAAGGTAGAGCTGGAAGAGAAGCAGTGTTGCTATTGGGTTTGGATTACCTTGAGGATCACAAACCTTGGGCAAATAAAGAAGATGGAATGAAAATCAAGATTAATGGGAGAAAGCTATTGATCGAATGACAAGTCCATTCTCCATATACATCTCTATAGGGATGTTATATGAAGGATATAAGGCAGAATATTTTGCTGCTTATATTGATTCAGGTGCAGGAATTTGTACTGCAAAACGAGGAGTCTTCCCAGCAGAGGTAGAAGATGATCTACCCCGAATTGCTGGAAGAGATTTTTCAAAGAAAATTTTGCTCTTGGCTAAAGGAGTAAAAGAGACGAAAATTCTAATTGGCGGAGCCGGAGGCACACCTTGGTATAAGGTTAAAACTCCACCAATTTATGTCCATGATACAAGAGCAGATATTCTGTTGGGAAACAATTTCCTACAGATGTTTAAAAGATACATGCAGGATAATGAAAGAAGGCAATTGGTGTTTACAACCATTTGCGATCACAAAATTATTGTCCAGAGGCTCAATGGGCTTTTAATCGCCAGATACCATTGAGGTTTCGCAGCAAGCGTGATGATAAAGGAAAACTTCGACACCCAAAAATAAAGGATCAAAGGAGATTCAGCGAAGCAGTGCTAAGCTGTATTAGGGATGAGGATCTCAAAGATGAAGAGGTCCAGATCCTCAAAGCATCTTTAATATCTCATCAAGATATTAAGGAAGAAATGCAGGTGTCCCTAGAAGATGTCAAAAGGAAGATTAAAAGGAATTACAATGAGAATCCTTTGGCATGGTGGGACAGAAACAAGCTCAAAGCTACCTTGAAGGTGAAGCCAGAAAAGGAGTATGAGTTTGTTAGATACAGACCAATCCTGATTAACCTCAAAGATCAACAGGATATGAAGGAGATAATCAAGGAACACCTTGATTTAAAGTTGATTGAACCAGAGAACTCGTCTTACAGCAGTCTCGGATTTCTGGTAAGGAATCATGGTGAGATCAAACGAGGTAAACCCAGATTAGTTATTAATTACAAAGGAATTAATGATATTCTGGAGTTTGATGGATATTTTATCCCTAGTAGGGAACACCTTATTAACTGCATTAGAAATGCTAAGGTATTCTCTAAGTTTGATTGCAAGTCAGGTTTCTACCAGATTCGCATGGAGGAATGGAGTAAGAAGTTTACAGCATTCTCTACTCCACAAGGGCATTATGTTTGGAAAGTGATGCCAATGGGGTTAGCTAATGCGCCTCAAATATTTCAGAGAAAGATGGATAATCTGTTTAAAGATTATTTTTCTTTTATGTTCGTCTATATTGATGATATTTTAATAGCATCAAAGAATATGGAAGAACATATCAAACATCTTGAGATCTTTGCAGATGTTTGTTATAAAGAAGGTTTAGTACTGTCTGAAAAAAAAGGCAGTCGTTGCAACTCGGAAAATAGAATTTCTAGGTATTGAGATTGATGAAGTAGGAATTATTCTGCAGGACCACATCGTTCAAAAGGTCCAGAATTTTCCTGAAAATCTTAAGGAAAAGAAACAACTCTAGAGTTTTTTGGGAGTTATTAATTTTGCGGGACCATTCATTAAAGATCTCGCAAAATATAGAAAAGTTTTCAGTACATTACTGAAAAATGATGTTCCGTTCATATGAACAGAAGAACATCGACAGGGTATGAAAGAGTTAAAAGAGGTTTGCAGAAATCTCTAAAAACTCTCGATACCACAGGACGAAGACAACTTGGTCCTGTATACAGATGCAAGTGATGATTGGTGGGCAACAGTCTTAACCAAGATCACTCCTAATGGAGAAGAACCCTGCAGATACTGTAGCGGTTTATTCTCAGAAGATGAGGCCGTGAGATGGCACATCAACGAAAAAGAATTCTTTGCAGTCCGAAAGGCATTTAAAAAATTACCTTTATTTTTGTTAGCAAAGAAATTTACTTTGAAAGTCGATAACACACAGGTTAAGGCTTTCTTAAGAAACAAGATGGAATCTAAGCCTGAAAAGGCTAGATTAATTAGATGGCAAGTTGAATGCCAATATTATATTTTTGATATTGTCATTGTGAAATCTCACGAAAATGTTCTTGCAGATTTCCTAACAAGAGATGGAGCAAACTGATGTGAACTCCATTCTACTGGCCCATAGGCATCTCAGAGAAAATCTGGAGATATTAAAGGGAGAATGGGACGAGTGCGTTCTGAATACTGAACAAGCAGGAAGATTGCAGACTCTCGACAAGACGAAAGTCACTGAGAGAATACGAGCTTGCATATGGTCTCAGGGGCAACTCTGGGCTGCATGTCAGACACCAATCCTTCGTGTGGCCAAAGATCCTTTGGTAAAAGAAGAGTTTTGAGTACAGGGCTCTAATTCTGTAGCAGAGGATTCCAATACCTCTTGCCCAAGTTCTAAGGTGGTGGTATCTTCGGAACCATTGCCCCAAGTGCCCAAGTTCTAAGGTGGTGGTATCTTCGGAACCATTGCCCCAAGTGCCCAAGTTCTAATTAAGGTGGTGGTATCTTCGGAACCATTGCCCAAGAAAAAGATGATATTCAGGGGTCAAACTCTGAACCATCATGTCAACCCAGCACCTCTGGGGAAAAAGAGGGAGAGTTAATCTTAGGCCAATGACTGGCACTTCTAAGATTAATACTGATAAACTTCAAGTTTCTTCTTCTTGGCAGATATATCAGGCTAACTGGGAGAAGCTCCAAGCAAGGACGAGAATCAACCCAGAAAAAATAAGGGTTGATGTTTCGGGAAAATATCCTCGAGTGTGGATGATGCCAAATTCAGATCCACACGAAGTTAAGAGATGGTATGAATTTGGAGCACTTGCTTCGGTTTATACCACATCTCCATCATTCGCCGAAATCAATAATCTACCTAAATGGATTCAAGAAGCGGTGTATGATACCTGGGCTAACAATCCACAGCTTAGCCGAGGTGACATTTTGGAGTTGTATTTTATTAGTACAACACTAGAACCAGCAGGGAAAGGAAATCATGAAGCCTTCCACTATATTAGGCTTCGAAGACCAGATGCACGCGCCCTCAAAAAGATCAAGGAGCCTATAGAGAAAGAGACTATTCTAGTCTCTACATCACCAGAAGACCTCATCTCCACCAGAAGAGCATGGGGATTATGGATCTGTCTCACAGAGATGGACAAAGTCAAGTTTCCGTTCAAATTCTTTTCAGAATTCAGTGAACGGATCATTCCTGTTAAACACTATGACAGGAAAATCTACAAGATTCGCAGAGGAAGCTTTCAAAAAAAAGAGAACCTTGCTCTGGGAAAACAAGATTGCGACGAGTAAAGACACTCATCGCAAATACTGCAACATGACTCATTTTGGAAACTGGTCTGAGCGCGTTTGTTCGGATTGTCAGAACCAGAAGGAACCAGAGTTCGGGAAGGGGTTCATGCCCAGAAGAGAAAAAGAGAAGGCTCGGTCTAACGAGCATCTTGAACAGAAGGCGCTGCCAAAAGCAAGGACGTCCAGGGCCCCGGGAAAAAAGTAGATTCCCGACACAGGTTGGTGGAGTCATGTGACTCTGAGCTGAAAAACCATCCACCAAAAAGAAAAAGACAGCGGTGGGTGGATGAAAAGGAATTACTCATAAAAATCAAAATGGGTAAAAGCACAGGAAGAGCATTATCAAGATAATGCGGCAAGATTGAGGCTGCACCGAAAGTCTTTTGGCTTCACTTGATAATTGAAGACAAAGGTGGACCAAGCCTCACATGGGAAACAGGCTGGCTGAGGAAGGTATCCAAAACAATAATGCAAGAGTAGGGGTTATCGAAACCTCTATATAAACCAGGATTGAAGAGAGCATTCAACATGAGAAATCCTCCACACCATCTTCTCTGCTCTCTCCAAAATAAAATTTGTTATAGTTTCTATTATAATATAGTTTAGTTTATGTATTTCAATTCCGCTACCATATGTAGCTAAACAAGTTTGTCTTCTCCCTAAAGGAGATATACTTATGTTGTAATAAATATTATATAATTCCTAAATAAAGTTTGGGCTTTTGTTCATTCCTTCCAATGTCTAATTATTCTCTAAATACCAATTAAATACCATACGCCCCGGATAGGAAACGAACGAGGGTTGTGCTGAGTGTTGCTGAAGGAGTCTGCGTCTGGAAACCATCGGTTGCGATTGTGTGGTTGGACGAGGTCCCTAAAACTTCAGGTGGAAATACCCGGCAGCATTACGGTCAAAAAGGTATGAAGTTGGTATGCTTAGAATTTTTATACGGAAGTGTGATGGACATGATAGTGTTGCATGATTTATCTCCAAATTGAAAATTGGATTGGAATAAGCAGAATAAAATGAAGAAATTAAGCAAACATGGTATAATGGTTATAGTGTGTATTTTTCATCGATTTCAAAAGAAGTGTGTAAAATTCATTTTTTGTTTTGCAAAATGTGTAAAAAGAATTTTATCCCTAATTTTTATATCTTTAATGTTTGAATTTTGTCTCCACCATATTCATAATTACACTGAAATGCTTAGAAAACCATTTTCTTTCTAAAATACTTTACCCTATGTTTTTCGAAGGGTTGAGAATTGACTTCTCTAGGTATAGATTTTTTTTTTCGAAAGTGGAATTATCGACGTCATTTAGTCAGCTTTTAATTAGCTTTTTTCGGAAAATATTATATCGAGTAGATTTGATAAAATTTGATAGTTTAGGTATTTCTAGTATCATCTAATTTGAATTAGATTATTACAATAATTAAATTCCTTTTAATCAAATAGTTTATAGAATATAATATTGTAGAAGGCAGATATCTTCATCAAAACATTGGATGGTGAGAAGTTTGAGAGTCTCTGTTTGATCAGAATTCTCCTCTCTTTAAGAAATTCAAGATCTGTACAAGGTTTCCATTGGAAGTGGAAACTTATGTTTTTTTTTTTTTTGGGGTAAATTATATTGTATGGTTTGATCCTTAGAGCAAGTTCAAAAAAATGGGCCAAAGTGATAGTAGCACTTATAGTAAGGTAAAGATAAATTCTAGCACTTCATATAAAAAAGATAAATTAATTTGTAATGCCCCGTTATTCTAAGAACAAAATTAATTAATTTTTTAGGGCTTTTGCATTCTTAAATTGTTAAAGTCAAGTATACTTAAACTTTGAAGATGAGTTTTCAAGTGGAGATTTAAATTTTAGATTCATAATTGTTAAGCTTTAAATTAATTATATTTCGGCATGAAATTATGTTTAATCAAATTAAGTTGATTAGACCTTGTTTGTTCAAAGGTTTAGTAGACCTAGGTGAATTATTTTAGTTGGGCCAAGCTAAGTCTAATTTTAGTTTTGGGCCGAATTTTAACTTTTTAAGGCCCAACCTATTAATAAGATATTTACCATAAGTTGTCAAAATAAAGTTAAATTATTTTTAAAGTTCAAACTCATAAATTACTAACCTAAAAATCGAAATTCCACGGGTTACACACTAGTTTATATTATATCATATATTTAGATTGGCCATATATCAAAAAGAAGGAAAATGAAGAAATTAAAACAATAGGCAATTGCGTAAATTAGGCCGAGTTTCGCAATCAATTTGTGTGGCCCAAATTTAGGAAAATAGGCCCAAAATGAAATATTGTGAAGTCCAAAGCTCAAATTCAAGAATTCTTTTTTTTTAGAATTACGAGTACATATATATAATCAAATTAAGCACTACACCACCATATAAATGAGACCTCTATACCACTACGCAAGGTGAGACAACTACACCACATAAATGTGAGACCACTACACCACCACGCAGGGTTAAATACAAGTAATTTAAACTATGGGTGATTCTAAATATAGTCATTTTTTTACTCTCCATAGCCTATTAATTAAAAGGGTTAATTTGTCTAAAATACATCATTTTTTTTTATTTTAAAATTTAACATGACTTTTAAAAAATCTCTATAAATACATCACCTTTATATTTGTTTGAATTTTGACATAATTATGAAAACCCCCTAATTATTAGTATTAGTATATATTAATATTATTAAAATTATTAATAATAAACCAATTATAATAAGTACTCCCTACATTCAACAAAGTTCGCATCAAGAGTGTGCGTGTGTTAGCCTAGTGATAGAGTGGTTAATGCCCGGGCCAAAGGTTATGAGTTCAAGTCCACCGTCACAAGGCCTTTAATATTTCTTGTAATGTTTGTTAAAAAAAACAAAAGTTCGCATCAAGAATTGCGACACGGGTTTTATTATCAACCGCAAGAATAAAAATCAGTTAAGGAATGACCATTTCATTCCTAATGTATACCAATCATATGAATATTATTCCTAAACTCATTCATTTCCTACCTTCATTTCATTACAAGGGTTATTCCATTTCCACTAAATTTTATGCATGGCATGTACAAAGTATCCACCCTAATTAAATGGCATGCATGTATACTTTGTACATGCTACCACATTAGATTATGCATGGCATGTACAAAGTATCCACCCTAATTAAATGGCATGCATACTTTGTACATGCTACCACATTAGATCACATTAGATACTATGGCTAGTACGTACTTTGCAATTTGATTCCTAGGTCTCCTAATAAGAAAATAGAGAACTTTTGAAGAAGAAGAGAGCCTCCAAAGAGAGTTGATGACACAAGTCAAAACATTAAAGTAGAATCAAGAAACGCAATAATTCCTCTGTGACCGATCGCATGGGATGCGACCGAGCCCACGCGCACGCGCGGGCGCGAGCACGACACGCGCCCATTTTCGGCCATTAAGTCAGGCGCGTGCGACACACGCACCTAATAATTTTTTTAATGTCGGCGCGTATAGCACATGCGCCCCACATAATATTATTTTAATCCGTTATTTTTTAGGACACTTTGAAGTGTCCTAATAGATATCTAATAGGACACTCGAAACGGTCCTAAAAAGTGTTTTTAAATAGTTCTCAGTTTTTTCAATTTTTTTTGTTTTTTTAAAGAGTCGAGGGAGGGAAGCCGAATGCCTTAGAGCGAGCTAAAAGACATTAATGTTGTCACTAGGGGTGAACAAAAATAACCAAAAACCGAAAACCAAACCAAACCAAACCGAAAATAGAATTTGGTTTGGTTTGTTCGGTTTGTTTGGTTTGTTAGGTTTTATTTTTTTTAAATTTAATTTGTTTGGTTTGGTTTGGTTTGATGCTTTGGCAACCAAACCAAACCGAAAACCGAATTTTTATATTTATATATATATATATATATTAATTTTTTATATAGTATATATAGATTAATTATATTTATATATAACTTTTCTTAATAATAAAAAATAATTTGAAAGAATTTAGCGCAAGAGCTTGTCGGTCCCAATAGAACTTGAAATAAAGCATGGATATCAACATCATGAAACAAGGCAATTGACCGATCTTTTTGTTGCTCGTTTAACATATTTGGCTTTTCCTATAATATGTGTGTGTATATATATATTATGTTAATTTTTAAAATTAAAATACTATTATATTGTCTTATTGTATTAAGTATATTTTTGTTGATTTTGGATGAAATATTTAGAACAACATGACCGTTCGGTTTGTTTGGTTTGGTTTGGTTTTAACTTTTAAAAATTTGGTTTATTCGGTTCGGTTATTCGGTTAGTTCGGTTCGGTTTGGTTTTGATTTTTAAAAATTTAATTTATTCTGTTTGATTTGGTTTAGACCAAAATCAAACCGAATAACCGAATGTTCACCCCTAGTTGTCACAATTATTATCTATAAATTAAAATAGGAGCCGAAGGTGGAGACATAAAAAAAAGAAAAAGAAAAAGAAAAGTGAACGGGGTCAACCCGGATCCAGTCGCATACCATAAGACCTGCTGCATGAGAGTGTGCCTCGTCAAGAAATTAAGTAAAAGGCCTAAAGGGGCAACCTACATGCACGAATTTAAAAATAAACCCTAAACGGTTGAAAAATGAATCCAAACATAATAATTAATATAAACCCCGAACACAAAAATAAAATTAATCGCTAAACGACGATTAAACCTTCTCATCCTAATCCTAGGCTGTATCTTGTTCAAGTAAAATGTTGAACACCACATCAGTCCATCTAAGCTTCCCCGTTGCTGTCCACCGCCTTCCACAGCGGCTGCCACCACCGATTAGGAGTCGTCGTCGTCTCGCTTCTGATAGCACCACGGGTGGCAAGGGGTACTAAATCTATATCTTTCAAATTGATTGATATTTCAAGCGTGTGTGTTTGTGTTTATATGAATTTTCCTGCCCACAATCAAGGGGTTAAGACTTTATATATATGCATGTTGAAGTAATGTGTGTATATATATAAGGATGGATTTATGAGAGAACTAATCCTCCAGTGAGATCAACTGAGAACCATATTTTTTTTTTCTATTTTTTTTCAATTCATGCTTTCTTGTATTAATAATGATATGTACTACATATATGCTTCGAGCGATTAAGGACAACTGTAGATTATACAAAGATCAACATTTCAGATTAGTTTCTAGCTAGTTTCCACATGAGAACTAGGATCTATATGAACCAATTTCTATATATATGTGTGTGTACTAGCTAGCTAGTACTTGACATATGTCGTTTATAAAGTTTCAAAGTGTGGTTTGGTGGTTTGCAGGCTGAGTTGGTTCCATGAAATGGAACTACAAGTTCGGGAGTATGAGTTGGATGCGTTTGGAGTTGTGAATAATGCTATTTATTCCAATTATTGCGAGTATGGTAATAAGATTACTACTCCAATTAAACTATATTATATATATATATATATATATATATATATATGATCAAAATATTTAAATATATAAATCTATTGTTATTTGGTTATCGAACAGGTATGCACCAATTTGTGAACAAGATTGGTTTTAATGATGATACAATACTACTAGCAGTCTCGGAATCATCATACAAATACATTGCGCCTTTAAGGGTATGAAATATTTAGTAAAAATGTAGTACTATTTCTTATGCAAACCGGATCCTCTATTAATAGTTTTTTCAAAAAAAAAAAATTCATATATTAATAGTTTTTTCAACTCTGATTTTCATCCTTTGATAAAAAGAATTCTGATTTTTCTTTTTTATTAAAAAGAAAACAAAAAGGAACTCCCTGACAACCTTTATTATTTTGATTTAATATTTCTCTATTACACTTAAAATATGTTTCCAATTAAACCATATATTACTCGTTTTCAGAAGACACACAATATTATGGTTATAGAATTTAAAAATTACGGTTAGAGCTCAACTTCTGCACAACAGAAGACCAAAAACCCAATAAAATTAAAATTGTATTTCCTCTGCTCCAATAGCAAGGTCTCTTTTTTTCTTTATCGGCTGTCCCAATAGCAAGGTCTCTCTTTTATTTTTCGTTTGTCCCAATAGTAAGGTCTCATTTTAAAAATAGAAATAATTAACTCTTCAAAAGGCTTGGTACCCACCACTTTTTATCTTTTTACTCTTATTTGTTAATAACCGTGCCAAAAACAAGGGGAACCTTGCTATTTAGACGGAGGGAGTAACATTTAATAATTCAATAACATAAGTCATGCCACGTGTCGTCATCTCGTTGATGCAACAGGAGATGTCGCATGAAAAGGCAATAGAGGATCCAGTTTGCTCGCTGAAAGACTATTTATTTGACACTTCAATTGGATAATTAAGGTTATAAGTTTCCTTAAATTTTTGTTTTGATTTCTAAATTGTGATCACAGAAGACAGAGAAGTTCTTACTCAAAGTGAGAATATATGACTACTCTGCTGCCCGGTTGTATTTCGAAAACTTCATCTTCAAGCTACCCAATCACGAGGTTTGCGCTTTTCTCAACTCTCCTCCTTTCTCCTCATATTTTGTGTACAGTTTCGAATTCGTAATATATTCAATTAGAGTTTATCAATTCCAATTAAAATTTATTTAATTTTTAATTAAAATTTATTATATATTCTATTTATAATTACTCCCTAAGTCCCCCAAAAGTGTGGTGTACTTTTAATTTATTGTGAAGTATATAATATTAGTTGAACTACACTAACCTAGCAGGAAGGGAGTATTTACTAATTATTATCAATCCCAAGAGATGTATGCTGTGATCAACCGCACGGGAGTCCACCCAATACATGTTTCGTATTCGTACCAATTTTGACCCAAGAAATGAACTTAAGAGCATGTACAATGAAGATCACCAAAATAGTCATCTCCCTAATATTTTATTATTATAAGGGGGTTCCAAGGGTTGGAGATCTGAGATCTCTCCTAATTAGTAATATCTCTACTATTCATGAACCCATTTTATATATTAAATATATTGGAAATCAAATTAAATACATTAATTAAATATTAATTATATTTAAAGCATAAAAAAGAGAATGATATTAATCTCAATTATGGTATATTAATCCTCCAATTAGAATTTATTAAACAACTTTTTTTTCATGAGTTATTTAGAAAGCAATTTGGACCATTAATGATGATTATATTATCTATGGTTATATTATATATATAAGTAGTAACATAAAATAAGAAGTGTTGTATGCATAAAGAAGCAGTATTATAAAATAATATCTTTGTATATTTATATATGCATGATTTCTAAGTCAAATTCACGAGAACGAGTTTTTATATAAATTTATTCCTATATGTCGGTTGACTGCAATCAACCGACTCAATTTGCAGTTAGAATTGATCTTCTTGATCAATCATCTAATTTTATGCTGATTTGTCCCACAATTATGTCACATCACTTATGTTCCAATTAATATTTATTTCTAACAATTGGAGCTTAAAAAATTATCTATCCTAATTTTATTATAATCAGTCCTTATAATTAATTATTTTGAAGAGTTCACATCCGAACCAAACTGAATTATCCTTAGTAAAATAAATTTAATTATATAACCAAACCTTTTATCTAGGTTACGGATTAATTTTTTGGGCTACACGTAAGCTACTAATAATTACTCCCTCCGTCCCCCGAAAGTGTGGTCCAAATTTAATTATATATGTGGTATAAAATATTAATTGGACAACACTTTTGGAGGACGGAGGGAGTACTATATATTAAACAAAAAATGATTTTTAACCCTTATTTTGTTTGCAGCCCATTTTGGAGTGTAAAACCACCATAGTTTCAATTGATAAGAGTTTCCATGCAGTTCGTTTTCCTCCATCCCTCGTATCCAAAATCGATCAAATCTCTCTCAAGGAAAACGAAAGAGATAAGTAACATTTGTTGTAAATTCATTGTTTTTAATTTTCTATATTCCAAAGACATATGTTTATTCTGATTATCATATGTTATGAGTGCTTAGATATTGGTGAGAATAAAAAACAAGCAAGAGACAAATTTTTTATAACATGTTATTGGAAGTGAAGATTATTATTGACTTCATGCTCAGATACATCTCAGAGGGATTGGAGATTTTTTTAGGAAAGAATTGTGTCCTTATGGGGTGATTTCTTAATCACAAAAAAATGAGTGGATAAGATTATTTCTCATTTTCTAGGAGACAACTTTATAGTTTAACCTCCTTCTATACAATGCATTATATATATATATATGAAAAAGATTATATAAGAATGAATCTTAACTTAAGAAATAGGAATAGATCTCCATCATAGATCTATAAGAGATGGAGGGTCAGATCTGACCCAGGTCAAATTGGGTCGGATCCGGATCAACGGGTCGGACCCGGTCAATCCGTTGACTTTCGATTTTTTTTTTCTAATTTTTTGTAAGAGTCAGATGATATGCACCACACTGTGCAATGAGATGCACCAAACTGTGCAATGAGATGCACCACTAAGTGTATTGGGATGCACAATTTTTTAATTTTTTAATATTCTTTTTCATTATTTTTATTTTTTATTTTGATTTTTTTTCAAGAGTCGAGCGAGGGGAGTCGAAGGCCTCGGAGCGAGCTAAAAAACATTAATGTTGCCACATCATTATCTATAAATTAAAATCGGAGCCGAAGGCGGAGACAAAAAAAAAAACAAAAAAATTCTCAAACACTTGCTTATTGATATGGTATGAATACAATGATTTGAAAAGTAGTTTGATTTCATCATACCAAATCACCCCAAGATTTTCCCTCATTTTGATATAGTTATACACACACACACATAGTGTATGAGATAAACCTCCATGTATTATGAGATGCACCACAATGCATTTTGAGATGCAACACTATGTGTAATGAGATGCACCACCATGTATAATGAGATGCATCACAATGTGTAGATGCAACACAATGTGTAATGAGATGCACCACAACATGAAATGAGATGCATCACACAGTGTATTGAGATGCACCACACTGTATTAAAAAAAACGAAAAAAAAAATTTCAAAAAAAAATTTCGAAACTAAAAAAAATAAATAAAATTGAAAAGTCAACGGGTTGACCCGGGTCCGACCCGTTTGACCCGGATCCGCCCTTGTTCAGATCTGGCCATCCATCTATTATGGATGAAGGGTTGAGATTTATTCCTATTTCTTAGTTTAAGAGATTTTTCACTAGAAGCTATCCATATATATATGTGTTAACTATTATTAATGCAGTTTATAATTAATTAGTGTTATCAACAAGTTTAAAGTGCACCCGAACGCAATTATTTTCTTGATTGTTATCATATAATTTGAATTAGATTACTACATTGATTAAATTTCCTTCTAATCAAATGGTTTTTAGAATATAATGGGCAAAGCACATTGTCAGATCCATGTACTAATATATTTTATTTTATTATATCCTTGTACAATATTTACATTTGATAGGTCCTTATACTTTTTATTTTAATTTCATTAGGTCCTTATTTAACAAGTTTAGTAAATTGGTTAAGTTTTCCATTATCTACATGACATGTCACTATTAATTATTTAACCAGATTACACGTAATGAAAAAGAAAAGCTCACATTAACCTCTAACCCTCTAAAATAAAAAAACTCACTGCTCTTGCTTGCGGCGGCGTGCTCACTACAAAAAAACACCATAATAACGACAGAATTAGCGACCGAAATAGATCCGTCGTCCTTCGACGACGGACACACGACGGAAAAAAGATACCAGCTGTGACGACGAAATTAACGACGGATTGGCGACGGAAAATTGCTGAGCGACTCGCGCCATAATTGACGATAGAATTAACGACGGACTGGACGTCGTTAATATCGACGATGGAATTATTCCGTCGTTAATCCTATTTTTTTTTAATAAATAACGACGGAACATGTTCGTCGTTAAACTTCCGGCGTCGGCGCCGACGGTCACAGTCCGTCGTTGACGTGATTTTTTTTAATTTGCTGAATATTGACGACGGAAAATGTTCCGTCGTTAATGTTTTTTATTAAATTATTTTTTTTAATTCCCGACGGATTAATTCCGTCGTTAATGTTCCGGCAACGTAACGCCGACGGACGCGTCCGTCGCAGGTGGTAATATACCAGTCGCGCCCATTGCCCTAATTTCATTTCTTCCTCACCGCCTCCTCTCCCGCGCCGCCTCCTTCTTTCTTTCACCGCACCGCCCTCGCTGCCGTCTCCCGTCCTACATAGCTGGCCGTCTCTTTCCGTTCTCTCTCACGGTAAGTCGCCGCCCTCTCTCCAATCTCTCTATCTCACAATGTGTCTCTCTCTCTCTCTCGCGTTCTCTTTCTGTCTCACCGTGAATGTAGGGTGCTTTTCTGGAGTCGTCGTGCCGCTGCCATTTCCGTCGCTGCACTGCTGCTATCGTCGCGCTGTTGCCGTCGTCGTCGTCTTAGGTCAGTGCCCCAAACTCTCTCTTTCTCTCGGTCTCTCTCTCTCTCTCTTTCTCTATCTCTCTATCTCTCTGTAACTCCCCCTCTCTCGCAGTCTCCCGTTGTGCCACCGGCAGCTCTGCCCTCAGCCCTCCGTTCCCAGCAGCTCAGCCCTCCGTTCCCTGCAGCTCAGCCCTCCGTCCCCGCCCTCTGTCTCCGGCAGCTCAGCCCTCCGTCCCGGACAGCTCAGTCCTCCGTCCCTGGTAGCTCAGCTCTCCGTCCCCGGTAGCTCTGCCCTCAGCCTGCAGCTCCTAAGGTATTGTTCTTATTTTCTTCTACCAAAAACTATCCGTTTCCGTTTGTTGAATATGTACGTGTATTGTGCAATTCAAAGACTTTGAGTTTGTTGCTATATTAGCCCTGCTCGATCTGTTTCTTTTGGGAGATTTGATTATATTAACCAATTTTGTGAATTCAACACTATTTATAGACGCTTCGATAACACATCAACCTTTTAATTAGTAGTGAATGCTCAAATTCTTCTTGTATTTGAAGAATAACATTGTTTTCATTTTACAAATCAAGCCTATTATGTCCCTATTATATATTTAATTTAAGGGTAATAATAATAATAATAATAATAATAATAATAATAATAAGAGCATGACTACATATGTATAATTGTTGTTGTATATACGAAAGTCATGTTGTATTCCTAGAAATTAATTTGTTTTTGGTTATTTGTGAATGAATATATATGCATTATATGTGTGATACTTATTGGGATAGATGTAATAATTTCTTAAGGATCTTCTCCCTTTGGGATAGAAATTATTTACGTCTTAAGGATCGTCTCCCAAATAGCTAATGGTTATAGTGGTGAGTTAGAGAACTTGGTATAGTACCTGGATTATAGTTATTATGTTGCTGAATTATTTAATTTTATTATTGTTAGTGGATAAGAGAATGAGTGGAAATCATCGTGAATGGATGTATAAGCGTTATCAGAATGGTCTTATATCCCAAGATTTCTTGGATGGACTCGAAAGTTTTATCAAGTTTGCCCTTGATCGACCCGAGTTCTTAGATGGAGAAAAAATTAAATGCCCTTGTAGTAAATGTAAGAATCAACAATACCACAACCAATATACTGTTCGTCTATATCTCGCAAAGAAAATAAGCCTGCATACATTCCTGATTCAGATTTGGAGGGGTGGATAGCTTATTGGGAACGGGATGATGTCAAAGAGAAAGCCCGTAAAGCAAAGATGTGCAGATTGTCGGAGCCTGAGGGGCCAGGGACCAGTATTGCTACACACTTTGGAGGGTTGAAGAGTGCACACGAGTATGTTGAATTGCTAGTAAGTATTTTTTTTTCAAATTATAGTTATATTGTATTAGTTATTTGACTTTTGTATTATTAATCTTTCCCATTGTATTGCATGAACAGGCCAAGGAAAAGAATATGTCGGATGAACAAGTTGTCTGGGAAGTTTTTTTTAGGATTCACTGTAAGAATGGAGACTATACATCAGCAAGTGCAAAACGAATTGCTGTAAGTTTTTAAATATTTTTAAAGTGCTTTACAACTTAATTGTTGATTGTATTTTATGTTTATTAATAATTGACATGTATTTGGTTATAGGAGAGGGTGTACCGGCTTGCACACGAAAGGAGTAAGCTACAAGATTCTACTGAAGAGCAAGAGATCGATATGAACGCAATATACATCGAGGTGGCCAAGGAAAATAGCAGCAAGGGGAGAATGCTAGGTTTAGGAGATCGAGCATCAATGTACACAAATTGTGGATCTCGCTCCTCTGGTGGCTCAGTAGTGTCATCAGGCGTTGACACGGAGGCTATGACACAACAGTTGTCCTCGTTGCAGACTGAGCTGCAGGAAGAGAGGAGCGAGCGTGTTCAGATAATGGAGCAGATGCGAGCGTGAAGAACGGATGCAGTTGGATGAGCGAATGCAGAGACAGGCTACTGAGGCAGCTAGGATGAAGGAACAACTCGACATGATTATGCAGCAGTTCATGAGATCAGGACACCCACCATCTTGACTGTAGTTTTTATTACTGTAGTTTTTATTTGAAACTGAATATTAGATACTTTGTTGTGTTGGATGATTCAAACATTAGTTATTATATATAAAATAATTTCGTTATTTCATTGCGTATTTGTATTGAAAATAATATATGTGTTCTTGATTGGGTCTGATTTGAACAGGTGGTTGGAAATAAAATAAAACAAATTATTGGCGGAAAAAAAAAAATTCCTGACGGACTGCCGACGGAAATTAATAGTACGAACAAACTCAAAATCGCCAACGGATTTTATTCCGTCGTCGATTAACGACGGACTTTTCCGTCGCCGTTCCGTCGTTAATGCATTTAAATCGCCGACGGATCTTATTCTGTCGTCGAGTAAAGACGGATTGTTCCGTCGCCGGTCCGTCATTAACGCCTTCAAATCGCCGACGGAATATCGTCCGTCGTCAATTAACGACGGAGAGGTCCGTCGCAGGTCCGTCGCCGGTACGGCTCCAGGACGACGAAATGGTGACCATTTTCGACGACGGAATTTTCCATCGTTAGTCCGTCTTGTCGTTAATTTCACCGGCGACAAGAAATCGACGTCGAATTTGTTTCGTCGCCGATCCGTCGGGAGAGTAAATCGACGACGAAAATTATGGCGGCGGTGACGAAAATTTCCATCGTTAAATTGGTGTTTTTTGTAGTGGCTGGTCTATTACCGGCGGCAGAGATGTCCCAGGAGCAATTAGGATTTCTGTTAGCAAACAGGAACAATTGGAGGTAAATGCGCATGTGAGTCTTTTTTTTTTTTCAACATAATATATCTATATCAATTTTCCTACTAATACATGACATGAAATTTTGTTAAATAGTTAATGATAACATGTCATGTAGATAATGGAAAACTTAACCAATTAAAACATAAATATGTATTTGAACAAGGATTTAGTAAAAAAAAAAAAGTATTTCATATGCCATTTATTAAATTATACATCATTGAATTTTCGGGATTTTATTGTGTAATCATTGAGCTTTAGAATTTTCTTGTTGTATTCAGCCTCAAATTATTATTTTTAGAGTTAATTGCTAATTAAATCCCAAATTTTTTATTTTGCAAATTAGATTATCTTTAGCAAAAATGTCAAGCATTTCAATTCGTAGTAAATTAGTCTCATTAATTTTCTGCGTGAGTTTGAAGCTGAAATTTAGACGATGTTGAAACTCATATTGATTGAGGGCTTTTGAATCCTCTTATCTGGACTGTCCTCCCATCTTGATAATGTCATCGTCGGATATGCGGCAATTGAGTAATTGAGCCTGGCAGAGTTAGGGCTTTACGGAGATTCAAGTAACAATTCCATTAGTCCAATGACAACATGGGATGACAATCTAAGCAATTGCTTCAAATATCTTCAGTCAATTTTGAATTTTAACATCATATGAACATCTAAATTTCACTTCAAATTTACGCAGATTATTAGGGGAGACTAATTTACTACAAGTCAAAATATTCAGACATTATTAAAAAGTTTCAAAAGTTGAGTTTAATTTGGTATAAAATCAAAAAATTGAGATTTAATTAATAATTAATTCTTTATTTTTAATAAGATGTCCTCAGAACTTCTATTTGCAATTTATTGAGAACAATTTTAATAGATTTCAAAGTATATAATATACGTATATACGCAAAATATAGTTAAAACAAATCCTTAACCAAAACAAAGCTGCCAATTATTAATGGAGCCTCAGAATACCAATTAGAGTTGGTTGTGTGAGGCCAATGGCCCTATTCAATTTCCGATTTCAAAGTTAGGAATGTTAATTGGATGAGTTGTCGGGTTATTCGGCCCACATCATTTGGGCTATATTTTCTTTAAGTTAGGAAATCTTGGCCTAAACCAAAATCATCGATTTTGGGCTATTCCGTCGGACCGATAAATTTAGAAAATATTTTTGATATGTATATATGATGATCCTTTCTTATTGTTTATGAATAAATATATATGTATTAATATAAAAAGAGCCATGTTTTACAAAATTTATTTTGCTTATTATTTCCTTACTATATAGTTAATTTAAGGACAATGTTGTAATATGATATATTATATTTATAAAAAATAAAATAATTTATTAGGAATTAAGTTAATTTGCCTAATTTAAATATTTTATACTCCATATGGTAAATAAATTGTCAATCTTATCTCAGAAAAGTAATAAAGTAATGAATCATTCTATATATTGAAACCAACATAGTGATCTTGGTTGTTTATCCCCTTTTCTTTATCTTACGGTGAATTCTCTTTGGTTTTAAATTTATCATACGAAGATGAGGGCTAGTTAAGAAAAGATGGGAAATTTTTTTTTATCACATATAGTGATGCCCACCTTTTCTATCTCATGTTTTATGGGGTGGAAAAGAAAGTTTATCATACACGTACCATATATATTTATCTCATACACTTGTATTCCATAGGAAAAATATTATCATACCAGTACCCCATGATAATATTATCATGAATTAGAGTGAAAGGAGGGAAAAGACATTGTTTGGAAAAATTTTCATTCTGGCCCAAAAATTATTCACTCTACATAATATATGAGAAAAATGGGAAAAGATGAAAATATATGTTTTCCACCATTTTTCATCAAAGAGAACATATTCTTAAAGGATAATCTAAATAAAGTATTGTTGATATGTTTTGATAATGAGTTACTCTTTTATTCTTTTGGTTGGTGATGGTCCTGAGACGGATACCTTGGTGTAGAGGGGGGGTTGAATACACCAAGGTTTAAAAACTTTTCCAATTAAAACTCTTTTGAGTGAACTGGCTGTGTTCGACCAAGCTGGAAGTCAGTTGGGTAGATATAGCTGGCTGTGTGTGCGGAAGTTGGTGGGTTTTGGAAAGTCTGTCTGTTACTTTAAATATATTGCAAAGCTTTGTTTCTCTTTTCAATTAGTCAGTTTATGCAGCTTGAAAATATGCTTATGAAGAGTCAGCTGGATGCATAAATATAAAGCAGTAAAGAGACAAAGCAGTTTAACGTGGTTCGGAGAAACTACTCCTACGTCCACGACCAGAATCCTCTAGTAAATCCACTAAGGATATCACTGACTTTTCCGCACAGTCAGCAAGCGTTGCAGCTCAGTTCCTCGAGCTGGATATAAATTTACACGTACTGTATCGAAACGTGACCAGTCTGTTTACGAGCACATCTGAAGCCTAACCTATAGTTTACGGGTACTACAGAACCTGAACCTTAACCTAACTTTTTTCTGGGTTTGAGGGTTTGGTTTTGGGGTTTCCAACTATGAACTAGTTCTTACGATACAGACCATATGAGTATGATGAACTCGTTCAAACTAGGCTTAATATAGGAAGGATTATATGCCTAGATTCTAGTGGGAGAGAGTATCAGCAGCCTGAGAACGAATAAGAACTCTGGAGAATGCAGGCTGCTGGATCTTGAAGCTTTTTAGAGAGATAGCTTGATCTTGACTTGAGTAGTCTTTTTTCTGTGTAGGCTTTTGATCTCTCGTCTCGTGTTCTCTCTTACTTCTGTTGATGGAGAAGACTCATATTTATAGGGAGAGATTAGAACTAGCCGTTGGAAAGAGTCGTTCTGAATCTCTACCTAACTTCTGACAATTAGGTCTTGTCTTCATCCGTGTTTTCCTCGTATAGCAGTCCTAGGTTTGACTTCAAGGTGCTGAGGTGTCGAGTTTCTGTTGGTCCAGGTCAGCTCTGATTTTATCTCAAGTTGTCTTTGACTCTGCTGTGCTGTTGACTCTGAGCTGTGTCTTGAACTCTGTTGGGTCTTAACGCTGAGCTGAGTCTTGAACTCTGCTGGGTCTTGACACTGAGCTGAGTCGTCACACGAGCTGGGTCTTTCCTATAGCTGTGTTTGGATGAACTTGATCGTCTTAGATCTCGAAATCATTGAATTAACCACTCGACTTGACTTGCCCTGTTGTGTACTCAGCTTGGTCAGCTGAGTCATTATTCTCGTCTGCTGTAATCTCTATACAGCTCTGCTGAGCTTCTCTGTTGTATCTTCCCTGCTGTGTTAGCTCTGCTGTATCAGCTGTGCTTCACACAGCTGATGACCACTCAACTTATCCTTCATCTGGATCTTCTGTTATCTTCAGCGGCTTCACCTGTAAACTTATAAAATCTAAAAGCTCAAACAGGTGAGCTGGAAAAATACTTTGGCTCGTGCAATCATCTACTAGGTTGGGGTTAGTTGGGTTGTGGTATCAAATAAAAACACTTAGAATTTTCCCAACAATTTCTCCCTTTTTGATGTTGTCAAAACCTAACTGAGAAACATAGATTACTTCCCTCTTAAAAGGAAACGGGGTTTGAAAAAAAAAAATTCACAACAGATAAATAGATTCAGAGCCTGGACAAAGAGAGATTGTCATCAGGTTGATTTGAGAAAATAAACTTTGTATTTATTTAAAAAGATTTACAATTTCTTAAGAGATTACAAAAGTTCAGAAATATAAATCCCAGTTGGCTGGGTTTTCACTTCTTCCTGAGCTGTTTTCTTTCTTCTTCAATTTGATCATCAGTTTTCAACCCATACCGGTTGAAGACTGTCTCTTGAAGCTCTTTGAACTCTGCTGGATTTTTCAACTTAGAAATTCCTCTCCTGAGGGCTCAATAGTTGACTTCCTTAAAGATTGCAGCCTTGTCAGGAAGATCTGTTGCAGCGATCGTTAGGGGCTTGAGCTGCTTCAGAGCTGGAGCTGTGATCTTGATTTTGTGGGTCTTGGCAGCATTGAGGAAGACTTTTGCAAGCATTGGTGAATTCAGGTTTGGGTAGCCCTTCAGGTAGTAGTATTCTTCGATGAATTCATTCTTGGTGAATTCCCAGTTGTCATTTTCCTCTTCTGGGATCCACTCATCATCTCTTTCCCAATTTGTCACTACCTTTGGTTTTTTCTTGGACTGCGCCCTGAATCCAGCTCTCTTATTATTTTCTTTCTTCTCAGCGGGCTTGAACGATGTATTCTTCTTCTTCTGCTGCTCCTTTATCTACTTCAACTCATTTTTCTGTTCTGTTGCAAATGCGCAAAGCCATTGGGTATCATTATATTCTTCTGGTTTGGCTCTGCAAGCTTTGGCCAAAACGATCTTAGCTTTGCTTCATCGTCCTTTCTTCTCCTCTGGCTCATCAGCTTCCAGCTCAGCAACCACTTCATCAATCTCCAATTGCTGAACTTGAATCTCTTCTACAGCTACAACTTTGCCCTTTGTTTTTCTCACATCGTTTTCCCCCTTTTTGACATTATCAACAAAGGAAGAGAAAAGGTCGACGACGGTCTCATTCAGCTTAGCGAGGGCGATTTCAACATCAGATATCTTGGCTGTATTGTCAGCTGCGGCGAGGTTCAGCTGGGCGTTGCTGCTGCTTCCAGCCTGAAGCTGTCCGTCAAGAACCTTGAAGAGGTGGAACAACTGACGAACATCAGAGCTGTTTGAAAGGTTGGACTGCTGGATGGCGTCCAGTTGGCTTGAGAAAGCCTTTAAGCTGTCGGCCATGGGAGCTTGGAGCGTCTGTATGATCTCAGGAACTCTCTTCTCAAGCTGGAGTTTCCACTCAACATCCTGCGATGCTTGAGATTCCTGGAGATCCTTGGTTGTGCTCTCAGCTAAGTTGAAGATGGAGTTTTGCATTTTATCCTGGGTGAGCTGTTGCGTGCGAACTCAATCATCGAGTCCCTTGAATTGAAGAAGAATCTCGATCTCTATTTTCATTCTCACCTCAAAGACTGTATCTTCAACTTCATTTTTGATTGCCTACTTGAGAGATTCAGAAATGAGTTCAGCAGGGTCCGTCTGAGTAGCGGAGTGAGCTTGACTGGGTTTGTGAGCCTCAGTCTCGACCAGTGTGCGAGCGTCATCGGCTGTCTTAATTGCTGGAGTTTCTGTCTCCATCTCAACTGTTTCATTAGCTGGTTCTTCAAATATAATTATCTCAGCTGCGTCAGGGGACACAACGTCCTTGGTAATGTCAGCTGAAGTTTTCCACTCAGCTGCTTGAAGAAAATAGTTAGCAGCGGCCACTACATCTTCACTTGGTGGCTCAGGATTCAGCTGGGCACTCTCGATGATGGACTGGATGAATTCGTCCTAATAAAAAAATACGTCCTTGAGGCTGCCGAATCCTAGGGCTTGCTACAACTTGATTTCGTCGGCCTTGAGCCGATCGTATGAGTACAGCTCCACAAGTTCTTCATTCTCGTACCATGTGCTTATTTTGGTAGCGAGATAGAACTTGAATTCACCGAATGTGATCAGGGCATTGGGGAGCTCGGCGAGAATGGGATATTGAGCCAGGGCGCTCTTGATCCCTTTCACGTGGAGGTTTTCAAACCTCATGACGGAGGTGGCTTGGACAACTGATTGAGGACTGGAAATTTGGATGTCCTAAGAGGTGGAGGGGCTGGAAGGTTCAGCTCTGGTTTCATCCAGCTGCAAAGGAATGTCAGCTTGATGGGGCTTTTTGGGTGAGTTGGGGCTTGGTTGGGCAGAGGTGGTTCCAGCTGCTGTAGGATTTGAACTTGGGTGTTCAGCTGGAACGGTTTGAGGAGCGGTTTGAAGAAACATCTGAAGAGGCTCAATGTCCTCTGGCTCGGGGTTAGGCTCTTTGGCTGGAGAGAGGTGAGAAGAGGAAGCATGTATATGACTAATTACTTGGGCGATTACCTGAGAAGGGGTTGGAGAGGTTTCGGCTTGATCCTCAGCTCTACCATACGCCACTATTGCCGTTTCTTCAGCTCTGCGGGGGACGGGAGCTACTACGAACTCTTGATCTCTACTTGAGCTTGAAGAAGTTTTCCCCTGAGCAGCTCTTCCAGCAGGCTGTCTTGCCTGCGAGATCACCCTTCGGATGGGTGAGGTGGTTGAAGTGGACTCTGACTCAGCTGGCTCCGCCACTGGTTGGGAAGCTGCTTTGAATTTCAGCTTCTTGCGGGCAGAGAGAGCTTCAGCTGGCTGAGCTTCCTCTTCCCAGCTGGATAGGGTGATGCAGCTTGCTGCTTCTTCTTCCTTCCGGGGTAGGCTTCTTTAACAAGTCTGAAATCTGGTTGGGCTTGTCAAAGAGCACTTTGGAGGCGGAAAAGTCCTCAACGTCATGCCATCTGACGCGGTGTCCGGCTGTCTCATGCTCAATGATGTAAGAGGCCTCTGAGAAGAGGTAAATGGTCTTCTTACAGCTGTAGTGAAGACCGGTATCGTTGGATGTTATCTTCCTTGCTTCCTTCTCAAAATTTCCAAGGAAGTACTGATACTAGTCGACGGGAGCGTTCTTGATGAGGGCAACCATGGGCCTCAGTTTGGGCATGTTGATCTCTCCTTGAGATCTAGCTATCCCAAGAATGCACTTCTGGGTAATGTCCAGAAGTAGTCGGTACTTGGGCTTCAGCAGGAGCTTGGACATACTGGCCCTGTACGGCTCCGATGTGATAAGCATCTCATTTAGCACAACCTGGATATCCTCCTTGGTATACCTATCTGGAGAGAAGTCTCCGAGGCTCTTCAGATGTAGCCTTTTTCTCACCGTCCTGTTGAGATTGATGTTGAGGTCGTATTTCTCCGTCTTTCTGTCTGCTCCTTTGATCTTTACTGGGATAGAGGTGGAGAGGTGGCCGTTCTTGTTCTCTAGTTGCAGAAAAAAATCTACAACTTCTCTTCTGAGGATCCAGGTTGGCTTAGCTGTGACCCACTGCATTAGACCTGCATTTGAAATTAGTTCCAGAACTTTATGGAATTCTGGAAACTTGTGGCTCTTTAGGGTGAGCGAGTTCTCGAAGTGGAGTTTAGACATGATAACTGTCTTCTGGTCAGCTCCTGGTGCGATTTTCTTTGATGCAATTGATTCTTCTGCAAAGGGTTAGTTTGAATAGTGAAAGATATGCAGAGGATTTGAATGAAGATTAGCTCTTAAGTAAGGTTTGGGATTCGCATATGTAGAACCCCAAAAAATTGAGTAAAAAAAATCGTTTAAAGTACATAAAAATTAATGTAGAATAAATCGAATAATAGAACTGTCACTTATTCCCGATAAAATTCATATGTCTAAATTATAAATTTAGATGTCATATGCATTGCATAGCACGAGCATTCATATTGTATTGCACGAATGAAATATGTCGATATTATTTTTGTCTATGCAATAATGTGATTAATTAAAAATAATTAATCAAAAGATATATTATGTATATTATATATATATCATATGCTTGTTTATTTGATTTTGAATAAGAATTAATTTATGGAATAATATAGATATTGGTCTCGTTAAGATCAAAATAATTGATTCAACTTATATGCTCGATCGAAACTTCAGTCCGATAAGTGAATGTTGTATTACAGAATGAAAGATGAAATATACTATAAAAGGAAAATCTTATAATATAATAATATATATATATATTATATAAGCATATAAGTGGGTGTATGAATGTACGTGTGTTGTGTGTTATGTGTAGGGTGTGTGTGTTTAGATAAGACAAATGTTAAGTAGTTAAGTAGTACCCAAAACTGCAGATTTGACCGAAAGGCGAGTAAAAGAAGTTAAAAATGGGAAGAGGAAAGTTAAAAAAGATAAGGACGAAATGAGTGGTCAAGATTAAAAGGAAGACAAGCCGTTTCTCATCTAAGGGTGGCTAGGGATTCGCACCTGACGTGATGATGTGACCCTAGCTTGTAGACGCGGTAACTAGTCCGCCCTAGGATGAAAAATTTAAAATTCAAATAGAAGGGGCCCGCCGATACGAGCAGCCAAGAGAGGGAGGAGCGCTCTTGAGGGCGGGAAGAAAAGCGAGAGACCTGCACCAATCAGTCATCTCTTGCTACCGCACTTCTCCCATTAATTCAGGAACCCAAAATACTCCAAGCACATAACTTGCTTCAACTTGGAGTAGGGGGGAGTGGATGATGTGTCTATAATCAAACAGAGAGCTATTCTAATCTCCCTTCAGGACCCTCGTCCCGCGGAGACCTCCGAATCCTTGATAGGAGCTGGACAGGCAGACGAGAGGGACCCCAATAGGTCTTCCGTACCCAGCAGCAGGTGTCTGGATGGGCGTTGACCCTCTAACGCCCGACACTTATGCTCTTTGGCAGAATATTGCGTAGGAAATGAAAATGACTCGGGCTAATT
Organism: Agastache rugosa; assembly: GCA_031470985.1. Lineage (NCBI taxonomy): Eukaryota > Viridiplantae > Streptophyta > Magnoliopsida > Lamiales > Lamiaceae > Agastache > Agastache rugosa. The sequence continues at coordinate 30,050,478 of CM062601.1, read as the reverse complement.
ATCGCACGACAGCTGGCGGCGCATTCATTAAAACTCAGACGTTGTTTTTCTCACCTCGAAGAGCATGGCCACCGTATAAATACTCTCTTCCATCCTCTCAAGAAAAACTTCCTCTCATTCTACTTTCCTTTCATTTTTCCCGCATCTCTTTACTGTTTCATCCCTCAAAATTTATACACTAGCTAACTTGACCTTCGGAGATGGTTCACCGGAATCACACTGCGGCCAACCACTGGTTTCAGGATATAATCGAAGATCATGCTGGGGCAAGGCGCAGACCACCCTCCAGGGGTCCAGGTTTTCGAATCAAGCCGAGCAGGTAAGAACACCTTTGAACTGAGGCTTTTTCCTTCTAAAATTAGCTGCTGTGATGTTTTTAGTCGTAGCAAATTGGCTCCGTGTGTGGGAAAATCTGGGTTATGGCGTGATTTTCCTGTTTCCATGCTTAAAACCTCTCGGAACTCCTGTGGAGGACACAAGGGTGCGAGTTGGGTAGTTGGCTTGTTTTTTTTCTTTCTCCCGAAAAACATCTTCGTCTCTTAGCGAGTGAAATCTTCTTGCTTCTTTTTTTTCCTTTCTCTCTCTTTCTTAATATAGATGTTTAGTAAGAAAAGCATTTTATGGTGGTTATGGAAAATGTTTTCTGGAAAAATGACGAGGGTCGATCTTTTGAAAGAAAAAGAAAGCCAAAGTTTTCTTCGCGTCTGGGTAACGTCGGTGATGCAGCTCTTTTCAAGAAAATTGTGTTGCTGTGTGTTTATTTTCCTTTTTCCCCGGTAACGTGCAAAGAACTGCACCTTATGGTGACCAGGGTGTGAAATCCCAAGAAGGGGAGGCACACCTTGCCATCGAGGCAGAAAGGGGGTTCCAGAGGGCAGGCGTATTAGCTTGGAGTGCTAAATGCCCCTGGATCCTTCAAGAATTGACACTGAAGTACTGTCACCTCCCGTCCTGAGAAAAGGAAAAAATGGGAAAGGGAACGTGTTAGACCCAGAGTGGAATCATGTTACCCCCTGAACATGGATAGTAGAGAAGGAACTACTGAGGAGTCGGGAAGCACCCTCAGAGTCCTCCTACATGAGATGTCCATCCTCTGCCCAAGTGGCACGATATAGAGATCCCTTAAGTATCCAAAGGGTCATCTCAGTTTAAATACATATATCTCCTGGTAATGGAGAATGAAACTGATATTTTGCCGATGGAAATGGTAGGTATGGAAGATTCCATAGCAAGAGACCTCAGGGCCCCCTTTGATGAGGTGGCAGGGGCAGAAGAACCACACCCGATTCCCAGAGACAGAGCTCTCTTAGGATCGGCGAAAGACAGAACGACGAGCTAGTTTCAGGAAAATACTATGCCGTCCCGACAGAATGTCACCTATACTCTTACTGCTGATCAACTCAGTGCCATGGTTGACAAAGCTGTTTCTAGAGCAATCACCTCTCCCGAGAGCTTAGGAAGACGTCCTGTGAATAATGACAAGGGAAGGATAAGGTCCCTCCGGAACTAAAGAAATCCTCAGAAGAGGAAGACGAAGCTGAGGATTGGGAAAGGGAACTTGATAGAGAAGAATCTTCGGATAGATCTAAGGAGCAAATGGAGGCCGAACTATCTGCTTTGAAACGGGAGCTGAAAGATCTGAAGAGGAACATGGGTTCTCAGATCCCCACGTGGAGAATGGCTGTCCCCGTAAAAATGATCAGGTCTCCCTTCTTGGAGGAAATCAGGGATGATCCGCTTCCTCCGAACTTCAAGCCGCTGTATTTTGAATATGATGGATCCTTCGACCCTCAAGAGCATCTGATGAGGTTTGAAAATGGGGCCATGTTGCACCAATATTCTGAGGGAGTTATGTACAGAGTGTTCCTCACCACCCTCGCAAAGACGGCTCAGCAGTGGTTCGCTCATCTTCCCCCTGGATCAGTACGATCCTTCGAGAGTTTCAACTCTATGTTCCTTCATCAATTTGCGAGCGCTCGCAGACAGGTCAAAACTTCCATCTCTTTAATGGCGTTGCGCCAAGGCAAAGCAGAGACCCTGAAACAGTTTATAGGTTGCTTTAATGCTCCTGCATTAGAAGTCCCGTCCACTACAGATGAAGTAAAGGTGCAAGCTCTCCTCCGAGGCTTACAAGAAGGTGATTTCTTCAGGTCTCTGGCTAAGAGACCAGCCCTCAGTTTCGAGGAACTGCTGCGCAGAGCAGACACGTATGTTAATCTTGAGGAAGCCCAAGAGTCCAGGAGAGTGGAAGACAAAATCGCTGCCCCTCGGAGGTACGCGGAAAGGAAATATGCCCATCCAGCACGCCAAGAAAAGGCAAGAGAGCGTGAGAGTAGAGGTCTCTCCCGGACACCTCGATTGTCTCAGGACAGATTTGAGCAATATACGGCTCTCACGGTCCCTTTAGCTGAAGTCATGGAAGCTGCTATCAAGCTTCCGCAGTTCAAGTATCCCAATACCTACAGGGATACACCCCGAAATCCTAAATCTGACCTCTTTTGCAAGTATCACAACCACTGTGGCCATGATTAAGGATGATAGATTGCTTCACTTTGTAAAGAAGGAAAAAGATCGGAACCCTAAGAGAAAGGAGCCTGAAGGTAGAAAACGAGACCAGGGAGAGAGAGGGCCTCCTAGAATAGAGGTCTCCCATCAGAAAAGAGGCAACATTAATATGATTACAGGCGGAACGGCCGATGGAGACTCCAACAGTTCTCGGAAAGCTATGTTAAGAGCTGCCTATCCTAGAGTAAAGGAGGAAGTCCGAAAGCTAGCAGAAGAAATGGATATCGAAATCGATATCCTATCGGAGGCTCCTGAAGGGAGAACTCCGGCCATTAATATACATTTTGGCCCGGAGGATGAGGTCCACATGATGAGACCTCAGAATGATGCTTTGGTTATCAATGCCGAGGTGGCGGGGTGGGATATGGCCAGAGTATTTGTCGACACAGGCAGTGCGGCCAATGTACTCTTCTGGGATTACTTCCAAAAGATGAAAATTAATGCCGATATGTACCCAGTCGAGACCTCCATGTACGGTTTCGCAGGGAAAGAGGTACAATCCAATGGAGAGGTCTCACTCCAAGTCACCTTGGGAGAAGGAGAAAAATCAAGTACCAAGATGGTAAAGTTTTTGGTGGTAGACCTTCCGTCCGCTTATAATATCATATTGGGAGGCCAGCGTTGAATTTATTCCAAGCTGTGGTGTCAACCTTCCACATGAAGGTGAAATTTCCGTGTAGGGAAGAGAAGTCGGTAGGAGAGGTAACTGGCGATCATTACACCTCAAAGAAGTGTTATGTAAAAACTATACAACAAGCTAAGTCCGTGTCGAAGAGACCTTGGGCCGAAGGAGCGCGATAAGAGAGGTAGAATTGAAGACGAGATCGAGGAAGGAGAGGAGGCTCACATACTTCCTGGAAAGGAGGAGCTAATGGTTATAGAGTTATTCCCAGGAAAGGCAGGTTTCACCACGCGAATGGGAAAACAGATGACTGACGAGGAAAAAGAGGCCATCATAACCTGCTTAAGGGTTAACGCAGACCTGTTCGCGTTTAGCCCTGCGGATATGGTGGGGATAGATGCCCACCTCATGACCCACCAGCTAAATGTGGATCCAAAGGCTAGGCCAGTAAGGCAGAAGATGAGGTCATTTGGGCCCGAAAAGGAGAAAGTAATAAGGGATGAGGTAAGGAGGCTTCTGGAAGCAGGCCACATAGTTCGGATTCAGTACTCCGAATGGCTGTCTAACGTCGTGATGGTTTCTAAAGGAGCTAACAGCTGGCGGATGTGTGTTGATTTTAGAGACCTCAACAAGGCCTGTCCGAAGGATCACTACCCGTTGCCCAGAATAGACCAGCTGGTGGACTCCACCTCAGGATGCGAGCTGTTGTCCATGCTGGACGTGTACCAAGGTTACCACCAGATACAAATGTGGCCAGAGGATATAGTGAAAAACGACATTTGTGATCGTGTGTGGGACGTTTGCCTACATAAGGATGCCATTTAGCCTGAATAATGCAGGAGCTACCTATCAAAGGCTAATGGATATGATTTTCGAGGGCCTAATCGGGAGGATCATGGAGGTCTACGTGGATGATATGTTAGTAAAAAGCTTGAAAGCTTGTGACCACGCCAGAGACCTGACTGAGGTTATGAAGGTGATACGGAAGCATAACGTCCGATTGAACCCAACAAAGTGTGTCTTCGGAGTAAAATCTGGAAAATTCTTAGGATGTATGGTTACACCCAAAGGTATTGAGGTAAACCAAGTGAAGGTCAAGGCGATACAAGAAATGACTGCTCCAAGAAGTGTGCGAGAAGTGCAAAAGCTGAACGGAAAGGTCACGGCCCTAGGCCGATTTATCTCCAGGTCAGCAGAAAGGAGTTTCCCTTTCTTCCAGACCTTGAGGAAGTGCTGCAAGTTCGAATGGAGTCCAGAGTGTCAGAAAGCATTTGAAGACCTAAAAGAGCACCTAACGTACTTGCCTGTGCTCACTAAACCGGTACCAGGAGACACACTCTATCTGTACTTCTCCGTAGGAGAACGAGCGCTCAGTGCAGTGCTGATAAAAGAGGAGGCATCCCTTCAGAGACCTATCTATTATGTGAGCAAAGCTATACAGGGCCCGGAAGCTCGATACTCAGATATTGAGAAGGTGGCGTTGGCAGTGATGGTTGCCTCTAGAAGATTGAGACCCTACTTCAAATCTCATAAGATTGTAGTGCGAACAAATCTCCCGTTCAGGAAAATATTGAGCAAACTAGATCTCTTAGGAAGGATGGTGAAGTGGAGCGTAGAGCTCAGTGAATATGAGGTTGACTTCGAGTCTAGGTCTGCAATAAAAGCTCAGGCCCTTGCCGATTTCATTCAGGAGACCTCCCAACCTCTAGAGTGGCCTTTGTGAAAGGCCTATGTAGATGGATCCGCAACCATCGTGGGATGTGGAGCAGGTATCCTGATAGTGACACCTGATGGAGAGGAGATGAGTTTCTCCGTTAAATTCGACTTCAATAGCTCGAACAATGAGGCCGAGTACGAGGCCCTCATGAAAGGAATGAAAATGCTGGCAGAATTAGGGGCTCAAAGGGTGTTAATATATTCAGACTCCCAGCTTGTTGTTCAGCAAGTTTCTGGTAATTACGATAGGAAGGAGCAGAGGATGATGCAATACGTGCAGAAAGTGGAGAAGTTAAAATGAGAGTTCTCTGATTTTAAGTTGGAGCAAATACCTAGAGAAGCCAACTTTAAGGCCGATCGGTTGGTGAAATTAGCAAGCTCTACTGAAGAAAGCTTACCCGAGAAGGTCACCCTAATCCGAGCTAGGTGCAAACTCATTGAGGGAGAGGGTGAATGTTGTGGAAAGCGCGCAAGATTGGCGAACCCCCATAATCCATTTTCTCAGAACGGGCGAGAAATTGAGCACATTGAGGACCTCGAAAAGGACCCTCTTTGCGAGGTACTGCTTGATCGGTGAACTCCTCTTCAGAAGAGCAACCACACATCCCCTGCTCTGACAGCTACTGGAAAATCCCCTTTTTGCTTGATATATGGACCAGAGGCCGTGCTCCCGGTGGAGATCGCCGCTCCTACTCATAGAATTCTGAGTTATGATGAAATGGAAAATGTCGAGCTTAGAAAGGAAAGTTTGGACCCCATTGAGGAAGCTCAAGAGGAAGTACGATAGAGGGCTCAGAGATTCAAAGATAGGATAAGGGCCATATATAACAAGAGGGTCAAAGTCAGAGCCTTCGAGGAAGGAGACCTGGTCCTGAAAAGAGTGGATGCTCTCAAGCCAGTCAGGAAGCAGGAGCCTAACTGGGAAGGACCTCTTATTATGGCAAGAGTTCTCCGATGAGGTGCCTACGAACTAATGAAAGAGGATGGCAAAATGTTGCAAAGGCTGTGGAACGTACATAACCTGAAGAAGTATTATGTTTAAGTTTAAATGTTGTTTTGAATAAGATAGAGGGGACTCATGTGCCGAGTCCACCTCTCAGTTTTTGTAGGACCCAGCCTCCAATTAGGCGGGTATTCCTGTAAGGGCACAAAGAAAACCTGCTGAAAATAAATAAGAATTGAGGGCTTAAATCACTTGGAAAAGTCACACAGATAAACGAGCATGAGCAAAAACGTTAGCGTCTTGAAAAGTGGCTAATAAAAAGGCAGCCACTTGGTAATTAAGGGGAGGAATACGAGTACCCTTAAAAATACTTGATAGAAATTAAAAAGGCCTCAAGAAGGTAATATAATAATGAGACTGACATAACAACTACAGTGGCATAGTAAAAAGTCTAACAAAATAAAGAAATTATCCGACAAGATGTAGCATTACACATAGTTCAAAACGATCAACAGTTTGAATAAATCATAAAGAGGTAGACGCCAGGCATAAGTTTTCATTAGGAAGGAAGATTCAATCTTGGCCTCCGTGCCGTCCTGTCTCATCACCCCCAATAGGAGCCTCACATGCAACCTCCGGAGTAGCAGCGGAAGAGGATCCCTCAATATCAGCCCTCGTACCAGGACCAGGAGGGGAGAGCACCCTAGTGGAGGGAGCAAGTGCAGCAGAGATCACCCCCTGAAGGGTAAATGTACCACCCTCTTCACCAATACCTGCATTATAGAGAGCTCTCGTAAGAATGAGAGGAGGTCTAGGGAAAACTTAATAAACAGAACACAGCGACTAAAAAAAAAAACTACTACCGGATACCTGTTGGAGATACTGAAGTTACGGGGTCTAGCTGAGAAGAAGGCTCACCCTCCAAAAATGGCCTAGATTCAGAGGGAATGGCATCGTAGGTTGGAGGAGGAAGTGAGGTCAAAAGGGCATACAAATCACAATCGCTCAGCCAGAAATCAACAGCCTCTCTCATCACAGGAAGCCACCAAGCTCCGCCAGAGAAAGCTAAAAGATCACCTTTGAAGAATGAAGGAGGAGGTAGGTGAAGGATGATAGAATTGACATCAATGGGCTCTTTGAAACCCAATTGATGAGCTTTGGCTAGCACAGTCATAGCACACCTCTTGGCAAGGTAAGCGACATCATTACGGACCAAGAAAATATACTCCGAAGAGCGCTAGTAAGCAGAGAGCAGCCCTTCATGCAAGATCTGGAGAAAACGTTGAGCCATGGAGGTGCGCAGTATGAATTGGCGACAGGAGTCAAGACCTTCGGCATAGCCCGCTTCAAAGGTTGCCTCATTTTGGCGCACTGACTGACGCACAACAGACAACTCTCTCTCCGCCTGAGTTAGTTGACTGCTAAGATCCGCGTTTACAGAGCTCAAAGCTGCATTCTCTGCCGAGATATCGGACAACTTTTGCAACATGTCCATCAATTCCTTATCCCGTTTCTCCAACTCCATCTTGGTAGCAGCTAGCTCGGCAGCAGCTGAGACCAACTTCCTGTTTCCGGCAGAGACTGCTTTGCTCCTCTCTTCAAAAGTCAATACTTGCTTCTTGGCATGAGACAGGGAGCTGACCAGCTGGTCTAATTATTGATCTTTGGAAGAGCAATCATGTTTTAAAAGTCGGCCGTGAGCGCTGATGAGCTGTACCGAAAGAAGGTAAGCATCAATAAAGTTTTTTTTTTAGTAAAGGAGAGAAGTTGAAAAAAAAAGAAGGATGAATACTTGTACTAGACAATGGGCGCTTTCTTCCTGCAAAGTTGCCTGCCTCTCCTCGATAGACAGAGGAATGGAACGAAGAAGAGACAAACATTCCTAAGAAGGAAGATGTCGCAGAGACTCGGAGGTCTGCCCCTGAAGACATACCTAGAAGATTCAGAGCGGCCTTCTGCTTCAGGATCAGGCTGCCCTCGACTCTTCTTCAGGGGACTTTGGGGAAGAGTAAGATGAGAGGTGCGTTTGTTCAGAGATGGAGGATGGAGGGTTGGATCAGCTGCCACCTTACCTTTGCCTAAAACAACAACAAACAAACGGAAATACACACAGGAAAAGGTGGGATAGGTATACAATAATTGAAACATACCAAAGGATAATATCGAAACAAGATCTGGTGGCAGCTCCTTACCTGTAGCAGCGACACCTGGATGCTTAGAAGAGGTAGGGTGTGAGGGAGGTCTCGTTACTGGAGGAGCCGCTGTTGGCACAGAGAGTTGAGGGCTCGGGGCGGAAGAGGAGGACAACAAGATAGCAAGAGCGTGGTTCTTCTCCCTCTCCTCTTGCTCTCGCAGTAAAGCCTCGAAATGAAACTCGTCATCGTCAGGAAGTTTGACATCCTTGATTCAACTCATCTCTAAAAAAAAAACAAAAACAAGAGGGGGAGAACATGTAACAGCCAGGTATATATAACAAGAACGACTAGTTACAGCAAAAGAAGAGCTAGAAGAAATCAGAGACCCACCCTTCTTATTAAAAGAGCCACCACCGGAAGGTGGCAAGCCGAAAAAAGAAAGAATAGAGGAATTGGAAACCAGGGTTTTCACCTTAAAGGGATCTCGTCGAGCCCTGTCAGAGAGAATAGATAACACACGACTGTCTCTAGAACTAATGATGCTAATATCGGGACGAGGGTTTTTGAGAGCTAGGCCTCGACAGAGGCAATTGCCAAAAGGCCAGTCTCCTTCTAGGGGAGTGATCACAAAGTACTTATCTTTCCATTCCTTGCCTTGACTACGGAATTTAAGAAGAAACTGAGCAGGACCCTTCGCTCGGGCACTAGCATAAAAAAAATCTCTCAACAGGTTTGAGATCATATACAGTTTGAAATAAGGAGGGGGTGGGATTACCCCATTCCCTTTCAGCAAAACGAAGAACGACAATATTATCCCTATAGCAGAGGGTAATAACTGATTCGGACATAAGCCATGAACATCACAAACGCCAAGCAAAAAAGAACATAAAGGGAAACGTAATCCCGCCTCCACCTGAGGACCCCAGAAAGCCATAGAGGGATACTCGAGTGGATGGGGCCTCTCGTCGGAGGAAGGAAGGCGGATGTTATATCAATGATCACATGCAAGAAGAGACCTTATATTACTAAGTTCGGTTGAGGTCATGAGAGATTCACCTGCAACCCAGTCCGCAGGAACAACATGAGTAGCAGATCCCTCCTGAGCGAAAGAAGCAGAACCCGGAGCGGAAGGCGGAGCAACTGGTACGGGATTGGAGGCGTCTGGCGGAGGAGAATGCGCATTCTCAAGGTCCACCACCTCTGTAGGCTCCGACGAGGAAGGCCGCTGATAGGCTTTCTTCGTAGCCACTCGGATAGAAAGACGACGAGGGCAGAGACTGGTGTCAGTCTGAATAGAAGTAGCCGAACTGTCGTGAAAAGGAGAGTCGGATGGCGAGTGGCCGGCAGGGACGTTACCCAGGCCGGAGAAAGTCCCACCACCCGAATTAGGAGGTGATCCAGACATGATGCCAAAGAAGGAATAAGGGTTTTCTTCAATTAAAAATTAAAGGAAAATGGAGAATCGTAACGAGAAGTCGGAAACAACGGGAAAAAACTACAGATTTGACCGAAAGACGAGTAAAAGAAGTTAAAAATGGGAAGAAGAAAGTTAAAAAAGATAAGGACGAAATGGGTGGTCAAGATTAAAAGGAAGACAAGCCGTTTCTCATCTAAGGGTGGCTAGGGATTCGCACCTGACGTGATGATGTGACCCTAGCTTGTCGACGCTGTAACTAGTCCGCCCTAGGATGAAAAATTAAAAATTCAAATAGAAGAGGCCCGCCGATACGAGCAGCCAAGAGATGGAGAAGCGCTCTTGAAGGCGGGAAGAAAAGCGGGAGACCTGCACCAATCAAGCCTCTCTTGCTACCGCACTTCTCCCATTAATTCAGGAACCCAAAATACTCCAAGCAGACAACTTGCTTCAACTTGGAGTAGGGGGGAGTGGATGATGTGTCTATAATCAAACAGATAGCTATTCTAATCGCTCTTCAGGACCCTCGTCCCGCGGAGACTTCTGAATCCTTGATAGGAGCAGGACAGGCAGACGAGGGGGACCTCAATAGGTCTCCCGTACCCAGCAGCAGGTGTCTGGATGGGCGTTGACCCTCTAACGCCCGACAGTTATGCTCTTTGGTAGAATATTGCGCAGGAAAGGACGATGACTCGGGCCAATTATCGCACGACAGCTGGCGGTGCATTCATTAAAACTCAGGCGCTATTTTTCTCACCTAGAGGAGGTTGGTCTGCGCCTTGCCCCTGCATGATCTTCGATTATATCCTGAAACCAGTGGTTGGCCGGAGTGTGATTCCGGGGAACCACCTCTGAAGGTGAAGTTAGCTATTGTATAAATTTTGAAGGATGAAACAGTAAAGATATGCGGGAAAAATGAAAGAAAAGTTGAATGAGAGGAAGTTCTTCTTGAGAGGATGAGAGAGAGTATTTATACGGTGGCCATGCTCCTCGAGGTGAGAAAAATAGCGCATGAGTTTTAATGAATGCGCCGCCAGCTATCGTGGGATAATTGGCCCGAGTCATCGTCTTTTCCTGCGCAATATTCTGCCAAAAAGCATAAGTGTCGGGCGTTAGAGGGTCAACGCCCATCCAGACACCTGCTGCTGGGTATGAGAGACCTATTGAGGTTCCCTCGTCTGTCTGTCCTGCTCCTATCAAGGATTCAGAGGTCTCCGCGGGACTAGGGTCCTGAAGGGCGATTAGAATAGCTCTCTGTTTGATTATAGACACATCATCCATTCTCCCCTACTCCAAGTTGAAGCAAGCTGTCTGCTTGGAGTATTTTGGGTTCATGAATTAATGGGAGAAGTGCGGTAGCAAGAGAGGCTTGATTGGTGCAGGTCTTCTGCTTTTCTTCCCGCCCTCAAGAGCGCTTCTCCAACTCTTGGCTGCTCGTATCGGCGGGCCTCTTCTATTTGAATTTTTAATTTTTCATCCTAGGGCGGACTAGTTACAGCGTCTACAAGCTAGGGTCATATCATCACGTCAGGTGCGAATCCCTAGCCACCCTTAGATGAGAAACGGCTTGTCTTCCTTTTAATCTTGATCACCCATTTCGTCCTTTTCTTTTTTAACTTTCTTCTTCCCATTTTTAACTTCTTTTACTCGTCTTTCGATCAAATCTGTAGTTTTTTCCCGTTGTTTCCGACTTCTCGTTACGATTCTCCATTTTCCTTTAATTTTTAATTGAAGAAAACCCTTATTCCTTCTTTGGCATCATGTCTGGATCACCTCCTAATTCGGGTGGTGGGACTTTCTCTGGCCTGGGTAACGTCCCTGCCGGCCACTCGCCATCCAACTCTCCTTCTCACGACAGTTCGGCTACTTCTATTCAGACTGACACCAGTCTCTGCCCTCGTCGCCTTTCTATCCGAGTGGCTACGAAGAAAGCCTATCAGCGGCCTTCCTCGTCGGTGCCTACAGAGGTGGTGGACCTTGAGAATGCGCATTCTCCTCCGCCAGACGCCTCCAATCCCGTACCAGTTGCTCCGCCTTCCGCTCCGAGTTCTGCCTCTTTCGCTCAGGAGGGATCTGCTACTCCTGTTGTTCCTGCGGACTGGGTGGCAGGTGAATCTCTCATGACCTCAACCGAACTTAGTAATATAAGGTCTCTTCCTTCATGTGATCATAGATAACATCCGCCTTCATTTCTCCGACGAGAGGGCCCATCTTCTCATGTATCCCTCTATGGCTTTCTGGGGTCCTCAGGTGGATGCGGGATTATGTTTCCCTTTATATTCTTTTTTGCTTGGTGTTTCAACTCAAAACACCTTCAAATTGACTCGCAAGAGAACGAGGTCAATGTAGGGCGACAAGCTGACCCAAGTCGTATTCTCAAGGAAGGCTCAACAGGGCTAATGCCACTTGTATTATTCACACAGAAAATAAATAGATAATCCTAAACATTCTAAACCAAAGAATTTGAAATAACGAGAACTAAACTAATCAACGGAATAATAAAATGAACAAATAAATAACAAAAAGAACAAGAAGAAAGAAAGTGCTAGGAATTAGATTATTCTTATCGATTTCTCACCAAGCTTGTTAAAGATTAATTCTATTAATCTATCACGCATAATCAACTTCAACATAGGGTTAACATCAATAGCTTTCGCGTCAATACGATAAACCCTAAAGACTAAATTATACGATTAAGATTAATTATTAGACATGCGTTTCCGGTCAATCTAATGTTGAAAGAACCACAATCGAGCAGTAGAATCATCCATCGATCTCATCCACTACTTAGAAATATCGAATAGTGATCAATTATTCAATAAGAAGAAAATCAATTCAATCAACGAGGAATTAATCAAAGAACAAGCACGAATCGAAAACGATTCGAATATCTAAATCCTAATCAAAGAATTAGCTAAGCATCATCGAATTAAAATCACAAGAATTCACCGATTAATATCGCAAGAAATAAACGGTGAAGAAATCCTTACAATACAACGGGCACAATCCGTAGATAATGATCCTCCTTATTCAAGCCAAGCCAAAAGAAAAAGAAATGAAGAAGAAAAGAAAATGAATAGAGTGTGTTGCTGTTGTTCGTGCGTGAGAGAGAGAGCGTCCTTTTCAAGAAGCCCTAGCTAAAAATATATGTAAAACGCGTGAAACGAGCGTTACGAAACTCAGCCCAGCGCTCGCTGAAAACCAGCGCCGGCTGGAGCTGTTTCTGCGAACTTCACTCCAGCGGTCGCTGGGAAGTGTGGGCATACCGCTCAGCCAGCGGTCGCTGGGAAGTATGGGCATACCGCCCAGCCAGCGCGCTCCATGTTCCAGCGGTGGCTGCCCTTCTCAGCTCTCGTGCGCTCCCGTTCCGACGCTCGTTGGTCCTCTTCTATGCTAACTCCCTTCTCTTGCAACACTGTTTAACTAAAAACTCGAGATATTGAGCTCACCACCTGCAACATCGAAAAGAAACAAAATACGAGAAATATAAATGGGAAACACAATTGCATGCACGCAAACACGATAAAATAAACACATAAAAACGAAACAAATAACGACTAAACAAACCCTCCACACTTAAACCTTTGCTTGTCCTCAAGCAAACACCAAACAAATAAACAGAGGGGAAAAATTCATGCAAGCTTATTATTGCAATTCTGACTAACTGACGAATTTTTCAATAATGTACAAAAGATAAACATCAGGACAAAGAAAAAAAAATTGGATTGAACTGCAATATGTTTCCCGTCTATACAAATTATCAATCGGATCAGACCTGACTCCCCATTAGAAGTGATTTAACTAATGTGACCGCTTTTACCAACAAGTTTCATTTTTCATTTTTTTTTCTTAGAACTGTGAAATTTGAAATGGAATTCTGAACAATATTCGTTAGGTATAATTTTGGAGAAATCCAAACTCCCTAACGTGGTTTCCCATGCTCATTTATCACTTTGTAATAAAGAGGAGCAGAATTCAAATTCCACCGAATTTTCATACATAATTTCACTTTCGAGAATTTTTCTCTTTTCTCAACACATTTTTTTATTTTTTACTTTTTTTTTAAAACGAGTATCTAAGCAGTCACAATGTTAAAACTCCCTCAAACTTCAGTCAGACAAATCACCTCAGTTTAATTCGCATAAACAAGTCTCATATCTCCATTCAACCAATAAAACCAAGTCCCAAAGCATATGAATCCGACATTATAAAAAAAATTCAATCCAGTAAAGTCAATATCACATAATTCACTTGCATAAAATTAACCTCAATTAAGTCAAATTTGGCGCAACAAGATGGACTCACAAATAAGCCAAAACAAGCAAAAATTCAGAATCCACAAATCATGCATCCCACACAAGCAATATAAACAATTTCTCCTCCACACTTAAAACAAAGCAATGTCCTCATTGCACAGAAAAATAAGAAAGGGAAATAGAACTTGACTGCCCTGATTTATCGACTTGTGTGATACTTATAGTTCTTTTCATTTTGCTCGATCCGCCTCAATTCGGGGTTGTCGGCCTCCTAAAACAAAATAGAAAAGACAAAACAAAACAACTTAAACAAAATAGAAAATAACAAAAATAATAAAAATAAAGCAATTAAAATTGTGGGTTGCCTCCCACGCAGCGCTAGGTTTTAAGTCGCCAGCCCGACTAAGCCAGTGTTATCCAAATTCTTTTTCAAGCTTGAGCCATTCCATTATTTGGATTAGCTCATCTTCATCATCCACGTCTGCCGGTCCTGAAATAATTAATAGGACAAAGATTGTCCTATCTTCCCGTGTGAAATATCCCTCCATACTTAAATCGGCAGCGTGGGCTAGTTTCACCTCTCCTCCACATAAATAATCCTGCCATGAAACACGAAAGAAAGTATCCGAAACAATAATATAATGGAAATACTGATCAACTGGAGGTAAGGGTTTAGAAATTTCACAAATCATGGCATCACAGAGTGTATTTATTGTAGCCATAGACAGCTCCTCAAACCACTCTGTGACTTCCTCTTCATCTTCCTCCAAGATATCCATTCCACTACTCATTGCATCGTGCTCATGCTCATAATCATCCTCCTCTGTAATTTGCTCTTCCTCTCTATTATGTTGCACGAGTTTGCCCACAATATCAACCAACTCTCCAACACGAGTTTCAATGCGCGCAATGGACGCATCAACAGACTCAAATCTTTGTGTGGTCGACTGGATGAAAGATTGGAGAGTATCTTCCAAAGAAGATTCTTGAGGTGGATGTTGTAGTGAATTCGGATACTGGGCACTTTCATTCCAACCAAAATACGGATTGGAAATCCAACCAAAATCTTGGCATGTGTTAGCTCCGTACCCATGTTCTCCACTATATGCTCCCGAATACTCCGTGTAATCATAGCTCGGATTTTTCTCTATCTCAGGATAGGTGAAATCCCACATATCATCCTCCAGTTTCGCTAATCACTGCACAAACAAAAACACAAAACCGATCAAGCGTACCCGGGGGATAAATAAGAATAACAAAAATAAAATAAAAATAATTACAAAAATAAATACGAAAAATAAAATAATACAAGAAAACAATTCGCCTAAAGCCTTCCCCGGCAACGGCGCCAAATTTTGTTTCAACTCAAAACACCTTCGAATTGACTCGCAAGAGAACGAGGTCAATGTAGGGCGACAAGCTGACCCAAGTCGTATTCTCAAGGAAGGCTCAACAGGGCTAATGCCACTTGTATTATTCACACGGAAAATAAATAGATAATCCTAAACATTCTAAACCAGAGAATTTGAAATAACGAGAACTAAACTAATCAACGGAATAATAAAATGAACAAATAAATAACAAAAAGAACAAGAAGAAAGAAAGTGCTAGGAATTAGATTATTCTTATCGATTTCTCACCAAGCTTGTTAAAGATTAATTCTATTAATCTATCACGCATAATCAACTTCAAGATAGGGTTAACATCAATAGCTTTCGCGTCAATACGATAAACCCTAAAGACTAAATTATAAGATTAAGATTAATTATTAGACATGCGTTTCCGGTCAATCTAATGTTGAAAGAACCACAATCGAGCAGTAGAATCATCCATCGATCTCATCCACTACTTAGAAATATCGAATAGTGATCAATTATTCAATAAGAAGAAAATCAATTCAATCAACGAGGAATTAATCAAAGAACAAGCACGAATCGAAAACGATTCGAATATCTAAATCCTAATCAAAGAATTAGCTAAGCATAGAATAAATCATCGAATTAAAATCACAAGAATTCACCGATTAATATCGCAAGAAATAAACGGTGAAGAAATCCTTACAATACAACGGGCACAATCCGTAGATAATGATCCTCCTTATTCAAGCCAAGCCAAAAGAAAAAGAAATGAAGAAGAAAAGAAAATGAATAGAGTGTGTTGCTGTTGTTCGTGCGTGAGAGAGAGAGCGTCCTTTTCAAGAAGCCCTAGCTAAAAATATATGTAAAACGCGTGAAACGAGCGTTACGAAACTCACCCGCCGTCGAAATCCGCCGCCGGAGCCGTTTCTCGCGAACTTCACTCCGCCGGCCGCCGGGAAGTGTGGGCATACCGCCGCCCGCCGGTCGTCGGAATCCGCCGGTCGCCGGGAAGTATGGGCATTACCGCCGCCCGCCGCGCTCCATGTTCCCGGTGGTCGCCCTTCTCAGCTCTCGTGCGCTCCCGTTCCGACGCTCGTTGGTCCTCTTCTATGCTAACTCCCTTCTCTTGCAACACTGTTTAACTAAAAACTCGAGATATTGAGCTCACCACCTGCAACATCGAAAAGAAACAAAATACGAGAAATATAAACGGGAAACACAATTGCATGCACGCAAACACGATTAAATAAACACATAAAAACGAAACAAATAACGACTAAACAAACCCTCCACACTTAAACCTTTGCTTGTCCTCAAGCAAACACCAAACCAATAAATAGAGGGGAAAAATTCATGAAAGTTTATTATTGCAATTCTGACTAACTGACGAATTTTTCAATAATGTACAAAAGATAAACATCAGGACAAAGAAAAAAAAATTGGATTGAACTGCAATATGTTTCCCGTCTATACAAATTATCAATCGGATCAGACCTGACTCCCCATTAGAAGTGATTTAACTAATGTGACCGCTTTTACCAACAAGTTTCATTTTTCATTTTTTTTTCTTAGAACTGTGAAATTTGAAATGGAATTCTGAACAATATTTGTTAGGTATAATTTTGGAGAAATCCAAACTCCCTAACGTGGTTTCCCATGCTCATTTATCACTTTGTAATAAAGAGGAGCAGAATTCAAATTCCACCGAATTTTCATACAGAATTTCACTTTCGAGAATTTTTCTCTTTTCTCAACACATTTTTTTATTTTTTACTTCTTTTTTAGAAACGAGTATCTAAGCAGTCACAATGTTAAAACTCCCTCAAACTTCAGTCAGACAAATCACCTCAGTTTAATTCGCATAAACAAGTCTCATATCACCATTCAACCAATAAAACCAAGTCCCAAAGCATATGAATCCGACATTATAAAAAAAATTCAATCCAGTAAAGTCAATATCACATAATTCACTTGCATAAAATTAACCTCAATTAAGTCAAATTTGGCGCAACAAGATGGACTCACAAATAAGCCAAAACAAGCAAAAATTCAGAATCCACAAATCATGCATCCCACACAAGCAATATAAACAATTCCTCCTCCACACTTAAAACAAAGCAATGTCCTCATTGCTCAGAAAAATAAGAAAGGGAAAGAGAACTTGACTGCCCTGATTTATCGACTTGTGTGATACTTATAGTTCTTTTCATTTTGCTCGATCCGCCTCAATTCGGGGTTGTCGGCCTCCTAAAACAAAATAGAAAAGACAAAACAAAACAACTTAAACAAAATAGAAAATAACAAAAATAATAAAAATAAAGCAATTAAAATTGTGGGTTGCCTCCCACGCAAGCTAGGTTTTAAGTCGCCAGCCCGACTAAGCCAGTGTTATCCAAATTCTTTTTCAAGCTTGAGCCATTCCATTATTTGGATTAGCTCATCTTCATCATCCACGTCTGCCGGTCCTGAAATAATTAATAGGACAAAGATTGTCCTATCTTCCCGTGTGAAATCTCCCTCCACACTTAAATCGGCAGCGTGGGCTAGTTTCACCTCTCCTCAACATAAATAATCCTGCCATGAACACGAAAGAAAGTATCCGAAGTAATAATATAATGGAAATACTGATCAACTGGAGGTAAGGGTTTAGAAATTTCACAAATCATGGCATCACAGAGTGTATTTATTGTAGCCATAGACAGCTCCTCAAACCACTCTGTGACTTCCTCTTCATCTTCCTCCAAGATATCCATTCCATTACTCATTGCATCGTGCTCATGCTCATAATCATCCTCCTCTGTAATTTGCTCTTCCTCTCTATTATGTTGCACGAGTTTGCCCACAATGTCAACCAACTCTCCAACACGAGTTTCAATGTGCGCAATGGACGCATCAACAGACTCAAATCTTTGTGTGGTCGACTGGATGAATGATTGGAGAGTATCTTCCAAAGAAGATTCTTGAGGTGGATGTTGTAGTGAATTCGGATACTGGGCACTTTCATTCCAACCAAAATACGGGTTGGAAATCCAACCAAAATCTTGGCATGTGTTAGCTCCGTACCCATGTTCTCCACTATATGCTCCCGAATACTCCGTGTAATCATAGCTCGGATTTTTCTCTATCTCAGGATAGGTGAAATCCCACATATCATCCTCCAGTTTCGCTAATCACTGCGCAAACAAAAACACAAAACCGATCAAGCGTACCTGGGGGATAAATAAGAATAACAAAAATAAAATAAAAATAATTACAAAAATAAATACGAAAAATAAAATAATACAAGAAAACAATTCGCCTAAAGCCTTCCCCGGCAACGGCGCCAAATTTTGTTTCAACTCAAAACACCTTCGAATTGACTCGCAAGAGAACGAGGTCAATGTAGGGCGACAAGCTGACCCAAGTCGTATTCTCAAGGAAGGCTCAACAGGGCTAATGCCACTTGTATTATTCACACGGAAAATAAATAGATAATCCTAAACATTCTAAACCAGAGAATTTGAAATAACGAGAACTAAACTAATCAACGGAATAATAAAATGAACAAATAAATAACAAAAAGAACAAGAAGAAAGAAAGTGCTAGGAATTAGATTATTCTTATCGATTTCTCACCAAGCTTGTTAAAGATTAATTCTATTAATCTATCACGCATAATCAACTTCAAGATAGGGTTAACATCAATAGCTTTCGCGTCAATACGATAAACCCTAAAGACTAAATTATACGATTAAGATTAATTATTAGACATGCGTTTCCGGTCAATCTAATGTTGAAAGAACCACAATCGAGCAGTAGAATCATCCATCGATCTCATCCACTACTTAGAAATATCGAATAGTGATCAATTATTCAATAAGAAGAAAATCAATTCAATCAACGAGGAATTAATCAAAGAACAAGCACGAATCGAAAACGATTCGAATATCTAAATCCTAATCAAAGAATTAGCTAAGCATCATCGAATTAAAATCACAAGAATTCACCGATTAATATCGCAAGAAATAAACGGTGAAGAAATCCTTACAATACAACGGGCACAATCCGTAGATAATGATCCTCCTTATTCAAGCCAAGCCAAAAGAAAAGGAAATGAAGAAGAAAAGAAAATGAATAGAGTGTGTTGCTGTTGTTCGTGCGTGAGAGAGAGAGCGTTCTTTTCAAGAAGCCCTAGCTAAAAATATATGTAAAACGCGTGAAACGAGCGTTACGAAACTCAGCCCAGCGCTCGCTGAAAACCAGCGCCGGCTGGAGCTGTTTCTGCGAACTTCACTCCAGCGGTCGCTGGGAAGTGTGGGCATACCGCTCAGCCAGCGGTCGCTGGAATCCAGCGGTCGCTGGGAAGTATGGGCATTACCGCCCAGCCAGCGCGCTCCATGTTCCAGCGGTGGCTGCCCTTCTCAGCTCTCGTGCGCTCCCGTTCCGACGCTCGTTGGTCCTCTTCTATGCTAACTCCCTTCTCTTGCAACACTGTTTAACTAAAAACTCGAGATATTGAGCTCACCACCTGCAACATCGAAAAGAAACAAAATACGAGAAATATAAATGGGAAACACAATTGCATGCACGCAAACACGATAAAATAAACACATAAAAACGAAACAAATAACGACTAAACAAACCCTCCACACTTAAACCTTTGCTTGTCCTCAAGCAAACACCAAACCAATAAACAGAGGGGAAAAATTCATGCAAGCTTATTATTGCAATTCTGACTATCTGACGAATTTTTCAATAATGTACAAAAGATAAACATCAGGACAAAGAAAAAAAAATTGGATTGAACTGCAATATTTTTCCCGTCTATACAAATTATCAATCGGATCAGACCTGACTCCCCATTAGAAGTGATTTAACTAATGTGACCGCTTTTACCAACAAGTTTCATTTTTCATTTTTTTTTTCTTAGAACTGTGAAATTTGAAATGGAATTCTGAACAATATTCGTTAGGTATAATTTTGGAGAAATCCAAACTCCCTAACGTGGTTTCCCATGCTCATTTATCACTTTGTAATAAAGAGGAGCAGAATTCAAATTCCACCGAATTTTCATACAGAATTTCACTTTCGAGAATTTTTCTCTTTTCTCAACACATTTTTTTATTTTTTACTTTTTTTTAGAAACGAGTATCTAAGCAGTCACAATGTTAAAACTCCCTCAAACTTCAGTCAGACAAATCACCTCAGTTTAATTCGCATAAACAAGTCTCATATCACCATTCAACCAATAAAACCAAGTCCCAAATCATATGAATCCGACATTATAAAAAAAATTCAATCCAGTAAAGTCAATATCACATAATTCACTTGCATAAAATTAACCTCAATTAAGTCAAATTTGGCGCAACAAGATGGACTCACAAATAAGCCAAAACAAGCAAAAATTCAGAATCCACAAATCATGCATCCCACACAAGCAATATAAACAATTCCTCCTCCACACTTAAAACAAAGCAATGTCCTCATTGCTCAGAAAAATAAGAAAGGGAAAGAGAACTTGACTGCCCTGATTTATCGACTTGTGTGATACTTATAGTTCTTTTCATTTTGCTCGATCCGCCTCAATTCGGGGTTGTCGGCCTCCTAAAACAAAATAGAAAAGACAAAACAAAACAACTTAAACAAAATAGAAAATAACAAAAATAATAAAAATAAAGCAATTAAAATTGTGGGTTGCCTCCCACGCAGCGCTAGGTTTTAAGTCGCCAGCCCGACTAAGCCAGTGTTATCCAAATTCTTTTTCAAGCTTGAGCCATTCCATTATTTGGATTAGCTCATCTTCATCATCCACGTCTGCCGGTCCTGAAATAATTAATAGGACAAAGATTGTCCTATCTTCCCGTGTGAAATCTCCCTCCACACTTAAATCGGCAGCGTGGGCTAGTTTCACCTCTCCTCAACATAAATAATCCTGCCATGAACACGAAAGAAAGTATCCGAAGTAATAATATAATGGAAATACTGATCAACTGGAGGTAAGGGTTTAGAAATTTCACAAATCATGGCATCACAGAGTGTATTTATTGTAGCCATAGACAGCTCCTCAAACCACTCTGTGACTTCCTCTTCATCTTCCTCCAAGATATCCATTCCATTACTCATTGCATCGTGCTCATGCTCATAATCATCCTCCTCTGTAATTTGCTCTTCCTCTCTATTATGTTGCACGAGTTTGCCCACAATGTCAACCAACTCTCCAACACGAGTTTCAATGTGCGCAATGGACGCATCAACAGACTCAAATCTTTGTGTGGTCGACTGGATGAAAGATTGGAGAGTTTTTTTTTAAAGAAGATTCTTGAGGTGGATGTTGTAGTGAATTCGGATACTGGGCACTTTTATTCCAACCAAAATACGGGTTGGAAATCCAACCAAAATCTTGGCATGTGTTAGCTCCGTACCCATGTTCTCCACTATATGCTCCCGAATACTCCGTGTAATCATAGCTCGGATTTTTCTCTATCTCAGGATAGGTGAAATCCCACATATCATCCTCCAGTTTCGCTAATCACTGCGCAAACAAAAACACAAAACCGATCAAGAGAAAACAATTCGCCTAAAGCCTTCCCCGGCAACGGCGCCAAATTTTGTTTCAACTCAAAACACCTTCGAATTGACTCGCAAGAGAACGAGGTCAATGTAGGGCGACAAGCTGACCCAAGTCGTATTCTCAAGGAAGGCTCAACAGGGCTAATGCCACTTGTATTATTCACACGGAAAATAAATAGATAATCCTAAACATTCTAAACCAGAGAATTTGAAATAACGAGAACTAAACTAATCAACGGAATAATAAAATGAACAAATAAATAACAAAAAGAACAAGAAGAAAGAAAGTGCTAGGAATTAGATTATTCTTATCGATTTCTCACCAGACACGGGGAGGGAGCAGGCGAAGCGTGTCGTTCGTAATGGAAAGAAAGATACCACTACAGCGCCTCTTTGTTGGACCGCCGGCGAGCTTGTTAAAGATTAATTCTATTAATCTATCACGCATAATCAACTGCAACATAGGGTTAACATCAATAGCTTTCGCGTCAATACGATAAACCCTAAAGACTAAATTATACGATAAAGATTAATTATTAGACATGCGTTTCCGGTCAATCTAATGTTGAAAGAACCACAATCGAGCAGTAGAATCATCCATC
This sequence comes from Agastache rugosa, assembly GCA_031470985.1. Classification (NCBI taxonomy): domain Eukaryota; kingdom Viridiplantae; phylum Streptophyta; class Magnoliopsida; order Lamiales; family Lamiaceae; genus Agastache; species Agastache rugosa. Next base: position 30,028,319 of record CM062601.1, on the reverse strand, counting down.
GATCTCATCCACTACTTAGAAATATCGAATAGTGATCAATTATTCAATAAGAAGAAATTCAATTTAATCAACGAGGAATTAATCAAAGAACAAGCACGAATCGAAAACGATTCGAATATCTAAATCCTAATCAAAGAATTAGCTAAGCATAGAATAAATCATCGAATTAAAATCACAAGAATTCACCGATTAATATCGCAAGAAATAAACGGTGAAGAAATCCTTACAATACAACGGGCACAATCCGTAGATAATAATCCTCCTTATTCAAGCCAAGCCAAAAGAAAAAGAAATGAAGAAGAAAAGAAAATGAATAGAGTGTGTTGTTGTTGTTAGTGCGTGAGAGAAAGAGCGTCTATTTCAAGATGCCCTAGCTAAAAATATATGTAAAACGCGTGAAACGAGCGTTACGAAACTCAGCCCAGCGCTCGCTAAAAACCAGCACCGGCTGGAGCTGTTTCTGCGAACTTCACTCTAGCGGTCGCTGGAATCCAGCGGTCGCTGGGAAGTGTGGGCATACCGCCCAGCCAGCGCGCTCCATGTTCCAGCGGTGGCTGCCCTTCTCAGCTCTCGTGCGCTCCCGTTCCGACGCTCGTTGGTCCTCTTCTATGCTAACTCCCTTCTCTTGCAACACTTTTTAACTAAAAACTCGAGATATTGAGCTCACCACCTGCAACATCGAAAAGAAACAAAATACGAGAAATATAAACGGGAAACACAATTGCATGCACGCAAACACAATAAAATAAACACATAAAAACGAAACAAATAACGCCTAAACACTTGGTGTTTGTGATGTTCATGGCTTGTGTCCGAATCAGTTATTACCCTCGGCTATAGGGATAATATTGTCGTTCTTCGTCTTGCTGAAAGAGAATGGGGGTAATCCCACCCCCTCCTTATTTTAAACTGTATATGATCTCAAACCTGTTGAGAGGTTTATTTATGCTAGTGCCCGAGAGAAGGGTCCTGCTCAGTTTCTTCTTAAATTTCGTAGTCAAGGCAAGGAATGGAAAGATAAGTACTTTGTGATCACTCTCCTAGAAGGAGAATGGCCTTTCGGCAATTTCCGCTGGCGAGGATTAGCTCTCAGAAACCCTCGTCCCGATATTAGCACCATTAGTTCTAGAGACAGTCGTGTGTTATCTATTCTCTCTGACAGGGCTCGTTGAGATCCCTTTAAGGTGAAAACCCTGGTTTCCAATTCCTCCATTCTTTATTTTTTCGGCTTGGCACCTTCCGGTGGCGGCTCTTTTAATAAGAAGGGTGGGTCTCTGATTTCTTCTAGCTTTTCTTTTGTTGTAACTAGTTGTTCTTGTTATATATACCTGGCTGTTACATGTTCTCCCCCTCTTGTTTTTGTTTTTTTTTTCAGAGATGAGTTGGATCAAGGATGTCAAACTTCCTGACAATGACGAGTTTGATTTCGAGGCTTTACTGCGAGAGCAAGAGGAGAGGGAGAAGAACCACGCTCCTGCTATCTTGCTGCCTCCTCTTCTGCCCCGAGCCCTCAACTCTGCTACAACAACGAGACCTCCCTCACACCCTACCTCTTCTAAGCGTCCAGATGTCGCTGCTACAGGTAAGGAGCTGCCACCAGATCTTGTTTCGATATTATCCTTTGGCATGTTTCAATTATTGTATACCTATCCCACATTTTCCTGTGTGTATTTCCGTTTGTTTGTTGTTGTTTTCGGCAAAGGTAAGGTGGCAGCTGATCCAACCCTCCATCCTCCATCTCTGAACAAACGCACCTCTTTTCTTCCTGTTCCCTAAAGTCCCCTGAAGAAGAGGCGGGGGCAGCCTGATCCTGAAGCATAAGGCCGCTCTGAATCTTCTAGGTATGTCTTCAAGGGGCAGACCTTCGGGTCTCTGCGACATCTTCCTTCTTCGGAATGTTTGTCTCTTCTTCGTTCCATTCCTCTGTCTATCGAGGTGAGGCAGGCTACTTTGAAGGAACTGCAGGAAGAAAGCGCCCATTGTCTAGTACAGCTATTCATCCTTTTTTTTTTCAACTCCTCTTCTTTACTAAAAAAAACTTTATTGATGCTTTCCTTCTTTCGGTGCAGCTCATCATCGCTCACGGCCGACTTTTAAAACATGATTGCTCTTCCAAAGATCAACAAATAGACCAGCTGGTCAGCTCCCTGTCTCATGCCAAGAATCAAGTATTGCCTTTTGAAGAGATGAGCAAAGCAGTCTCTGCCGAAAACAGGAAGTTGGTCTCAGCTGCTGCCGAGCTAGCTACTACCAAGGTGTATTTGGAGAAACGGGATAAGGAATTGATGGACATGCTGCAAAAGTTGTCCGCTATCTCGGCAGAGAATGCAACTTTGAGCTCTGTAAACGCGGATCTTAGCAGTCAACTAACTCAGGCGGAGAGAGAGTTGTCTGTTGTGCGTCAATCAGTGCGCCAAAATGAGGCAACCTTTGAAGCGGTCTATGCTGAAGGTCTTGACTCCTGTCGCCAATTCATACTGCCCACCTCCATGGGTCAACGTTTTCTCCAGATCTTGCATGAAGGGCTGCTCTCTGCTTACCAGTGCTCTCCCGAGTATCTTTCCTTGGTCCGTAATGATGTCGCTTACCTTGCCAAGAGGTGTGCTATGACTGTGCTAGCCAAAGCTCATCAATTGGGTTTCAAAGAGCCCATTGATGTCAATTCTATCATCCTTCACCTACCTCCTCATCCATCCTTCAAAGGTGATCTTTAGCTTCCTCTGGCGGAGCTTGGTGGCTTCCTGTGATGAGAGAGGCTGTTGATTTCTGGCTGAGCGATTGTGATTTGTGCGCCCTTTTGACCTCACTTTCTCCTCCAACCTACGATGCCTTTCCCTCTGAATCTAGGCCATTTTTGGAGGGTGAGCCTTCTTCTCAGCTGGACCTCGTAACTTCAGTATCTCCAACAGGTATCCGGTAGTAGTTTTTTTTTTGAATCGCTGTGTTCTGTTTATTAAGTTTTCCCTAGACCTCCTCTCATTCTTACGAGAGCTCTCTATAATACAGGTATTGGTGAAGAGGGTGGTACGTTTACCCTTCAGGGGGTGATCTCTGCTGCACCTGCTCCCTTCACTAGGGTGCTCTCCCCTCCTGGTCCTGGTACGAGGGCTAATATTGAGGGACCCTCTTCCGCTACTACTCCGGAGGTTGCATGTGAGGCTCCTGTTGGGGGTGATGAGACAGGACGGCACGGAGGCCAAGATTGAATCTTTCTTCCTAATGAAAACTTATTCCTTACGTCTACCTCTTTATCATTTATTCAAACTGTTGATCGTTTTGAACTATGTGTAATGCTACATCTTGTCGGATAATTTCTTTATTTTGTTAGACTTTTTACTATGCCACTATAGTTGTTATGTCAGTCTCCTTATTATATTACCTTCTTGAGGCCTTTTTAATTTCAATCAAGTATTTTTAAGGGTACTCGTATTCCTCCCCTTAATTACCAAGTGGCTGCCTTTTTATTAGCCACTTTTCAAGACGCTAACATTTTTGCTCATTCTCGTTTATCTGTGTGACTTTCCCAAGTGATTTAAGCTCTCAATTCTTATTTATTTTCAGCAGGTTCTCTTTGTGCCCTTACAGAAATACCCGCCTAATTAGAGGCTGGGGCACATGAGTCCCCTCTATCTTACTCAAAACAACATTTCAACTTAAAAATATTACTTTTTCAGGTTATGTACGTTCCACGGCCTTGGCAACATTTCGCCATTCTCTTTCATTAGTTCGTAGGCTCCTCCTCGGAGAACTCTTGCCACAATGAGAGCATCCACTCTTTTCAGGACCAGGTCTCCTTCCTCGAAGGCCCTGACTTTGACCCTCTTGTTATATATGGCCTATCCTATATTTGAATCTCTGAGCCCTCTGTCGTGCTTTCTCTTGAGCTTCCTCAATGAGGTCCAAACTTTCCTTTCTAAGATCGACATTTTCTGTTTCATCATAACTCAGAATTCTATGAGTAGGAGCGGCGATCTCCACCGGGAGCAAGGTCTCTGATCCATATATCAAGCAAAAAGGGGATTTTCCAAAGCTGTCTTTGAGTCGAGCTCCTCCACCCATTGGGTCATCTTTCCTTTTAGCCTAGTTTTGAGGCTGTTGATAATTATTCTGTTCGTTACCTGCAGCGAAAAGAGGTTATCATTTAGTTATTCTTTTCTTATATTTATGAGATCTCTCATATGATCTGCAAAGGGTTACCTCCACTTGTCCATTGGTTTCAGGATGCGCTACATCGGAGAACTTCTGTTCAATGCTCCTGTCTTTCCACCATTTTCTCGTTCTTGAGCCAAGGAATTGTGTTCCGTTATCTGAGATGAGGACTCTCGGAAGCCCATACCTGCAGCATATGGTTTTCCATAGGAACTTGATTACATTATCTTCGGTAATCCTACTTAAGGGCTCTGCTTCGACCCATTTACTGAAGTAGTCTACGGCTACAATGACGTAGCACTTCTTTCCCTTGGCGACTAGCATCTTTCCTATTATGTCAATACCCTACAGCTCGCATCCTGAGGTGGAGTCCACCAGCTGGTCTATTCTGGGCAACGGGTAGTGATCCTTCGGACAGGCCTTGTTGAGGTCTCTAAAATCAACACACATCCGCTAGCTGTTAGCTCCTTTAGAAACCATTACGACGTTAGACAGCCATTCGGAGTACTAAATCAGAACTATGTGGCCTACTTCCAGAAGCCTCCTTACCTCATCCCTTATTACTTTATCCTTTTCGGGCCCAAATGACCTCATCTTCTGCCTTAATGGCCTAGCCTTTGGATCCACGTTTAGCTGGTGGGTCATGAGGTGGGCATCTATCCCCACCATATCCTCAGGGCTAACACGAACAGGTCTGCATTATCCCTTAAGCAGGTTATGATGGCCTCTTTTTCCTCATCAGTCATCTGTTTTCCCATTCGTGTGGTGAAACCTGCATTTCCTGGGAATAACTCAATAACCATTAGCTCCTCCTCTCTAGGAAGTATGTGAGCCTCCTCTCCTTCATCGATCGCATCTTCAATTCTACCTCTCTTATCGTGCTCCTTCGGCCCAAGGTCTCTTCGACACAGACTTAGCTTGTTGTATAGTTTTCACATAACACTTCTTTGAGGTGTACTGATCGCCATTTACCTCTCCTACCGACTTCTCTTTCCTACACGGAAATTTCATCTTCATGTGGATGGTTGACACCACAGCTTGGAATAAATTCAACGCTGGCCTTCCCAATATGATATTATAAGCGGATGGAAGGTCTACCACTAAAAACTTTACCATCTTGGTACTTGATTTTCCTCTTTCCCCAAGGTGACTTGGAGTGAGACCTCTTCTTTAGATTGTAGCTCTTCTCCTGCGAAACCGTACATGGAGGTCTCGACTGGGTGCATATCAGCATTAATTTTCATCTTTTGGAAGCAATCCCAGAAGAGTATATTGGCCGCACTGCCTGTGTCGACAAACACTCTGGCCACATCCCACCCTGCCACCTCGGCATTGATAACCAAAGCATCATTCTGAGGTCTCATCATGTGGACCTCATCCTCCGGGCCAAAATGTATATTGATGGCTGGAGTTCTCCCTTCAGGAGCCTCCGATAGGATATCAATTTCGATATCCATTTCTTCTGCTAGCTTTCGGACTTCCTCTTTTACTCTAGGATAGGCAGCTCTTAACATAGCTTTCCGAGACCTGTTGGAGTCTCCATCGGCCGTTCCGCCTGTAATCATATTAATGTTGCCTCTTTTCTGATGGGAGACCTATTTTCTAGGAGACCCTCTCTCTCCCTGGTCTCGTCTTCTACCTTCAGGCTCCTTTCTCTTAGGGTTCCGATCTCTTTCCTTCTTTACAAAGTGAAGAAATCTATCATTCTTAATCATTTTATCAATGAGGTCTTTTAAATACCTGAACGAATTGGTATCATGGCAATAGTCGTTGTGATACTTGCAAAAGATGTCAGATTTAGGATTTCGGGGTGTATCCCTGTAGGTATTGGGATACTTGAACTGCGGAAGCTTGATAGCAGCTTCCATGACTTCAGCTAAAGGGACCGTGAGAGGCGTATATTGCTCAAATCTGTCCTGAGACGATCGAAGTGTCCGGGAGAGACCTCTACTTTCATGCTCTCTTGCCTTTTCTTGGCGTGCTGGAGGAGCAGATTTCCTTTCCGCGTCCCTCCGAGGGGCAGCGATTTTGTCTTCCACTTTCCTGGACTCTTGGGTTTTCTCGAGATTAACATACTTGTCTGCTCTGCACAGCAATTCCTTGAAACTGAGGGCTGGTTTCTTAGCTAGAGACCTAAAGAAATCACCTTTCTATAAACCTCGGAGGAGAGCTTGCATCTTTTACTTTATCTGTAGCGGACGGGACTTCTAATGCAGCAGCATTAAAGCGACCTATAAACTCTTTCAGGGTCTCTGCTTTGCCTTGGCGCAACGCCATTAAAGAGATGGAAGTTTTCACCTGTCTTCAAGCGCTCGCAAATTGATGAAGGAACATAGAGCTGAAACTCTTGAAGGATCGTACTGATCCAGGGGGAAGCTGAGTGAACCACTGCTGAGCCGTCTTTGCGAGGGTGGTGAGGAACACTCTGCACTTAACTCCCTCAGAATATTGGTGCAACATGGCCCCATTTTCAAACCTCATCAAGTGCTCTTGAGGGTCGGAGGATCCATCATATTCAAAATGCAGCGGCTTGAAGTTGGGAGGAAGCGGATCATCCCTGATTTCCTTCGAGAAAGGAGACCTGTTCATTTTTATGGGGATAGCCATTCTCCCTGTGGGGATCTGAGAACCCCTGTTCCTCTTCAGATCTTTCAGCTCCCGTTTCAAAGCAGATAGTTCACCTCCATTTGCTCCTTAGATCTATCCGGAGATTCTTCTCTATGAAGTTCCCTTTCCGAATCCTCAGCTTCGTCTTCCTCTTCTGAGAATTCCTCTGGTTCAGAAAGGGACCTTATCCTTCCCCTTGTCATTCTTCACATGACGTCTTCCTGAGCTCTCGGGAGAGGTGATTGCTTTAGAAACAGCTTTGTCAACCATGGCACTGAGTTGATCAGCAGTAAGTGTATATGTGACATTCTGTCGGGACGACGTAGTATTTTCCTGAAACTGGCTCGTCATTTTGTCTTTCACCGATCCTAAGAGAGCTCTGTCTTTGGATCGGGTGTGGTTCTTCTGCCCCTGCCACCTCATCAAAAGGGGCCCTGAGGTATCTTGTTGTGGAATCTTCCATACCTGCCATTTCCATCGGCAAAATATTAGTTTCATTCTCTATTACCAGGAGGTATATGTATATTTAAACTGAGATGACCCTTTGGATACTTAAGGGATCTCTATATCGTGCCACTTTGGCAGAGGATGGACATCTCATGTAGGAGGACTCTAAGGGTGCTTCCCGACTCAGTAGTTCCGTCTCTACTATTCATGATCAGGGGGTAACGTGATTCCACTCTGGGTCAAACACGTTCACTTTCCCGTTTTTTCCTTTTCTCAGGACGGGAGATGACAGCACTTCAGTGTCAATTCTTGAAGGATCCAGGGGCGTTTAGCACTCCATGCTAATACGTCTGCCCTCTGGAACCCCCTTTCTGCCTCGATGGCAAGGTGTGCCTCCCCTTCTTGGGATTCCACACCCTGGTCACCATAAGGTAAAGTTCTTTGCACGTTATCGGAGAAAAAGGAAAATAAACACAGAGCAACACAATTTTCTTGAAAAGAGCTGCATCACCGACTTTACCCAGATGTGAGGAAAACTTTGGCCTCTTTTTTCTTTCAAAATATCGACCCTCATCATTTTTCCAGAAAACATTTTCTATAACCACCATAAAATGCTTTCCTTACTAAACATCTATATTAATAAAGAGAGAGAAAGAGAAAAAAGAAGCAAGAAGATTTCACTCGCTAAGAGACGAAGACATTTTTCGGGAGAAAGAAAAAAAAAACAAGCCAACTACCCAACTCGCACCCTTGTGTCCTCCACAGGAGTTCCGCAAGGTTTTAAGCATGGAAACAGGAAAATCAAGCCATAACCCAGAATTTCCCACAGACGGCGCCAATTTGCTAGGACTAAAAACATCCCAGCAGCTAATTATAGAAGGAAAAAGCCTCAGTTCAAAGGTGTTCTTACCTGCTCAGCTTGATTCGAAGACCTAGACCCCTGGAGGGTGGTCTGCGCCTTACCCAAGCATGATCTTCGATTATATCCTGAAATAAGTGGTTGGCCGGAGTGTGATTCCGGGGAACCACCTCCGAAGGTCAAGTTAGCTAGTGTATAAATTTTGAAGGATGAAACAGTAAAGAGATGTGGGAAAAATGAAAGGAAAGTAGAATGAGAGGAAGTTCTTCTTGAAAGGATGGGAGAGAGTATTTATACGGTGGCCATACTCCTCGAGGTGAGAAAAACAGCGCCTGAGTTTTAATGAATGCGCCGCCAGCTGTCGTGCGATAATTGGCCTGAGTCAGCGTCCTTTCCTGCTCAATATTCTGCCAAAAAGCATAAGTGTCGGGAGTTAGAGGGTCAACGCCCATCCAGACACCTGCTGCTGGGTACGGGAGACCTATTTAGGTCCCCCTCGTCTGCCTGTCCTGCTCCTATCAAGGATTCGGAGGTCTCCGCAGGACGAGGGTCCTGAAGGGCGATTAGAATAGCTCTCTGTTTTATTATAGACATATCAGTCATGCCATCTGAAGCGGTGTCCGGCTGTCTCATGCTCAATGATGTAAGAGGCCTTTGAGAAGAGATAAATGGTCTCCTTACAGCTGTAGTGAAGACCGGTATCGTCGGATATTATCTTCCTTCCTTCATTCTCAAATTTTCCAAGGAAGTACTGAGACTAGTCGAGGAGAGCGTTCTTGATGAAGGCAACCATGGGCCTCAGTTTGGGCATGCTGATCTCTCCTTGAGATCTAGCGATCCCAAGAATGCACTTCTGGGTAATGTCCAGAAGTAGTCGGTACTTGGGCTTCAGCAGGAGCTTGGACATACTGGCCCTGTACGGCTCTGATGTGATAAGCATCTCATTCAGCACAACCTGGATATCCTCCTTGGTATACCCATCTGGAGAGAAGTCTCCGAGGCTCTTCAGATGTAGCCTTTTTCTCACCGTCCAGTTGATATTGATGTTGAGGTCGTATTTCTCCGTCTTTTCGTTTGCTCCTTTGATCTTTATTGGGATAGAGGTGGAGAGGTGGTCGTTCTTGTTCTCTAGTTACAGAAAGAAATCTGCAACTTCTCTTCTGAGGATGCAGGTCGGCTTAGCTGTGACCCACTTCATTAGATGACAAACATGATTTTTACACTATTTTAGAGTATTATTTATGTTGATTTGTAATGCAAAATCATGTTTGTAAATGTGCTTTATTGATAAATCTTGCTTCCTTGAAGAATATGATACTCGGATGTTGTTTTTATTGTTTTTATAGGAAAATACGCCGAGAATTAAAGGAATGATTGATCGAGGGTTGAAGTTCGTGAAAAAGGAGTTTGGGACGTGCGTCCCGTTGTGCGGCCGCATAATTGGCTCGATTAGGCGCGCAAAGGACGAGCAAGTACAAGCAATGGTTGAAGAGTGCGGCCCTGTTTATGCGCCCAAATGCGCGCCCGCACATCTTGTACATGAACGACCGCATGTTTTTATGCGGCCGTTTATGCGGCCGCATATATTGCAGTGACGACCGCACATCTTGCGACGAGAGTTGCTCGTTTTTTTTCTCGACCTCGTTTGTGCACCCGCGCGTATAAGCTTTTGCCCGCACCTCGGAGCCTCCTTTACCCCAAAATTACATAATTGCCCTTTTACTTACTCTTAGATTTAACCCTTTTTGCACCCTATATAAAGGGGCTCAACCTAAACTTGGAGAACAACTTTTTACACTTGCAAATTTTCTATTATCTAGAATTCCATCTTTTCTTTAGCTTTAGCATAGGGATTAGGGTTTGCTTTTGGAGATCTTTAGATTCAAGAAATTCAAGACAATTGATCGTTAATTCTTACGGGTTTTATTATTAATGACATTTAATATGTTTTTCTCTTATTTTCGTGCTAGTTCTTTTGCTATGTGTGGCTAGATCTTTTAGTTGATTCTAGGGATTTGTATGACTCATTTATGATGGTGGTTTTATTCTATTAATTCTATTTTTCCTTTCAATTCTTGTTTGGGTTCTTGGTGCTTTTATTTGTGCTTGAATTGTTGGCCACTATTTTTGCACACCAAGTGTTTGTAGAAATTCCAAATAGGTTTTTATGAACATGGATCTCAAGAACTTGCAATATGTATGGATTTTGAGACCTAGCGGTGATAAATACATGCATAGGAACCATTAATCTTTGTGTGCGTTTGGGAGTTGATATTTACATCTCGAGTCCTAGCGGAGAGGGTCGTTGTGTCAATCAACTTTTACAAGCTTGTCGAGAGAGAGTTTGTGATTATTTGAGTGATTGTTCCCCTTGAGTTGGATTAAAATTGGTTAATTAGATTGATAGATAAAATCCATCATTGTAGTTGAGTCAAAGCATTTCCCTAGGATCAACCCTTTTTCCTTTGATATTTTTCTCAAATTTACTTCTCGTGTGTTTTTCTCGTCTTTAATCATTCGTTTTCAATTAAGTGCATCAAAATCCCAAATCATGACCCCCGAAAGCTTGAATATTAACATGGTTTCTAAATTTCATTTCTATTGTGTTATCTGCTTATAGTCTCCATGGATACGATACTCGACTTGCTATATTGCTACAATTGCACCGTTTTAGTTGCGGTTATATTGCTAAGTAAAATAGTGATCAACTTTTTGGCGCCGTTGCCGGGGACTATATAAATTGTACAATGTTAATGATCTTAATGCCTAGTTAGTAGTTTAAGCATTATTGCTTTATTTCTTAATTTTTCTTTTATTTCATCATAGTTGCAAGGTTCTAATATCTAGGATCTCTTTTTAGGTAGTGCATGAACACGAGGTCCAAAGGAATACAACTAGATCCCTTGGACTTGGAACTTGAGAGAACACATAAGAGAGCTATTAGAGAAAGAAGAAGACAAAGGATGGCGAACGAAGCTCCAAATCCCATTGCCAATTTGGAAAGGCAAATCTGAGAGATGCAACGCCAAATGGAGGAACAAGCTAGAGAGGCAAATCGTGCACCTCCACCACCATTGAACCATATGTTTCAACCTCGAGTCAATCAATTCCAAGATGGTGGATGGGGGGCTCAATGCAATGCAAATGACTTTGAGCTTAAGCCCGGTCTAATTCATATGGTGCAAGTCGATCCGTTCGGAGGAGGGCCTAATGAAGATGCAAATGCACATCTTGGGGCATTCTTGGATGTTTGTGAAACAATTAAGCAACATGGAGTTTCAAATGATCACTACTAGAAAAATGCTCATAGATAACGGAGATTCTCCGTTATCTATGCCCCTAAAACTCCGATATATATAGTGGTGTTATGTATGATGCGCTCATACATAACGGAGAAAAACCGTTATCTATAGTATTATAGTTAACGGTTTTTTCCTAATACATAACACTGTTATCGCCGTCATCTATAGGGATTATACATAACGTTGTATACCGTTATAAAATATCCTTTATATGTATTATACTTCATTATAGATAACGTTGATTTGTACTTTAGATAACTATCTTTTTCCGTTATCTTTATTCTAATACATAACAGTTCTTTAGCGTTATATTTTTATAATTTACATATTTTTAAATTCTTAAAAATCGATAAATAATATTTTTATAATCATAAAATGATACATTTATTATCATCAAAATATAATCTTACATATATTTTTCTCCAAAATTGTGAAGGTACACGATAATATTTCATAAAAATTTCTATCTATGCGAGTATCATAGAATACAAGTAAACTAAATTTGCTAGTTCCAAACTCATAAGCATCCCCTTTTTCACTGACTCGACCAGCCCATCTTCACCGGCACCGGAAGCGCGCTCGATTCCTTGGAGTCATGGATGGCTAGCCACTTAATTAGCTTCTTCACTCGAATCATCCCCTCCTACAATCCAACGGTCCCAATCATTTCTAGCAATGAGAAAGAATTCAAATATTATCAATCAATAACGATAAAAGCTCTACATAGCCCTTTCAAATCAGATTACAAAATCAAGAGAATATAGGAGACAAAGTGTGACTGAAATCAATATAATCAGAGCAAAGTGTGACTGTGTGAAGAAACTATAATATAACCAGCTCAACAAATCATCTTATCACTCTGCTGTTTCTACCATCTATATCAATCTTGTTTCCTAGTAATATAAATGGAAAGGACTTCGTATCAGGTGGATATGTCTACATCACAATCAAATATATACCATCGATTTTCCATCTATCCTAAGATACAAGGAGTATATCAATATGTTCCCAATTAAAAATTGACATTGATTACTCATACAAGTTGTCTTTAAGCATCCATAATGATCAACTTTAGAAAGTACCAACAAATGAAAAACAAGAAACCTCTTAAGCAACAAAACCCAAAAAATAATAGAGCAGCTAACCTGTAAAAATACAAGAGACTAACCTGCTTCAGAAACTATTCATGCCAATTGTCAAGGGTATCAAAAGAAACATCGAAGATAAAAGATTAAAAAGAAATGGAGTGTGATAGGCTACCCAATCAATTCAAACATCTTTCTTCAAACGCTCTTGAATTCTAATGATGAAGCAATAGTTACATCCTACTAGAAGTGATTGATTTACTCTTATTTGGTCCAAGACCGAAAATCTCAATGTTATGATATTGAAGATAAGACAAGCTGACCATTTGTTTAATTAGTTAAAGCACATCAAAATAAATAATCAGAACCAGCAAGAAGATGGTCAATTAATAAGAAGCAAGAAATAAGAGGTGAGGTCCATCACCTTCAGAAGCCAAAAAAATACAGAAACAATGTTAAAAAAACAAATTGAATTTAAGTGACATTAACGTCGGCAGGCATATAGGTACAGAGAAAATAGAAAAACTAGAATAGCTGCTCACCTCCAAACTAAATAACAAAAGCACCTAGCTGACTGTATCAAGAATTATCCACCAACTTTATCTGAATCTGAATCACTTGCAGTATAACCTGGACCAATAACAAGTTCCACAACCTCCAACACTCAATTTCTATACAAACCAAACAAATAAATGACACGCAGCGAGAAAAAAAATAAAACAAAAAAAATCAAGCTTGAATTCTTCCATAGAAACACAGAGAGAAAAGAGAACAAACCAGACCGTTTATGGCAAACTTTCCACACCGAAGACCTAACTCTGGCAGCCCTAGTTAACGAAGTGTTCCCCTAAATTTTGGAGGTCACAAATTGAGTAAAATCCCTAAAAGGGAAAAGAATTCAAAATCAAGCATCTATAATTAAGGGGAAAAAACAGCTTTAGAAGCTAAACCATGTTAGCATCTCTGGAGATGCTGTGGCCATGATGATACATCTGGCCGAAGAGCACCTGCATGTTGGTATCGCTGGTTTTGGCCTCTTTGAGCACCTGCGCTACATCGTCGACATGGCAGAGTCCCGCAGGGTAGCACACACATTTTCTAGTAGCGCGCGTCACTCTCATCATGAAGACGAAGGACCACAACGTGAGTGATACCTCAGGAAAACTTGTTGTCATGTCCTGCAAAGAAATATTGGGCGGAATTGGAAGAACTTGCCCAGGAGAAACATCGACCTTCTCCGCTTATCCCCCTTCACCAACAAGAGCACACACCTTAATAACACGAAGCAGCTAAAATCAGAACTTCACAAATCACAATAACCAAAGTACAGCTTAATTATTTATTATACTGATTTTTTATTTATTTTACGCTCATAAGCTAAGAATCAACCAATTCACCCATAAAACTTCTCATCCGTCAACAAATATACAGTTTCTAGAGCTATAAACAATGTTAATCTCTCTCTACATCAATCGCTCGAAGTATTATCCAAACCATGCTTATAAGCACAAAATCACCAATCAATAAACAAAGACAGCACGTTAGCTAGAATTCAGTTAGGCATTTCATCATACACTTGATGCCACATAACAATTTGAAGAAGAAAACCTGATCGCCGATCTTCTAGCGGTGGACATTTTTGCCGACGGCTTCAACGAAACCAGAGCATTCAAGACCGGGAAACTCGTAAATTATAATTGAAGCCGCTAAATTACATTTGAACGAAGTGCACAAGAAATTATGCTATGCAGCTAGAGATCGAGTGAAACAGGATTCACTACTAACTGAATCAGTGGTGAAATGTTTAACCGAACCAAGAAAATAAACGGTGAGCTTGGCTGGAAAACCAGAGAAATCAGAGAGGGAGAGTGAGGGTTTTGTGAGATCGAAGAAAAAAAATGAGAAAGAGAGAAGGGATAAGGGAGAAAGATTGCACCGCCTTAAACGACATTGTCTTACCGCAATATCTATCGTCGCCACCGATTGTCAGGAGATGCCGGCGAGGAATGTCGAGGAGGCGTCAAGAGCTTACGAGCTCAAACGATCGAAATTGGAGGATTAGGGCTGAAATTGGGGAAAATGCTGAAGACATAGTTATTCTTTTATATGAAACTGTAAGAGAAGAGTGTGGGTAAAATAGAGGCTTATCTCTAAACGAACTACAACTGCGACGTTGTTGGAGGCGACGGTGGAGACGAGACAAGGCACCATTCGTTGCTTCCCAAGAGGCGAGGCGGCAGTGACGCCGAGTCAAGGAGGCGGTGAGGTCGTCAGGAACGGAGGGATTCAAGTTTCAGAGAGAAAAGAAGAATTTCGAATTGGGGATCTAGGGTTTTTGATTGAATATTATGATGTAATTACAAAGGATACAGAGGTTACAAGAGAGGGAGAGTTAGCGGAGACCACAACGGCGAGGTTGGTGGTGAGGTCGGCGGCGTTGCTCTCGCCGGAGAAGAAGGAGAAGACATAGAAGACGGAGAAGCCGATGAATTGGGTGGAAGTAGAATTTGGGTGAATTTGGGCTAAGTATGGAAATATAATTGGAAACTAATTAAAAAAAACCATACAAAACGTTAGCATAACGGTTTCAATAAATTGTTATATAAATGTACTCATACATAACGTATCACTTAACGGTTCCGTATCACCGTTATATATATAATTAATAGATAACGCTCATACATAACATATCACTTGATACTGTTACG
Organism: Agastache rugosa; assembly: GCA_031470985.1. Classification (NCBI taxonomy): domain Eukaryota; kingdom Viridiplantae; phylum Streptophyta; class Magnoliopsida; order Lamiales; family Lamiaceae; genus Agastache; species Agastache rugosa. The sequence goes on along the minus strand of CM062601.1, from coordinate 30,013,162 downwards.
TATGGACATAGATAACACTGCATACATAACGTATATTTATAAACGCGTTATCTTTACTAAAAGTGCACTCATACATAACGGTTTTTTAAAATGTCCGTTATCTATGCAGTGTTATCTATGTGCATTTTTCTAGTAGTGGATGTCATTCGATTGAGGTTGTTCGGATTTTCGTTGAGAGACAAAGCCAAGGCTTGGTACAAGACCATAGACCGTTCGGAGATCACTACTTGGGAGCAATTGTACCAAAAGTTCTTGGAAAAATACTTCCCTCCATCAAAAGCTCAAAAGCTAATTACCGACATTTCTCACTTCACTCAAATGGGAGAAGAGTCTATGTATGAAGCGTGAGAACGCTATAGGGAAATGCTCTGAAAGTGTCCACAACACGGGTTTAGCAAAACTCAACAAATTACTCATTTCTATAGTGGGCTTACTCCTCACACTAGAAGTATTGTGGATTCAACGGCCGGAGGATGTTTAGTGAATCAAAGTGCCGATGAAGCCTTGAGGATTATAGAGGGGATGGCCGCTAATATCTACCAATGGCCTATGGAAAGAGGTCTATCAATGAGAGTTGCCACCATTTCCGATGAGAAATATGATGATCTTTTCGCCAAAGTCACTTTGCTCAAGAAAGAGTATGAGAAAGAAAGAAAGACAAAGATGGAAGTTAAAGTGTTTCAACAACAAGAGGTTGAAGGGCCGTTCCAATGTGAGGATGATAACTATGTAAATCAACATAGTTACAACAACTACAACCGTTCAAGCTATCCATCGGGGAATCAAGCATACAACCCCAACAACCGGAACCACCCCAACTTCTCATATGCCAATCCAAACAATGTCCTTCAACCACCTCCCGGATTCTCCGTCACCAATGGAGTAATCAATGAGCCAAAGAAGCAATTCTTGGAGGAAATGATGCAACAAATGAAGCTCCAACAAAATACTTTTATCGGACAAACGGGTCAAAAGGTTGCAACATTGGAGAACACCGTTTCGGCTTTAACCAAGCAAATGAAAATGTTTGAAGTGAAAATGGGCCAAATGGTGAATCAAGCCACCACTCAACACAAGCCGGGTCAATTTCCAAGCAATACGGAAATAAAACTGAAGAATCAATGCAATGCAATATATTTTATGAGTGGAGATTCTTATGAAAATTATCCGAAAAGGAATGTGGAAATTGAAGATTTGGATGAAGAGTTCGAGGTCGAGGACCGTCCTACACAAGTAGAAGATCCTCATGATTCATATATTTCAAAGAAGATAGGTCCCAAAAATCTTGCTCAACCAAACAAAGTGGTTACGCCTAGTGCTCCATTTCCTCAAAGATTGGTAAAAGCAAGGATAGATGAGAAGCTTGCAAAGTTCATGAAGATGTTCGAAAAGGTGAACATAAATATCCCATTGCTTCATGCTTTACGAGACATGCCCGAATATGCTAAATTCTTGAAGGATGTCATCTCGCAAAAGAAGAAGCTTAGGAAGCATGTGACAATCAACTTGTCCGAGGAGTGTAGCGCGGTGTTGCTAAGGAAGCTCCATTTGAAACTAAAAGATCCGGGAAGCTTCACGATCCCATGTGAGATTGGAGGGCATACATTCGAAAAAGTATTGTGTGATTTGGGGGCGAGCGTAAATTTGATGCCTATCTCAATTTTCTCTCGTTTGGGTATAGGGACTATCATGCCAACTTTCATTGCTCTACAATTGGCGGATCGATCCGTAAAGTATCCCAAGGGAGTGGTTGAGGATGTTCTCATTAAAGTTGGAGAATTTGTTTTTCCAACCGACTTTGTTGTGCTCGACATACCAGAAGATAAGAATATACCTCTAATTCTTGGTCGACCATTTTTGGCTACCGGACGAGCTTTGATAGATGTTCAAGATGGAGAGTTGACATTTAGAGTCAATGATGAAAAGATGACACTTTCTATCTACAATGCAATGAAGAAGCCGGGGAAGCCCAATGTTGAAGTGTGCAAGTCAATTGATTACTTTGAAGCTTATGGAGAATACTTGCCCTTGCCTTATGAAGATCCAATGGAGCATTATATCCATAAGCTAGTGGAAGAAGGAAGCTATGAAGTGGATAAGGCGAATGATGCGTATGCATTGGCTAGTCCTACTATCAAGTTGGAATGGAATCCACTTCTCGACCATCCAAAACCTCCATGAAGCAATGAGGTAACGTCGAGCTCTAGACGTTAAATTAAGCGCTTGTTGGGAGGCAACCCAACATGTTTTTTTTATATATTGTTTTTAGCTTGTGTGTCGTGATACACATATCTTGTTTTTATTTTCCCTCCAAACTTATTTTCGAGCTTTATGCTCTTGAATAAGTTTGGGGGAGGGGGGTGAGATAAGATACGTGTCTCACTTTTATTGCCTTCTGCTTTATTTACTTTCTTTAGAAATTAAAAAAAAATCAAAATATGTCTTATATGTGTTTTAAGTTTTTGTTGTGTTTTTGTTGTTTTTCGTTGTTTTCATTAGGTTGTTTTTCAAATTTTTGGTTGTGTAAAGCATGCTTAAGCTGAGATTGTTGATGAGGCTTGTGATGAAATGGTATCTTTTGGTTTTGAGGAAAATGATCGCTTGTTGATCATTGCATGATTTGTGAATTATTGATTAATGATCTCGAGTATTTGGCCTCTTAGAATTTAAATTGAAAATAAGCCTTTGTGAGGAATTGAGCCGTTGACTATCATGTGATAGTCTTGTTTTCATTCTTGAGTGGTTATGTTCGAACATGTATGTTTTTCTTTAGAACTTGAGATGATTTCTTCCTTGAGATTGCATAATGTGCTTTGAGTTTGGAAATGATTTAAGACCATTTTTCTTAAGTTTATTTTATCCTAAACACTTGTCCAAATTTGCTTAAATCCTAGTTCACCCCCTTGAGCCTTTAGCCTTTTCGTTGATATCACCTTGGATTGGGGAAAATATTTGAGAAGTGTTGGTGGAGATATTGAGAAGAAAAAAAAAAGAAAAAAAAATGTGTCACATTTGGGTTATCTTTGATGAAGTGCTACTACTTGGTATGAGCTCATAGAAAGAAAAGAAAAGATTTCAAGTGATGATAAAAAGAGCATAAACGGGTAGTATAGCATATTTGAGAAAATGTGACATCTCTTGGTTGGTTTGAGCTTAAATGGTTGAAAAAGCATTGGTGGTATTTATGTTTTTTCTCTCTAAAAAAAAAGGAAAAAAGGGAGTTTTGGGTGACGTGTATTTTGTTTTGGGAATTTTTCGAGTCACTTAGCCAAAAATTTCCTACTTGACCAAAGTGCCCACATTACAACCTTTGTAAGACCTTGTTGATCCTTATTTGAAGCACAAGCAAGCAAAGAAAAGGTTAGACGAGTTGCAAGCTTATGGTAGAATGCATATCATGATTTGAGTTGAGAGTATTCATATCTTATTTTTTTGCACACTTGAGAGTGAGAGCTTTCTTGAAAATTTCCATGTCGTGAGGATGAAAAATTCGAAGAGGCTAGGTAGGCGAGTTTGTTGAGATTTATGAAGCATGAAGTGTGATGACCCGCTTGTGATATGTTTTGAAAATTTTCTGAAGCCATAATTCATCATTATTTATCTTAAGCATGTTTGTCGTTTTCATTTTCTTGTTATCCTTGTTCGAGGACGAACAAGAGTTTAAGTTTGGGGGAGTTGACAAACATGGTTTTTACACTATTTTAGAGTGTTATTTATGTTGATTTGTAATGCAAAATCATGTTTGTAAATGTGCTTTATTGATAAATCTTGCTTCCTTGAAGAATATGATACTCGGATGTCATTTTTATTGTTTTTATAGGAAAATACGCCGAGAATTGAAGGAATGATTGATCGAGGGTTGAAGTTCGTGAAAAAAGGAGTTTGGGACGTGCGTCCCGTTGTGCGACCGCACAATTGGCTCGATTAGGCGCGCAAAGGACGAGCAAGGACAAGCAATGGTTGAAGAGTGCGGCCCTGTTTATGCGCCCAAATGCGCGCCCACACATCTTGTACATGAACGACCGCATGTTTTTATGCGGCCGTTTATGTGGCAACATATATTGCAGTGACGACCGCATATCTTGCGCCGGGAATTGCTCATTTTTTTTTCTCAACCTCGTTTGTGCGCCCACGCGTATATGATTTTGCCCGCGCCTCGGAGCCTCCTTCACCCCAAAATTACATAATTGTCCTTTCACTTACTCTTAGATTTAACCCTTTTTGCATTCTATATAAAGGGGCTCATCCTAAACTTGGAGAACAACTTTTTACACTTGCAAATTTTCTATTATCTAGAATTCCATCTTTTCTTTAGCTTTAGCATAGGGACTAGGGTTTGCTTTTGGAGATCTTTAGATTCAAGAAATTCAAGACAATTGATCGTTAATTCTTACGGGTTTTATTATTAATGACATTTAATATGTTTTTCTCTTATTTTTGTGCTAGTTCTTTTGCTATGTGTGGCTAGATCTTTTAGTTGATTCTAGGGATTTGTATGACTCATTTATGATGGTGGTTTTATTCTATTAATTCTATTTTTCCTTTCAATTCTTGTTTGGGTTCTTGGTGCTTTTATTTGTGCTTGAATTGTTGGCCACTATTTTTGCACACCAAGTGTTTGTAGAAATTCCTAATAGGTTTTTATGAACATGGATCTCAAGAACTTGCAATATGTATGGATTTTGAGACCTAGCGGTGATAAATACATGCATAGGAACCATTAATCTTTGTGTGCGTTTGGGAGTTGATATTTACGTCTCGAGTCCTAGCGGAGAGGGTCGTTATGTCAATCAACTTTTGCAAGCTTGTCGAGATAGAGTTTGTGATTATTTGAGTGATTGTTCCCCTTGAGTTGGATTAAAATTGGTTAATTAGATTGATAGATAAAATCCATCATTGTAGTTTAGTCAAAGCATTTCCCTAGGATCAACCCTTTTTCGTTTGATATTTTCCTCAAATTTACTTCTCGTGTGTTTTTCTCGTATTTAATCATTCGTTTTCAATTAAGTGCATCAAAATCCCAAATCATGACCCCCGAAAGCTTGAATATTAACATGGTTTCTAAATTTCATTTCTATTGTGTTATCGGCTTATAGTCTCCGTGGATACGATACTCGACTTGCTATATTGCTACAATTGCACCGTTTTAGTTGCGGTTATATTGCTAAGTAAAATAGTAATCATTAGACCTGCATTTGAAATCAGTTCCAGAACTTCATGGAATTCTGGAAACTTGTGGCTCTTCAGGGTGATCGAGTTCTCGAAGTGGAGTTTAGACATGAGAACTGTCTTCTGGTCAGCTCCTGGTGCGATTTTCTTTGATGCGATTGATTCTTCTGGAAAAGGTTAGTTTGAATAGAGAGGGAGAGGGAGAGACGGCTGGAGAGGGAGAAAAGAGATCCTTGCTGTGATTTCAATCCCAACACCATAATTATTATTCCATTCTCTCAGAAATTCACCTCCCATCTGAACCAATGGAGATACAATAGAAGGAATAAAAACCTAGCTCCTACAGATTCTTCCTCTGCTCTTCACCCATTCTATATCTCTGCAGATGAAACCTCTTCACCATTATCTGCAAATTCACTTTCTCCATACTTTCCATCACAAACCTTTCTTTCAAACAAAATCTGAAGAAAATCCTAGCCCCCAAAAACCCCCACCACCACCCTCTGCCGCCTAACAGCTGTCGCCGGCTACCACCGGAGAAAAAGAGGCAATCGAAATCTGGTGAGAGAGGGAAAGAAGAGTTTAAGGAGAAGGAAAAGGTTAGGGAAATAAGAGAAACGTGAGGGAGAAGGAGGAGAAAAGGAAGCTATGTATAATCTTCATCTAGTTTCTTTGCTTTGCTTTCTTATATGAGCATGTTAGGTTAGTAAGAATGGGTTATAAGGGCTGTACATTTATGTTAAAATCATGATAATCACGTTTATATGAGTTATGAGGGTGTTCTATTTGTTAGAATCTAAGTTATGAATGTTTATGTATGAAGAGAGTGCTTGGCAGTTTGAATGGCTGCACACGTTTGATAATGAACGAATCATATCTCTCAACCTACTCCATGAAAATAAGTGAAATCACCTTTAAATGAAAGCCTTGTATGTTGGCTGCATTGTGTGTGAAAATGAGCTCTTGATTGTGAGTTTAAAGGTGTCAAAACGTTTGTGTTTGTAACTTGCTCGAATCTGTCAAGAAACTGACTAAGTGTGAAAGAGATGATAATATCTTGAAAACGGCTAATAACTTGATAACATGGCTTATTGTAGTGTATTCTAGACTTCTTGTAGTTTTTTATAATGATAAGACTCATTATCATAGGATGAAAACTCTATTTTATATGGATTTACAATAAACCACTATGTGCTGCCAAATTTCTAAAGTATGATAATGTATGTGAAATGTGTGATGTTTATGCTTAAAGTCTGAGATTCTTCTTGGTGTGTTGCATATGTGTACATGATAAAATGTATTTAGTTATGATCTTGATGATAATATTATGAGTTTTGAATGTGCTAAATGGGTTCATGATGATTTGGAGATGAAGCTGATTAATAATGTGTTTGGAAAACTTGCTAATAATTTGCCATCCTTTTAGAACCGAATTAATTAGGATATTTAAACACATGAAATCAGTGTTTTGCTAACGGATTATAAATTTAAAAGTCTTCTAGTATTTATGGTTTTAATATCATGATTTTCTTAGGTTGTTAAGAACCCTCAAACAGTTTTATAAGAAAATTCAGTAGGAAATTTCAGTGCCTGTATAGATGTTTGGAAAATGGTGGTGAAAACTTTAATATTAAGAGTCTGGATGAATGGCTGTTCGGATATGAAAGTAGACTTACTAAGCTTTCTGGAATGATAAGAAACTCATAATTTGGTTAAGAATTCAAGCTTAGGTGAATTAATCTTATAAGCCCTTGTGTAGTCCAGATTTAAGAATCCCAGTTTTTATCATACTTTATTAAGTTGAGATGCTTAAGTGTAAGATAATCTGATGTTAGTATTTTTAACATAAAGTTTAAGGCATTAATTTTGTTCAGTTAAAAATTCAAGTCCATTGGAGGTGTCTAATTATTTTATTAAAATCGTGAATTAGTACACTGCTCCTAAGAATGAAAGAATCCGAAATTGGGTCTTGGTGTGTTTTATTTAATTAATTTCGGTTGGACTTGGATTAAAGTGAATTGGACTTATGATTTAAATCCAGATAGGCCAATCAATTTAAAGGTTGGGCTTATTTACTTATTTATTGGACTTATATGATAATGAAAAGATTGGGCTTATCATTTATGAGATAATCAAATGATTGTGCTTATTTATTAATAGGCCACTAAAATGATTGGGCTAATAATAACAAAATACTAGACTATGTGATTAATTAATTGTAAAGGTCCAAAATGACTTGTGTATGTGTGATATGGACCCTTAGTCTATATGTATATGTGATAATATGAAAACCAATTTGTATTACATGATTGATGTTTATTATTATGATTATACTTGATTAATTATTTACTATTTATTTGTTAATTAAGTAAATAAATAATTCTTTTATGATTTATTAATTCAAAATTATTTATTTATTTTTAATTCGAAATTAATTAATTAATTAATTAATCATTTAATTATTTAATTTGAAATTAATTAATTAATAATTAATTAATTAATTAATAATGTCTTGAATAATTAATTATTTATTAATTAATTATATGCTTTTATTAATTAATTAATTCTTTATTAATTAATTATATGCCTTTAATAATTAATTATTTATTAATTAATTATATGACTTCAATAATTCATTAATTCTTTAATTAATTAATTATATACCCTTAAATAATTTATTAATTCCTTATTAATTAATTAAAATGTCATAAGTTAAGTATGTATGTTTTACTTGTATTCTTATGACATGAGAAATTTGATTACTTGTGTACACATGCATCAACATAACATGATACACTTAGGACATCTATATGCCTCATGGGACATGATATGCATAAGATTAATGTCATAAAAGGGAATAAGCTTGACCTAGGATGCTAACATTCTAGCCGACTATATGCTTGTGAACCTAAGTATTTAAGACAACTCTTGTAGGACGAAGCAACCCCTAAGTTCAAGGACTAGTCAAGAGATTCCAAATCATGGTGGGTTTCTATTTTCAAACTATGGGATTACAAACTCTCACTGAGGTAACTTTAGGGTTATTAAACCCAATGCTTTCCAAGTGTGATATGCATGCTAATGTTTTATGCTTAATCGCTTATGGTTTACCAATGTTGAATGTTTTATAATACGATCGGCTTTGTGCTCCGTACAAGCCAAGGTAGTGTACACATGAAGTTATGACGGTTCGGTTGTAGGGAGTGGCTGCCCTCTAATTGAACTGGGTGGTAACCCCAGAATGTGAGTTGTTTTTCAGTACCGATTATTCTTTTAACTGTTTTAACTTATGAGAAGGATAATTTCACTAAAGTAACCCCCTTCTATAAGAAAGTAGCATGTCATATCTTTTATAAAATGTTTTCAAAGAGTGGCACAAAATCCACTGATTGCTTTTGTATTCAGCCCCCTGCATTATTTTCCCTAATGCAGATTGATCAACGTGGAGGTGAAGGAAGGGGATATCAATGTCAATGATTGCTCGTTTGTTTCTTCTAGTACTTGTCGTGTAGGTCTCTATGACCATCGTTGTTGTTTCAATAAGGCTTATAACACCAAACACTTGTTACCTCTTATGTTCTAACCATCTACTTTTAGATGGTTATCTTTTGAAAATGCTTCCGCAGTGTGGGGGTCGATGTTCTCATATATCGATCCCAGTTATGCTATGCTAGGGCATCGATATTTAGCAATTACCCATCTTGCCTTTATTTCATTAAAACACTTATCCTTTCAATATTATTGATAGATAATATTTGTTGATTACTTATGCTTATAATGCATATGGTTTCACCCCACCCACCGCGTAGCGGCTCGGACGGATTTGCATAGGCCCAGATCGCGGATTGCCACAGACATGGTATCAGAGCCGTTCGTTTGCTCTGAGCCCTAGAAGCCTTATCTGTTGTTTCAACTTAGAGTCATTAGATATGAACCAACTAAAGTCAAGAATTCTTCAAGTCCAAGTTACTCATGACATCCCTCCCATCCTTTCACGTCGATTGAAAAAGGAATGTTATACTTAAACTCTTACATTGATTATGTGATTGTTACGCGTGACATATATATTCATGCTCATAAACTTGTACTTGCATATACTTTGTTCTTAACATGCTATATGTGTCATATTGTGTTTACATGCTCAATTATATGCAATTTTCGTTTCTTTTGCGCAAAGTCGTTTGTATGAGGGCCGCCAATCTTCGATGAACGTTTACAGTCAAGATTTGGGATATGAATCCCGAGTTGACTAATGAGTATGCGCCGGGACTAAATTGTATAGGTCGGAATCTCTTAGAACTAACACCGAAAGGACCCAAACCGAACCTAAACCACATTCCTGAACTTAGACGTTTTAAGAATCTCACTTTATGTTGGGAAAATTATAAGGTTTCGATTTGATACCAAAACCCAACTGATTCTCCAACCGAATAGATGATCGCGTCAACCTAAATAGTGTTTTCCAGCTCGCCTGTTTGAGCATTAGATGTTCTAGGTTTACAGGTTAAGGAAGCGGAAGACAGCAGTCGACCCAGCTGGAGTCAGCTAGCAAAAGACAGCAGGCGTCAACCTTCAGCTGAGTGATCCAGCAGAGCCTGATCAAGCTGAAGAGAATTCAAGCTGAGTTCAAAACACAGCTGGTCTAGCTGTACAGAACAAAGGAACTATCTCTGAAGACTCCACTTCAAGACAGTCCATCTCTGAATTCAAAAGCCAGCTCTAAAGGCAGAAGATCCCGGAATCAGAGAAAGTCAACCTACCTCGACCAATGAGGGATTGCCAGATCAGCATCCTAGACATCAGAACCTAGGATGTGACACAAATGAAGACAGGTGCAGATACGCCCAACGGCAGATCTTGTATTTAAGAAGAGTAGGTAAGATTCAAACGGCTCCTCCAACGGCTAGTCTTAAATCTCTACCTATATAAACCCGTCTTCAACCTCAGGATCAGATACGAAAAACTCTCTACAAGCTTTCATTATCTGAAATCTTCATTCTTTCAAAAGCTCTCAAGCAGTTCTACATAGATCAAAGAACACTTTATCTTAAAGTGTTTCTAGTTAAGAGCGCTTAGTTTTTCGTCTGTTCCCTAGGCCAAACTCTTTGTATATCTTAAGCCTAGATTTCGAACGAGTTCATCATACTCTAAAGTTCTTAATTGTAAGAACTCGTTCATAGTTGGAACCCCATACCCAAACCCAAACCCAGAAAGGTTAGGTAAAGGTACGCTTGCTTGAAGCGCGTAATTCGAGTGGTTAGGTTCTTCAGTACCCGGAAACTGAAGGTGTATAGGCTTGACAGTGCCCGCAAACTGTTGGAACACAGCTCGGGTTAGAGTTGTGAAGTTGCTTGGTACTTGGAAACCAAGTGGTAGTGGATTACCAGTGAACCTGGTCGTGGACGTAGGAGGTGTTACTCCGAACCACGTAAAAACTCGCGTGCTTCTTACTCTCTCTCTCTTTAATTTTGCTTTATATTCAGCTGTGTACTAACTCCTTCATATAATTGCATATTTGTTCAAAACTGCACACACAGCTGCTCTCCAAAGACAGCTGTGTCTCTCTAAAAGTTGCACAACCTGACTAAGCTGAAAACGTTAAGTTAATCTTTTCAAACTGAGTTTTTCTAAGTAACCGAGCTAAGTTTTCAAACCACCACTTTCCGCACCGCCAACTGAGTTATTTACCCAGCTGGATCAATAACTGAGCTCACCAACTCTGTGTTTTAACTTGAAAAAGTTTCGAAAAATCTACTTGGTGTATTCACCCCCCTTCTACACCAAGTACCCAAATTTCGGGGACCATCAATTGGTATCGAGCGGTGGTTCAAAAGACCACCGTTTCTGTATCAAGAGATCTCTCTTGACACTCTGTGTCAGTGGTCAACTGAACAGATCCGTTTTTCAGAAAAACTCATCTTATTACATACTGCACATGTCTATGGATTCTTATCCTAACAGGAATCTCCCCACCTTCTCGGTAGACGACTATGCAATCTGGAAATTCAGATTGAAAAGCTTCCTTTGTGCACATCACGACATGATGTGGGACGTCATCACAGACGGACCCATCCTTATTTATAAACCAGGAAATGAACTCGTACCTGCTCATGATGGAGGACAACCAGAATACCGGCTAATTCTCAAGCCAAAGAAGGATTACTCGTCAGAAGAACGAAAGCAAGGTCCGGACGGCTTCGCAAGAAACACCATCTCATCAACGGTCTCAAACGCCTACCCGAGTAAGATCATCAAGTGCGAGACAGCCAAAGAGATGTGGGAAATACTTGCTAAGCTATGTGAAGGATCTGAAGAAATCAAAGAAAACAAATTCACAATAGCTTGCCAAAAATTCGACAACTTCAAGCAGCTAGCCAACGAGTCCATCGAAGCGATGGAGCTAAGGTTCTCAAACATAGTCATCGAGATAGAGACAATCAGAACTGGGAAGTATACTCAGCGGGAAAAGAATCTAAAGGTTCTTTCAGCTCTTTCAGCTGAATGGAACACTTACAAGGTAGTTCACCAAAGTCGAAGTGACTTGGGTGATCTATCTACAGAAAGGATGTTCTCACTCTTAAAAGCCAACGAATACAACTTGAAGATCACTCAAGAAGAATCTTCAAAATGACGGAGAACTCACCCCAGCTCCAAAAGAAATAGCCTTCAGAGCCAACTCTGAAAAGTCAGCTCATGTCAAGTCAGCTGAGTCCTCCAAGATGAAGAAGGACAAAAAGGATATGAGCAAAGAGGAGCTACTCGAAGAAATTGACATGATGGTGAAAAATTATAACAGACTCAACACCAGCAAGGGCAAATACAAGAAGTTCGCAAGGACTTACAGAGATAAGTACGCAGCAGCTGATGAGAAGTCAGCTGACCAACGAACAGAAGAAGGTTGCTTCAACTGCAAGGAACCAGGACACTACCGACAAGATTGTCCAAAGCTGTCCAAGAAAGACAAAGACCAATTAAAAGCTAAGGCAGCTGACAGAAGGAGAGCTTATATCGCTGATGAAGAATCAGAGTGCAATAAAATGGATGACATGCCATTTTCAGACTCGGAAGAAGAAGCCCTGATGGCCCATGATGAACCTGATTGGGATACATGCTTCATGGGACAAACAGACGGCATCGATGAAGATGAGGTAACGTCTCGAACTCTAAATCTGTCTAACATCTCACCATCACACGAACACTCTACACAGGACTCAGAATCTGGTCTACCTGATTGGAGTCTAGTAGAGAAAGTAATGAACGATTCCAAGGAGCTTCAAGAGATCCTTGACGTCATTATGTGTGAGAATGCCGAGCTGAAGGCGGAACTGGAAAAGACAAAAGTATCAGACGCAGCTGATACAACTCAGCTCCAACAGGAAGTCGTTTCACTAAAAGACAAAATAGTGAAACAAGATCAGCTGATGAAGGAATTCTTCTATGAGAAAAAACAGCTGATAGAAGATGTGGAGAAGGTCACAGCTGAATCTGAAAGGAAGTCAGCTGAGATCATTGAGCTGAAAAACACCGAAGAGGTACTATCTAAGAAAATAGTAGCTCTCATCAAAGCCACGTCAACAATGGACGAGATCATTAGTGCTCAGTGTCCAGCAGCACTCAAAGCGGGACTGGGATACAACAAATCAAAGGATGCCTCAAACATTGCCTCCACAAGTGGAACAAAGGTTATGTTTGTACGTGCAAACGAACCTCCAATCCCAGCAGCTCAACATCAACAGTTGAGGACACAGCAGGCGTCGGGAAGACCAGCTGTGAAACATTCTCAAGCTCCGTCGAGAACACAGCAGACATCAAGAAGGTCAGCTGTGCGACAACCTCAAGCCCAACTCAGACATCAACGTGCTCAACCTCAACGAAGACCACAGGCTGGATTTTATAGATACCAGCCACAGCACCAACACGTTGATCGATATCAACCAAGATATCAGAGATACCCAGCTGGATACCACTCATACGAGTATCAGCTGGATAATCATTTCCAGCCACAGCATCACATGAGACAGCAGAGACGAAGGAACGTCTCAGCTAGGCACACAGCTGGAAACCAAAAGAAATCCAGACAACAAAATAAGAAGACACGGAGATCAAGACCCCACCAGCAACAACAGAAGAACATAATGAATGTGTATATTGACTCAGCTGGGAGAATTATCAGATCAAATGACCCAATTCGAGTCATCAAGCAGATCTGGGTCGTCAAAGGATCTCTGTCTAACCCACAAGGACCCAATTAAAACTGGGTACCTAAATTTTAACTTTTTGTTTAGGTTGCAAGGAATCGACGCAACTCTGAGGAGTCGATGAGAACGCTTTGGTACTTGGACAGTGGATGTTCCAAGCACATGACGCACCTAAAGCATCTACTCCAGGAGTATATTGAGCGTACAGGTCCACAAGTAACATTTGGTGATAACTCCAAAGGTCTAACCAAAGGTTATGGTACATTTAAAACTAGAAATGTTATAATCCCAAATGTTTCTTATGTACAAGGATTGCAACATAACTTGCTTTCCATTAGCCAATTCTGCGACAACGGTTTTTCTGTCAAGTTTGATGCACAGGGATGCACAGTGAAGCACAGAGAAACCAAGCAGATACTCCTAAGAGGGAAAAGAGAAGGAAATATGTACTTCATTGATCGGAACAAGCCCTCCGGAGACTTGTCTTGTATCAAAAAGAAGAATGAAGTCGGTGGTACAGACGGCTGAATCATCTCAACTTCAAGACAATCAACAAACTGGCTAGGAATCAGCTCGCTAATGGAATTCCAGATCAAGTATATGACAAAAGTCATATGTGCAGCGCGTGTCAACAAGGAAAGCAAACAAGAATTTCATTCTCTCTCAAGCCAGCTCAGTCAACTGATCGAGTTCTTCAACTTCTTCACATGGATCTCTTTGGTCCAGTTACTCCAGCAAGCTTCAATGGCAGAAAATATACTCTGGTCGTCGTGGATTATTTTTCAAGATTCACATGGGTATCATTCTTGTACCAGAAGAGCGAAACGAGAACTAAGCTACCTATCCTGCTGGAAAGATTATCAACACAGAAGGAGTGCAAGATAATGTCAATAAGATCAGATCGTGGAACGGAGTTTCTGAATGAAACTATTTATGATTACTGCGAGAAGAACGGAGTTCAACACCAAACATCTGCAGCTCGCACACCTCAGCAGAATGGTGTAGCAGAAAGAAGAAACAGAACCCTCAAGGAAGCAGCTACCTCAATGCTAGCTAGCTCTGCCATTCCAAAGAAGTTCTGGGTTGAAGCAATCAACACAGCATGCTTCACTCAGAATCGCTCCCTACTCACATCAAGGCAAGGAAAGACACCGTATGAGCTATGGAACAACATAATACCATACATTGGATATTTCAAGGTATTCGGATCCAAATGTCACATCCTCAATAATGGGAAGACACAGCTCAAGACGTTCGACGAAAAGACAGACCGAGGAGTATTCCTTGGTTACTCCGCTGTGAGTAAAGCATACAGAGTCTTCAACAGAAGAACTCAAATAGTCGAAGTAACTCCACATGTTACCTTTGACGAATCCTCCTTCGAATATAGAGATTCTATCAAACGAAGAAGCGAAGGAGAATCTTCAAGATTGATTCAGACAAGGGCTCAAGAGAATAGAATCAGGAATCTGGCCGAACCATTAATTTGGGACAATGAGCCAGAGGAGGAAATTCAAATCAACCAAGAAGCTCCACCAGCTGGAAATCGAGAAGAAGCTTCAACGCCAAATCAAGGGGAAACATCATCAGCTGGGAATCCAAACACAGCTGAGTCCCCAGCTCCATCTCCAGCTGAGCCTCTACAGAAGTCTCCTCAAAATTTAAATCAAAGAGAGCCAAACTCCCAAGATTTAACTCCTGAGCAACTCCAAGTCAGACGAAATTTAGCCACGTCAAGCATCAATCAATTGGAAGAAGAAATTCGCAAGAGGAGAAGATGGATTGAAGATCATCCATCATCAGCTATTATCGGAGAACCATATGACCAAGTCAAAACCAGAAGTTCAGCTGCTCAAGCTTCAACGGATCATCAAGAAGCAGCTGACACAGCTCAACTCTCAGTAGAGCTCGAACTGACGGTCTATGATGAAGACACAGCTCTCATGGCGTGTTACGTAGCCCAAGTGCCAGAGCCTCAATCAATTCTCGAAGCTTTGAAGAGCGTGCCTTGGACAAACGCCATGCAAGAAGAACTGAACGAATTCCTCAGAAATTGTGTCTGGGAACTGGTCGACAGACCTGAAGGAGTCAAAGTCATAGGACTCAAATGGATATTCAAGAACAAAATGGATACCCTGGGAGTCGTCATCAGAAACAAAGCTCGACTAGTTGCCAAGGGCTACACTCAGCAGGAAGGAATTGACTTCGAAGAATCTTTTGCTCCAGTAGCACGATTGGAAGCAATCAGACTATTTCTCGCCTTTGCAGCACATCACAAATTCAAGGTTTATCAAATGGATGTGAAGTGTGCATTCTTAAATGGAGAAATCAAAGAAGATGTCTACGTTGAACAACCTCCAGGATTCGAAGTAGAAGAAAATAAAGTCTACAAGCTAAAGAAGGCTCTTTATGGATTGAAGCAAGCACCTCGAGCTTGGTATGACACGCTGTCAAATTTTCTCATATCCAAAGAATTCAAGAAGGGCTCAGTAGACAGAACTCTCTTCACCATCAAGTCAGGAGAAGATATCCTGGTTGTTCAAATCTACGTAGACGACATCATCTTTGGATCAAAATCAAGCTTCTTATGCCAAAGATTTGGAGAGATGATGTCAGAGAAGTTCCAAATGTCCATGATGGGAGAAATGAGTTTCTTCCTAGGACTTCAAGTCAAGCAATCTTCAGAAGGGATTTTCATAAATCAATCCAAATACGTGAAAGATTTGATCACCAAGTATGGAGTTCAATCCAAGCGTAAAGATTCCAATGAACACCAAGTGGAAGATTGAACCAGGCGAAGGGAAGTCGATTGATTCCGGCAAATACGGAGGGATAATAGGATCCCCGCCGTATCTAACGACAAGTCGTCCGGACATCTCTTTCGCGGTCGGAGTGTGTGCCAGATTTCAAATTGATCCAAAGGAAGCACACATGCAAGCGGCCAAGAACATTCTCAAATATCTCAAAGGAACTCGAATGTTGGTGTGGTACCGAAGACAATCTACAAATTTGGATACTCAGACTCAGACTTCGCTGGAGATCGGTTGGATAGAAAATCAACTTCAGGAACTTGTCAGTTCTTAGGAAGTAAGTTAATTTCATGGTTTTCAAAGAAACAAACGTGCGTCGCAACTTCCACGACAGAAGCAGAATATATGGCCATTTGGAAAATTTCCGCTCGCAAATTCTTCGGTTGAAACATCAATTTGGATGACTATGAAGTAAAAAGCTGGACGGAGTTCCAATTTTCTGTGATAGCTCAAGTGCAATTGCCATTTCAGAGAATCCAGTACTTCACACAAGATGCAAGCATGTAGACGTACGACATCATTTCATCAGAGATCACGTAGAAAAGAAGGATGTGATTGTTGAGAAAATTCACACAGACATACGGCGGGCTGATATTCTCACAAAACCGCTGATAGAAGCAAGATTCAAAATCTTGTGCGGATTACTTGGACTTCTCAACCCCGACGATGCTTCACCCAACCGAACGAGACCAGTGAATAAGCAGAGACTCACTGAACGGAAGACCAGTGAACGGAAGAGACCAGTGAACGGAAGCAGACTGAATGGAAGCACACCCCCGAACGGAAGCAGACCCAGAACGGAAGCAGACCAAATTGAATGGAGCAGACCAGTTGAATGGAAGCGATCAACCGAAATTCGAAATCAATGTCACCGATATCACCGAGAAAGAATTCACTAAACCAGATGCGAAAGGAAAGGATTATTCACCGAGGGGGAACCAATGGAACCACGATGACCCAAAGACACCCACTCAACCGAGGTATCAGTGACTACAATGATCACCGAGAGGTTTGCAACAACATTAATTACACCTACTCAATACGTTTTCTGTCAACTCACATCTTGTCATTTCTAATCAATCTTAATTAAAAGTCTGCAAAGAATTGAATAATGGGAGTTTCAAGGCAAAAGTCAAAACGCCTCAACCGTTCTCTCTCGCGCATTAACTCACATTTTCTAATCAAGAAATTGACTTGACGCGAGAATCACTCCCAGTCGTAGATCTTCTTATCAATAGACAAATCTTGATCGTCCATTCATCAAGAAAACTCTTTAAATATGCTAGAAGATATACGCATCAACCCTAGAAAGTTTTTCAGCATTCTTTCTTATTTCCATCAATTGGTATTGTTTGTTTCTACTAACAAAATATGCAGAAGAAGAACATGGAATCCAGAAAGATATCTCCCGAAGCCGGTCAAACTTGAAGAATCTGTCAAAGCTTCAAGATAAGAGTTGCTTAACTCTCAGGAACCTCAAAGAAGATGGAAGTCCAGAAGAAGGTGAAGCCCATCGACAGAACCAGGCCAGCGCAATGGGAGAAGACTGCAAAGCTCAAGAACGTCATTCACCAGGAAGGTGCAGAAAACTTTCTGGGAATGTCAAAGGAAAAGACCTCCTCACCCCACCGTTTCTCTCATTATGAAAGAGAACGGGACATACAACTCCCCGGGATGCAAAAATCAACGTCACCGTACCCGGACCAGGATGTTGATAAAACCGGAGTATTCAAGAGCATCATGTCAAAGCTCTTGCTCCACCACAGAGGTACGAAAAAGATGCGAGAGACAAAGCAAGATGCATCTAACTCCGTCCCACGGGAATCGGAGACAACTTGAGGAGACAAAATATATCAAGCATCGTCTTCAAACCGAAGACTCAAGTCAAAGGTGCTCGCCGGTCAGAGAAGCCACCGGTGACATTATGAGAGAATTCGTAATCACTCTCCGAGGAGCAGAAGGCCCTCAAGCGGTCGTTTCTTTCGGTGGAGGAGAAGTTCACGCCCCTGCGTGAACATCATCGTCAGCGACACCGCAACGGAGTATTCCAGCTAATCAACCAAGCTTAAACCCCAAGGCAGATGGAATACTTCAACCGCCTTCTCCTCAGTTTCCTTCAGCTCCACAGGGACACCATCTTCGAGATCTTTCAATAAAAGATGCTCAAGTCCCTGCACCAAGCTCAAATGAGAAACATCACCCAGCCAACGATCACTTTGGATGATGATGATATGAGCTGAATACAAGTCCCTCAAGTGCTGAATCAGACTTTCTCATTCAATCTAAGAAGTCTGAAGAAGCAAAATTGCAAGGAATGAAGTTATGCCCGACTCAGAAGATGCTATCTCCCGTGCTAACTCATCCCTCAAAGCACTCAGCTGGACTGCCCCAGCTGAATCAGGCCAAGGACGCTGTGTCTGCAATCACAGCTGAGGCCAATGCAACTGAAGAACTCTAAAGTTCTTAATTGTAAGAACTCGTTCATAGTTGGAACCCCATACCCAAACCCAAACTCAGAAAGGTTAGGTAAAGGTACACTTGCTCGAAGCGCGTAATTCGAGTGGTTAGGTTCTTCGCACTTAAAACCGAAGGTGTATAGGCTTGACGTGCCCGTAATCGTTGGAACACAGCTCGGGTTAGAGTTGTGAAGTTGCTTGGTACTTGGAAACCAAGTGGTAGTGGATTACCAGTGAACCTGGTCGTGGACGTAGGAGGTGTTACTCCGAACCACGTAAAAACTCGCGTGCTTCTTACTCTCTCTCTTTAATTTTGCTTTATATTCAGCTGTGTACTAACTCCTTCATATCATTGCATATTTGTTCAAAACTGCACACACAGCTGCTCTCCAAAGACAGCTGTGTCTCTCTAAAAGTTGCACAACCTGACTAAGCTGAAAATGTTAAGTTAATCTTTTCAAACTGAGTTTTTCTAAGTAACCGAGCTAAGTTTCAAACCACCACTTTCCGCACTGCCAGCTGAGTTATTTACCCAGCTGACCCTCCCCAGCTGGATCAATAACTGAGCTCACCAACTCTGTGTTTTAACTTGAAAAAGTTTCGAAAAATCTACTTGGTGTATTCACCCCCCCTCTACACCAAGTACCCAGCTCAGGGACCATCACTTTAGGATATGTACTAATAGAACCACTCTTTTATTTTTTTTCCTTGTAGATGGTTGGGTACACTAGACCGACTTTCGGGAGCTCGTTGAGCTTTTTCACAGCATCCGGAGGTACCCGGAGGAATCTGTGGGGCAGTTCGTAGCCCGATCGAATTT
Organism: Agastache rugosa; assembly: GCA_031470985.1. Lineage (NCBI taxonomy): Eukaryota > Viridiplantae > Streptophyta > Magnoliopsida > Lamiales > Lamiaceae > Agastache > Agastache rugosa. The sequence continues at coordinate 29,993,709 of CM062601.1, read as the reverse complement.
TAGAGGAATATTACCTAGTTGGAGGCTGTCGCTGGATCTGCTACGAAAGCTATAGGGTAATGGTTTATTGGTTACCCTTGAATTGGGGTGTTTGGGCTGGGAATGAGTTAGAAGCGATGAAAGTGGAAGGCATTCAATGTCGGCCGATTGCTAGCCTTAATGATCTATCCCTACTGATCCTAACTCGCTAGATCAAGGACCCGATAGGACCACCATCTCCAGGCCCGTACGATCCCATACCTCAGCCAACCCCGAGCTATTACTCTCCAATTTTCCCGACCGATATGAGTGCACAACTCCACCGCCCACTCCCACATCTGAGGATCCATTCCCCAGTAGGGGATGGATCTACTTTCGGCTCTTGCCCATACAGCCTTCCACCATACCCAGGGTCTAAAAGACCTTTGGCAGACTTAGAGGGCGACTACGACTCTGAGTATGAGTTAGACTCCGATGTAGACACCTTCCATGACATTTATATAGATTGTGTAGGACTTCACGATAGAGAGACCGGTCCCTCTGAGCCTCCCCAAGCTGGCTCACTATCTCCCTTCTACACTCCAGGCATACAACATTTCTCACCCACCTACACTCCGAGCTTTCCACCACCTCAACCCACTCTTGCACCTAATGCACCAGTCGGCTCTACACCTGGCGCCCAGCTGTCACCTATCAGTTGCCTTCGCAGACCTAATATGTACTACTCAAAGTATACGAAGAGTATACCTAAGAAGAAGGAGTCGGAGAGAGCCTTACTGAGGGATATCGCAGAGGCAAGTGATAGAGCTATAAGGAATTTGTAGGCGAGACTAGGTATAGGCGCTCTGGAAGAAGATCCCGAGGAGAAGGATCCTGAGGAGAACCCTGAAGAAGATCCGATGGAGGATGGGCCATGAGACGAGAGCTAGAGAGAGAGTTGATATTATTGTTGTTGATTGTACTGATTTATAATTGGATATGATGACAACGTTGCACTCTTATGTTTCTTTCATGAGTCCATCTTTTGTAGTTATGATGGCACCTTTTGACATGTTTATGATACCTTTTTAAGTTATGTTGTTTTCATAAGTCCTCGGTTTGAGGCATTTTTGTGGACATATTGTATGAGGCAAATTTTCATGATGGGCCCTCTGTTTTTTGGCAAACTAATGATATGAGATGATATGATATGTTATGAAAAGTTTTGCAATGTTATGTTTATGATATGAAATGTTATGATGTTATATGACATGAAATGATACAACAATATAATATTGAAATGAACAACAATGAATTACATGGTACGCTATGACTTATAAAGTTTTTATATTTAAAACAACTAGTCTTAATAGGCAAACTAAGATAGGTCATGCTAGTCACTCAACCAAATGAAATAGAAATGTAAGGGCGATAACAAGAGGCGTATGACCTAATTCTACCTCAGCAAGGTTTTAGATAGATTAATCTCATAAATCCGCATATCTCTTAGGAACCAATCGAGTCTCGAGTTATCTTTTTTATGTAATCTTACAAACCGTTTCAGAATGGCTGAGCAACACGAAGAAAGGTTTGAAAGAGAGCATGAGCAAGAACAAGACCAAGGTCAAGAGCGAGGTAGAGGCCAAGGCCGAGGATGAGGACGAGGCCGATGGCGCGGTCGTGGTCATGGTCGTGGTCGAGGGGCCAGCCGAGGAGGCCCTAACCAAGATGACAAGGAATCGGATCACGAGGAGCACGCCCCACCTTCCTCCACCACTTGAGCAACGAGTCGAGACTCGCTTTAGAAAGTAGAACCCGCCAATGTATGGAGGACTCGCTGAACCCCCAGAAGCTGAAAAATGGGCACGTAGCTTGGAAAGGATCTTCGACTTCATGGATCTCAATCCTAATGAACGGGCAATCTGTGCCATCTTCCAGTTGACTGACGAAGCTGATCATTGGTGGGAAGCTGAAAAGAACGCAATGACCCCTGAAGCTTTGAGAGACATGACTTGGGTCCAATTCAAAGAGAAATTCTTCAAGAAATATATCCCAGAAACCTACCGTCATCAAAAGGAGAATGAATTCTGGAACCTGAAGCAAGGAACGAAGACTGTGACCGAATATGATCGACTATTCAACCAACTGTCAGGTTATGCTCAACATCTAGTGAGTACTGAAGAAAAGAGGGCATTCAGGTTTCGTCAAGGACTGAGAGCTGAGATTAGACTACCTCTAGCTAGTCATGGACGCCTAACTTACCCTGACATGCTTAGCCGAGTACTCAACATGGAGGAAGTCCTGCCCAAAGAAGAAAAGAAAGCTGCTCATCCTGCTCAAAAGAACAAGAGGAAATGGGACAACGCCAATCCCAACCAGCGTGGCCATAATCAGAATAACCATAAGGAAAAGAAGCTGTGAAAAGGACAGAACCAACATTCTCAGTCGAAACATCAATCTAGATTCAAAGCGTTATCGCCACCGCAAAAGTAGCCCTACCCTCGGTGCAAGAAGCAACACTCTGACAGTGCAAACTGGGAGCCAACTTATGCTTCGAGTGCGGACAGCCGGGATACTTCAAGAAGAACTGTCCTAAGAATCCTTCACCCATGCCACTAAGGCAAGTTCCACAAAACCTTTCCAAACCAAATCAGAACCAAGGAGGCAATCAGAAAGGAAAGCAACCTCAAGGATAAGCTCAAGGACCTAGAGCGTATGTCATGAATCAACAAGAGGCAGTTCAGAACTAAGGAAATCTGGCAGGTATGATCAAAGTTGCTGGAAAACCTGTTTTAGCCTTATTTATTACCGGAGCATCGCATTCTTTTATATCTTGGGAAGCGTGTTATAAACTAAGACTTACTCTAGTAGGCACGAGTTAAACCTTAGAGGTATCAATTCCGTTTGGAGAAACTATGAAATCTAAGGATAAATGCCTGAACATAGAGTTAGACTTAGAAGGGTCACTCCTCGAGCCAAACTTTCACGTCATAGATATGCTTGATTTCAATATTATTCTAGGAATGGATTGGCTTCCAGCCAATTTTGCGACGATCCACTATGAAGAGAGGAAAATTTCATTTCGACCTCATGGAAAAGAAGAAACAAGATTCTATGGAGCAAGAGTAGGAGCTGGACGTGAAATACCGATTATTTCCGTAATGAAAGCCATCCAGATGTTGAGCAAAGGAAACTGCCAAGCTTTCTTGATTAGTTTGGAAGGAGACGTTGAAGTGAAAATAAACATTGAGGAAGTGCCGATAGTAAGAGAATACCCAGATGTATTCCCTAAAGACTTACCCGGTCTACCGCCAAATAGACAAGTGGAATTCACGATAGACCTCGAACCTGGAGCAACACCAATATCCAAAGCGCCGTACCGGATGGCACCAAAGGAACTTCAAGAACTAAAGGTGCAACTTCAAGAATTTTTTATTCTTGGATTCATTAGACCAAGTGCTTCACCCTGGGGAGCACCAGTTCTCTTCGTCAAGAAGAAAGATGGATCACTTCGCATGTGGAACGACTACAGAGAATTGAACAAATTGACTATCAAGAATTGATACCCCTTGCCATGAATCGATGATCTATTCGATCAACTCAAAGGTGCATCTATCTTTTCAAAGATAGATCTGTGATCGGGATACCATCAACTGAAGATTAGGGAAGAAGATACTCCAAAGACAGCTTTCCGAACTAGATACGGTCATTACAAATTTGTAGTTATACCGTTTGATCTAACCAACGTACTAGCCGTATTCATGGATTTGATGAATCGAGTGTTTTACCCATACTTGGACAGTTCCGTACAAGTGTTTATAGATGATATTGTTGGGAAAATTAATAGAGTTTTGATTGGATATCAAAACCCAGCTGACCCCAACCGAGTAGATGATCGCACAAGCCTAAGCGTTTTTCAGCTCACCTGTTTGAGCTTATAGAGTTTCTTAGTTTACAGGTAGAATCGCTGAAGACAGCAGAAGACATAGGAGCATCATGAAGAACACTTGAGGATGGTGTTGGAAACCTTAAGGTCTAAACGACTCTATGCCAAATTTAGCAAGTGTGAATTTTGGCTGGACTAAGTAATCTTCTTAGGCAACGTGATTTCAGCCGAAGAATTGAAAGTCGACCCAACAAAAGTCGAAGCTGTGAACAATTGGAAAACTCCAACTACTGTAACAGAAGTCTGTAACTTTTTAGGAATGGCTGGATACTATAGGCGATTTATTGAAGGCTTTTCAAAGATAGCCAAGCCAATGACGAAACTATTAAAGAAGGATATCGCTTTCAAATGGACTCCTGAATGTGAGGCCAGTTTCTAAGAGTAGAAGAAGAAGTTAACGACAGCGCCAATTCTCACCATACCCAAAGAAAATGAAGTGTACATCATGTACACCGACGCGTCAAAATTGGGATTATGATGCGTTCTAATACAAGGACGAAGGGTAGTAGAGTATGCATCACGTCAATTAAGACCACACGAGTCGAACTACCCAACACACGATCTATAGCTAGCAGCAGTTGTGCACGCGCTAAAGATATGGAGACACCACCTCTATGGAGCCAAGTGTGAGATATTCACTGAATACAAAAGTCTGAAATACTTCTTCGAGCAAACAGAACTTAACATGAGACAAAGAAGATGGCTTGAGCTAGTCAAGGACTATGACATCACGATTAGTTATCACCCTGAAAAAGCCAACGTTGTTGCCGATGCCTTAAGTCGAAAGCCCCGAACAAAGTTAGGATCATTTTTTACCGAAAAAAGAGAACTCGTGAGATAACCCAAGGTCGTATAGTCGTTGTTAGGGCAAAACCTAACCTTCGTGATCGAATCATTAACTCGCAACGTCAATGCAATTTCCTCGAGAAGATGCGCTTGAAGGCAAGAACGGATGACAAGTCTAAATATAAGGAAGCACCAAACAATGCTCTGACATTCAAAGAAAGATTATGTGTACCCGATTATGCCGGTTTGAGAGAAGACATCATGAGTGAAGCTCACAATACACCTTATACTGCCCCACCCAGGCGGTACCAAGATGTATCCAGATTTGAAACAGAACTTCTGGTGGGAAGGCATGAAGAGAGATATAGCTGCATACGTTGAAAGATGCTTAGCTTGTCAACAAGTAAAAGCATTACACCAAAGACCATATGGGACTCTTCAGCCTTTAGAGATACCAGAATGGAAATGGGAACGCGTCACGATGGATTTTGTAGTAGGCTTACCCCGATCCAACCATGGAAACACTGCAATTTGGGTCATAGTTGATACTTTGACCAAATCTGCACACTTTTTGCCAGTGCAAATGACATGCAACTTGGATCATTTAGCTAGACTGTACGTCAAGGAGATAGTACGACTGTATGGCGTGCCAGCCATGATCATTTCTGATAGAGATAGAAGGTTCACGTCGAAATTTGGACAAGTCTGCAAAACGCCATGGGAACACGCTTGTGTTTTAGCACCGCTTATCATCCCCAGACTGACGGACAGTCCGAAAGGACTATTCAGACCTTGGAAGACATGCTGCGAACTGTAACCCTCGACCAAGAAGGACAATAGAAGATATATCTACCATTAGTCGAGTTCGCCTACAACAACAGTTACCAGGCAACCATAGGAATGGCACACTATGAAGCTCTCTATGGTCGAAAAAATAGGTCACCACTTCACTGGGATGAAATTGGTGAAAGAAAGATGTTAGGACCAGAATTAGTCCAAGAAATGATCGAGATTATTGAGAAAATTTGCGTAAGGATCAAAGAGGCCCAGGATCGACAGAAGTCATAAGCAGACGAACGCCGGACTGAACTAAGCTTTCAAGTAGGGGACATGGTCTTTCGTAAAGTGTCACCTTCTAAAGGTGTGGTTTGTTTTAGCAAGAAGGGTAAATTGCACCCTAGATCTATAGGACCCTTTGAAATTCTGGAAATGATAGGGGAAGTCGCCTCTAAGCTTGCCTTACCCCCGAGTCTAAAAAATATGCACAATGTATTCCATGTTTCTCAACTGAGAAAATACGTATATGATCCAAAGCACATTATCCGATACGACAACCTCGATCTTAACCCAAATTTAAGCTATGAAGAAGGACCCTAATGTATACTCGATAGGAAAGTTCAAGTGCTTAGAAATAAGCAAATCCCTTTAGTTATGGTCCATTGGATGCGCCACGGACATGAAGAAGCTACATGGGAGCTAGAGTCCAAGATGAAAGAACTCTACCCCGACTTACCCTTTAAAGGTACGTAATTTCGAGGATGAAATTATTTTAAAGAGGGTAGGATGTAGAACCCCAAAAAATTGAGTAAAAAAAATTTCGTTTTAAGTATATAAAAATTTATATAGAATAAATCGAATAATAGAACAGTCACTTATTCCCGATAAAATTCAAACGTCTAAATTATAAATTTGATGTCATATGCATTACATAGCACGAGCATTCATATTGTATTGCACGAATGAAATATGTCGATATTATTTTAGTCTATGCAATAATATGATTAATTAAATATAATTAATCAAAACATATATTATGTATATTATATATATCAAATGCTTGTTTATTTGATTTTGAAGAAGAATTAATTTATACAATAATATGGATATTGGTCTCGTTAAGATCGAAATAATTGATTCCACTTATATGCTAGATCGAAACTTTGATCTGATAAGTGAATGTTGTAATACGGAACGAAAGATGAATTATACTATAAAAGGGAAATCTTATAATATAATAATATATATTATGTAAGCATATAAGTGGGTGTATGTGTGTGCGTTTGTTGTGTGCGTGTATTGTGTGTTATGTGTTATATGTAGGGTGTGTATGTTTTGATAAGACAAAGGTTAAGTAGTTAAATTAAATAAATAAATAAAAACCTAAGTAAATAAGATTGGGGAAATAGAGAGAAGCAGACAAGGGAATAAGTAAGAGAGAGGGAGATAAGAGATCCTTGCAGAGATTTCAATCCCAACACCATGATTATTATTTTCTTCTCCCAAAAATTCACCTCCCATCTGAACCAATAGAGACACAGTAGAAGGAATAATAACCTAGCCCCTATAGATTCCTCCTCTTCTCTTCACCCCTTCAATATCTCTGTAGATAAAACCTCTTCACCATCATCTGCAAATTCACTTTCTCCATACTTTCCATCACAATCCTTTCTTTCAAGCAAACTCTGAAGAAAACCCTAGCCCCCAAAAACCACCACCACCTTCTGCTGCCTAACAGCCCCAGCTGGCCACCACCGGAGGAAAATAGGCAACCGGAATCTGGTGAGAGAGGGAAAGAAGAGTTTAAGGAAAAGGAGAAGGTGAAGGAAATCAGAGAAACGTGAGGAGAATATAAGGAGGAGAAAAGGAAGCTAGGTATAATCTTCATCTAGTTTCTTTGCTTTGCTTTCTTATATGAGCATGTTAGGTTAGTAAGAATGGGTTATAAGGGCTGTAGATTTATGTTAAAATCATGATAATCACGTTTATATAAGTTATGAGGGTGTTCTATATGTTAGAATCTAAGTTATGAATGTTTATGTATGAAGAGAGTGCTTGGCAGTTTGAATGGCTGCACATGTTTGATAATGAACGAACCATATCTCTCAACCTACTTGTTCAACCTAACTAATCTCAGTTGCACGCAATTAAACGTGGTCGTAATAGATTAAATAAGCTAACCCGAATATCGCCTCTCAAGGAAAACTTAGCAGGGAAATTATTGCATTGCGAAAAGAAAAGAAAAATAAAGCAGTAAGTAAATTGGGTTTGTTGTTTAAAACTAGGCGGAAAGAATAACTAAGCAGAAATTAACCCTAGGCAAGAATTGAAATCTAATCTAACGAATGGATTACTCTTTTCTAATCTTAACATTAATTCAATTAAGCAATCTGCAGGAGAAATTATAAAACATAAGTAAATAACATAAATCAAAAGAACTCACAATCGTAAATGAAATTGACGATAAACTGGAATTGAATCTGAAAATTGCACTGTCTATATCCTCCAATCCGGAATAAAATTACAATTAATGAGATAACTAGACTAATAGAGTTCAAAGAAAGCGAGAGAAAAAACCTAAAAGAAATTCTGAAAAGTGCAGGAAAAAGTTGTCTGGAACAGTAGATATTTTTCTGAAAACCCTCGCCCGCTATTTATAACTTCGGCAAAATAAACACACTCAGCGGTCTCCTAGGACCAGCGACCGCTGAGTTCACTTTGTCAATGTAGCTAAAAGCCCAAACTCAGTGGTCTCCTGGGGTCAGTGAGCGCTGATTTCTCACCCTTTATTGGACTAGGCATTGGACTCAGCGGTCTCCTAGGCTGAGGACCGCTAAGTTCTCTTTCTGTATTGGCGTAAGCTAATTTTCTTGGACTCAGCGGTCTCCTAAGCTGAGGGACCGCTGAGTTCTCTGAAGATGTCCCGTTTCCCTAAACAGTCAGCAGTCTTCTAAGGTGAGGGACCGCTGACTTCTCTGATGGTGTCCCGGTGACTTCTCTGAAGGTGTCCCGTTTGCCTAAACGGTCAGCAGTCTCCTAAGGTGAGGGACTTCTGACTTCTCTGAAGGTGTCCCGTTTGTCGAAACGGAACCTATCACTGCAGCAGAAAACTCACATCGGCGGCGGAAATTGAGCAAACTGTGGTTGCCTTTGTCATTCTCGAGCAAAATCTACATTTTCAACCTGATAGCTCGATACAACATCATTAGCGCATTTTAACTTAAAAACAATGCGAAACAAAACAAATGTCATAAAAACACGCATGCAAAACATCCGAAAATACAACAAAAAACTAATGTAACAAACCCTCCACAGACAAAACCTTGCTTGTCCTCAAGCAAATCTTAATTCAAAACATAACAAGAAAAACGTAGATCGAAAATGACAAATCATGCTTCAACGTCATATCCTGCACAAGAACATTCTCAACGTTCATTAACCAAATGCAATTCACCTCATAATTAATGAGTTGCCCTCTACATATAAACTCAATCGGCACAAAACCAAAATGCGAGGAAAGGAGGAAAGAAATGAATCGCCCTAACACACTTAATATTTTAAATTTCATTTTCATTATTCAACCATTTTTACACAATCTTCGGGACAAAATTCACTAGGTAAATCCTCCGGAGTATTTCGGGTCTCCTAGAGTGGTTTCCCATACCCATCTCTTCTAAACATTTCTACAAGGACTCGGAGCGAGAGGGGTAGAGCCCCTCGGATCAAACATTAAGCCACAACAATTTTCTTTGCACAAGTAGCAAGAGAGTCGAGTTATATAGTCAATAGTCATGAGGTGGAAACATATAGAGTTCATCTAAAGTATCCTCATGTGGTTTCCCATGCTCATGGTTCCCAGAAGAGCAGAGACCTCCCGACTCAACTTACACTTTAACAACAAAAAGCACCAATCATAGATATCCAAGCATAAAGAAAAAAATTGCCACCTCCTTCTTTCATTCAAGAATTTGACCTCAATTATTCACATACAGAAAAATACCCCACAGTCAACTATGAAATGAACACATTGCTTAAAGAAAATGCCGAAAAATATCCTCAAACCATCAATTAAATCAAAACATTCATGTTCAATCCATATATTTTTACAGTTTAAATCAAATTAAGACTGACGAGGACAAGACAAGACAAACAAACCAAAAGGGTTCTCCCCCAACACATGAGAAGAAAACAATGCCCTCATTGTAACAAAAAGGAAGAGAGAAAAAAAAAGGAGGCTTCACCGAGGATACGGTAGCTCCAAGCGAGAAATCAGACAAGCAACATTATCCAACAACCTAGAAAAACACAAAGACAACACAAAACAAAACAAAACAAAGCAAAAGAAATACAACAAAGGGAAAGAACAAGAAATCACCCATTAGCCAAATTCTGACTGAAGCTTCAGCTGCATTTTCACCTGTATTATAACATCATCTATGGTTGCAGCTGATGGTCTCAGTCTCGGATACTTAACACACATTGCACATGTTGCTCTTCCCTTCACTCGTACTTGAATGTTCGGTTTGACTTCCTCCTCATTGTTCAGGTCAGAAAGAAAGTCATGCACTATGTCATCCTCATCTTCGAGATTAGCCAAGAATTCCTGAATGATATCATCCTCATTGTGCAGATTAGCCAGGAATTCATGCACAATATCATTATCATCCACCGAGTCAAATATCTTGACGTAGGAGCAATTTTGCACCAAAGGGTCAAGAGCTACTGACTCCTTACTAAACACGGAGAAAGTCATTGATCGCCCTGATCCCTCCATACTCAAAGTTCCTGACCTGACGTCAATGCGAGTATTAGTTGTAGCCATAAAAGGCCTGCCTAGCAAAACAAGGTGACCATTCTCAGTCCTTATCTCCTTGCCGGTCTCCAGCACAATAAAATCCATCGGAACTCTAATACTACTCACAGTTATCACAACATCCTCAACTATCCCATGAGGGTAACTAATAGAACCATCAGCTAATTCTATTTTCATGTCCGTATGCTTCAATTCACAATTACCCAATTTCTCAAATATACTAAAAGACATTAGGTTAATTGATGCATCTAAAACTAGCATGCCTGAGACCTCGTCGCCAATACCCAAGTCCATGCTTATGATAAAACTACCTGGATCATGTTGCTTAGGTAGTAGCTGATATGGTTCAACTGCATCTGGTGGTATAGGTTCATTTGGCAGCTGGGAAGCCTTGATTGCACTCACGGTTTTGCTCATCCACTTCTCTGTGGTGTCCCTCATGTTAACAATGTTTACCTATCCTTCTCTCTGTCTGCTTTGTAAAGCAACGGATCGGTTAAATTGGTGCTCGACCTTGTGAGGCTTGATTTCATCTTTCTTGAAATTCAGGGCAACTTCTCTAATGATAGAGACAGCATGACCCTGATGGGCCTGTTGTTCTTGACTCGGTATCTTTCCAGTCTGTTGTTGCTGCTGCATCTGATTCATAGTCCCAGATATATGTTCCACAGCTGTTTCAGGATGCTTGATAGTGGCATCTTGAGCTTTCCTTGCTCGCTTGCTTTCCTGCATGAAAGCGCTCAAACTGTCCTTCATGGAAGTCTTTTGAGGAGGCTGAAATTGTTGGGAGGACTGCTGTTGCTGTGGGTACCACTGCTAAGGAGGATACTGCTGAATAGGATGTTGGTGTTGGGAAGGGTAAAATTGATAATTATGTCCTAAGCCTTGTCCTTGATTCTGGTTTCCCCACCCAGAATTAGACTGATTCTGTCATCCTAAGTTTTGTTGTCGTTGATTCTGATTGAATCTTTGGCCTTGATCAAACTGCTGATGTGAATGATACCCATGTGCAGCATAGACTTCTGTTCCTCCTTCATATGTCAGCTCTCCCATTTTTTGACACTCTTTAGGATTGTGCCCTTGCTCCCCACAAATGCCACATGGCTTAGCAAAAATCTCTTGTCTAGCAGGTACCTGTCGAGGCGGAGAAACAACAGGCTTGCTCATCCTCAATTCCTGCAGCTCTTTCATCATGGTAGCCAGTTGCTTTTTCAGGTCAAGACTTTCAGGAACTACACTCACCTCAACCCGTCGTGTGCGGGTAGATTTCTGCTGCGAACTAGCTGCAAGTGTTTCGAAAATCTCTTGCAGTTCATCGGCTGTTTTCACTGCAATGTTTCCGCCTGTGGTACTAGCCACCATAAACTGAGCTGTTTGCACCAGTCCATCATAAAAGAATTGCCACAACATTTCTGGTGCCATCTGATGATGCGGACACTGCTGAAGTAACTCTTTAAACCTCTCTCAAGCCTCATGGAAAGGTTCATCACCAGCTTGAGTGAAGTTCATTACTTTTGTGCGTACTTTCTGAGTTTTATGATTGGGATAGTACGTCAGCATGAATTTCTCGCACACGGCCGTCCATGTAGTTAACGAGTTAGGTGGAAGTGCTAAGTACCACGTTTTTGCCATGTCCTTCAACGTGCACGAGAAACATTTCAGTTTTAGCTGGTCCTCAGTCAGAGCCAGCAAAGGAAAAGATTGAACCACCGTGCAGAACTCTCGAACGAATTGCAGAGCATCTTCATTGGCCATCCCGTAATAAGAGGGTAGCAAATTTAGATGATTCTACTTCAAATCATAATTGTTGACTTCAGCTGGCAGCATTATAGCAGAAGCAGTGGTTCCAAATGTTGGCCTTGCGAAATCATCTATGTATCTAGTATTGTTAGCCATTTCTCCCAAAAAAAGTAGGATCGTCTGGCAGATCTCCCCCGGATGCTTCTGACTGTACAATAACTTCTTCTTCAAAAAAGTAGGCTCGTCAACCTCGTTAAATCTGGACTCGGCTTCTTCCTGCAAACTTTATAAAATCTTGCGCGGTTGATCAATGTTGTCAAAGTAAGGTGCTAAGTTCTTTTTCAAACATCTGCGACCTTGCATACACAACACTCAACAAACAGATTAAGCGCACCGGAGGAAAGAGAATGACCGAGTAACAAAAACAAAATAACAATAAACATAAAACAAACTTAAATTACAAAGCAACACAATTAATCTCTTAAAGTTTTCCCCGGCAACGATGCCAAATTTGTTCAACCTAATTAATCTCAGTTGCACGCAATTAAACGTGGTCGTAATAGATTAAATAAGCTAACCCGAATATCATCTTTCAAGGAAAACTTAGCAGGGAAATTATTGTATTGCGAAAAGAAAAGAGAAATAAAGCAGTAAATAAATTGGGTTTGTTGTTTAAAACTATGCGGAAAGAATAACTAAGCATAAATTAACCCTAGGCAAGAATTGAAATCTAATCTAACGAACACATTAATCTTTTCTAATCCTAATATTAATTCAATTAAGCAATCCACAGAGAAATTATAAAACATAAGTAAAGAACATAAATCAAAAGAACTCACAACCATAAATGAAATTGACGATAAACTGGAATTGAATCTGAAAATTGCTTTGTCTGTATCCTCCAATCCGGAATGAAATTACAATTAATGAGATAACTAGACTAATAGAGTTCTAAGAAAGCGAGAGAAAAAACCTAAAAGAAATTCTGAAAAGTGCAGGAAAAAGTTGTCTGGAACAGTAGATATCTTTCTGAAAACCCTCACCCGCTATTTATAACTTCGACAAAATAAACATACGCTCAGTGGTCTCCTAGGATCAACGACCGCTGAGTTCACTTTGTCAATGTCGCTAAAAGCCCAAACTCAGCGGTCTCCTGGGGTCAGCGAGCGTTGAGTTCTCACCCTGTATTGGACTAGGCGTTGGACTCAGCGGTCTCCTAGGCTGAGGGACCGCTGAGTTCTCTTCCTATTATGGCGTAAGCTAATTTTCATGGACTCAGCGGTCTCCTAAGGTGGAATTTAATTATGTTTGTTTCGTCTCGGGTTAACCGAAACGAATTAGAATTTATGTTTATTGAATTGTGCATTTATGCATGATTTTTAATTGAGAAAATTATGAATTTAATTTTCTTAATTTATTTTATTAGCAATTAATTATTAAAAATAATAATCTTATTTATTCCATAAATGATTCGTTTTTCAGTATTTTCTTCCGAGAACTTTCATTAGGGTTAGAGATGCCTTAATTGATTTTTCGTGATCAAGAAATTAGAGAATGAAGTTATGATTAGCAAGTTAATAATTCATTGATTAAACTAAACATTTAACTAATTAAATAATTCTAATTATTACCTAAGCAATGACCTAATGGAATGACCTAAGCTTGTTGACTTTGATTAGTATTTAAGTGTGTGTGTTATGCCTTCTTCCTTCACCATTTCTCGCCATTTTCCAGCAGCAACACATCACACACATTTCATCCATTTCTCTTCAATCTTTGAGCTCAAGTTCATGTGTTAATCCATTCCAAATTATTAATCAAGGTAAGACAAATGTATAGTTCAAGTTGTAGCTTAAAATTCAAGCTCAAATCATCCTTTAAATTATTTTAGAATTTTCGAAATTTTGGCCAAAACATGATAGACGATCTTGATTTTAAATTATGATGTTTAATTCATGCTTAGGATACATGATAGATCATTAATTCATGTTTAATTCAAACCCTAACCTTAATTTATGCCATTTTCAAAATTGAAGGAAGAATTAGGGTTTTTGAAATTTGATGATGGATGACCAAATAGATTGATCATTTGAGCTTAGATAATTATTCTAAGCATGTTTGATGTTGGAAGTAATCAAAGAATCAAAACCCTTCACTAATTTTGGAATTAACCGATAATTATAAATTTAATTAGGGGTTTTTTTATCTTGATGTTTTATGATTGATTTGAAGTTTAAATTGAGCTTATATGATGTTATTGAGTATGATTATGTATAGAATTAATGGATTGAATCATTAATTCTCCAATTTTAAATTAATTTCGAAATTAGGGTTTATCAAAATTAGGATTTTGATTTCGATCTTGAATGATGAAATTGATGATAGCATTGAGCCTATGATATATATTTAAGCATGTGAGAATATTATTAGAATTTTTGGAGTTTAATTTCTATTATTTTAGAAATTTTCAGCTTTTAAATTAATTAAGAAATAATTAATTTAAGGCTTAAAGGAATTAATTGAAGCTATAATTAATCTCTATGATTTTAATCAAGCATGTTATGAATTGATTGAAGAGAAAATAATCATCTATGCCTATTTTTGAAAAAGGCCGAAAATATTTAAGTATATGGTTTGAATTTTTATTCAAGTTACTTAAGAAATTAAATTATAATTATAGTTATAATTTAATTGAGCATGTTTGGAAGTGATTAGAATGAGATTGGATATTTAATCCAAGAGTTGAAAAAGGGCAGCCCCTTAAATCTTTATTTATAAAGATTATTTGATTTTTAATCAAGAAAATAATCACATATTTGAATTTTACAATAAAAATTAAGTATTGTGAAATTTTTCAGAAATTAAATACGAAGTATTAAGAATTTTCTATTTTTCGGCTATTTTTCCAAGTTGAACGTTTCTATGTGTACGTGATCTGGATTGATAATATGATTGCGTAATTATGTTTATTATGTTAAAAGATGTAAGTAGATTTAATTTCGTAATTTGTGGACTCCATTTGACGAGTCGAGATTATTATGAGCTGAATGCTTTGATTAAAGTGCATTGATGATAAGTTGTTAATTGCTTCAGTGTTTAAGCATTTAAATGTTAAGTAGAAAGTTAATTAGTAGTTAAGTTAGAGTTTTAAAAGTATTTAGAATGTTTAAGTATTAGAATCGAGTTAAGCGTTAAAGAATCGAGGCGAAATAGAAATTTAGTTGTTCGAGATAGCGTTTCACTTCGTCTGTCATTTGTTTCTAGCTCTAATGGTTGGTAAACCATAATTTCAAATGAAGGAATGAGCAGGAGCGTAAAGCTGAGAAATCGAAAATGAGAAAAGTAAGATAAAGAAGCACTCGTCAGGTGGGCTTTCTAAACAAAGAAATGATGAATGCTATAGATATATATGATTATATATATGTGATGTTTTAAATTGATTAACTTGCCAAATATTTCATGTTTTGTATGATACCATTTACTGAAGAAGGACGAATTCGGTCCCGCGCAAGGTGGGATTTGTGTACACATTAGTAATCGTGAGTCTTCCTTTGATGGGCCGGTTTATATTAGTAATCGCGAGTCTTTCTCTGATAGACCGGTTACAAGTGATTGAGAAAAATGCCTCTTTCTCATCACTTCTATTTATAGTAGATATAGTTCATACTTAATGAGTATTTTGACTGCAGTCTTTTATATCAAAAGAAAATGCTTGAGCAAGCACAAGTTTGTTTTCAAAATGTTACTTGTGCAATGCTGTATGGCAAGTTTAATCTATAGCTCTAAGAAGCAAGTTTTCAAATATTTTTGGCATGTGTCCACTGAGTACGAAGTACTCAGCCCTGCATGTTATTTCTAAAATGTGCAGGTTAGCTCGGATGAAGATGAGAGTGTGCTTGGACGGAGTTTTGTTGGTTGAGTCTTTTGAAAGTTGTTTAAACTAGAGTTGAGTCATATGTCTTCATACATATGATTCTCTATATTTTTCCGCTGCAACACTTTGAAATATATGTTGAAGTATGAAGCATGTTCTCGATTTTGAAGTCGTTAATGTTATTTGTTAAGGTTTCAGCTGCAAACTTGTTTTAACCTGAAAATAAGTTGTCAATCCTTAGTTGAGATCTTTTAAATCATACGACCGTCTTTTATCGTGATTTCTTGATCTAATGGACTTCTTGTCGATATTGATCTCTTGGCATCATTGGTCGTACGATACTAATTGTTGGTTGGAATTGTCGAGCATGTTATTGATTTCGTGTTAAGCATGTTCGTTGAAATGTTGTTCAAGAATAAGCTCAACTCTCGGTATCGTTGTTTGTTAAGAATGGTTTATCAAATGTTTGGTTTTGTTGGATAACTGGGTCGTTATCTATTTCTTGGTTAATCATAAATTGTGTACGTCGTGGGACCCACCGGCTTGGTCATCTTTATTCTGAGTCGGGCTGCGATAGAGTGGTATCAGAGCAGCTCGTCTGCTCTATGTTTAAACTTTCTATGAGTAGTCTAGATTTGAATTTCTAGACTAGTTAAGTTCCAACAACAAAAGTCCAGCACCTCATCTTATCCGACAAACCAGGTACGCATTTGAAAGTTTCCTATGTTTAAAAGTTTAAAATTTGAAGTTCCATGTGACTGACGGACTGTTATATGGACCTGATCAACCCACATAACTAGAAACTCAGTAATATGGATCTTCCGCTTTCATAATGAAGTTAATTAACGAGATTAAGTTATAAAGTTTGAGATATATGAAATTGTGTTGTGGTTTTGAGCTTTTAATGAGATTGTTTTTGTGCTGATTGATCGTAAGCGAGACGATGAATCATTTGTGTAAGCAAGTTGGTTGTTTAACTTTGGAAAGTATCGCGAACATGGTACCCTTGTATGAAAGCGAAATTAGCTTCTCGAAGTGGCGAGGCCATGAGAGAATTTTAGCATATGCGTATGAGTTATTCAGAGACGTTAGTGAAGTTTTTAAGACGTTTCCATCATGTTAAGATGAATATTAATGAGAGTAATATTTCAGGAGTTCTTGGAATAGTAAAGTTGGTTCCTCTTCTTCCCGACGAGTGGATAGAGCAGGATTGCAGGATTCAATATTTAAGACGGCCCAATTTCTTTTCTCATTCCTCAAGAGAACCCTGAAACCGTTGTTTCTTCTCATCCTAATGATAATAGTTTGATAAAAACACAATTATTTCTTAGCCGTTGTTGAATGACTATGTTTCATCTCCACCTTTAACTAATGTTTTGCTTCTGTTCCCGAGCCTTCTGCTTCGGCGAACAACTTGGTTCAGCTCCCTCTATTGATATAGTTCCATTAGATCCTTCTTTGGATACTCCTCAAGTTTTGAATTCTTCAGAGCTTGATTATTTCTTTGGAACTCAGCTTGTTTCTTTCGTTTCTACGAGAGAAGTACGTCTGGACCCTATCGTCATGTCAGTGACGAGGAGATCGTTGACCCAGAGGTCGGAGCAACCGAAGGATATTTTTTTTATCTTCGTTATGTGCCGTTTAGCTATCTAGGGTTTCAACCTAGCTAGTTTTAGACTTTCTTTGGGTGTGGTCGACGTGAGTGTTGTCCGTTTGACGTTAGATGAAGTGGAGAAAGCCGTGAAGAGTACCGAGTCTGAAAGTGAGGAAGAAAAAGAAGAAGAAGATCCATTAAGGAATGATTAGTGAGAGAGAGAGAGAGTTCGAGAGTGGCGTTAATTGAATAGATTGATAATCGAACAAATTTTACGCTTTGTCATTTTAAAGTTTTATGTTGTTAGTAAGATTCATAAAAAGATGCATAATATATTAGTTCTAAAAAGATCCAGTAGTGATGAAGAATTTGCGCTCCGAGAAAGTAGTTTTGCGTGATGTCCTAAAATCACGGTTAACGTGGAAAGTTTTGTTTTAGAGAAAAATCCCTCGTTTTTGTGAAAAAGTCCTCAAAGAGGTAATTTTTTTCGTTATAAGAAGAAGTATGGCCAAAGCGGTCATTTTAAGTAAATTTCCGAGTTTTGTACTTATGTCGGAAATTATTTCTTAAAAATGAATTAATGAAACGAGAATTTTTGAAGTAAAATGAAGTTTATTTTAGTAAATAAAAGCGTTAAAATAAGGATTTAAAGGTAGAAAGTTCGTTGAACGCATAAAGAATCGAAGGAGAAATTTTTTAGCCATGAAAGTGAGAGATGGCTGCACCTCAGAGATCGCTCAAAAGTAATACAGGGATTGAAGTGAGAGACCGCTGGAAAGTCAGAGACGGCTGAAAATAATACAGGGCGAGAAGTCAGCCATCTTCTAGCTCAGAGCTCGCTGAAGAAAGTAGGACGCCGGAACTCAGCGTCCGCTGAGGTCGAGCGGTCGCTGACCATGGGAGGTCAGCCGCGGCTGAGGCCCAGCGGTCTCTGACATGGGCGGTGGCAGTTCTGCTACCTTTTACTCCGGAGGCCATAACTTCCTGCTCGTTTAACGGAATTAAGATTCGTAAATGGGTTAGAAACTAGACATCCGTGGCTTTCTAATAGTACCTCGCACTTCCCCTGGTTTCAAGTATTTTGTTCTGAAATCCAGTTAGAATCTGATGCAGCTGTGCAGATTTTACTGCAAGTTGTTTCTTTCAAAGTTTAATCAATTTATTTTGATTTCTTGGAACTTTCTAAAATCAAATTTTTCTTGTTCTTATGAGCTTGAGATCCTTTATGTGATGAACTTTAGTAAGCGAGATGATGAATTAATTGCAAGCATGGCGATTGTTTGTTTCTGGAAAGTAAAGCGAACGGGAGATATCGTTGGGAAGCAACAACGAGATGAAGTTAACTGAAGAAAAAGAAGAAAAATGAGTATGAAAAAGAGAATTAAAATAAGTAATGAAGAATGAAAACATAGCTTAAAGTATAGAAAAAAAATTCCGTTGTTCGTTCATCATTCGTCGTCCGTTTCGTTCTTTGTTTGTTTCGTTCGTCGTTCGTTATTCTTCTCTTTTGTTAATCACATTCTTGTTATGTTTTAGAACATGTAATACCCCGCACTTTTGAGTTTATTTATATCGTTTTGCATAATTTACTAATGATTATATTGAAAATATTAGATAAATTAAATTAAATGATATAAAATATGATTAAAAATAAAAATATCATAGATTTTTTTTGTACAAAAAATAATAAATAAATAAAATATCCAAGATTTTTACTTAGACATAATAATAAATATTAAACAAATGATGTGTATATATAAATATATAGTATTTATGTGTGTATTCTTTCTTGAAATAGAATTCACTAGAATATGTAACTCTCTCTCTCTCTGCGCGTATCATCACTCTTCCTGCTCTCTCTGTTTTTCTCATTCCCCGGCAGCAAATTAAGGTAACAATCTCGTTCAATTCTTTTACTGTTTTCTTCAAATTTGGTGGTTGTATTTTGTAGAGCCGAGAACTTCTCTTCCTCTCTTGTTCTCTTGGTTGTGTTAAGTATGAATGTTGGTGGATAAAAGTCTGATTGTGTGAGGGAGGAGGATGGGGTCATCGGAACAGTAGAGGTGGCGGCGGCGGCGTGGTGGCTGCCGCGATGTTTTTTTTTATGTTTCTACCCCTGTTTTTGACAGCAACAGGGTCGGGTCTTGAAGGCCCTTTTTCATCTGTTTTCTTTCATCAAAACCCATCAATATAGGAATCATTAAAAAGCTATCGTCGTTGGCTTTCCAACGGTACCTTCGGATTGTTAATCCGACACCGGACGACGAAGTTATGGGCTAAAGAAGTTGGGGTATTGAGTCTGCGCGCAAATGTTCTTCGCGAATTTTTGAGTCGAAGTTTTCGGCATCAGATCGATGCCCAATCGGGCAATAAGTTTAGGGGTTTTGTAGCTTATGTTGTAGAGATTCCAACCATAGGTTCACTTCCGGAAATCGAAGGACGATTTGGCCGGAATTAACATTACGTTAGTGGGTGCATATGATTCAACCTTGGCATTTAAAATATTATGCTTATATTTATTGAGATTAGGGAATTTAGATAAGATTTGTGACTGATTTTTATAGGAGCATGTTATCCTTTTATGAAGTCCTAATATTTGATTAAATTGGTAAATCATTTGTCTCTAAGCTATAATAAATAGATAATTAAGCCCTTAGCTCACATAATTATTATCTAGGACTTGGAATAATTTTAAGATTATTATTATTATTATTATGCTCTTGACTAACTTTAGTTGTATAATTAGAATAAATGATATAATTAAATTAGTTTTGCATAAATTATACCGAAAATTGATTTAATTATGTTTTAAATGGTTTTAGGATTTGGTGAATATAAGCACTAAGATGCTTCAACAATTTTAAATATGTCTTTAAGCTTCAAGTATATGGCAGAATTAGTATAAAGAATAATCATGATAGCATTAAATGGTTGTTTAAAGGCATTTAGATCATATTCAGGAATAAGTACTTAAAGTGAAACTAAGTTTAAAGTGTTTTAAGTGCTAGGAGTGGCGCATTCAAGGCTCGAGGAAGGACAACTGGAGCAAGGTTGAAGAGACTATTTGAATTAAATTGCCTGAGGTAGGGTTTACTTTTATCTGTAAGCGTAGGGGTTACATAGTTATAATCAATGTTGTGTTGTGCGTTATTCATATGAACAAATGGGGCCCACAAGGGGTCGGATCCACAAGGGATCAAAAGAGTTGAATAACCTACAAGGGGTCAGGTCCACAAGGGACCGAGACTAGTCTCACAAGATGTCAGCTAAGTTAAAATGTGTTTTATATGTTATGATTCATTACACAATTGATTATAACTGCTTGCAGCGTTTACCCCACTGAGTGTGCTTGCATATTCACACCCTATTGTTTATTGTTTTCAGGTTAAGGAGTCGACGGCAAAGCAACAGACATCGAGCTTCACATTCTCCCATTCCACTAATCTGCTAAAGTAAATATTCATATTTTGGTAAATATGGCTTGCTATAGATTAACTTAGCCTGTTTTTGATTTTGGTGGGCAGAGACCCTATATATTACGTATATTTTGCTTATCCCATGTGTAGTTACGGGTTGTGCCCCGAGTATGCAAGCTAATTTAACTCTAAACTTGATGCTTATACTTTGTACGCGTTCAACCTTTTGATATATAATTATGATGTTTTGACAAGGTTATTATTAATGTCGTTTGTGTGATTATAGCTTCCGCTTTCTTCTTAATATATATATAATTATAACTGGAAAATACATGTCATATATTATGCATAGTTTTCTCATGAATATTTATAAACTCTTTACAGATTATTCTTGGGTGTATATATGTATATAATGTCTTGAATTATTATTATTATTATTATTATTATTATTATTATTATTATTATTAAAGAATAAAGTAGAACATGACAATATATATATATACACATTTTTTTTTAGTTTCGCTTATATTATTATTATAGAAATATGAAATAAAATAGTCTTTGGATAGCGTCCCCTATTCGCAAGGGACGAGGGCGTTATAGATTGGTATCAGAGCAGGTCTACGTTACTGTAGACTTGCCTATGGTTACGTTATAATTAAAGTTTTATTTCTTACGTATTTATGTTTTATTCGAATGGGAGGGAAAATGTGGTTCATGGCTGTTGCTCTGCACCGACTCTGAGGTAATATGTATTTGTTAAATTATTTTGTTATGTTTAGAGTTATGGTGTGAGTATGAGATGATTGTGTCGGAAAAAAAAATGAAAGTCCAATCGTATCAATATGCACGATGAAAAAGAATAAGTATGTCCACGAGGGACAAAGTATAATTTTAATGTTTAGTTTGATACGATTGATTAATATGATTTGAGTTCCGACGCATCATTTATAAAGTTGATAAAGAGTATTTAAGTAAAGAAGTATAAATTTGCTTAATGTTCTTTTCAGGTGATGAAAGTTCAAATGTTATCTATATATGGAATTGTGTTCTAACAGAAGTAGTCCTCGAAATATAACCTTTAGAATATTGACTTTATGATCTAAACGTTTAAATGGAGTTATACGATTATGCCTCCACGACGCGCTCCGGAAGACGAGCAGCAAGCCCACATGCAAATAACAATGGGGTCGACTTTGCTCAATTTCAACTAGCTCTCCAAGGTTTTATCCAACAACAACAAGATAGAGGCTTGAATGCTGCACAACCACGAGTAAAGAATTTTGAGATTATTGAACAATTTCGAAAGATGGGGCCACCAAGGCTTAAAGGATCAGAAGGGCCTGAAGATACAGAAGAGTGGATTCGTGAGCTTGAACGAATATTTGAGCTTATGGGCTGCAGTGAGGAGCAAAAAGTCTCGTGTGCGATTTATCAGTTAGCCGAAGATGCAAGCTACTGGTGGGAGTCTCACGCTCGAACAATGACCCATGAACAACGTCAAGCTTTGGTATGGAGCAACATGCTGAGCATCTGAAGGTCGTCTTGGAGACTTTGAGGAAAGAAAAATTGTATGCAAAGTTCCAGAAATGTGAATTCTGGTTGGAACGAGTAGCTTTTCATGGACATGTGGTTACATCGAAAGGTATAGAAGTGGACCCGTCCAAAGTTGAAGCAGTAAGTAATTGGAAGACGCCAACAAACGTGAATGAAATCAGAAGTTTCCTTGGGATGGCGGGATACTACCGAAGATTTATAGAGGGATTTTCTAAGATCGCTGGCCCGTTAACAAAACTAACGCGTAAAAAGGAAAAGTTTCAATGGAGTGTGGAATGCGAGAAGAGCTTCCAAGAGCCTAAACAACGCCTAATATCTGCTCCAGTTTTGACTGTACCAGATGGTACCGAAGGTTTTGTTATCTATATTGATGCTTCGAAGCAAGGGCTCGGGTGTATGTTGATGCAACACGGCAACGTCGTAGCGTATGCGTCAAGACAGTTGAAGCCTCACGAATAGAACTACCCAACTCATGACCTCGAGTTAGCAGCAGTCGTGCATGCATTAAAAATATGGCGTCATTATCTCTATGGCAGCAAATGTGAAATCTACACCGACCACAAGAGCCTCAAGTATTTCTTCACCCAGAAGGAGTTGAACCTTCGCCAAAGGAGATAGTTGGAGTTAGTTAAATATTATGACTGCACAATTCACTATCACCCTGGGAAGGCGAATGTGGTTGCAGACGCGTTAAGTTGGAAGAATCATCTTGCAGCATTACCCACTAGCGAGAAACAGTTAATTAGAGAATTTGAGATGTTGAATTTGGAAGTGGTGCGACCGCCGAGCACTACATCAGGAGTCTTAGCTACAATTGTTGTCCGCCCAATGATAAGAGAAAAAATTCGAGAGGCACAAAAGGATGATCCATTTTTGTGCAAAATGAAGACGAGAGCGCTCGAAGATACTGTCCAAGGACTTGCAGTAGCAAGTGACGGAACACTTGTCTACGAAGGAAGATTATGCGTGCCCAACAATGAAGAGCTTCGACGAGTGATACTCGAGGAAGCACACAACACTCCATACTCCGTCCATCTTAGAGTAACCAAAATGTACAAAGATTTAAAAACAACCTTTTGGTGGCGAAATATGAAGAGATCCATTGGAAGCTTTGTAGAAAGATATATCACCTGCCAACAGGTAAAAGCCGAGCACCAACGTCCTTCTGGATTGCTAAATCCACTCGAGATTCCCGAATGGAAATGGGAGAAAATTGCTATGGACTTTGTGGTTGGTCTACCTCGTACAGTCAAAGGCCACCATACAATTTGGGTTATTATTGATACGTTGACAAAATCAGCCGACTTTCTGTTGGTCCCAAGACGGATACCTTGGTGTAGAGGGGGGGGTGAATACACCAAGGTTTAAAAACTTTTCCAAGTTAAAACTCTTTTGAGAGAGCCTACTGTGTCCGATCCAGCTGGGTGACAGCTTGATTGACACAGCTGGCTGTGTGAGTGTGTGTGCGGAAGTTGGTGGGTTTGGAAAGTCCGTCTGTTGCTTCAAATTATATTGCAAAGCTCTGTTTCACTTTTCAGTTAATCAGTTTATGCAGCTTGAAATGTATGCTCATGAGGAGTTAGCTAAATGCATAAAACAAAGCGATAAAGAACAAAATAATTTTAACGTGGTTCGGAGTAACACCTCCTACGTCCACGACCAGGTTCACTGGTAATTCACTACCACTTGGTTTCCAAGTACCAAGCAACTTCACAACTCTAACCCGAGCGGTGTTCCAACAGTTTACGGGCACTGTCAAGCCTACACCTTCAGTTTGCAGGTACTGAAGAACCTTCTTTATAGTTTACGGGTCCTGTAAAATCTAACCACTCGAATTACACGCTTCGAGCAGGCGTACCTTTACCTAACCTTTCTGGGTTTGGGTTTGGGTATGGGGTTTCTAACTATGAACGAGTTCTTACAATGAAGAACAAAGAGTATAATGAACTCGTTCAAACTAGGCTTAAGATATTTCTATTATGATCTATTCTGCCTATGACTGAATATGTGAACAACTAAGAACACAGCTGACTGGCTGGGTGTTCTTGAAAGATTTAGCTTTGAAGATCGTTGTTCATTTTTCTGTTTCCTTCTATTTCTTCAGTCGTCTCTTCACCAGTCACTGTTCTTCAATGGTGAGGAGATATATATATAGGTGGAGATTCAAACTAGACGTTGGAAGAGAGCCGTTTGAATCTTACCTACTCTCATTGACTTCTGGCCTTTAACCTACGAAGTAGGTCTGCATCTGCAGAGGCTATTTCTTCTCTGATTTGACTGCGTCAGACAAGATCTTCTGATATCGGGATCTTGTCTTGGAGAAGGTCTTTATCTTCGAGCTTGCTAAGCATTTCTGCTATGTCTTCAGCGTCTTGGACTCTGCTGTGTCTCGACTCTGAGCTGTGTCTTAGACCTGAGCTGTATCATCAACCTGAGCTGTGTCTTCAACCTGAGCTGTGTCATTAACCTGAGCTGTCTTAGACCTGAGTTGTGTCATTGACACTAAGTTGGGTCTTTTACACTGAGCTGGGTCTTTGACACTGAGCTGGGTTTCCGTCACTGAGCTGGGTCTTGATAATGTTGGGTCTTTGACTCTGCTTGGTCTGCTCTGCTGAGTACCTCAGCTGGGTCCAGCTTAGCTGTATCTTCTGCCATATCTTCTGCTGTCTTCAGCGACTTTACCTGTAAACTTAGAAACTCTATAAGCTCAAACAGGTGAGCTGGAAACAATACAAGGTTTGTACATTCATCTACTCGGTTGGGGTCAGCTGGGTTTTGGTATCACTTCAAAACATGTATATTATTTTCCCAACAATTTCCCCCTTTTTGATGATGCCAAAACCTTTACAAACTTTTACAGAAAAACACAAAACAAAAATCCTAACTGAACTCTTCCTAGCTGCTCCACATGCCTTGACGAGAGTTTGCACTCTTTCTCCAGTTGTCTTTCCAGCTCGCCATTTGCCTCTTCTAGATTCCTTTTCTGTTCAATCATTTCCCCCCCTTTTTTATTTCTGTTTTTCTGTTCAATCCTTTCCCCCTTTTTGGTTCATCAAAAAGATATTGGGAGGAAGGAGAGTCGATACCAATTGATGCACTCTTGGCTCTTCTTTTTCAGCAGATACCAAATTATGGTCTTTCTCATATGACTCAGTTTGGAGTGAGTCATCTTGACCTTCTTCCTCTGAGGAAAGGCTCCGTTTGCAAGGTTCCCCCTCAATTGGATAGTCTAATTGTGTTTTATCAGCGGGGTTTGATTCCCCTGGCTTGATGTGGAACGAGTTGCAGCTGATTATTTGATGGTGAGAGATCGCGAAAGGGATCGTCGTCGGCAGAATTTAAAATGGACGTAACTTTCACTTCGAGGATCAGAATTTCTATTATAATACCATTCTGGAAGCGAAACGACGATTCGGATTGAACTCATTGCCCTCTGCGCGATGACCTAAGTGGTCCCGGGCCCAACGTTGGTCCCTGAATGGTTCATCTTCTCTCTGTACCTTGTTGACTGCTTGAAGTCTATTTCCCAGCTGGAGTCTGTCAGCTTGACATCTAGCTTGATATTTCGTCTGCTGGAATCTTGAAGTGAAGCTCGATTGATTTCCAGCTTTATGTCTAGTTGAGATCCTCAGCTGTGTCTTTTTGGTTGACCTTGATGTCAGAGCTGAATGACCTTCTGCCTTTGATTTTGATTCCAGTCAGCTGGATTTATCTGCTGCCTTTTAGCTTTGTGTCCAGCTGGGAGCCGCTGTTTTTCTTGGGCTTTAGATTGCTGAGCAACTTGTCTTCTTTGGTAGGGCTAAGCTTTGAAAGCTGGCTTGATGATGTTCGATCTTTTTGGAACATCCTTGGCCTTGGTTCCAGCTGTGTTTGCATTGGCTGGGGCCAATCTTTGTTCTGATTCAACTCTTGCCATATCCAGCTGGGTAAACTGCTGCTTCTTCTTTCTTCATCTCTTGAGGCCATTTTTCTCAGCTGTGTGTCCAGCTGTGTTTGCATTCCACAGCTGGTCCTAGTCAGCTAGCTGGGTAATTTCACTTTCTTCATCAGCTGGGTTTAAGAGTCCCATAAAGCAGTCATCTTCAATAAAATGCTTCATCTTCTGAGTCGGAAGAAAATACTTGATCTTCTTCTTTCTTGCTCGTCTTGAACTCTTTATCATTTCTTCGGGAGGTCGACTCAGCTGGGTTTCTCTTTGGGTAGAGTTGCTTGTCGTGATGAACCTTCACGATCTTCTTGTACCTTTCCTTGTTGTGTTCCAGCCTATTAATATTCCGTACTAGCATGGCAACTTCTTCGTGCAATTCTTCTTTGCTCATATTTTTGAACTCCTTTCTGACTTTTTCAGTCTGAGCTGATCTTCTTGACTCTGCACTGAGAGCTGTCTCCTTTGCCTTGGGATTCAGCTCCGTTTCATTCATCCGGCTGGATGATTCTCCGCTTGTGATCCCCAGATCAAATTCGTTGGCTTTCAAGATGGAGAACAATTTTTCCATTTCCATGCTACCAAGATCAGTTCTGCTTTGGTGAACCACCTTGTGTATACACCATTCTGAGGAGAGAGCTGCAAGAACTTTCAAGTTCTTATCTCGAACTGTATATTTCCCAGTTCGGATCGTCTCGATCTCGATGACAAGGTTGGAGAATCTTAGCTACATTTGATCAATGGACTCGTATGGGGGTTGCTTGAAGTTGTCGAACTTCTAGCATGCAACTGAGAATTTGTTCTCTTGAATTTCCTGTGAGCCTTCACACAGCTTGGCTAGAGTGTCCCACTTCCCCTTAGCTGTCTCACAGTTGATAATCTTACTGAGATAAGCGTCCGTCACCGTTGAGGAGATGACGTTGCGAGTGTAGCTGTCCGATCCAGCTTGTCTTCTTTCTTCTAGAGAGTACTCATTCCTTGGCTTCATAACTTGCCGGAGTACTGGTTCAGCTCCAGGTATGGGTTCTGCTTTTCTTTCTGACTTCATGATGATAATGGGTCCGTCTGTGATAACATCCCACATCATATCATTTTGCGCGCACAGAAAGCTTTTGAGTCGGAACTTCCATATCTGATAATCATCGACTGAGAATGTTGGAAGATTCCTGCACAGCTCTTTTGAGAGTTAAAACTCTTTTGAGAGAGCCTGCTGTGTCCGATCCAGCTGGGTGATAGCTTGATTGACACAGCTGGATCTGTGAGTGTGTGTGCGGAAGTTGGTGGGTTTGGAAAGTCCGTCTGTTGCTTCAAATTATATTGCAAAGCTCTGTTTCACTTTTGAGTTAATTAGTTTATGCAGCTTGAAATGTGTGCTCATGAGGAGTTAGCTAAATGCATAAAAGAAAGCGATAAAGAACAAAACAATTTTAATGTGGTTCGGAGTAACACCTCCTACGTCCACGACCAGGTTCACTGGTAATTCACTACCACTTGGTTTCCAAGTACCATGCAACTTCACAATTCTAACCCGAGCTGTGTTCCAACAGTTTACGGGCACTGTCAAGCCTACACCTTCAGTTTGTAGGTACTGAAGAACCTTCCTTACAGTTTACGGGTACTGCAAAACGTAACCACTCGAATTACACGCTTCGAGCAGGCGTACCTTTACCTAACCTTTCTGGGTTTGGGTTTGGGTATGAGGTTTCCAACTATGAACGAGTTCTTACAATGAAGAACAAAGAGTATGATGAACTCGTTCAAACTAGGCTTAAGATATTTCTATTTTGATCTATTCTGTCTATGACTGAATATGTGAACAACTAAGAACACAGCTGACTGGCTGGGTGTTCTTGAAAGATTTGGCTTTGAAGATCATTGTTCATTTTTCTATTTTCTTCTATTTCATCAGTCGTCTCTTCACCAGTCACTGTTCTTCAATGGTGAGGAGATATATATATAGGTGGAGATTCAAACTAGCCGTTGGAAGAATGCCGTTTAAATCTTACCTACTCTCATTGACTTCTGGCCTTTAACCTACGAAGTAGGTCTGCATCTGTAGAGGTTATTTCTTCTCTGATTTGACTGCATCAGATCAGATCTTCTGACATCGGCATCTTGTCTTGGAGAAGGTCTTCGTCTTCGAGCTTGCTAAGCATTTCTGATGTGTCTTCCGCATCTTGGACTCTGCTGTGTCTCGACTCTGAGCTGAGTCTTAGACCTGAGCTGTATCATCAACCTGAGCTGTGTCTTCAACCTGAGCTGTGTCATTAACCTGAGCTGTCTTAGACCTGAGCTGTGTCATTGACACTAAGCTGGGTCTTTTACACTGAGCTGGGTCTTTGACACTGAGCTGGGTTTCCGTCACTGAGCTGGGTCTTGATACTGCTGGGTCTTTGACTCTGCTTGGTCTGCTCTGCTGAGTACCTCAGCGGGGTCCAGCTTAGCTGTGTCTTCTGCCATGTCTTCTGCTGTCTTCAGCGACTCTACCTGTAAACTTAGAAACTCTATAAGCTCAAACAGGTGAGCTAGAAACAATACAAGGTTTGTACATTCATCTACTCGGTTGGGGTCAGCTGGATTTTGGTATCACTTCAAAACATGTTTATTATTTTCCCAACACTTTCTTCCTGTAAAAATGACCTTTAGCATGGATCAATTGGCCCAGCTCTACATTAACGAGATCGTAAGGCTACATGGAGTACCGGTTTCAATTGTATCAGATCGAGATACAAGATTTACTTCCAAGTTTTGGAGAAGCCTTCAATCAGCTTTAGGCACAAAGTTAAATTTCCGCACGGCCTATCATCCTCAATCGGATGGGCAATAAGAACGAACTATCCAAATCTTAGAAGATATGCTTCGAGCTTGCGTACTGGACTTGGGAGCAAGTTGGGAGAAACGCTTACCATTAAACGAGTTCGCCTACAATAATAGCCACCAAGCTACAATCGGGATGGCGCCATTTGAAGCTCTTTACGGAAGAAGATGCAGATCACCGATTCTTTGGGATGAAGTCGGAGAGAGATGAATTTTGGGACCCGAGATCATCGAAAGAACAGTTGGGGTAATTGCCAAAATTAGAGAGAGAATCAAGATAGCCCAAGATCGTCAAAAGTCATATGCTGATCCAAGACGAAAAGACGTGCATTTTGAGGCTGGAGACAAGGTAGATAGCCCCAATGAAAGGAGTCATCAGATTCGGAAAGAAGGGAAAACTACAACCCCGTTACGTAGGACCGTTCGAAATACTTGAAAGGATAGGAGACGTAGCTTATCGCTTAGCTCTACCTCCCGACTTAGCGGGCGTACACAACGTATTCCACGTATCAATACTTAGAAATACGTTTCTGACCCAAGCCACGTCATCTCTCGTGAAAATCTTCAAATTTTCCCAAACCTAACCTATCAGGAGACGCCTATTGCCATCTTAGATCGAAAGGTACATACCCTAAGAAATCGATTAGTACCATTAGTGAAAGTGCAGTGGAATAGGCACGGACCAGAAGAAGCGACGTGGGAGAAAGAAGACGAACTTTTAGCGCGATATCCTCACGTTAAAGACTTACAAAGATAATTTCGAGGACGGAATTATTTTAAGGGTGGTAGGGTGTAATACCCCGCACTTTTGAGTTTATTTATATCGTTTTGCATAATTTACTAATGATTATATTGAAAATATTTGAACTTGAATTAATTATTTTGTTAAAGTCTTTGAAACTGACGATTTGAATTTCAAATGTTTTTCAGGTTGTCCGACTTAGAGCGAAGATGTGCCCCTAGCAAAAATATAAAGTTTTGAAATAAATAATTTCTGAAAGAATGAGAAAAATGAAATAGAATTCTTGAAAATTCTATAATGTAATAAATTAAATTAAATGATATAAAATATGATTAAAAATAAAAATATCATAGATTTTTTTTGTACAAAAAATAATAAATAAATAAAATATCCAAGATTTTTACTTAGACATAATAATAAATATTAAACAAATGATGTGTATATATAAATATATAGTATTTATGTGTGTATTCTTTCTTGAAATAGAATTCACTAGAATATGTAACTCTCTCTCTCTCTGTGCGTATCATCACTCTTCCTGCTCTCTCTGTTTTTCTCATTCCCCGGCAGCAAATTAAGGTAACAATCTCGTTCAATTCTTTTACTGTTTTCTTCAAATTTGGTGGTTGTATTTTGTAGAGCCGAGAACTTCTCTTCCTCTCTTGTTCTCTTGGTTGTGTTGAGTATGAATGTTGGTGGATAAAAGTCTAATTGTGTGAGGGAGGAGGATGGGGTCATCGGAACAGTAGAGGTGGCGGCGGCGGCGTGGTGGCTGCCGCGAAGTTTTTTTTTATGTTTCTACTCCTGTTTTTGAAAGCAACAGGGTCGGGTCTTGAAGGCCCGTTTTCATCTGTTTTCTTTCATTAAAACACATCAATATAGGTACCATTAGAAAGCTATCGTCGTTGGCTTTCCAACGGTACCTTCGGATTGTCAATCCAACACAGGACGACGAAGTTATGGGCTAAAGAAGTTAGGGTGTTGAGTCTGCGCGCGAATGTTCTGCGCGAATTTTTGAGTCGCATTTTTCGGCATCAGATCGATGCCCAATCGGGCAATAAGTTTAGGGGTTTTGTAGCTTATATTGTAGAGATTCCAACCATAGGTTCATTTCCGGAAATCGAAGGACGATTTGGCCGTAATTAACATTACGTTAGTGGGTGCATATGATTCAACCTTGGAATAATTAAGCCCTTAGCTCACATAATTATTATCTAGGACTAGGAATAATTTTGAGATTACTATTATTATTATTATTATTATTATTATGCTCTTGACTAACTTTAGTTGTATAATTAGAATAAATGATATAATTAAATTAGTTTAGCATAAATTATACCGGAAATTGAACTAGCTATGTTTTAAATAGTTTTATGATTCGGTGAATATAAGCACTAAGATGCTTCAACAATTTTAAATATGTCTTTAAGCTTCAAGTATATGGCAGAATTAGTATAAAGAATAATTATGATAGCATTAAAATATTGTTTAAAGACATTTAGATCATATTTAGGAATAAGTACTTAAAGTGAAACTAAGTTTAAATGGTTTTAAGTGCTAGGAGTGGCGCATTCAAGGCTCGAGAAAGGACAACTGGAGCAAGCTTGAAGAGACTATTTGAATTAAATTGTCTGAGGTGGAGATTACTTTTATCTGTAAGCGTAGTGGTTACGTAGTTATAATCAATATTTTGTTGTGCGTCATTCATATGAACTAATGGGGCCCACTAGGGGTCGGATCTTCAAGGGATCAAAAGAGCTGAATAACCCACAAGGGATAAGGTCCACAAGGGACCGATACTAGTCTCACAAGATGTCAGGTAAGTTAAAATGTGTTTTATATGTTATGATTCATTACACATTTGATTATAACTGCTTGCAGCGTTTACCCCACTGAGTGTGCTTGCATACTCACACCCTATTGTTTATTGTTTTCAGGTTAAGGAGTTGACGGCAAAGCAACAGACATCGAGCTTCACATTCTCCCATTTCACTAATCTACTGAAGTAAATATTCATATTTTGGTAAATATGGCTTGCTATAGATTAACTTAGCCTGTTTTTTATTTTGGTAGGCAGAGACCCTATATATTACGTATATTTTGCTTATCCCATGTGTAGTTACGGGTTGTGCCCCGAGTATGCAAGCTAATTTAACTCTAAACTTGATGCTTATACTTTGTACGCGTTCAACCTTTTGATATATAATTATGATGCTTTGACAGGGTTATTATTAATGTCGTTTGTTTGATTATAGCTTCCGCTTTCTTCTTAATATATATATAATTATAACTGGAAAATACATGTCATATATTATGCATAGTTTTCTCATGAATATTTATAAACTCTTGACAGATTATTCTTGGGTGTATATATGTATATATAATGTCTTGAAATATTATTATTATTATTATTATTATTATTTTAGAATAAAGTAGAATATGACAATATATATATATATACACATTTATTTTTTTTAGTTTCGCTTATATTATTATTATAGAAATATGAAATAAAATAGTCTTTGGGTAGCATCCCCTAATCGCAAGGGACGAGGGCGTTACAGATTGGTATCAGAGCATGTCTACTTTCCTGTAGACTTGCCTATGGTTACGTTATAATTAAAGTTTTATTTCTTATGTATTTATGTTTTATTCGAATGGGAGGGAAAATGTAATTCATAGCTGTTGCTCTGCACCGACTCTGAGGTAATATGTATTTGTTAAATTATTTTATTATGTTTAGAGTTACGGTGTGAGTATGAGATGATTGTGTCGGAAAAAAAAATGAAAGTCCAATCGTATCAATATGCACGATGAAAAAGAATAAGTATGTCCACGAGGGACAAAGTATAATTTTAATGTTTAGTTTGATACGATTGATTAATATGATTTGAGTTCCGACGCATCATTTATAAAGTTGATAAAGAGTATTTAAGTAAAGAAGTAGAAGTTTGCTTAATGTTCTTTTCAGGTGATGAAAGTTCAAATGTTATCTATATATGGAATTGTGTTCTAACAAAAGTAGTCCTCGAAATATAACCTTTAGAATATTGACTTTATGACCTAAACGTTTCAATTGAGTTATACGATTATGCCTCCACGACGCGCTCCGGAAGACGAGCAGCAAGCCCCACATGCAAATAACAATGGGGTCAACTTTGCTCAATTTCTACTAGCTCTCCAAGGTTTTATGCAACAACAACAAGATGGAGGCTTGAATGCTGCACAACCACGAGTAAAGAATTATGAGATTATTGAACAATTTCGAAAGATGGGGCCACCGAGGCTTAATGTTGGGAAAATTTATAGAGTTTTGATTGGATACCAAAACCCAGCTGACCCCAACCGAGTAGATGATCGCACAAGCCTAAACGATTTTCAGCTCACCTGTTTGAGCTTATAGAGTTTCTTAGTTTACAGGTAGATTCGCTGAAGACAGCTGAAGACAGCAGAAGACACAGCTAAGCAGACAGCTCAAGATCTCAGCAGAGCAGACTCTGCAGAACAAGACCAAGCAGAGTTCAAAGATCCTGCTGTATCAAGACCCAGCTCAGTGACGGAAGCCCAGCTCAGTGTAAAAGACCCAGCTTAGTGTCGATGACACAGCTCAGGTCTAAACAGCTCAGGTCAGTGACACAGCTCAGGTTGAAGACACAACTCAGGTTGATGATACAGCACAAGTCTATGATACAGCTCAGAGTCGAGAAGCAGCAGAGTCCAAGACGCTGAAGACACAGCAGAGACGCTTGACAGCTCGAAGACGAAGACCTTCTCCAAGACAAGATCCCAATGTCAGAAGATCTTGTCTGACGCAGTCAAATCAGAGAAGGAATAGCCTCTGCAGATGCAGACCTACTTCGTAGGTAAAGGCCAGAAGTCAACAAGAGTAAGTAAGATTCAAACGGCTCTCTTCCAACGGCTAGTTTGAATCTCCACCTATATATACACTTCCTCACCATTGAAGAAAAGAAGGGCGATTTAGTGAGGTAAATTTGCCAAGACGACTGAAGAAATAGAAGAAAACAGAAAAATGAACAACAATCTACAAAGCCAAATCTTTCTAGAACACCCAGCCAGTCAGCTGTGTTCTTAGTTGTTCACAGATTCAGTCATAGGCAGAATAGATCAGAATAAATATCTTAAGCCTAGTCTGAACGAGTTCATCATACTCCTTGTTTTTCATTGTAAGAACTCGTTCATAGTTGGAACCCCATACCCAAACCCAAACCCAGAAAGGTTAGGTAAAGGTACGCTTGCTCGAAGCGCGTAATTCGAGTGGATAGGTTCTTCAGTACCCGGAAACTGAAGGTGTAGGCTTGACAGTGCCCGCAAACTGTTGGAACACAGCTCGGGTTAGAGTTGTGAAGTTGCTTGGTACTTGGAAACCAAGTGGTAGTGAATTACCAGTGAATCTGGTCGTGGACGTAGGAGGGGTTACTCCGAACCACGTTAAAAATGCTCTTGTTAGTTATCGCTTTGTTTTATGCATGTTACTAACTCTCATAAGCATACATTTCAATCTGCTTAAACTGACTAACTGAAAAGTGAAACAGAGCTTTGCAATATATTTGAAGCAACAGACGGACTTTCCAAATCCACCACATTCCGCACACAGCCAGCTGTGTCGATCAAGCTGCCATCCAGCTGGATCGAACACAGCCAGCTCGCTCAAAAGAGTTTTAACTGGGAAAAGTTTTTAAACCTTGGTGTATTCACCCCCCCCTCTACACCAAGGTATCCGTCTTGGGACCAACACTTAAAGGATCAGAAGGGCCTGAAGATACAGAAGAGTGGATTCGTGAGCTTGAACGAATATTTGAGCTTATGGGCTGCACTGAGGAGCAAAAAGTCTCGTGTGCGATTTATCAGTTAGCCAAAGAAGCAAGCTACTGGTGGGAGTCTCACGCTCGAACAATGACCCATGAACAACGTCAAGCTTTGGTATGGAATGATTTCAAGGAGCTAATCATGGAACGATATTTTCCCAAGTCGTACATAACACAAAAAGAGACCGAGTTTCTCAATCTCAAGCAGGGAAACATGATACTGGTAGATTATGAGAGGAAATTCAACAAATTATCTCGATATGCAGCATACCTCGTTGACATAGATTTGAAGAAAGCACGTCGGTTCGAGCAAGCATTACGACATGAAATTTGTGGAATAATAACTGCACTAAGATTGCCAACCTATAGAGAAGTTTTTGATCGAGCTCAAGCAGTCTCCAATGGGTTGGAACTAGAAATCAAAGATAAAAAACAACGTGATTCATAAGGAAAGAGGAAATGGGAAGAGTTTGGGAAAGGCAAAAATGCTCCAACAAGCAAGAAATGGAAATCAAAAACAGGTTCTTCAACAAGTTCTGCATCATCTAGATCAAGCAATGAGAAGTCTCAATGCCCAAAGTGTAATATGTTCCACATAGGCGAGTGTAGGTGAGGGAAGAATGTTTGCTACTCTTGCGGAGAACCAGGACACATGTCTTATAACTGTCCAAAAAACAAGAAGGAGCCAGAAAAGAGGATTCAAGAACCTCCGAAGAAAGTTAAGCCCTGAGTGTTCGCTATGATCGAAGAAGAACACAATTCCAAAGACGGTGCAGATACTATGTCAGGTATACTTCAAGTGTCAAATATACCTGCATTGGTGCTATTTGATTCCGGAGTTACCCATTCTTTTATATCCACAAATTTTTGTTCAAAGCTTGGTATAGTTTGCGACAATAATTGTGATGCACTAGAGGTTAGCATTCCTTCGGGAAAAGTTGTTACGAGCAATAAGATGGCAAAGGGCATATGGACATAAATGGGAAGAAGCTTGAAGCTGATCTTCGCGTTCTAGAAATGCGAGATTTCGATATAATCTTAGGCATGGATTGGATGGGCAAAAATAATGCAACGATTAGATGCCGTGAGCGAGAGGTGGAGATTCAACGCCCTGGAGAACCGAGGCTCATCTTTTATGGTGCCAGAACAAAAGTTCATTCGAAGATTATAACCGCGATGAAGGCGATCAAGATGCTACGAAAGAGAGATTGTCAAGGGTACCTAGTTAGTATAACTGAAGCACGATCCACTGGACATAAGGTGTACGAAGTGCCTGTAGTACGAGAGTATGCAGACGTATTTCCTGATGAGTTACCAGGGATCCCTTCAGATCGACAAATCGAATTTACCATCGATTTAGTACCGGGAGCAGCACCAATTTCAAAGGCACCTTACAGAATGGCACCTAAAGAATTGCAAGAACTTAAGGTTCAGCTGCAAGAGTTGCTTGACAGGGGATTCATTCGACCGAGTGTATCTCCTTGGGGTGCTCCAGTGTTATTTGTGAAGAAAAAAGATGGGACCTTGAGGATGTGCGTAGACTATCGCGAATTGAATAGGCTAACAATGAAGAACAAATATCCATTGCCTAGAATTGAAGATTTGTTCGACCAGTTGAAAGGAGCAAGCATATTCTCAAAGATCGACTTCAGATCAGGGTATCACCAGCTCAAAATCAAGGAGAGTGACGTTCCTAAGACCACGTTTAGGACGAGATACGACCACTTTGAGTTTACCGTCGTACATTTCGGACTCTCCAATGCACCAGGCATCTTTATGGATTTAATGAATCGTGTCTTTCACTCCTATCTTGATCGATTTGTAATTGTTTTCATCGACGACATTTTAGTGTACTCGAGAGATAAGGAGCAACATGCTGAGCATCTGAAGGTCGTCTTGGAGACTTTGAGGAAAGAAAAATTGTATGCAAAGTTCCAGAAATGTGAATTCTGGTTGGAACGAGTAGCTTTTCTTGGACATGTGGTTACATCGAAAGGGATAGAAGTGGACCCGTCCAAAGTTGAAGCAGTATGTAATTGGAAGACGCCAACAAACGTGAATGAAATCAGAAGTTTCCTTGGGATGGCGGGATACTACCGAAGATTTATAGAGGGATTTTCTAATATCGCTGGCCCGTTAACAAAACTAACACGTAAAAAGAAAAAGTTTCAATGGAGTGTGGAATGCGAGAAGAGCTTCCAAGAGCTTAAACAACGCCTAATATCAGCTCCAGTTTTGACTGTACCCGATGGTACCGAAGGTTTTGTTATCTATACTGATGCTTCGAAGCAAGGGCTCGGGTGTATGTTGATGCAATACGGCAAGGTCGTAGCGTATGCGTCAAGACAGTTGAAGCCTCACGAACAGAACTACCCAACTCATGACCTCTAGTTAGCAGCAGTCGTACATGCATTAAAAATATGGCGTCATTATCTCTATGGCAGCAAATGTGAAATCTACACCGACCACAAGAGCTTCAAGTATTTCTTCACCCAGAAGGAGTTGAACCTTCGCCAGGAGTTAGTTAAAGATTATGACTGCACAATTCACTATCACCCAGGGAAGGCAAATGTGGTTGCGGAATCGTTAAGTCGGAAGAATCATCTTGCAGCATTACCCACTAGCGAGAAACAGTTAATTAGATAATTCGAGATGTTGAATTTGGAAGTGGTGCGACTGCCGAGCACTACATCAGAAGTCATAGCTACAATTGTTGTCCGCCCAATGATAAGAGATCGAATTCGAGAGGCGCAAAAGGATGATCCATTTTTGTGCAAAATGAAGACGAGAGCGCTCGAAGATACTATCCAAGGACTTGCAGTAGCAAGTGACGGAACACTTGTCTACGAAGGAAGATTATGCGTGCCCAACAATGAAGAGCTTCGACGAGTGATACTCGAGGAAGCACACAACACTCCATACTCCGTGCATCCTGGAGGAACCAAAATGTACAAAGATTTAAAAACAACCTTTGGGTGGCGAAATATGAAGAGATCCATTGGAAGCTTTGTAGAAAGATGTATCACCTGCCAACAGGTAAAAGCCGAGTCATCAGATTCGGAAAGAAGGGAAAACTATAACCCCGTTACGTAGGACCGTTCGAAATACTTGAAAGGATAGGAGACGTAGTTTATCGCTTAGCTCTACCTCCCGACTTAGCGGGCGTACACAATGTATTCCACGTATCAATGCTTAGAAGGTACGTTTCTGACCCAAGCCATGTCATCTCTCGTGAAAATCTTCAAATTTTCCCAAACCTAACCTATGAGGAGACGCCTATGGCCATCTTAGATCGAAAGGTTCATACATTAAGAAATCTATTAGTACCGTTAGTGAAAGTGCAGTGGAGTAGGCACGGACCAGAAGAAGCGACGTGGGAGAAAGAAGACGAACTTTTAGCGCGATATCCTCACCTTAAAGACTTACAAGGATAATTTCGAGGATGAAATTATTTTAAGGGTGGTAGGGTATAATACCCCGCACTTTTGAGTTTATTTATATCGTTTTGCATAATTTACTAATGATTATATTGAAAATATTTGAACTTGAATTAATTATTTTGTTAAAGTCTTTGAAACTGACGATTTGAATTTCAAATATTTTTCAGGTTGTCCGACTTAGAGCGAAGATGCGCCCCTAGCAAAAATATAAAGTTTTGAAATAAATAATTTCTAAAAGAATGAGAGAAATGAAATAGAATTCTTGAAAATTTTAGAATGTAATAAATTAAATTAAATGATATAAAATATGATTAAAAATAAAAATATCATAGATTTTTTTTGTACAAAAAATAATAAATAAATAAAATATCCTAGATTTTTACTTAGACATAATAATAAATATTAAACAAATGATGTGTATATATAAATATATAGTATTTATGTGTGTATTCTTTCTTGAAATAGAATTCACTAGAATGTGTAACTCTATCTCTCTCTGCGCGTATCATCACTCTTCCTGCTCTCTCTGTTTTTTTCATTCCCCGGCAACAAATTAAGGTAACAATCTCGTTCAATTCTTTTACTGTTTTCTTCAAATTTGGTGGTTGTATTTTGTAGAGCCGAGAACTTCTCTTCCTCTCTTGTTCTCTTGGTTGTGTTGAGTATGAATGTTGGTGGATAAAAGTCTAATTGTGTGAGGGAGGAGGATGGGGTCATCGGAACAGTAGAGTTGGCGGCGGCGTGGTGGCTGCCGCGAAGTTTTTTTTTATGTTTCTACTCCTGTTTTTGAAAGCAACAGGGTCGGGTCTTGAAGGCCCGTTTTCATCTGTTTTCTTTCATTAAAACACATCAATATAGGTACCATTAGAAAGCTATCGTCGTTGGCTTTCCAACGGTACCTTCGGATTGTCAATCCAACACAGGACGACGAAGTTATGGGCTAAAGAAGTTAGGGTGTTGAGTCTGCGCGTGAATGTTCTGCGCGAATTTTTGAGTCGCATTTTTCGGCATCAGATCGATGCCCAATCGGGCAATAAGTTTAGGGGTTTTGTAGCTTATATTGTAGAGATTCCAACCATAGGTTCATTTCCGGAAATCGAAGGACGATTTGGCCGTAATTAACATTACGTTAGTGGGTGCATATGATTCAACCTTGGAATAATTAAGCCCTTAGCTCACATAATTATTATCTAGGACTAGGAATAATTTTGAGATTACTATTATTATTATTATTATTATTATTATGTTCTTGACTAACTTTAGTTGTATAATTAGAATAAATGATATAATTAAATTAGTTTAGCATAAATTATACCGGAAATTGAACTAGCTATGTTTTAAATAGTTTTATGATTCGGTGAATATAAGCACTAAGATGCTTCAACAATTTTAAATATGTCTTTAAGCTTCAAGTATATGGCAGAATTAGTATAAAGAATAATTATGATAGCATTAAAATATTGTTTAAAGACATTTAGATCATATTTAGGAATAAGTACTTAA
Organism: Agastache rugosa; assembly: GCA_031470985.1. NCBI lineage: Eukaryota > Viridiplantae > Streptophyta > Magnoliopsida > Lamiales > Lamiaceae > Agastache > Agastache rugosa. The sequence goes on along the minus strand of CM062601.1, from coordinate 29,953,995 downwards.
AGTGAAACTAAGTTTAAATGGTTTTAAGTGCTAGGAGTGGCGCATTCAAGGCTCGAGAAAGGACAACTGGAGCAAGCTTGAAGAGACTATTTGAATTAAATTGTCTGAGGTGGAGATTACTTTTATCTGTAAGCGTAGTGGTTACGTAGTTATAATCAATATTTTGTTGTGCGTCATTCATATGAACTAATGGGGCCCACTAGGGGTCGGATCTTCAAGGGATCAAAAGAGCTGAATAACCCACAAGGGATCAGGTCCACAAGGGACCGATACTAGTCTCACAAGATGTCAGGTAAGTTAAAATGTGTTTTATATGTTATGATTCATTACACATTTGATTATAACTGCTTGCAGCGTTTACCCCACTGAGTGTGCTTGCATACTCACACCCTATTGTTTATTGTTTTCAGGTTAAGGAGTTGACGGCAAAGCAACAGACATCGAGCTTCACATTCTCCCATTTCACTAATCTACTGAAGTAAATATTCATATTTTGGTAAATATGGCTTGCTATAGATTAACTTAGCCTGTTTTTGATTTTGGTAGGCAGAGACCCTATATATTACGTATATTTTGCTTATCCCATGTGTAGTTACGGGTTGTGCCCCGAGTATGCAAGCTAATTTAACTCTAAACTTGATGCTTATACTTTGTACGCGTTCAACCTTTTGATATATAATTATGATGCTTTGACAGGGTTATTATTAATGTCGTTTGTTTGATTATAGCTTCCGCTTTCTTCTTAATATATATATAATTATAACTGGAAAATACATGTCATATATTATGCATAGTTTTCTCATGAATATTTATAAACTCTTGACAGATTATTCTTGGGTGTATATATGTATATATAATGTCTTGAAATATTATTATTATTATTATTATTATTATTATTATTATTATTATTATTATTTTAGAATAAAGTAGAACATGACAATATATATATATACACATTTATTTTTTTTAGTTTCGCTTATATTATTATTATAGAAATATGAAATAAAATAGTCTTTGGGTAGCATCCCCTAATCGCAAAGGACGAGGGCGTTATAGATTGGTATCAGAGCATGTCTACTTTCCTGTAGACTTGCCTATGGTTACGTTATGATTAAAGTTTTATTTCTTATGTATTTATGTTTTATTCGAATGGGAGGGAAAATGTGGTTCATAGCTGTTGCTCTGCACCGACTCTGAGGTAATATGTATTTGTTAAATTATTTTATTATGTTTAGAGTTACGGTGTGAGTATGAGATGATTGTGTCGGAAAAAAAAATGAAAGTCCAATCGTATCAATATGCACGATGAAAAAGAATAAGTATGTCCACGAGGGACAAAGTATAATTTTAATGTTTAGTTTGATACGATTGATTAATATGATTTGAGTTCCGACGCATCATTTATAAAGTTGATAAAGAGTATTTAAGTAAAGAAGTAGAAGTTTGCTTAATGTTCTTTTCAGGTGATGAAAGTTCAAATGTTATCTATATATGGAATTGTGTTCTAACAAAAGTAGTCCTCGAAATATAACCTTTAGAATATTGACTTTATGACCTAAACGTTTCAGTTGAGTTATACGATTATGCCTCCACGACGCACTCCGGAAGACGAGCAGCAAGCCCCACATGCATATAACAATGGGGTCAACTTTGCTCAATTTCTACTAGCTCTCCAAGGTTTTATGCAACAACAACAAGATGGAGGCTTGAATGCTGCACAACCACGAGTAAAGAATTATGAGATTATTGAACAATTTCGAAAGATGGGGCCACCGAGGCTTAATGTTGGGAAAATTTATAGAGTTTTGATTGGATACCAAAACCCAGCTGACCCCAACCGAGTAGATGATCGCACAAGCCTAAACGATTTTCAGCTCACCTGTTTGAGCTTATAGAGTTTCTTAGTTTACAGGTAGATTCGCTGAAGACAGCTGAAGACAGCAGAAGACACAGCTAAGCAGACAGCTCAAGATCTCAGCAGAGCGGGCTACGCGAGAACAAGACCAAGCAGAGTTCAAAGATCCTGCTGTATCAAGACCCAGCTCAGTGACGGAAGCCCAGCTCAGTGTCAAAGACCCAGCTCAGTGTAAAAGACCCAGCTTAGTGTCGATGACACAGCTCAGGTCTAAACAGCTCAGGTCAGTGACACAGCTCAGGTTGAAGACACAACTCAGGTTGATGATACAGCACAAGTCTAAGATACAGCTCAGAGTCGAGACGCAGCAGAGTCCAAGACGCTGAAGACACAGCAGAGACGCTTGACAGCTCGAAGACGAAGACCTTCTCCAAGACAAGATCCCAATGTCAGAAGATCTTGTCGCGCGATCAAATCAGAGAAGGAATAGCCTCTGCAGATGCAGACCTACTTCGTAGGTAAAGGCCAGAAGTCAACAAGAGTAGGTAAGATTCAAACGGCTCTCTTCCAACGGCTAGTTTGAATCTCCACCTATATATACACTTCCTCACCATTGAAGAAAAGAAGCTGACGGGTGAGGCTGCCAAGACGACTGAAGAAATAGAAGAAAACAGAAAAATGAACAACAATCTACAAAGCCAAATCTTTCTAGAACACCCAGCCGATCGAGTTTGTGTTCTTAGTTGTTCACGAGATTCGATCATAGGCGAGAATAGATCGGAATAAATATCTTAAGCCTAGTACGAACGAGTTCATCATACTCCTTGTTCTTCATTGTAAGAACTCGTTCATAGTTGGAACCCCATACCCAAACCCAAACCCGAGAAGGTTAGGTAAAGGTACGCTTGCTCGAAGCGCGTAATTCGAGTGGATAGGTTCTTCGATGCCGGAAAGCGAAGGTGTAGGCTTGACGGTGCCCGCAAGCTTGTTGGAACACAGCTCGGGTTAGAGTTGTGAAGTTGCTTGGTACTTGGAAACCAAGTGGTAGTGAATTACCAGTGAATCTGGTCGTGGACGTAGGAGGGGTTACTCCGAACCACGTTAAAAATGCTCTTGTTAGTTATCGCTTTGTTTTATGCATGTTACTAACTCTCATAAGCATACATTTCAATCTGCTTAAACTGACTAACTGAAAAGTGAAACAGAGCTTTGCAATATATTTGAAGCAACAGACGGACTTTCCAAATCCACCACATTCCGCACGGCCAATTTGTGTCGATCAAGCTGCCATCCAGCTGGATCGAACACAGCCAGCTCGCTCAAAAGAGTTTTAACTGGGAAAAGTTTTTAAACCTTGGTGTATTCACCCCCCCCTCTACACCAAGGTATCCGTCTTGGGACCAACACTTAAAGGATCAGAAGGGCCTGAAGATACAGAAGAGTGGATTCGTGAGCTTGAACGAATATTTGAGCTTATGGGCTGCACTGAGGAGCAAAAAGTCTCGTGTGCGATTTATCAGTTAGCCAAAGAAGCAAGCTACTGGTGGGAGTCTCACGCTCGAACAATGACCCATGAACAACGTCAAGCTTTGGTATGGAATGATTTCAAGGAGCTAATCATGGAACGATATTTTCCCAAGTCGTTATGCTGGTAGATTATGAGAGGAAACATGATGCTGGTAGATATTTTCTCAATCTCAAGCAGGGAAACATGATGCTGGTAGATTATGAGAGGAAATTCAACAAATTATCTCGATATGCAGCATACCTCGTTGACATAGATTTGAAGAAAGCACGTCGGTTTGAGCAAGGATTACGACATGAAATTTGTGGAATAATAACTGCACTAAGATTGCCAACCTATAGAGAAGTTTTTGATCGAGCTCAAGCAGTCTCCAATGGGTTGCAACTAGAAATCAAAGATAAAAAACAACGTGATTCATAAGGAAAGAGGAAATGGGAAGAGTTTGGGAAAGGCAAAAATGCTCCAACAAGCAAGAAATGGAAATCAAAAACAGGTTCTTCAACAAGTTCTGCATCATCTTGATCAAGCAATGAGAAGTCTCAATGCCCAAAGTGTAATATGTTCCACATAGGCGAGTGTAGGTGAGGGAAGAATGTTTGCTACTCTTGCGGAGAACCAGGACACATGTCTTATAACTGTCCAAAAAACAAGAAGGAGCCAGAAAAGAGGATTCAAGAACCTCCGAAGAAAGTTAAGCCCCGAGTGTTCGCTATGATCGAAGAAGAACACAATTCCAAAGACGGTGCAGATACTATGTCAGGTATACTTCAAGTGTCAAATATTCCTGCATTGGTGCTATTTGATTCCGGAGTTACCATTTCTTTTATATCCACAAATTTTTGTTCAAAGCTTGGTATAGTTTGCGACAATAATTGTGATGCACTACAGGTTAGCATTCCTTCGGGAAAAGTTGTTACGAGCAATAAGATGGCAAAGGGCATATGCATGGACATAAATGGGAAGAAGCTTGAAGCTGATCTTCGCGTTCTAGAAATACGAGATTTCGATATAATCTTAGGCATGGATTGGATGGGCAAAAATAATGCAACGATAAGATGTCATGAGCGAGAGGTGGAGATTCAACGCCCTGGAGAACCGAGGCTCATCTTTTATACTGCCAGAACAAAAGTTCATTCGAAGATTATAACCGCGATGAAGGCGATCAAGATACTACGAAAGAGAGATTGTCAAGGGTACCTAGTTAGTATAACTGAAGCACGATCCACTGGACATAAGGTGTACGAAGTGCATGTAGTACGAGAGTATGCAGACGTATTTCCTGATGAGTTACCAGGGATCCCTCCAGATCGACAAATCGAATTTACCATCGATATAGTACCGGGAGCAGCACCAATTTTGAAGGAACCTTATAGAAAGGCACCTAAAGAATTGCAAGAACTTAAGGTTCAGCTGCAAGAGTTGCTTGACAGGGGATTCATTCGACCGAGTGTATCTCCTTGGGGTGCTCCAGTGTTATTTGTGAAGAAAAAAGATGGGACCTTGAGAATGTGCGTAGACTATCGCGAATTGAATAGGCTAACAATGAAGAACAAATATCCATTGCCTAGAATTGAAGATTTGTTCGACCAGTTGAAAGGAGCAAGCGTATTCTCAAAGATCGACTTGAGATCAGGGTATCACCAGCTCAAAATCAAGGAGAGTGACATTCCTAAGACCGCGTTTAGGACGAGATACGACCACTTTGAGTTTACCGTCGTACATTTCGGACTCTCCAATGCACTAGGCATCTTTATGGATTTAATGAATCGTGTCTTTCACTCCTATCTTGATCGATTTGTAATTGTTTTCATCGACGACATTTTAGTGTACTCGAGAGATAAGGAGCAACATGCTGAGCATCTGAAGGTTGTCTTGGAGACTTTGAGGAAAGAAAAATTGTATGCAAAGTTCCAGAAATGTGAATTCTGGTTGGAACGAGTAGCTTTTCTTGGACATGTGGTTACATCGAAAGGGATAGAAGTGGACCCGTCCAAAGTTGAAGTAGTATGTAATTGGAAGACGCCAACAAACGTGAATTAAATTAGAAGTTTCCTTGGGATGGCGGGATACTACCGAAGATTTATAGAGGGATTTTCTAATATCGCTGGCCCGTTAACAAAACTAACACGTAAAAAGAAAAAGTTTCAATGGAGTGTGGAATGCGAGAAGAGCTTCAAAGAGCTTAAACAACGCCTAATATCAGCTCCAGTTTTGACTGTACCCGATGGTACCGAAGGTTTTGTTATCTATACTGATGCTTCGAAGCAAGGGCTCAGGAGTATGTTGATGCAACACGGCAAGGTCGTAGCGTATGCGTCAAGACAGTTGAAGCCTCACGAACAGAACTACCCAACTCATGACCTCGAGTTAGCAGCAGTCGTACATGCATTAAAAATATGGCGTCATTATCTCTATGGCAGCAAATGTGAAATCTACACCGACCACAAGAGCCTCAAGTATTTCTTCACCCAGAAGGAGTTGAACCTTCGCCAGGAGTTAGTTAAAGATTATGACTGCACAATTCACTATCACCCAGGGAAGGCAAATGTGGTTGCGGACGCGTTAAGTCGGAAGAATCATCTTGCAGCATTACCCACTAGCGAGAAACAGTTAATTAGATAATTCGAGATGTTGAATTTGGAAGTGGTGCGGCTGCCGAGCACTACATCAGAAGTCATAGCTACAATTGTTGTCCGCCCAATGATAAGAGATCGAATTCGAGAGGCGCAAAAGGATGATCCATTTTTGTGCAAAATGAAGACGAGAGCGCTCGAAGATACTATCCAAGGACTTGCAGTAGCAAGTGACGGAACACTTGTCTACGAAGGAAGATTATGCGTGCCCAACAATGAAGAGCTTCGACGAGTGATACTCGAGGAAGCACACAACACTCCATACTCCGTGCATCCTGGAGGAACCAAAATGTACAAAGATTTAAAAACAACCTTTTGGTGGCGAAATATGAAGAGATCCATTGGAAGCTTTGTAGAAAGATGTATCACCTGCCAACAGGTAAAAGCCGAGTACCAACGTCCTTCTGGATTGCTAAATCCACTCGAGATTCCCGAATGAAAATGGGAGAAAATTGTGCAATTTGGGTTATTATTGATACGTTGACAAAATCAGCCCACTTTCTTCCTCTAAAAATGACCTTTAGCATGGATCAATTGGCCCAGCTCTACATTAACGAGATCGTAAAGCTACATGGAGTACCGGTGTCAATCGTATCAGATCGAGATACAAGATTTACTTCCAGGTTTGGAGAAGCCTTCAATCAGCTTTAGGCACAAAGTTAAATTTCAGCACGGCCTAGCATCCTCAATCGGATGGACAATAAGAACGAACTATCCAAATCTTAGAAGATATGCTTCGAGCTTGCGTACTGGACTTGGGAGGAAGTTGGGAGAAACGCTTACCATTAATCGAGTTCCCCTACAATAATAGCCACCAAGCTACAATCGGGATGCCGCCATTTGAAGCTCTTTACGGAAGAAGATGCAGATCACCGATTCATTGGGATGAAGTTGGACAGAGATGAATTTTGGGACCCGAGATCATCGAAAGAACAGTTGGGGTAATTGCCAAAATTAGAGAGAGAATCAAGATAGCCCAAGATCGTCAAAAGTCATATGCTTATCCAAGACGAAAAGACGTGCATTTTGAGGCTGGAGACAAGGTAGATAGCGCCAATGAAAGGAGTCATCAGATTCGGAAAGAAGGGAAAACTATAACCCCGTTACGTAGGACCGTTCGAAATACTTGAAAGGATAGGAGACGTAGCTTATCGCTTAGCTCTACCTCCCGACTTAGCGGGCGTACACAATGTATTCCACGTATCAATGCTTAGAAGGTACGTTTCTGATCTAAGCCACGTCATCTCTCGTGAAAATCTTCAAATTTCCCCAAACCTAACCTATGAGGAGACGCCTATGGCCATCTTAGATCGAAAGGTTCATACCTTAAGAAATCTATTAGTACCGTTAGTGAAAGTGCAGTGGAGTAGGCACGGACCAGAAGAAGCGACGTGGGAGAAAGAAGACGAACTTTTAGCGCGATATCCTCACCTTAAAGACTTACAAGGATAATTTCGAGGACGAAATTATTTTAAGGGTGGTAGGGTATAATACCCCGCACTTTTGAGTTTATTTATATCGTTTTGCATAATTTACTAATGATTATATTGAAAATATTTGAACTTGAATTAATTATTTTGTTAAAGTCTTTGAAACTGACGATTTGAATTTCAAATATTTTTCAGGTTGTCCGACTTAGAGCGAAGATGCGCCCCTAGCAAAAATATAAAGTTTTGAAATAAATAATTTCTAAAAGAATGAGAGAAATGAAATAGTATCCGTCTTGGGACCAAAAACAGGGTCGGGTCTTGCAGGCCCTTTTTCATCTATTTCCTTTCATCAAAACCCATCAATATAGGTACCATTAGAAAGCTATTGTCGTTGGCTTTCCAACGGTACCTTCGGATTGTCAATCCGACACCGGACGACGAAGATATGGGCTAAAGAAGTTAGGGTGTTGAGTCTACGCGTGAATGTTCTGCGCTAATTTTTTAGTCGAATTTTTCGGCATCAGATCGATGCCCAATCGGGAAATAAGTTTAGGGGTTTTGTAGCTTATGTTGTAGAGATTCCAACCATAGGTTCACTCCGGAAATCGAAGCACGATTTGGCCGGAATTAACATTACGTTAGTGGGTGCATATGATTCAACCTTGGCTTTTAAAATATTATGCTTATATTGATTGTGATTAGGGAATTTAGATAAGATTTGTGACTGATTTTTATAGGAGCATGTTATCCTTTTATGAAGTCCTAATATTTGATTAAATTAGTATATAATTTGTATCTAAGCTATACTCCCTCCGTCCCATGATAAGTAGCTACTTTTCTTTTGGGCACGGGTATTTAGGAGAAGAGTGTTTAAAGAGTAAAAAGATAAAAAGTGGTGGAGCCCACATTTTTTGGGTGAGAGAGGGTGTTTCCATATTAGGAAAGTGGCCACTTATGATTGGACAGCCCAATAAGGAAATGTGGCTACTTATGGCGGGACGGAGGGAGTAATAAATAGATAATTAAGCCCTTAGCTCACATAATTATTTTCTAGGACTTGAAATAATTTTGAAATTATTATTATTATTATTATTATTATTATTATTATTATTATTATTATTATGCTCTAGACTAACTTTAGTTGTATAATTAGAATAAATGATATAATTAAATTAGTTTAGCATAAATTATACCGGAAATTGAACTAATTATGTTTTAAATGGTTTTATGATTTGGTGAATATAAGCACTAAGATGCTTTAACAATTTTAAATATGTCTTTAAGCTTCAAGTATATGGCAGAATTAGTATAAAGAATAATCATGATAGCATTAAAATGTTGTTTAAAGGCATTTAGATCATATTCAGGAATAAATACTTAAAGTGAAACTAAGTTTAAAGTGTTTTAAGTGCTAGGAGTGGCGCATTCAAGGCTCGAGGAAGGACAACTAGAGCAAGCTTGAAGAGACTATTTGAATTAAATTGCCTGAGGTGGGGTTTACTTTTATCTATAAGCGTAGTGGTTACATAGTTATAATCAATGTTGTGTTGTGCGTCATTCATATGAACTAATGTGGCCCACAAGGGGTCGGATCCACAAGGGATCAAAAGAGCTGAATAACCCACAAGGGGTCAGGTCCACAAGGGACCGAGACTAGTCTCACAAGATGTCAGCTAAGTTAAAATGTGTTTTTATATGTTATGATTCATTACACAATTGATTATAACTGCTTGTAGCGTTTACCCCACTGAGTGTGCTTGCATACTCATACCTATTGTTTATTGATTTCAGGTTAAGGAGTTGATGGCAAAGCAACAGACATCGAGCTTCACATTCTCCCATTCCACTAATCTGCTGAAGTAAATATTCATATTTTGGTAAATATGTCTTGCTATAGATTAACTTAGCCTGTTTTTGATTTTGGTGGGCAGAGACCCTATATATTAGTTTGCGAATATGATTTTGATGACGGCTGAGACCGAACGTATATTTTGCTTATCCCATGTGTAGTTACGGGTTGTGCCCCGAGTAGGCAAGCTAATTTAACTCTAAACCTGATGCTTATACTTTGTACGCGTTCGGCCTTTTTATATATGATGCTTTGACAGGGTTATTATTAATGTCTTTTGTTTGATTATAGCTTCCGCTTTCTTCTTAATATATATATAATTATAACTGGAAAATACATGTCATATATTATGCATAGTTTTCTCATGAATATTTATAAACTCTTGACAGATTATTCTTGGGTGTATATATGTATATATAATGTCTTGAAATATTATTATTATTATTATTATTATTATTATTATTATTTTAGAATAAAGTAGAACATGACAATATATATATACACATTTATTTTTTTTAGTTTCGCTTATATTATTATTATAGAAATATGAAATAAAATAGTCTTTGGGTAGCATCCCCTAATCGCAAGGGACGAGGGCGTTACAGATTGGTATCAGAGCAGGTCTACGTTCCTGTAGACTTGCCTATGGTTACGTTATAATTAAAGTTTTATTTCTTATGTATTTATGTTTTATTCGAATGGGAGGGAAAATGTGGTTCATAGCTATTGCTCTGCGCCGACTCTGAGGTAATATGTATTTGTTAAATTATTTTGTTATGTTTAGAGTTATGGTGTGAGTATGAGATGATTGTGTCGGAAAAAAAAAATGAAAGTCCAATCGTATCAATATGCACGATGAAAAAGAATAAGTATGTCCACGAGGGACAAAGTATAATTTTAATGTTTAGTTTGATACGATTGATTAATATGATTTGAGTTCCGACGCATCATTTATAAAGTTGATAAAGAGTATTAAAGTAAAGAAGTAGAAGTTTGCTTAATGTTCTTTTCAGGTGATGAAAGTTCAAATGTTATCTATATATGGAATTGTGTTCTAACAGAAGTAGTCCTCGAAATATAACCTTTAGAATATTGACTTTATGATCTAAACGTTTTAATTGAGTTATACGATTATGCCTCCACGACGCACTCCGGAAGACGAGCAGCAAGCCCCACATGCAAATAACAATGGGGTCAACTTTGCTCAATTTCTACTAGCTCTCCAAGGTTTTATGCAACAACAACAAGATGGAGGCTTGAATGCTGCACAACCACGAGTAAAGAATTATGAGATTATTGAACAATTTCGAAAGATAGGGCCACCGAGGCTTAAAGGATCAGAAGGGCCTGAAGATACAGAAGAGTGGATTCGTGAGCTTGAACGAATATTTGAGCTTATGGGCTGCACTGAGGAGCTTTAAAGGAAATAAATTTTTCTAGGTTTATAACTTAGAAAAATTTTCTTATTACCTCTTTAATGCATAATATACTCATCGTACTTTTAATGAATCACACGATTCATACTCATCACAACTCATGCTTATTAAAACTTTCAATTACATCTAACAGGCTCATACTATTTAAGGAATCAAAGATTCACAAACATCATCATACATTGTAAACCCATAATTTAACTTCTTATTAGCATCATGAACACTTTAAACAATTCACTATTATCATAGATAATGAATCAACAATTCATTCATATTATATAATTACTATAATCACAAAAATATTTCAAGAACACATATTTTTCATACTTATCTTTGTTAAATAAAATTTAGCTAATATATATTCCTAATATTTCAAGGAAATAATAGCATCATCTTGGCATATAAACTTTATCATAACTTTAATGAATCAAAAGATTCACGCTTATCATCAAATAATTAAAAAAAAATTTACAGTAGTAATTATTATATATATACATATTTACTTGCTAAATTTAATTAGCTCTTCATTCTTTATAATCAAGAGATGAATAATATCATCTTGATGTATAAACTTCCTCATAAATCTCTTTTGAGATTTTTAACTTTATCTCAACATTTTTTTTTAACAAAATAATTACTAACTAAGCTAACGATAGCGAATAACTAATGGAACAAATAAAACGAACGACGCACTAAACTAATGATAGTCGAATAATGAACGAAACGATTAACGGACGAAACTAACGAAGAATGGAATGAACTATAACGAAACGAACTACGAACAAAATAAACGAAGAATGAACAACTACGAACGACAACGGAATGGACGAATAAACCCCGGCGCTGGATCGAACCATCCCGCGCCAAGATCGCCGTCCCGCGCACAGACATCGCGCGGCCAAGAAGAAATTTTCTTCATGCGCGCGCGACTTGACCTCCGGCGGATTGTCCCGCGCCACACCAACCCGCGCCCGATGCTGAAATTGTCGTGGGGCTGGCGCGCCGCGCGCTGTGGTCGCGCCCGGTGCCGGTTCGACGCTTTGTCTTGTTTTCTTCGTCCGAGCTTTTAATCGATCTTTTTCCATTCCTTAAACCTCACTTCTTTACTTTAACTTCTATTATCTAAACTTCATCTTACTTCGTCTTTGAAACGATTCTACGAGAATTTAGTAGGAAAATGACCCAACATGGTCATACTTCTTCATTTAGTAGGAAAATTTGCCTCTTTGAGGACTTTTACAAAAGGTAGGGAATTATTTACACCCAAAAATTCCCTATATGAACCGTGATTTTCTAACATCATGCAAAATGTTTTTATCGGAGCGGAAATCTACGTCGCTTCCGATTCGCTATACTATCATATTATGCTTCTATGTACAAGAACTTATTTACAACATAAATGTTAAAAGTTGTTCGCTTACTAGTCTATTACATATATTTACATCATTATCTTTTTTTTTTCATCAACTTCCCGACACTTCCCTTCACTGCTCATCCTCTGACGGATCCTCTTCTTCTTCCTCCTCTTCGTCGTCTCTCGGATCCTCCTCACTTGGATCTTCTTCTTCCGTTTCCGTGCTCTCCTCTGCCCTCTCTACTCCGTCCAAAGTCACACGAGGGGCATAAGTAATATCCTCTCCCGGCGACGGCCTAAAGCTAGGCTGAAAACTTAAATGAGTAAATGGTATTCTACGGAGGTGGAAGTATCCTTCGGTTGGTCCAACTTCTGGATCAACGTTATCCTCGTCACTATCATAGTGACGTGGTCCAGAGGTGCTAGCCACATTAGGGTCAAATAGAATAGGCTGGGCTCCAACTATGGCATCAAGCTCTGAAGAATTCAAAGCTTGCAATGTTTCAACGGAAGGATCATTTGGAACTTCCTCAACAAAAGAAGCTGAGGCTACGCCGTTAGGAAAAACAGAAGACTCAGGAACAAAGGTTTGAGTCTCGATTTGGGAGGGAGACGAAACATAACCATTTGCCAATGGCTCAACAAGAAAAGAGTTAGCATCAAATCCATTATCTCCATTGATGGTCCCAAGACGGATACCTTGGTGTAGAGGGGGGGGTGAATACACCAAGGTTTAAAAACTTTTCCAATTAAAACTCTTTTGAGTGAAATTTGTTGTGTTCGATCCAAAGTGGAAGGCGGCTTGATCGACACGGTAGTGTGCGGAATGTGGTGGGATTTTGGAAAGTCCGTCTGTTGTTTCAAATATATTGCAAAGCTGTGTTTCTCTTTTCAGTTAGTCAGTTTATGCAGCTTGAAATAATGCTTATGAAGGGTTAGCTGGATGCATAAATAAACATGAAAGAACACAGCTATTTAACGTGGTTCGGAGAAACTACTCCTACGTCCACGACCAGAAACCTCTGGTAATCCACTAAGGATACCACTGACTTTTCGCGCAGTCAGCAAGCGTTGCAGCTTGGTTCCTCAAGCTGGATACAAGTTTACGCGTACTGTATCGAAACGTAACCAGACTGTTTACGGGCACAGCTGAAGCCTAACCTGTAGTTTGCGGGTACTACAGAACCAATCACTCGAATTACGCGCTTCGAGCAGGCGTACCTTTACCTAACCTTTTCTGGGTTTGGGTTTGGGGTTTTCCAACTATGAACGAGTTCTTACAATTAAGAACTTTGAGTATGATGAACTCGTTCAAACTAGGCTTAAGATGGGAAGGATTATATGCCTAGATACTAGTGGGAGAGAGCTTCAGCAGCCTGAGAATAAATAACATCTTATAAGAATGAAGGCTGCTGTATCTTTGAAGCTTTTCTGAGAGATCTCTTGATCTTTGGTTAGACTTCCTTCAATGAAGTATGTTGATCTCTCTTGAATGTATTATCTCGTCTCTCTTCTTCTTCTGATGATGAAGAAGACTTCTATATATAGGGAGAGATTAGAACTAGCCGTTGGAAAGAGCCGTTCTGAATCTCTACCTAACTTCTGACAGGATTGACTTGTCTTCTTCCTTGATTTCCTCGTAAAGCAATCCTAGGTTTAACTTCTAGGTGCTGAGGTGTCGAGTTCCTGATGGTCCAGATCAGATCTGACTTTATCTAAAGTTCACTTCGACTCTGCTGTGTTGGAGACTCTGAGCTGTCTTGAACTCTGCTGGATCAATGACTTGGTTGTCTTGAACTCTCTTGGGTCTTGGCCGAGTGAGTCTTGGTCTCCGCAGGTCTTGACGCCGAGTGAGTCTTGAACTCGCCGGGTCTTGGCGCCGAGTGAGTCTTGAACTTCTGTGGGTCTTGACGTGATTGTCTTGAACTCTGCTGGGTCTTGACGCTAAGCTGAGTCTTGAATCTCAGGGTCTTGACGCCGATTTGTCTTGAATTCTGCTGGGTCTTGACGCCAGTGAGTCTTGAATCTTGGGTCTTGATCTTGGTGAGTACGGAAGAACTTTATCGTCTTGGATCTGGATAACGTTGCTTAACACTTCGACTTGGCTTACCTGCTTGTGTACTCGAGCTGGGTCTTCTTGTCTTCGGCGATCACCGTAAACATAGAAAATCTATAAGCTCAAACGGGTGAAATTTTGGAAAACACTTGGGCTTGTGCAAACATCTACTCGGTTGGGGTCGTTGGGTTTTGGTATCACTTCAAAACTCTATTAATTTTCCCAACAATTTCCCCCTTTTGATGATGCCAAAACCCCAAGTTGGAAAAACAAAAATTGCTTCCCCTTAACAGGAAACGGGGATTCAACGAATTAAACAATCACAGCAGGTAAACATATTCAGAGCCTGGACAAAGAGAGATTGTCTTCAGGTTGATTTTGATAAAATGAACTTTTCATTAATAGGAAGAATTTGTACAATTATCTAAATACAAAAGTTCAAAATAAAAATTCCCAGTTGGCTGGGTCTTCGGCTGTTGCTTCCTTAGTTCATCAATTTGATGGTCGGTCTTTAGACCATATCTATTGAAGATGAACCCTTCAGGCTCTTTCCATTCAGCTTGATTCTTCGACTTTGAAATTCCTCTTTCACCAGCCCAGTGATTAATTTCTTTGATGATTTGGGCCTTGTCAGGAAGGTTTGTTCCAGCTAGAAATGGAGGCTTTAGCTGTTTGACTTTGGGAGCCTTCAGCTGGATGTTATTGCTCTTGGCATAGAGGGCGATTGACCTTGCCATCATTGGATCTGTCTCATGAAGCTCGAGGAAATAGTCCTGGAAAGCGAACTTACGGATCCATGCCTTTGAAGCGATTTAAGTAGTAGAATTCTTTGATGAATTCGATTTGCATCTTTCCGGTTTTCATTTATATCATCCGGGTTCTTCTTGTCATTTGAAATTTGGCTTGGATTTGTTTCTTCTTGGCTTGCCTGTAGCTCTGCCTTTTCTTCTTCTGCTTTTTCTCAGCAGGCTTGAGAGCTTCAGCTTTCTTCTTAACAATCTTATCCAGCTCTTGCATTTCTTTTCTTTGCTCATTGTGGAAGTTACACAGCCAGTGATAGTCTTGGTATTCTTCAGGCTTGTGTCCACATGCTTTGGCAAGAGCGACCATTTTCTCTCTCCATGTCTCTTTGACGGCTTTGGTAAGACGGTTAGCTCTGTCTCTTCTTCATCCGGCTCTTTTGCAAAATCGTCGATTTCCTCTGTATTTGCCGCACGGGTTCCCCCTTGGCTGCGGCTTCCTCTCACTTGTTTTTTCCAAACTCTTCATTCGATCTTCCCCTTTTTGGCATTATCAACATGGGAGGTAGAGAGGTTGGCAACGATTCTTGGCCGAGCTTGGAGAGAATACCTTCAACATCGGCGATCTTGGCCGAGTTGTCGAGTTGTGACGAGATTCAGTGGGCGATCTTCTTGCTTCCGGCTACGGGCGAGCATCCAGATCTTTATATAAGTTGAAGAGTTGGCGGATGTCAGAGCTGTTGGAGAGAGTGGTCTTTTTGAGAGCTTCCAGCTGGCTTGAAATTTTTGCAATGTCGTCAACCAGTGGAGCTTGAAGGTTTGAGATGATCTCAGGGACTCTCTTCTCTAGAAGAATTGACTGATCAACTTGTTGAGAAACAAGAGATTGCCTGAGATCTCTGCTGGTGCTTTCCTGCAGATTGAGAGCGAATCTGTGAACGTCGTCAATGGACAGTCCATTGCTCTGGACTTGAGACTCTATAGCTGTGATGCGCAGAAGGGTATCCACATTAGATTTGAGTCTATCCTGAAAAAGGATTTCCTCGACTTGTTTTGCAATTTCGTCCTTCATTGCATCAGAGAGCTCAACATGATCCGTCTGGGTTCCGGATTCAGCTTGGTAGGTTTCTTTGCCTCGATCTCGACCAGTGAGCGAGTGTCATCGGCAATTGGACTCTGTGGGGCAGCTTCCTCTGGTTCAGCTGTTGCAGCAGTTGGCTCGTCTTCAATCATCATTGCCTCAGCTGTGTTGGCAGGTACAGCTTCATTGGCACACTCAGCTGAGACTTCCTTGGAAATGTCAGCTCCAGAATGTGTCTCCCACCCCGCAGCTGTTAGAAGCTTGTCAGCTGATTCCCAGACTTCAGCTGGGTGCGGTTTGGGATACTGCTGAGACACTTCAATTATTCCTCTGATGAGATCATTCTGGTGCAAATATGCATCCTCCAGACTTCCAAAGCCAAAAGTGTGCTGGAGGCGTGCTTCATCAGTCTTCAGTTTCTCTAAGGAGAAAGTCTCTATCAGCTGCTCATTCTGGTACCAAGTTGCCATCTTGGTAGCCAGATAGAACTTGAGGTCTCCAACTTTGACAAGGGCAATGGGCAGGTGCGCCGTGTGGATGCCGAGTTAGAGCACTCTTGATCCCTGCACTGCGCAAGTCCTCGTACATGGCTTCCATAAAGGCTGAGCCAGTAGAGTTGAGAGAAGGAGAGGTAGTAGAATCACTCTCCTCCTCGGTCTGTGGAGATTTGAGGAGCGAGGTTCAAAGGGTTCACAATTGGGCGTGAAGAAGTATCGGCCAACTTGTGTGGGAGATTGAGCTGCGGGAGATGGGCATTGTTTCGGGGTGGTGGGATAAGTGGAAGAGGGTTCAGCATGGGTGTCAGCTGGCTGTGAAGGAGCTTCAGCCAGTTGAATATCTTCCAGCTCTCTTGCAGGAGATGGCTCTTTGGTTGGAGAGCTGGGTGGAGCGGAAGGCTGTTTCGGCGGAGAGCTGTGAGGAGGAGAGGGCTGGGGTGAGCTTCTTGGATTATCCAGCTCGTCCTCTGAGCTGGATGACAATCCATCATTCAATCCCATCTCGGCCAGGATGTTTGATCCGTATTGATCGAAGGCCGACACTGGCTGTGGGGAGAGAATCACCATTGCTTGACTGGGAATGACAGCTGTTTTCTTTTTCTTCTCAGCTGGACCTCCAGCTGGTTCTGCCTTCCTCTTTCGTTGTTTCTTCTCAGCTGGAACTTCTGCCTTTGTTCCTTCCAACTGCTTCTTGCCCTTACTCACAGCAGGCTGCTTCTTCAGAAGATCATTGATTTGATTCATTCTTTGGAAAAGAATCTTCGTTTCTGGAAACGGTTCTGAATTAGCCCACTTTACTGTGTGCCCTTTCACTGCTTGCTCTATCAAGAAAGAGATTTTGGAGCAGAGATACAGTGGCTCTGATGCTGAAAACGTCGTCCTGGTGGAGTTGAACTTTATTTTCTCTGACTCCTTGACCAGTCGGTTGAGTAGGAAATCAAACCAGTTGACGTTTGCGCCTTTGATCATGGCAATCATCGGCTTGAGTTTTGGAATGCTGATCTCTCCTTGAGATCCAGCTATCCCTAAGATGCATTTTTGAGTAATATCCAGCAGCAGCCTGTACTTTGGCTTGAGCAGGAGCTTTGACATGCTTGCTCTGTAAGGCTCTGGGGAGATAAGCATCTCTCTGCTGAGGAATTCATCTACTTCTTCCCGACTGTAATCATTTGGGATGAATCCTCCTTCTCTGGGAAGGTTGAACACCTTTCGTAGCATCTTGTTGAGTTTGATGGTGACGGTAGCTGTATCAAACTTTCCGTCTTCGCCTTTGACACTCATGTCAAATGACGATGAGTAGAAGCCATCTTCGTCAATAATGTTGAGGTAGAACAGGGCGGCATCTCTCTTCAGCATGAGCTTGGGCATGGAGGTTGCCCACAGCAGGAGACCGGAGTCTGCAACTATATCCACCATCTCTTTTAACTCAGAAACATGGAGATTGGAGGTCGACAGAATACTCTCAAATGACAGCTTTGTCATTAGGGCTTCAAACTGGTTCATCCCTGCGATTGATTTCTTGGGCGCCATTTCTGCAACTTGGAGAATTTGATTTTGCGAAGAACTTGCAGATAATAGATGAAGATTTTGAATCTTTGAAATTTGCAGAGATAAAGATGAAGGAAGAAAGGATCTGCGTATCTTTTCCATATATATCAACTGCCATAACGGATCAACGGTTAAGATTGAAACAGTTGATATTCTGATCAACGGCTGGGAGAGATTCACTCATCACGTTTTGCTGACGTGCTTTCGGCGAGTGTATTACAACCGCACGTGAGGTATTTCAAACGTTTGACGTTCTGCCTCGATCCTGCCGTGCTACAGTTCTATGCAGACTTTATAATTAATGCGATGGGAAAGGAAACTTATCAAACAATTTAACTAAGGAATGTCTGTCCACTTAACATATGAATTCAAAATAATTGGACTTTATATAGCATATTCCTCAGAGCATTTATTGCATGAGATGCAGACCGGTCAGCTTGGACACAGAATCCAGCTGATATCACAGCGGTCTTCTTCTTTTGCTTGATTGACAGTTTTCCTCAGCTGAGTATTTCGAGATTAGCTTGAATTTCCTTCAGCTGAGTTCCCTTTATATCTTCGACTGATGTCCAGCTGAGCTTGATTCCCTTTTTGGCTGGGAAATCCTTCTGAACTGAGCTTTTGGGATCCAGCTGAGTTTGTTCCCCCTCAGCTGGATGATCTTTCTTCATCCGGATTGAGCAGTCCAAATAATTCACACATCATCTTGACTTGGATTTCAGCAGATTGTGCTTGTGTGAATTTTCCCAACAATGGATTCCTTCAGATGTTGAGAAGTCTCTTGGATGCTTTCATGTCGACAGCTGGGTTAGAGAATCATCTTTATTTTCCTGCTGGATCAGGTTTCTCTTCAGGTGATGACACCAGCTGTGTCTATTTTGGAGAGAGCATCCTTCTGGGTATTCTACTTGATTTTACTAAATCTTTTCAGCTATGTAGAATTCCCCCTTGATTTGTCAGTAGGTGGCTTTTTCTTCAGCTGCATCCTACTTCCTTTGAGCGGATTTTTCTCATCATTGGCTCATTCATTTGTTAAGGTCAGCTGTCCCAAATCCAGCTGATTCATCTGCTGCTTCTCTAAACTTCTCTTGAGACCAATGTACTCAGCTGTATGATTGGCTGATTCTTCAGATTTGTATCCAGCTGTCTTTATTTCACAGCTGGTCCCAGTCAGCTAGCTGGGTTTCTTCTCTAAGATGTTTCAGACATCTTAATCAGAGCAATCATCCTCATCTGAGTCGGAGAAGGAGATTTGATCATCATCCGTTTTGCTCGATTCGATCCTTTTATCTTCTCTCCGGGAGAATGACTCAGCTGGGTTGCTCTTTGGGTAGAGTTGCTTGTCGTGATGAACCTTCACGATGTTCTTGTACTTTTCCTTGCTTTGTTCCAGCTGATTAATGCTTCGTACAAGTATGGCAACTTCTTCGTTCAAATCTTCTTTGCTCATAAATCTGAGCTCATTGTTGGTCCTTCCAAGCTGAGCTGATTGAGCTTCTTTTCTCGGCTTGATCTTCAGCTCTGCTTCATTCATTCGGCTGGATGAATCTCTGCTTGTGATCCCCAGATCAATTTCGTTGGCCTTCAAGATGGAAAACAATTTTTCCGTCTCCATGCTGCCAAGATCAGTTCTGCTTTGGTGAACCACTTTGTGTGTGCACCATTCTGAGGAGAGAGCTGAAAGAACTTTCAAGTTCTTGTCTCGAACTGTATATTTTCCAGTTCGGATCGTCTCGATCTCGATGACGAGGTTGGAGAATCTGAGCTCCATTTGATCGATGGACTCATAGGGGAGTTGCTTGAAATTGTCGAACTTCTGGCATGCAGGCGAGAATTTGTTCTCTTGAATTTCCTCTGAGCCTTCACACAGCTTGGCTTGAGTGTCCCACATCCCCTTAGCTGTCTCGCAGTTGATGATCTTGCTGAGATAAGCATTCGTCACCGTTGAGGAGATGACGTTGCGAGCATAGCTGTCCAATCCAGCTTGTCTTCTTTCTTCTGGAGAGTACTCCCTTTTGGGCTTCACAACTTGACGGAGTACTGGTTCAGCTCCAGGTGTGGTTTCTGCTTGACTTTCTGATTTCATGATGATGAAAGGTCCGTCAGTGATAACATCCCACATCATGTCGTGATGCGCACTCAGAAAGCTTTTGAGTCGGAACTTCCAGATCTGATAATCATCGACAGAGAATGTCGGAAGATTCCTGCACAAGGAAGATTCCATGACAGTATGCAATATAATGACTTAAAAAGATTTTGAAACTTTGAAGGATCTGTTCAGGTGACCACTATCAGCAAAGAGGCTGACTTGACAGATACAGTGATCTTTTGAACCACTGCTCTGATACCAATTGATGGTCCCAAGACGGATACCTTGGTGTAGAGGGGGGGGTGAATACACCAAGGTTTAAAAACTTTTCCAATTAAAACTCTTTTGAGTGAAATTTAAAATTTGTGTTCGATCCAAATTTGGAAGGCAGCTTGATCGACACAGCTGGCTGTGTGCGGAATGTGGTGGGATTTTGGAAAGTCCGTCTGTTGTTTCAATTATATTGCAAAGCTGTGTTTCTGTTTTCAGTTAGTCAGTTTATGCAGCTTGAAATAATGCTTATGAAGGGTTAATTTGGATGCATAAATAAACATGAAAGAACACGGCTATTTAACGTGGTTCGGAGAAACTACTCCTACGTCCGCGACCGAAACCTGCGGTAATCCACTAAGGATACCACCGACTTTTCGCGCGATCGGCAAGCGTTGCGGCTTGGTTCCTCAAGCCGTGTACAAGTTTACGCGTCTTTGTATCGAAACGTAACCGGAGCATTTTACGGGCACGGTGAAGCCTAACCTGTAGTTTGCGGGTACTACAGAACCAATCACTCGAATTACGC
Source organism: Agastache rugosa (assembly GCA_031470985.1). Lineage (NCBI taxonomy): Eukaryota > Viridiplantae > Streptophyta > Magnoliopsida > Lamiales > Lamiaceae > Agastache > Agastache rugosa. Next base: position 29,933,106 of record CM062601.1, on the reverse strand, counting down.
GCTTCGAGCAGGCGTACCTTTACCTAACCTTTTCTGGGTTTGGGTTTGGGGTTTTCCAACTATGAACGAGTTCTTACAATTAAGAACTTTGAGTATGATGAACTCGTTCAAACTAGGCTTAAGATGGGAAGGATTATATGCCTAGATACTAGTGGGAGAGAGCTTCAGCAGCCTGAGAATAAATAACATCTTATAAGAATGAAGGCTGCTGTATCTTTGAAGCTTTTCTGAGAGATCTCTTGATCTTTGGTTAGACTTCCTTCAATGAAGTATGTTGATCTCTCTTGAATGTATTATCTCGTCTCTCTTCTTCTTCTGATGATGAAGAAGACTTCTATATATAGGGAGAGATTAGAACTAGCCGTTGGAAAGAGCCGTTCTGAATCTCTACCTAACTTCTGACAGGATTGACTTGTCTTCTTCCTTGATTTCCTCGTAAAGCAATCCTAGGTTTGACTTCTAGGTGCTGAGGTGTCGAGTTCCTGATGGTCCAGATCAGATCTGACTTTATCTAAAGTTCACTTCGACTCTGCTGTGTTGGAGACTCTGAGCTGTCTTGAACTCTGCTGGATCAATGACGCTGAGCTGTCTTGAACTCTGCTGGGTCTTGACGCTGAGCTGAGTCTTGAATTCTGCTGGGTCTTGACGCTGAGCTGTCTTGAACTCTGCTGGGTCTTGACGCTGAGCTGAGTCTTGAACTCTGCTGGGTCTTGACGCTGAGCTGAGTCTGGAAGAACTTTATCGTCTTGGATCTGGATAACGTTGCTTAACACTTCGACTTGGCTTACCCTGCTGTGTACTCAGCTGGGTCTTCTGCTGTCTTCAGCGATCACCTGTAAACATAGAAAATCTATAAGCTCAAACAGGTGAGCTGGAAAACACTTGGGCTTGTGCAAACATCTACTCGGTTGGGGTCAGCTGGGTTTTGGTATCACTTCAAAACTCTATTAATTTTCCCAACATCCATGGATGGGAGAAGCAATAGGTTCGGGATTTTCTGGAGGATTCTGATCCAGAATAGGGTAATCTTGGGGCATGAGATGTTGTAAACCAAACTTACCAACAGGAATCAATGGCTGATATGGTCCAGGAGGTGGGTACGAGAAACACATATATTGAGTACTAATTGCAGCTATGAACGCTCTGCAATCTCCAAACAAGACACCATCCCAATATTGGGGAGTGACGTACCTTGCAGCAATCGATGCCGCCCACTCCTGCCAATCCTCAGGAAGCAGAGGAACTAGCCTAACTATATCAATAACTCCCGAGATATTTGATTCATGGATGTCCATCCAAACCCTATGGTACCGAGCTAAAAACTCTGCTAGGGTTTCTGTGTAGCTCATATGTATGTGGTGAAATTCAATCATCGCTGCTACGCTTCTAGAGTTGGACATCCTATAAAAGAAAATTTAAATAATTAACTACACTGAAATTACGAATAGTTTTGAGAATCCACTGTCTCAACATACTCAATGTCGCTTCCAAAAGGGTGTTCCGGGCTCATGTTACATTCCACAGATAAATACTCAACTTGCTTGCACAACTGATCCATTATCTCGCTTATGATCGATCACCAACAACCAATCACATTAGAGGCTAAAACACAACAATTATATATATACTTCAACTTCCAAACTTTATAACTAGAAACATTTGAAATTCGTACCTGGATAGCTGGATGAGATGAGAGATGCTGGACTTCAGTTGTTGTTAAAAACTAACTAGTCTAGGAATTCAAACCAGACTAGACTTTCAGAAAACAACTTGGAGCAGAAGACATTGCTCTAAACTAATCTAGGGTTTCAAAATAGACTAGATTTTAGAAAATATTATTCAGAGCAGTCAGACCCGCTCTGATACCACTCTGATATGTATGACGACATATAATCTAGGCTCTTTATTTTTCAAAATATTAACAACAACAACCAACATCCATCCAGCCTCGTCATCTGCATCCCTGCTAACCTGCACGTTTTAGAAATAACATGCAGAGCTGAGTACTACGTACTCAGTGAACACATGCCGAAAACATTTGAAAACTTTGCTGAATACAGCTATATATGAAAACTTGCCAGAAAACATAATACGAGGATTTTCTGAAAACAACTCGTAAAATGCTAAAAATATTTTCTTTTCAAAACTCATTTGTCTGCAGACATTTATAACAGTATGAACCATATCTACAATAAATCATGGTGATGAGAAAGAGGCCTCTTTCTCAATCACTTGTAATCGGCATATCAAGGAAAGGCTCACGATTATGAATAATCGGCCTATCAAAGAAATGTGCACGATTACCAATGTGTACACAGATTTCACCTTGCGTGAAACCGAATTCGTCTTTCTGAAGTAGATGGTAACATACTTAAACATTTTAAAAATCATTTGGCAAGTATCAAAACTTTGTAAAACATACGATATCATGCTTTTCACATATTTTAGTTTAGAAAGCCCACCTGATAAACTTAAGCTTTAAACTTTAAACTCTAACGCTTGTAGCCCTTTTACTTCACGTTTCTGCTCCCGCTTCCGCTTGCTCCTTTAATCGAAACGGAATAACGATTTTAGAACGAGAGCTTTTATCGACTAACGACTTCGATATTCTTAACGAAATTCTATTCGAATTTCTACGTCGTAACTTGATGAAATTCGAGAATTCCTATCTTAACTTTTCAAACGTTCTTAATCTATCTTAATCTATCTAAATTCCTCATTAAGCATCAATATTAATCAATTCTCATACAACATTAATATTTATAAACTACTATTCATCACAACTGACTAAATCGATTTTAATTCGTCTAACGGATTCAGAAAATTCTCAATTTAATTCTATACCTTTATTTAATTATAACAAACATAATTATACTTTAAATACACACATTAACTCAATTAAACATATAAACTCCCAAATCGGGAAAATCAACCATAAATAGAAAAATCTTTATTTCTTTGAATTAAATTTCCAGAAAATTATATAACACTTAATTTTTATTAAGAAGTTCATAAATGCAATTAATTTCTTAATTAAAATTTAATTAATATTTTATTTATTTATTTAAATTTTTCGGTAGTTTTCATTTCTAGGATTTCTAGAATTATTTTCTCTTCTTTTTAATTTCTATTATACTTAATTATCATCTTAAATTCATTTCTTCATTTAATTTCATTCAATTAAGTATTAATCTTCCAACCCTAATTTAAGAACCCTAATTCGATTTTCTAGGGTTAATCAAGCTTTTTGTTTCATTATCTCTTGATCTAATATACTTCATTAATCTCATATATCTTTAATTGAATCATCAAACTCATCATATAACATTACATTATTAAACCCTAATTTATATTCTTATTTAATCGATTATTTTCACAAAATGAAATTGGTTGGAAATTTTTAATTACTTCCAACATGAAACATTCTTAAAATACTTAACTAAACTCATTTATATCATTAAATCAATCATACAATTCATGTATTCATTATTTCCCATTTTCTTCTCATTTTCGAAAATTTCCAATTGATAGCTAGGGTTTTCCATGCTTAAATCTAATTACATATTTGATCTTATAATCATATTCTAAGCATAATTCATGAAGAACAAATCATCATTCAATCACTTCTTCATTTCTTCTTCAAAATTTCGATATATATATATATATATCTATATCTAGGGTTTCTCATGCATTTCTTAAGCTAATAATTGATCATCTAATCATCATAATATCATTATGAAAACAACATATAAGCATCATACCAAGAGATTAAAATCATATCATCACTTTCTCTAATTTCTTCCAAAATTTCGAAAAAAAATAGAATTAGGGTTAGGGTTCTTCATGCTTGATTTAATCATACCAATGATTATATATTCATCATACAAGCATAATACTAAGATATGAAGAACATCTAACCATTTCCAAAACTTCTCCCAAATTTTCGATCATATATATACATATATGAAGATTGGAAGTTTTAACCATAATCTTGATATAATAACTTCAAAAACATAAATCCAACCTTGATTAATTATTTAGGGATGGATTGATCTTTGTTTCTTGAGCTTCTAGTTGATCATCAATGGTGTATGTGTGTATGTGTATGTCGAGAGAGAAGAGAGAAATGAGAGAGATGTTGTGTTGTGTGTGTGCGTGAATGAAGAGAGAGAGATGAGAGAGTAATAATCCTCATATAATAGTTATAACCTAGGTCTAGATGTATAGGTTAGGTTATTATTAAATTATAACTTAATGGCTAAGTTTGGTTTAATTCTTTAATTAGTTATTAATTCAATTAATTAATAACTAATTAATCTTCTAATAATTCTCTAATTTCTCAACACAGTAATTAAGATTAAGGTTTCACGAACCTTAGATAAAAATCTCACAGAAAGAATCGGAGATTCGAAGCATTTTCAAATCAACCGAAACTAAATTTTTAAGCGATTAATTACGTAAAATTTCACGTAATTAAATTAAATTCTTCTTCTTGTCAATTAATGACTAAACATTTATCATCTATTGATAAATGTAAAAACTTCTTCGTTTCGGATTAACCGAGACGATAAAAATTAATTAAAACTCATTTTTCCGGTAGAATATATCTGCCGGATAAAATTTTCGGAAAGAAAATCTTTATTTTACTAAAATTCTTGTCTTTCTCAGAAGATTAATTATTTTAATTACTTAAGAAAGACGGGATACTACATTCTCTCCCCCTAAAAATAAATTTCGTCCCGAAATTTGCTTACCTCTCGGAAGAGTTCGGGATACTTTTCTCTCATTTTGCTTTCTAACTCCCATGTTGCTTCTTCTAGTCCGTGATGCCTCCATTTGATTTTTACTGACGCGATCGATTTATTTCTAAGCTGTTGGACCTTCCGATCCAAAATCGCTTCAGGTTTCTCTTCATAACTGAGATCTGGTTCAAGGACTACTTCTTCTCGACGAATAACGTGCTTAGGATCAAACATATATCTCCGCAATTGAGATACATGAAACACGTTATGTGAATTTCCAAAACTTGGCCGTAAAGCTAGCTTATATGCTACTTGACCTATTCTTTCCAGAATTTCATATGGTCATATGTAGCGAGGCTTAAGCTTTCCTTTAACACCAAATCGTTGAATTCCTCTTGAAGGCGAAACTTTCAAGAAAACTTTATCACCCACATTGAATTCTAATGCTGATCTTCTGACGTCAGCATAAGACTTCTGACGGTCTTGTGCTTCTTTAATTCTTTGTTTGATTTGACGCACAATCTTTATCATTTCTTCCACTGAATCAGGCCCTAATATTTTTCTTTCGCCCACATCATCCCAATGGAGCGGAGATCTACACTTCTTTCCATAAAGGGCTTCATAGGGCGCCATGCCAATCGTCATTTGATAACTGTTGTTGTAAGCAAATTCAACAAGAGGTAAAATTTGCTCCCATTGACTTCCTCGATCTAAAACAACAGTTCTCAACATATCCTCCAAGATCTGAATGGTTCTTTCTGATTGACCATCCGTTTGAGGATGAAAAGCCGTACTGAAGTTCAATTTGGTACCTAATTCTTCTTGCATACTTCTCCAAAAATGAGAAGTAAATTTTGAGTCTCGATCCGAAGTGATCGACTTAGGTACTCCGTGCAATCGCACAATTTCTCGCACGTACAGCTGAGCTAACTTATCTGCGCCATAAGTTATGGGAATAGGTATAAAGTGTGCAGATTTTGTCAATCTATCCACTATTACCCATATCGCTGTATTTCCTCGTTTGGATCTAGGTAACCCAGTTACAAAATCCATGGTAATTTTATCCCATTTCCACTCTAGAATATCTAAAGGTTGTAGCTTCCCATAGGGTCTCTGATGCAATGCCTTTACTTGCTGATGCTAAACATCTTTCCACAAAAGAAGCTATGTCTCTTTTCATTCCTTCCTACCAAAATGTTTGTTTCAAATCTTGATACATTTTGGTGCCTCCAGTGAGCCGAATAAGGAGTTTCATGAGCTTCGCTCATGATTTCATTCCTTAATTCTTCATCATTCGGCACACAAATTCTTTCTCGATACGGAGAACATTATCTCCCGCCTCCTTAAAATTTTCATTTTTCTCTTGACGAATTTTCATTCGTAACTTTTCCAATTTCTCGTCTTTTCTTTGAGCATTGGAAATTCTCAATCTTAAATCCGGAATTATTTCCATAGCCGCAACCATTTGCTCAACAGATTGCGGAGGTAGAATTACTTCTAACCTCGGTTCTTCGAAACTCTTAATGAGTTCTTTCTCTTGAGTTAGAAGAAATCCAAATTCCGATTTTCCTTTTCTGCTTAACGCATCAGCAACTACATTTGCTTTTCCTGGATGATAGGAAATTTTACAATCGTAGTCTTTAACTAACTCGAGCCATCTTCTTTGTCTCATATTTAATTCTTTCTGCTCAAAGAAATATTTGAGACTCTTGTGATCTGTGAAGATTTCACATTTCATTCCATAAAGATGGTGTCTCCTGCATTTTTAAAGCATGTACTACTGTCGCTAGTTCCAAATCATGAGTTGGATAGTTTATTTCATGAGGTCTAAGCCGTCTAGAAGCATATGCAATAACTCTTCCTTCTTGCATCGTGACACAACCTAGTCCGTTCTTTGATGCATCTGTGTAAACAGCATAATCTTTATCCGAATCTGGAAGTGATAGCACTGGGGCAGTGGTCAATCTCTTTTTAAGTTCTTGGAAACTTTCCTCACATTCTTCTGACCACTTGAATTTTGATTCTTTCTTTAGGAGATGGGTCATTGGCTTAGCTATTTTGGAGAATCCTTCGATAAATCTCCGATAGTAGCTTTGCTGACCTAAGAAACTCCTAATTTCATGTGGTGTGGTTGGAACTTTCCATTCCCGAATCGCTTGTACTTTTGAAGGGTCAACTTTGATTCCTTCAGAAGATACAACATGTCCAAGGAAATGTACTTCTCTTAGCCAAAATTCACATTTACTAAATTTGGCATACAATCTTTCGGTTCTCAACCTTTCCAGAACAGTTCGTAGATGTTCCTCGTGTTCTAATTCATTCTTTGAATACACGAGAATATCATCAATAAAAACTACGACAAACTTGTCCAAGAATTCATGGAATACTCGGTTCATGAGATCCATAAATACGGCTGGAGCATTTGTCACACCAAATTGCATTACTACAAACTCGTAGTGGCCATATCTTGTTCTGAAAGCTGTCTTGGAAATATCTTCTTGCTTGACCTTCAATTGGTGATAACCAGATTTCAGATCAATCTTCGAGAATACACTTGCTCCTCTGAGCTGATCAAATAGATCATCTATTCTCGGCAAAGGATATTTGTTTTTCAAGGTTAATTTGTTTAATTCTCGGTAGTCGATGCACATCCTCAAACTACCATCCTTCTTTTTGACAAACAGAATTGGTGCTCCCCACGGAGAAACACTAGGTCTAATGAAACATAGGTCAAGTAACTCTTGCAGTTGAATTTTCAATTCTTGCAACTCCTTTGGAGCCATTCTGTATGGTGCCTTGGAAACAGGAGCTGATCCTGGTTCAAGATCTATTGTGAATTCTACTTGCCTATCTGGTGGCAATCCTGGCAAAACTTCTGGAAATACGCCTTGAAATTCTTTGACCACAGCTACATCTTCAATGCTGCTTTCCTTATCTTCCTTCTTGTTGAGATAGATAAGATATGCTTTCACATCTTTCTTTTTCAACACTCTCCTTACTTGAATCGCCGAAATAATCGGCGATTTCTTACAACTTCTTTCTATCCCGAAAAATAGAGTTGGTTCCTGACCAGGCATGTGAAATGAAATTTGCCTTTGCTTGCATTGAATGCTTGCAAAATTCTCGGTCAACCAATCCATTCCCAAGATAATATCTACATCCCACATTTTAATTAAATTTAGGGTTTTCGCTAACATCTTGAGAGATCCTAATTCAATCTCTATATTAGGACAGATGCGAGTAACTGAGGTAGATTTACCTAACGGTGTTGTTACTCTCAAGTCTTGACTAGCACGTTCTACTTTAAGACCAAGATTATCTACGCATGCATCTGATATAAATGAATGCGATGCACCAGTATCAAATAAAATTATAACAGGTATGCCATTTAATTGACCCATACCTGTCAAATTTCCTTGATCTTTGTCGAACGGCTTCTGATCAAGAGCAAAAACCCTTTGATATTGCTGTTGGGGTTCCATTCTCAATTGCTGGGGTTGCTTTTGCTTTTGCTGGAATCGCGGCCCTTGGCGATTTTGTTGCTGCTGCCGTTGCTGAGGAACAACTTCTATTGCCTTCAATTTCTGAGGCTGGTTCTGAAATGTTCTATTCCCTCCTGCTCCTTGCAGTTTAGTTGGGCACTGATACGAATAATGACCAACTTGACCACAAGTATAGCAGCTATTACTTCCAGCCTTGCATATCCCTTGATGCATCTTGCCACACTTGGAACATGGAGACATTCCTTGATAAGTTTGAGATGAACTGCCTTGATTGACGAAAGGCTGTTTGAATCGTCCCTGATTAAATTGCTGCTGTTGATGACGTTGTTGTCCTTGCTGTCCTTGCCAGGGCTTCTTACTTGGTTGACTTCCAAAATTCCATTTTCACTTCTGACTTTGGTTGAACGACTACGGATTTGCCACTGTCACTGGGGTTTGAACTTGTGTGGCTGCTGAAGTCTGAGAAGACTTATCTGGCTGCATTGCCAATTCCATATCCAAAGCTCTGTTTAAAGTCTCGGCATACGACAATGCACTTTGACTGGCCAGAACGATTCTTATTTCCTGCCGAAGACCTGCTCGGAAAAGTTCAGCCATCTTCTCGTCTGTGTCCACCTTATCTTGAGCAAAACGTGCCAAATCACAAAATTCGCGATCATACTCGGCTACCGACTTCTTGCCTTGCTTGAGATTAGCAAACTCATTCTCCTTCTGCTTTCGATAACTTCGAGGAACGAATTTTTCGAACAAAGCATCCTTAAATTGTTCCCACGTCAGGTTCTCTAGTTGTTAAGGGGTATATGCCCTTTGACGAGATTCCCACCAGTAATCCGCAGATCCCTTGAGCTGATAAGACATGCATGTTAGACGTTCTTGATCCGTACATCGAAGAAAACGGAAAATTCTTTCCAAATAAGACGAATCCACTCTTCGGCTTCTGAAGGACTTCCTCTTCCATCGAGAGTTGGAGGATTTTGCCGCAAAAATAATTCTTCTATTCTCCTTTCAGGTTGAGGAGGAGGTGGGGTAGGTTCTCTTTCGGTTTCATCTTCAACCCTTCCTCGACCTCGGCCTCTTGGTCTACCTCTTGGCGGCATTTTCTAATTAACCAGGATTTTCATTCGAATTATTCTTTCTTTCTAACAAAGTCTTATTCTTTAATAAAAATTCTTCTTTCTTTAAAAGTATTTTAAAGGAAATAAATTTTTCTAGGTTTATAACTTAGAAAAATTTTCTTATTCCCTCTTTAATGCATAATATACTCATCGTACTTTTAATGAATCACACGATTCATACTCATCACAACTCATGCTTATTAAAACTTTCAATTACATCTAACAGGCTCATACTATTTAAGGAATCAAAGATTCACAAACATCATCATACATTGTAAACCCATAATTTAACTTCTTATTAGCATCATGAACACTTTAAACAATTCACTATTATCATAGATAATGAATCAACAATTCATTCATATTATATAATTACTATAATCACAAAAATATTTCAAGAACACATATTTTTCATACTTATCTTTGTTAAATAAAATTTAGCTAATATATATTCCTAATATTTCAAGGAAATAATAGCATCATCTTGGCATATAAACTTTATCATAACTTTAATGAATCAAAAGATTCACGCTTATCATCAAATAATCACTAAAAAAATTTACGGTAGTAATTATTATATATATACATATTTACTTGCTAAATTTAATTAGCTCTTCATTCTTTATAATCAAGAGATGAATAATATCATCTTGATGTATAAACTTCCTCATAAATCTCTTTTGAGATTTTTAACTTTATCTCAACATTTTTTTTAACTAAATAATTACTAACTAAGCTAACGATAGCGAATAACTAATGGAACAAATAAAACGAACGACGCACTAAACTAATGATAGTCGAATAATGAACGAAACGATTAACGGACGAAACTAACGAAGAATGGAATGAACTATAACGAAACGAACTACGAACAAAATAAACGAAAAATGAACAACTACGAACGACAACGGAATGGACGAATAAACCCCGGCGCTGGATCGAACCATCCCGCGCCAAGATCGCCGTCCCGCGCACAGACATCGCGCGGCCAAGAAGAAATTTTCTTCATGCGCGCGCGACTTGACCTCCGGCGGATTGTCCCGCGCCACACCAACCCGCGCCCGATGCTGAAATTGTCGTGGGCTGGCGCGCCGCGCGCTGTGGTCGCGCCCGGTGCCGGTTCGACGCTTTGTCTTGTTTTCTTCGTCCGAGCTTTTAATCGATCTTTTTCCATTCCTTAAACCTCACTTCTTTACTTTAACTTCTATTATCTAAACTTCATCTTACTTCGTCTTTGAAACGATTCTACGAGAATTTTTTTAACGTCGAAAATTATCGATAACTTGGAAATTTATCAAATGACCCAACATGGTCATACTTCTTCATTTAGTAGGAAAATTTGCCTCTTTGAGGACTTTTACAAAAGGTAGGGAATTATTTACACCCAAAAATTCCCTATATGAACCGTGATTTTCTAACATCACGCAAAATGTTTTTATCGGAGCGGAATTCTACGTCGCTTCCGATTCGCTATACTATCATATTATGCTTCTATGTACAAGAACTTATTTACAACATAAATGTTAAAAGTTGTTCGCTTACTAGTCTATTACATATATTTACATCATTATCTTTTTTTTTTCATCAACTTCCCGACACTTCCCTTCACTGCTCATCCTCTGACGGATCCTCTTCTTCTTCCTCCTCTTCGTCGTCTCTCGGATCCTCCTCACTTGGATCTTCTTCTTCCGTTTCCGTGCTCTCCTCTGCCCTCTCTACTCCGTCCAAAGTCACACGAGGGGCATAAGTAATATCCTCTCCCGGCGACGGCCTAAAGCTAGGCTGAAAACTTAAATGAGTAAATGGTATTCTACGGAGGTGGAAGTATCCTTCGGTTGGTCCAACTTCTGGATCAACGTTATCCTCGTCACTATCATAGTGACGTGGTCCAGAGGTGCTAGCCACATTAGGGTCAAATAGAATAGGCTGGGCTCCAACTATGGCATCAAGCTCTGAAGAATTCAAAGCTTGCAATGTTTCAACGGAAAGATCATTTGGAACTTCCTCAACAAAAGAAGCTGAGGCTACGCCGTTAGGCAAAACAGAAGACTCAGGAACAAAGGTTTGAGTCTCGATTTGGGAGGGAGACGAAACATAACCATTTGCCAATGGCTCAACAAGAAAAGAGTTAGCATCAAATCCATTATCTCCATGGATGGGAGAAGCAATAGGTTCGGGATTTTCTGGAGGATTCTGATCCAGAATAGGGTAATCTTGGGGCATGAGATGTTGTAAACCAAACTCACCAACAGGAATCAATGGCTGATATGGTCCAGGAGGTGGGTACGAGAAACACATATATTGAGTACTAATTGCAGCTATGAACGTTCTGCAATCTCCAAACAAGACACCATCCCAATATTGGGGAGTGACGTACCTTGCAGCAATCGATGCCGCCCACTCCTGCCAATCCTCAGGAAGCAGAGGAACTAGCCTAACTATACCAATAACTCCTTAGATATTTGATTCATGGATGTCCATCCAAACCCTATGGTACCGAGCTAAAAACTCTGCTAGGGTTTCTGTGTAGCTCATATGTATGTGGTGAAATTCAATCATCGCTGCTACGCTTCTAGAGTTGGACATCCTATAAAAGAAAATTTAAATAATTAACTACACTGAAATTACGAATAGTTTTGAGAATCCACTGTCTCAACATACTCAATGTCGCTTCCAAAAGGGTGTTCCGGGCTCATGTTACATTCCACAGATAAATACTCAACTTGCTTGCACAACTGATCCATTATCTCGCTTATGATCGATCACCAACAACCAATCACATTAGAGGCTAAAACACAACAATTATATATATACTTCAACTTCCAAACTTTATAACTAGAAACATTTGAAATTCGTACCTGGATAGCTGGATGAGATGAGAGATGCTGGACTTCAGTTGTTGTTAAAAACTAACTAGTCTAGGAATTCAAACCAGACTAGACTTTCAGAAAACAACTTGGAGCAGAAGACATTGCTCTAAACTAATCTAGGGTTTCAAAATAGACTAGATTTTAGAAAATATTATTCGCAGCGATCGGACCCGCTCTGATACCACTCTGTCGCAGCCCGAACCTCGATATTAGATGTCAAGGCCGGTAGGTCCCACGACTTACACAATTTATGATTAACAAAGGAAATTAAGACAGCGACCCGGCTATCGTTCAAAAAGAATGACCATACTTAACAACTCATCATTATAGAATAATACGACATATATGACTCGAGACGATCAACTGAATTCAATATGACATACATATCAATAACACAACTCGAATCACTCGGAATCAAAAGACCTGATCAACCAAATAATCGACAATTGATCAAGAAGATGATATAATAACTTGAGGATCAAGAAAACAAGATAAAGAAAAATGTTTCAAGTTCGACAAAGCTTCATGGAATAGAGATTTTATTAAATACATATCAAGACTAAGTTTCACGCAAACTGTGACAAAAGAGTTCGATTATCAAAACATAGATCGACCCTAGGGTTTAAACAACTTCATCATAATTTAAAAATCATCTTAACATGGCAGCGGAATACGAAAGACTATATGTATGACGACATATAATCTAGGCTCTTTATTTTTCAAAATATTAACAACAACAACCAACATCCATCCAGCCTCGTCATCTCGTATCCTCGCTAACTCGCACGTTTTAGAAATAACATGCGGCCGAGTACTACGTACTCGGTGAACACATGCCGAAAACATTTGAAAACTTTGCCGAATACGGCTATATATGAAAACTTGCCGTAAAACATAATACGAGGATTTTCTGAAAACAACTCGTAAAATGCTAAAAATATTTTCTTTTCAAAACTCATTTGTCTGCAGACATTTATAACAGTATGAACCATATCTACAAATAAATCATGGTGATGAGAAAGAGGCCTCTTTCTCAATCACTTGTAATCGGCATATCAAGGAAAGGCTCACGATTATGAATAATCGGCCTATCAAAGAAATGTGCACGATTACCAATGTGTACACAGATTTCACCTTGCGTGAAACCGAATTCGTCTTTCTGAAGTAGATGGTAACATACTTAAACATTTTAAAAATCATTTGGCAAGTATCAAAACTTTGTAAAACATACGATATCATGCTTTTCACATATTTTAGTTTAGAAAGCCCACCTGATAAACTTAAGCTTTAAACTTTAAACTTTAACGCTTGTAGCCCTTTTACTTGCTCCCGCTTCCGCTTGCTCCTTTAATCGAAACGGAATAACGATTTTAGAACGAGAGCTTTTATCGACTAACGACTTCGATATTCTTAACGAAATTCTATTCGAATTTCTACGTCGTAACTTGATGAAATTCGAGAATTCCTATCTTAACTTTTCAAACGTTCTTAATCTATCTTAATCTATCTAAATTCCTCATTAAGCATCAATATTAATCAATTCTCATACAACATTAATATTTATAAACTACTATTCATCACAACTGACTAAATCGATTTTAATTCGTCTAACGGATTCAGAAAATTCTCAATTTAATTCTATACCTTTATTTAATTATAACAAACATAATTATACTTTAAATACACACATTAACTCAATTAAACATATAAACTCCCAAATCGGGAAAATCAACCATAAATAGAAAAATCTTTATTTCTTTGAATTAAATTTCCAGAAAATTATATAACAGTTAATTTTTATTAAGAAGTTCATAAATGCAATTAATTTCTTAATTAAAATTTAATTAATATTTTATTTATTTATTTAAATTTTTCGGTAGTTTTCATTTCTAGGATTTCTAGAATTATTTTCTCTTCTTTTTAATTTCTATTATACTTAATTATCATCTTAAATTCATTTCTTCATTTAATTTCATTCAATTAAGTATTAATCTTCCAACCCTAATTTAAGAACCCTAATTCGATTTTCTAGGGTTAATCAAGCTTTTTGTTTCATTATCTCTTGATCTAATATACTTCATTAATCTCATATATCTTTAATTGAATCATCAAACTCATCATATAACATTACATTATTAAACCCTAATTTATATTCTTATTTAATCGATTATTTTCACAAAATGAAATTGGTTGGAAATTTTTAATTACTTCCAACATGAAACATTCTTAAAATACTTAACTAAACTCATTTATATCATTAAATCAATCATACAATTCATGTATTCATTATTTCCCATTTTCTTCTCATTTTCGAAAATTTCCAATTGATAGCTAGGGTTTTCCATGCTTAAATCTAATTACATATTTGATCTTATAATCATATTCTAAGCATAATTCATGAAGAACAAATCATCATTCAATCACTTCTTCATTTCTTCTTCAAAATTTCGATATATATATATATATCTATATCTAGGGTTTCTCATGCATTTCTTAAGCTAATAATTGATCATCTAATCATCATAATATCATTATGAAAACAACATATAAGCATCATACCAAGAGATTAAAATCATATCATCACTTTCTCTAATTTCTTCCAAAATTTCGAAAAAAAATAGAATTAGGGTTAGGGTTCTTCATGCTTGATTTAATCATACCAATGATTATATATTCATCATACAAGCATAATACTAAGATATGAAGAACATCTAACCATTTCCAAAACTTCTCCCAAATTTTCGATCATATATATACATATATGAAGATTGGAAGTTTTAACCATAATCTTGATATAATAACTTCAAAAACATAAATCCAACCTTGATTAATTATTTAGGGATGGATTGATCTTTGTTTCTTGAGCTTCTAGTTGATCATCAATGGTGTATGTGTGTATGTGTATGTCGAGAGAGAAGAGAGAAATGAGAGAGATGTTGTGTTGTGTGTGTGCGTGAATGAAGAGAGAGAGATGAGAGTAATAATCCTCATATAATAGTTATAACCTAGGTCTAGATGTATAGGTTAGGTTATTATTAAATTATAACTTAATGGCTAAGTTTGGTTTAATTCTTTAATTAGTTATTAATTCAATTAATTAATAACTAATTAATCTTCTAATAATTCTCTAATTTCTCAACACAGTAATTAAGATTAAGGTTTCACGAACCTTAGATAAAAATCTCACAGAAAGAATCGGAGATTCGAAGCATTTTCAAATCAACCGAAACTAAATTTTTAAGCGATTAATTACGTAAAATTTCACGTAATTAAATTAAATTCTTCTTCTTGTCAATTAATGACTAAACATTTATCATCTATTGATAAATGTAAAAACTTCTTCGTTTCGGATTAACCGAGACGATAAAAATTAATTAAAACTCATTTTTCCGGTAGAATATATCTGCCGGATAAAATTTCGGAAAGAAAATCTTTATTTTACTAAAATTCTTGTCTTTCTCAGAAGATTAATTATTTTAATTACTTAAGAAAGACGGGATACTACATTCTCTCCCCCTAAAAATAAATTTCGTCCCGAAATTTGCTTACCTCTCGGAAGAGTTCGGGATACTTTTCTCTCATTTTGCTTTCTAACTCCCATGTTGCTTCTTCTAGTCCGTGATGCCTCCATTTGATTTTTACTGACGCGATCGATTTATTTCTAAGCTGTTGGACCTTCCGATCCAAAATCGCTTCAGGTTTCTCTTCATAACTGAGATCTGGTTCAAGGACTACTTCTTCTCGACGAATAACGTGCTTAGGATCAAACATATATCTCCGCAACTGAGATACATGAAACACGTTATGTGAATTTCCAAAACTTGGCGGTAAAGCTAGCTTATATGCTACTTGACCTATTCTTTCCAGAATTTCATATGGTCCTATGTAGCGAGGCTTAAGCTTTCCTTTAACACCAAATCGTTGAATTCCTCTTGAAGGCGAAACTTTCAAGAAAACTTTATCACCCACATTGAATTCTAATGCTGATCTTCTGACGTCAGCATAAGACTTCTGACGGTCTTGTGCTTCTTTAATTCTTTGTTTGATTTGACGCACAATCTTTATCATTTCTTCCACTGAATCAGGCCCTAATATTTTTCTTTCGCCCACATCATCCCAATGGAGCGGAGATCTACACTTCTTTCCATAAAGGGCTTCGTAGGGCGCCATGCCAATCGTCATTTGATAACTGTTGTTGTAAGCAAATTCAACAAGAGGTAAAATTTGCTCCCATTGACTTCCTCGATCTAAAACAACAGTTCTCAACATATCCTCCAAGATCTGAATGGTTCTTTCTGATTGACCATCCGTTTGAGGATGAAAAGCCGTACTGAAGTTCAATTTGGTACCTAATTCTTCTTGCATACTTCTCCAAAAATGAGAAGTAAATTTTGAGTCTCGATCCGAAGTGATCGACTTAGGTACTCCGTGCAATCGCACAATTTCTCGCACGTACAGCTGAGCTAACTTATCTGCGCCATAAGTTATGGGAATAGGTATAAAGTGTGCAGATTTTGTCAATCTATCCACTATTACCCATATCGCTGTATTTCCTCGTTTGGATCTAGGTAACCCAGTTACAAAATCCATGGTAATTTTATCCCATTTCCACTCTAGAATATCTAAAGGTTGTAGCTTCCCATAGGGTCTCTGATGCAATGCCTTTACTTGCTGACAGGCTAAACATCTTTCCACAAAAGAAGCTATGTCTCTTTTCATTCCTTCCTACCAAAATGTTTGTTTCAAATCTTGATACATTTTGGTGCCTCCAGGGTGAGCTGAATAAGGAGTTTCATGAGCTTCGCTCATGATTTCATTCCTTAATTCTTCATCATTCGGCACACAAATTCTTTCTCGATACAGGAGAACATTATCTCCTGCCTCCTTAAAATTTTCATTTTTCTCTTGACGAATTTTCATTCGTAACTTTTCCAATTTCTCGTCTTTTCTTTGAGCATTGGAAATTCTCAATCTTAAATCTGGAATTATTTCCATAGCTGCAACCATTTGCTCAACAGATTGCGGAGGTAGAATTACTT
This sequence comes from Agastache rugosa, assembly GCA_031470985.1. Lineage (NCBI taxonomy): Eukaryota > Viridiplantae > Streptophyta > Magnoliopsida > Lamiales > Lamiaceae > Agastache > Agastache rugosa. The sequence goes on along the minus strand of CM062601.1, from coordinate 29,915,837 downwards.
CTAACCTCAGTTCTTCGAAACTCTTAATGAGTTCTTTCTCTTGAGTTAGAAGAAATCCAAATTCCGATTTTCCTTTTCTGCTTAACGCATCAGCAACTACATTTGCTTTTCCTGGATGATAGGAAATTTTACAATCGTAGTCTTTAACTAACTCGAGCCATCTTCTTTGTCTCATATTTAATTCTTTCTGCTCAAAGAAATATTTGAGACTCTTGTGATCTGTGAAGATTTCACATTTCATTCCATAAAGATGGTGTCTCCAGATTTTTAAAGCATGTACTACTCGTCGCTAGTTCCAAATCATGAGTTGGATAGTTTATTTCATGAGGTCTAAAAATTTTGTCTAGAAGCATATGCAATAACTCTTCCTTCTTGCATCAGGACACAACCTAGTCCGTTCTTTGATGCATCTGTGTAAACAGCATAATCTTTATCCGAATCTGGAAGTGATAGCACTGGGGCAGTGGTCAATCTCTTTTTAAGTTCTTGGAAACTTTCCTCACATTCTTCTGACCACTTGAATTTTGATTCTTTCTTTAGGAGATGGGTCATTGGCTTAGCTATTTTGGAGAATCCTTCGATAAATCTCCGATAGTAGCCTCGCTAGTACCTAAGAAACTCCTAATTTCATGTGGTGTGGTTGGAACTTTCCATTCCTGAACTGCTTGTACTTTTGAAGGGTCAACTTTGATTCCTTCAGAAGATACAACATGTCCAAGGAAATGTACTTCTCTTAGCCAAAATTCACATTTACTAAATTTGGTATACAATCTTTCGGTTCTCAACCTTTCCAGAACAGTTCGTAGATGTTCCTCGTGTTCTAATTCATTCTTTGAATACACGAGAATATCATCAATAAAAACTACGACAAACTTGTCCAAGAATTCATGGAATACTCGGTTCATGAGATCCATAAATACGGCTGGAGCATTTGTCACACCAAATTGCATTACTACAAACTCGTAGTGGCCATATCTTGTTACGAAAATTTGTCTTGGAAATATCTTCTTGCTTGACCTTCAATTGGTGATAACCAGATTTCAGATCAATCTTCGAGAATACACTTGCTCCTCTGAGCTGATCAAATAGATCATCTATTCTCGGCAAAGGATATTTGTTTTTCAAGGTTAATTTGTTTAATTCTCGGTAGTCGATGCACATCCTCAAACTACCATCCTTCTTTTTGACAAACAGAATTGGTGCTCCCCACGGAGAAACACTAGGTCTAATGAAACATAGGTCAAGTAACTCTTGCAGTTGAATTTTCAATTCTTGCAACTCCTTTGGAGCCATTCTGTATGGTGCCTTGGAAACAGGAGCTGATCCTGGTTCAAGATCTATTGTGAATTCTACTTGCCTATCTGGTGGCAATCCTGGCAAAACTTCTGGAAATACGCCTTGAAATTCTTTGACCACAGCTACATCTTCAATGCTGCTTTCCTTATCTTCCTTCTTGTTGAGATAGATAAGATATGCTTTCACATCTTTCTTTTTCAACACTCTCCTTGCTTGAACTGCCGAAATAATCGGCGATTTCTTACAACTTCTTTCTATCCCGAAAAATAGAGTTGGTTCCTGACCAGGCATGTGAAATGAAATTTGCCTTTGCTTGCATTGAATGCTTGCAAAATTCTCGGTCAACCAATCCATTCCCAAGATAATATCTACATCCCACATTTTAATTAAATTTAGGGTTTTCGCTAACATCTTGAGAGATCCTAATTCAATCTCTATATTAGGACAGATGCGAGTAACTGAGGTAGATTTACCTAACGGTGTTGTTACTCTCAAGTCTTGACTAGCACGTTCTACTTTAAGACCAAGATTATCTACGCATGCATCTGATATAAATGAATGCGATGCACCAGTATCAAATAAAATTATAACAGGTATGCCATTTAATTGACCCATACCTGTCAAATTTCCTTGATCTTTGTCGAACGGCTTCTGATCAAGAGCAAAAACCCTTTGATATTGTTGCTGGGGTTCCATTCTCAATTCTTTGGGGTTGCTTTTGCTTTTGCTGGAATCGCGGCCCTTGGCGATTTTGTTCTTCTTCGCCGTTATTTGAGGAACAACTTCTATTGCTTTCAATTTACGAGGCCGGTTACGAAATGTTCTATTCCCTCTTTGCTCCTGCGGTTTAGTTGGGCAACGATACGAATAATGACCAACTTGACCACAAGTATAGCGGCTATTACTTCCGACCTTGCATATCCCTTGATGCATCTTGCCACACTTGGAACATGGAGACATTCCTTGATAAGTTTGAGATGAGCGCCTTGATTGACGAAAGGCCGTTTGAATCGTCACGATTAAATTGCTTCTTTGTTGATGACGTTGTTGTCCTTGCTATCCTTGCCAGGGCTTCTTACTAGGTTGACTTCCAAAATTCCATTTTCGCTTCTGACTTTGGTTGAACGGCCGCGGATTTGCCAGCATCCTTTGGGGTTTGAACTTGTGTAGCCCGAAGTACGAGAAGACTTATCCGGCTGCATTGCCAATTCCATATCCAAAGCTCTGTTTAAAGTCTCGGCATACGACAATGCACTTTGACCGGCCGAACGATTCTTATTTCCCCGCCGAAGACTCGCTTGCTCGGAAAAGTTCAGCCATCTTCTCGTCTGTGTCCACCTTATCTTGAGCAAAACGTGCCAAATCACAAAATTCGCGATCATACTCGGCTACCGACTTCTTGCCTTGCTTGAGATTAGCAAACTCATTCTCCTTCTGCTTTCGATAACTTCGAGAAACGAATTTTTCGAACAAAGCATCCTTAAATTGTTCCCACGTCAGGTTCTCTAGTTGTTAAGGGGTATATGCCCTTTGACGAGCTTCCCACCAGTAATCCGCAGATCCCTTGAGCTGATAAGACATGCATGTTAGACGTTCTTGATCCGTACATCGAAGAAAACGGAAAATTCTTTCCAGCGCACGAATCCACTCTTCGGCTTCTGAAGGACTTCCTCTTCCATCGAGAGTTGGAGGATTTTGCCGCAAAAATAATTCTTCTATTCTCCTTTCAGGTTGAGGAGGAGGTGGGGTAGGTTCTCTTTCGGTTTCATCTTCAACCCTTCCTCGACCTCGGCCTCTTGGTCTACCTCTTGGCGGCATTTTCTAATTAACCAGGATTTTCATTCGAATTATTCTTTCTTTCTAACAAAGTCTTATTCTTTAATAAAAATTCTTCTTTCTTTAAAAGTATTTTAAAGGAAATAAATTTTTCTAGGTTTATAACTTAGAAAAATTTTCTTATTGCCTCTTTAATGCATAATATACTCATCGTACTTTTAATGAATCACACGATTCATACTCATCACAACTCATGCTTATTAAAACTTTCAATTACATCTAACAGGCTCATACTATTTAAGGAATCAAAGATTCACAAACATCATCATACATTGTAAACCCATAATTTAACTTCTTATTAGCATCATGAACACTTTAAACAATTCACTATTATCATAGATAATGAATCAACAATTCATTCATATTATATAATTACTATAATCACAAAAATATTTCAAGAACACATATTTTTCATACTTATCTTTGTTAAATAAAATTTAGCTAATATATATTCCTAATATTTCAAGGAAATAATAGCATCATCTTGGCATATAAACTTTATCATAACTTTAATGAATCAAAAGATTCACGCTTATCATCAAATAATTAAAAAAAAATTTACAGTAGTAATTATTATATATATACATATTTACTTGCTAAATTTAATTAGCTCTTCATTCTTTATAATCAAGAGATGAATAATATCATCTTGATGTATAAACTTCCTCATAAATCTCTTTTGAGATTTTTAACTTTATCTCAACATTTTTTTTTTAACTAAATAATTACTAACTAAGCTAACGATAGCGAATAACTAATGGAACAAATAAAACGAACGGCGCACTAAACTAATGATAGTCGAATAATGAACGAAACGATTAACGGACGAAACTAACGAAGAATGGAATGAACTATAACGAAACGAACTACGAACAAAATAAACGAAGAATGAACAACTACGAACGACAACGGAATGGACGAATAAACCCCGGCGCTGGATCGAACCATCCCGCGCCAAGATCGTCGTCCCGCGCACAGACATCGCGCGGCCAAGAAGAAATTTTCTTCATGCGCGCGCGACTTGACCTCCGGCGGATTGTCCCGCGCCACACCAACCCGCGCCCGATGCTGAAGAAAAAAGACGGGACCTTGAGGATGTGCGTAGACTATCGCGAATTGAATAGGCTAACAATTAAGAACAAATATCCATTGCCTAGAATTGAAGATTTGTTCGACCAGTTGAAAGGAGCAAGCGTATTCTCAAAGATCGACTTGAGATCAGGGTATCACCAGCTCAAAATCAAGGAGAGTGACGTTCCTAAGACCGCGTTTAGGACGAGATACGGCCACTTTGAGTTTACCGTCGTACCTTTCGGATTCTCCAATGCACCAGGCGTCTTTATGGATTTAATGAATCGTGTCTTTCACTCCTATCTTGATCGATTTGTAATTGTTTTCATCGACGACATTTTAGTGTACTCGAGAGATAAGGAGCAACATGTTGAGCATCTGAAGGTCGTCTTGGAGACTTTGAGGAAAGAAAAATTGTATGCAAAGTTCCAGAAATGTGAATTCTGGTTGGAACGAGTAGCTTTTCTTGGACATGTGGTTACATCGAAAAGGATGGAAGTGGACCCGTCCAAAGTTGAAGCAGTAAGTAATTGGAAGACGCCAACAAACGTGAATGAAATCAGAAGTTTCCTTGGGATGGCGGGATACTACCGAAGATTTATAGAGGGATTTTCTAAGATTGCTGGCCCGTTAACAAAACTAACGCGTAAAAAGGAAAAGTTTCAATGGAGTGTGGAATGCGAGAAGCTCTTCCAAGAGCTTAAACAACGCCTAATATCAGCTCCAGTTTTGACTGTACCAGATGGTACCGAAGGTTTTGTTATCTATACTGATGCTTTGAAGCAAGGGCTCGGGTGTATGTTGATGCAACACGGCAAGGTCGTAGCGTATGCGTCAAGATAGTTGAAGCCTCACGAACAGAACTACCCAACTCATGACCTCGAGTTAGCAACAGTCGTGCATGCATTAAAAATATGGCATCATTATCTCTATGGCAGCAAATTTGAAATCTACACAGACCACAAGAGCCTCAAGTATTTCTTCACCCAGAAGGAGTTGAACCTTCGCCAAAGGAGATGGTTGGAGTTAGGTAAAGATTATGACTGCACAATTCACTATCACCCTGGGAAGGCGAATGTGGTTGCGGACGCGTTAAGTCGGAAGAATCATCTTGCAGCATTACCCACTAGCGAGAAACAGTTAATTAGAGAATTCGAGATGTTGAATTTGGAAGTGGTGCGACCGCCGAGCACTACATCAGGAGTCATAGCTACAATTGTTGTCCGCCCAATGATAAGAGATCAAATTCGAGAGGCGCAAAAGGATGATCCATTTTTGTGCAAAATGAAGACGAGAGCGCTCGAAGATACTATCCAAGGACTTGCAGTAGCAAGTGACGGAACACTTGTCTACGAAGAAAGATTATGCGTGCCCACAAATGAAGAGCTTCGACGAGTGATACTCGAGGAAGCACACAACACTCCAACTTCGTGCATCCTGGAGGAACCAAAATGTACAAAGATTTAAAAACAACCTTTTGGTGGCGAAATATGAAGAGATCCATTGGAAGCTTTGTAGAAAGATGTATCACCTACCAACAGGTAAAAGCCGAGCACCAACGTCCTTCTGGATTGCTAAATCCACTCGAAATTTCCGAATGACAATGGGAGAAAATTGCTATGGACTTTGTGGTTGGTCTACCTCGTACAGTCAAAGGCCACCATGCAATTCGGGTTATTATTGATACGTTGACAAAATCAGCCCACTTTCTTCCTGTAAAAATGACCTTTAGCATGGATCAATTAGCCCAGCTCTACATTAACGAGATCGTAAGGCTACATGGAGTACCGGTGTCAATCGTATCAGATCGAGATACAAGATTTACTTCCAAGTTTTGGAGAAGCCTTCAATCAGCTTTAGGCACAAAGTTAAATTTCAGCACGGCCTATCATCCTCAATCGGATGGGCAATAAGAACGAACTATCCAAATCTTAGAAGATATGCTTCGAGCTTGCGTACTGGACTTGGGAGGAAGTTGGGAGAAACGCTTACCATTAGTCGAGTTCGCCTACAATAATAGCCACCAAGCTACAATCGGGATGCCGCCATTTGAAGCTCTTTACGGAAGAAGATGCAGATCACCGATTCATTGGGATGAAGTCGGAGAGAGACGAATTTTGGGACCCGAGATCATCGAAAGAACAGTTGGGGTAATTGCCAAAATTAGAGAGAGAATCAAGATAGCCCAAGATCGTCAAAAGTCATATGCTGATCCAAGACGAAAAGACGTGCATTTTGAGGCTGGAGACAAGGTATTCTTGAAGATAGCGCCAATGAAAGGAGTCATCAGATTCGGAAAGAAGGGAAAACTACAACCCCGTTACGTATGACCGTTCGAAATACTTGAAAGGATAGGAGACGTAGCTTATCGCTTAGCTCTACCTCCCGACTTAGCGGGCGTACACAACGTATTCCACGTATCAATGCTTAGAAAGTACGTTTCTGACCCAAGCCACGTCATCTCTCGTGAAAATCTTCAAATTTCCCCAAACCTAACCTATGAGGAGACGCCTATTGCCATCTTAGATCGAAAGGTTCATACCCTAAGAAATCGATTAGTACCGTTAGTGAAAGTGCAGTGGAGTAGGCACGGACCAGAAGAAGCAACGTGGGAGAAAGAAGACGAACTTTTAGCGCGATATCCTCACGTTAAAGACTTACAAGGATAATTTCGAGGACGAAATTATTTTATGGGTGGTAGGGTGTAATACCCCGCACTTTTGAGTTTATATATATCGTTTTGCATAATTTACTAATGATTATATTGAAAATATTTGAACTTTAATTAATTATGTTGTCAAAGTCTTTGAAACTGATGATTTGAATTTCAAATGTTTTTCAGGTTGTCCGACTTAGAGCGAAGATGTGCCCCTAGCAAAAATATAAAGTTTTGAAATAAATAATTTCTAAAAGAATGAGAAAAACGAAATAGAATTCTTGAAAATTCTAGAATGTAATAAATTAAATTAAATGATATAAAATATGATTAAAAATAAAAATATCATAGATTTTTTTTGTACAAAAAATAATAAATAAATAAAATATCCAAGATTTTTACTTAGACATAATAATAAATATTAAACAAATGATGTGTATATATTAATATATAGTATTTATGTGTGTATTCTTTCTTGAAATAGAATTCACTAGAATATGTAACTCTCTCTCTCTCTGCGCGTATCATCACTCTTCCTGCTCTCTCTGTTTTTCTCATTCCTCGGCAGCAAATTAAGGTATCAATCTCGTTCAATTCTTTTACTGTTTTCTTCAAATTTGGTGGTTGTATTTTGTAGAGCTGAGAACTTCTCTTCCTCTCTTGTTCTCTTGGTTGTGTTGAGTATGAATGTTGGTGGATAAAAGTCTGATTGTGTGAGGGAGGAGGATGGGGTCATTGGAACAGTAGAGGTGGCGGCGGCGGCGTGGTGGCTGCCGCGATGTTTTTTTTAATGTTTCTACCCCTGTTTTTGACAGCAACAGGGTCGGGTCTTGCAGGCACTTTTTCATCTGTTTTCTTTCATCAAAACCTATCAATATAGGTACCATTAGAAAGCTATCGTCGTTGGCTTTCCAACGGTACCTTCGGATTATCAATCTGACACCGGACAACGAAGTTATGGGCTAAAGAAGTTAGGGTGTTGAGTCTGTGCGCGAATGTTCTGCGCGAATTTTTTAGTCGAATTTTTCGGCATCAGATCGATGCCCAATCGGGCGATAAGTTTAGGGGTTTTGTAGCTTATGTTGTAGAGATTCGAACCATAGGTTCACTTCGGAAATCGAAGGACGATTTGGCCGGAATTAACATTATGTTAGTGGGTGCATATGATTCAACCTTGGCATTTAAAATATTATGCTTATATTGATTGTGATTAGGGAATTTAGATAAGATTTGTGACTGATTTTTATAGGAGCATGTTATCCTTTTATGAAGTCCTATTATTTGATTAAATTGGTAAATAATTTATCTCTAAGCTATAATAAATAGATAATTAAGCCCTAGCTCACATAATTATTATCTAGGACTTGGAATAATTTTGAGATTATTATTATTATTATGCTCTTGACTAACTTTAGTTGTATAATTAGAATAAATGATATAATTAAATTAGTTTAGCATAAATTATATCGGAAATTGAACTAATTATGTTTTAAATGGTTTTATGATTTGGTGAATATAAGCACTAAGATGCTTCAACAATTTTAAATATGTCTTTAAGCTTCAAGTATATGGCAGAATTAGTATAAAGAATAATCATGATAGCATTAAAATATTGTTTAAAGACATTTAGATCATATTCAGGAATAAGTACTTAAAGTGAAACTAAGTTTAAAGTGTTTTAAGTGCTAGGAGTGGCGCATTCAAAGCTCGAGGAAGGACAACTGGAGCAAGGTTGAAGAGACTATTTGAATTAAATTGCCTGAGGTCGGGTTTACTTTTATCTGTAAGCGTAGTGGTTACATAGTTATAATCAATGTTGTGTTGTGCGTCATTCATATGAACTAATGGGGCCCACAAGGGGTCGGATCCACAAGGGATAAAAAGAGTTGAATAACCCACAAGGGGTCAGGTCCACAAGGGACCGATACTAGTCTCACAAGATGTCAGGTAAGTTAAAATGTGTTTTATATGTTATGATTCATTACACAATTGATTATAACTGCTTGCAGCGTTTACCCCACTGAGTGTGCTTGCATACTCACACCCTATTGTTTATTGTTTTCAGGTTAAGGAGTTGACGGCAAAGCAACAGACATCGAGCTTCACATTCTTCCATTCCACTAATCTGCTGAAGTAATTTTTCATATTTTGGTAAATATGGCTTGCTATAGATTAACTTAGCCTGTTTTTTATTTTGGTGGGCAGAGACCCTATATATTAGTTTGCGAATATGATTTTGATGACGGCTGAGACCGAACATATATTTTGCTTATCCCATGTATAGTTACGGGTTGTGCCCCGAGTAGGCAAGCTAATTTAACTCTAAACTTGATGCTTATACTTTGTACGCGTTCGGCTTTTTGATATATAATTATGATGTTTTGACAGGATTATTATTAATGTCGTTTGTTTGATTATAGCTTCCGCTTTCTTCTTAATATATATATAATTATAACTGGAAAATACATGTCATATATTATGCATAGTTTTCTCATGAATATTTATAAACTCTTGACAGATTATTCTTGGGTGTATATATGTATATATAATGTCTTGAATTATTATTATTATTATTATTATTATTATTATTATTATTATTTAAGAATAAAGTAGAACATGACAATATATATATATATACACATTTTTTTTTAGTTTCACTTATATTATTATTATAGAAATATGAAATAAAATTGTCTTTGGGTAGCGTCCCTTATTCGCAAGGGACGAGGGCGTTACAGAACAAGATTGAGATGAATTAATATCTCAAAAGAATTAAACGATAAAGTTAATATCTCAGGATAATGTTATTCCTTTATGTTTTGTTAGGAATACCTGAGCCAAAATTTTATTTAGCCTCAGTTATTCGATTTAATTAAGGTTTGGGATTCTTTCATTACCCAACCTACTTCTCGGATTGTTAATCCTGTCATTTTCTTATTCGGTTAAACTCGTCAGTCTTGACTTTAGAAATTTTTATTTTAAGGATTTAATTTAATTTTAGCCTTTCGCGCAGAGGTGATTTATTTTCTCTTTCTGAGGGTCCTTAATATTCTCAACCTACGAATATTAAGTCTTCTTTCGCTTCTATTTCTCCGATTTAGCAAAGGAGCTTGAAGCGGGATTATTCTAACTATATCACAAGGATAATAATAATATGACGACCTCGACAGTAATTTAGCTACTAAGAGGACGGACTGTTTGGCCCAACTTCGACGTGTTCCTCCCCAGAAATTAAGTTCGAGGCTAGTTTTTCGTTGACATCCAGTTAAGGACACTAAAGTTGCAGTCAAGCTTACCTTGGGCTGTGATGTGATCGTCAAAGAGAAAGTAGCAGAAGAAGATGATGTAGAAATCGATAGTGTAAATTTCGGATAATGCGTTTAATAAAGAAGAAAAGTTTTCCAAGGACGACCAGTAGAGAGTCGACCTTTTTAATTATTGCCAATTTTGAGAACATGAAAGAAGAAGTAGTATAAATGCGGAATTGTGAGTTTTAAATAAAATATATGATGCATAGTTTAACCTTAGATTTTTCGATAATAGATTAGTATTTTGTACCATCGCTATTATATTTTTGTGATGCTAGAACGTCACAGTTGAGATAAGGATAACTTTTCTGTTGATAGAAAAGATCTCAAAGAGGAAAAAAATTTCCAGTGCATGAAAGATGACTAAAGCAGTCATTTGGTTCAGTTGATGAGTTCCTGATGTTATATGCATAAGAAAGATAAGAAGTTATTATGCTTTGATAAGCATCAAGTAAGTTGAAGGATAGCTGTCAACATGAAGCTAGAGTTTGAAGAATAAGGATTTTATGAATATAAGCTAAGTATGAAAGAAGTAAGTTGCTTGTCAAGAGTTATAAGTTAAGTTAAGTATTTTGCGAATTATTTGAATGAGTAAGAAAAGTTTATGAAGTTGAGTATTCTATTGTTGTTTGCTAAGATGAGAAAAGTTATGAAGTTAAGTTGTTATGTTATTGCTTAATTATTAAGTTAAGTTATGAAAGTGATTATGCTGTGATGAGATTTGATTTGCTTGAATGTTAAGTTCCATGATTGGAACTATTACTATGTGAAGTAAATGCTTTTATGATGAAGCTTGAAATGTGAAAGTGCCTAAATTTTCAAGTAAAATTATTGATGTTTTAAATAAAACAAATCTCATTTAAACCCTTGCGCGTGTTAATTAGAATGCTTTCTAAAAAAAAGAATCGGAATAGAAGAAGAAGAAGAGGAGCAAGAACCTACCCCATCTTCTCTATCTAGGAAGAGAATTGAAGAACTTAATCTTCGTCAGAATTTCCCCAAACTTTTGACGATAGAGGAAATCTATCAGAAGAAGAAAAATAAATTGTGCATTAGATCGAATCTTTAGGTTATTCGATGTGATGACCACGAGCATCTCACATACATGTCGTATCCGTTGGAAGAATCAGCAACCTACTGGTGGGAAGCTTGCCAGAAGATTTATTCCGTGCAACTCGAAAATATCTCTCTTGGATGTTTAAGTAGCCTTTTTGAAAGATATTCTGAAAAGCTTTTGCAAGCAGAAGTAAAGCTAGTTCGTAAATTTTAAAGCAAGGAAAGAAGACGATGGCAGAATTTGTTAAAAAAAAATTGACCTAGCTCGTTCCGTCCTTGTCAAGTTGATTCGGGCAGGCAAGAAGATGTCTGAGCTTTTTCCTCGGACTCATTCCAGATATAAAGAGTAGTTCAAGTAAGTCAAAGTGTTTTGACTTATGAGCGTTAAGCCGAACTCTGCTTATGGAGTTGGCCTTACAGCCAGAAAAGATAGTCAAAAATCCTAGCACCCTCTCCATTTTAAATTCAAGCTCCAGCAACCGCCAAACCGCAAACTTCGTGCGAAGGTTAGTATCCGAAGAGAAAAAGAAGGTCAGAATTCTAAGAGAAAAAGAAAGTGGAATGCTGAAAGTCAATCTAGCAAGAATCCATGACAAAGACAAAGTCAGCAGCAATCGATTAACTCTAGAACAGATTAGATCGCTTTTCGTAGGGTAAGCTTGATCGTCTCTAAGACAGCACAAGACCGCAAGGATTTCGTCCGTACCAGTACCCAAGTAAGCATCAAGAAGAAGATGGAAGATGACCACATCAGTAGCAGCCCTGCGTCTGAAGGCCATAGAAGAAGTTCCACAGCCGCAGCAGTACCAGAGCCAAGCACCCTGTTCTCAGCAGCAGCAGCCAGAGTAGTAACAACCATCACATCAGGAGTTGCATCAATAGCATCAAAGAATTTTTTTTTTTACTCTTGATCAGAAGGCAAACATTAGAGACCAAGGTAATCTGATAGATATATGCCAGTTCAAAGGTGTACCAAATATAAATTATTTGGTACTGGTGCATCGCATTATTCAATGTTAAGTGCATGCGTAGATACTCTTGGCCTTAAAATAAGGTGAGCTAGTCAGAGCTTAAGAGTATTGACCTTGGTAGGTAAATCTACCACAGTGATGCATGTTTTCCCTATTTAGGAACTTGAGATTAGATTCGCTTATGATGTCAGCTAAAACCCTAAATCTATTTCGATTATGGATGTAGACATCATTCTGAGGATATACTAGTTAACCGAGAACCTTGCCACCATTTGGTGCCAGTGAAGACAGATTTCTTTCCAGATATCTGGAAAAGAGCCAACCCTATTCTTTGGAATGGAGAGAGAATTAGAAAAAAAAACACCGATTATTTCAGTAATTCAAGCAAGAAAGTTGTTAAGAAGAAAAGAAGAATAAGTATATTTTAGTTTATCTCCATAAAGATAAGAACCAAGAGAAGAATATCGATGATGTTGTTGTAGTCCGAAAGTTTAAGGAAGTTTTCCTGATGTTTTGGACATGACTACTTCAGACAAGGCAATTGGAGTTCACCATCGACCTTACATCTGGTTCAATTCCAATATTAAAAGCAATATATATAATGTTTTAAATGGAGTTGTGAGAATTGAAGATTCAGTTAAAAGAATTGCTCGACCTTGGTTTTATCAACCTAGTATTTCCCGTGAGGAGCCCCAATCTTTTTCGTCAAGAAGAAAAACGGAAGTCTAAGAATGAGTATGAGCTACCGAGAATTTAGCAAGTTGAAAATAAAATATCCTTTGCTAAGGATAGATGATCTGACAAATCAGCTCTGAGGAGCTAGCGTTTTCTCAAAGATTAATTTGAGATTTAGCTGTTATCAGCTGAAGATTTATCAAGAAGATATTCAAAAAACCGCGTTTCAAACGAGGTACGGCCACTATGAGTCTATAGTAATGCCATTTAGATTGTTAAATGCCCCAACAGTATTCGTGGATCTCATAAATAGAGTTTTCCATGAATATTGGAATAGAATTATCATGGTCTTCTTCGATGATATTCTCGTGTATTCAAAGAGTGAAGCAGAGTATAAAGAATGTCTCCGAACTATCTTAGAAAAGCTAATGTTTGAGAAGTTGTATGCCAAATTTAGCAAATGCGAATTTTAGCTAAGAGAAGTAAATTTCCTCGGACATGTTATTCCAAAGAAATGAAAATCGACGCTTCGAAATGTAAGCAATCCAAGATTTGAAATCGCCAATCTCACACCATGAAATTTGTAATTTCTTGGATCTAGCAGATATTCATTGAAAGATTCTCCAAGATAGCAAGGCTTACACCGTTCAAATGGTCTCTTGAATGAAAAAAAAAGTTTTCAAGAACTTAAGAGAGATAATCACTGCTCTAGTTTTAGCATTACCAAAAACAAGTAAGGATTACACTTTGTTTACGGATGCATCAAAGATTGGACTAGTTAGTGTCCTGATGCAAGAAGGAAAAATAATTTCTTATGTGTCACGACAACTCAGACCTCATAAGATAAATTATCCAACTTATGATTTTAATGAGCTATAGTTGTATACGCACCGAAAATCTTGAAATATTATCTGTTTGGAGCCAAGTGTGAGATCTTTGCAAATCTCAAAAGCCTCAAAAACTTTTTCAAGAAAAAGAGTTAAGTGAGGCAAAGAAGATGGCTCGAGCTAATAGAAAACTACAGTTGTAAAATTTCCAATCATCCTGGAAAAACAACCAAAGTAGCTAACACCTGAAGCAGAAGGAGCAAACCCGTGTGGGAAAGTTTAAGCCATTAGATATCCTAATTTAAGTCCAAAAGAGAGAGGATACAACTATTTGGATGATTTTGATCAGACTGTCAGAATCTGCTCACTTCATATCAATCTCAGTAATGCTTGGATCAAACAAGCTAACTCAGTTGTATGTTCATAAAATTGTGCATGTGCACGATATGTCTAAATCGATCGTTAGATCGAGATTTTAAGTTTACTTTTCGTTTTGGAGAAGCCTGCAAAGTTAAGTGGGCATAAAAAAAAATTAAATGTTAGCATCATCTTTCATCCTCAGACGGATGATCGATTCAAGAGAATAATTCAAATTGGAAGATATGTTCAGAACTGTTGTGTTGAATTGAAGTGACCAATGAGAGCAAGTTTTTCTTCTCATTAATTTTACGTACAACAACAGTTATTAAATGTCGATCGTCATAACACCCTTATGAAGCTCTTTGAGGAAGGAGTGTCAATCCCTGCTTTTATGTAGTTGAAGCAAGTGAAAGTAAAGTATTAGGTTCCGATGCTGTTGAAGAATTAATCAAGATAATTCGCCAAATCAAGCAACGGATTAAAGAAGAGTAAGATAGTCAAAAATCTCATGCTAATACTCGAAAATCAAAGATAGAGTTCGATGTTGAAAATAAAGTTTTTTCTTAAAGTTTATCTTCGAGAAGAATCCTTAGTTTTGACGTGAAAAGAAATCTTAAGTTTCGTTAAATAGGACCGTGTGAAATCCTGAAAATGATGGGTCAAGTTACGTTCAAGCTGGCTTTACCGCTAAGCTTTAGAAATTCGCACAGCATGTTTAATGTATTCTAGTTGCGCCAATGTGTGTTCGATCCCAAGCACGTTATTTAAGAAGAAGAAGCGACCTTAGACCAGATCTCAGTTTTGAGATAAATCAAGAAGTAATTTTGGATCGCAGGATCCATCAGCTAAAAAGTTAAATCGATTGTGTTAGTTAAGAGTAAGTGGAGCCGATGGCTCAGAAGAAGAAATGTTGAAATTGAAAGATAAAGATGAAAGAAAGGTATCCCGAGCTTTTTCCTGGAGATAAGCAAATTTCGGGACGAAATTTATTTTTAGGGCCAACTCTGGATATCAAGCACTTTCTCATCAAGTAGCTCCCTTATAAAATGATGGCGAATATCAATATGCTTGGTCTTCGAATGATGAACCAGATTCTTCGATATGTCAATAGCACTTTTGTTGTCACAATATAATGTGAACGTTTCCGGAGAAATTCTATAATCTTCAAGCATTTGAGTTATCCACATAAGTTGAGTACAAGCAGATCCCGCAACAATATATTCTGCCTCCGTAGATGACAAAGATATACTGTTTTGTTTCTTGCTGTGCCAAAAACTAAATTGTTTCCAAGAAAGAAGCATCCACCACCGGAGCTACTCTTTCTATCGTCTGGGCTTCCCGCCCAATCGGCATCACTGAATCCGACAAGATATGTATTGTTGTCCTTTCCATACCATAATCCAAAATCGCTGGTATTATTCACATATTTAATGATATTTTTCACAATGCACAAATTACTTTCTTTTGGATCAGACTGAAATCTGGCACAGACTCCCACACTATAACTAATGTCTGGTCTGCTTGCACACACAAGTATAATAGGCTGCCAATCATGCTTCGATACAAAGACTGATCCACAGAAATTCCGTCCTTGTCTTTGTGGAGCTTCACTGTAGTTCCCATTGGAGTACGTCTTCCCTTAGCACTCTCAAGGCCAAATTTCTTGACCAAGTTCTTGGCGTACTTCGATTGAGATATGAATATCCCCTCCTCGGATTGCTTAATTTGAAGACCCAGAAAACAGTGCAATTCGGCGAATAAACTCATATCGAATTCCTTAGTCATGTGATCGACAAATTCCTGAATCAGACTCTGAAACACAGACCCGAAGATGATATCATCAACATAGATTTGTATGAGAATTATACCAACCGAATCCTTCTTGTAGAATAAGGTCTTGTCTGATCCACTTCGAGTATATCCTTTAGAAATCAGGTGCTTGGACAAAGTCTCATACCAAACCCTCGGAGCTTGCTTCAATCTATACAAAGCTTCTAATTCGCTTTAAAGAAGTTTCCTTTTCCAGCTCCACTCGAAGACATATTCCTTTAAAGCTCTGAAATGCTTCGGTCTTATCTTTTAAAAATTCCACCCATGTGAACCGAGAGAAGTCGTCAACACAAACAAGAATGAACTCTTTCCACCAATGCTCTTCACGGGCATAGGACCCATCAGATCCATGTGCATGAGTTCGAGAACGTCTGTGGTGGTAATGCGTTGGACCATTTTGTGACCAGTTTCAACCTGCTTTCCGAACTGACAAGGACCACAAACAGTTTCAGGATCAATATGCAGATTATGAATGTTTCGTACTGCATCCACATCGATTAACTTCTTCATATTTCTCAAATTAATATGATCGAGCTTCTGGTGCCATTTTTCTGTCTCTAAGACACGAACCTGGAGACAGACTTTTGAGGGTGCTACAAGATAACAGTTATCATTTGACCTGTTTCCAGTCATGTATTCCTTCCCCTCCTTGGTTACTAAGCATTGTGTCGGAAAATAATTACAACGGAACGGAAATGAAGGAGAAAAGAGCTACACAAAATTGAACTTAATTAGATTACAAAAGAAATAAATAGAAATAACGAACTAACAAACTTAGATTCGTCGAGTCGAGGAAGGTCTCTTTCCGCAAGACGAGATACGCCCCGGCTAGTGCTCACGGTTTGGCGTATCGTCTTTCAAAGATAAAACGATGACGTCTCTTTCATAATCAGCACCGAAATAGGAAAGAGCTCCGGCGAACAAAACGAAGTTTGAGAACTGAGCTTTGACACTATAATGCAACTAGTATGGAATGCAAAATGCTTGAGAGTGAATGAGAGCAAATTGTTCGTCCCTCTCAACTCCAAATGACACACCTATATATAGGCTTCACGAAGGGATGTGGTTGATTACACATTGATGGAGCAACCATCAATTTCTCGGCAATTACAACAAAGCCGAAAGGCCAAGAGATGGCCATTAACATTGTGGCAATTAAAATGGAAATCAACAACCAAAGCCATGACCTTTTCCATTCCACACGCAATTAACAATTGCATGTAATTAAACAATTTAATTGTTTAATTTCTTTTATGTATTGGACTAAAAGGGCCGAACATATATATCCAAGTAATTAAATTAAGTTTAATTATTTGCATATTTTGGGTCAAGCCCAATTCTTAACAAATTTGGTCCAACAGATTTATCCTTTAAAATAATTAATCTATGCCCATGCAAATCAAATTCAAGGCCCACGGTCCGAGTCCGAGCTCGTTCCTTCGAACAATGAATTTGCCTACAACAAATTCATCTCCAACACATAACTCAAATATACCATTTCTCACTCACCAATTAATGGTTTTGAGAACATGAATATATTTCAATTATTTAATTAACCACCATAAATAATGATATAAAACCATTATATCCAACAATCCCCCCATGAGTGGAAATGCCGTATGCAAATGAATGTATGTAGACACTAGCTCAGAACTCACGATACAATATTGCATTTGGAAAGGTAACTTGTGGTTTTGAACCTTCCATAGTTAACACTATTGGATATACTGGCGGACTAGTGGACGCGATGTCTTGAACTATTCCTCCTTAGCGTATACCGAGTCAATAGTATTAACACAATACCATATCAACTCCATTTGTTCTCACGTTCGTGTTCGTTTCGGCCATGGACAATATCTTTGAATTTTCATAAGTGTCTCATTCATTTGAAGCGGCCTCACTTCTCACTTATATAGGTAATTCTTTTCGAGTATCCTGCCATACTCTACCTCCCTGAGGTATTTAAGAATCATTAAAAGTCATAGACTTAACCTCTACCACAAATGCATGTAACTACAATCTTTTGCTCTCTAGGGCAATGAGAAAAGACAAAAGTCTTATGAGTGTCTAAACTTGGATTTTTGTAGCTTAGTTTTCCCAATAAACCAAGTTCTTGGGATCTTCCAGTCATCATGGTTGGGTTACCACTACAATCATCCTTAATATGTAGTTTTCAATCTCATTCCCTTTAACAATTTGATCATTTTAGCTTCAATACAAATGTCACATTTGTATTGTGAATTAAATTCACTTATACTTAGCAAATTTACATTTACTAATCTTTTATCACATTTAGATTAACATGTCCCAATCTACAATGCGATAAATCAGAGCATTCAAGCAAGTAAACAGAAGTAGATCCATTATTATTATTATTGATAACTGTAATACGGCGCACATCCATTACATTGAAAGCTTAAAAAGTCCATTGGAGAGGTAGTCCTTTCCAATAAACTTTCCGAACTTAGTCAAAATGAACCTGTCATTCTCAAATACAAGCTTAAAACCTTTACTAACAAGTAAATAACCAGAAATCAAATTTTTCCGGATGTCTGGGACATGCAGCACATTCTCAAGCTTCAGATCCTGACCCGAAGTCATCGTGATCACAACATCACCCATACCGATAACTACAGAAGTATCAACGTTTCCCATATGGACCTTCTTTCCTTCTTCCACTTCCTTGTAGGTAGAAAACTGGCTTCGTTCCGAGCAGACATGGACAGAAGCGCCAGTATCAATAAACCAAGCCTTAGGGTTATGCACGTGATTCACTTCAGAACTCACAGCAGTCAGATCATCTTGATCCCAATCGTCAACGTCCTTCTCGACATAGTAAGCACTCGGCTTGTTCTTCTTCTTCTTTGGCTTGCGGCAGTCCCTCGCCATGTGGCCCGGTTTGTCGCAATTATAGCAATTGCCTTCAAACTTATTGTTATACACTTTCCCTTTGCCTTTGTCATTGGCATTGGGACGACCACGCTTCTTGGAGTTAGAGAATTCACCTCGCTCCATCATATTAGCATTAGTATCGATCACATTCCCTGACTTATGATCTTACTTCTTATTATCTTCCTCAATTTGGAGACGGATCACCAAATCTTCAAGAGTGATCTCCTTGCGTTTGTGCTTGAGATAACTTTTGAAATCCTTCCAACAAGGAGGAAGCTTCTCAATCACTACTGCGACAATGAAAGCTACAGTCATACCTTCGGCTACGACATCGTGCAATATGAGTTGCAGCTCTTGCACTTGTTCAACCACCGAACGAGTATCTACCATTTTGTAGTCCAAAAACTTGGCCACTACAAATTTCTTCGTTTCGGCATCATCAGCACGATACTTCTTGTCAAGTGCATCCCACAGCTCTTTCGCCATCTTGATGTTTGAATAAACGGAATAGAGGTTATCCCCCAAACCGTTTAGCACATACCCCTTGCACAAGAAGTCGCCTTGACCCTACAGGTCGAAGGCAGTGCAGACATTAGCGTCCGTCTCATCTTCAGGAACGACGAGAGCGTCTTCCTACAGAAAATTCGCCACACCCAACGTAGTTAGGTAAAAAATCATCTTTTGTTGCCAACGCTTGAAGTCAGCGCCAGTGAACTTGTCGGGACGTTCGGCATAAGGCGGCGGCCTTGAGATTGCAGCGAGCGGAGCCATCGTGGATGAACCATTTGAGCCGTTGGTGTTGTTTGAGATTGACATCTCCAAAGCAAAGGATTAAGTTTCGAAAGTGTTAAGTTCAATTAGAGTCCAAACTCCTCCAACGTACGTAGTAAACGTACTATCTCGTCTTGAGATTGTCGGAAAATAATTACAACGGGACGGAAATGAAGGAGAAAAGAGCTACACAAAATTGAACTTAATTAGATTACAAAAGAAATAAATAGAAATAACGAACTAACAAACTTGGATTTGTCGAGTCGAGGAAGACCTCTTTCTGCAAGATGAGATACACCCCGGCTAGTGCTCACGGTTTGGCGTATCGTCTTTCAAAGATAAAACGACGATGTCTCTTTCATAATCAGCACCGAAATAGAAAAGAGCTCCGGCGAACGAAACGAAGTTTGAGAACTGAGCTTTGACACTATAATGCAACTAGTATGGAATGCAAAATGCTTGAGAGAGAATGAGAGCAAATTGTTCGTCCCTCTCAACTCCAAATGACACACCTATATATAGGCTTCACGAAGGGATGTGGTTGGTTACACATTGATGGAGCAACCATCAATTTCTCGGCAATTACAACAAAGCCGAAAGGCCAAGAGATGGCCATTAACATTGTGGCAATTAAAATGGAAAGCAATAGCCAAAGCCATGACCTTTTCCATTCCACACGCAATTAACAATTGCATGTAATTAAACAATTTAATTGTTTACTTTCTTTTATGTATTGGACTAAAAGGGCCGAACATATATATCCAAGTAATTAAATTAAGTTTAATTATTTGCATATTTTGGGTCAAACCCAATTCTTAACAAATTTGGTCCAACAGATTAATCCTTTAAAATAATTAATCTATGCCCAAATCAAATTCAAGGCCCACGGTCCGAGTCCGAGCTCGTTCCTTCGAACAATGAATTTGCCTACAACAAATTCATCTCCAACACATAACTCAAATATACCATTTCTCACTCACCAATTAATGGTTTTGAGAACATGAATATATTTCAATTATTTTATTAACCACCATAAATAATGATATAAAACCATTATATCCAACACATTGAGACTTGGAGAATTTACATCAAGACCATCGTCGCAAAGTTGACTTATACTTAGAAGATTTGCCTTGAGACATAAGACGCACCTTCCAATAACCATAATTGGTTCCGTCAAGGATTGGATGTTTCACCAAAGAGTGTCCGTTTGAATTCATCAGGATACAGACGCAGCAACAAGTTTAGAAAACCATCCCTGGATCAACACCTGTAAGGTAAGTGTACCGCTCTGGTACCAATTGTAATTTCTAAACGGCTTATGTTAAGCATATAAAACATAAACGTTACTGCAAAACTTAGCACATTTAATATCACAGAATATAGAACTGAGCAAAGAAAAGAACACACAAGATGGTAACCCAGTTCGGTTAAACAACCTACTTCTGGGGGGCCACGCCCATGAGAGAACCAATCCACTATTAGAGAAAGTGACTACAGAGGATCTTACTCACAAGAGAACCACCTTATGACACCTTTTCTCTCACTCTACTCCTAACTCCGTGAATCGATGATTGCTCGAACACTTATCGCAATATAAGCTTGAGCCACGCTCAACACTCAACTCTAAAAAATAATAGATAAAAACACTCAAGTGTATGAACTCACGAAACAATACTCTCTTAAGAACGTATTACATGAAAACAATAAAAAAAACCAGCCGCCGCTCCAAAGTCTTGAAGAAGACTTATATAGGATCACTTGAAAACCCTAGGAGTGGTTACCACTTCCTTCAAAAATGTTTCCTAAGAGATGGAAACTTCCTTGTAGAACACTCAAAGAGATCTGCATATAAAATAATCTTTCCGCATCAACCAATAAAAGGATAGAATCTGCAAAATCCGCACAGATCAGAACAACTTCTCGGCGAACTGTTCCTTGTTCTACATAGCTCAGACTGAAGCAATCATAACAGAAGTTGACACGCAGCGGATGAAAAACTTCAGCTGAACTTTTGACTACATAAATTTGCCAATCCAAACTGAGTCACAGCTCAAAATCCAACAAATACTAAGATTAATTTTATACTCCCTTTGTCTACGATAAGTGTAGTATTTTTCACTTTGGGAAATGACCCCACCAACTACCCTTATTTTAAACCTCACAACAATTCATTATGGTAGGTCTCTTTCTCCACTCACAGCCAATCTATCAACCTTTTTTCTTAAAGCCCGTGATGAACCTAAAGTGTTATACTTATCTCGGACGGAAGGAGTAATAAAAATTATTAATGTAATAAAATAAATTAATAGTGAGATATGAGATATATATAGACGTAACAATTACCTGGAGATGAAGATATAATAAATCATCAAAGGCGTGTGAATTGAATGATTTTAGATATATACAAGTAATTAATGTGAAATGTGAATAGACATGTCCTTTTGTCCAACACAAATCATATCATATAGTATATACAAAGAATGTCATCATTAGTCCACAAAAAGGTATAGGCGAGAGGCTTGGGTATAATGATACTTTATTACTTTCATATAAATAACTGAACTTTAGGCCTTTAGTGTTCGGTACAAACTAATTAATTTTTCTTTTCAATTAAAACGATACCTATTGCACAGCTAATTTAGGCAGAAAAGAAAATCAGCATTAATATATATTTTTTTTATTGATTTGGGGAGGGTGAGCGGTAAAGTTTGAACCCGAGACTTCTCTATTCACAGATAAGATCTAACCATTTGGATGTCCCCGAAGGAACAAACTAGCATTAATAAAGAACGGGATGAATATTAATTTTGGATCAAAGTATTACAAAAGTTTGAATTCTAGAACACATTTTAAGCAAACTCATAACCCAAAGTAGCTTCTTGCCAAGCATTTTCGAGAAAACTTTCAAATTGGGATGTTGTATCCACATTTTCTCAAATCGAAAGCGCGGATTCAAATTATTGCTATTGTGTTTATTCAGTGCACAATTAAGATAGCGGCTACAAGTTCCCATAATATAAAGAAAAGATGGACCTAATTCAAACAGGTCGCCTGAGTTATGTATAGTTTGCATATTATTGTACAGGAGCATGGTTTATCCAGTGCGCACCAAAGACAGGAGCTACAAATTCTCACGACATGAATTAAAAATTTTAAAAACTGCCCAATAGATTTAATTGTTCAAATCATGAACCGAATCAGTTATCAGGTCGGATTTATCGAGATGGCAATTAACTGAAAAACTTATTGGATATTAAAACGACTTTGTTTTAGGCATTCAAGTACTTAAACTAAATTATTATCACTTGTAATTTGTTGTTTTCATATTTTAATTTTTTTAATTATTCTCCCAAGTGGAAACATTTTTTTTTTAATTACTAATGCTTGAAACGACCTCGTTTCAGTATCCAGTCAGTTACTCGATAATCTGGCACCGAACAACTGAATCCGTTCTAGATTTGTGATCGAGTTATATTCATTGAATTCATTTTTTATTATACACAAAATGTGTTCTAGAATTGATACTTTGCTAATACATACTTTGGGACCAACCTAAAACTTATGCATGGAGTATTATTTATTTATTTATTTGTTTATTTTGGTTCCCTTCACCAGCAGAGATGCTAGCAGTACTATATATATTTCTTCGATCGAAACCTTCTCATTGTCTTAGAAACTTTATTACATATCTTAGAAAAGAACAGAAATTAAATAAATAGAGAGAAAATGTTGCACAATCCATTTTCACACGTTGCCACTCAAACGACAATTAGCTTCCCCGTCTTACCCCGTCGGCATGGAGAACGGCCCTCCTTCCGGCTTCCGGAGCGGCCGGCGGCGGCGGTGAGGAGCGTTCCAAGCGTTGCTATTAATAACAAAAAAACTGGAGTTGGCAAAGGGTAATTTCATATTTATCTTGAATTTCTTTTTTTTTCTCTTTTTTTCCTATGTATGTTGAGTTTAAATTTCTGAATTTGTCACACTTTATGATAACTTTTTTTTTTGTTGGGTGGCGGGACTTGGCAGGATGAGTTGGTATTATGAAATTGAACAAGAAGTTCGGGAGTATGAATTGGATCAGTTTGGAGTTGTGAATAATGCTATATATTCCAATTATTGTGAATTTGGTAAGACTACATCCATATATTGATACAAGAATGACTTCTTTTGAATGCGTGTATTGGCTAGTGGTAGAATTGTTAATGTCTGAAGTCAATGATTTCAAATTCAAGTTTGTCGTGATACAATCTTTAAATTTAATATTACAATTATAAAAAAAAAAGATTTCTTGTAGGAATCATTTCTTGTTTAGGAATATAGAAATATGTTTATATATATATATTATTTTATTTTTTATATATACAATAATAATTTTTTATGTTACTATTTATAATAATAAATTATTTTTTTATGATAATGCATTTTACAAATTGAAATGACATTATTTTCATGAAAATTGTAGATCATACACAAATCAATTGTCAATAGAAATGAAAATATATTTGGTACGGAGATTTTGAATAAATGAGTGGCCAAGATTGATTTTCACGTTGAACGATGCATTTTATGCATTACTTTAATGTATCATGTGTATATGTTATGCTTCCTACGCATAATTAATTCAATGCACATTTATATTGATGTATTTTAAGCATTATTTTATTGCATATTTTTTCTTATTTTTTACAGCCATTCTTTTATTTTATTTTAAAGAAAAATATAATTCTATTAACACAATATATATATATATATATATATATTTGTTATTATGATCCATGTGGACCATATGTAACGCTAATATTATCTAATTGTAAATATTAAATACAATATGTTCATTCCCCGTCATCTCCATCATCGTCACCGTCATTTTTACCATCACCGATGTCAGAATATCTTTTTTAGGGTTAAATAACTTATTGCATTAAACAGAAAAATAATGTAAAGCATAATCCAGAAAAATAATATTGCTGAGAATCAACCTCGTTGACTTAAGTACGTGTGCTACGAGATAAATTGACATAAATGCCCCCCATAACTCAAAGTAAAGCATGCATATGCCAGAAAAATAGGGAAAGATCACGTTCTTCCGTATCTACAACATATGGTTGAGATCCGTTCCGAGTTAATAAAGTAATACCACATGACTTAATTTTATTTTATTTTATAGAGAAATCATTTATAGCTACTTTTGTGATCACCGATCAGTGTTTGTTTATGTTAGCATTATTTTTTTATTATTTTATATTTGTGTTTAATATCTAGAATTAATATTGAAATCATTAAATCTACAAAATACATAAAAATAAAGTTCGATTTGTTCTTTTTTCGTCCAACTTCAAAGAAATGAATAATAAGACAAATCGAACTTTAATTTTTGTGTATTTTGTAGATTTATTGATTTCAATATTAATTTTTAGGGTACTAGAATATAAAATAATAATAAAAATTAAAAAGAATAATGTTAATATAGAGAAACGGTGATCGGTATTCACGAGAGATGAACGACCTATCATTCCTCTTATTTTATACTTATGAGGTCATCTATGTATATGTATTTATTAAATGTTGTAGATCTTTAATTTACTAAATTAATTGCATATCTTATTTAGTACTCATCATACATATTGTCAAAACAAGAAAACTTATTTAATGATAAATTGATTGATTTTACTCTTTTTTTTTTAAGGTACTTACAAACTCCTCGATAAGATCGGTTTTGACGCCGATATAAGGTTAGCGGTGTCGGAAGTGACAATCAAATATATTTCGCCTTTAAGGGTATGATTTTTTATTTTTTTTCAATTACTACTATTTATGCTCTTCGATCTTCGTCTGTCCGACATGAAATTTAATATTTTATTATAATAAATGGTATTATTTTTTTAAATAAATAAATGATATTGTTATATACTTGTAATTTGAAAGTTATATTTTTTTTGTGCAGATTTATGATTCCAAATTATACATATATCTCTTGAATAAATTCTGGGTAGTCAATTAAATATATAATTATATATTTGGTCTCCATAAAACGGATAGCCCATATTTATGAAAAAAAAAATTAGCCCCCTCAAATCTATTTGGAGAATTAAGTTGTCTCACTTTTAATGTTTCGTTACATCACCACAATAATATATTTTTTTATCTTTCCCGGATTATAATTCATATGATGAAAATTAATTAATACTATCTCCGTCTTTTAATTAGAGCGTATATTCTAAAATGAATTTTGACATTTTAGAATTTTAAAGTGAAAAGGATTTTAAACTTTTCATTTTATAATTATTATCAATGCAAATTTTTTATTTTTTAAGTTTCTCATACAATAATTATGAATAAAGAGAGTATGATGTATATATCTCTGATTTATTTATTTATTTATTTTTGTGAACAGAGGAAGGATAAATATCTGATAAAATTGAGGTTATATGACTATTCTACTACTCGATTGTATTTTGAGGACCAAATCGTTAAGCTACCAAATCATGAGGTTCGTCTTCTTTTTCCTTCTCATACTTTTCCTGTCCCTTTAACTCCATATTTTTCTCTCGCTTAATTAGTGGGATTTATCTAAATTCTAGGATTATTTCTATTCAAGTAAGCTATATAGTAGAATAATATTACTTTCCACATAATTAATTAATGCATTCAGAGGCTCGCACTAGATAAGTTTTTGTCGTTTTCCACCCCTAAAACAATGACACTCCTTCTTAAGAACTATTATTATGACGTTAATAATAAAATATCGATACTAAAATTTAATTCATCAAAATAAAAAAAAAAGGTGAAGCATTCACTGCTTATCTCCTTATTGCATCACATTTATTGTTCTGATTGATTATTGTTCTGAATTCAAATTAATTATTTGGTGAAGCATTAATTAATGAGTGATGCTATTCGGACATAAATGTCCGGACATAATCTAGCTCGTTTAGGTAATGAATCGGTTCAATCCGTTTAACTTATTTATTTAATTTTGTAATTTCTCCACATTCATTCAATTTATTATTTTTTGAGTAATCTAATTCAAGTGAATGCATAAATATCTATTAAGTAATAGTATTTCCGAAAGATTAGTGAAAATAACAAAATAACTTTATTAGTTTAATTTCGTATTTTTTGTATTCATATTTCTCTCTCTAAAAATGGCGGTTTAGATTAATTAAGTAAATACATTAGAGTACTAACCAACACCATTATTTTATTTGATAAATTATAAGTTAAGATTATTAATATATTCATTTTATGTCCGGACATATATGTCCAAAAAGTATTAGTGTTAATTAATTAGTGTTCTGAATTGATCAAATTCATTGTTCGCACAAGACTCTCCCTTTCTCCCTTTAGTTTAAGTAATTTGGGGAAAACACACACACACACACGAGTATCAAGATTTTCAGCCGATAGTTAAGAGTGCCATTCATATAAGTGTAGAGATGAGGATTTGTTATTGTACCATACTCTCGATATTTCATAAATTTACATTCAAGTTTATATAGAAAATAAAATAATTATAAGGAGAATCACTTCATACCACTTTCGTGCTGCCAATAAAAAAAGTCATTTATTGATGTCGTTAGAACCCACAATTTTTATTTTAACCACACCACTAATTTCATACATATAGGGATGAGTTAGTATACAAACTAATCATGCTGTAAAAAGTGAGAACCATGCTTTATACATATATATATAGTCGTGCTTTTAATATATACAATGATACTTAATGATACATTTTTCGATTCATGTTTTTTTGTATAAACAATTATGCTTATATAAAATGCTTTTATGTACTACATTTATGCTTCGATTAATGACAATCATAAATCATGCAAAGATCAACGATTCAGATTAGTTCCTAGTTTTCACTTAGGGACTAATTTATATATGAACCAATTCATATATATATATAGCATCAAATAAATTATCAAATCAATAAGATTATGGTAACCTGACATTTATTTATTTTTTTACAGCTGATTTTAAGGGGTACAGCAACTTTGGTGCAACTAGATGAGAGGCTCCGTCCATCTCGTCTCACACCTTCCATGATATCCAAATTCAACCAATTCCTTCTCACACACACCAACAACTGATCATGTCTAGCATCTAATTAAAGACCTTAATTCCATTTTAATTTCAATTTAAATTTCTTCACTTTTGTAATGCATATATCTTCATATCCTTATTAATAAACTCTTGGACGTTTAAATTGTCATTATTTTGCTTCTTGCTGGAATTAAACAGCTTGTTATGTTGTGTCTTGGTTTTAGAGGCACCCTCCCGTGAGGTCAACCGCACGGTGATTTTTTTTTTATGTTTTCAAATTTTAATTAATTAATTAGAGATTAATAAATTCTAATTAGGAATTAATGAACTCTAATGGTAGATTGATAAACTCTAATTGGAAGTTAATAAATAATTGGGATTAATAAAGATAAATAAAAATTAAAGAAATATTAAAAAATCAAAAAGGAGAAACTGGTGGGCGCGTGCATCTATAAATCATTAATGAGGATTAATAAAGAAAAATGAATATTAAAAAAATTAAAAGGAAAAATTGGCAGGCGCGTGAGATGAACCCGTCCGTAAAAAACAGAACTAAAAATAAAAAATGACATCTGGAGGGGCGCATGTAATGCACACGCCGATCCTAACCGTTGATAAGGCGCATAAGATGCACGACTCTGGCGCACGTCGGAAAAGCACGGTAAATCGTATATGATGTCAAGAAATCCCAACATATGGTAGCGTGGATCCAATTCTAGTTCAGTCCGGGATTGTGTCTATAGTTTTGGGCAGATTTACTACTTTTCAGTTTATAAATACAACTAACATAGCTAACTAACTCTGTTCACCGTAAAATCGATCATTTCTCATCATAGGCTACACCTGTGTGGGCTAAAAGAACTTTTTTTTTTAATAAAAAAGAAAAAGAAAAATGTTTGGTGGGACTTAGACCCCCAACCTCGTACTATCTGACACTTCACTTTCTTACGTTTCTTACTTCATCTGTTCCAATAGCAAGATCCTTCTTTCTTTTTTCGTCTGTCTTAATAGCAAGGTTTCATTCTAAAAATAGAAATAATTAACTTTTAAAAATGTTTGAGACCCACCACTTTTTATCTTTTTACTCTTTTTTTTAATAACCGTACCCAAAACAAGGGGGACATTGCTATTGAGACACAGGGAGTAGAATTTATAAACGAATCAAAATTGGTATATTTGTAATTTTGTTAGTTATTTGGTTAATTCTAGATCCGAACATGAAATATGAATACAAGGGTCGATTACTCGATTTATTAAATCGAGAAACAATTCAATCTTAATTCCGTAGAGTTTTAAAATAGATATGACCAAGTTGAGTAGAGACTTTAAAATAAAACAAGTTCAATAAAGATAAATCTAATTTATGCTATAAAAAAAAGATAAATCTAATTTGATTCTAAAAAAAAAAAGAAGATAAATCTAATTTGTTGATGAAGCCTAACCAAGTGGTGTAAAGCTGAGACATCATATCAAAATTCTTTCCTTAGATAAGAGGTCTATGGTTCAAATCTTACTAATATTGAATTTCTTTCCATTTTATATTGTATCTAATTTATACTAGTTGTTAGTATTGTGATATTATTGTGATTTATATAGAATTATTTGAAAATAACCTAATGTTGTACATGCTCTCCACTACGGCCTTCCTAGAAACTAATTACGAGCTCTTGAATTATTTGTCGATTGTTTTTAAATATTATGTCGAAATCACGTGAAGATCACTAAGCAGAAAATAACTACATATATAAAAGGAAAAAAAAATGGAGTTTGAGGAATCTGATGAGTTGACTATATCTTAATTTATTTTCTTGTTACAGTTGCAATTAATGAATTTAATGTTATGAAATCTTGGTAATTAGATCTCAATATTTAATTTTTCTTCCCTATACATATATATATATATATGATTAATATATGTTTTAGTATGTGTTTAAGGTAGTATCATATTGCTACTTTATACGGTCAATAAAGGGCCCATTTTATTAATTCGCCCTAGGCCAATTTTTTATGAGAGGTAAACCACCCGCTCATGTCACATCTGGATTTTTCATGTATGGT
Organism: Agastache rugosa; assembly: GCA_031470985.1. Classification (NCBI taxonomy): domain Eukaryota; kingdom Viridiplantae; phylum Streptophyta; class Magnoliopsida; order Lamiales; family Lamiaceae; genus Agastache; species Agastache rugosa. Next base: position 29,886,178 of record CM062601.1, on the reverse strand, counting down.
TTACCTCTTATTTATGATTTGTAAGTTATTGTACATAAACGGAGTTTATCCAGTGCATACTAAAGATAACAGTTGTAGGTTTTCACGACATAAAAAATGAAAATGGGTCCACTAAATTTGACCAGTTTTAGATCAAGAATAGACTCAATTGTCAGGTGTCGCATTATCGAGTTGGCAAAAGAAAAACGGATACTAAAATGAGACATCGTTTTAATTGTTTGGAAATTTTATTTTTTCAAAAAAAAGCAAACGCTTGAAAGATGTTGTTTTGGTATCTTGCCAGCCTTTTCTACTGCTAACTCGAGAATCCAGCATCCAACAGGCAACAATTGAGTCAGTGGTAGATTTGTAATCTGAGTTATGTTTATTGGGTACTTTTATTTTTATAATACATAAATTACGTTCTAGAATTGAAACTTTGTTAATACTTCGAGAGCAACTTAATCTATATATATATAATCCTTATCCTAAGAATAAGAAATTAAAACAGAAATTTGATGCATCTAGTAATATTATCTAGTGCATCAATTTTATATATTTAATTAATACATCAATTTTGAACACGTAATGCATCTCATTTTTTTATTTATTTCAAAATCTTAAAATCAAATTTTCCTCTCATTACCACCACCTACCACCACCACTACTAACTCTCCATCACCATCATTGTCATTCGCCGTTGCGGCCATCAATATTGCGCGCCACAATCGAGCACGAAAATTTTAAAAAAACGCTGTCTGGTGCATCCCGTTATGCTGTCTGGTGCATCCTGTTATGTTGTTTGGTGCATATAATTTTTGAACAATATTAACTTAAGTAAAAAAAAAACGGGTTTGACTAAAAAATCCGGTTTGACCATAAGATTAAGTCATATCTATTAGATCTAGTAGGATGGATGGTTAAGATCTATTCTTATTTCTCACTTTATGATCTATTCTTAAATGATCCATCATATATATATATACAGGGTGTGGATCTGGTAAGAATCACTTCTAATATGAGAAATAGGAACTAATCCTAACCATTCATTTTTAATTAATGTGTGGCTAGAATTAAATCTAAGGATTTGACATGGATTCAAAAAGAATGGGTGGAGGGTTATTTTGGGGGAAAAAATGGCAGCAACCATTCCTCTTTCTCGCTCATCTCTTGTTGGATCTATTTATCTCTCCCTCATCTTTCTTTTTTTCTTCACCACCACCATCCACCAACCATCACCGTTGTTGCCACCACCACCGCCGGACACCACCACCATCCACCAACCATCACCGTTGTTGCCACCACCACCGCCGGACACCACCAATGTTGCTCTCTCTCTCTCTCTCTTCTGATCTGCAATATTTTTTTGTTACAAAGAAACTACCAATCCACCACCACCCTCACCATTACCACTGTCGGTCATTTCCCGTATAAGTTTGGGCATTTTTTGCATCAATATATAAATTAATTTAATTTGAATACTCATTTCGATTTCTTGTTTGAGTTTCTCTATGGTGTGTGTCTGTGTGTTAGTGTGCAAGATTTCTGGAGCAAAGATCTGAATGGCTAGGGTGTATCGTCTCTATGATGAGAGTTTTCCATTAAAAATCACTAAATGTTGGTATAATTTTGACTGTATGAATATAGTGCTTCGAATTTTTCCCACCAACAGTCATTTGTTTGCTTTCTTATTCTTCTCTCTTCTCTCCTGCGATTTATAAGACATTGTTATTGTAGAGGATGGCCGTCTTGCTTATATCATCGCCGACGTTGCTGCCATCAACTTCATCGATATGAGGGTGGAAGATATCATTGATCTTGACGAAGGTGGTGTATTACATGCTCAGAGTTGATGCATCTACTAATGTTATTTAATGCATCAACTTTGTATACATAATGCATCAAAATTTGTAGCTTAAATCTTCATTTGAAAATACACAATGTAATGCATAAATATAAACAATATAATGCACAAACTCCATAAACGTAATGCATTAATTGTGGTATTGAGTGTTTTATACATTTTTAGATGCATATTGATGTATCACCTAAATTGTGTTAATGTATCATAAAATCGTCTTACAATAATTTTCAAGGTGTAGTACCATTCGTCAAACTTTGAAACACATTCATTATTTATTTTTTCCTATAAGATACTGCAAACATCAGGGCTACTGAGAATACGATCAGCTAGCTAGGAGGAGACGAATGCAGTTGGAATAAGAATATATATATATATATATATATATATATATATATGATGCATTAATGTATCAAAACTATAAGATGTAATGCATAAATCTATATAATATAATGCACAAATACCACACACGTAATGCATTAATTGGAGTAATGAGTTTTTTTTTTTCAATTATGTGTATTTACAGCTTCATATTCATGCATCACATAAATCGTGTTAATGCATCATAAAATTATACACATAACATCAAGTGACAAATATGGATACGAATATGATATACATAATAATGCATTAATCATGATATCGTATATGAATACGAATACGATATACATAACACATTAATTATATGTACATACTTTATAAATCATATTTGTTGGTTATAAATCATAAATGCAGTGTAAAAATATTATTGAAACTTAATAAATCATAATTATGACCATGAAAACTGGTGTTTAGTAAAATTTATTTTATTAACTCTATTAAGACCATGAAAACTAACAAATATAAAAGTTTGGATATTTACTAATAAAAAATAATCTAAGCAATGTAATGCACAAATAACGGACAAGTAATGCATTAATTATGGTAATATATATTTTCATATTATGTGCATTTACAACTTCATATTGATGCATCATGTGAATCGTATTAATGCATTATAAAATTGTGCCTAGAACATCAAATAACTCATACAAATACAATATCAGTAATGCATTAATTGTATAAGCACACACTTTACAAAACTTGTTTGTTTCTTTATAAACCATGTAAAAAGCATTATGTGCTTCCATATTAATAAAAAATAATTGATGCATCAGAAATGTAATATTATTACGCTAATTAATGCATCACTTTACACTATTTTATGCATCTCGTTTTATAAATTCTATAAAACAGCAAAAATTACCATGATAACCTTACTTAAGTGAAAAGATGCGGGATTGACCAACTAAAACGAGTTTGACCAATTAGTTATAAGATTAAATCATATTTATAGATCTTAGAGGATGTATGGCTTGGATTGCTTCCTAGTTCTGTTATAAATAGGAGTTCCTATTTGATCCTCTATCTCTATATATAAGAACTCATTTTTATATGAGAAATAAGAACTAATCCAAGCCATCCATCCTATAAGATCTATGGATATGATTTAATATCATAGTCAACCAGTCAAACCCACTTTTTTTTAGTCAATCCCGTATTTTTTTTACTTAAGTAAGGTTACTATGATAATTTTCGTTGTTTTATCCAGTGCAGAAAACGTGATGCATAAAATAGTGTAAACCAATGCATTAATTATTGTAAAGTGATGCATTAATATCACATTTCCGATGCATCAATTATTTTTTATTAATGTGGAACAAATAATATTTTTTACACAATTTATAAAGAACAAACAAATTTTGTAAAGTGTATTCTTTTACAATTAAAACATTACTTATACCGTATTTGTCATTTAATGTTTTAAGCTCAAATTTATGATGCATTAATACGATTTACGTTATGCATCAATATGAAACTTTAAATGCACATAATAGGAAAAGACTCATTATGACAATTAATACATTATGTATATGGTATTTGTGCATTATATTATTTAAATTTATGCATTACATTGTTTTTTTTTACTTGTAGTATCATTCATTATATCGTTATTTTGCATTATATTGTTTAAATTTATGCATTACATTGTTTATTTGTTTGTTGATTGGGCGTGTTTTGATCATATATTTTGGAGTAATTTTGCGTCATTTTTGGTCTTAATGTCTATTTAATCACGTTTATGGAATTAATTGCATGCTTCTTGGTCTATTGTAGGTTTTGATCTTAATTTGGAGGAATAAGCATGATTTTAGAGGATATTTGAAGCCTTAAAGAGGTTGAGAGAAAGTTCTGGAATGTGCCGAAATCGGGCAGTATGGGCATACCGCCTGCTGCGTACTGGAGCTGAAAGCTGTCAGCATTTGGAAAGTTTGGGAAGCTGATTTGGATGTGATTATGGGCTGTGCACGAGATTACTTCATAATTTTGGGCCATGGACTCTTAATTGTAGGATTTTATCTTTATTTTATTATTTTCCTAGTTAGATTAGAATTAGAGATTTTATTTCCTTATTAACATAATTCTTATTAGGTATTTAAATAGACCCATTAGGGAGCAGACCAAAGAGGAGGTTTTTTACGTTTTCTACTTCTCCTTCTTCTTCCTAGCGATATTTTCTGTTTTCTCCATGACTTCTAGCTTGAATTTGTCTATGAATTCAAGCTAAACACTTTTATTCCGGTGAAGATTAAGGAAGCCCTAGTGTGATCTATTCTGTGAGATCTAATTTGGTTTTTCTCCTTTAATTCTTAAGGCAAAGCATCTGTGATTCTCTGTGTTTAATGTTGTTAATTATTTCGATTCTGCTAGATAGTTGCAAATATTTAGTGGATCGTAATTAATTAATAGCCAATTAAATCGGCCATCCGTAATTGTGGTTTAGATTTGATTTGTGGTAAATTGATTCTTCAGAATCAAGGGAAGAGCAGTCTTAATTTAATAATCCTGCGTCAGAGTTTATTGATTTTGAATCGGGTCTCTCTAGTTGTTAATGCTGCCGGCTCATTAAATCCATAGAGCGTCTCTAGGGTTGTCAGTCGATTAGAGAAGTAATTGGTGAAGCGTCTTCCTGATTACCGAGAAGCTAAGGAGAGATAAGATCGCGTCAGAAGCGTCTTCGGTGGTCATAACCGGTTTGTTTGAATGAATTAAAGTTATATTTGCATCGATGAACGGAATAATCAAGCTAGGGTGAAATTAATTGGAAACCGGAATGCTTTTAATATTTGTTAAATACAAATTTCTTGTTAATTAGTTAATTTAGTTTCTTTGTTCTTAAATTCTAAAATCTGTTATTTAATTTTCGTTTATAAGTGTTTTGGCAGATTGAAAATTAGGGAAATTCTCGCCGATCCTTTGGGAGACGATCTTGCTTACCACTGTCTGCGCAGTGTGGGCATACTGACCGAGTGTCAGATTTATTTTTGGTGAAAAACGACGCACCAAATTTTGGCGCCGTTGCCGGGGATCGGTTTTTAAGCAGTAATTTTCTTATTTTTCGATTTGCAATATTTTTATTTATTTTTTTATTTGTTTTATATTGATCCCACAGCTGAAGCCGACATGGCCTTGATAAGTGAGTTGGGTCGTCATAGAAGCAATCGTCCGTTATGCATCGTGCTGCCCACGATTGATCAAAATGCTGAAATCAAGCCTGAGTTCATTCAAGTTCTTCCCAAATTCAAAGGATTCGCCAGGAGAGAGTGCACATAAACATCTCGCTGAATTTGATTTAGTTTGCTCCACTTTACGCCCTCAAGGATTTTCTTATGATAATTTGAAATTGTTGACTTTTTCTCATACATTGCAGGGCAAAGCTAGAGATTGGTTGTTTGTTCTTCCCTCCGCTTCGATTCGAACTTGGAACGACTTAGAGGAGCAGTTCTTGCATAAGTTCTTTCCTGAATCTAGGGCTGCAAACCTAAGAATGGCTATAAGTAGCATTAAGCAAAACCCAAAAGAAAGTTTGCCTGATTATTGGGAGAGATTTCAGCAATTATGTCGTCAATGTCCCGACCACGGATTTTCTGAATTTCAATTGCTCACTAATTTTTTTTATCGTGGTATGTCTTCTTTTGATAGGAGAATTATTAATGCTGCTTGTGGAGGATCTTTGACCAACAAGACCTTGGATGAAGCAAGACAGCTCATCATGGATATGGTTTTCAATGGCCAACAATATGAAGACGAGGACGATGAGAGATACATGTTAGTCAACGGAGTAGAAGGAGCATATGGTTCGAGTGTGAACGACAAGATTGAAGCTCTAACTTCTCTGAGGCAGAGGCGATATGACCCATTCTCGAACACAAATTTCAGCTGGAGTCAGCAGGATAGGCATGGAATGTATGTTCGTAATCGGCCCGCAGTTGGGCAAGATGCCCATACTGACTGTTCAGAACCGAGCATGAGCGATATTATGAAAAGTCTAGCGCAGAGCAACGCGATTGTTATGAATCTTGTGCAAAGTCAGCAAGCTTTCCAGCAAGAGACACAAGCTACCTTGGGCAAGATGTGGGCACACAAATCACCCAACTCGCCACTCAGATGAACAAGTTGCAAGCCAATCAAGGAAAACCTCCATCCCAAATGGAAGTAAATTCCATAGCACACGTCTATGCTGTGACTTTAACGAATGAGGAGGAGTTGGTTGAGCAAAATCCTAAGGAAGATGAGGCGGAAAAAGAAGAGCAAACAAAGATTCAAAATGAGGTCGCCAAAGGGGCCCAACAATCTGAAAAGTTGCATTCTTTCAAGGTAAGTGTTGAATCTGAAGTTTTTAATTATAATCCACTAGTTCCACCATCTTTTCCTTCCAGGTTGATTCAAAACGAGAAAGAAGATGATGAAACGAAAATCATAGAAATATTCAAGAAGGTTGAGAATCATCATAAGGTTGAGCATGTCATATTCAGCAAATTGATTGGTCGAGATGCAGCTCGAGCAGATGAAGAAGTCGCGAATCTATCATGCACAGGTTGCACGCCACCAACGAGGTTCTTGATCAACGTCCGTCGAGTTGTATGCCCATACCGACCAACCCCCCGAACAAGCTTGTGCCGTCTATTGTAAAACTCCCAAAGCAGAAATTGAAGCCACCAGACAGTTGATGCAGTTTCAGGGAAGTTTTAGTTTGCTTTCATTTTTATTTTATTTTTATTATTTTGTTTTTCCTAATTTTTTCTCTATTTATTTATTTATTTTTATTTTTTTTATGTGTTTTATTGTTTCTTGTGTTTGTTTGCTTTCTTTTCCTTTACACAGTGAGGACACTGTGTCGTTTAAGTGTGGGGAGGGAGAGAAGTTGGTTATTTGTTTAAGTTTCTTGTGTTTCAAAAAAAAAAAAAATTTTGCTTGTCTTTTTGAGTCATTGGCAACTTGAAGATGGATAATTTGAATAGTAAGGATTAAGATATTGCCTTGGTATGAATGGTTGTTTTCTCTTGTGATTGAGTTGTGTATGTGCTCATATGTATTCTTGGATGAGGAAAAAGTGCAAAATTGATCAAAATTTTTGAAACCTATTGATATTGTGAGATTTGAGCCTTATGAGCATGATTAGAGAAAACTCCATATTTATTTGTTGAGTGTTGTATCGAATTTGATTGCTCGATTTCTGGTTTGCCTTGTTGCCATAATCAAAATCACTTATGAAATTCTTGCATAGAGATGATTTAGGCATGTAGGATTAACCCATTTTTGGCCTGACTATATTCTCCATACCTTCAGTTTTCCCATAGTGCTCGTTTGTGCCTTAATCCATTTTTCTTGATATTATAACCACTAAATAATGAGCCTCAGCCTTTTTAGTTTTCTTTTGTCCCACTGAAAATATGCAAGTTATATTGAAAGTTTATTGTGATAAGTGCTTCATGTATGGTGGGAGTGTTATATGCTGAAGAAAAAACATAGTGAAAGGTCCTTAGCAGAAATTAAAAGAAAAGGAAAAAAAAAGAAGAGAAAAAGAAAAAAATCAGAAAAGCTCTGAAAAAAAAAAGAAAAAAATGAATTAAAGGGCTGTTGTTAATTGTTGGAATTTGTTTGTTACCCTGCATGGTGGAAGTTGAGCATAATTTGTATGGAATGATGGTTGATGCATGGATGGACTCACTTGCATATTTTCGGTTTTTTGAGCTTATTTTATCCATTCTTTTTATCCTACCTATGCACCATAGCCCCGTTACAACCCATCAATGTCCTTTTGATATATGCATGAGTTTTATTTTGTGGTGGATACAGTGACATATGGGCAAACCTATGCTTGAGAGTGTCAAGTTGCGATTTGTGTGAAATAATTCTGTCCTTATATTCTTTTGAGAGAATGGGAGCGAAACTTGGTGAGGCAGGATTCGTTTTGCATGATTTTGACTTGAATGAAGAGCATTTACACAATTTTTGAAACAAGAGAATGGTTGGTGGATTGATGAAGATTGTATCTTGATCTTGACTAAGATTGTTGTCCATTGAATTGTTGCCAATTTTTTGTTTTGAGTCATTTTTAGTATCAGTTTATTTTCTTGTTTTTGAATAAATTATGCTCGAGGGCGAGCATTGTCTAAGTGTGGGGGAATTTGATTGGGCGTGTTTTGATCATATATTTTGGAGTAATTTTGCGTCATTTTTGGTCTTAATGTCTATTTAATCACGTTTATGGAATTAATTGCATGCTTCTTGGTCTATTGTAGGTTTTGATCTTAATTTGGAGGAATAAGCATGATTTTAGAGGATATTTGAAGCCTTAAAGAGGTTGAGAGAAAGTTCTGGAATGTGCCGAAATCGGGCAGTATGGGCATACCGCCTGCTGCGTACTGGAGCTGAAAGCTGTCAGCATTTGGAAAGTTTGGGAAGCTGATTTGGATGTGATTATGGGCTGTGCACGAGATTACTTCATAATTTTGGGCCATGGACTCTTAATTGTAGGATTTTATCTTTATTTTATTATTTTCCTAGTTAGATTAGAATTAGAGATTTTATTTCCTTATTAACATAATTCTTATTAGGTATTTAAATAGACCCATTAGGGAGCAGACCAAAGAGGAGGTTTTTTACGTTTTCTACTTCTCCTTCTTCTTCCTAGCGATATTTTCTGTTTTCTCCATGACTTCTAGCTTGAATTTGTCTATGAATTCAAGCTAAACACTTTTATTCCGGTGAAGATTAAGGAAGCCCTAGTGTGATCTATTCTGTGAGATCTAATTTGGTTTTTCTCCTTTAATTCTTATGCAAGCATCTGTGATTCTCTGTGTTTAATGTTGTTAATTATTTCGATTCTGCTAGATAGTTGCAAATATTTAGTGGATCGTAATTAATTAATAGCCAATTAAATCGGCCATCCGTAATTGTGGTTTAGATTTGATTTGTGGTAAATTGATTCTTCAGAATCAAGGGAAGAGCAGTCTTAATTTAATAATCCTGCGTCAGAGTTTATTGATTTTGAATCGGGTCTCTCTAGTTGTTAATGCTGCCGGCTCATTAAATCCATAGAGCGTCTCTAGGGTTGTCAGTCGATTAGAGAAGTAATTGGTGAAGCGTCTTCCTGATTACCGAGAAGCTAAGGAGAGATAAGATCGCGTCAGAAGCGTCTTCGGTGGTCATAACCGGTTTGTTTGAATGAATTAAAGTTATATTTGCATCGATGAACGGAATAATCAAGCTAGGGTGAAATTAATTGGAAACCGGAATGCTTTTAATATTTGTTAAATACAAATTTCTTGTTAATTAGTTAATTTAGTTTCTTTGTTCTTAAATTCTAAAATCTGTTATTTAATTTTCGTTTATAAGTGTTTTGGCAGATTGAAAATTAGGGAAATTCTCGCCGATCCTTTGGGAGACGATCTTGCTTACCACTGTCTGCGCAGTGTGGGCATACTGACCGAGTGTCAGATTTATTTTTGGTGAAAAACGACGCACCATTTGTCATGAAGTATCATTCATTTATGCAATATGTATATCATATTTGTATTCGTATATGAAACAATAATTAATTATTCATTACATATATCGTACTCGTATTTGTTATTTGATATTCTAAGAACAATTTTATGCATGATGCATTAACATGATTTATGTGATGCATCAATATGAAATTGTAAGTGCACAAAAGATTCATTACCCCAATTAATGCATCACGCATATGGTATTTGTACATTACATTATTTAGATTTATGCATTATATTATGTATTTTCAAGTGAAGGTTCATGTGACAAATTTTGATGCAGTACTTATACAAAGTTGATGCATTAGATTACATTAATAGATGCATTAACTATGTGCACTTAATGCACCACTTCAAAGATTTTTGTAAGAGAAAATGCCGAACAAAATCCAAAAAACAAGAGTAATCTATTCTCAACATGAACTAATCAATTCCCAAATCTTGACGTGAAAATCCGTAATCATTACAATTCATTTGCTCCCACATAAAAAGAGAAAATATACATCTTATAATAAATAAAATAAGAGGTGGTAAAATTGAAAAGGATAAAAATTAATTTTAAAGAAAAAGAAAAAATGCAGGCTTCTTTGGGACAATTCAAAAGCTAGCTAATTAACGCTATGAAGGTGGAAGATTTTGTAAAAAAAAAAAAAATTCAAAAGGTGAATTGATTGAAAATGTGAGCATTTAAAGAAATTGGGTTCTGAATTTGAAGAATCGCAAGTGTCGAGGGTTGTACAACATTATTTGTGGTTCAGACAAGAATCCAACAATAAATTCTCAAACACGAGATTTTAGCTAGGGAAGAGATAGAAAGAAGAAGGAGGAGAAGGATGAAGAGGAGGAAGAGTAGACAACAACAGTGGCGGTAGCGGCGGTGATTGTGGGTGGTAGTGCTGAATAGAGAGAGAGAATGGAGGGAGAAAGAGTGAACGAACGAGAGGAGGGGTGAGGAAGATGAGTTGCTGATTTTTTTTCCTTCCAAAATAGCCCTCCAAACCCTTATTTTAAATCCACGTTGAATTTTTAGATTTAATTCTAACCACATATTCTTGGCAAATGATTGGACATGATTAGTTCTTATTTCTCATATCAGGATGAGTTCTCACCAGATCCACACCATATATATATATATATATATATATATATAGAGCGCGGATAAAATAAGAACACTTTCTTAGGTGAGAAATAAGAACAAATTTGGACCCTTGATTCTTGTTCATCTACGGTCCAGATTTAACCGTGCATTTAATTACTCTAATTTATGCATTTGAATACTAATGCATTAAGTTATTGTAGTTTATGCATTAAAATATTTATGCATTTAGTTTCTGCATTTTATGCATCACCGATGTAATAAAAATGCATTGTTCTTACGTTCTCATATAAGATGTGTTCTTACCAGATCCGCTCCCTATATATATGATGGTCCCTGAGCTAGGTATTTGGTGTAGAGGGGGGGTGAATACACCAAACAGATTTCTGAAAACTTTTTCAAATTAAATAACAGAATTGGTGGGCTCAGTTATTGATCCAGCTGATGAGGGTCAGCTGGCGGTGCGGAATGTGGTGGTTTGAAAACTTAGCTCGGTTACTTAGAAAAACTCAGCTTGAAAAGATTAACTTTTTATTTTCAGCTTAGTCAAGTTGTGCAACTTTTAGAAAGACACAACTATCTTTGGAGAGCAGCTGTGTATGCAGTATTGATCAAATATGTAATGTTATGAAAGAGTTAGTACCAAAACTGAATTTAAAGAGACAGAAAAGAGCACATGATTTTTACGTGGTTCGGAGTAACACCTCCTACGTCCACGACCAGGTTTACTGGTAATCCACTACCACTTGGTTTCCAAGTACCAAGCAACTTCACAACTCTAACCCGAGCTGTGTTCCAACAGTTTGCGGGCACTGTCAAGCCTAACCTTTCAGTTTACGGGTACTGAAAAAACCTTACACACTTGAATTTCCCGCTTCAAGCAAGCGTTACCTTGACCTAACCTTTCTGGGTAAAGAGGGGTTTGGTTTGGGGTTCCAACTGTGAACGAATTCTTACAATTAAAACTTTAGAGTATGATGAACTCGTTCGAAATCTAGGCTTTAAGATTTACAAAGATTTTGGCCTAGGGATCAGACGAAAAACTAAGCAGTTTCTGAACTAGAAACACTTTAAGATAAAGTGTTCTTTTATCTATGTAGAACTGCTTGAGCGCTTTTGAAAGATTGATGATTTCAGATAATGAAAGCTTGTAGAGAGTTTTTCGTGTTTGATCCTGAGGTTGAAGACGGGTTTATATAGGTAGAGATTCAAGACTAGCCGTTGGAGGAGCCGTTTGAATCTTACCTACTCTTTTTAAATTCGAGATCTGCCGTTGGGCGAATCTGCACCTGTCTTCATTTGTGTCACATCCTAGGTCCTAAAGTCTAGGATGCTGATTTGGCAATCCCTCATTGGTCGAGGCATGTTGACTTCCTCTGACGCCGGGATCTTCTGTCTTTGGAGCTGGCTTTTGAATTCCGAGCTGGATTTGGCAAACTGACTTGAAGTGATGTCTTCAGAGTTAGTTCCCTTTGATTTGTACAGCTGGACCGGTTGTGTTTTGAACTCAGCTCGAATTCTCTTTAGCTTGATCTTGCTCTGCTGGAGGACTCAGCTGAAGGTTAACTCCTGCTGTCTTCCGCTAGCTGACTCCTGCTGTAGACACAGCTGGGTCGACTGTTGTCTTCTGCTTTGCTGACTCCTGCTGTAGACACAGCTGGGTCGACTGCTGTCTTCCGCTTCCTTAACCTGTAAACCTAGAAAATCTAAAGCTCAAACAGGCGAGCTGGAAAATACTATTTAGGTTGACGCGATCATCTATTCGGTTGGAGAATCAGTTGGGTTTTGGTATCAAATCAAAACCTTATAATTTTCCCAACAATTTTCCCCTTTTTGATGATGCCAAAACCTAACTGATACAACTTATGACGCAGAAAACTTGTGTTTTATTAATGTATGAAAATCCATTAAAACACAGGAAAAAGAAAGAAAAAAAAAATCTTCAATTCTTCAATCCCAGTTGGCTGGGTCTTCTCTTCTGCATCCAGTCTTCTTTCTTTTGACTCGTCTCTTCTCCAGCTGATTCTGATTCAGCTGGTTCCTCTAGCTCAATACTTTGCCTCTTCTTTCTCTCATTCTCTTCCCCCTTACTTCCCCCTTTTTGGCATGATCAAACAAGGTGGGAGAGATACACCATCGGCTGTTGCGATATTTTAGTTTGGCGAAACTGTGGTTTTCAGCTCTGAGCAGCGAGGTCTGGAGTCTAGGTGGCTCAGCTGTTGTATTAGCTGGCTCTTCTTCAGTAGCATTAGCCTCAGCTGTGATTGCAGACACAGCGTCCTTGGCCTGATTCAGCTGGGGCGGTCCAGCTGAGTGCTTGGAGGGATGAGTTGGCACTTGAGATAACATCTTTTGAGTCGGGCACAACTTCATTTCTTGCAATTTTTTTTGCTTCTTCAGACTTCATTAGATTGAATGAGAAAGTCTAATTCAGCACTTGAGGGACTTGAGTATTCCCCTTCCACTTCGAAGTGGTGGGTATTGGGTTCAGCTCATATCATCATCATCCAGCTGCAGGTGATCATTGGCTGGGTGATGTTTTCCACTTGAGCATGGTGCAGGGGCTTGAGCAACTTTCATCGGAAGATCTCGAAGCTGGTGTCCCTGTTGAGCTGAAGGAAATTGAGGAGAAGGCGGTTGAAGTATTCCATCTGTCGTGGGGTTTAAGCTTGGTTGATCAGCTAGAATACATCGTTGTGGTGTTGATGATGACGATGTTCACGCTGGCACATGAACTTCTTCTCTATCGTGAGAAACCACCGCTTGTGGACCTTCTGCTCCTCGGAGAGTAATTACAAATTCTCTCATAATGTCAGCTGACTTCTCGGCTGACTGTCTGAGCACATTTGACTTGAGTCTTCTGTTTGAAGACGGTGCTTCAGCATGTTTTGTCTCCTCAAGTTGTTTCCGATTCCCAGCTGGGACGGAAATAGATACATGCTGCTTTGTCTCCTGCATCTTTTTCTGTGCCTCCTGTGACGGAGAAAGAGCTTTGACATGACTGCTCTTGAAGACTCCGGCTTTATCAACATCTGGTCCAGTTCTGTTGAAGTTGATTTTTGCATCCCAGGGAGTTGTATGTCCCGTTCTCTCTTTTATTTTGAGATAAACAGTGGGGCGGAGGAGGCCTTTTTCCTTTGACATTCCCAGGAAGATTTCTGCATCTTCCTAGTGAATGAAGTTCTTGAGCTTTGTAGTCTTCCACTGCGTTGGACCGGATCTGTCGATGGGCTTCACCTTCTCCTGGAACTCTGTCTTCTTGAGGTTCCCGAGATCTAAGCAACTCTTATCTTGAAGCTTTGACAGATTCTTCAAGTTTGATCGGCTTCGGGATATCTTTCTAGATTCCATGTTCTACTTCTGCAACTTTGGTTAGTAGAAACAAATAATACCAATTGATGGAAATAAGAAATAATGCCGAAAAACTTTTTAGGGTTGAAGCAAAGTTTTACGTATCTCTTCTAGCATATTTATATAGCTGATTTGATGAATGGTCGATCAAGATTTATCGATTGATAAGAAGATCTACGACTGGGAGTGATTCTCGCGTCATGTCAATTTCTTGTTCAGACATTGCGAGTTAATGTGTGAGAGAGGATGGTTGGGGCACTTTGACCTTTTGCCTCGAAACTCCCATGATTCAGTTCATTGCAGACTTTTAATTTAATTTGATTAGATATGATAAGATATGATTTGACTGAAAACAGATTGAGTAGGTGTAGTTAATGTTGTTGCAAACCTCTCAGCTGATCATTGTAGTCAGCTGATACCTCGGTTGAGTGGGTGTGCTGGGTGATCGTTGTTCCAGCTGGTTCCCCCTCAGCTGAATAATCCTTCAATTTCAGCATCTGGTTTAGCTGGATTCTTTCTCAGCTGATACCAGTAACGTCTATTCTCAATTCCAGCTGTCTGCTTCCATTCAGCTGGGTCAGCTTTCATTCAGCTGGGTGAAGCATCGTCTGGGTTGAGTAATCCAAGTAATCCGCACAACATTTTGAATCTTGCTTCTATCAGCGGCTTTGTGAGTATATCAGCCCGCTGTATGTCTGTGTGAATTTTCTCAACAATTACATCATTCTTTTCCACGTGATCTCTGATGAAATAATGGCGTACGTCCACATGCTTGCATCTTGTGTGAAGTACTGGATTCTCTGAAATAGCAATCGTACTTGAGCTATCACAGAAAATTGGAACTTGTCCAGTTTTCACTTCATAGTCATCCAGCTGATGTTTCAGCCAGAGGATTTGTGAGCAGCAGCTTCCAGCGACCATATATTCTGCTTCTGTTGTGGAAGTTGCGACGCACGTTTGCTTCTTTGAAAACCATGAAATCAACTTACTTCATAAGAACTGACAAGTTCCTGAAGTTGATTTTCTGTCCAACCGATCTCCAGCGAAATCTGAGTCTGAATATCCAGTCAGCTGTAGATTGTCTTCAGTTGGGTACCACAGCCCAACATTCTGAGTTCCTTTGAGATATTTAAGAATGTTCTTGGCAGCTTGCATGTGTGCTTCCTTTGGATCAACATGAAATCTGGCACACACTCCGACTGCGAATGAGATGTCTGGACGACTTGCTGTTAGATACAGCAGGAAACCTATTATCCCTCTGTATTTGCTGGAATCAACTGCCTTCCCTTCAGTTCCTGGTTCAATCTTCCAGTTGGTGTTCATCGAAATCTTTACAGTTCTGCTGGATTGAACTCCAAATTTGGCGATCAAGTCTTTCACGTATTTGGATTGATTTATGAAAATCCCTTCTGCTGATTGCTTGACTTGAAGTCCTAGGAAGAAACTCATTTCTCCCATCATGGACATTTGGAACTGCTCTGACATCATTTCTCCAAATCTTTGGCATAAGAAGTTTGATCTTGATCCAAAGATGATGTCGTCTACATAAATTTGAACAACCAGGATGTCTTCTCCTGACTTGATGGTGAAGAGAGTTCTGTCTACTGAGCCCTTGTTGAATCCTTTGGATACAAAGAAATTTGACAAAGTGTCATACCAAGCTCGAGGTGCTTGCTTCAATCCATAAAGCGCCTTCTTTAGCTTGTAGACTTTGTTTCCTTCTACTTCAAATCCAGGATGTTGTTCGACGTAGACATCTTCTTTGATTTCTCCATTTAAGAATGCATATTTCACATCCATTTGATAGACCTTGAATTTGTGATGTGCTGCATAAGCGAGAAAGAGTCTGATTGCTTCCAATCGCGCTACTGGAGCAAATGATTCTTCGAAGTCAATTCCTTCCTGCTGAGTGTAGCCCTTGGCAACCAGTCGAGCTTTGTTTATGATGATGACTCCCAGGATATCCAATTTGTTCTTGAATATCCATTTGAGTCCTATGACTTTGACTCCTTCAGGTCTGTAGACCAATTCCCAGACACAATTTCTGAGGAATTCGTTCAGCTCTTCTTGCATGGCATTAGTCCAAGGCACGCTTTTCAAAGCTTCGAGAATTGATTGAGGCTCTGGCACTTGAGCTACGTAACACGCCATTAGAGCTGTATCTTCATCATAGACCGTCAGTTCTAGCTCTACTGAGAGTTGAGCTGTGTCAGCTACTTCTTGATGATCCGATGAAGCTTGAGCAGCTGTACTTCTGGTTTTGACTTGGTCGGATGGTTCTCCAATGATTGCTGATGATGGATGATCTTCAATCCATCTTCTTCTTTTACGAATTTCTTCTTCCAGTTGATTGATGCTTGAAGTGGCTAAACTTCGTCTGTCTTGGAGTTGCTCTGGAGTTAAGTCTTGAGAGATTGAGTCTCCTTGATTTGGA
The DNA here is from genome assembly GCA_031470985.1 of Agastache rugosa. Classification (NCBI taxonomy): domain Eukaryota; kingdom Viridiplantae; phylum Streptophyta; class Magnoliopsida; order Lamiales; family Lamiaceae; genus Agastache; species Agastache rugosa. The sequence goes on along the minus strand of CM062601.1, from coordinate 29,869,580 downwards.
TTTTGAGGTGACTTCTGTAGAGGCTCTGCTGGAGATGGAGCTGGGGATTCAGCTGTGTCTGGATTTCCAGCTGATGGCGTTCCCCCTTGATTTGGCGTTGAATGTTCTTCTTGAGTTCTAGCTGGTGGAGCTTCCCGGTTGATTAGAAGTTCCTCCTCTGGCTCATCATCCCAAATTAATGGTTCGGCCAGATTCCTGATTCGATTTTCTTGAGCTCTTGTCTGAATCTGTCTTGAAGATTCTCCTTCGTTTCTTCGTTTGATAGAATCTCTATATTCGAAAGATGATTCGTCAAAGGTAACATGTGGAGTTACTTCGACTGTTTGAGTTCTTCTGTTGAAGACTCTGTATGCTTTACTCACAGCAGAATAACCAAGGAATACTCTTCGGTCTGTCTTCTCGTCGAACGTCTTGAGCTGTGTCTTTCCATTGTTTAGGATATCACATTTGGATCCGAATACCTTGAAATATCCAATATATGGTATTATGTTGTTTCATAGCTCATACGGTATCTTTCCTTGTCTTGATGTGAGCAGGGAGCGATTCTGAGTGAAGCAAGCTGTGTTGATTGCTTCGGCCCAAAACTTCTTTGGAATGGCAGAGCTGGCTAGCATTGAGGTAGCTGCTTCTTTGAGTGTTCTGTTTCTTCTCTCTGCTACACCATTCTGCTGAGGTGTGCGTGCTGCAGATGTTTGATGTTGAACTCCATTCTTCTCGCAGTAATCATAAATAGTTTCATTCAGAAACTCCGTTTCTCGATCTGATCTTATTGACATTATCTTGCACTCCTTCTGTGTTGACAATCTTTCCAGCAGGATAGACAGCTTAGTCCTGGTTTCGCGCTTCTGGTACATGAATGATACCCATGTGAATCTTGAGAAATCATCCACTACGACCAGAGTATATTTTCTGCCATTGAAGCTTGCTGGAGTAACTGGACCAAAAAGATCCATATGAAGGAGTTGAAGTACTCGATCAGTTGACTGAACTGGCTTGAGATAGAATGAAATTCTTGTCTGCTTTCCTTTTTGACACGCGCTGCACATATGACTTTTGTCATATACTTGATCTGGAATTCCATTAGAGAGCTGGTTCCTAGCCAGTTTGTTGATTGTCTTGAAGTTAAGATGATTCAGCCGTCTGTGCCAAAACTAGCTGACTTCATTGCTGCTTTTCGATACAAGACAAGTCTCCGGAGGGCTGCTGTTCCAGTCAGCAAAATACATATTTCCTTCTCTTTTCTCTCTTAGGAGTGTCTGCTTGGTTTTCCTGTTCTTCACTGTGCATCCCTGTGCATCAAACTTGACAGAAAAACCATTGTCGCAGAATTGGCTAATGGAAAGCAGGTTGTGTTGCAATCCTTGTACATAAGAAACATTTGGGATTATAACATTTTTAGTTTTAAATGTACCATAGCCTTTGGTTAGGCCTTTGGAGTTGTCACCAAATGTTACTTGTGGGCCTGGACGCTCGATATACTTCTGAAGTAGATGCTTTAAGTGCGTCATGTGCTTGGAACATCCACTGTCCAAGTACCATAGCGTTCTCATCGACTCCTCAGTGATGCGTCGATTCCTTGCAACCTATACAAAAGATCAAGATTTAGGTACCCAGTTTTAATTGGGTCCTTATGGGTTAGACAGAGATCCTTTGACGACCCAGATCTACTTGATGACTCGAATTGGGTCATTTGATCTGATAATTCTCCCAGCAGAGTCAATATACACATTCTTTGTCTTCTTCAGTCGTTGCTGGTGGGATCTTGATCTCAGTATCTTCCCGTCTTTATTTCTTTCGGTTTCCAGCTGTGTACCTAGCTGAGACGTTCCTTTGTCTCTGCTGTCTCATGTGATGCTGTGGCTGGAAATGATTATCCTGCTGGTACTCATGTGAGTGATATCCAGCTGGGTATCTCTGATATCTCGGTTGATATCGTTCAACGTGCTGTTGCTGTTGCTGGTATCTGTAAAGTCCAGCCCGTTGTCTTTGTTGAGGTTGAGTACGTTGTTGTCTGAGTTGGGCTTGAGGTTGTCTCACAGCTGGCCTTTTTGATGCCTGTTGTGTCCTTGACGGAGCTTGAGGATGTTTCACAGCTGGTCTTCCTGACGCCTGCTGTGTCCTCAACTGTTGATGCTGAGTTGCTGGGATTGGATGTTCTTTTGCTCGTACAAACATTACCTTTGTTCTACTTTTGGAGGCAATGTTTGAGGCATCCGTTGATTCATTGTATCCCAGTCCTACTTTGAGTGCTGCTGGGCGTTGTGCACTAATGATCTCGTCCATTGTTGATGTGGCTTTGATGAGAGCTACTATCTTCTTAGATAGTACCTCTTCGGTGCTTTTCAGCTCAATGATCTCAGCTGACTTCTTTTCCGATTCAGTTGTGACCTTTTCCAAATCTTCCATCAGCTGTTTCTTCTCATAGTAGAATTCCTTCATCAGTTGATCTTGTTTCACTATTTTGTCTTTTAGTGAAACAACTTCCTCGTGAAGCTGTGTTGTATCAGCTGCTTCTGATACCTTTGTCTTTTCCAGTTCCGCTTTCAGCTCGGCATTCTCACACATAATGACGTAAAGGATCTCTTGAAGCTCCTTGGAATCGTTCATTACTTTCTCTACTAGACTCCAATCAGGTAGCCCTGATTCTGAAACCTGTGTAGACTGTTCATGTGATGGTGAGGGGTTAGATAGATTTTGAGTTCGAGACATTACCTCATCTTCATCGATGTCGTCTGTTTGTCCCATGAAGCATGTATCCCAATCTGGTTCATCATGGGCCATCAGTGCTTCTTCTTCCGAGTCTGAAAATTGCATGTTGTCATCCATTTTGTTGCACTCTGATTCTTCATCGGCGATGTAAGCTCTCCTCGTCCGTTGCCTTAGCTTTCGGTTGGTCTTTATCTTTCTTGGACAGCTTTGGACAATCTAGCCGGTAGTGTCACGGTTCCTTGCGGTTGAAGCAACCTTCTTCGTTCGTTTGTCGGTGACTTCTCGTAATTTCTTTGCACTTCAGCTGAAAATGGTTCTCCAGCTGGTAATCATATGAGTGATATCCAGCTGGGTATCTCTGATATCTCGGTTGATATCTTTCAACGTGTTGTTGCTGTTTCTGGTATCTGTAATGTCCAGCTTGTTGTCTTTGTTGAGGTTGAGCACGTTGCTGTCTGATTTGAGCTTGAGGTTGTCTCACAGCTGGCCTTTTTGATGTCTGCTGTGTCCTTGACGGAGCTTGAGGATGTCTCACAGCTGGTCTTCCTGACGCCTGCTGTGTCCTCAACTGTTGATGCTGAGTTGCTGGGATTGGATGTTCTTTTGCTCGTACAAACATTACCTTTGTTCCACTCGTGGAGGCAATGTTTGAGGCGTCATTTGATTCATGGTATCCCAGTCCCGCTTTGAGTGCTGATGGACGTTGTGTACCTATGATCTCGTCCATTGTTGATGTGGCTTTGATGAGAGCTACTATCTTCTTAGATAGTACTTCTTCGGTGTTTTTCAGCTCAAGGATCTTAACTGACTTCTTTTCTGATTCAGCTGTGACATTTTCCAAATCTTCTATCAGCTGTTTCTTCTCATAGTAGAAGTCCTTCATCAGCTGATCTTGTTTCACTATTTTGTCTTTTAGTGAAACAACTTCCTCGTGAAGCTGTGTTGTATCAGCTGCTTCTGATACCTTTTTCTTTTCCAGTTCCGCTTTCAGCTCGGCATTCTCACACATTATGACGTCAAGGATCTCTTGAAGCTCCTTGGAGTCGTTCATTACTTTCTCTACTAGACTCCAGTCAGGTAGCCCTGATTCTGAAACCTGTGTAGAGTGTTCGTGTTATGGTGAGACGTTAGATAGATTTTGGGTTTGAGACATTACCTCATCTTCATCAATATCGTCTGTTTGTCCCATGAAGCACGTATCCCAATCAGGTTTATCGTGGACCATCAGTGCTTCTTCTTCCGAGTCTGAAAATGGCATGTTGTCATCCATTTTGTTGCACTCTGATTCCTCATCGGCGATGTAAGCTCTCCTTCTGTCAGCTGCCTTAGCTTTCAGTTGGTCTTTATCTTTCTTGGACAGCTTTGGACAATCTAGCCGGTAGTGTCCTGGTTCCTTGCAGTTGAAGCAACATTCTTCTGTTCTTTTGTCAGCTGACTTCTCATCAGCTGCTGCGTACTTGTCTCTGTAAGTTCTTGCGAACTTCTTGTATTTGCCCTTGCTGGTGTTGAGTCTGTTGTAATTTTTGACCAGCATGACTATTTCTTCAAGTAGCTCTTCCTTGCTCATGTCCTTCTTGTCCTTCTTCGATGACTCAGCTGATTGCTTGTATGCGGATTTTTCAAAGTTAGCTCTGAACGCAATCTCCTTTGGCACAGGTGTCAGCTCTTCATCATTTTGATTGCTTGAAGATTCTTTCATGGTAATCTTCAAGTTATATTCGTTGGCTTTGAGCAGGGAGAATAATCTTTCAGTTGAAAGATCACCTAAGTCACTTCGACTTTGGTGTACCACCTTATATGTGTTCCATTCAGCTGTGAGCGCTGAAAGAACTTTTAGATTTTTTTTTCGCTGGGTGTATTTCCCAGTTCCGATGGTTTCTATTTCCACCACTATATTGGAGAATCTGAGTTCCATCCCTTCGATGGACTCGTTGACCAGCTGCTTGAAGTTATCAAACTTCTGGCATGCAATAGTGAATTTATTTTCCTTTATCTCCTCCGACCCTTCGCATAGCTTTGCTAGTGTCCTACATCTCCTTTGCGGTTTCGCAGTTGATGATTTTACTGAGGTAGGCGTTGGAGACCGTTGAAGATATGGTGTTCCTCGCGAAGTTGTCTAGTCCAACCTGCTTCCTTTCTTCTGAGGTATGCTCAGTCTTGGGCTTGGGAATGAGCTGATATGTTGGTTGACCACCGTCTTGAGTTGGAACAAGCTCGTTCCCTTGTTTGAATATTATGATGGGTCCGTCTGTGATGATGTCCCACATCATATCATGATGTGCACAGAGAAAGCTCATCAGTCTGAACTTCCATATTGCATAATCATCGACCGAGAAGGTGGGAAGATTCCTGTTAAGATAAGAATCCATGGAGATATGCATAGTATGTAATATTATGAGTTTTTCACAAAGAGGATCTGTTCAGATGACCACTGACAGATTGTCAAGAGAGATCTCTTGATACAGAAACAGCGGTCTGTTGAACCACTGCTCTGATACCAATTGATGGTCCCTGAGCTAGGTATTTGGTGTAGAGGGGGGGTTAATACACCAAATAGATTTCTGAAAGCTTTTTCTAGTTTAAATAACAGAGTTGGTGAGCTTAGTTATTAATTCAGCTGAGGAGGGTTAGCTGGACAAATAACTCAGCTGGCGGTGCGGAATGTGGTGGTTTGAAAACTTAGCTCGGTTGGTTAGAAAAACTCAGCTTGAAAAGATTAACTTTATGTTTTCAGTTTAGTCAAGTTGTGCAACTTTCAGAAAGACACAGCTGTCTTTGGAGAACAGCTGTGTATGCACTTTTAGATCAAATATGCAATGAGATGATAAAGTTAGAACTAAAACTGAATTTAAAGAGAAAGAAAAGAGCACGAGATTTTTACGTGGTTCGGAGTAACACCTCCTACGTCCACGACCAGGTTCACTGGTAATTTACTACCACTTGGTTTCCAAGTACCAAGCAACTTCACAACTCTAACCCGAGCTGTGTTCCTACAGTTTGCGGGCACTGTCAAGCCTAACCTTTCAGTTTACGGGTACTGAAAAACCTTACAACCACTTGAATTTCCCGCTTCAAGCAAGCGTTACCTTGACCTAACCTTTCTGGGTAAAGAGGGATTTGGTTTGGGGTTCCAATTGTGAACGAATTCTTACAATTAAGAACTTTGAAGTATGATGAACTCGTTCGAAATCTAGGCTTAAGATAGACAAAGATTTTGGCCTAGGGATCAGACGAAAAACTAAGCAGTTTCTGAACTAGAAACACTTTAAGATAAAGTGTTCTTTGAACTATGTAGAACTGCTAGAGAGCTTTTGAAAGATTTAGGATTTCAGAGAATGAAAGCTTGTAGAGAGTTTTTCGTATTTGATCCTGAGATTGAAGACGGGTTTATATAGGTAGAGATTCAAGACTAGCCGTTGGATGAGCCGTTTGAATCTTACCTACTCTCCTTAAATTCGATATCTGCCATTAGGCGAATCTGCACCTGTCTTCATTTGTGTCACATCCTAGGTCCTGAAGTCTAGGATGCTGATTCGGCAATCCCTCATTGGTCGAGGCATGTTGAATTCCTCTGACGCCAGGATCTTCTGCCTTTGGAGCTGGCTTCTGGATTCAGAGCTAGATTGGGCAAACTGACTTGAAGTGATGTCTTCAGAGTTAGTTCCTTTTGTTCTGTACAGCTGGACCAGCTGTGTTTTGAACTCAGCTCGAATTCTCTTCAGCTTGATCATGCTCTGCTGAAAGACTCAGCTGAAGATTGACTCCTGTTGTAGACACAGCTGAATCATCTGCTGTCTTCTGCTTCCTGCTATAGGCACAGCTGGATCGTCTGCTGTCTTCTGCTTCTTGAACCTGTAAACCTAGAAAATCTAGAGCTCAAACAGGTGAGCTAGACAACACTACTTAGGATGAAGCGATCATCTATTCAGGTGGAGAATCAGTTGGGTTTTGGTAATAAATCAAAACTTTATAATTTTCCCAACAGCTGGCCATTTTGATGCCTGTTGTGTCTTCAACGGTCGTTGATGAGTTGCTGGAATTGGGTTTTCTTTTGCTCTTACAAACATTACCTTTGTTCCACTAGTGGAAGCAATGTTTGTGGTATCCTTCGATTTATTGTAACCCAGTCCTGCTTTGAGTGCTGCTGGACGTTGTACACTTTTGATTTCGTCCATTGTTGCTGTAGCTTTGATGAGAGCTACCATCTTCTTAGATAGTACATCTTCGGAACTTCTCAGCTCTAAAATCTCAGCTGACTTCTTTTCCGATTCAGCTGTGGCCTTTTTCAATTCTTCCATCAGCTGTTTCTTTTCGTAGTAGAAGTCCTTCATCAGCTGATCTTGTTTCACCATTTTGTCTTTTGGTAAAATAACTTCTTCTTTGAGCTGTGTTGTATCAGTTGCTTCTGATACCTTTTTCTTTTCTAGTTCCATCTTCAGCTCGGCATTCTCACACATTATGACATCAAGGATCTCTTGAAGCTCATTGGAATCGTTCATAACCTTCTCTACTAAACTCCAATCAGGTAGCCCTGATTCTGAAACCTGTGTAGAGTGTTCGTGTGATGGTGAGGGATTAGATAGATTTTGAGTTCTTGACATTACCTCATCTTCATCGAATCCGTCTGTCTGTCCCATGAAGCATGTATCTCATTCAGGTTCATCATGAGCCATCAGTGCTTCTTCTTCTGAGTCTGAAAATGGCATGTTATCATCCATTTTGTTGTACTTCGACTCCTCGTCGGCGATGTAGGCTCTCCTTCTGTCAGCTGCCTTAGCTTTCAGTTGGTCTTTATCTTTCTTGGATAGCATCGGACAGTCTAGCCTGTAGTGTCCCGGTTCCTTGCAGTTGAAGCATCCTTCGTCTGCTCGTTTGTCAGCTGACTTCTCATCAGCTGCTGCGTACTTGTCTCTGTAAGTTCTTGCGAACTTCTTGTACTTGCCCTTGCTGGTGTTGAGTCTGTTGTAGTTTTTGACCAGCATGACTATCTATTCAAGTAGCTCTTCCTTGCTCATGTCCTTCTTGTCCTTCTTTGATGACTCAGCTGACTGTATGTATGTGGATTTTTCAGAGTTGGCTCTGAACGCAATCTTCTTTGGCGCATGTGTCAGTTCTCCATCATTCTGATTGTTTGAAGATTCTTTCATGGTAATCTTCAAGTTGTATTCGTTGGCTTTGAGCAGGGAGAATAATCTTTCAGTTGAAAGATCACCTAAGTCACTTCGACTTTGGTGTACCACCTTGTATGTGTTCCATTCAGCTGTGAGCGCTGAAAGGACTTTTAGGTTCTTTTCTCGCTGGGTGTATTTACCAGTTCTGATGGTTTCAATCTCTACCACAATGTTAGAGAATCTGAGTTCCATCCCTTCGATGGACTAATTGACAAGCTGCTTGAAGTTATCAAACTTCTGGCAGGCGATTGTAAATTTATTTTCTTTTATTTCTTCCGACCCTTCGCATAGCTTGGCTAGGGTTTCCCACATCTCCTTTGCGGTGTTGCAGTTGATGATCTTGCTGAGGTAGGCGTTGAAGACTGTTGACAAGATGGTGTTCCTCGCAAAGCTGTCTAATCCAGCTTGCTTCCTTTCTTCTGAGGTATGTTCATTCTTTGGCTTCGGAATGATCTGATATGTTGGCTGTCCACCATCTTGAGCTGGAACAAGCTCGTTTTCTTGTTTGTAGATGATGATGGGTCCGTCTGTGATGACGTCCCACATCATGTCATGATGGGCACAAAGAAAAGCTTTTTAATATGAACTTCCAGATTGCATAATCGTCGACCGAGAAGGTGGGAAGGTTCCTGTTAAGATAGGAATCCATGGAGATATGCACAGTATGAAATAATATGAGTTTTTCAAAAGAGGATCTGTTCAGTTGACCACTGACAGATTGTCAAGAGAAATCTCTTGATTCAGAAACAGCAGTCTTTTGAACCACTGCTCTGATACCAATTGATGGTCCCTCAGCTGGGTCTTTGGTGTAGAGGGGGGGTGAATACACCAAAGAGATATTTCTGAAAACTTTTTCAAGTTAAAAACAGAGTTGGTGAGCTCAATTATGAATCCAGTTGAGGAAGGTCAGCTGGGCTAATAACTCAGCTGGCGGTGCGGAAAGTGGTGGTTTGAAAACTTAGCTCGATTGCTTAGAAAAACTCAGCTTGAAAATATTCTTTGCGTTTTCGACTTAGTCAAGTTATGCAGGTTTATAGTCAAAACACAGCTGTCTTTGGGGAAACGAGTATGCGAATTTAAAAAAATGCAGCTGGCTGGGTCACACAGCCAGAGAACTTTTAAGCTTGAAAACTTGTGCTGTGTTAATGCAGTTAGTTCTTTAAATATTAAATGCAGAGAATAAATAGAGCAATAAAGAACTCGGAATTTTAACGTGGTTCGGAGTAACCCCTCCTACGTCCACGACCAGATTCACTGGAAATTCACTTCCACTTGGTTTCCAAGTACCAAGCAACTTCACAACTCTAACCCGAGCTGTGTTCCAACAGTTTGCGGGCACTGTCAAGCCTAACCTTTCAGTTTACGGGTACTGAAAAAAACCTTACAACCACTTGAATTTCGCGCTTCAAGCAAGCATAACCTTGACCTAACCTTTCTGGGTAAAGAGGGGATTGGTTTGGGGTTCCAACTATGAACTAGTTCTTACAATGAAGAACTTAGAGTTAGATGAACTCGTTCAAGATCTAGGCTTAAGATATACAATGATTTCTGCCTAGGAATCAGACGAAAAACTGGGCAGTTTCTGGACTAGAAACACTTTAAGATAAAGTGTTCTTTGAACTATTTAGAACTGGTTGTAAGCTTTGAAGGCTTGATAATTTCAGAGAATGAAAGCTTGTAGAGAGTTTTTCGTGTCTGATCCTAAGGTTGAAGACGGGTTTATATAGGTAGAGATTCAAGACTAGCCGTTGGAGGAGCCGTTTGAATCTTACCTACTCTTCTTAAATTCGATATCTGTCGTTGGGCGTTTCTGCACCTGCCTTCATTAGAGTCACATCCTAGGTTCTGAAGTCTAGGATGCTGATTTGGCAATCCCTCATTGGTCGAGGTATATTGACTTCCTCTGACACCGGGATCTCTGCCTTGGAGCTGCCTTTTGAATCCAGAGCTGGATTGGGTAAACTGACTTGAATTGATGTCTTCAGAGTTAGTTCCCTTTGTTCTGTACAGCTGGACAAGCTGTGTCTTGAACTCAGCTCAGCTTGATCCTGCTCCGTCTTGAACTCAGCTTAGCTGGAAAACTCAGCTGATAGCTGACTCCTGCTGTAAACACAGCTGGATCTTCTGCTGTCTTCTGCTCCTACTGTCTTCCGCTTCCTGAACCTGTAAACTTAGAAAATCTATAGTTCAAATAGGCGAGCTGGAAAACACAACTTAGGTTGATGCGATCATCTACTCGATTGGAGAACAGTTGGGTTTTGGTATCAAATCAAAACTTTATAATTTTCCCAACACCACATTTCATAATTCTAAAGTAAAAAGTGTCAAACTTTTCATTTTAGAATTATTATTAATGCAAAATTCTTTACTTTTAATTTACCATACAATAATTATGAGTAAGGACAGTATGTTGCATATATCTCTGATTTATTTATGTTTGTTTGTTTGTGTTTTTTTTTTTTTTTTTTTTGTGAACAGATGAAGGATAAATATCTGATAAAATTGAGGTTATATGACTCGATTGTATTTTGAGACCAAATCGTTAAGCTACCAAATCATGAGGTTCTTCTTCTTTTTCCTTCTCATACTTTTCCTGTCCCTTTAACTCCATATTTTTCTCTCATTTAATTAGTGGGATATATGTAAATTCTAGGATTATTTCTATTCAAGTAAGCTTTACAGTAGAATAATATTACTTTCCACATAATTAATTAATGTATTCATAGGCTAGGATTAGATAAGTTTTTGTCGTTTTCCACCCCTAAAAGTAGGGGTGAGCAAATTGTTCCGAAAACCGAAAACCGAATCGAACCGATACCGAAAATTAATTTCGGTTCGGTTATTTCGGATATTTCGGTCAATTCGGATTTCAAAATTTTAATATTTCGGATTTTGGATTTCGGATTTCGGTTCGGTTATATTGTTTAAAAAACCGAAATATCCGAAATCCGAATTATATATATACTATTTATATTTTTTTAAATTTATATTTAATTTTTTAAAATTAAAATATTGAATACTACTCTAAATTGAAAGCTATTAACATGCTCGTGCTCTAGTATTTGTTGGAAGTTATTGATTATTGAACTTTGTATTAGTTTTTGTTGGTATTTGGATTTTTAATTTAACTATTTGTTGGATTATTTTCATTTTGTTGTTGGTGGTTTGTGAAGATTTAAAACTTTATTTGTTGTTGGTGGTTTGGATGAATATAAAAAATGTAGGAAAATTGTTTCAAAAAAAAAGTGGAAAAACCGAATTAACCGAAATACCAATTTGGTTATTTCGGATATTTCGGTTCGGTCACCGAAATAATTTCGGATTCGGTTCGGATATGGATTTGAAAAAACCGAAATTTTAATTTGGTTATTTTTTATGTAATAACCGAACCGAATATCCGAATGTTCACCCCTACCTAAAAGAATGACACTCCTCCTTCAGAACTATTATTATGACGTTAATAATAAAATATCGAAATGATACTAAAATTTAATTCATCAAAATAAAAAAGAATAGAAAAAGGTGAAGCATTCACTGCTCATCACTTTATTGCATCATGCACATTTATTGTTCTGATCGTCTTTTTTGCTTACTTTTAAATCTATTATTCAAAACAATCTGCATTGAAGATAAATCTCGTTAGCAGACGAGAGAAGTTAGGATTTCATTCATGTCCAAATTTTAAAAAACTAGTAATTTCTTGTTATTCAAATTTTTTTCTCATTTTAGAATAGGTATATGAGAAATTGGTCAAAAATCTGAATTCAAATTCGTTGTTCCAAACCCGCACAAGACTCTCCCTTAAGTTTTAGTAATACTTTATTTTTTTGAGATATAGTTTTAGTAATACTTGAAAAAACAAAACACACACGCACACAAGTAGCAAAATTTTCAGCTTATACTTGAGAGTGCCATTCATATAATAAGTTTATAGATGAGAATTTTTTTGAGAGCTATTATTAGTAATACTTGAACAATCATTTATATAATAAGTTTAGATATGAGAATTCTTATTGTGTCATATATAATCTCGATATTTCAGAAGTATACATTCAAGCTATATATAATTTATATAGAAAACAAAATAATAACGGAATCAATTCATAAAACTTTTGTTCTGTCAAATAAAATGAAAGTAAGTTTCTTTTTTTTATATAGTGTGAATCCGCAGCCGCTATTTTTGGTGCGCACAGGATAAACCCTATTCTTGTGCAATAACATGCAAATCACACAATATATATATAAATGTAGATATATACATATCTATAAATAACATCAAATAAATTATCAAATCAATAGGGTAACCTGACATTTATTTATTTTTTACAGCTGATTTTTAAGGGGTACAGCAACTTTGGTACTACTAGATGAGAGGCTCCGTCCATCTCGTTTCACACCTTCCATGATATCCAAATTCAACCAATTCCTTCTCACACATGCCAACAACTGATCATAGCTAGCATCGAAGTAAAGACCTTCTATTTTAATTTATATTTTAATTTCTTCACTTTTGTAATGCACATGTATATCTTAAGCTTATTAAATTGGCATTATTTTGCTTCTTGCTGCTGGAAACAACTTGTTATGTTGTGTCTTTGTATAGAGGTGTTAGAACCGGTGTTTACGTCCTTTCTTATTACAAAATGAAACAAGAAATGTAGGAGAATAAGATTACAAAATAAACTAAAATTGAAATTACAATATAAAATAACAAACTGAAATGATAAGTCGAGTCGAAGAAATCCTTCTCCCCGCAAAACGAATAACGCTCTGGTAGTGGTCTCGGTTTGGCGTTTCGTCCCCAAAGATAAAACGACTTCGTCTCGACGGATGTAGCACCACAATCCAGCGAACTGAACGAGGATTGAGAACTGAGCAACTATGCTGAAAAAGAATTTCTTATGGTAAAAAGAATGTAGATTTTTTTTTTCTTATCTAATGCAATGCTCAAAGCCTCTATTTATAGGCTACTCAACATGAGGGAATTAAAAACACAATTAAGTGTAATAACCAGCCATAAAGCTGTTATTGGATGTTTCAAATCAATGGGCAATGAATCATGACCGTTACAGTCCATGCCATTAAACCAGCGGTTTCAATTCAGGTGCATTCTGTCTGTAACGCATCTGTTTCGCCAAACGGATCACTCCAGTTTAAATGCATACACTTTGCATCACCGCCCATCTTTGGTACATCATTTCTCACTCACCCATAATCGGTTTTGAGAACATGAATATACCATGTTCATCTACTTACTACGCAGATTAACTTCCAAATAATTATTTTACTTAAATAATAATTATTTAATAAAATAATTATCATCCAAAAAAATGGTTTATCAAAACCAAATTTCCAACAATCCCTAACATGAGTAAGAAAGCCGTATGCAAATGTATGCAGACACTTAGCTCAGTCCTCAAGAGACGCTATTGCATTTGGAGAGGTGGATTGTGACCTTGAACCTTCCATAGTCAACATCATCGAGTATATTGGCGGTCTAGTAGACGCGATGCCTTGAACTAGTCCTCCTTGGTGTATACCGAGTCAACAATATTGACACAATATCGTCTCAATCCTCATCCGTTCTCACGGTTGTGTCCTTTACAGGCCATGGAACATCCTTTGGATTCATAAGTGCATCGTCGAAGCGGCCCACACTTCACACTTACATAGGTGATTTTTTTTTCAAGTATCCTGCTATACTTGACCTCCCTGAGGTATCCAAGAATCATTAAAAGTCAAAAGACTTAACCTCACCACATGCAGGTTTCCAAACACTCATTTCTCTCTAAGGAATATGTGATTTTGAGTGTTTTCACACGGAGTCATATAGCTTAGTTGTCCAATTGAACCAAGTTCTTGGGATCCTCCAGTCATCATGGTTGGGTTTCCACTATAATCATCCTTAAGATGTGGATTTTAATCCCATTCCCCTAGCAATTTTGACCATTTGATCTTGATTAAACATTTTGGTTAGCGGATTCGCTAGGTTATTTATTAACTTCACACAATCAATAGTGATAACCTCACTAAGAGATCAAATGTCATGGGTATTATGTTGAAGATATATATAACATGATTTACCATCGTACAATCAATAGTCGTTCGGTTATCATAGTGAAAAACCACTAAAGATATTGACTTTATTCAATATGTAACTTCTTCAAAATACCCCCACACTTTGAAGTATTTACAAGAAGGTTTTCCATCTTTCCATAGCTCATAAGGAATCACATTTTTCCCTTTAAGTGTAATATTGTTCAAGATATAATTGACTTTAAGAACAAAAATAGATGCAATTTTTATTAGCACTTGCCTATTGTGGACACATGTCCTTACACTTTAAATAACAATTACATCTTCATCTCATTCGTCGAGTAGACACTGTTCTTAGCCTTTTTCTTATTCGGCTCTTCATAATCATTAGTCTTGCCCTTGTTTTCAGTACTTGGACAAGATCGCTTGTTGGAAGTTCCAACACTTTCATTGATCATGTTTGCCTTAGCTTCCATAAGAGCTTTGGCCTCGTCAACCCGATATTTCCAGTCCAATGCCTCCCAAATCAACTTGGAGGTCTTAAAATTGGAGTACACAGAATAGAGACAATCCGCTAAACTGTACAACAAGACGATTTTACACGTGAAATTGCCTTTCCTCCAAGTGTCGTATCCCACAAGCACATGGATATCCGTCTCGCCCTCACTAGGCGGAGACACCTCGTCATCACAGAGGTAGTTGGCTAGCCCCAAAGTCGTGATGTAAAACATGTTTTGGGACCACCCTTTGAAGTCAATTCCCGAGAAGGTCGGAGGCTTCTTGGCAACCGGCATCATTACTGATGTATGGAGATGAGCCATCACGGATTGAAATCCGACCGTTTGTACAAATAAATGGACAATAGAGTCAATAGTTGAGCTGTGTATTTGCCCAAACAGATGGGAGACAACAGTAGCAGTAGTAGCAAAGTTCGTGGAGCCGATGGTGCTTGACTCGTTGGCTGGAACGGTTGACGCCATTTCTCCAAGCAAAGGTTTAAAGTTTCGAAAGTTTTTAATCAAATCTATTAGTTCAATCTCGATCTCCTTCGAATGGACGTGCAGCGAATTATTCGTCTTGCGATTGTTAGAACCGCTGTTCACATCCTTTCTTATTACAAAATGAAACAAGAAATGTATAGGAGAATAAGATTACAAAATCAACTAAAATTGAAATTACAATATAAAATAACAAACTCAAATGATAAGTCGAGTCGAAGGAATCCTCTCCCCGTAAAACGAATAATGCTCCGGTAGTGGTCTCGGTTTGGCGGTTCGTCCCCAAAGGTAAAACGACTTCGTCTCGACTGATGTAGCACCACAATCCAGCGAACTGAACGAGGATTGAGAACTGAGCAACTATGCTGAAAAAGAATTTCTTATGGTAAAAAGAATGCAGATTTTTTTTTCTTATCTAATGCAATGCTCAAAGCCTATATTTATAGGCTACTCAACATGAGGGAATTAAAAACACAATTAAGTGTAATAACCAGCCATAAAGCTGTTATTGGATGTTTCAAATCAATGGGCAATGAATCATGACCGTTTCGGTCCATGCCATTAAACCAGCGGTTTCAATTCAGGTGCATTCTGTCTGTAACGCATCTGTTTGGCCAAACGGATCACTTCAGTTTAAATGCATACACTTTGCATCACCACCCATCTTTGGTACATCATTTCTCACTCACCCAAAATCGGTTTTGAGAACATGAATATACCGCGTTCATCTACTTACTACGTAGATTAACATCCAAATAATTATTTTACTTAAATAATAAATATTTAATAAAATAATTATGATCCAAAAAAATGGTTTATCAAAACCAAATTTCCAACAAGAGGCACACCTTCCATGCGATCAACCGCACGGTATTTTTTTATTTTAATAATTTAATTGGGGATTAATAAATTATTATTAAAAATAATTAGAAAAATGAAAATGAAAGAAAAATAAATAAAATAAAATAGGACAAACTTGGGTGGGGTGGCCGAAAAAAAAAATGGCAGGTGCATGCATCTCATGGGTCTAATCATAAGCTATTTCTATAGTTTTGTGCATATTTACTATTTTTCAGTTTATAAAAACAACTAACATAACTAACTTGCTCCCTGAAAAAAAACTGAAAAAAAAAAAAAAAAACCTTACTCTATTGACTGTGAAATCGATCATTTCTCATCATAGGCTACACCTGTGTTGTGCTAAAAGAGCATTTTTTTTTTGTTTCTAATCTCGAAAAAGGACATATAAATTCTCTCTAAAAAAGACGTATAAATTCATCTTGTTCGCGTCAAATAATTGCCTCTCACCAAAATTGTCGTTGTTGCTAGAGAACGGTGTATTGAATCGTTTTATTTTCTTTAAACTAGTTTTATTTTTTAAATATATGGGTTAATATCAAATTGAAACTTAACCAAAATTTGCTCGTCTTATCGAAAGAGTACTATTCTTAACATCGAATACTTTCTTGACAAATGAGTATTGAACGGTCTATAATATCCTTCAACATAATTTGTGGTTGTGGTGGCATTTGGTGTGCATCTCAAAAGATACTTACTAAATCTAAAATAAAATACAATAAATACGTTTTTATATATACAGTAAACTCTTTGAAATAATTCCACGAAATCTAAAATATATCATGCATGTGAATATGCGACTTGGATCCTCTACTCCTTAGCTATGTTTCATCCTCTATTCCATTAATGGATGGATGACACATGGCAATCTTAAGATTAAAACTTAACGGTGTTAACTAATGGTGTTAGGAATTGTATAAGGAAATTCTTAAATTATCTAATTAAATTATTATTGATATGGAAAATTAGATTGTATCAACTAACGAGATTTTTCCAAATAATTTAACACCATTAGGATTCTTTCTTTCTACTGTTGAAACAAAGCCCTCCGCCGTTCATAACAAAACTTCATGACAAGAACATATTACTTCATATTATTTAACGGTGGCGCTCATGGATCTAGGTAAATTCAATTCTGCGTTGTTATTCTATCTCTGCCTCGACTTATGTTCTTATCTTCCCCGATTGAACTAAACTTAGTAAAAACTTGCATCTGAGTATAGAACTTTACCACGTAACATTAGATAGAATCGATCATATGCAGAAAGAAGTAAATTTGGATTAGATGACAACGCACTAGCAACTGGGACATGAGAGTAGCAACTGAAAAACAAAGGCACTAAAAGTCTTGAACTACAAAATTTATGGTGTGTTTAAATTGATTGCTTCGTAGATGATAATTAGGACAAACCATAATGAGGCATCTGCTACATTCATTTATTATGAATTGGTAATGAACAACTGTTAATGAATATGTCATATTTAAATAGTATTGTTCTTGAACTCCTATATTTTCTTTGTATGCATTGTTGGTGTTAATCTCTTTCTAACAAGTTGAGTTCGTGTTTGACCCCTGATAGAGAATTCTATAATTTAAATTAATAAAACTGATATTATCTTTATATATATGCTACTTTGTCAATTAGCATTATAGACTTTGATTCATTTGTTTTTACTTTTTTCATTTTAGATTTTAGTGATATGAGTAACACTACAACGTCTTCAGTGATCGAATAGATAAGAAGATTACTGCTCGTACGGCCAACCATCAGCACAAACTGCTCCTACAACCTCTGTTGGTCGCGCGTAGTAGGGCCTATGAAGATTAATCGGGAACAATTTAAGTTAAATTATTTGTCGTATTATCCAGCAGGACCTAAAACCTTGGTTGTGTAGCAGGATCAGGGAACAATTCGTCCCATAGTGGCTCTGCTTCAATTCTTGCAGACACACCACTTCCACAAGCACATTTCCTACGCTAAATCGAGCATTTGGAGTAAAAAACCAGACCCATAAGCAAATCAAAAGTGTTCATGCACATGGGCTAATCAAATGATCATTCCTAACAAAGGAACTCATGAAGCAAATAAAAAACCCGTAATATGATATACAAATGATCATCAACTATGAATGTTTAGAATCAAGAAACAGAGGAATCAGAAAGAATCTGACCAGGGACGATAAGAACGTTGGGGGCATTTTTTTTTTTCGTATGTTCAATCGGGGATGATAAGAACATAAGTCGAGGCAGAGATAGAATAACAACGCAGAATTGAATTTACCTGGATCCATGAACGCCACCGTTAAATAATATGAAGTAATATGTTCTTGCCGTGAAGTTTTCTGATGAACGGCGGAGGGCTTTGTTTCAACAGCAGAAAGAAAGAATCCTAATGGTGTTAAATTATTTGGGAAAATCTCGTTAGTTGATACAATCTAATTTTCCATATCAATAATAATGTAATTAGGTAATTTAAGAATTTCCTTATACAACTCCTAACACCATTAGTTAACACCGTTAAGTTTTAATTTTAAGATTGACATGTGTCATCCATCTATTAATGGAATTGAGGATGAAACATAGCTAGGGAGTAGAGGATCCAAGTCGATGAATATGAACTCATCATATATAATGGGTTTCAAATTCAACTAACAAAATGGCATAACACGACCGTATTTAAGTTTTATTCAGTTATATATATATATATATAGAGAGAGAGAGCGCGCGCGCGGATCAAATAAGAATACAATCTTAGGTGAGAAATAAGAACAAATTTGGACCCTTGATCTTTGTTGATCTACGGTCTAGATTTAACCGTGCATTTAATTACTGTAATTTATGCATTTAAATGTTAATGCATTAAGTTATTGTAATTTATGCATTAAAATATTTATGCATTTAGTTTCTGCATTTTATGCATTTCCGATGTAATAAAAATACATTGTTCTTACGTTCTTATATAAGTTGTGTTCTTACCAAATCCACTCCCTATATATATATATATATATATATATATATATATATATATATAAGGAAGTGATCATATGTAAAACCATTTTTCCGTAAGAAATAAGAAGCGATCTGAACCATTGATCTTTGTAGATCTACGGTTTTCATTGACCGGTGTATTATAATTAAACATGAAATGCATTATCGTAACAATACATTGTAATAAATTAAAAATGTATTATTATAAAGTACATTGTAATAAGACATAAAATACATTATTTTAGTACATAAAATGCATTAATATATATATATATATATATATATATATTACAACCTGAAGTTTATCAATATTATCCCAATAATTAAATGCATTAATATATATACATATATATATATATATATTACAACCTGAAGTTTATTAATATTATCCCAATAATTTTAATTTGTGTCTATTCTATCATTAAATTAATGGAAGAGCTTCCAAAATTCAAAATTTATTAAGGACATCTGAAGTACATTGTAATATGTTTACAATGTATCCACTATGTTTACAATTTTTCTTTGTCAAATGACCGTTTTTCCGTTGAGCCAACTTCCCAACTCAATTACTCCACTACTCATTAAAATTGAAAATATGGATGAAAGACCTCTATCAATTTTGAGTTCCAAAATCCCTTCTATTATTATGATGATATATTTGACACACGTGTTCAAAGTATTGGGATAATTAATAAGTTTTAAAGATTGAGATTTGATTGAAAAGTGTTAAAGATTTGAATAGACGAATGCAATATTAACCCTAATTTTAAACACAACACGACACACACACACACACTTATGTATATATTCGCAGGCTGGACCAACATAATATGGAGCCTGAGGCGACACATATTAATTCATTGCTATCAATGCAAATTAATTTCGATTGAAAATTAATAAGTTTTAATTGAGATTACTAAATTCTAATTAAAATTAATTAATTATGATTAGGATTCAATAAATTTTGATAGAAGATTAATAAATTCTAATTGAATTTAATTAAATATTAATTAATCAGATTTAAAAAATGGAGTTTTCAAAAATCTAGAAATTAATGAGAATCAATGCAGAATACTTAATTGTTTTCCTTTAAAAAAATTTATTATTATAAGATAGAATGTTACCTAACTAGTTTGTATTAGGTCGGCCGAAAATTTGATTTATTGTTCTTATTTATGGTTTTGGACGCTAATTTCTAGCTCCATCGATTGATGATTTTCTTAGATATATAACTCTATAAGATTCTCATTAATTTCCATCCACTTTAATGTTGGATTAGCATGAGCAATTGAGGGAATGTACACTATGCTTTTAGAAGAATACTACACACAAATAAAAGAGATGAGACAACAAGACAATAAATTGAATTGAATATAACAAATAAATACGAGCTGGGCTTTGTTGAGAATTGTAATACCCCGAGTTTTTAAATTGCTAGTTTTATTTAAAGTGTGCCTTAATTATTCAAGTTGTTACCCTTATGTGATAATTTTTGTTTACAAGATTTATGGTGTGCTTGTTCTTGAAAATAAATTCCAGAAGTCTTGTTTTGATAACCGGATTACAGTCTCGATAACCGTCGCATCCCGACTTTTTCTCTATTTTCGGAAAATAAACCATTTTTTCTTATTAATTAAATTATTCTGGATCTAACGAGCTCATTCGTGTTTCTAAAAAGTATTGGCAACATAGAATTTTCGTTGCTCGTTTTTATTCCCGGTTCTAGACAAATATCTAGATATTATTCTTGGCAGGTAATATCTTTTCAGTAAAAACCTTCCCCATGTCTCTTTCTAATTACTCTCGTGCACCCCCCTAGTTACCACATACTTCTCTCTCGCAAGTTGCTCTTACTTGCTCAGTACTCACCTTAAAATTTCTCTCTCCAAAACCGCACCACCATTGTTGCAGACCTCCATTGTTCTTCAAGCTTCAAGACTTGATAACTCTCTCATCTTCCGATTGATTTTTAATCCGAGCTCAGATTTGGAAAGGTAAGATCTTTCTCTTTAATTTCATCCAAACAAAAATCCTTTTCTTCCAAGTTTTGAAAGGGCCAAAATTCCTATAGGTGTAGGAATTTTATGTTTTGAGGTTAATGTTTTTAATCTTGATGTCATAAATGTTTAGAGCTTTTAATTGGAATTTTCGAGATAAATATATTTATAATTTGGAGCTTTTGTTTAAGCAGGATTTTTTATGTTGAGGTTATAAGAATGTTTTGGCTGTTATGATTGTATATATTTGAGCAGTAGGAAATCATGAGGTCGGGTATGTTTTAAATTAGAGTTTTCCAACTTGTAAACTAGATTTCTTAATTTTGAGCGCTTTGAGAAATTCTGAAATTTTTTTAATGTTCTTGAGCTTTTCCTTTCATTTTTCACTCCAGATTTCTTCTGGATTGAGGGCTTGTAATCTTTGGAGAGAGATTCAAAATAGATGTTGAAAGGCCGTTTGAATCTCACCTACTCGTTGAATTCGCATCGTTTTCCCTGTGTTTTTTCTTTCATTTTTGTTTTATCCTCTAGTCTTTGGCATTTGTCTTGGAGCTAGCCTTGCTCGGTTGGTTTTCTTAGCTGGCTCTTCTCAGTTGGAGCTCAGCTGGAGTCTCAGCTCACTCTACTCACCTGGAGTCCCAGCTGGCTGAACTCAGCTATTTTGTTGGTCAGCTGTCTTTCGGTCAGCTGTCTTGTTGGTCAGCTATCTTATTGATCAGTTGTCTTTTGCTCAGCTGCCTTGTTGGTCAACTGTCTTGTTGATCAGCTGACCTTTTGGTCAGCTGTTTTGTTGGTCAACTGTCATTTTGCTCAGCTGTCTTGTTGGTCAGTTGTCTTGTGCTTAGCTGCCTTGTTGGTCAACTGTCTTGTTGATCAGCTGTCTTTTTGGACAGCTGTTTTGTTGGTCAGTTGTCTTGTGCTCAGCTGCCTTGTTGGTCAGC
The DNA here is from genome assembly GCA_031470985.1 of Agastache rugosa. NCBI lineage: Eukaryota > Viridiplantae > Streptophyta > Magnoliopsida > Lamiales > Lamiaceae > Agastache > Agastache rugosa. Next base: position 29,847,881 of record CM062601.1, on the reverse strand, counting down.
TGCCTTGTTGATCCACTGTATTTTTGGTCAGCTGTTTTGTTGGTCAGTTGTCATTTTGCTCGGCTGTCTTTTGCTCAGCTGTTTTATGCTCGGGCTGTCTCTTCAGCTGCCTTATTTGTAACTTAGGGAAATGCTAAGTTTTAAAAATGTGAAGCTGAAAAATGGCTTGGGTTTTCAACTTGGATCTTTCCAGACCTCATTTCACTTAATTAAAATTTTTAAGCTAGTCTTCGAGTCCGTTATTGCTAAATTTCTGTTTCGATCTTTTCTGAGACTTGTTTATTTGCGTTCAAAGGACAACGTCGTGTTTAGAAGAGAGAACGAAAGATGGAAACTCGATACCTTGTTCTGTAATCGGTAAAGGTGGGCTTTTCTATATATCAAATAACTCGAGCTTTGCACTATTTTCGAAATGTTTTAAAAGTATATTTTAAAGTGATTATCATGCATAAAAGAATTGTTAATTTTATGGATTTTCTTATGTCTATCTGTGTTGGTTCGCCAACTGTTATAATTGATCGAATTCTGAGTTAGCCAAAAGGATGCTTTCCAGAATTGCGTTCACGGAAAAAGGTATTCTTCCCCGACGTTGTTTAGATATGGTTTTAATTGAATAAATAAAGTTGGGATCCAAGTGTGAAAATGGTTTAGTAAATACGGGTCTTTGTTGAAAAACTCCGGTGTGTTACTATGGAAATGCATGATTAAATCTTTTAAACTATGTTATGTTTTGGCATGTGTTCACTAAGTACGATGTACTTAACCCTGTATATGTTTCTAAATATGCAGATTGAGCGACGAGGTGACGGCGGATGTTTGAGTAGTTGTTCATATTCATAAAGCTCGTACAGCCCCGGCTTCACGTCTTCATATGTGAAGTCAATCTACGTCTTTTTTCGCTGCAAGACATTCTGATTATTCGTATAATATTGTAATGAAATATGTATTTGAGACCCCAGATCAACTGAACCTTCTGAGACAAGAATCCTACGAAATTATCTCACTTTAAATGATTATAGTACATTCATGCGTATTTTTTCGATGGTTTAATAGTTATTCTCCTTTTTTCCATTATTTCCCTCTTTCTTCCCCGCTTCTTAATTCCTACCCTAGTCGTACCTCGGCTTAGCCGTCCCTTGGGATTTGTGGCTGTGACAAGAATCTTTCTTGAAGTTGGAGAAATGAATTTAAAAAATAGTCGAATCGAGAAAGACCTCTTTCTGCAAGATGAAATATGCCCCGCATAGTGCTCACGGCATGATGTATCGTCCCCAAAGATAAAACGACTTCGTGCTTTGATGTAGTTCCACGACAAACGCCAAAGGCTCCGAAGAATCAGACGATGGTGAAAACTAAGAAGTTATAGGAAAAAGAAAACATAATTCTTTTTTTCAAGCCTCCAAATGCATGACTATATATAGCCACTTTATGAGGGATTTGTGCAGCCACACCATTAAGGTTAGCTCTCAATGCACTGGCAGTTACGGCAGCTAGAGGGCCCTAAGTTGACGGTTACAGCAAATGAAACTTATCCGCATGGACAAACGGAAGATCCAAGGTCAGCAGTTTAATGCTACTTAATGTTATGACAAATTAACAGAATACCATCCATTTATGCAAATGGAACGTATTCGGTCCAAGTGACCATATTGATGAATTTGACTACCCAAATTCATCCACCGCCACACAACTTTAATACATCATTTCTCACTCACCAAGAACTGGTTTTGAGAACATGAATATATTTCGATTATCTATTAAATAATCATGTATTATTTACTTCATCAAGAACTAAGTAATTAACCACCACAAAATTGGTCAAAGTGTTACACACTCAAAACCAATATTTCCAACAAGCCCCCACATGAATGAAAATGCTGCATGCATGAGCGTAAACACGTAACTCAGTTTTTGAGAGACAGTGTTGTATTTGGATAGATAGCTTGTGGCTTTGAACCTTTCCATAGTCAATACCATCGGATATACTGGCGGATTAATGGACGCGATGCCTTGAACTATTCCTCCTTAACGTATACGTACCAAGACAATAGTATTGGCACAAGTCTCAACCTCATCTATTCTCACGTTTGTGTCTGTTTTGGCCATGGATCACCTCTTTGGATTCATAAGTGTTTCATATTGAAGCGGTCCTCACTTCACACTTACGTAGGTGATTCTTCACCAAGTATCCTACCATACTCAACCTCCTCGAGGTCTCTAAGAATCATTAAAAGTCACACGACTTAACCTCACTACAAATGCAGGTAACTAGGCAATGAGAAAAAAACAAAAGTTTTATGAGCGAATCGACTCGGATTTTTGTAGCTTAGTTGTCCCATTGAATCAAGTTCTTGGGATCTCCAATCATCATGATTGGGTTACCACTACAATCATCCATAACATGTGGATTTCAATCTCATTCTCTTTAGCAATTTATTCATTTGATCTCGATTTAACCATATGGTTAACGGATCTGCTAGGTTATCTATTGACTTCATATCATTAATAGAGATAATCCTACTGAGAGATTATACGTCATTTCCCCACATTCATAAATTGTTTAGAATAAGTACCTCTGCCGAAGACAATTTAAGAATATATTACATTTACCATATACTTCACACGAAGTATGATAATCGATGTGGGGCTTTCTACCTTTAACAATTTTGTAGGTAGAAAATACTTTCTTTACGGAGCACATTTTACAAATGTCATCCATATCGCTAATCTATTCTTTAAGGTTGTCCACGTGGTCCACTTTAGTCACCACAACGATCATGTCATGATCCTCATCAGGTTTCACAATATGTTCATTAACATGGGCATGTTAATTATCAATATGTGCAATAGTAATTAATTGTTTAATACTTGTAAAACTACATTTGAACAAGTCAGTCTTGGCCTCAATCCCAACTCACGGTGTAGGATTGGCTACTTTGTCATCTTCTTCAAAATTGAGCTTGACAACAAAACCTTCAAGACTCATCACATTTATCCTATGCAAAATGTGACTCTTGAACCCCTCCAACAAGGAAGTACCTTCTCAAACACCATCCCAATAGTGAACAGGCCCGGCCCTGAGGGCAGGCGGGCCTAGGCGACTGCCCCGAGTCCCAGATTTTAAGGGGTCCAAAATTATGTTATTTATGTATATATATTAGCTCTGAACCTTCTTATCGAGTTGTACTTTTTACTCAATGGGTGAGTGCTTGTTTTTTAACCATTAGATATGCGATCAATTCCCGCTAAAACGAATTTTTGAGTACAATTTTATATTGTATGGGCCCCCAACTCTGTGTAGTTCAAAAATTTTTATTGCCCCCAATTCTCACTATATTGCACATATACCCTTCAATTTTTTTTTTCCAATTTTTTTTTTATATATGTCACTAGTTATCTATATCTATCTATTATAAAAGTGTCTTGTTTATAAAAATTGATTTGACTGTTATGTCCCTATTATAAAAATTAATTTGTCTATTATATACCTATTATAGATTAATTATAAGAATTATATGTATATATATTATTAGATTATACTTATAATATTCTTATTTATTTAAATTATTTAGATAAGAATCCTCTTGCATTTAAATTTCCTCTAAATTGTGGTATGATTTATCTATTTTTTACGTATCTATATTTATTATTTAAATTTATTATGATACGTTTATTTTATTTTTCATACATACATATTCTTATTATTAAAATCTATCAATAGTACGTGTGATGACACTACTAGTTATACAAAATACAGGAGTTAAAATTTTTTTCAGGACACTAACTTATAGCGACTTGCAAATATAGGACACAACTTTTCGGGCTTACAATAATAGGCCACTAAATAATAAGTACAGCATCCGTGGGACAAATTTCGACCCAAACTCATAAGTTCGGGCTAAATATCACGTGAAGCTCACGTGAGCGCCATCTGGACCCCGTTTCTGACGTGAAATCCACTTGTACAGATTCTTTTTAATAAAAAATAGGGCTGCTCCATTATTTCTCCCAAATTTCCAAATTCATTTTCCCCCAATTCACAAGAACCCTAAATCTTCAGCCATAACAATTCGATGTCGTTCGAGAGCAACAACAATTCGGTCCCACAATGTTTGTGTGGAAGAAGCGCATGGATTCGAACTTCATGGACCCCTAAGAATCCCGGCCGAAGATACATGATGTGTCCAAACAAAGTAAGTTTGAAAATTTGTAATACTAAGTTAGTAATCTTTTGTTATTAAATGGTTTTTTGTTGTGCTTATATTGGTCATTCTGGGTATGAAGATTGGTTGATTATGGTTGATTTTGGAAGTATGAAAAATTAGGTTGTTTATTGTTGATTTTGGGGCTAATCAAAACTTTGTTGCTGTTGTTGCTTTTGGGGGTTTAAAAAATAATTTTGACCATTACATTTGCAGGTGAAACCATGCAAATAATTTTGGAACCGGTACGACCCTCCGATGTGCCCTCGCTCGATATCAATTATCCCCGGGCTGTTAAGGAGAATTAATTCCACAGAGACTGAGGTTGCTAAGCTCAAAAGTAGCAATAGAAAGTTGAAGATGATTGTAATTGCTTTGATTGTGATTTGTGTTATCCTAAAATGGAAATCTTCTTGAGTATTTAGAGTCTTGTATTAAGCTCAAAAGTAACAATAGAAACCTATTTTGAAGACTGATTCAAGAGTGTATGATCTATTAATGTATTGAAATCTTGTTTGTACCCAAGTTGTAATGTGTTTGTTCTATATATTTTTCTTGATTTCAATTTTACCACTTGGGTAGTGAAAACAGAGTCACAACAATTTGATACCAAAAAATGGATGCACAAGAAATACAAAAAGTGTAGAAAAACTATGAACAAATGGACAAGGACTGAATTCCATAATTTAGTTCCATAACTGATCCATCCATCAATAATCCAGTACATCACCAACAAAATTCCCATAAAACAGAGCTACACAAGGACTGAGTTGTGTACTAACAAGTACTTGCATTCCCAAAATAAAAAAGCAGTCATAATCTGTCATTATATCAATGTAAAGACAAGTACTTACTAAGACAAAAATCAGATGCATATTCTATCATTGTAAACCAACAAAACATCTAGACAAAATGTACACCCCTCAATCGCTGAATCTTTCATTTCTTCCTTTTCTGCAACTCAGCCAATGAGATGAATTTCTTCTCACTTGCCAAGATCTTCTGGCTGTGTTTCAATTGCTTGAACATTGTTGGAGCAGACACTTGTGAGCTTTGAGTAGGCATCTCAGTTGTATGAAGTGTTTCTTGAGATTCTGCGGCTGTTCTTGAGTAGGCCTTCTCAATGCATCTGCATACTGCCAGAATTTAGAATATTGTAGAGCAGGATCCTGGTCAAGAAGCTTAAGAGCTAATTTCTTAGCTCTGTAAGCTTGATCTCTAGAGATTTCACAGTCCAATTCATCAATAGCATCCTGTCTAAACACTCTAGCCTTCCTCTTCCTATCAGTGATGAACATTTTCAGGTACTTATCACATAACCACTTTGACTTCAAGTTTTTAACTTGAAAGGTTTTATCACAAGTATGCTTGCTGACATATTGTACAACGTGAAAAGTCTCTTCATTTTTCACCTTATTCAAATTCAGTTTCCATGGACATGTTTTATCACCACATTTAAAATAAGTCCTAGTAGGGGCAGACTTAGTCATCTTCAAGTTCCTTTTACTTCTTATAGCATGAGATTGCACAACCCTTTTAATAATATCTCTAGAACTAAACAACATGCCAAGCTCAAATTCAGGTTTAAAAATGACATCAGAATTAAAAACAGGATAAGATTCTTCTTTCTCACCATCATAATCCTTACCTTCATTAAAATCATTGAAAAATTCATTAACCACATCTACATCACAACTCTCATTAGAGTCATAGACTTCATGATCAGCCTCCTTAGACACATAAGAATCAAACAGTGCATCATCCTCATAATCACTTTCATCTACCATGTTATAATCACTATCATTAAAATCACTAAAATCATCTCCCTCATTATCAAAGTTAGCCTCCTCTTTTTTACTAGAAGTTTCCTGAAACTGACTAAGATTGTCTGCTAGAATAAAAACTGTACCCAATATAGGTGCAACTTGTTCTTTCTCTTTAACAGTATGTATTTCTCCATTTACAGTTTCCAACTCCCATTTCTCTACATTAAAACAGCCCGCCTACTACCCATGGAAGCTTCACAGTATTGTTTAACATCTTCATCACTTGATAACTCCTTCACAATATTATCAGACACAATATAAAGCTTAATATTCCCAACCAATAACAACCATTGTTCAAGGCTGTTTCTTAAAGCTCTTAAGCTTAGTTGTCTAACTACAACATGATCTAACACCAATCGACTACCCCTACAATATTTTGGCATAGGATATGTTATAATCTTACCACCATGATAAATAATCAATGTCAAATACATACCAACAAGTTCTGCGCAAAAAAAGAAAAAAGATTAGACTAAACCCATGAATGCATAAACACTCTTCCATAAAAAAAAAAATTCATTTTAGACCACAAATAATTCGCCAAACATACTTTACTGTTAAGAAAAATAACAAAATTAGACTACTTACTTTACATAGGAGGAGGGCGATTCCAATGCTTCTTGTCTCGCATTTTTGCCATGACTCCAGGTTCCTCCCCACACCGGTGATGTGCCGCGAAGACGCGCCGGCAAAGCTTTGGAAAATGACGGTGATTTTGATTTAGCCGCGAATGATTTTCAAGATTTGGGAGGCTCACAATTTAGGGTTCTTGTGAATTGGGGGAAATGAATTTTGGCAATTCGGCATAAATAATGGAGCAGGCCCATATTTTAGTAAAGAGATCTGTACAAGTGGATGCCACGTCAGAAACGGGCTCCAGATGGCGCTCACGCGTGAGCTTCACGTGATATTTAGCCCGAACTTATGAGTTTGGGTCGAAATTTGTCCCACGAATGTTGTACTTATTATTTAGTGGCCTATTATTGCAAGTCCGAAAAGTTGTGTCCTATATTTGCAAGTTGCTATAAGTTAATGTCCTGAAAAAAAATTTTAACTCCAAAATACAGTATATGTATGCATATATTAATAAATAGAATAAGAGAATACGAATTTAATCTATTAAAAAATTTTAACAAAATAATTTCATGTACTTGTTATATATGTATCTTTATATTTAATAATTTGATTATGCTACACACCATTTTAAAATATCTCAAACTCCTCAACTTATTTTTTTTACCGCTTGAGATCATGAAAATAATTAGAAAACATTTCTAATCTCTACACCACGCGATTTATCTTCTAATTATTGGTCATCTATCGGTAGGAATGTTATTATTTTATTGTTTACTAAAATAATTGAACGAGTATGAGAATTTTACATTATCCTTATATTTATACAAAAGCAACTTATTGATTTCTTTTTTGGGTTAGTAAGTTTATGTATTTGTTATTAAAGTAATATTTTTCAACTAAGCTTTTCTCAAAAAACTTGTTTGTAAAACAAAGAATATTATCAATGATTGATATTGCAAGTAAAAGAGCTAGAACTAATAAGTTGTCTTCCATTATTAATATTTTGTGTGCATTTAAAGAATATCATATTGCAACTTTATACGTAAGAAAAAAGGGGCCCATTTTCTTTGTTTCGCTCTGGGCCCATCTTTTATTAGGACCGACACTGATAGTGAAGGAGATTGCACGTTTAAACTCTTTAGTATGAACTACGTATATGAGTAAAAACTCATGTACTTGTTCTAACACTAAAAGAGTTTACACCGTTTACCATCTTTAGCGACAACAAGCTTGACTTCATTCAAAGCAAAGGTATTTGTTCACCTCAAGTCCAAAAGGACTTATTTCCAATCAAGTGTATTATCATCTCCAAGCAAATGTACGCCAGTATTTCGTCTTGCGATTGTTGGATTAACACGAGCAATCGAGGGAATGTACACTATGCTTTTAGAAGAATACTACACACAAATAAAAGAGATGAGACAACAAGATAATAAACTGAATTGAATATAACAAATAAATACAAACTGAGCTTTGTTGAGAATCCTTCTAGAAGTTGGAGAAATAAATTTGGAAAATAGCCGAGTCGAGGATGACCTCTTTCCGCAAGACGAAATATGCCCCGGCTAGTGCTCACGGTGGCGTATCGTTCCCAAAGATAAAATGACTTCGTCCTTTGATGTAGTAGCACCACAAACGCCAAAGGCTCCGGTGAAATAGACGATGGTGAAAACTAAGAAGTTATAGGAAAAAGAAAACATAATTCTTCTTTTCATGCCTCCAAATGCATGACTATATATAGCCACTTCATGAGGGATTCGTGCAGCCACACCATTAAGGTTAGCTCTCAATGCACGGGCGGTTACGGCAGCTGGAGGGCCATAAGTTGGCTATTACAGCAAATGAAATGTATCCGTTTGGATAAACAGAAGGTCCAATGTGAGTATTTTAATGTTACTTAATGCTATTTGTTATGGCAATTAACAGAATACCATCCATTTAGGTAAACGGAACGTATTCGATCCAAGTGACCATATTGATGAATTTGACTATCCAAATTCACCCACCACCACACAACTTTATTACATCATTTCTCACTCACCAAGAACTGGTTTTGAAAATTAACATGAATATATTTCGATTATCTATTAAATAATTCTGTATTATTTACTTCATGAAGAACTAAATAATTAATCACCACAAAATTGGTCAAAGTGTCACACCCTCAAAACCAATATTTCCAACATATAACGCCTTAAGAAAATATAAAGATTCCTCAATCTAGATAACTAGAGTTTCCTTTACAAAATTCAATACGGAAACGAAATGACAAGTTCACCTAAAACATACATAAATGGAAAAATAAAAATAACCGGACAACTTCTCAATTAAGTAAAATCGGAATTAAAATCATTTATCTAATATCTAAATTAATTAAACTTGTGAAGTAGTTAAAATTGAAGTGCTGCAAAATTTGATCTGAAATCATCTGTGTTAATTAAAATGCATTTCAATTCAATTCAAATAGATAGGAGGCAATAGATAAGTGCAACACAAACCAAAAGAAAAGCATAAACATATACTATAAAATTACAAAGTCGATCAAAAGAGTGATCATGGTTTTTCAAGTGTGGTTAAGTTGAGATGAATCCCATGCTGGGGTTGAAGAGAGACGACGAAGGAAGGGGCGTGAGCGTAAGACGGCGAAAGCTCGAAGGAGAAGCGTCGGAGGATCATAGCTAGAGCTATCTTAGCCTCCATTAGGGCAAAATTGTTGCCTATGCAAATCCTCGGACCCCGGCTGAAGGGGAAGAAGGAGAGCTTATTCTTTGTTGCTTTGGCTACTCCTTGAGCAAATCTCTCCGGTTTGAACTCTTTCGCGTCTTCGCCCCACAACCGTTGGTCGTGGTGGATCAGAATAATCGGCAGCAAAACGTGTACTCCGGCAGGGAGGCTCATTTCTCCGAGCTTCGTGTCGTTGTGGAGGATCCGGTTGAATATTATTGCTGGCGGATATAGTCTTAGAACCTCGTACAGAATCATCGTTACCTGCATTGATCGATGTCATTATATATAATTGTTACGGTAGGTACTCCAAAATGGTGTTTTATCTCGTATTTCTTTTGTTTGTTTTATAATAACTATTGGTGTTTTGGCGTTATGTGTATGATGTGCGTGTACTGATATAATGAAATACGAGAAGTACTCGCGAAATGGAGGTTGACCGGGTATTAGATAGATGCAATATATATTGAAGCAGTTATAACATGTTAAGTTATTTGGTTTATATATTAGTTTACATGTTTTAATATCATTAAAATATTACTAACCAAGTGATTTAACAAGGCTTTTCTAGCTTAGATGTCACTGAGTATAATAACTTCCTTTTTGTCATTTAATAATTTGTACAATTCATTTATAAATATTTTGGGTAAAATTTACTCTTAATTCGGCAGTTATAGAGGCTCTAGCTAGCATTGATCGGGTCTTGTAACTAAGACGTGTCTTGAATTTTTTCTGATTCTAGCTAGTACTTTTTTCTACAAAAACCTTGACAAAAAACTTGAAATTTGATAATATAAACAATTGTTTATCATTTTTTAGTCTCAAATTCTAGATTAATTAATTCTGATGAAATATTAGGGTAAAAAGGATTAGGAATTCTGTTGGAAGTTTTGGAAACAATACCATTTGCCAGGTTCTAGTTATACTATACCCTCATTGTTACAAAACTAATATTTCCCTTAATTTATTTTATACCCTAATATTTGAGAAGATTATATGAAGTTATATATATGGTAAGATTGAGAGTGACTTACAACTTTGAGTCGATTTAGGCCATCAAAATGGGGTTCTGCATCTCCGAAAACCCTAAAAACTTCGTCTCTAGCTTGTTGCTGCCAGGTTTGATGGATGCTCAACATGAGCATTGTCCAGGACAAGAGGTTGGAGGTACTTTCTTGCCCGGACAGGTAGAACGTCTTGCATTCTTCGATCACTTCCTCCGTCTTCATCCCCGCACTGATATCTCCCTTTTCTTCTATTTCTTTCTCGTTACATTTCAACAACATACCTAATAAGTCTTGATCATCTTCGCAATCTCCCATTTTCATGGATTTTTCTCTTTTCTTGATGATGCCTTTCAACTGCAAGCATAGTTGATTATTGATTTCTTTCATTCTCCTGTTTCTTTTTGTTGGCATATACCTGCACTTTCATTTTATTAATTGTTATATACGTTGAACAAAAAGTTTAATGTTTCAATCATACACATCATTAATAATCATAATATTATACTATTTAGTACTAACCACAAGTCAAAATTATCCTGAAATTTAGAAATGTATAACATTAATCTATCATACATATATACTTTCATCTTAACTCTAGTAGGGTAAATTTATATATTTCTAAAAAAATTAATACACTTTTATAAAATCACTACAATTTCATAAATTAAACTAATCTAGCTAGTAAGTAATTAAAACTGTAACTGAAACCAAACAAAATCCATCAAAGTCCGCTAATATTGGAACAAGATAATAATTCATTCAAATAGCACATATCATAAATTATAGCACAAGTGTGTAGAATTGGCAGATACAGGATAGTAATTAGAGAAGGCAAAAAATTCAAGCAAAGGGGAAAAAAAGAAGATAGTAAGTTTTGAAGCACTCTGTGATGCGACCTTGCGGCCGGTCAACTTTTACATCGACTTAATATTAGAATTATTTTCAGTTATAATACAAAAAGTTATAAGGTTTGTTATTTAATTCAAAACACACACACACCGAAGTAGATATGATAGTGAAGTTTTGAGGCAATCGTCTTTTATTTTAATTTTGAATTAATTAATATGAATTCTAATTGGAGATTAATAAACCCTAATTAAGTTGATTTAATGTTAGAATTAATAGTTTAGTTGTAATGCAAAACATAATTAGGTAGGTTTGTAATATAATTCAAAACACACATACATAGTGAAGTTTTGAGATGTAACGTGAAAGTGTAACAATGATATTATACGATTACGGACCTCCATCCGGGGACGTAAACGGACTGCAGAACTTGGCGGGTGAGCTCCGATTGCTCTTTCTGGAGCTCAAAAACCCTCCTTCCTTCTTCATGACTAGTTCCAAAAGCGGTTCGCGATATAACTTCACTCGTTAATTCCTCCAAATATGGCTGCACGTCTATCTCTATTGATCTAGTCTTCTCCCCATCCTTAATTTCCCACTTCTTTATCATTTCACCACAACTCCTCTGCATCGCAGGAACCATGTGCTGAAAATTATTTTTATATATTAATTTCAATTTCATTTCAAACTATGTATATATACGTTTAATTCAAGATAATATATAGTAACTAATTTACGAACGTACCTTGAGCTTTTGGAGGTAGAAAGCTGGATTGATTATTCTTCTATGCTTAGCCCACTTTTGATCCTCATAAGAGGATAATCCACAGACGAGAAATTTGGAGAGAGGGTTTGGGGTTGGCTTCTTGAAAATGTGATTGTTAATCAATATTTGCTTTATAAGCTCAGGCTCCATTATCAACACTCTTGCAACTGGACCAATCCATATGAAGGATGCTTTTCCTATTCAAATTCATTCATTCATTCATTCATTCATTTCATACACACAAAATAATTTGAAATGTACTATCTTTTAATTATCCGGTATGGAGAAACCCAATATTTTAAAACTCGAACCGGAGGTCGAACCGAAGAGATCTGCGGGTTATGGTTCAATTGTTCAACTGGGGTCGAATCGTTTAATAAATAAATAATTAAAAAATAACAAAATACTTAATAAATATAAATATATACACATTAAACTTCATAATCCATATATTATAAGTATATTTTTAAGTTTGCATATATTTATTGTGTATTATGTATAATACAAAAGTAATTTAAAATCGAAGAGATCTATATACAGAACACTAAGATTGAGATTTGAGCATTCTTTTATAATTTGTCGTATTTAAAACTGACTATAATAATAATAAAGTTCAAATTAATAATAATTGTGGTGTTGGTTGAGATGGTAGATGTCTTACCTTTTCTGATCCACAACATTGTTCTTAAAATCCGCCTTCAGTCTGTGAACCGTCCGGCTCTTGCCGGTTTTCACCGGTTCAGGCGATCCAATTTCAATTTTTATAGATAATGGTTTAATAGGTGCTAACCAGACCAATACCAAACCCAATTCAATTAGTTGAACCGGCCGGTCTAATTTTAAAAACATCTAGAAACTAATTGTGACCAAATTTTTACTAGTCCGATCGAATCAAAAACTTGCAGGGTGCAATGGTCGCATGTGGGACCGTACCCCAATGTTATTTTATTTTTAATCTTAATTAGAGGTTATCAATTTCAATTATACTAGTTTATTAGTCTGTAATTAAAGTTTAATTAAATATTAATTGAGTTAATTAATTAAATGAAAAACCTAAAATATAATCCACTTTTGGTTGTCTAGAAGAATAAATTAAGATTAGTAAGGAAATATTAGTGATTTTCCTGATGAATCTGTATGATAGATCAACCTAGCTATGCTACCAATCTCTAAAAGGATATTATCATACAAAAAGTTAGAATATGATTTAAAAAAAAAAAAACTCTCAAAGAATACTTCTGTTTAAAATATGAAATATATTTACCCTAAAAAAAATTATGAAATATATTCTGGATTACGACGAGAAAATTAAATATAAATATCAAATTGGTACGATCAATCAAGCTAACCTGGTGGCTCGCTCATGCAGCACAAAATTAAGCAAGTGGCAAGAAAGAATTTTTCTAAATGAGTTTACTTAAGCAACTAGCTATATATAGATATAGTACCATGATCGATCGCTGTCCCATTAATTAATTAATATCCCTATATATAGCTTGCTTAAACATGTTCATAAATAGTGTACTTAAACGACAAGTTGCTAGCTAGCGCGATCATCATGCAGTCAGATTACTAATGATTAATGCTAGTAGCAAATAATTTAAAATACATGTATGTATATTCGGCTGCAGATTAACAATTGCACGTACCAAGTATTAATAACTAATAACAACGATTACTAATAATTTAATCACGCATGGAAGTATTAGTTATTAATTGTTAATATATATATATATACCGTATTTTTGGATGATGTGGTGGTGCAGTGGCAAGACCCTCGGAACGACGTCGTCGGAGAGTTTGATCGGTTTGGATTTAGCCTCGTTGATCATTGCGGCCATGTCTTTGGTGTCTCCATACAGCAGCCTGTAAGGATTTCCGGAGAGCCCTTGCGCCCTAAGCCGCTTTTCGATCTTTTTTGGCTTAATCCACACCCAATTCACTATCTTCCAACCCTCTATCAATAATAACAAACCGATAATAATCAAGAAATATAAGAATATTGCAAACAAGCTTAAGCTTTGAGGAGCCATGGTTGTCATTTTCCCCTTTTATTTTTTCCTGTATTTTTGGTGGTGGTGTGGGGAGTTGGGGGGATGCTATATAAGAAGGTTATGGGGTTGAGTTTGTTGTTCTAAATATCTCTCATGAATTTATATATATATAGCATTGATGGAAGGTAGCATGGATCATATGAGGTTGTCTTTAACTAGTCATGAATAGGTTAATTACTATACTTTCCAATCACCAATCATATGTGTTTTATATCTTGTGATAATTAAGTGGGAATCTCATCCTCTTATGGACCACAAGAGCTGTAATTTTGGATTAATGTGGGGCTAATCAAATCAAATATATAGAATAATTTATAGAGTGATGTAGGTGTCTCAATTTTTTTGTTATGAATAAAGGGTGGATACTTAGATGTGACAAATCAAGTATATAGAATAAGATGTTTAGCTAGGTGCTACTCTATAGCAAGGACTAGCTAGTGCATGTGATGTATATGTGTTTGTAGGTGTGTTAAATTTTTTTGTAATGAATAATACTTAATTAGATGTATTAATAAATTAATGAAAGGAGAATGCCATGATTACTACACTAATTAATTTTATGGTGACCAGCAACACTAAAACACGGTTCGGAAAATATTTTTATGCCCCATATGTGTTCTACTGTTAAATTAATTAATATCATAATAATAATAATAATAATTATTATTATTATTATATAATGAACCATAATTAATATTTATTACCAAAAATTGAAGCTTAAAATTAAGCTTTAATATTATGGGATAATCAATTCGATTAATCAATTATTAATCAAAATTGAAATTAAATATTAAAAATAATTATATACTCCAATTTGATATAATCAACCCGAATTAACATTTACAAAATTAATTAAACGAGGACCCAAAATATTAAAATTGAAGAAAAAATAAGAGAAAAACTAAAAAAAAACGAAAACAGGTTAGAAGATCTAAAGTGCTTAAGACACCTTAATAAATCCATCAAGATAATTACCGATCATGACTTCCCGAAATTAGTTCAAAAAACATTGTAGGAAAAGAGAAAGTTGACAACATCCAACATTTTGTAGTCTACTTAAATAAAAAGAGCATATTCATGTAGGTGACCTACGTAAAATATGGAAATTATGTTTGTAGTTCAGTGATATTCCTCTCTTTTGTGAGGATGGGAGACGATCAAAATACGAATTTCAATCTTCTATTCCCAAAGAAATTTCGTGCACTTATTCATTATGCAAGCAAATTAGTAAGTGTTAGAAAATTCACTTAATATATAGTACCCCTCTAACCAAAAATAAAAAATTTGATCACTTAAAAGCTAATTAATGAAAACCATGTTAGTGTGTTGACACCAAAAACTCTAGGTAACAGTAGATCAAATTCATAAATTTCCCACTTGTGACCAAACTCAATGCATGTACGTCTAACTATATTTTATATCAATTATAAAAGAGCGGATTCTTACAAAATTGGATTTGCCTAATATATCTCTATTATTATATTTATTTATCAGCAATAGTGTAAATCTATAATAAATTTATTACAAACATAATAAATTAATAATAGTCCTACTCCTAATATAAATCAACTTAATAAATTAATTAATAATATGGTCCTACATGTTCTATATATTACTCAAAAGTGAAAGACAACATAAGCTTGTCAACTCGAGATTATTTTATTGTGCTGAAATTTGGTATTTTTGTGTAATTTATTTTTTTTAATTTAGAGTTATTAATTTATTTAATTATGAAGTATTTTCATGTGCCATGTTTATTATGAAATGAGTTGAGAAATTAGTGATTGATAAATTAATTCAATACCTTTAAAGCATAATATCATATTAGATGATAAATTTGAGTGGAATCGAGCATGATTGATGTCATTATGCTTCAAAAAACGGACTTTGATCTTGCATAATTTGTAAAATTGACAATCCTCATTATAATTTTCAAATATTAAAATAAAAATAATATTAAAAATTAAAAAGAAAAGTTGACCTGGGTTAAACATTAACGGTGCTCACAAATGATCACTGACTTATTATAGTCTTTGTCTCTTTGATAAATATATTATCTTGAATGGAACTCTCTTTAATTTTTTTTATCTAAAATCTAATTATTACTCCATCCGTCCCACAATAAGTGTCATCATTTTTATATTAGGTTGTCCCACAATAAGTGTCTTATACCTAATATGGAAAGCACTTTCTCTCACAAAAATGTGTAGGCTCCACCACTTTCTATCTTTTTATAACCTTCTCCTTAATACTCGTGCTGAAAAAAAAAAGACACTTATTGTGAGACAGGGGAGTATTATTTTTTCTTACCAAAATCAATTATGAAGTATTTTTAGGTCTGTAACCATGGTTTATGAAGGGAGTATATAAATTAGTGATTGATAATTAATTTCATAGCTTTTAAAGCATTTCATAGAAGACGATAAAAATGAATTTACAATTTAGTGTAAAAGATGTGATTGTTGGTGTAATTAAAATTATACATAAAATAGAATATATATTTAAATTATAAATAAATTTTGCTTATTCTAAGGTCTACTCTTTACACCTACTTGCTAATAATTTGTTAAAGTTAATAGTTAAAATTAATAATATTACAACTTTATTTTTTTTCAAATATATTACTATTTATAATAAATTAATTATATTAAACAAGAGGTTATAGTGCAACGAACGTAATCTCTCTGCTAGTTCAATATTAAAGATTAAAATTATTAAAGTATTCATTCGAGAATATGCATGATACATTAGTGTGATATTGAAAAAAAGTGCGATAGATGATCTCAATTACTAGGAAACTTATTTTTCGTGTGATTAGCCCAGTAGATCTGTTGGTTGATATGAGACATGATGCATCGATCATTAATCTAACCATGCGATAGTTTAATCAGTTGACTTTTGGACAGATCTTTCTAGAGGCATCATGGTACAGACTGTTCATTAACACAACTTTCCAATGCATGTGTCACGCTCGAATTTAAAATTGAACTAACAAACTAGAGAAATTCAGCCTTAATACATAGTGGAGTATTTGTTTTGAACAAAGAGATTTCTTGATCATGCATCAATTATAAGTTCAATTCCTTTCTTTGTGATGGAATCTAATAGTTTCTCATAATTAGTTAAGTATAAATTGATTAAAGGTGATAGTTCAGAATAATATTGAAAAATGAGGAATAGTGTTCACACATCACATGTGGATTGATGGATTTCTCATAGTCAGTGTAGTGTCGCTCCACATGCAGCCATTTTTATGGTAAGAGTCTATGATCCAACTACTCGATACAAACAATCTATTAGATCGTGTCCTTAGATATTGTGATGCAATAATATCACATTTCAATTGGGCATGTGTATATTTATGGGCTTTCACAGTTTTAGTTTGTATATTCATAACGATACAATGTATGCCTAGCTTTGGGAGTCCTCAAGATATGTTGTCAGATACCGCTATTACTATACAGTTACAACTCATTTTTGCCCATTAATGGATACAAAATACTCACGCTTTAGTACCTGGTGCAACGACAAGTATAGTTTAGAATTTATCATGTGAAATAGCCACTATGGATAGTGGAAAATAAAAGTTATCAAAATTTTAATTTGTTATAAAGATATCGCTATACACATATGTTGTCAGATACCGCTATACAGATAGGGCATATCTTGTCTGTGCAAATTTTTTGAAATGATACCTTTATTTACATGCCTTCCGGCTCAGGGGCGGATCTAGGGGGGTGTTGGGTACGCTTAAGCACCCCCCAACCGAAAAATTATCATAATTTTCTATTGAGATGTGTAGATTAATTTGGAGATGTGGGTGCTAAAATTTTTACAGAGAAACGGTGGGAAGAAGAAGAAGAAGAAGAAATTGAATAGTTGTTAATGTGGGGGGGGGGGGTTACGAGGAGGAAAGAAGTGAGGGTGGGATCGTGGGAGGAGAGGGGAGAGATTTAAATATATAAGAAAAAGAAAATCTGCATTATTATGATAGATAATAAGATTATAATTTTTAAAAATTGAAATTTTATTATTTATTTTAATAAATTAAAACATTTTTTTTATATAATTTAAGGAAGATGATATTAAAGAAGAATTTTAAGAAATAAAAATGAAGATTTTTTATTAAAGAACAAACTACCAAAAAAAAAAGTTACTATGTTAATAAAATGATATTGTAAATCGCCTATTCTTTCACTCTTTTTCTCATGACCACATAACCTTTGTTAAATTTAGCACCCTCCACAAACAATTTCTGGCTCCGCCCCTATTCCGGCTACTTTATCGAGCTAACTCACTAAAAAATTGTGGTTAATTGCCATCAAAATATGTTTGCAATTAATAACCTAATTGTTACATAAGATCCGACAGGATAGTTTTTCGAGAAAAATATAAAGAAATTCATAGTTGCCTTAAAAATAGCTTAAAACTGAATAAAAAGACAAGTTATAAGTTTCCCTGCTCATGACAATATTCGCTTTTTAAGAAAAATAATATCATTGGATGCAGCTATAATGTTGGAACAATCAACACATAAAATTAAATACTAATGATCGATACAACCTCAATCCATCACAAGTATTTTGTTTTTAAAAGTTCAATTAATGTTAGTGATAAACTTGGATTAATATAATTTGTACAGTCCATGCATTCATGTTAGGGCTATAAATCGTAGAAGGGGGACCATTCTATGTATTTGGCATTATATGATAAACTTTAGTATTATTCAATTAATTGTACATATATGCATCGTATTTTCTGACATTGCATGATATAATTAATTAATTTAAAGTAGGACATATTTACGTTCACGAAGGTTGTAATGCAAGGATAATAATTTTAATCCCATCATAAATGTGAGAGAGTATTATAGCTATATATAGCTACACAAATAAAGAATTATATATGCAAGAAATTAAGTTGTGCATCACAAAACGGAGTTATAATGGCAATGAAACGACCAATTAAATTAGACAAGAAATAACCCATTCAAAAAAAAAGAGAGGCAGGAATAACCTTTTCATCTAAGAAACACTCAATTTAATTGAGAATTACATATATTAGGCAGAAACCATGTATAATGTAACAATTATTTGATCTAGTAATAAACTTTTTCTGAGGGTCATTAAGAGACGTCTATAAAAAATCAAAAATATGAATCAGAAAAGACAACAATTTCAACCGGAGATGATGTCGCTAGCGTAAATCACGCATTACAGAATATTCAGATAATAAAACGAAATAAAGAACGCAAACATTATATATATCTTTTCTTTTTGTGGGATCATTGAAAAAGACTATATATATGTATGAACGAAAATATATATAAGAAGATCTAGCTTATTCAGGAGCTGAAATTATATCAACTCCGAAAAAGAAGAAGAAAAAAAAATATGTTTTGTTTTCAATTTGATTTTTATCAATTGTTCATTTTGTCTCATATCGACTTGATAAAAATCTTGATAAGTTGGATAATTATTCTCTCTTAATAAGGCCTTATAAAAGTTTGAAGGGAGCGATAGTTCGATTCTAATATGATTAAAAGGTTTGAATTGTAGTGTCATATTCTTGTGCTAACAAAAACTCCATGTCATTTGCAATAATTCTGAGTCAAAACATCACGTTACCAATTTAAATCTTAATATTATTTCATTTATATACTCCCTCCGTCCATGATAAGTGTGGTCCGGAGGGAGTGGCACGAGTTTTAAGAGTGAGAGAGTGGGTTAGATAGATATATTGTAAGTTGAGATTGGAGAATAAGACCATGTTTATTGTGAGTGGAGTAGTTTCTATTTAAAAAAAGACCACATTTATTGTGGACGGACGAAAAAGAAAAGAAGACCACACTTATCGTGAACGGAGTATAAAATAAGTTGCATGTCCTATTTTTGTAAAACTCTTGCAATTTATAAATATGTATTGCAATCTTCATAATCCTATAACAGGAAGCTAAAAATAAGAAATAAAAAAATCGGTGGGAACCAGTTCAGAAACATGCATGCACCAGAATATGCAATCCTCCCCAATTTCTAGTATAAATGGGACTAATATATTTCTATTGATTTTTCAACAGTCATAACTTTTTTATGTAAATGCATTAAAACCAATCCCCATGTTAATCATACAATGATAGACGTTCAGATTAGTTTGTAATTTTTACATAGGAATTGATTTATTAAGATCAATGGTTGAAAAAAATTCTAGTTTCTAACTTTCTACCTAAAATAAAAGTTTTTCTATATGATCTATGACAAATTTCAATCAGTTCGGTCAAAACCGAAATTTTTAGAACGAAAATGGAACAACCCAAAAAAAAAAATCGATGAGTGCCACAAACAAAACCGAACCATAACCAACTGTTCGGTGCAGTTTTTCAGTTTTGATTCGGTCTTACTCGCCCCTAGTTAATACTACTAAAATCAAACATATGGTTTCCATAATATACAGTATCATTGCCAATTCACAATATCTGAGTTACAAGATTTCAAGTTTACATTACAATAAAACACTAATTGCATGCATCACATTGTACGGCTGCCACAAATGTAATCCATACCAACATAAATATACGTATATGTATACAGAGAAAACACTGTTTGAGCAAATATACACCAGGCCAGTTCTTCAGATGTGTATTGTTCCATGTACCCGAACCTGTGATTCTTTCAGGGATGAGTCATCAGTCGTCGATACTAGTCAATCCGAAGATGAGCGCGATTGATGCCAGAACAGCCTGCACAAAATTAAAGAGAGAAATAAATATGTAAGGTTCTTGCAAAGGTATAACATGTTAAGGTGAAAGGACTTGAAACATTTGAGAGTGATGAAGCTAAGATTCGGCTACTTCAAAGCTTCACGACACATATGTTGAACCCCACGTATTGGATATTTAATGTTTGTGTTATTCATATGCAAGACATAAAATGTTCGTTAGCAACTCATGAGCTTGCATATGCCAGAGAAAAGTGGTTATTTACGTCAAGCTACCATCACTTAACTATTTCGTTTTTCCCTAGGGATCGATTTGCTATGCATGATTTCCCTTGATTTCTGGCTCCAGTCCTCTCTTATCAAGTGTTCACTTCTTTGATGGCTGATTGTGTGACATCCAAAGCGAACAATTGACATTTTGAATAATTCTTATTCAGATATGGCGATTGTTTTGTGAATGGAATACCCAGCTTATTTTGATAAGGCCAAGGCTAATCCGAAATTACCAAATTTGTACTCCAACAGAAACATCAAATTGATTTTCCCGTAAATTCTAATGTTGATATCATATCAAGTTCTGCAAGTTTCCCTACCAAACATGGAGAGACATAACGATCTTTTTGACAAATTATTCATTCAGGCTCATTGGAGTAGGCTCAAGGATGTAGCAAGCTCATCATATAAATATGCCGGCATCTTTAGAAATAGAAATAAGAAAAGATTTTTCAAATATTAAAGCTAGTACTCTCAGTGTGACGAAACAATAGAGGCTTAAAGTTTGTTTCAACGTATTTAGCAACAAACAGATATGCACGATCACTTTGGAATTTGTCTCTTTGATAGTCATGCATAGAGAATGAAGTAGCCTAAACTTTGAAGTAGGTTGAGAAGGTGAAAATAAGAATACTTACAGCGATCGTGCAAGCAACATATCCTGGTTTCTCACGAGGGTCGATTCTGGAACAAATTAGAAGCAATGCTGCAACATACCATGGAATTCCAGCAAGGAAGAATCCAATAATGAACCTTCACGAAAACAGAGTAACTATTTTACCAATAATTCAAAACAGATTAAGCAAGAAAATTCTTCCTACAAACACACCAATTTCAGCAGTAGTTTGAAGTTTGTGGGCTCACATCTCTAAAATATAAACTTATTCGTCCATATACAAAATTGAAGAGTAAACGTTTGACGGGAGAGAATAACTTAATTTTTCACTTAAAAGAGAAGAGTAACGCATTTAAGTCATATTAAAGGAGATCTAAACTCTAATTGTAGTAGCAACAGTAGAAAGATACTTTCCTAACTGAAACTTATAAAACTCTCTCTTCTGCAAAACAAAAAGAAGCAAGCACCCGCCAAATTTTCAAATAACTATTAAAATATTCTGATTCCTGATACTTTATAAGAGTTAAACTCCTGATACTCTTATCTTTATAAGAGTTAAATTATTAGGGTTCTGCATCTGAGCACGAAACGATCATTTGGAGAAAATCTCAATTAAGATTCACCCAAAATTTCCATGAAAGTTGCATTGCATCAAACATCTTAGATTCTAGAAGTGTAGCTGTATTTGGAAAGCGCAAAGACTTTCAAACGTAATCAATTGATCAATAAGGAAAAGTTATCTCTTACATGAACCAGCCAAGGCCAATTCCACAGCAAGGAAGTCGGCGCTCTCTTACAGGTCTACCAGTTGCAACAGCAGCATAACCTTCATTCACACAGAAATCCATTCATTGTATTAGCAAAATTTAGGGATTATTTAACTTTAAATAACTCATTACAAGAAGAATTGGTAAATGGAATTGCATCACAAAATCAAAGCCATATTCTTCCTTACCTCTCCACAAATCAAAACATCAGATCATAATAATCAAGAAAAAGTTAATTATATTACAGCCAAAACCCAGATCTCAAACCCTAAACATACTTTCTACCACTGTTTGGGTTAAAAAGTCTTGCCTATTTTTACATCCAAAAACTCAAATAATATAAATTAAATAAAAAATCCCAAACCAGACACAAAAGTAGGATCCATACACCGCTGCTGATCAAGACTAAAATTGCAGCAATCCACTGATCTCGAAAAATTACGCAGAAATACACCAAATTTCTTGAAGGGTCAATGGAAAAATCAACATCTAACTGAGAAATATAAACAGATAAGCAGATAATATACCTGGGACAGATTGATAACCGTGAGCATAATAGTGAGATTGTGGGGGAGGAACTCCGGAAACGCCAGGCGGCGGAACAGGCTGAGGGAAGCCCATGGCCGGCGGCGGAGGGTAGTTGGCTACGCCCTGGAATGTTCCGTACGGCGGCGGCGGCGGCGGCGGATGCTCATGGTGTTGATGATGGGTGTCCTTTTTTTCTTCACTCATGATTGATCTTTCTATCACTTTTCAAATCCCCTTTCTTTGAGGAAATTCTCCGTTCTGGGCTACTGAAAAGATTGAATTTTGAGCTGAGATTTCGTGTTTGAGTTTCAGAAAAATGAAAATCCTTCTTCTTCTTCTTCTTCTTCTTCTTCTTCTTTCTTCTAAATTATGCGCGAAGAAAACCTTGGGGCTGACTAACAGCGAGATAAAGACAATAATTATGCTGTCCCTCAACAGTTGAGGGAAATTATCATGTCTTTTTCAAATATTTTATATAATAATATATTTGTGAAGTTTCACAAGGCATCACAAGGCAGAACAGGTAATCAAGATTGGTTCTTCTTTTGTTTTTATTTTTGTTCCTACCTTTTTCTTTGACTATTATTTAGGTATATCTAGTATGTATATCCAGTATGGTAATATTGTATATCATTCATAATCAGTTTTGAGCATGTATAACACATAACTATAGTGACTTTTGACTTTCCTAATTATATCTATTGTGACATTTTCTAAAAATGTGTTTTATTTGTGTGAAAATGGGGAAAAATTGACTAGTTAATCAAAATCATGTATTTACCCTCCTATTTTAGCTATTTAAATGATAGCTACGTATTTCTTTATTACACATTTTGCTAATCGATCCAACGCTTTCAAAATGGTATCAGAGCCCTAGGTTTATTAAGGAATTATATTTTATTTATTACTTTAAGTATTATCCTAACGGAGGAGACATCAAGAAAAATATGGATCCGGACGATTGTCCGAGATGCGAAGGTTACATGAACTATCTCCATGATTTGGAGGTACAGAAAACAAGAACCCAAACTGCTCTTGCAATCTGGAAGAGAGAATTCCACTCTGCAGCAACAAGAGTGGATTGTGAATCTATTATCTCTTGTGTTGGGAAAATTATAAGGTTTCGATTTGATACCAAAACCCAACTGATTCTCCAACCGAGTAGATGATCGCGTCAACCTAAATAGTGTTTTCCAGCTCGCCTGTTTGAGCCTTAGATGTTCTAGGGTTACAGGTTAAGCTAGCGGAAGACAGCAGTCGACCCAGCTGTGTTTACAGCAGGAGTCAGCTAGCGAAAGACGATCGACCCAGTGTGTTTACGGAGAGTCGGCTAGCGGAAGACGACGGTCGACCAATGTTCTCCGAGTCGGCTAGCAAAAGAAAGCGGCGTCAACCTTTGAGTGATCCACAGAGCTGATCAAGTGAAGAGAATTCGAGCCGAGTTCAAAACACGGTGATCCGGTATGTAGAACAAAGGAACTATCTCTGAAGACTCCACTTCGAGACAGTCCAGCTCTGAATTCAAAAGCCAGCTCTAAAGGCAGAAGATCCCGGAATCAGGGGAAGTCAACATACCTCGACCAATGAGGGATTGCCAGATCAGCATCCTAGACTTCAGAACCTAAGATGTGACACAAATGAAGACAGGTGCAGATACGCCCAACGGCAGATCTTGTATTTAAGAAGAGTAGGTAAGATTCAAACGGCTCCTCCAACGGCTAGTCTTGAATCTCTACCTATATAAACCCGTCTTCAACCTCAGGATCAGATACGAAAAACTCTCTACAAGCTTTCATTATCTGAAATCTTTATTCTTTCAAAAGCTCTCAAGCAGTTCTACATAGATCAAAGAACACTTTATCTTAAAGTGTTTCTAGTTAAGAAACTGCTTAGTTTTTCGTCTGTTCCCTAGGCCAAACTCATTGTATATCTTAAGCCTAGATTTCGAACGAGTTCATCATACTCTGAAGTTCTTAATTGTAAGAACTCGTTCATAGTTGGAACCCCATACCCAAACCCAAACCCAAACCCAGAAAGGTTAGGTAAAGGTACGCTTGCTCGAAGCGCGTAATTCGAGTGGTTAGGTTCTTCAGTACCCGGAAACTGAAGGTGTATAGGCTTGACAGTGCCCGCAAACTGTTGGAACACAGCTCGGGTTAGAGTTGTGAAGTTGCTTGGTACTTGGAAACCAAGTGGTAGTGGATTACCAGTGAACCTGGTCGTGGACGTAGGAGGTGTTACTCCGAACCACGTAAAAACTCGCGTGCTTCTAACTCTCTCTTTACTATTGCTTTATATTCAGCTGTGTACTAATTCCTTCATATCATTGCATACTTGTTCAAAACTGCACACACAGCTGCTCTCCAAAGACAGTTGTGTCCCTCGAAAAGTTGCACAACCTGACTAAGCTGAAAACGTTAAGTTAATATTTTCAAACTGAGTTTTTCTAAGTAACTGAGCTAAGTTTTCAAACCACCACTTTCCGCACCTCCAGCTGAGTTATTTACCCAGCTGACCCTCTCCAGTTGGATCAATAACTGAGCTCACCAACTCTGTGTTTTAACTTGAAAAAGTTTCGAAAAATCTACTTGGTGTATTCACCCCCCCCCTCTACACCAAGTACCCAGCTCAGGGACCATCAATTGGTATCAGAGCAGTGGTTCTAAAGACCACCGTTTCTGTATCAAGAGATCTCTCTTGACACTCTGTGTCAGTGGTCAACTGAACAGATCCGTTTTTCAGAAAAACTCATCTTATCACATACTGCACATGTCTATGGATTCTTATCTTAACAGGAATCTCCCCACCTTCTCGGTAGACGACTATGCAATCTGGAAATTCAGATTGAAAAGCTTCCTTTGTGCACATCACGACATGATGTGGGACGTCATCACAGACGGACCCATCCTTATCTATAAACAAGGAAATGAACTCGTACCTGCTCATGATGGAGGACAACCAGAATACCGGCCAATTCTCAAGCCAAAGAAGGATTACTCGTCAGAAGAACGAAAGCAAGCTGGTCCGGACGGCTTCGCAAGAAACACCATCTCATCAACGATCTCAAACGCCTACCTGAGTAAGATCATCAAGTGCGAGACAGCCAAAGAGATGTGGGAAATACTTGCCAAGCTATGTGAAGGATCTGAAGAAATCAAAGAAAACAAATTCACAATAGCTTGCCAAAAATTCGACAACTTCAAGCAGCTAGCCAACGAGTCCATCGAAGCGATGGAGCTACGGTTCTCAAACATAGTCATTGAGATAGAGACAATCAGAACTGGGAAGTATACCCAGCGGGAAAAGAATCTAAAGGTTCTTTCAGCTCTTTCAGCTGAATGGAACACTTACAAGGTAGTTCACCAAAGTCGAAGTGACTTGGGTGATCTATTTACAGAAAGGTTGTTCTCACTCTTAAAAGCCAACGAATACAACTTGAAGATCACTCAAGAAGAATCTTCAAGCAGACAGAATGACGGAGAACTCACCCCAGCTCCAAAAGAAATAGCTTTCAGAGCCAACTCTGAAAAGTCAGCTCATGTCAAGTCAGCTGAGTCCTCCAAGATGAAGAAGGACAAAAAGGATATGAGCAAAGAGGAGCTACTCGAAGAAATTGCCATGATGGTAAAAAGTTATAACAGACTCAACACCAGCAAGGGCAAATACAAGAAGTTCTTTAGGACTTACAGAGATAAGTACGCAGCAGCTGATGAGAAGTCAGCTGACCAACGAACAGGTGAAGGTTGCTTCAACTGCAAGGAACCAGGACACTACCGACAAGATTGTCCAAAGTTGTCCAAGAAAGAGAAAGACCAATTAAAATCTAAGGCAGCTGACAGAAGGAGAGCTTATATCGTTGATGAAGAATCAGAGTGCAAGAAAATGGATGACATGCCATTTTCAGACTCGGAAGAAGAAGCCCTGATGGCCCATGATGAACCTGATTGGGATACATGCTTCATGGGACAAACAGACGGCATCGATGAAGATGAGGTAACGTCTCGAACTCTAAATCTATCTAACATCTCACCATCACACGATCACTCTACACAGGACTCAGAATCTGGACTACCTGATTAGAGTCTAGTAGAGAAAGTAATGAACGATTCCAAGGAGCTTCAAGAGATCCTTGACGTCATTATGTGTGAGAATGCCGAGCTGAAGGCGGAACTGGAAAAGACAAAAGTATCAGACACAGCTGATACAACTCAGCTCCAACAGGAAGTCGTTTCACTAAAAGACAAAATAGTGAAACAAGATCAGCTGATGAAGAAATTCAACACTGAGAAGAAACAGCTGATAGAAGATGTGGAAAAGGTCACAGCTGAATCGGAAAGGAAGTCAGCTGAGATCATTGAGCTGAAAAGCACCGAAGAGGTACTATCTAAAAAGATAGTAGCTCTCATCAAAGCCACGTCAACAATGGACGAGATCATTAGTTCTCAGCGTCCAGCAGCACTCAAAGCGGGACTGGGATACAACGAATCAAAGGATGCCTCAAACATTGCCTCCACAAGTGGAACAAAGGTTATGTTTGTACGTGCAAATGAACCTTCAATCCTAGCAGCTCAGCATAAACAGTTGAGAACACAGCAGGCGTCGGGAAGAACAGCTGTGAAACATTCTCAAGCTCCGTCGAGGACACAGCAGACGTCAAGAAGAACAGCTGTGAAACAGTCTCAAACTCCGTCGAGAACACAGCAGACATCAAGAAGGTCAGCTGTGCGACAACCTCAAGCCCAACTCAGACAGCAACGTGCTCAACCTCAACGAAGACCACAGGCTGGATTTTACAGATACCAGCCACAACACCAGCACGTTGATCGATATCAACCAAGATATCAGAGATACCCAGCTGGATACCACTCATACGAGTATCAGCTGGATAATCATTTCCAGCCACAGTATCACATGAGACAGCAGAGACTAAGGAACGTCTCAGCTAGGCACACAGCTGGAAACCAAAAGAAATCCAGACAACAAAACAAGAAGACACGAAGATCAAGACCCCGCCAGCAACAACAGAAGAACACAAAGAATATGTATATCGACTCAGCTGGGAGAATTATTAGATCAAATGACCCAATTCGAGTCATCAAGTAGATCTGGGTCGTCAAAGGATCTATATCTAACTCACAAGGACCCAATTAAAACTGGGTACCTGAATTTTAACTTTTTGTTTAGGTTGCAAGGAATCGATGCATCTCTGAGGAGTCGATGAGAACGCTTTGGTACTTGGACAGTGGATGTTCCAAGCACATGACGCACCTAAAGCATCTACTCCAGGAGTATATTGAGCGTACAGGTCCACAAGTAACATTTGGTGACAACTCCAAAGGCCTAACCAAAGGTTATGGTACATTTAAAACTAGAAATGTTATAATCCCAAATGTTTCTTATGTACAAGGATTGCAACATAACTTGCTTTCCATTAGCCAATTCTGCGACAACGGTTTTTCTGTCAAGTTTGATGCACAGGGATGCACAGTGAAGCACAGGGAAACCAAGCAGATACTCCTAAGAGGGAAAAGAGAAGGAAATATGTACTTTGCTGACTGGAACAGCAGCCCTCCTGAGACTTGTCTTGTATCGAAAAGCAGCAATGAAGTCAGCTGGCTGTGGCACAGACGGCTGAATCATCTCAACTTCAAGACAATCAACAAACTGGCTAGGAACCAGCTCGCTAATGGAATTCCAGATCAAGTATATGACAAAAGTCATATGTGCAGCGCGTGTCAACAAAAAAAGCAAACAAGAATTTCATTCTCTCTCAAGCCAGCTCGATAACCGATCGAGTTCTTCAACTTCTTCACATGGATCTTTTTGGTCCAGATTACTACGACAAGCTTCAATGGCAGAAAATATACTCGGTCGTTGTGGATGATTTCTCAAGATTCACATGGGTATCATTCTTGTACCGAGAAGAGCGAAACGAGAACTAAGCCGCCTATCCCGCGGAAAGATTATCAACACGAAGGAGTGCAAGATAATGGCAATAAGATCGGATCGTGGAACGGAGTTTCTAAATGAAACTATTTATGATTTTTGCGAGAAGAACGGAGTTCAACACCAAACATCTGCAGCTCGCACACCTCGGCAGAATGGTGTAGCGAAGAAGAAACGTAACTTTCAAGGAAGCGCCTACCTCAATGCTAGCTAGCTCGCCATTCCAAAGAAGTTCGGGGTGAAGCAATCAACACAGCTTGCTTCACTCAGAATCGCTCCCTACTCACATCAAGGCAAGGAAAGACACCGTATGAGCTATGGAACAACAGAATACCATACATTGGATATTTCAAGGTATTCGGATCCAAATGCCACATCCTCAATAATGGGAAGACACAGCTCAAGAAGTTCGACGAAAAGACAGACCGAGGAGTATTCCTTGGTTACTCCGCTGTGAGTAAAGCATACAGAGTCTTCAACAGAAGAACTTAAATAGTCGAAGTAACTCCACATGTTACCTTTGACGAATCCTCCTTCGAATATAGAGATTCTATCAAACGAAGAAGCGAAGGAGAATCTTCAAGATTGATTCAGACAAGGGCTCAAGAGAATAGAATCAGGAATCTGGCCGAACCATTAATTTGGGACAATGAGCCAGAGGAGGAAATTCAAATCAACCAAGAAGCTCCACCAGCTGGAAATCGAGAAGAAGCTTCAACGCCAAATCAAGGGGGAACATCATCAGCTGGGAATCCAAACACAGCTGAGTCTCCAGCTCCATCTCCAGCTGAGCCTCTTCAGAAGTCACCTCAAAATCCAAATCAAGGAGAATCAATCTCTCAAGACTTAACTCCAGAGCAACTCCAAGACAGACGAAATTTAGCCACTTCAAGCATCAATCAACTGGAAGAAGAAATTTGTAAGAGGAGAAGATGGATTGAAGATCATCCATCATCAGCAATCATTGGAGAACCTTCTGACCAAGTCAAAACCAGAAGCTCGGTACTCAAGCTTCATCGGATCATCAAGAGGCGGTGACACGGCTCAACTCTCAGTAGAGCTAGAACTGACGGTCTTTGATGAAGACACAGCTCTAATGGCGTGTTACGTAGCTCAAGTGCCAGAGCCTCAATCAATTCTCGAAGCTTTGAAGAGTGTGCCTTGGACAAATGCCATGCAAGAAGAGCTGAACGAATTCCTCAGAAATTGTGTTTGGGAATTAGTCGACAGACCTCAAGAAGTCAAAGTCATAGGACTCAAATGGATATTCAAGAACAAGATGGATACCCTGGGAGTCGTCATCAGAAACAAAGCTCGACTCGTTGCCAAGGGCTACACTCAGCAGGAAGGAATTGACTTCGAAGAATCTTTTGCTCCAGTAGCACGATTGGAAGCAATCAGACTATTTCTCGCCTTTGCAACACATCACAAATTCAAGGTCTATCAAATGGATGTGAAGTGTGCATTCTTAAATGGAGAAATCAAAGAAGATGTCTACGTTGAACAACCTCCAGGATTCGAAGTAGAAGGAAATAAAGTCTACAAACTAAAGAAGGCTCTTTATGGATTAAAGCAAGCACCTCGAGCTTGGTATGACACTCTGTCAAATTTTCTCATATCCAAAGGATTCAAGAAGGGCTCAGTAGACAGAAGTCTCTTCACCATCAAGTCAGGAAAAGATATCCTGGTTGTTCAAATCTACGTAGACGACATCATCTTTGGATCAAGATCAAGCTTCTTATGCCAAAGATTTGGAGAGATAATGTCCGAGAAGTTCCAAATGTCCATGATGGGAGAAATGAGTTTCTTCCTAGGACTTCAAGTCAAGCAATCTTCAGAAGGGATCTTCATAAATCAATCCAAATACGTGAAAGATTTGATCGCCAAGTATGGAGTTCAATCCAGCAGAACTGTAAAGATTCCAATGAACACCAACTGGAAGATTGAACCAGGAACTGAAGGGAAGTCAGTTGATTCCAGCAAATACAGAGGGATAATAGGATCCTGTCGTATCTAACGACAAGTCGTCCGGACATCTCTTTCGCAATCGGAGTGTGTGCCGGATTTCAAGTTGATCCAAAGGAAGCACACATGCAAGCGGCCAAGAACATTCTCAAATATCTCAAAGGAACTCGAAATGTTGCCGTGGTACCCAGTGAAGACAATCTACGGTGATCGGATACTCGAATCGAACTTCGGGAGATCGATTGGACGAGAAAATCAACTTCGGGAACTTGTCGGTTCTTAGGAAGTAAGTTGATTTCATGGTTTTCAAAGAAACAAACGTGCGTCGCAACTTCCACGACGAAGCGAGAATATATGGCATTTGGAAGTCTTTGCTCGCAAATTCTCGTCGAAACATCAGTGGATGACTATGAAGTAAAAGCGGGACAGTTCCAATTTTACGTGATAGCTCTAGTGCGATTGCCATTTCGGAGAATCCGGTTACTTCACACAAGATGCAAGCATGTAGACGTACGACATCATTTCATCGAGAGATCACGTAGAAAAGAAGGATGTGATTGTTGAGAAAATTCACACAGACATACAGCGGGCTGATATTCTCACAAAACCGCTGATAGAAGTAAGATTCAAAATACTGTGCGGATTACTTGGACTTCTCAACCCAGACGATGCTTCACCCAGAATGAACGGACCAGTGAACGGAAGGCAGACCAATTGAATAGCAGACCGAACGAGCAGACTAAGAGACCGAATGGAAGCGAGAACCCATCGAATACAAGCGATCAACCGAAATTCGAATCAATGTCAACGATATCAGTGAGAAAGAATTCGGCTAAACCAGATGCGAAAGGAAAGGATTATTCGGTGAGAACCAAATTGGAACCACGATGACCCGACACCCACTCAACCGAGGTATCAGTCGACTACAATGATCACCGAGAGGTTTGCAACAACATTAATTACTCCTACTCAATCATTTTTACGTCAACTCACATCTTGTCATTTCTAATCAATCTTAATTAAAAGTCTGCAAAGAATTGAATAATGGGAGTTTCGAGGCAAAAGTCAAAACGCCTCAACCGTTCTCTCTCACGCATTAACTCACATCCTCTAATCAAGAAATTGACATGATGCGAGAATCACTCCCAGTCGTAGATCTTCTTATCAATAGACAAATCTTGATCGTCCATTCATCAAGAAAACTCTTTAAATATGCTAGAAGATATATGCATCAACCACAGAAAGTTTTTCGGCTCTTTCTTATTTCCATCAATTGGTATTGTTTGTTTCTACTAACAAAAGATGCGAGAAGAAGAACATGGAATCCGAAAGATATCTCCGAAGCCGATCAAACTTGAAGAATGCATCAAAGCTTCAAGAGAAGAGTTGCTTAACTCTCGGGAACCTCAAAGAAGACGGAAGTCCATAAGAAGGTGAAGCCCATCGACGGAACTAGGCCAGCGCGGTGAGATCGCAAAGCTCAAGAACGTCATCCACCGGGAAGGTGCGAGAAAACTTTCGGGAATGACAAAGGAAAAAGACCTCCTCGGCCCCATTGTTTCTCTCAACATAATAAAAAAGAGAACGGGACACACAACTCCCCGGGATGCAAAAATCAACGTCAACGGACACTGGACCGGATGTTGATAAAACCGGAGTATTCAAGAGCGATCATGTCAAAGCTCTTGCTCCGCCACGGGAGAGCACGAGAAAAGATGCGGGAGACAAAGCGGCATGCATCCCAACTCCGTCCCCGGGAATCGGAGACAACTTGAGGAGACAAAATATAATGAAGCAACGTCTTCAAACCTAAGACTCAAGTCAAAGGTGCTCGATCGGTCGGCGGAGAAGCCGGATGACATTATGAGAGAATTCGTAATCACTCTCAGGAGCGAGAAGGCCCACAAGCGGTCGTTTCTTTCGGTGGAAGAAAAGTTCACATCCTGCGTGAACATAATCATCACCAACACCGCAACGGAGTATTCCAATTTGAACAACCAAGCTTAAACCCCAAGACGGATGGGATACTTCAACCGCCTTCTCCTCGGTTTCCTTGACTCCACGGGGACACCTTCTTCGAGATCTTTCAATAAAAGATGCTCAAGTCCCCGCACCAAGCTCGAAATGAGAAACATCACCCGACCAACGATCACTGCAATGGATGATGATGATATGAGCCGAATACAAGTCCCTTAAGTGCCGAATCGGACTTTCTCATTCAATCTAAGAAGTACGAAGAAGCAAAATTGCAAGAAATGAAGTTATGCCCGACTCGGAAGATGCTATCTCCCGTGCTAACTCATCCCTCCAAGCACTCACCGGACCGCCATTGAATCGTGCCAAGGACGTTGTGTCCGCAATCACGGTGAGGCTAATGCAACGAAGAAGAGCCGGCTAACACAACGGTGAGCCACTTAAACTCTAAACCTCGCCGCTCGTAGCCGAAAACCACAGTTTCGCCAAACTAAAACATCGCAACAGCCGATGGTGTATATCTCCCACCCTGTTTTGATCATGCCAAAAAGGGGGAAGTAAGGGAGAAGAGAGACAAGTCAATGAAGAGGCAAACTGTTGAGCTAGAGGAACCAGCTGAATCAGAATCAGCTGAAGAAGAGACGAGTCAAAAGAAAGAAGCAACGGATGCAGAAGAAGACCCGACCAATCGGACTAAAGGCGAAGGATTGAAGGCGAAGATTTGAAGATTTTTTCCTTCTTTCTTTTTCCTGTGTTATAATGTATTTTCTTACATTAATAAAACACAAGTTTTTTTGCGTCATAAGTTGTCTCAGTTAGGTTTTGGCATCATCAAAAAGGGGGAAATTGTTGGGAAAATTATAAGGTTTCGATTTGATACCAAAACCCAACTGATTCTCCAACCGAATAGATGATCGCGTCAACCTAAATAGTGTTTTCAGCTCGCCTATTTGAGCCTTAGATGTTCTAGGATTACAGGTTAAGGAAGCGGAAGACAGCAGTCGACCCGGTTTGTGTCTATAGCGGGGAGTCGGCTAGCGGAAGACGACGGTCGACCCGACCGTGTTCACGGTGAGTCGGCTAGCAAAAGAAAGCGGCGTCAACCTTCGGCTAAGTGATCCGGCAGAGCTCGATCAAGGCGAAGAGAATTCGAGCTGAGTTCAAAACACAGCTGGTCCATCTATACAGAACAAAGGAACTATCTCTGAAGACTCCACTTCAAGACAGTCCAGCTCTGAATTCAAAAGCCAGCTCTAAAGGCAGAAGATCCCGGAATCAGAGGAAGTCAACCTACCTCGACCAATGAGGGATTGCCAGATCAGCATCCTAGACTTCAGAACCTAGGATGTGACACAAATGAAGACTAGTGCAGATACGCCCAACGGCAGATCTTGTATTTAAGAAGAGTAGGTAAGATTCAAACGGCTCCTCCAACGGCTAGTCTTGAATCTCTACCTATATAAACCCGTCTTCAACCTCAGGATCAGATACGAAAAACTCTCTACAAGCTTTCATTATCAGAAATCATTATTCTTTCAAAAGCTCTCAAGCAGTTCTACATAGATCAAAGAACACTTTATCTTAAAGTGTTTCTAGTTAAGAAACTGCTTAGTTTTTCGTCTGTTCCCTAGGCCAAACTCATTGTATATCTTAAGCCTAGATTTCGAACGAGTTTATCATACTCTGAAGTTCTTAATTGTAAGAACTCGTTCATAGTTGGAACCCCATACCTAAACCCAAACCCAAAAAGGTTAGGTAAAGGTATGCTTGCTCGAAGCGCGTAATTCGAGTGGTTAGGTTCTTCGATGCCGGAAGCGAAGGTGTATAGGCTTGACAGTGCCCGCAAACTGTTGGAACACAGCTCGGGTTAGAGTTGTGAAGTTGCTTGGTACTTGAAAACCAAGTGGTAGTGGATTACCAGTGAACCTGGTCGTGGACGTAGGAGGTGTTACTCCGAACCACGTAAAAACTCGCGTGCTTCTTACTCTATCTCTTTACTTTTGCTTTATATTCAGCTGTGTACTAACTCCTTCATATCATTGCATATTTGTTCAAAACTGCACAACACAGCTGCTCTCCAAAGATAGCTGTGTCTCTCTAAAAGTTGCACAACCTGACTAAGTTGAAAACGTTAAGTTAATCTTTTCAAACTGAGTTTTTCTAAGTAACCGAGCTAAGTTTTCAAACCACCAATTTCCGCACCGCCAGCTGAGTTATTTACCCAGCTGACCCTCCGCCAGCTGAGTTATTTACCCAGCTGACCCTCCCCAGCTGGATCAATAACTGAGCTCACCAACTCTGTGTTTTAACTTGAAAAAGTTTCGAAAAATCTACTTGGTGCATTCACCCCCCCCCTCTATACCAAGTACCCAGCTCAGGGACCATCAACTTAGCTTTGGGAAAACAAGATTGCGACGAGCAAAGAAACTCATCGCAAATACTGCAACATGGCTCATTTTGGAAACTGGTCTGAGCGTGTTTGTTCGGATTGCCAGAACCAGAAAGAACCAGAGTTCGGGAAAGGATTCTTGCCCAGAAGGGGAAAAGAGAAGGCTCGGTCCAACGAGCATCTAGAGCATAAGGCGCTGCCAAAAGCAAGGACGCCCAGGGCCCCAGAAAAAAAGTATATTCCCGACACAAATTGGTGGAGTCATGTGACTCTGAGCTGGAGAACCACCCACTAAAAAGAAAACGACAATAGTGGGTGGATGAATTGAGATTACCCACTAAACAACATATGGATAAAGCAACAGGAGAACCACTACCAATAGAAAAGTGATCCATTAGTCACGACAAAGGGACCTCACACCGAAAGTTAGTTATCTTCATTCAATAATGGAAGACAAGGGAGGACCCCATTCACGTGGAAGCAAGGTGGCCAAGGATAAGAGCATCCAAGGCAATAATGCAGGGGAGGAGGCCTTTCACTGAAGACCTCTATATAAACAAGGATTGAAGAGAGCATGAGATATCGAAAATCCTACAACTTATCTTCTCTGCGCTCTCAAAATAAAAATTTGTTATAGTTCCTACTCTAGTATAGTTTAGTTGATGTATTTCATTTCCGCTACCATAGGTAGCTAAACAAGTCTGTCTCCTCCCTAAAGGAGATATACTTATGTTGTAATAAATATTATATAATTCATAAATAAAAGTTTGAGCTTTTGTTCATCCTTTCCAGTATATTATTTTCTTTGTGTACTGACCGAAAACCCTACGCTTCGGTTAGGAAACGAACGAGGGATGTGTTGTGTGTTGTTGAAGGAGTCTGCTTCTGGAAACCATCGGTTGCGATCGTGTGGTTGGACGGGGTCCCTAAAACTTTCGGTGGAAATACCCGGCAGCATTACGGTAAAAAAGGTATGAAGTTGGTATACGTTGATTTTAGTTGTACGGAAGTGTGATGGGCCTGATAGTTTTGCATGATTTATCTCCAAATTGAAAAATCGAATTGATAAATCATAATATGTAATGGAGAAATTCAGTAGAAGGGTAAAAGAATTTTATGCATATTGTATGATTATGAGGTTAACTAGGATATATCAATATTTCCCCTTATTTTACACATTATTTTATACACAAGAATGGATATAATAATCTTATTGGTGGGTCAGTAGGTACTGCTTATACACACCATCAAAAATTGTCGTATGAGGTACACACTATCTCTATACTGGTTAGAATGAATTTCCTCTCTTTTTCTTTTTCCTTTGACAAAACAAATATTTAAAAGAATTATATAAAATTAAAAAGTTTGCTTGCGTTCTCATGTGCAAATAATAAAACAGTGTTATGTAGACTCCCACATATATATGTAGAGTTGATTTTTTCAGAATATGTGATGATCATGAGGTTCGTTTGTAGTCAACCTTGAAATTTCTAAAGCTAAGGCTAATCCGAATTTACTAAATTTGTACTCCAATATTTTTTTGAATGGAAATTTTATTAAGTTAAAATCACAAAACATAAAAAAGGACAACCTCCTCAACCAAGCCGGAAAATCTTGATCCATACAATCGGACTAGAAATATGCGCATCATATTGCACTAAAAAAATGCTCTGATAGCATTTCTATAAGCAATGAGAGACTCCAACAACAAGCACACCTAGTGTATCCTTCATGTTATTATGGATTTCTTCTGCTAACAGCTCATCTGTCTCATCTTGATCATTTAACACCCGTGCTACAGTGAAGGAATCCGTAAGAATCTCAATCATTTAACACCCGTGCTACAGTGAAGGAGTCCGTAGCAATCTCAATGGGCCCTAATTGAGTTGTAATATAAGCCATGATAGCATGAATTACCCATTTTTTTTATTTATTTTTTAATAAACATTACAAGAAATTTTAAAGGTCGCGTGATGGTGGACTTGAACCCGTGACCTTTGGGCCGGACATTAATTACTCTACCACTAGGCTTACACACCCACATCAATTACCCAATATTTTAGTGATAGCATATTGTACTCCAATATTGAGTAACATCAAATTGAGTTTCCCCTTAATTCTAATTAGTGTTGATATTATATCAAGTTCCGCAAGTTTCTCCAAGGCACCGTTCTCTTTGACGGAAATGTATGGAAAACATATACTATATATTTTTTCAATCGTATAAATCTAAAGAGTGAAAATCTCTCATCCTAAACACATCACAAATCTAGCTAGTTTCTTTGATTTGACCATGATGGTGCTGCCATTGGTTTTCTATTATCAAACGCACATAAGTGAGTAGTGATCTGTGTTGGTGTGAAAAATAAAAATTAGCAGCAATAGCAAGCATGCATGATGAAGCAATAGCAAGTTATAAAATATAGAAAGTTATGATCATTTCTTAAAATGGAAAAACTACTGTGATTGTGGGGTCTTTATAATGAGAATGTATGGTAGATATATTTTGAGTGGAGAAATAGATCCACTTATTTTGATTTGTTACGAGGTATAAAATATAGAAAGTTAGAATCATTTCTTAAAATGGAAAAACCACAGTTATTATGAACCACCCAAAATGAAAATAAGATCACATTTTTTAATTTTGGTTAAGCATATATAAACTCGTTGTTTGAAAACAGACGTAGTATTATTTTTATCTTGTCTGTTATTCTTCTGTTAATTTTGTCTCTCTCTCTCGCTGCCGCCACCCGCGAGAGAGAAAGGAAAGCGAGAGTAACAATGTCGCCGATTCCCAATTTACAGAAAGCTTAGTAGAGCACTGTCACTTATTGTCGAGAGCCAAGAACTAAAGGTATTTCGTGTTCGGGTGATTGTCACTTTTGTTTGATTTTAAGAATTGGACTTTTTTTTTTTTTTTTTTCTACACCTTCTTTTGTTGAACATTGGGGAGTTTCCCTTGTACATGCATGCTTCCGCTGGACGAGTACGTTTTTTCATTTGAACAGTTGAACTTGACCTTACTGAAATAGTACGGGATTATGTCCAGAATGTTTATAACTCGACATACACAAGAACTATCTTTAACTATTGACTCCATGTGTCTTATTAATATTACAGGACTATTTGGTAGATGGAGATGAAAATGCTCTCTGATATATTGGCAAAGGCATCCACAATCTTGAGGTATGGTTTATTCAATGTTCAACATGGTTTGTCGATGTTGGGGACCTTCATAACTTTAGTGGCTTCACCGAATCCTCTTTGGCTTTAGCGTTTACCATTTTTACACAAAAACTTGTATGGTACGACCAAAATATGTCAGATGAGAGATCTAAGTAATACTTATGTACTTAAAGCAATACTTTTGAACACAAAAATAGTACTTTCGTGTAAGACTTTTGAACACAAAATAATATTTTTTTGTAAGAATTATGTGGCTGGTATTACTTTTCAATGTAGAAACACAGTATGTTTGTAGTGGTATTAATTTCATATTCAATAATATTACTATCATATTCAACAGTATTACTTGGATCTTCCGTCTTTCAGATTTTGGTTTGTTTTTACAATGAAAATATATTTTTCATTTTGAGTAGGTTTTCTTCTATTCTTTTATGTTTTGTTTTTTTATAATCTTTTTGTAATCCTTTGTAAATTTAATTGCAGTTTTCTTGTGGAGTGATGCAAAATGTTAGGGCCAAAGGAAAAGGAGCTGTACGTGTTGCTGATATCTTGTCTCGTATGCAAATAGAAGAACTTGTTGATACTTCAAATGTAATTAACTTTTGTATTAGTCACAAGACATATTTGATAGAGTTGGTTGATCATACAGAAGTAAAATATTATCTCTATTCTTCTTCCAAACCACAGATGGGTTTTCCAGAAATAAATACTCTCATAATTCTGTGTCTCCTTCCCTCCTTTTTTTTCCTTATTCTCTCCTCTCATTTTATGAACTAATGTTAGAGTTTTGCAATTCTGAGTGTTTCTTTCCTCTTCAGCTAATTTAATGATGCCTAAAAAATTCTTAGACTTTCTAATAACTGTCTATTAGTTGTATGCAATTGAATAAAAAAAATAAAGAAAGAAAAAGAAACTAGAGCGCAAAATGAAGAATTGCATGTGAAGTTGCTACTGGTGTTCGTCTGAATAGTAAAACTGTCGATGCAAAGTTTCTTTTGCACCAAGTCTTTGGGTATCTTTTTATTGCCTTTATTTCATCATAGATGGAGACTTCAGGACCTAGGCTTTTGTACATTATCCAAGGAGGGAACAACTTACATGTTTCTCAATGCAGTCTCTGTTTCATCTTCAGACATCACATTTTTTGCTTGAATCCATCAGAATAGTTAACTGTTTAGCTTTAGGAAAATATGTTGTATTTAGTGAAAGTCAATTGGAGAAGGCTAAGAAAGCTGTAAACTATGTTTGTGGTCTCCTATTTTGGTATATGTAGTATCTTTGCTTATTTTTAACTGTCTTACGAATCTTTATTGAACACTAGCAGAGAAATTACGTGCGTTGCACGTATAACCTCTTGTTTTAGATAATTAATTTATTACAAATTATAATATATTTAAAAACACAAAAAGTTGTAATGTTATTAATTTTGACTATTAGCTTCAACAAATTATTAGCAAGTAGATGTAAAGAGTAGATCTTAAAAGAATGAAATCAATTTATAATTTAAATCTATTTTATGTACAATTTTTAAAATTATATAACAATGGTAAAGATGATATATTATATTGTAATTAATTTAATTACCTACCTTAGAACTTAAAAAAAACTGAATGCACATTATGGTATATCAATTATAAGGTAGAAAAATTGCTCTCATCTGCATATCAATTTTTTCTCTCATCTTGAGCCAACAAAATATTTAAATATTGAAATTAAAATAATATTTTGAAATATATTTTTTCAATCTCTTTAATGATTTTCGTATCTATATAGTTAAATAATTTATTTAATAAATAATGATAAAGAGTATAATAATTACTAAGTGTCCCAAGCGTCATGTTATAATTTCTCACACTTTTTCTTTTATCTCTATTTCTTTTTTCAATTTTAGAATATATTATTTTATTTTACTTTATAGGTAAATATAATTGGGATTATTTAAAATTAAACTTTAATTCAGTTCATTATATTATAATGATTAGATGAAAAATATATGTTAATAAATCAATTATCGTGTATTATTTCAATTTAATTTAGATAAGATTGTAGTTATCAATAATAAATTTAATTACACCAAAAATCACATCTTTTACACCAAATTATAACTTAATTTTATCGTCTTTTATGAGATGTTTTAAAAACAATGAAATTAATTTATCAATCATATACTCCCTTCATAAACCATGACCATCGACCTACAAATACTTCATAATAAATTCTGATAATAAAAATAATAATAATAATTAAATTTTATATAAAAGAAAAGAGTTCCATTTAGGATAATATATTTATCAAAGACTAATATGCCAATGATCATTGTAAGTATCGTTGACGGTTAAGCCACACCAACGCTTTTTTTTAATACTTGAAAAATTATAATAAGGATTGTGAATTTTATAAATTATGCAAAATCAAACCTTATTTTTGAAGTATAATGCCACCAATCATGTCGTTTAGATTGTTTGCTGTTATTGCCATTTGTTTAGCCTTTCCCCAAGTTGGTAAGTGGAAAAAAATTAATTAGCATACAAGTCTAAATTTCTCATTGTCCACTCGTTCTCATGTTAATTTGTAACTAGCAAAAACTCTTGTACAGCCGGTCGACCTGACCCGCCCTGCCCTTATCAACGTTGACCGTTGACTTTTTTATTTTTAATTTTTTTGATTTTTTTCAAGAGTCGAGCGAGGGTAGCCGAAGGCCTCGGAGCGAGCTAAAAACCATTAATATTGTCACAATCATTATCTATAAATTAAAATGGAAGCAGGAGGTGGAGAGGAAAAAAAACTCAACGGTCAAATGTTGACCGTTGACCGGTCAACGCTGACCGAGACGGGTCAGTGCAGGTCAGATGTATGTGCATCCAGCTGCACAAGAATGCAACTCTTTGTAACTTCTTCATATTGAATCTTCTGAGTGTTTGATCTTTAATTGGACTATACTTAGTCTCATGAAGGCTATTGGGTTGGATAGATTCACCCTGATATTTAATCTCATGAATCATGATATTGCCATGTAAGTCTATTAATCTTGTCTGTATGAATCTTGACATCTCCCTATATAAAAATTAATTCCAGATCAATCTTTATTTATTCTATATTATATCTAGTTGAGACAATTAAATACAAATTTTCAAGAAACTATCACTAAATTAGTTTCTTAAATTGCATTAATAATTAGGGTGATCATGTG
Source organism: Agastache rugosa (assembly GCA_031470985.1). Classification (NCBI taxonomy): domain Eukaryota; kingdom Viridiplantae; phylum Streptophyta; class Magnoliopsida; order Lamiales; family Lamiaceae; genus Agastache; species Agastache rugosa. The sequence goes on along the minus strand of CM062601.1, from coordinate 29,806,332 downwards.
GGTGATAATCATTAGTCAAAATAGTATTTCAAATAAACATTCATTCGTAAATTTTTATTTTGGTTAAACACCTTTGTCTTCTTTTAACAATTTTTTGAAATTTCATTTTATTTTTGATAACTTTAAGTCTCATTAATTCAAATAATTGAAAAATGATTATAGCTATTGAATCAATTGTGTATTTGACATTTTAATTTACAACTATGGATGCCCAATACAGAAAAAAAATCATGCTAATATTATAAGATATCACATAGGAATAGAGGTGTTCACCCGATCCGGAACCGCTGGTTCCGGCCCGGAATCGGAACCGTGGTCAATAGTTTTCGGCCCGGAACCGCGGTCAACGGGCCGGTTCCGACCCGGAACCGTGTTTGGGACGGGTCGATTCCGATTCCAAGGGCTAGGAACCGTGAACCGGCGGTTCCACGCTTATTTTTTTAAAATATGTTTTGTGTTATCCATGTTAATTATATCCTAAAACAAGCAATAATGACAATTAGAATGCTAAATGGAACGAAAAAATGTCAATAAAAAAATTTTAAAAATAAGGTTCGAGGTTGAACCGGCGGTTCTGGTTCGGAACCGCCGAACCGTGTGAACCGCCGGTTCAACCGCCTAGGATTTGGCACCCATTTGAAATTCAAAATGGATGGCTATGATTTCATCTTGTTATCCAATGGCTATGATTCAAAATTTTCCCCCCCATTTCCTCCCACTTTCAACTATAAATACCCCCATACCTACAACCATTTCTTCACACCAATTACTCTCTTCTCTTCTCTTACTCTCTTCTCTTACTCTCTAAGTTATTCATTCTTTTCAGTTTTCATTGTTCTATTTTGTAGCTCTTACTCTCTTAGTCTCTTAGTAGTTCTAGCAAAAATGTCTTCCTCCAACCCTCGTAAGGGTAAGGAAAAGGCAATCGCAAATGTTTGTGGTACTCGTGGTAGTCGTAACCCTCCTCGTCGTCCTCGTGGTGTTGTCATTCGAGAACGATAAGCGTTCCAGGATGACTACTACGAAGATGATGATACTTCTTCCACTCCCACTCCCACAAGCCAGAATCCTCAATATCGGAGGGTTCCTACTCGCCGCCAATGTGAAGAAATGGAGAACCAGCAAATGGCCGAAGATGCTGCTGCCTTTGCTGCCCACCAGATTGAAGCGGATAGGCTACTTGCTGAAAGCCTATATGTTACCGACCTCGAAGTGGAGATGAATCCGCCCCACCAAATGCATCATCCCCGCACTATACAGTCGTCCCCCTTTCACGAAGAGGCAATCAACTTGGATGAGGATGACGAAATGGACGAGCAAGAGGACGGCGGAATGGCTGCCGACAAGGGCCGTCGTACCAGAAAGGCGAAGCTGCAGGCCAAAGGAAAGAAAGAAGGATCCGAAGTGTTCTCAATATGGTTCAAAAAGGTAACATTACCTTGTGCCGAAGGAGAAACTCCAATTGTAATGGCGTGGTACAATTTCTGCGACCAGCAGTACGAGCATAAGAAAGGAAATGGGTATGACACTTATAACCGCCATATACTCAAACACAAGCCGAAGGATCAAGAAAAAGATACACAACAACAAACTCAAACTCAACTAAACATCACGCAAGGTAATGAACTCACTTTATTTAAGTATAATGATATAGTAGCTAAAGAAGTGATGGCTAAGTTTGTTGCTACTGAATTACTTGCTTTCCAATTTGCCGATAGCATGCGTTTTGAAAATTCCATGAAAAAAGCATATATTCTGCGAGCTAAAAAAATCTCACGAAGTACCATGACTAGGACAATTGCTAAATTATCTATTAAATATAAAAAAGCATTAAGAGACATGTTTGCTAAGCTGCCATATAGAGTCTCTGTTTGTTCTGATATTTGGTCATGTGCTTGGCAACAAAATTCATATCTTGGAATGACTGTGCATTGGATTGATCCGAATTGGTGTATGAACAAACGCGTACTTTATTTTAGGAAGTTTAATTGTACTTATAATGCTGCAAACATTGCTCTTTGCATTATAAAAGTGTTGAATCAATTTAGATTAACCTCTAAGATTTTCAATCGGTTTTGATAATGCATTTGCTAATACTGCAAGTGTGTCTGCTCTAATTGCTGCATGTAACTTCCCATTTGAAGCAAGAGCTCCAACGTGCACACTCTTGACTTTTTTCAAGTCCTTTGCTGGTATTCTTTTGTTCAAGTTAGTATTTCACTCTTCTATTGGTAGCATAGAGCTCACAAACTAGCCAATTCTTAATCGATGATGTACTTCAACGGCAAACAACAAAATCTGCAGGAAGAATTCATCTAGAAAGTTGATATAATGATTTGAAGAGATAATTATATGCGTACGTCTTTAGCATATTTAGAATTTCCAAATGATGTGTATGCAATTATAAGGGCTATGAAAACCTGCTTCGTTGTGCGATTTGCAATTTACTCATGTTCTCATAATACTACAATCAGATTAACACAGAGCAAATCAGGTAACTAGAACTCTTCAAACTTGTGAAATCATGCTAATAACAACAGTATCTACATTTCTATATATAGACAAATTTGGCAATAATTATAAAAACAAAACATTGCAAGAGCAAGAACAAAAACAAGAACACTCATATTGACCTTACATATAGTTTAAGAAACATTCTTAAGCCATGCAATAAGTATGAAATTCAATGTGTAGCAGAGTGAAAAATCTGCACGAGGCAAAATGCATATAAGATTATATTGTTGAAAATATTAAGATAATATTAAGACAACTTCAATTGGCCAGGTAAGAAGCTTAAAACTTTATTTTAGAGAGAACCTAGTTGAAGACATACATGATTAACCTTCTCTTTAGATAATGTAGGCAACCTGAAAATAGTGTTAATGAAAAGCTAAAGAAGCAAGCTGCCAAAACTCAAGAAGAACGGCATACTCAATTATAGATAAAAAAAAAATACATCATTTTCTCAGGGATTTTACCTCTAAAAATCCGCTCTGTAGGTATAGCATTAAGGAAGGTCTTCACAGCTCCCAAAACATAACTGTGCTGAAAAAAATGGAAGCAGAAAAGTCAAGAGAGACAATAGTTAATTCTGTCGATTATGGAACATGAAAAGAACAAATAAACGCCACACATATGGCTTTGCTATACTCACAGTGCACCAACAACTGCATTTCCATGGAAAAAGCACAAACTGATGCTTACTCCAACCTCTGAACCAAGGTCCCCCTCCCCAAATAACAACAGATAGTTCAAGAATGCTGTGAGAGTCAACCAGAAAGCAACCAGCAATAATGACTGACAGATCCCAGCCATACCCACAATCCTAATGTTACACAAGTAGATATGAATATAGTTCATAGAGAATATACAGAAATGAACCTTAAAATTGAGAAATCGAAACATACCATGATAATCTTATGTAGTAGATAATTCCCAAAATATTTTGCAGACAAGACACCAAAACCTCAAATATGTAGTAGATATTTCTGAAGACATTCTACAGGACATAACCTCAAATAAACAACTTTCATATCAGTTGTACAAGGAATTATTCTAATAATAATATTATATAAAGCTCAACCTAATAACACACTATCAACCTGACTTCCGTCCACCATAGTCGGCCCTTTCCTTTTAAATATTCAATGGTGACAACTAATTTGTTAAGTACTCTAATATCAAATGACATGAATAAAAACATTAAAATTTGAAATTAGGTACCCCATTGTTGACAAGAAGAAACTTTGTTCAGTTTTATCTTAGGTATGGATTTAGATAATACCTCAATCGAAAGCCCAAATTGAGGTGGCCAACATGATTGACCCAAACCATTAATGAGAGTGCGATGAGCTATTGCATATTTATTCAAATTGTTAGGCTTCTTTCCAAATCAAATCATAAACCATCTAACAATATATAGTACGGACAGGATTGTAATTTTGTCACCTTCATCCTCTTAGCCTCTTATGAAGCACAACCCACTCTTCATTTACATTTACACCAAGTTTATGAATTAAATATAATAATGATAATATGCTAAAAAAAATTATAATAATAATAATTCTAGTAGTGCATCTCTTTACAATTTAAGTTTAGTAATTCTCTCCTCTACACATTAGTGGAGGCAAAGCATGTTTCTCTTACAACTAATGTACTTAAAGACGGTGAGCAGTGAATTCTTTATAGCTAGCTCGTTCGATCATTTCGCCGCAGGTACTTACTTCAATTCAATTCCCCACCCGGTCTAGATTAATTAGCTACATTAACTTAAATAAAACAGAGGCGAAGAAATGCATATCCGAACTCTAACCTATAAAAGTGGTACACAGAGTCTTGGTGATATTATAATATTCATATCTTAATATATTTATTTCTCTACATTCTAATAGAAATAAAGATGAAAATGTTAAGAATCGGTTTAGTGATTTAAATAAAGAACCCATTATACAATTTTCAGCTTCTTTTATTTCTTTCTTTTTTTTCCTTTTTCTTTTTATATGGAGAACAAGAAAAATGGTGATTAATTCTATGGACAACTAGTACTACACCCGTGCGATGCACGGAATAAGTTGAATTTTGATTTTTTTTTTTGTAAAACAATATAAATATAAGTAAGGAATATATATATATATATATATAAAGAAAAGTATCAAACAATATAAATTTAAATTTCGTTCAAAGTTCATATATGTATAAAATTTAAAAATTTTCCTTGTAAACAATGTTTGTTGTACATGCACTGCTCTTATTCTCTTTATCGCATATCAGTATCTTCAAACCATTTCGACTCTGTACCCTCGATACAGAGACGTATAGTTGACCATATAAAAATAATACTTTGACTTTGTAAACGATTCCGCTATATGTATAGAATATCATCTAAAAGATTCTTCCAACACTTTTCCCAAACAATCTCCGATATGTTCATTGAATTAGCAAATAGTAGATTTGCAAACATATGTCTCAAAGAATGTGTGGTACTCCAATGACTTGCCTCTATAATGTCGTCGATGTATTCTCTATCATCGTCTAACAAACCCTCTTACTGTTTGCCAAATTTTTGTATAATGGTTTCATCCCATAACCATTTATACATAGCTTTTAATATATCTTCTCCCAAAAGCCATCAAATTCTTTATTAATTTTATTATGGAAAATTCAATACATTCTCTAAAAATAATTATAAGTCTTGATAATATGGTCTAATAATATAGAGTAGTTAATGAATTGTGTGGTTTCATTTGTAATATAAAATTGAATAATTTCGGATACTATTAATCTTATTTCTGAAAATTGATTCATCTCTCTACATGTGGTTATTTGTATTAATTTATTTTAATAATAAGGAGTAATTATTGGGTTGTGTTTATAAGCTAATAAGAGTGAGGAATTGTAGTATCCCGTCTTTCTTAAATAATTAAAATAATTAATCTTCTGAGAAAGACAAGAATTTTAGTAAAATAAAGATTTTCTTTCTGAAAATTTTATCCGACAGATATATTCTACCGGAAAAATGAGTTTTAGTTAATTTTTATCGTCTCGGTTAATCCGAAACGAAGAAGTTTTTACATTTATCAATAGATGATAAATGTTTAGTCATTAATTGACAAGAAGAAGAATTTAATTTAATTACGTGAAATTTTACGTAATTAATCGCTTAAAAATTTAGTTTCGGTCGATTTGAAAATGCTTCAAATCTCCGATTCTTTCTGTGAGATTTTTATCTAAGGTTCGTGAAACCTTAATCTTAATTACTGTGTTGAGAAATTAGAGAGTTATTAGAAGATTAATTAGTTGTTAATTAATTGAATTAATAACTAATTAAATGAATTAACCAAAACTTAGCTATTAAGTTTTAATTTTATAATAAGCTATCCTATACATCTAAACCTAGGGTTATAACTAATATATGTATAGCTATCTCACTCTCTCTATCTCACCACACGCACACACACAACAAAAACAGCAAGCAGCAGCCTCTCTCTCTTTCCCTCTCGATCTCTCTCTTCTCTCTCAATACACACACTCACACACACTTAAGAACACCATCTTGATCTTCAAGCTCAAAGATTCCAACTTCTAGCACTCCTCTCAAGTAGTCAAGTAAGCTTAGATTCTTCTCTTCCAAGCTCTTGATTCATGTCTTTGGTGGAAGAATTATATATATATATATATGTGTCGAAAATTTGTATGAAATATGAAGAAGTAGTTGGATGATCTTGATTTCTTAGAATGATGGTTATATGATGATTTTATGATCAAATATTAAGCTTAAGATGATGCATGAAGAATTCTAGTTATGTATATATATTTCGACATTTTTGGGGAGAAATGGAGGAGTGTTTAGATGATATTGATCTTATGGTATGTTGCTTATATCATGATTATATGATGATTTGTGTGATTAAATTAGAAAAATCAAAACCCTAACCCTAAGTTGCATGAAAACCGAAATTTAGAAGAAAATGCTAAATTTTAATTCATGCATTGAATGATGATTTGTTCTTCATGAATTATGCTTAGAATATGATTATAAGATCAAATATGTAATTAGATTTAAGCATGGAAAACCCTAGCTATAAATTGGCAAATTTCGAAAATGAGAAGAAAATGGGAAATAATGAATACATGAATTATATGATTGATTTAATGATATAAATGAGTTTAGTTAAGTATTTTAAGAATGTTTCATGTTGGAAATACTTAAAAATTTCCAACCAATTTCATTTTTGAGAAAATAACCGATTAAATAAGAATATAAATTAGGGTTGAAAGATTAATACTTAATTGAATGAAATTAAATGAAGAAATGAGCTTAAGATGATAATTAAGTATATTAGAAATTAAAAAGAAGAGAAAATAATTAAAGAAATATTAATTTTAATATAACCGAAAATTTAAAATAAATAAATAAAATATTAATAAAATTTTAATTAAGAAATTAATTGCATTTATGAACTTCTTAATAAAAATTAAGTGTTACATAATTTTATGGAAATTTAATTCAAAGAAATAAAGATTTTTCTATTTATGGTTGATTTTCCCGATTTGGGGAATTTATATGTTTAATTGAGTTAATGTTGTATGAGAATTGATTAATATTGATGCTTAATGAGGAATTTAGATAGATTAAGATAGATTAAGAACGTTTGAAAAGTTAAGATAGGAATTCTCGAATTTCATCAAGTTGCGACGTAGAAATTCGAATAGAATTTCGATAAGGATATCGAAGTCATTAGTCGATAAAAGCTCTCGTTCTAAAATCGTTATTCCGTTTCGATTAAAGGAGCAAGCGGAAGCGGGAGCAGAGACGTGAAGTAAAAGGGCTACAAGTATTAGAGCTTAAAGTTTAAAGCTTAAGTTTATCAGGTGGGCTTTCTAAACTAAAATATGTGAAAGCATAATATCGTATGTTTTACAAAGTTTTGATACTTGCCAAATGATTTTAAAAATGTTTAAGTATGTTACCATCTACTTCAGAAAGACGAATTCGGTTTCACGCAAGGTGAAATCTGTGTACACATTAGTAATCGTGCGCATTTCTTTGATAGGCCGATTATTCATAATCGTGAGCCTTTCCTTGATATGCCGATTACAAGTGATTGAGAAAGAGGCCTCTTTCTCATCACCATCATTTATTTGTAGATATGGTTCATACTGTTATAAATGTCTGCAGACAAATGAGTTTTGAAAAGAAAGTATTTTTAGCATTTTACGAGTTGTTTTCAGAAAATCCTCGTATTATGTTTTCTGGCAAGTTTTCATATATAGCTGTATTCAAAGAAAGTTTTCAAATGTTTTCGGCATGTGTTCACCGAGTACGTAGTACTCGGCCACACGCATGTTATTTCTAAAACGTGCGAGGTTAGCGAGATGCATGACGAGGTTTGGATGGATGTTGGTTGTTGTTAATATTTTTTGAAAAATAAAGAGCCTAGATTATATGTCGTCATACATATAGTCTTTCGTATTCCGCTGCCATGTTAAGATGATTTTTTTTTTATGATGAAGTTGTTTAAACCCTAGAGTCGATCTATGTTTTGATAGTCGAACTCTTTTGTCACAGTTTGCGTGAAACTTAGTCTTGATATGTATGTCATATTGATTTCAGTTGATCATCTCGAGTCATATAGGTCACATTATTCTAAAGTGGTATATCCAGCTGGCTGAGTCAGCTGGGCAATTCCAATGATCGGGTCCACTGGTATATCCAGGCCGAGTCACTGGTAATTCATTGATCGGGTCCAATGAGTAAATCCATGGGCCGAGTCACTGGTAATTCCAATGACCGGGTCCAAATTCGAGTAAATCCCGCCGGGCCGAGTCGGGCAATCCTACTGATCGGGTCAATTGGGTAATTCCAGCTGGCTGGGTCAGCTGGGTAATTCCAGCTGGCTAGGTCCAGCTGGGTAATTCCAGCCGACTGAGCCCAGCTTGGTAATAGTTTCGGGCTGCGACATGTTAAGTATGGTTATTCTTTTGACCGATAGCCGGGTCGCTATCTCAATTTCCTTTGTTAATCATAAATTGTGTAAGTCGTGGGACCTACCGGCCTTGACATCTAATATCGAGGTTCGGGCTGCGACAGAGTGGTATCAGAGCAGGTCTGACTGCTCTGAATAATTTTTTAAAATCTAGTCTATTTTGAAATCCTAGACTAGTTAGAGCAATGTCTTCTGCTCCAAGTTGTTTTCTGAAAGTCTAGTCTGGTTTGAATTCCTAGACTAGTTAGTTTTTAACAACAACTGAAGTCCAGTATCTCTCATCTCATCCAGCTATCCAGGTACGAATTTCAAATGTTTCTAGTTATAAAGTTTGGAAGTTGAAGTATATATATAATTCTTGTGTTTTAGCCTCTAATGTGATTGGTTGTTAGTGAACGATCATAAGCGAGATAATGGATCAGTTGTGCAAGCAAGTTGAGTATTTATCTGTGGAATGTAACATGAGCCTGGAACACCCTTTTGGAAGCGACATTGAGTATGTTGAGACAGTGGATTCTCAAAACTATTCGTAATTTCAGTTTAGTTAATTATTTAAATTTTCTTTTATAGGATGTCCAACTCTAGAAGCGTAGCAGCGATGATTGAATTTCACCACATACACATGAGCTACACAGAAACCCTAGCAGAGTTTTTAGCTCGGTACCATAGAGTTTGGATGGACATTCATGAATCAAATATCTCGGGAGTTATTGGTATAGTTAGGCTAGTTCCTCTGCTTCCTGAGGATTGGCAGGAGTGGGCGGCATCGATTGCTGCAAGGTACGTTACTCCCCAATTTTGGGTTGGTGTCTTGTTTGGAGATTGCAGAGCGTTCATAGCTGCAATTAGTACTCAATATATGTGTTTTTCGTACCCACCTCCTGGACCATATCAGCCATTGATTCCTGTTGGTGAGTTTGGTTTACAAAATCTCATGCCTCAAGATTACCCTATTCTGGATCAGAATCCTCCAGAAAATCCCGAACCAATTGCTTCTCCCATCCATGGAAATAATGGATTTGATGTTAACTCTTTTCTTGTTGAGCCATTGGCAAATGGCTATGTTTCGTCTCCCTCCCAAATCGAGACTCAAACTTTTGTTCCTGAGCCTTCTGTTTTGCCTAACGGCGTAGCCTCATCTTCTTTTGTTGAGGAAGTTCCAAATGATCCTTCTGTTGAAACATTGCAAGCTTTGAATTCTTCAGAGCTTGATGCCATAGTTGAAGCTCAGCCTATTCTTTTTGACCCTAATGTGGCTAGCACCTCTGGACCACGTCACTATGATAGTGACGAGGATAACGTTGATCCAGAAGTTGGACCAACCGAAGGATACTTCCACCTCCGTAGAATACCATTTACTCATTTGAGTTTTCAGCCTAGCTTTAGGCCGTCGCCGGGAGAGGATATTACTCATGCCCCTCGTGTGACTTTGGACGGAGTGGAGAGGGCAGAGGAGAGCACGGAAACGGAAGAAGAAGATCCAAATGAGGAGGATCCGAGAGAGGAAGGGGAAGAGGATCCGTCGGAGGACGAGCAGTGAGGAAAAGATGGGTTGTGGAAAGAAGTTAATGATAATTAACGAAAAGGAAGATAATGTAATTATATGTAATAGACTAGTAAGTGAACAACTTTTAACAATTGTGTTGTAAATAAGTTCTTGTACATAGAAGCATAATATGATAGAATAGCGAATCGGAAGCGAAGTAGAATTCCGCTCCGATAAAAACATTATGCGTGATGTTAGAAAATCACGGGTCATATAGGGAATTTTTGGGTGTAAATAATTCCCTACCTTTTGTAAAAGTCCTCAAAGAGGCAAATTTTCCTATTAAATGAAGAAGTAAGTTGAGCAAAGATCAGCTGGATAAATCAAGCTAACTGGAAAATCAAAACTAGCTGGAAAAACTGAGTTATCTGGAGAACTGAGCTGGCTGGAAAACCGAGCCGGGCCGAGTCACCGAGTAATTCCAGATCGAGTCCAACAAGCGGAAATCCAGCTGACTGAGTCAGCTGATTAATTCCAGCTGAGTGAATCCAGCTGACCGAGGTTTAGATAATAGAAGTTAAAGTAAAGAAGTGAGGTTTAAGGAATGGAAAAAGATCGATTAAAAGCCCGGACGAAGAAAACAAGACAAAGCGTCAAACCGGCATCAGGCTGCGAAATCCGGCCGAGTCACCGAGTAAATCCAAATCCGAGTCCAGTGGTAATTCAAATGGCCGAGTCACTGAGTAAATCCAGTGGCCGATCGGGTCCACCGAGCACGGGCAGACGCGACCACAGCGCGCGGCGTGCCAGCCCCACGACAATTTCAGCATCAGGCGCGGGTTGGTGTGGCGCGAGACAATCCGCCGGAGGTCAAGTCGCGCGCGCATGAAAGAAATCTCTTCTTGGCCGCGCGATGTCTGCGCGCGGGACGGCGATCTTGGCGTGGGATAGTTCGATCCAGCGCCGGGGTATATTCGTCCATTCCGTTGTCGTTCGTAGTTGTTCATTCATCGTTTATTTTGTTCGTAGTTCGTTTCGTTGTAGTTCATTTCATTCTTCGTTAATTTCGTCCGTTAATCGTTTCGTTCATTATTCGACTATCATTAGTTTAGTGCGTCGTTCATTTTATTCGTTTCATTAATTATTCGTTATCGTTAGCTTAGTTCGTAATCATTAGTTAGGAAAAATGTTAAGATGAAGTAGATCATCTCAAAAGAGATTTATGAGGAAGTTTATACATCAAGATGATATTATTCATCTCTTGATTATAAAGAATGAAGAGCTAATTAAATTTAGCAAATAAATATATATATATATATATAATAATTACTACTGGAAAATTATTTTTTTTTAGTGATTATTTGATGATAAGCGTGAATCTTTTGATTCATTAAAGTTATGATAAAGTTTATATGCCAAGATGATGCAATTATTTCCTTGAAATATTAGGAATATATATTAGCTAAATTTTACTTAGCAAAGATAAGTATGAAAAATATGTGTTCTTGAAATATTTTTGTGATTATAGTAATGAATGAATTGTTGATTCATTATCTATGACAATAGTGAATTGTTTAAATTGTTCATGATGATAATAAGAAGTTAAATTATGGGATCACAATGTATGATGATGTTTGTGAATCTTTGATTCATTAAATAGTATGAGCCTGTTAGATGTAATTGAAAGTTTTGATAAGCATGAATGGTGATGAGTATGGATGGTGTGATTCATTAAAAGTACGATGAGTATATTATGCATTAAAGAGGTGATAAGAAATTTTTTCTAAATTCTAAAACCTAGAAAAATTTATTTCCCTTAAAATACTTTTAAAGAAAGAAGAATTTTTATTAAAGAATAAGACTTTGTTAGAAAGAAAGAATAATTCGAATGGAAATCCTGGTTAATTAGAAAATGCCGCCAAGAGGTAGACCAAGAGGCCGAGGTCGAGGAAGGGTTGAAAATGAAAACGAAAGAGAACCTACCCCACCACCTCCTCAACCTGAAAGGAGAATAGAAGAATTATTTTTGCGGCAAAATCCTCCAACTCTCGATGGAAGAGGAAGTCCTTCAGAAGCCGAAGAGTGGATTCGTCTTATTTGGAAAGAATTTTCCGTTTTCTTCGATGTACGGATCAAGAACGTCTAACATGCATGTCTTATCAGCTCAAGGGATCTGCGGATTACTGGTGGGAAGCTCGTCAAAGGGCATATACCCCTGAACAACTGGAGAACCTGACGTGGGAACAATTTAAGGATGTTTTGTTCGAAAAATTCGTTCCTCGAAGTTATCGAAAGCAGAAGGAGAATGAGTTTGCTAATCTCAAGCAAGGTAAGAAGTCAGTAGCCGACTATGATCGCGAATTTTGTGATTTGGCACGTTTTGCTCAAGATAAGGTGGACACGGACGAGAAAATGGCTGAACTTTTCCGAGCAGGTCTTCGGCAGGAAATAAGAATCGTTCTGGCCAGTCAAAGTGCATTATCGTATGCCGAGACTTTAAACAGAGCTTTGGATATGGAATTGGCAATGCAGCCAGATAAGTCTTCTCAGACTTCAGCAGCCACACAAGTTCAAATCCCAGTAAAGGACGTGTGACAAATCCGCGTACCGTTCAACCAAAGTCAGAAACGAAAATGGAATTTTGGAAGTCAACCTAGTAAGAAGCCCTGGCAAGAACAGCAAGGGCAACAACGTCATCAACAGCAACAATTTAATCAAGGACGATTCAAACAACCTTTCGTCAATCAAGGCAGTTCATCTCAAACTTATCAAGGAATGTCTCCATGTTCCAAGTGTGGCAAGATGCATCAAGGGATATGCAAAGCTGGAAGTAATAGCTGCTATACTTGTGGTCAAGTTGGTCATTATTCGTATCAGTGCCCAACTAAACTGCAAGGAGCAGGAGGAAGTAGACCAACTCAGAACCCGCCTCAGAGATTGAAGGCAATAGAAGTTGTTCCTCAGCAACGGCAAGAAGAACGGAATCGCCAAGGGCCGCGATTCCAAAGAAAAGCAAAAGCAACCCCAGCATTTGAGAATGGAACCCCAGCAGCAATATCAAAGGGTTTTTGCTCTTGATCAGAAGCCGTTCGACAAAGATCAAGGAAATTTGACAGGTATGGGTCAATTAAATGACATACCTGTTATAATTTTATTTGATACTGGTGCATCGCATTCATTTATATCAGATGCATGCGTAGATAATCTTGGTCTTAAGGTAGAACGTGCTAGTCAAGACTTGAGAGTAACAACACGTTAGGTAAATCTACCTCAGTTACTCGCATCTGTTCTAATATAGAGATTGAATTAGGATCTCTCAAGATGTTAGCGAAAACCCTAAATTTAATTAAAATGTGGGATATAGATATTATCTTGGGAATGGATTGGTTGACCGAGAATTTTGCAAGCATTCAATGCAAGCAAAGGCAAATTTCATTTCATATGCCTGGTCAGGAACCAACTCTATTTTTCGGGATAGAAAGAAGTTGTAAGAAATCGCCGATTATTTCGGCAGTTCAAGCAAGGAGAATGTTGAAAAAGAAAGATGTGAAAGCATATCTTATCTATCTCAACAAGAAGGAAGATAAGGAAAGCAGCATTGAAGATGTAGCTGTAGTAAAAGAATTTCAAGACGTATTTCCACAAGTTTTGCCAGGATTGCCACCAGATAGGCAAGTAGAGTTCACAATAGATCTTGAACCAGGATCAGCCTCACCGTTTCCAAGTCACCATACAGAATGGCTCCAAAGGAGTTGCAAGAATTGAAAATTCAACTGCAAGAGTTACTTGACCTAGGTTTCATTAGACCTAGTGTTTCTCCGTGGGGAGCACCAATTCTGTTTGTCAAAAAGAAGGATGGTAGTTTGAGGATGTGCATCGACTACCGAGAATTAAACAAATTGACCTTAAAGAATAAATATCCTTTGCCGAGAATAGATGATCTATTTGATCAGCTCAGAGGAGCAAGTGTATTCTCGAAGATTGATCTGAAATCTGGTTATCACCAATTGAAGGTCAAGCAAGAAGATATTTCCAAGACAGCTTTCAGAACAAGATATGGCCACTACGAGTTTGTAGTAATGCCATTTGGTGTGACAAATGCTCCAGCAGTATTTATGGATCTCATGAATCGAGTATTTCATGAATTCTTGGACAAGTTTGTCGTAGTTTTCATTGATGATATTCTCGTGTATTCAAAGAATGAATTAGAACACGAGGAACATCTACGAACTGTTCTGAAAAGGTTGAGAACCGAAAGATTGTATGCCAAATTTAGTAAATGTGAATTTTGGCTAAGAGAAGTACATTTCCTTGGACATGTTGTATCTCCTGAAGGAATCAAAGTTGACCCTTCAAAAGTACAAGCAGTTCAGGAATGGAAAGTTCCAACCACACCACATGAAATTAGGAGTTTCTTAGGTCTAGCAGGCTACTATCGGAGATTTATCGAGGGATTCTCCAAAATAGCTAAGCCAATGACCCATCTCCTAAAGAAAGAATCAAAATTCAAGTGGTCAGAAGAATGTGAGGAAAGTTTCCAAGAACTTAAAAAGAGATTGACCACTGCCCCAGTGCTATCGGGCCCGATTCGGATAAAGATTATCTTGTTTACACGGATGCATCAAAGAACGGACTAGGTTGTGTCCTGATGCAAGAAGGAAGAGTTATTGCATATGCTTCTAGACAGCTTAGACCTCATGAAATAAACTATCCAACTCATGATTTGGAACTAGCAGCAGTAGTACATGCTTTAAAAATCTGGAGACACCATCTTTATGGGACGAAATGTGAAATCTTCACAGATCATAAGAGTCTCAAATATTTCTTTGAGCAGAAAGAATTAAATATGAGACAAAGAAGATGGCTCGAGTTAGTTAAAGACTACGATTGTAAAATTTCCTATCATCCAGGAAAAGCAAATGTAGTTGCTGATGCGTGCGTAAAAGGAAAATCTGAATTTGGATTTCTTCTAACTCAAGAGAAAGAACTCATTAAGAGTTTTGAAGAACTGAGGTTAGAAGTAATTCTACCTCCGCAATCTGTTGAGCAAATGGTTGCAGCTATGGAAATAATTCCAGATTTAAGATTGAGAATTTCCAATGGTCAAAGAAAAGACGAGAAATTGGAAAAGTTACGAATGAAAATTCGTCAAGAGAAAAATGAAAATTTTAAGGAGGCAGGAGATAATGTTCTCCTGTATCGAGGAAGAGTTTGTGTGCCGAATGATGAAGAATTAAGGAATGAAATCATGAGCGAAGCTCATGAAACTCCTTATTCAGCTCACCCTGGAGGCACCAAAATGTATCAAGATTTGAAACAAACATTTTGGTGGGAAGGAATGAAAAGAGACATAGCTTCGTTTGTGGAAAGATGTTTAGCCTGTCAACAAGTAAAGGCATTACATCAGAGACCCTATGGGAAGCTACAACCTTTAGATATTCCAGAGTGGAAATGGGATAAAATTACCATGGATTTTGTAACTGGGTTACCTAGATCCAAACGAGGAAATACAGCAATATGGGTAATAGTGGATAGATTGACAAAATCTGCACACTTTATACCTATTCCCATAACTTATGGCGCAGATAAGTTAGCTCAGCTGTACGTGCGAGAAATTGTGCAATTGCACGGAGTACCTAAGTCGATCACTTCGGATCGAGACTCAAAATTTACTTCTCATTTTTGGAGAAGTATGCAAGAAGAATTAGGTACCAAATTGAACTTCAGTACGGCTTTTCATCCTCAAACGGATGGTCAATCAGAAAGAACCATTCAGATCTTGGAGGATATGTTGAGAACTGTTGTTTTAGATCGAGGAAGTCAATGGGAGCAAATTTTACCTCTTGTTGAATTTGCTTACAACAACAGTTATCAAATGACGATTGGCATGGCGCCCTACGAAGCCCTTTATGGAAAGAAGTGTAGATCTCCGCTCCATTGGGATGATGTGGGCGAGAGAAAAATATTAGGGCCTGATTCAGTTGAAGAAATGATAAAGATTGTGCGTCAAATCAAACAAAGAATTAAAGAAGCGCAAGACCGTCAGAAGTCTTATGCTGACGTCAGAAGATCAGCATTAGAATTCAATGTGGGTGATAAAGTTTTCTTGAAAGTTTCGCCTTCAAGAGGAATTCAACGATTTGGTGTTAAAGGAAAGCTTAAGCCTCGCTACATAGGACCATATGAAATTCCGGAAAGAATAGGTCAAGTAGCATATAAGCTAGCTTTACCGCCAAGTTTTGGAAATTCACATAACGTGTTTCATGTATCTCAATTGCGGAGATATATGTTTGATCCTAAGCACGTCATTCGTCGAGAAGAAGTAGTCCTTGAACCAGATCTCAGTTATGAAGAGAAACCTGAAGCGATTTTGGATCGGAAGATCCAACAGCTTAGAAATAAGTCGATCGCGTCAGTAAAAATCAAATGGAGGCATCATGGACTAGAAGAAGCAACATGGGAGTTAGAAAGCAAAATGAGAGAAAAGTATCCCGAACTCTTCAGAGAGGTAAGCAAATTTCGGGGCGAAATTTATTTTTAGGGGGAGAGAATGTAGTATCCCGTCTTTCTTAAATAATTAAAATAATTAATCTTCTGAGAAAGACAAGAATTTTAGTAAAATAAAGATTTTCTTTCTGAAAATTTTATCCGACAGATATATTCTACCGGAAAAATGAGTTTTAGTTAATTTTTATCGTCTCGGTTAATCCGAAACGAAGAAGTTTTTACATTTATCAATAGATGATAAATGTTTAGTCATTAATTGACAAGAAGAAGAATTTAATTTAATTACGTGAAATTTTACGTAATTAATCGCTTAAAAATTTAGTTTCGGTCGATTTGAAAATGCTTCAAATCTCCGATTCTTTCTGTGAGATTTTTATCTAAGGTTCGTGAAACCTTAATCTTAATTACTGTGTTGAGAAATTAGAGAGTTATTAGAAGATTAATTAGTTGTTAATTAATTGAATTAATAACTAATTAAATGAATTAACCAAAACTTAGCTATTAAGTTTTAATTTTATAATAAGCTATCCTATACATCTAAACCTAGGGTTATAACTAATATATGTATAGCTATCTCACTCTCTCTATCTCACCACACGCACACACACAACAAAAACAGCAAGCAGCAGCCTCTCTCTCTTTCCCTCTCGATCTCTCTCTTCTCTCTCAATACACACACTCACACACACTTAAGAACACCATCTTGATCTTCAAGCTCAAAGATTCCAACTTCTAGCACTCCTCTCAAGTAGTCAAGTAAGCTTAGATTCTTCTCTTCCAAGCTCTTGATTCATGTCTTTGGTGGAAGAATTATATATATATATATGTGTCGAAAATTTGTATGAAATATGAAGAAGTAGTTGGATGATCTTGATTTCTTAGAATGATGGTTATATGATGATTTTATGATCAAATATTAAGCTTAAGATGATGCATGAAGAATTCTAGTTATGTATATATATTTCGACATTTTTGGGGAGAAATGGAGGAGTGTTTAGATGATATTGATCTTATGGTATGTTGCTTATATCATGATTATATGATGATTTGTGTGATTAAATTAGAAAAATCAAAACCCTAACCCTAAGTTGCATGAAAACCGAAATTTAGAAGAAAATGCTAAATTTTAATTCATGCATTGAATGATGATTTGTTCTTCATGAATTATGCTTAGAATATGATTATAAGATCAAATATGTAATTAGATTTAAGCATGGAAAACCCTAGCTATAAATTGGCAAATTTCGAAAATGAGAAGAAAATGGGAAATAATGAATACATGAATTATATGATTGATTTAATGATATAAATGAGTTTAGTTAAGTATTTTAAGAATGTTTCATGTTGGAAATACTTAAAAATTTCCAACCAATTTCATTTTTGAGAAAATAACCGATTAAATAAGAATATAAATTAGGGTTGAAAGATTAATACTTAATTGAATGAAATTAAATGAAGAAATGAGCTTAAGATGATAATTAAGTATATTAGAAATTAAAAAGAAGAAAAAATAATTAAAGAAATATTAATTTTAATATAACCGAAAATTTAAAATAAATAAATAAAATATTAATAAAATTTTAATTAAGAAATTAATTGCATTTATGAACTTCTTAATAAAAATTAAGTGTTACATAATTTTATGGAAATTTAATTCAAAGAAATAAAGATTTTTCTATTTATGGTTGATTTTCCCGATTTGGGGAATTTATATGTTTAATTGAGTTAATGTTGTATGAGAATTGATTAATATTGATGCTTAATGAGGAATTTAGATAGATTAAGATAGATTAAGAACGTTTGAAAAGTTAAGATAGGAATTCTCGAATTTCATCAAGTTGCGACGTAGAAATTCGAATAGAATTTCGATAAGGATATCGAAGTCATTAGTCGATAAAAGCTCTCGTTCTAAAATCGTTATTCCGTTTCGATTAAAGGAGCAAGCGGAAGCGGGAGCAGAGACGTGAAGTAAAAGGGCTACAAGTATTAGAGCTTAAAGTTTAAAGCTTAAGTTTATCAGGTGGGCTTTCTAAACTAAAATATGTGAAAGCATAATATCGTATGTTTTACAAAGTTTTGATACTTGCCAAATGATTTTAAAAATGTTTAAGTATGTTACCATCTACTTCAGAAAGACGAATTCGGTTTCACGCAAGGTGAAATCTGTGTACACATTAGTAATCGTGCGCATTTCTTTGATAGGCCGATTATTCATAATCGTGAGCCTTTCCTTGATATGCCGATTACAAGTGATTGAGAAAGAGGCCTCTTTCTCATCACCATCATTTATTTGTAGATATGGTTCATACTGTTATAAATGTCTGCAGACAAATGAGTTTTGAAAAGAAAGTATTTTTAGCATTTTACGAGTTGTTTTCAGAAAATCCTCGTATTATGTTTTCTGGCAAGTTTTCATATATAGCTGTATTCAGCAAAGTTTTCAAATGTTTTCGGCATGTGTTCACTGAGTACGTAGTACTCAGCCCTGCATGTTATTTCTAAAACGTGCAGGTTAGCAGGGATGCAGATGACGAGGCTGGATGGATGTTGGTTGTTGTTAATATTTTTTGAAAAATAAAGAGCCTAGATTATATGTCGTCATACATATAGTCTTTCGTATTCCGCTGCCATGTTAAGATGATTTTTTTTTTATGATGAAGTTGTTTAAACCCTAGAGTCGATCTATGTTTTGATAGTCGAACTCTTTTGTCACAGTTTGCGTGAAACTTAGTCTTGATATGTATGTCATATTGATTTCAGTTGATCATCTCGAGTCATATAGGTCACATTATTCTAAAGTGGTATATCCAATAAATCAAGCAATTCCAATGTGGGTCCAAATTGGGTATATCCAATGGCCGAGTCACTGGTAATTGATTGATCGGTCCAGTGAGTAAATCCAATTTGAGTCACTGGTAATTCCAATGACCGGTCCAGTGAGTAAATCCATTGGTGAGTCAATTTGAGCAATTCAGTGGCCCAGGTCCAATGGGTAATCCATTGTTGGTCAGAGTAATTCCAATTTGGCTAGGTCCAGGTAATTCAATGACTGAGCCCAGCTTGGTAATAGTTTCGGGCTGCGACATGTTAAGTATGGTTATTCTTTTGACCGATAGCCGGGTCGCTATCTCAATTTCCTTTGTTAATCATAAATTGTGTAAGTCGTGGGACCTACCGGCCTTGACATCTAATATCGAGGTTCGGGCTGCGACAGAAATACCAATACAATATGACAATCCACGTAAATTGAAGATATAAATAAAGTAAATTTTAGAATATGGTCATTAGTGTTTTGTTTTATGAAACAAATTACTTAAGTAGCACATTTTTTGGTAAGGAAGTCGTTTTTCATCGAGAATAATTTATTGAAAGATCAAACTTTTACTCTAAGAATTTTTTTTGTTTATTGATTAATTATTTGTATAATTTTAAAGTGAAAACAATCTTTTTGTGAACTTTAGTTTCTCTTTTTTAAAATGTTTGTTGTGTCTTGAGTTGCAAAAATTAATATTTTTTATGCCAAAGTAAGTCTTATGTAAACAATAAAGACTCTAATAAAATAACTTACTTTCAAAAATTAAAAGAATTATTTTATCAAAATATAAAATAAAAAAAATAAAACTTGAGAATAACAAATTGATTGTAGATGAACAAACTCTAAGGTGCAAAAATGCTGAGAAAAATAAATCATGCGTCATTTTCAATATAAACTCTAGTGGTAAAATATATTATTATGTATATAAGTTGATTGAATATGTGTATAACCTTTTGGAAATTAAAGTAAAACATAATAGATATCTAATTGAAGCTCTCAAAGGTATTACTTATTTTAAAAGAAGAATCTTACTGTTTTACATTTTGTTGGACCATTGTATATTCTGATTTAAAAACACTGAATACACAATAATCCTGAAGTAAAATCGATACAAACCTATGAAACAGCTACTATAGAGTGTGAATCTAAACTTCTTATATGTTCCATTTCCAAGTTTTCCTATTTCCGATAATGGAGTTCCTTCTAGGCTGCAGAGAACTCCAGTTCTAATTGCCGAAAATATTTTCATAATATTAATTAAAAATATGATTTATCATCTAGATATTTTTTACAACGTTACTCATGAATCATGATAACTTTAATTTTTAGTATTATTGCGAATGCGTTAGTTAGTAACACTGCATATTTGTATTGTAATTATAGTTATTGTATTATAATTCATTCTCTATGTGTCTATTTTCAATAGAAATATATATTTTAAATCTATATGTATTTATATATACATATAAATCAATCGATATATAGTGTTTTCTTTTTTGAGATAGTCGTACTGGATATAAAGACATGTTTTTAATCAGTAGGAAAATTGGGAATAGTTAGTTGGTTCCAAAAATTTTTAATAGATCAACAAATTAAAATTTGCAAAAAAATTAGAGTTAGCATCTAACAATATTATATAATACTTGTACATGTATACAACTCAAAACTTAAAATTCATATTATGTATATCAAATCCCCATTATGAACGTGTGAAGTAAGAATAATTTCACCCATTATGGTTCATTATCATTGATTAATTTTCCATCCGTTGGAGGGCATGACAATCAAATGTTTATTAATGCAAATATCACACATAATTAAATGTAAATATTAGAAACATACTTTAATATAAATTTATTTAGCTCTCGAACATGTATATATAAAATGTAATTATATATTTTTATAAAGTTGCTAATTAATAACACAAAACATGTTGAATTTTATTTTTTAGACACGAAAATGAAAATTTATTACCCTCATTTGTGTGTATGACAATACAGAAATTGTCATTTGGAATAAAAGAACATCATTTTGTGTTAAAAGTGATATATATTGATACATTTAAATAGATAGCTATCAAAAGGAAAATAGTCAATTTTTACATGAAAATGTAGCAAACACTTTAACCAATAACCTTAAATATAAGAAAAAGAAACCTATTATAAAATTAAAAAAAAATAAACAGCCACATATTCCCACAGACATAAAAAAAATTATATTTTAACACACACACACAAATATATATATATATATATATACATTACAAATAAAAAATAAAAAATAAAGTAGTGTAACTCAGTGAAAGAAATTGTTGACAATCTAATAAAACTTAAATATATATATATTTAGAGCGATTACATGATTACTTTTGTAAATAGAAAATTATGAAACAACATTCAATAAATTTCAATATTGTATAACAAATTTATGATTTTAATAAATTTAGAATCATACAAACACTAAAGTGTGAGTTGATCCAATTACATTGGTAGTAACATCGATCATATTATTCTCTAAAGAGACAAATACATGCTTATATATAATATGGATAGATTTCTATGGATGTTACTGTAATCCTTAACAAAAAAATTTGATGAAGTAGTCGCTCCCAAATCTGATCATTGATGCTTATGAGATATGATCTTTCTCCAAGATGGCGTTTCTGCAAAGAGTTGATGTGCGCGTTGTTTATTTAAAAACTTTACATCAAATATTCTTTGTGCGGTAATCTCTTTCTTATCAATCATGCTTCCTCTAATCGGAAAAGTCGGAATGAAAGAGTACAAAGAATATGAATTGTGAATGAAATCGTTTGCAAAATTCTAGAATTTATAGGTAGAAAATAGTACAAAAATGGAAAATTTATTATTATAATTAAATTTTTTTCCCACAAATTATGCCTTTGTAACGTTCAAATATTAATTAATTGATTGGTAAATATTAATAAACAATTAAGATAATAATAATTAAATAAATTATTTTCAAAAACGGAATAATTGTAATTGAAAATGAAAGTTACTATAAACGGCAAGCCGAACTTGCTTTTATATATTATAAAGATTATTTAATCTATTATCTATAATGAACTAATTGAAAACGGATGATTTATATATATTATATAGATTATAGGAAGATTTGACTTGAAATGAGCTTATTTTAATTTTTTTCATACGAAATATATATACGTCTGAGTTGATAGACATATTTTGTATTAATCCTCTGGAAATTGATAAAGTTTTTAGTTAATATATAAAGATTTAAATATTTTGATATTGCCAATTTTTCGGTTCAATCTGTGCAATATTAATGCCAATATATTTGCCATTACATTTATGAAGAATGAATTCATCAATGATTGATGCAGCACCTATCTTCAAAATTGAAATTAATTATTTAATCTATTATGTATAATGAACTAATTGAAAACGGATGATTTATATATATTGTATAGATTATAGTAAGATTTGAGGCTTGAAATGAGCTTATTTTATTTTATTTCGTACGAAATATATATACGTCTGAGTTGATAGACATATTTTGTATTAATTATCTGGAAATTGATAAAGTTTTTAGTTTATCTATAAAGATTTAAATATGATATTGCCAATTTAGGTGAGCGTAAATATATGTCAATCAGTAATTAATACTTATATATATTTTAGAATAGTACAGAAACAACACATATATATGACGTATATGTCATTATTCAGTAAAATACGTTTAATGTACTGTCAAAAACTTAAAATATATTAAAAGGAGATCTAATTATACACACTGTCATACAAATTATAATTACGTGTATAACCACAACTAATATTATGCAAAAAATTAATTAGATGATTGGAAATATAAATGCACAATTATTATATAACATTTAATATATAATTTCTAGAAATGGAATATTGAAAACAAATTAAAAAAAACTGAAAAAATAACTTTCTAAAAATAGCACGAGTTTGCTATTATAGTTTATATTGATTAATTGAATAAAGACGAGCATCTTTTCCGTAAGCTTTGAAGCCTCCCCGTCTCTCTTTCTCTCTCTCTCTCTCCCTCCTAGGTGAGAGAGAGAGAGTAGCAGAGATTCGTTCAATATGTTCATGACAGAATTTGAGAGAAGGGACTGCTAATACATATGTATAATATAGTCATATACATATATGTAAGAGAGAAACACACACACACACCTGGCTGGCGGATAGAATGTGGCGTGGCGAGTTAGTGGTTACGGCGGCGTAGTTTCAGGAAGCCACAACATCGTCGAGATGCAGAAAATTATTGAACAATAGCCGCACAATTAGACCATTGTTTCTGGAGATACGGCAGCCACAACAGCGTCGATCGGCGAGAGAAATTGAGGTTGCCACTGTCACCGAGAGGGAGTGGGCGACGAGAGGAAGTGGGCGGTCACCGGTGAGAGATTATGAGCGTCGAGAATTGGGTTTGGACCATCAAATTAGGGCAAGCTGAATTTGGGGGAAAGAAACTTAGGCAAAAATGATTTTGGGGTGAAAACCACTTGGATGAATCGAAGACTTTGGCAAACGCGCGCGGGGTGTTTAGTTTTTTATTTTTTTATGGATTAAATAAAATTTTAAAATAAAATAATAAATAGATGCAATCACATAGATAACGCGGTTATTAAAACCCGTTATATAATCCCTAATAATTTTCGCTAATATATAACGGTAAGTAAAAGACCGTTGTCGTTGCCCATAGATGCACACACATAGATGATGGATTTTTTCTATAACCGTTATCTTTACCAAAAAGATGCTCATACATAGCGATTTATAAAAATAACCGTTATGTATGTACTGTTACGTATGAGCAAATTTCTAGTAGTGCAATTAACTTTTTTTTGTCAGTCCAAATGATATTTCCTATGTCTTCTCTGGATATGCACTTCTCAGCATTCGACTAGTATAGCAGGCGATACAATCTGGATGGTGAGCTTATTTTCAATATTCTACTATTGTAGAAAAACAGGAGCATGTCTATCATGCAGACAATGTTTCTCCGGTTGGTCTAGTTTATTAGCTTTTCTCCCCTCATAGTTGAAAAACAAAAAGGAGTATTCGGGGGATTTATGTTCTTAGTGTGTCAGCAGGAGAAAATAAATAAGTAGTGAATGAGTGCGATTTCTTGTATCTACATTATTGACTTATTCAGGCTTCGTTTATCCATGTCTAGTTTTCCTGAGCTGCTACTTAAGACTAGAACAGCAGTACACTGAAATTTGCAGAGAGTTTTTCTAAGTCGAAACGTGTGCCTGTAAAATGAATCTATTACGGTATTTATAGTCCTCCATCTGATGAGCAGTTTAATCTACACCCTCTCACCACCTGGACATCCATAACTGCCGCGATCCACTCATTTCAGTTGGTTGAATAGAAGGTGGATAGTGAAGGTTACAAGGTAGTTATCTCTTATGACTCCTCATGCCTAGTTTAATAACTCCCTTGGTCTCCACTCGAAAATCCCACTTCCTTTGTGATCATAACCATCCATTTGTTGCTCTTAATCTGTACTGATGGTCCCTGAGCTGGGTACTTGGTGTAGAGGGGGGGTGAATACACCAAGTAGATTTTTCGAAACTTTTTCAAGTTAAATCACAGAGTTGGTGAGCTCAGTTATCGATCCAGCTGGGGAGGGTCAGCTGGGTAAATAACTCAGCTGGCGGTGCGGAAAGTGGTGGTTTGAAAACTTAGCTCGGTTACTTAGAAAAACTCAGTTTGAAAAGATTAACTTAACGTTTTCAGCTTAGTCAGGTTGTGCAACTTTTAGAGAGACACAGCTGTCTTTGGAGAGCAGCTGTGTGTGCAGTTTTGAACAAATATGCAATGATATGAAGGAGTTAGTACACAGCTGAATATAAAGCGAAAGTAAAGAGAGAGAGTAAGAAGCACGCGAGTTTTTACGTGGTTCGGAGTAACACCTCCTACGTCCACGACCAGGTTCACTGGTAATTCACTACCACTTGGTTTCCAAGTACCAAGCAACTTCACAACTCTAACCCGAGCTGTGTTCCAACAGTTTGCGGGCACTGTCAAGCCTATACACCTTCAGTTTCCGGGTACTGAAGAACCTAACCACTCGAATTACGCGCTTCGAGCAAGCGTACCTTTACCTAACCTTTCTGGGTTTGGGTTTGGGTATGGGGTTCCAACTATGAACGAGTTCTTACAATTAAGAACTTTAGAGTATGATGAACTCGTTCAAAATCTAGGCTAAAGATATACAAAGAATTTGGCCTAGGGAACAGACGAAAAACTACGCAGTTTCTTAACTAGAAACACTTTAAGATAAAGTGTTCTTTGATCTATGTAGAACTGCTTGGGAGCTTTTGAAAGAATGATGATTTCAGATAATGAAAGCTTGTAGAGAGTTTTTCGTATCTGATCCTGAGGTTGAAGACGGGTTTATATAGGTAGAGATTCAAGACTAGCCGTTGGAAGAGCCGTTTGAATCTTACCTACTCTTCTTAAATACAAGATATGTCGTTGGGCGTATATGCACCTGTCTTCATTTGTGTCACATCCTAGGTTCTGAAGTCTAGGATGCTGATCTGGCAATCTCTCATTGGTCGAGGTAGGTTGACTTCCTCTGATTCCGGGATCTTCTGCTTTTAGAGCTGGCTTTTGAATTCAGAGCTGGACTGTCTTGAAGTGGAGTCTTCAGAGATAGTTCCTTTGTTCTGTACAGCTGGACCAGCTGTGTTTTGAACTCAGCTCGAATTCTCTTCAGCTTGATCAGGCTCTGGGATCACACACAGTCGAAGGTTGACGCTTTCTTGTCTTTTGCTAGTGACTCAGTGCAAACACTGGGTCTTGTCTTCCGCTTCCTTAACCTGTAAGCCTAGAAAATCTAAAGTTCAAACAGGCGAGCTGGAAAACACTATTTAAGTTGACGCGATCATCTATTCGGTTGGAGAATCAGTTGGGTTTTGGTATCAAATCGAAACCTTATAATTTTTCCAACATGTACATAAAACGTACAAAAAAATACAACAAGAAAATCATATATTATACAATTAATTAATTAATTAATTAATTAATATAAGGTTTAATCTTGTTCCAGGCATGTTGGTAACAAATATTACCAACAGTGAAAGTAAACCTAACACTATCTTTTCCTTTTTTGGGGGTTTCTGGTTCTTTCAATGACAAGTTTCTCGTCTTTCCTGATACTTAGTTGATATGGAAATGGTTATTTGAATACTTTAAGTTTTGTGAATTAAATGCTCAAGCACTTAAACCAACTACTACAAGAATCTATTTTTTAAGTGAAGACGACATCAGATTCAAACAACACCTACCTATTACGGAATTCAACTATAAATTAAGTTATGTTGTACTCTACACTAATTTATTTCATGCCCCAGTTTAAGTTTTTATAATTGTCTTGTTGTAATACAATAGGCACCCCGTAGAAGAAATACTAAGGCTGCTGCGTGGTCCACACAAGGAACTCAAGAGAGTCGGTCATCTTTTCATATCTTCCTCGTCATCCTTTAGTTTGCTTTATTAAAAATTGCTTAAATCGATTCCTTTATGGCTTGTCCAGGATGAATTTTCTAGCATCCCCTCATATGATGCACTTGATAATGCTGATACTAAACATGCTCTTTTTTATTTAAGGGGGCGTTTACTTTGCGTGATAGGATAGATTGATAAAACATAGGATTGACTATATGAAGGATTATATGATCAAACAAGTTCAAAAGTAATCAATCCATCAAAGTAAACAATGGATTAACATATACTATTTTTTATCTATCTATCCTATCACCCAAAGTAAACACCCCCTAAAGGTATTTTGACCTCCCCAGACTTGCAGATGGAAGAAGGCGTGCACTAGTCCTCGTAGTTTTTATTGGTGGAGTAACATTCGCTGAGATATCTGCACTCCGTTTCCTTTGTTCCCAGGTATGCCTTCAATATTCTCAAAGAATTATATATATATATATATATAAGAATGGGTTAGTATAAAAACCGGTCATTCCGTACAAACTACAAATCATGCTTTTTTTTCAATATATAATGATGCTTTTTACTATATACAATGATGCTTAATAGTGCTTTTCTTGATTTATGTTTTTTGTATAAAAAATGATGCTTATAAAAAATCATGTTTTTTACATACCATTTTCATGCTTTGATTATTAACAACTGTAGATCATACCACCATGATCAACGGTTGATAGTAGTTTGTAGTTTTTACATGAGGACTAGTTTTTATATGAATCAAATCCTATATATATATATATTATATATATATATATATAAGGAGAGGATCATATAGGAACTCATATTTATATGAGTCCGTAGGAATCATGCATTTTTATCACATCGGGTGATGCAAATATTGCATTATTTTAATGCACAAACATATATTAATGAAAAAATTGAATCGTTGATCATTTTTATGCATTGTCATTATTTAATTAGTACTTTAAATTATTGCATGTTGTGCATTAAAAATGTGTTAAATATTTGCGCATTAAGTTAGTGCAATTTGTCCTTTGCCATGTTTGTGCATTAAAGTACTGGATTTTGTGCATTTACGAAGTGATAAAAATGTATGGTTTCTACCGACTCATATAAGGATGAGTTTCTATCAGATCCACACCCTATATATATATATAGTTTTTTAGTTTTTAATCTCATGAAGAAATTCAGAACATCGTTTTGGGGTCAGAAAATTAAATCAAACAAGCATTTTAGGATCTCTCAGTCTCTCTCCAGCATAGTCTTTAGAGCGCTCATAAGTTAAGTTCTCTAAGGTTAAATTGTTCAAATTGCACCGATAAATGGGATCAATATCTCTCTGTGATGAAATTAATCTGGGACAAGTTTTTTAGGATCATACTACTGGTCTACTCTTCATGACCTCTGACGTTTGTCACATAACTGCAAATTATTTTCTTACATGGAGCAGCCTATGATTTGATTGTAGGAATGACGGAAGTCGTCAATGGATGCACCTTGATGGAAACCTTCATAGGTGTATCAGCTCTTTTTGTGAAAATTATGGCTCTCGACGTTAAAATTATGAACGACGTTCGGCCGTGTCTTTCATCTCTCTGGTCTCCACTGCTCTCACCGATCGAAGTTTCTGTGATAGTTTATTGAACTGTTAGGTCTAATGCGTGTGTTTGTGTTGAGTTAGTGTGAGTTTTTTCTCCTTGTTTTTTTTTTTTTTTAGAGTTTTGGCATTTTTGGTATCAATTTTTGGCACAATGTCTATCAAATAAGGCAAAAACTTGGTTACAACCAACTTTACGGTAGGGTTGGTTGTAATTAAGAGTAATGAAGGGAGATTAGAGGATAATTAAGTGAATTAGGGAATATCAAGAGAAGGATAATTAAGTGAATTAGGGATAATTAGGGAATATTAAGAGGTAATTAGTGTTTATTAATTCTAATCAGGATTTATTAATTTAAATGAGGGTGGTTTATTAATTTTAATAAGAGTTTATTAATCCCCAATTGGGGTTAATTAAGTTCTTATTGTTTGGCATCTCTTCTTCTAGGATATACATGTATACTTTTACCTTTATGATTATGATTTTAAAACATACTATAAATATATTTTGACAAACAAAAAACTTCTTAACAATTATCAGTTTGAGTAAAATATGCAAGCGGGTTATTTTGATATACAAGAACATGTTCAATTTCAAAGAAATTTTTGTTCATGCTAATCGCGAGTTAGAGTTTTTTTAAGGACAACAACTTAGGCCGATTTGGAAAAAATGACAAATTTATTGCGGGCCGAAATTTAAGGACATTAACATTTAAGTGTTGCGTCCGTAGGCCAATTTTCAGCCCGAACGGGCTGCACCTCACGTGAGATGCACGTGATATCCTACGTGGAGCCCGTTCGCTGATTTGGACGCCACATCGCACTCCCCTCTACTTAGAAAAATCTGGAACACCAAAAAAACGCTTAAACTTCTAATTTCTCCCAAATTAACGAATGAACCCTAATTAATTTCTAAAAGAACACAAATCGCTCATCCCAAATTCATAGAAGCGCGACAGTGAAACATTAGATCTCTTGCACAACTGGTAAAATCGAAGCTCGACGATGATGGTGAACGTGAGGGAGAAGCGGCATCTTAATCGACCGCCTCCTATGTACAGTAAGTAACTATCTCACACTCTCTCTATTTCTCTCTTTTATCTTATGTTTTTGGGGTTTAGGGTTTAGGTGTGGTCCCAAATAGTTTTGTTTGTACTGAAAATGTAGTTTACTTTATGTTTGGTGGTGGATTTTTTTTATGCAGTTGAAGCATTGAATATTGTAATGAATGAATGAGGGTGGTCCCTTTGCTTTTATTTTAATGAAAAAATTGTGCTTTGCTCGTTTTGTGAAATATTGTGGAATGTGGGGTTTGTAGGCCATGAATATGTTTATACTTTGTCTGCTTCTGGTATTTTGGGTGTTTTTTATTTTTTAGGGCTTATTTTTTTATTTTTTTTGTTGGCTGCAGAACCTCCGAATATGTATTTGTCTGTTGTGTTGCATTACAGTGGGAAGTTTGTCTTATCCCCTATTGCTAAGTATGTGGGTGGGTCAAAAATGATAATAGACAGAGTTGTTGCTAGACAATTGACCTTAACATCTCTAAAAATTAGTCTTGCTGATTGGTTATTAATTGATGGGGATGTAAGGATTCATGTCTTAGAAGATAACAAGTTTAAGTTGCTTTCTTCTGATGATGAAGTTAGAGAGGCTTGTGTAAGTGTACTGGGGTAAGACAAGTTGTCTTTTATGTAGAAGAAGGGGTATTGAAACAGGAGCTGGGAAGTGTGATGTGGATGTTGTGATAGATGAAGTTCTTGAGGAATCTGCTCCAGAGCTTCAGAGTCAGAACAAAGATGGTAGTCTAGGGAGTATATTTATACCTGTACAGAAGGTTGTTTCTGGTGATGGGTCAACTAGTAATGAGGGTGAGGAAGATGATAGGAGTGAGGATGACAGTGATTATAATATGGTAGAAGAGACTGAGTCTGATGATGATAAGTTATTTGATAAGTTTGTGTCAAAAGGCATAGATAATAATGAAAAAGAACACAGTGGTGAGGAGAGTGAAGTAGACGTTGATGTTGTGGAGACATAATTTTATGAATATAAGGACGACTCTGATGGTGAGTATGAGAGGCCACCACTTGTTTTCAATTATGTGGCTATCTTTCATCCAGATTTCTCACTTGGCATGATTTTTAGCTCTAAGGATCAATTTAAGAAGGTTGTGCAGTCTCATGCAATTAATAATAAAAGATCAGTAAAGTTTACAAAGAATGTACCCGATAGAAGTTATGCAAGATGTGTAGATGAAGATTGTCCATGGAAAATTAACCTGACCAAAATGAAGGATGAAGATACATTTCATATTAGGGAGTTTGTGGGCACTCATGAATGTGATACTACTTTTCATGTTAAGAACATGAAATCCTCATGGTTATGTGATAAATTCACCGGGATGTTTGTCTCAGATAGGGCAAGAAAGGTTTCAGCTTTTAGGAAAGATGCAATGGAAGAACTAGGTTGTGAGATATCAAGAGACCAGGCTTATAGAGCTAAGAAATTAGCTCTGAAAAAAAAAATTAGAGGGTGATCCTGAACAGCAGTATTCAAAGCTATGGGAATATTCAGAGGAATTGAGAAGGGAGAATCCAGGGTCCACTGTCATCATAGGAGCAGTAGATGATGAGAATGGTGATTCTAGATTTGACAGATTCTATGTCTGTCTTGATGCAGTGAAAAAAGGTTTCAATGGAGGGTGTAGACCTGTAATTGGGATAGATGGATGGCACTTGAAAACAGATTATAAGGGAGTTCTACTTACATCTATTGGGGTGGATGCAAACAATAGCATATATCCTATAGCTTGGGCTGTGGTCCGTAGGGAAACAAGGGAGGTTTGGGAATGGTTTTTAGCTTTTTGAAACAAGACTTGGAGATGACTAATGACAGTTCCTATACCTTCATGTCTGATAAACAGAAGGGCTTAATTCAAGCAATGAGTGATGTATTTCCAACTGCTGAACATAGACATTGTGATAGGCATTTGCATGCGAATTTTAAACTGGCAGGCTTTAGGGGACAAAGGTTCAAAGATGCACTCTGGAGATGTGCACAGGCCACCACAGTTGGAGCATTCAAATTCATGATGGAACAGATGAAACAATTGAGTGAAGATACCTGGAAATGGTTGGATTCAAAGCCTCTAGAGCAATGGAGCAGGTCTCACTTTACTGAAAACTCCAAATGCAACATCCATGGCGCGCGGCAAAAGAGATGAAAGCAGAGGTATCGGTAGTAGCAGAAGTCGATCGGCTCTGAAAGCTTGCAGACAGTGAGAGCGACCTCCATAGCCGCTAGGTTAGCAACTTCATTCTTGTCGTAAATCCATTCCACCAATTCTCTCCCTATCCTTTACTCCCTTTTCGATCTAATTGATTTTATCATCACTATTTCGTTTATGCTTTAATTTGAATGGTTATTTATCATCACTATTTTATTTATGCTCTAATTGTACGGTTTTTCCTGTCTTTAACATAGATGAATTTTGCTGCAGAAAAAAGGAGAGAAAGGAAGGAAGAAAATTGGCGTCGGATATTTAATACAAATTTCGTCTCCATTTCGAGGTATACCTCATGGACCTATCAATCTTAAAAAAAAAAACAATCTTTTACTGTGCGAAATAGTTTCCAAAAACAAGTTTTTTGTCAAAATAATTGCTTCTAATAGCATCCATCTCAATAAAAATGGAAACAAGAACAGTGATTAAACTAAAATAAAAAATGAATTGGAGAATTCTTACGCCAGATCTCGGGCAACAGAGAAACCTCCTCCCTGGATTATCAGGAGTCCATGATGTGCGAAGCGCGGCTCTGACTTCACACCTACAAAGCACGTTCGGATTTACTTGTCCATTCATGGTCATAAATGTCGATCTTCTCAGTACTAGGGTTCTACAATTTGGGAAAAATATGATTTCTGTTGTGGCACGCTATTTTCTAAGTAGAGGGGAGTGCGATGTGGCGTCCAAATCAGCGAACGAGCTCCACGTAGGATATCACGTGCATCTCACGTGAGGTGCAGCCCGTTCGGGCTGAAAATTGGCCTACGGACGCAACACTTAAATGTTAATGTCCTTAAATTTCGGCCCGCAATAAATTTGTCATTTTTTCCAAATCGGCCTAATTTGTTGTCCTTAAAAAAACTCTCAACTCTTCTAATCGCATCAAAAAGTAGTAAAAAGTTAATCACAAGTCTATAAATTAAATAACTACTGTAGTAAATATCGAGAGTTGCACTTCAAGCACCACGTCTTGAAGACTTGAATCTTAATAAATAAATAAAAAATCCAAAATATATCTTATTATAGTATTGATAATTTTGTGAGTTATTCTCCTTCATATATGATGCAAACCCATATATTATTCCCTTCGTCCACGAAAA
This sequence comes from Agastache rugosa, assembly GCA_031470985.1. Taxonomy (NCBI): domain Eukaryota; kingdom Viridiplantae; phylum Streptophyta; class Magnoliopsida; order Lamiales; family Lamiaceae; genus Agastache; species Agastache rugosa. The sequence continues at coordinate 29,773,562 of CM062601.1, read as the reverse complement.
ATTTGCCACAATTTCGATCTCGATCCGTCCACAAAAAATTTACAACGTGACCCGCTTATGAACCTCTTATACTCCATTATTTACAAAAATTATCATTGTTGGACCCACACTAGTAATTTAAAATCGTTAAAAATGGAATTATTATTCCACACAACACAATTGCTCAATTTGAAATCAATAAAGCTATTCAGCCAGACTGTGGTCTGCCACACGCGTAAGAAAAATGAAAGTTAACTATAAAAATGGAAATAATCACATTTCCCCTAATAATTTTCCAATTAGAGTATATTTCCTTTTCAAAACCTATATTACTTTTTTTTAGCTTATATGACTGGCTACAGTGTGTCCAAATAGTACTGTCCATTAAAAATACATCAAAATTAAACGAAACACTTATTTCATTCACATTGCATCAAAATTTTTTTTGAAAACACATCAAAAGCGAAACACTTATTTCTTTCACAACACATCAACCAAATTTATTAAAACATGTGTTGTCCATAATATGTCAATTTTTTTATTGATGGAGTATGGCTCTCTTTCTTTTTTCGTCCGTCCACAATATGTGTGGTCTTTCTTTAAATAAAAACACACAATAAATATGGATTCCACTCTCTACTAACAACCGGACCACACTTATCGTGGACGGAGAGAGTATATTGTAAATAACATTAAACACAAAGATAATATTTTGAAAATTAAAAATTAAAACCAATATAAAATCTCGAACCAAGCATGGAAAACTAAAATAAAAATAAATCCTCCAAGAAAACCCCATAAAACATAAAAAAAAAAAAAAAAGGCCTGCCCGTCAAGCCACATCTAAAACCCCAAAAAAATAAAATAAAATGAAAATCCCAAATCCCTAACTCAAAAACCCTAACCCTAAATCGAAAACTCAAGAATCAAGGCTTACTAATATTTTGAAAAGCCCAGCTGTACTCCGCCTTGATCTTCTCCTCCTCCTGCTTGTCTGGGAAGTCAGTGACATTGAACAGTTGTTGAACCTGCTCCACGCTTTTGTACTTGATCAGATCGGCGATTTTCATAGCAACAATTTCGATTAAATCCTTAATGACGAGGTAGTTAGCCGCCAACACGCAGTCGAAGAGGTCGTCCAAGGATTCGCCGGCGACGAATTCGTTGTCAAAAATTTTCAGGTCGTTGCGGGAGATGCTGTCGTCGGCGTGTTTCTTAAGATAGAGTATGATTTTGGAGAGGGTTTTGGCGCTGACGATGGGTAAGGGGATTACGTCGGCGGCGCAGCCGTCCTCCATCATGTACTTGATCGTGGCGGATAGGACGGCGGCGGATTGTGGGACTTCGAATTTTTCGCCGTCGTAGCTTTCTAGGGTTAGGGTTTTGTTTTCTGCTGCTTGTCTGGTTGTCGGTTCTGCTGCTGATGCGCTGTTTGTTGCCATTGAAGAGAGATGTACCGAGACTAGAGAGGAGATGTACGGAGAGAAGGCTATTAGCATTAGTTTTAGAGAGAACTATTTATATGTGCGGCATAAGTAGAGAGAGAAAGATTATTTAGTAAATTTCTAATCTATTCTATTACTATATTAAAGCAAAATAATCTGCATGCATTTTCCCACCCAAACTAGCCTAAAATACAGGCATCTTCAGCTTATTAATAAATTCATGTGCTTCTATAAATTTTAACGCACCGACAGTGGCTACTGGCATTGTTACCAAATTAATAATAATTAAGTTTTTTTTATTGATAATGGTACAAATTTTCATATTTCAAGCTAAAAGCAACATAATATATATTTAATTTTCACCGATTATTTACAAATATGCGTCTATGTTGATTTATTCAATTATAGAATTTGAAGAGTTCAAATACATGTATATTTATATAAAAAAATATACTTTCATATCCACGTTAAATATGTCATCTAAATTTCTGATTAACAGCTTTTTATTTTAGATATTTTAAAATAATAATTCTTGAGTACCGTTGTATAGAAACTCAATTAAGTTATTGGATACTTGCAATGTATACGTATTTTAACACAAACTAAAATCATATAACTTTTTTTTTCGAAAGGATCATTTATCTATTTTGAATTACATATAAGTTGAAGGAAATATCCAATTATATGTAAAACAAAATATCAAATTGAATTCGCGTTGGTCTAAATTTTTATAATTATCCAATATAAATAATTGGGGTAATGGCCTGTAAATTCCTCAACTTTCAGCAATTTCTGGTTTTGCTCTCCACCTAAAAATTCTGCCTGTAAATTCCTCAACTTTCAGCAATTTCTAGTTTTACTCTCCACCTAAAGATTTTGCCTGTAAATTCCTCAACTTTCAATTGTTTCTGATTTTGCTTCCAGCGATGGGATCCGGCAAGAATAGTTTTGGAAATGTATAGACGTGACTTAAATTAATCTATGTGGCACTCTCGTGACATATATGTAAATTAAAAAAATAAAAAATATTTTATGTCATCATCCCCACCCCTCTTTCAGTCTCGTTCTCCCATGCTTTCTTTCATTCTTGCAGAGATAATTCAACCGAGAAAATACAGATCATGCGCTAGAAGGTACCCATAAAATTACAAGAATTTTAAATCTTACTCACACCCATACAATCTTGCGCATGATCTGTATTTTCTCGGTGAATTATCTCTGCGAGAATGAAAAAAAGCATGGGAGAACGAGACTGAGAGAGGGGTGGGGATGATGACATGAAATATTTTTATTTTTTTAATTTACATATATGCCATGAGAGTGCCACATAGATTAATTTAAGTCACGTCTATAAATTTCCAAAACTATTCTTACCGGATCCCATCGCTGGAAGCAAAATCAGAAATAATTGAAAGTTGAGGAATTTACAGGCAAAATCTTTAGGTGGAGAGCAAAACCAGAAATTATTGAAAGTTGAGGAATTTACATGCCATTAACTCTAAATAATAACATATAAATTTTCTATATATGTAAACTTAAGACACTTCTAAACAACACATTAATTATTCGTCATTGTGCAGCGCAAAGCGCGCGGGTTAATCTAGTCCCATGTATAGGAATGTCAATGGTCGGTACCTATCCATTAAGCATTTTTCAAACTCAATTCAAATCCGTCATGGGTTTCAATATTTCTACTTAAATCCGTTCCAAAACCATTTAATAATATTACCAAACCCATCCCATTAGGATTTGGTAGAGGCGGGTACCCGTAAAAATCCTACTCATTGTCATCCCTACCTAAGGCTGTAAATGAGTCAAGCCGTTGGTGAGCTACTCGGTGATCGACTCGAAAAAAGCTCGTTCGGCACTCGACTCGATAACTAATCAAGTCGAGTTCAAGCCTATAATCGAGCTCAATAAATTTATCGAGCCGAGTTTGAGCATTGTGTTGTTCGACTCGACAAGCTCGCGAACATGCTCAATTCGTATTTAATCGAGCATGTTTGTGAACCTAAAATCGACTATGTTCGCGAGCCTACCAATCAAATTTTAGTCGAGCTTGCTCGCGAGTCTAATAATTCAAGTTTTGTAAATAAAGCCAAAAAAATTAGATTTTTGTTTGATCGTTTCAAGAGCAGTGAAGCACTATACATTTTGAAATTTTGGTGGATTAATTTTTGAATGTTTGGAATGCTTTCATCCCTCCTGCCTTGGTTAATTAGTTTCCATGTTGATATAATGATATCTTATTATATTATATATCGATTTTGAAATGTAGTATAATCTTTATTAATTTATTTAGTGATAACAAATAGATTTAATTTTAGAGTATCAAGCTTTAAGCTAGCTTGAGCTCAATTAACATGTTGGCGATCTAAATTTAAATATAATCGAGTTCTCGACTAGTCCGATTCGAACTCGAGCTCAAATACCTCGTTATTTAATATTTGACGAGTCCAACTCAAGCTCGCTAATTTTGGACCAAGTCGAGCTCGATCAAGGTGGCAAACTTGACTCGAGCTCGAGCAAACGAATATTTAAACAATAAGTCGAGTTTAAGCATACCACTATTCGACTCGACTCGTTTACAACCCTATCTCTACCCATGTATCTATAATTTAGGATAGGAAAACATTGATATTATTTTAAAGAAATTTTATTAAACCAACCCAAAAAAAAATGTAAAGAAAGAAATTCGGGTAGATATTTTACTACCTTCTTTGACCATTTCACCCTATTTATCCATATATATATATAGGGGTTGGATCACATGAGAACCACCCCCTAAGTGTTAACTAGGGAACCGATCCAAGCCGTTAATTGCTTCTACATGGATGGATGGATGCAAAAACGTGATTAACAATTGTTTGGGAGATTTTTTCCTTAAATAAACTATTAAGGGGTTGATAAGTAATTTTCAAATAATTGAAATCTTACCAAAACGCAGCATACGGCTGGAGAAATGCTTGCGCGATTCTTGGCTATGCAAACCATAAGTAATCAAAAAGATTTGAATCTTCAGTTATGAAGTTAAGATTCAAAATAATCTTTGATGATTTTGCATCAAAATATTCTATAAATTTGCACAGAGGTTTCGTTTCGTTTGAGGTATTATGGAGGACCGACGATATCATAGATGTCATCGAAACGGGCGAGGAAGTCTACAAAATCAGTCCAAGGTTAGTTGAGTTTGCTGATTTCAAATGATTGTTCATGTTGAGGCTTGGGTATTTATGAATGATTAAGAATTGTTCTTCCCCTTCCTTTTATTGCAATAAAATAATTGTTCTCCATAGGTTCCCCCCATTTATTCGGTATTCCTTATGTTTGTTTGGTGAATTCCATTTGCTTGGCTTGTTAATTAGATTTGCAAAATTTATGTTTTCTATATTGCAATGTATACGAATTAAATTAGTATTTTCTTCGTGATTTCCATTTGCTTAGCTTGGTAAGTAGATTTGTTTTGAATTTCATCTGCTTGCTTGACTTGATAATTTGCTTTTAATATCTTATTCTTTTAATTTTTTAGGTGTAAGTATATTCTATTTGCTTGGCAGACAAATTGGGTTTGATCTTTATATTGAATGTGTCAGTTTTTGAGTTTTATACCCTAGTGATTTGCTTGTCGATTATATATTAGATATGTTATGCCCTGTATCGTAATTTAGTTATTATTATTATTATTGTTAATCAAAACATGAAATATGACATTTATTTTATGTTTTGTTTTATTCTATGAATATGAAATGCTACTGGTATCTTACAAAATTGTATATATTATACTGTGAATTTTTTTTATATGAGAGCCGATGAAAACATGCATGAAGTTGCTACAGATTGTTCGTGCATTACATAAATAGTGGGGGCAAGTTAAGTATATTTGCTTACAATTCTAGTTGCTTAAATTTATATTTGCTTATTTATTTGTGTTATTCCGTATGCTTTCTAGAAAACATACATTTGCTTACAATATAAGGTAGATTTGCTTTTTAACTAGGTGAGACATTATGTATGTTTTGTATGTGATAATATTCATATTTTTATTGATTGATTATTTTAAATAAATTTGTAGTTAGATGTGATTGTATTAGCTACCTTTAATTTCTTTTGCTTTATGATTTACCTGGAAATTGTTGGAAAATGTTATACAGATTTTTGTTATGTACGTACAAGTATATTATTTGCTTTCCATGTAGCATGTATTTGCTTACAGTATTAGTTAGATTTGCTTTTTAATTAATTATGACATTGTTCATATGTTCTGTAAATTTGTTGTTATACTGTATAATGTTTTTCAGACGCCAAAAGTTATCTCTAATGATTTATCATGTCGAAAGGCGAAGCACCACATTCAGGAGTCAACACACCAGATGGTGCGTAGGGACAAGGCACTCTTGAATAGACCAGAAAAGATGCAATCGCAATACCTTATAAGATCAATCAATATTTCAGGAGTACTAACTAATAAGGAGAAAGAATTGTGCTTTTGGATTAATATTTCTGTACATATGCTTTTCTCGATAAGATTAATATAGCCATTACAAAGATGCTAAATTTTCTCATAATAAATGTTACTCATAATTGATTATCATCACACCACAATTTAAGGCAATTTTTGGTTATAACTAATGATAAAGTGACCATTATAACCTTTTTACTAAATTAAATAATAAAAGCAGAGTTTAATTATACACCATTGATAAAAAAGAATTAAAGGCTTGGATTGGTTCCTAGGTTAACACCTAATAATTGAGTTCTCATTTGAACTCTCCCCTATATATATATATGGTATATATAGGGTATGGATCTGATGAGAACTACTTCTTCTTCTCTCTCTCTCTCTCTCACTCTATTTTCACTTTCATTATTTGCCCAACAAAACAGCAACAGAATTACACACACAACACACACTAACATCACACACCTTCATCACAATTTTGAAATTATGAAATTATTGTAACCTTGAATATTGAAACTTTCCTTATCAGTTTTCTACATTGCTGCTACGACCAACATCACACATTTTTTCATAAAAATTCTACCAGAGCACCAATTAAACTAACCAGCTTATTCGATTTGCACCTCCTTCGATTCGCCACCGATAATAGTCAACCATCGCCATCGTTATCATTCTCTGGCTTCCTGACAATCAATCAATCTTATCGAATTTCATCAATCTATAATTATTATTTTCTCTGTCTATTTCTGTTATTGAAATAATTGAGAATTTGGTTTTAAAGTGGAGGATTTCATGTTGGTATAATGTTATGTTTTAGATGCAGATATTAGAAAGAGGAACATAAAATTTAATGCCAGTACAATAATTCGTGATGAATGACACAAATACATAAACATAAACAATGTAACGCACAAATACAATATATGTAATGCATTAATTATGATTATAAGTATTTCCGTATTATGTGCATTTACAGTTTCATATTGACGCATCACGTAAATCGTGTTAATGCATTATAAAATTATGTCCAGAACATCAAATAGTAATTACGAATACAATATGCATAATGCATTAATTATGATATTATATACGATTACGAATACGATATACATAATACATTAATCATATAAGTACACATTTTATAAATATTATTTATTCTTTAAACCATATATGTGGTGTAAAAAAGATTATTTGTTCCAAACTAATAAATAAAATTAATGCATCAAAAATATGACATTGATGCATCACTTTATACTAATTAATGCATCACTTTACACTATTTTATGCATTTCGTTTTTGTAGTGAACAAAATAGCGAAAATTACCAAACTAACCTTACTTAAATAAAAAAAAAGCGGGATTGACCAACTAAAGCTGGTTTGACCAATTGGTTATGAGATTAAATCATATTCATACATTTTAGAGGATGGATGGTTTGGATTGATTTCTAGTTCTCATATAAATAGGAGTTCCTATATATTTAATCCTCTCCCTATATATATATATATATTATATTGTAATGAACATAACACACAATGATAATATTTGAAATAAAAAATTTAAACCAATATAAAATATCGAACCATGCCTAGAAAACTAAAATAAAAATAAATCCTCAGAAGAAAATCCCATAAAACATGATTAAAAAAAAAAAGCCTTACCCGTGAAGCTAATCTTAAAGTTAAAACCCCAGAAAATTAAAATAAAAAGAAAATCCCTAATCCTTAAAAAAAATTTGATCTATACTATTTTTTATTTATCTATCATCACCAAAGTAAACACCCCTTAACTCTAAATCGAAAATTTGTAATCACGGTCTAGTAATATTTTGAAAAGCCCAGCTGTGATCCGCCTTGATCTTATCCTCCTCCTCCTTGTCTAGAAAGTCATTGATATTGAACAGTTGTTGAACCTCCTCCACGCTTTTGAACTGGATCGAATCGGCGATTTTCCGAGCAACAATTTCGATTAAATCCTTAATGCTGAGGTAGTTAGCCGCCATCACGCCAGCGAAGAGGTCGTCCAAGGATTCGCCGGCGTAGAATTCGTCGTCGAAAATTTTCAGGTCGCTGCGGGAGATGCTGTCGTTGGCGTGTTTCTCAAGATAGATTACGATTTTGGAGAGGGTTTTGGAGTGGACGTTGGGTAAGGGGATTACGTCGCCGGCGCAGCCGTCCTCCACCATGTACTTGATCGTGGCCGATTGGACGGCGGCGGATTGTGAGATCGCGAATTCTTCTCCGTCGTAGCTTTTTAGGGTTAGGGTGTTGTTTTCTAGTGCTTGGCTGGTTGTCGGTGCTGCTGCTGGGATTTCGCTGTTTGTTGCCATTCAAGTCTTGAAGAGATATGTACCGAGAGAGAAGAGAGAAGGTTGATTAGCAATTATAGTTTTAGAGAGAGAAGAAGGATAGAGTATATAATTATATATAGGGGCATGAGTAGAGAGACAGATTATTTAGTAAATCCCATTCCCATGTATAATTAGGATAGGTAATGTTTGATATTATTGTAAAGAAATCTTATTAATCCAACAAATTATTTATAGTTTGTAACCCCAACTTTCATCATTTTTCTATTTGTAGCATGTATTTTAAAAAAATTCAAAACAATTCTGTATTTTACGAATTTATCTAAAAAAGACCTGTTTTTATTTTCCGGCATTGGAATGATAAATCAGTTGACTGTCTATTTGATGTGGATATTAAAATGACAAGTGTACCGAAATAATGTCGTTTTAGTTTGGACATAATTAAATATTGACAAAGTTATAGGACGTATAGCATTTACGGCCGAACCCTAAATTTCTTTCTACTCTCTCCCTAAACTATATGTCGACTTTTGGGGGAAAAAAGAGTTTAAGGAGAGAATAAAAAGACATTTAGGGTTCCATCGTACAAGCCATAGGTCGTATAACCTTGTCAATTTTTAATTCTACTCAAACTGAAACGACGTTGTTTTTGTACACTTGGCATTTTAATATCCACGTTAAATAGTCGGTCAGATGATTCATCATTCTAACGCCGGAAAATAAAGGCAGAGTTTATTTGGATAAAATCGTAAAGTACAAGATTTATTTGAAAAATTTTAAAGTACATGCCATAAATGGAAAAATAATGAAAGATCGGGCCACAAACTATAAATAACAAAAAAAAAAGCGAGAAAAAAAGCACTAGGTACTAAGTACATATTTTGCACAAGCACAAGTATTTGATTTGGGTTTATTTTGTGATCAAAAACTCAATTAATTCAAAAAAAATACTGTATTTCTTCTTGTATAATTTTTTATAATTTATAATACGAATATTTATATATTTTTCAATATTACACATTAAATCCACTAAAGATTTGCTTTCAATAGTTGTATACAAAATAAATTATTGTTAGATTACTTTGATCGATTATAAATAAATAAACAAATAAAAGATAATTAAAGTATAACCATTCATTAAATAAGAGAAATTACATAGCTTCTCGGCCACGATTGATGACTATATATTTTGAAATCGAGGCACACTGTGTTGATTGGTGGTTTTGCTATATGAAGAAGTTGTGTTGGATGATCATGTTATTATAGAGAGTACAGAGTTTTTTTAGGCCAGTAAGTATAGGCGTTTTGCATTTTTATGACACTTTTTTGCGGGCTTGCAATTTTAAGATAAAGTTTCAAAAATTAAACGTTTGAAGGCCAAAAAAAGCCCGATCGGGCTATTTCTCACGTGTTTTGCACGTGATTGCATTTTAGGCAGCCCGATGCTTATTTGGCATCCACCTAAGCTGATGAATCATAAAATAAATGAATAAAAAATAAAGAAAAAAATGAAAAAGCATTCCTCTCTCCCCACCTACCTCTCCCCCTCTCTCTCTCCCTCCCAGCAGCTAACTTTCACCATCGCCTCCCCACCTCCGCCGGCCACCACCTCTTACCCCCATTTTTCTTCTTTCTACGCTATCTTCCTCAGCATCACCATCTCTTCCTCATCATTCCTAGACAAGCTTTTCCAACACCATTCATCTCTCTTCTCTGTCTCTCTCCCCACTTGCCTCTCACTCTCTCTCTCGCTCGCTAGCCAACCACCACCACCACTGCCCCACCTCCGCTGCTGACCACCACTGCCGACTGCCCCATCTCATCGTCTTCGGAGATCCTTCTTGTAGGGGATCTTGCCGCTGCCCTCATCTCATCGTCGTCGGATTTCCCTCTCGACCGCCGCCGCCTCAACCACCACCAGCTACCAAACAGCCACCGCCGACACACCTCTCCACATCTCTCTGTCTTCTCCGGCAACACACTTCATCGGATTTCAAGATCTGACACTCCCTTTCAGCCATGGGATCCTACGAAGCCGTCGCGGCCTGTGGAGATTGTTTCCCCTAATTACCGAGCAAATTCAATTCAATCGCCGCCGCCGTCACCGCTTTTCATGGCTGATAAAACCTGCTCAACCCACTGTCGGCTTCTTCTTTTTTCCCTTAAATTTCCTAAATTTTGTTTGGTGTTGAAAATCAAAAGTGATTTCCAAGCTTGATTTGAAAAATTAATTTTATGTAATTAGGAAATGGATTCGCACGCTTGATTTGGGAATGATGGCGGCACTAATTGAGGTGAAGGAGATGAAGCGGCCGGCTGACCGGAGACGGTGGCGAGAGGGGCAAGCCGGCGGAGCTACGTTGGAAGAGGGTGGGTAGCGGTTAGGAGATGGTGATCGGTGGCGGAGGTGGGGCAGTGGTTGTAAGGGGTGGTTGTTGGACGAGAGAGAGAGAGAGAGAGAGAGAGAGGAGAGAGATGTTTTTAAAAAAAAAATCGTTATTTTTTTATTTTTTATTCATTTTTTTAATGACTCATTAAATTAGTTGGCAGCCACGTCATCAACGGTCCGAGGAAAGTACAGTCACGTGAGAAATAGCCCGATCGGGTTTTTTTTGGCCTTCAAACATTTAATTTTTGAAACTTTGTCCTAAAATTGCAAGCCCGCAAAAGAGTGTCCTAAAAACGCAAAACGCCTATACTTACTGGCTTAAAAAAACTCTGTACTCTATTATAGATAACACGAGACATTGCTAGCTTCTTGTTGCATAAATTAAAATGATTAGCTAGACTCCTCACCTCAATCTCCGGCATTCGAAAATGTGCTTTCCTTCTCCGTTCTGTTATAGATGGTCGTTCTAGCTTTCTCAATCCATCAATTCTCAGTGATTAAGTATATGAGAACGTAATTCATGAATTCGAACCTTATTTCAATTACAGTGTGACACAGTTTTTACGAAAATTGGAGTATATGGCTTTCTCGATCTGCCTAATCGAGTCTACATATTACATCAACTTTCTTCACTAGAACTCCATCTTAATTTCTCTCTTTTCATATTCATCCAAATAATTATTTCTCATTCTCAAAATTTCTCGCGCGTCATCTCATGGTTATTACACTACAAAAATCGCGCAATTTACCGACGGAAAATTCCGTCGGTAAAGTCATCAAAATCCGTTGGTAAAGAACTTACCGACGGAATTACCGACGGAAATGTTCCCTTGTGATTCGATTCGTAGGTAAAGGATTTACCGACGGAATTAAATCCGTCAGTAAATTTACCGACGGAAATGTGACGGATAATCCGTCAGCAAATTCTCGTTTGACGAACTGGTTCCCCGAACGGATTTGTGACGGATTACTGACGGAATATCCGTTGGTAAATACCAACAGAATTATATCCGTCGATAATGTTTGACGAATTGGTTTTCGTCAAATTTCGATTTTACTGACGGAATAGTGACGGAATTTCCGTCAGTAATTACTGACGGATTGCGAATCCGTTGGTAATTACTGAGGGATTTAAAATCCGTTGGTAAATTTTGACGTCCCTAATTTCATCACGTTGGAAATATTGTGACGGTTTTATGACGGAATTTCCGTCAGTATTTAGCTACGGATCAAAATCCGTCGGTAATCCGTCGTTAATTTTATGATATTTTTAGAATATTTAATTATTTAATATTTTAGTCCGGTTTTTACTAATAAATTTATTAATATTTTACCCCCAATTTTTAACATACGAAACAAGTAATTTATAATATAAAACATAATATAAAAGTCGCTCGGTAATATAGTAATAAGAATCTGATATTTTTGGCAACAAAGTACGTACAAATATGAAAGAAACATTAAAGTAAAAGAGTGTTTGTTCTACACTAACTAAAAGTCACGGACTAGGAGGGCGGTTGCAACGAGCCATGAAGTCCTGCATCATCTTCTGTGTAGCCTCAAACTGGGCTTGTTGAGCCAGAAATTATGCTTGAAGAAGCTCTCTGCCCTCTCTCTCCCGGCGCAGCTCCTCCTCAACCGCCAACCTCCTCTGGCGCTCCTCCTCCTCGTGTACAGCTCTCCTCTGGCGCTCCTCCTCCAGCTGCTGCTCTAAAGACCCAATGCGGGTCTGAACAAACTCCTGTGTCATGAGCTGATGAGAACTACCCCCACTACCACTCGAGCCATCGCTGAAAAGGCTCGACCCGTGTGTTCCAAAAGAGTACACCCTCTGCTTATGAGCTAGCTCGTACTCCTGCACAACAGTCTTGTAGATCTCGTTCAGATCTGCCCCTTCTCCTTGTTCAGCAGCAAGCTGTTTAATCCGTCTCTGCAAGTTACATTTGAAAAATTATAAGTATTATGAATATATAACTTAGTTAATAAAATGTAATAATTAGAAAATATTTAAGAATACTTACATCAATCTTTTCATCCTTTTTAGTCAATGGAGTTCCATCAGCTTTCATGTGCTGATGTAGGAAAACGTCATGCAATAACTGGGTTGGTGGGACCCCTCGAGTCTGGGACTATTCATGTAAGATAAACAAAATAGATGTTTAGTTAGCAAATATATATAAGTAATAAATTAATAATTAAATAATAATTTACTAACCATCTGGTCAAGAAGTCGACGAACAGGCCTGGAACCTCCCTTGTGTTTGCTAATACCGGTTCCTGGCCCATCTGGCTCCGACAACCGGTTTCTACTAGCTTTTTGACTCTTCTCAACGACCTCAGGACGATCCCAATACTCACACAAACCATCCCACATCTCTTCATTGATATATGCCGGCTTATCTGGACGCTCTCCCTTCAAATAATTAATCCAGCCGCTGTATCTTTGACGTGCCTTGGACTCCCATCGCTTTTACACCTGAGTTTCCCACTCAGGTTCCCACGTGTAATATTTCTGTTTAACATCATTTACAAAATTCAATAGTTAGATAAAAAAAAGTTAATTAATCAATAAATATGAAATATTAATTGTTATTTACCTTAAATTCATCAAAGTACTTATCTTTCACCTCTTTTGGTGTCACCAATTGAAGCCTGTAGGATTCTCAACCCTCTTAAAAATTGCAGTGCACGAAGCCTGTAGGATTCTCAACCCTCTTAAAAATTGCAGTGCACGTCTGGGCAATATTGCCATCATCCAGTAATTCTCTGTGGAGAGAAGCAATTAACATTTAGCAAATTATAATAAATCAACAAAGTAATTATAAATAATTAATACTAACCCATTAGGCCCAAGCCAAAAAGCAGCCCTCGCTGGAACGCCTCGTGACGGTGCACTAGACCCAGTCTCGCCTACTGGCGTCTCTGGTGTCTCAGGTACCGACTGTGAGGAGGACGAACTACGGCGGCGGCTCGAAGACATATCTGCATTATTAAGTAACATACAATAAAAGAAATCCAGCGGCAATATATATATATATATATATATATATATATATTCATCATCTAAGAAAAATAAGTTAACAAATATTTCAACTCATCATCATCATCACTACTACTAAAAAAAATGTTTCAAAAAAACAAAAAATTACAAATTAGTGTATGCTCCTACTCATCATCATCATCACTACTTTCATCATCAGACGAAAATATTTCTTCGTCATTAGATTCACCCTCGTTCTCATCGATTTCTACCATCCCACCTCTTGGATGATGAACTATTGTAGTGTCATCATCCTCATTCGGTCTATCACTATCCATCTGTGTCAAAACCACATCATCTTCTTGGAAAGGTTCATCTAATGTTGAAGCAGATGTCATGACTTGTTCAGGTAATTCTACATTAGATCTTGCTTTGATTTTACACACTTCCCACCAAGACTTCTTAGCTTGATTCATGCTAGGATAAGGACAATAGCATACTTGAGTGGCTTGGTGTGCTAGAACAAATGGATCGTACTTTTTGTATCTACGGGTGTGGTTAATTGAAACCAACTTGAATTCTGGATGCACTGAAGTCCCCAAAGGTGACATGTCAAACCATTCACATCTAAACAAACTAATTGTTTTCTTAGGAAGACCAGGATACTCCAGCACACAGACCTCCAACAAGCGGCCATAATAGTCTTGCACATCACTGCCATAAACTGAGCCTTTTATGCATACTCCACTGTTCATAGGAGCTAGAGGCTTTTTTAGGACACTAACTAAGGTCGAGTTCATATTCAGGACAAAAAATTTTCGGGCCGACTTTTTAGGACACCAACTTTTAATTTGTGCGTCCGTAGGACAAATTTCAGCCCGAATGCTTATGTGGAGCCCGAATGCTTATGTGGAATGCCACATAGATAAAAATTTAATTAAAAAAATAAAAAAAAATCATACACTCTCTCTCACTTACTCACTCATCCCCTTCCTCTCTCTCCTCTCTCTCGTCACTCTCTCCAGAAAACCCACCGCCGCCGTCACAATCCCACCACAACCACTTATTTTCCTTCCCAAAATTTCTTCAAATTCTTTCTTTTACACTCAAATTGAATGCTCCTATTTCTGCACTACAATCACTAGTAGCTGCAGCCCAACCACCCATGAATCTCACCAGTATCGGCAGGAGAAGAGGCGGCGCCGCTGCCGAAACCCCGAGCCGTCGTCGCCAAAGGTGACCTGCATCGATCATGTGAGAGTGAAGTCGCAGAAGAAGGTAAAGCAATGTCGGCAGTGGATTAACCAAGGCCAGTTTCCGGAGTACGGAGCCGTCATTCCAACACCAGCAGCGGCGGTCGTGGCACGAGCTGTGCTGCCTTTTTCGCTGTTGCAGATGCTCGTGCTTCGAAAGGAGAGAGAAATAGAGAAGATCAGGATGAGCGGAAGCGGGTGCTTCGCGGATGAGAACGGGCGTGGGGAGATGTTCGGGAGGTGGCTGATGGAGGTAAACGGCGATGAGGAAGGCGGAACCCCTGCTGTTTCTGTCGACGGTGGGGGAGAGAGTTGGCTAGTGGTGTTGGGCGACGTCGGCGGCAGAGGTGGTGGGCAGTGGTGGAAGAGAAAGAGACGAGAGAAAGAAAGGAAAATTTGGGGGTTTGACACTTGGCCGGAACCCATGCTGCTTCTGATGACGGTGAGAGATCTAGTGGTGTTGGGCGGCGGCGGCGGCGGCGGCGGCATGGTGGGAGAGAAAGAGACTAGAGAGAGGAGAGAGAGGAAAGGGATGAGTGAGTAAAAGAGAGAGAGTGAGGAGAGAGAGTGTATGATTTTTTTTAATTAAATTTTTATCTATGTGGCATTCCACATAAGCATTCGGGCTCCACATAAGCATTCGGGCCGAAATTTGTCCTACGGACGCACAAATTAAAAGTTGGTGTCCTAAAAAGTCGGCCCGAAATTTTTTTGTCCTGAATATGAACTCGATCTTAGTTACTGTCCTAAAAAAGCCTCTAGCTCCTGTTCATAGTCTTCTTATCTAAAGCATGATCTATCGTATGAAACCTATATCCATTAACATAATATCCAGAATATGTATCAACTCCTAATAATGGCCCTTCTGCAAGATCCTTGATATTTCGGTTCACCGACGTAGAAGGACGTCTAACCTGTGATAGTTAGATTGAGTTTGTGAAAATGCCCTAACATTGGGATATAAAATGATATTTTGCCTGATTCTAACCATCTATTTCATTTGTACACATTAATTTCTATAGTAAGTGAACCAAGTGAATCAGAAACAAGTATATAATTAATGATAACATATTTCATCTTTCTTATATATAATTCCAGATAAACAATCATAGCATAGACTAGTGCTAAATTAGAAACAATTAGGTAGGTCTCTGGAAACAGAACATATTTATGAGTAAAATTTCTAAACTAAAGATCCAAAGATAAACTAGTGATATCAGAACTCAATGCTGAAAGAGTTGTCTCAGCAACAAGTAGAATTAGCATATACATCAAGTTTTTATGTACCATACATACGTGGAGAGATATTTTACGTGGCAATGAGGAGCTTGGAATTGGCCTCAACGAGCTATATGTTCGATAACGGCAGGGGACAAGTTAAATGAAGTTGTTGACAAGTAGAAGTGACGCTACAGCCAGCTAAAAATACTCAGCTGGATCATCGGCTGGGAGATTCTGCTACTGGATAAAGTTAGCTGGGAAGACAGCTGTGTAAGTCAGCTGTGCAAGACAGCTGGTAAGCGGTTATCCAAGCAGTTATCCTAGCGGTTATGGAAGCGGTTATAACAACTGTTATAAAAGGGCCGTTCCTGTTAGTTCTCTATTTTATTATTATCAAGAATAGAACAGAGCAGTAGAGTTGTTCCAGTTTTCACAGTTGTGTGTGCATAGTGAGAGAAAGAGTTTTTCAGTTCAAAGTTAGATCTAGAATTCTATTCTTATCTCTAGTTTTGTATTCGAAGTTGAGATCGTGAATGATAGACGCAAGCTCTTTATTCCGTGGATGTAGGATCGCAAGATCTGAACCACGTAAATTCTTTGTGTGTTTTTAGTCTTTCCGTTCTTCGTTGATTGTTTTCTTGCGCGATTTCTCAACAAGTGGCGCCGTCTTCCTGAATCGAATTTACGGTGTTTTTTTCTGCAACTGGTGTTTCGTTGCGGAGTGTGAGGAATTCTTTATTCTGAATTCTTCTTCGGAGATCTGACTGGAGAAAGGAGATCGCGAAGTCAAGATGGCAACGGCAAAGATGAAAACGGAGAAGTTCACAGGGAAGAATGATTTTGGTTTATGGAGAATCAAAATGAGAGCTCTCCTAACTCAGCAAGGTTTGGCATCTGCGCTCATGGATAATGGAAGTTCATCGTCAATGGCTATGGCGGGCGGAGAAGAGGGCAAGAAAGAGGTGTCTATGACTGAGGCAGAGCTCAAGAGGGCAGAGATCAAAGAAAAGGCACACAACCTAATCATCTTGTGTCTTGGAGACAAAGTTCTTAGAGAGGTGGCGAAAGAAAAGTCCGCGGCGGCGGTCTGGGCTAAACTTGAGTCAATTTATATGACCAAGTTACTGACGAATAGGCTGCATTTGAAACAGCGGTTATATTCATTCAAATTGACGAATGATAAGTCATTGGAGGATCAACTGGAAACATTTAACAAGATAATAGATGATCTTGAGAATGTTGATGTTAAGATAAATGACGAAGATCAGGCAATCATTCTTCTCAATGCATTGCCATCATCTTATGATCACCTAAAGGATGTGATGCTGTATGGTAGAGAAAATGATATTTCTGTGGAGGAAGTGCAATCAGCATTAAAGGCCAAGGAATTGCAGAAATCGACATCAAGAAAATGTTAGTGAAGGACTTTCTGTGAAATAGAAAATTGATAAAGGAAATTTCAAGAAATCCAAGAAGGACAACAAGAACAAGTTCAAGAAATCCTCTAAAGAAGCTGCAGAGAATGATGATGACAACTGTTTCCATTGTAAGAAGCCAGGACATTGGAAGAGAAACTGTCCATTATGGAAGAAGAAGAAGAATGCTCAAACTGGACAGAAACAAGGGCCAAAGAACCCATCAGAGCAATGTGACATTGCTAAGGCCTTGAATGGGATGGAAAGTCAAAGTGGAGGTCATTGGGTGATAGATTCAGGTTGTTCTTTCCATATGTGTCCTCATAGACACTGGTTTATTACTCTAGAAGAATCTAGGAGTGGTTTGGTACTTCTTGGAAACAATCAGTCATGTCAAGGGAGAGGTATAGGCAGTGTGAAGCTGAAGATGAATGATGGTTCTGTGAAGATTCTTGAGGATGTGAGATATATCCCTACTTTGAAAAGAAATCTGATATCTCTTGGTTGGCTTCAGATGAAGGGATGTAAGTTTCACTCAACCGATTATGGTATTGCAATCACCAAAGATTCAAAGATTGTTATCAGATGTGCAGGCAGTAATGAGCTGTATTATCTTCTTGGTAAGACCGTTATTGGCGAAAGCAGCAGTGTGAATGACAAGATTGATGATGGAGTGTTATGACACAAGAGATTGGGACATGTAGGAGAAAGAGGACTGAACGAGCTGCAGAAACGAGACATCATCAAAAGTAAGGATAAGTTCAAACTGGATACATGTGAGCAGTGTATCTTGAGCAAGAGCAAGAAGCTTCCATACGGAACGGGTAAACATACTTCTCAAGCTCCTTTAGATTATGTTTATGCTGATCTATGGGGTCCAAATAAGACTGAAACCATAGGGAAGGGGAGATTCTTGGTGCGTCGTTTTTCACCAAAAATAAATCTGACACTCGGTCAGTATGCCCACACTGCGCAGACAGTGGTAAGCAAGATCGTCTCCCAAAGGATCGGCGAGAATTTCCCTAATTTTCAATCTGCCAAAACACTTATAAACGAAAATTAAATAACAGATTTTAGAATTTAAGAACAAAGAAACTAAATTTACTAATTAGCAAGAAATTTGAATTTAACAAAGATTAAAAGCATTCCGGTTTCCAATTAATTTCACCCTAGCTTGATTATTCCGCTCATCGATGCAAATATAACTTTAATTCATTCAAACAAACCGGTTATGACCACCGAAGACGCTTCTGACGCGATCTTATCTCTCCTTAGCTTCTCGGTAATCAGGAAGACGCTTCACCAATTACTTCTTTAATCGACTGACAACCCTAGAGACGCTCTATGGATTTAATGAGCCGACAGCATTAACAACTAGAGAGACCCGATTCAAAATCAATAAACTCTGACGCAGGATTACGAATTAAGACTGCTTATCCCTTGACTCTGAAGAATCAATTTCCCACAAATCAAATCTAAACCACAATTACGGATGGCCGATTTAATTGGCTATTAATTAATTACGATCCACTAAATATTTGCAACTATCTAGCAGAATCGAAATAATTAACAACATTAAACACAGAGAATCACAGATGCTTGCATAAGAATTAAAGGAGAAAAATCAAATTAGATCTCACAGAATAAATCACACTAGGGCTTCCTTAATCTTCACCGGAATAAAAGTGTTTAGCTTGAATTCATAGACAAATTCAAGCTAGAAGTCATGGAGAAAACAGAAAATATCGCTAGGAAGAAGAAGGAGAAGTAGAAAACGTAAAAAACCTCTCTCCGTCTGCTCCCTAAGGGGTCTATTTAAATACCTAATAAGAATTATATTAATAAGGAAATAAAATCCCTAATTCTAATCTAACTAGGAAAATAATAAAATAAAGATAAAATCCTTCAATTAAGAGTCCATGGCCCAAAATTAAGAAGTAATCTCGTGCACAACCCATAATCACGTCCAAATCAGCTTCCAAAACTTTCCAAACGCAGAGAACTTCCAGCTGTAGTACGCAGCAGGCGGTATGCCCATACTGCCCGATATTCGCACATGCCAAAACTTCCTCTCAACAACTTCAAGGCTTCAAATATCCTCTAAAATCATGCTTATTCCTCCAAATTAAGATCAAAACCTACAATAGACCAAGAAGCATGCAATTAATTCCATAAACGTGATTAAATAGACATTAAGACCAAAAATGACGCAAAATTACTCCAAAATATATGATCAAAACACGCCCAATCAAACTCCCCCACACTTAGACAATGCTCGCCCTCGAGCATAATTTATTCGAAAACAAGAAAATAAACTGATACTAAACAAGACTCAAAATAAAAATTGGCAACAATTCAATAGACAAAAATCTTAGTCAAGATCAAGATACAATCTTCATCAATCCACCAACCATTCTCTTGTTTCAAAAATTGTGTAAATGCTCTTCATTCAAGTCAAAATCATGCAAAACGAATCCTGCCTCACCAAGTTTCACTCCCATTCTCTCAAAAGAATATAAGGACAGAATTATTTCACACAAATCGCAACTTGACACTCTCAAGCATAAGTTTGCCCATATGTCACTATCTCCACCACAAAATAAAACTCATGCATATATCAAAAGGACTTTGATGGGTTGTAACGGGGCTATGGCGCATAGGTAGGATAAAAAGAATGGATAAAATAGGCTCAGAAGATCGAAAATATGCAAGTAAGTCCATCCATGCATCAACCATCATTCCATACAAATTATGCTCAACTTCCACCATGCAGGGTAACAAACAAATTCCAACAATTAACAACAGCCCTTTAATTCATTTTTTTCTTTTTTTTTCAGAGCTTTTCTGATTTTTTTCTTTTTCTCTTCTTTTTTTTTTCCTTTTCTTTTAATTTCTGCTAAGGACCTTTCACTATTTTTTTCTCAGCATATATCACTCCCACCATACATGAAGCACTTATCACAATAAACTTTCAACATAACTTGCATATTTTCAGTGGGACAAAAGAAGGCTAAAATGGCGCAGGCTCATTATTTAGTGGTTTAAAATTATCAAGAAAGATGATTAAGGCACAAACGAGCACTATGGGAAAACTGAAGGTATGGAGAATATAGTCAGGCCAAAAATGGGTTAATCCTACATGCCTAAATCATCTCTATGCAAGAATTTCATAAGTGATTTTGATTATGGCAACAAGGCAAACCAGAAATCGAGCAATCAAATTCGATACAACACTCAACAAATAAATATGGAGTTTTCTCTAATCATGCTCATAAGGCTCAAATCTCACAATATCAATAGGTTTCAAAAATTTTGATCAATTTTGCACTTTTTCCTCATCCAAGAATACATATGAGCACATACACAACTCAATCACAAGAGAAAACAACCATTCATACCAAGGCAATATCTTAATCCTTACTATTCAAATTATCCATCTTCAAGTTGCCAATGACTCAAAAAGACAATCAAATTTTTTTTTTTTTTTTTTTGAAACACAAGAAACTTAAACAAATAACCAACTTCTCTCCCCTCCCCCACACTTAAACGACACAGTGTCCTCACTGTGTAAAGGAAAAGAAAGCAAACAAACACGAGAAACAATAAAACACATAAAAAAAATAGAGAAAAAATTAGGAAAAACAAAATAAAAAAAATAAAAATGAAAGCAAACTAAAACTTCCCTGAAACTGCATCAAGCGTCCGGTGGCTTCAATTTACGCTTTGGGAGTTTCACAATAGACGGCACAAACTGTTCAGGGTTGGTCAGTATGGGCATACTGCTCGACAGACGTTGATCAAGAACCTCATTGATGGAGTGCAGCTGCATGATAGATTCTCTGACTTCTTCATCCCGCTCAGCTGCTGCATCTCGACCAATCAATTCGCTGAATACCACATGCTCAGGCTTATCTTTCCTATGATGATTCTCAACCTTCTTGAATATTTCTATGATTTTCTTTTCATCATCTTCTTTCTCGTTTTGAATCAACCTGGAAGGAAAAGATGGTGGAACTAGTAGGTTATAATTAGAAAAATTAGATTCAACACTTACCTTGGAAGAATGAAGCTTTTCATATTGTTGGGCCCCTTTGGCGACTTCATCTTTCTCAGCTCTTTCTTGCTCATCATTTTCCTTTGGATTGTGCTCAATCAGCCCATTCCCACTCGTTAAAGTCACAGCATAGACATGCTCTATGGAACTTACTTCCATTTGAGATTGAAGTTTTCCTTGATTGGCTTGCAACTTATTCATTTGAGTGGCCAATTGGTTGATTTGTGTGCCTATGCCGCCCAAGGCGGCTTGTGTCTCTTCTTTGGAAAACTTGTGACTTTGCACCAGATTCATAACAATCTCGTTGCTCTGCGCTAGACTTTTCATAATATCGCTCATGCTCAGTTCTGAACAGTCGGTATGGGCATACTGCCCAACCTGCGGCTGATTTTGGACATACTTTTCCTGCCCATCCTGCTGACTCCAGCTGAAATTTGTGTTCGAGAATGGGTCATATCGCATCTGCCTCTGCGCATCAAATTGTGCATCGTCTGAACCATAACATGCTTGTTCGGATTGTGAATACTTATGTGTTTGAGCTACAGCAAAGCCTCTAACCAGAGAAGTTAGAGCTTCAATCTTGTCATTCACACTTGAACCATATGCTCCTTCTACTTCTTTGACAGACATATATCTCTCATCGTCCCCGTCTTCATATTGTTGGCCATTGAAAACCATATCCATGATGAGCTGTTTTGCTTCATCCAAGGTCTTATTGGTCAAAGATCCTCCACAAGCAGCATCAACAATTCTCCTATCAAAAGAAGACAGACCACGATAAAAAAAAATTAGTGAGCAACTGAAATTCAGAAAATCCGTGGTCGGGACATTGACGACACAATTGCTGAAATCTCTCCCAATAATCAGGCAAACTTTCTTTTGGGTTTTGCTTAATGCTACTTATAGCCATTCTTAGGTTTGCAGCCCTAGATTCAGGAAAGAACTTATGCAAGAACTGCTCCTCTAAGTCGTTCCAAGTTCGAATCGAAGCGGAGAGAAGAACAAACAACCAATCTCTAGCTTTGCCCTGCAATGTATGAGAAAAAGTCAACAATCTCAAATTATCATAAGAAAATCCTTGAGGGCGTAAAGTGGAGCAAACTAAATCAAATTCAGCGAGATGTTTATGTGCACTCTCTCCTGGCGAATCACTGAATTTGGGAAGAACTTGAATGAACTCAGGCTTGATTTCAGCATTTTGATCAATCGTGGGCAGCACGATGCATAACGGACGATTGCTTCTATGACGACCCAACTCACTTATCAAGGCCATGTCGGCTTCAGCTGTGGAATCAATATAAAAAAAAAATAAAAATAAAAATTACAGATCGAAAAATAAGAAAATTACTACTTAAAAACCGATCCCCGGCAACGGCGCCAAAATTTGGTGCGTCGTTTTTCACCAAAAATAAATCTGACACTCGGTCAGTATGCCCACACTGCGCAGACAGTGGTAAGCAAGATCGTCTCCCAAAGGATCGGCGAGAATTTCCCTAATTTTCAATCTGCCAAAACACTTATAAACGAAAATTAAATAACAGATTTTAGAATTTAAGAACAAAGAAACTAAATTTACTAATTAGCAAGAAATTTGAATTTAACAAAGATTAAAAGCATTCCGGTTTCCAATTAATTTCACCCTAGCTTGATTATTCCGCTCATCGATGCAAATATAACTTTAATTCATTCAAACAAACCGGTTATGACCACCGAAGACGCTTCTGACGCGATCTTATCTCTCCTTAGCTTCTCGGTAATCAGGAAGACGCTTCACCAATTACTTCTTTAATCGACTGACAACCCTAGAGACGCTCTATGGATTTAATGAGCCGACAGCATTAACAACTAGAGAGACCCGATTCAAAAGTAAGGACAAGTTCAAACTGGATACATGTGAGCAGTGTATCTTAAGCAAGAGCAAGAAGCTTCCATACGGAACGGGTAAACATACTTCTCAAGCTCCTTTAGATTATGTTTATGCTGATCTATGGGGTCCAAATAAGACTGAAACCATAGGGAAGGGGAGATTCTATATGGCTACTATAGATGACTTTTCTAGAAAACTGTGGGTCTATATCTTGAAGGACAAAACTAAAGCTCTTGAAAGGTTTGAAGTATGGTACAATGAGGTTGAAAATGAGAAGGGTACTAAATTGAAGTGTCTTAGAACTGATAATGGCTTAGAGTCCATCTCTGCTGAGTGTGGTGAATTCTGTCAAAGAAGGGTGTGAAGAGGCATAAAACTGTACCTGGAAATCCTCAGCAAAATGGTAAGGTGGAGAGGATGAATCGTACTATACTTGAGAGGCTAAGATGCATGTTGTTTGATGCTGGAATGCCTAAGAAGTTCTGGGGAGAGGCAGTTGTGACTGCAAGTTATTTGATAAATAAATCTCCATCTTCTGCAGTTGGTTATAGCACACCTGATGAGTTGTGGCATGGGAGGTCTGTTAACTATGATCATTTGAGAGCATTTGGATGCAGAGCTTATGCTCATGTTAGACAAGACAAACTAGAGCCTAGAGCTCAGAGGTGTGTGATGTTAGGCTATCCACCAGGAGTTAAAGGTTATAAGTTGTGGTGTACTGAGCCTGGTGAAGGCAAAGTGATAGTGAGCAGGGATGTGGTGTTTAATGAAAGTGAAATGCCATTTAAAAATGTTTCCGCTTCATCCAGAGTTGTTCAAAATAATGAATCTGGTAGAGATAACTTAGTTCAGGTGGAGCTTGAAGACTTTAGTGTGGGTGATAATGAAGTTTCTGTTGAAAGTGATCATGAATATGAGGGTGAAGACTTGATAGGTGGTGGTGATGACAGTCTCAATGATTATATGTTGGCAAGAGATAGAGTGAGAAGAAATATCACACCCCCTCAGATATATGGTCATGCTGAGATGGTTTATTTTGCATTATGTGTTGCAGAGGAGTTAGAAATCTTGGAACCTAAAACTTATGCAGAAGTGATGAAGAGTCCTGAGATGCAGCAATGGATTCTAGCTATGAAAGAAAAGATTGAATCTATTGAAAGAAATGGAACTTGGATTCTAGTTACTAAGCCTGCAGGGAAGAAATTGGTCAGTTGCAAATGGATATTCAAGAGGAAAGTTGAAGTCATTGGCAAAGAGTTTATCAGATACAAGGCAAGGCTAGTAGCTAGAGGATTCACACAGAAGGAGGAGATAGATTACAATGAAGTATTCTCACCAGTTGTGAAGCATACCTCCATTAGAATCATGCTTGCTGTTGTCGCTCAGTTTGATCTAGAGCTGGAGCAGATGGATGTGAAAACTACTTTTCTGCATGGAGAATTGGAAGAGGAGATATACATGACTCAGCCGGAAGGATTCATATTACATGAGAACAAGAACAAAGTCTGTTTGCTCAAGAAGTCATTGTATGGATTAAAGCAAAGTTCCAGACAATGGTATAAGAAGTTTGATGAGAAGATGATGGAAATTGGGTTCATCAAGTCTAAGTATGATAGTTGTGTATATATGAAACAATGCAAAGGTCAGACTATTGCTTATTTGTTACTTTATGTTGATGATATGCTTATTGCTTCTAAGCATAAATCTGAGGTGGACAGGATTAAAGCTGATCTGAGAAATTACTTTGAGATGAAAGATTTGGGAGCAGCTAAGAGAATCTTGGGAATGGATATCGTAAGAGATAGAGCTGCATGGAAGTTGTGTCTTGGTCAGTATGATTACATTCAGAAAGTGTTGAAGAAATTTAACATGCATGAAGCCAAAATTCTGTTAGTTCCTTTGCAAGTTCATGTTCAATTATCTACTGAAATGTCACCTAAGACTGATGATGAGAAGAAGGAGATGATTTCAGTACCTTACTCTAATTTGGTGGGGAGTTTGATGTATACAATGGTGTGTACTAGGCCTGATATTTCTCATTCAGTAAGTGTAAGAAGTAGGTTCATGATTAATCCTGGTAAAGGGCATTGGGAAGTTTTGAAGAAAATTCTAAGGTATCTAAAAGGGAGTTCAAAGAGAGGTATTCTGTTTCAGAGAAGTGATTCAAAGGAAGAAGCATTGGTTGGATTTACTGACTCGGATTATGCAGCAAATCTAGATAATAGAATGTCTCAAAGTAGTTATATCTTCAAATTATTTGGAGCAGCTGTGAGTTGGAAATCTTCTTTGCAGCATGTGGTAGCTCTCTCAACCACTGAAGCTGAATACATGGCAATGACTGAAGCTGTGCAAGAGGCTTTGTGGTTGAGAGGAATGATTTCTGATTTTGGAGTTGTGCAGGATTCGGTGGAGGTAAGGTGTGATAGCCAGAGTGCTTTGTGTTTGGCTAAGCATCAGATGTTTCATGAAAGGTCAAAGCACATAGATGTCAGATTTCATTTTATTAGCGATGTGGTTGAGGATGGAGATGTGCATTTGGAAAACGTATCAACTGAAGAAAATACTGCGGATGTACTAACTAAGGCATTACCGACTTTCAAGTTTGAGCACTGTATTGAGTTAGTGAATGTTTTGCCTCGAGTCTGAGGTAGTTTTGACTGTCTCACTGTAGAGACAGTTTCGGAGGTGAGAGCTTGTGTTGTTTTATTCAGAGATATGAAATGCTGGATAAGATGGAGATTTCTTGACATTTTATTTGCACATTTCATACAAAAGGTAGTGTAGAAGTGACGCTACAGCCAGCTGGAAATACTCAGCTGGAGGATACTCAGCTGGATCATCGGCTAGGAGATTCTGCTACTGGATAAAGTTAGCTGGAAAGACAGCTGTGTAAGTCAGCTGGGAAGACAGTTGTGCAAGACAGCTGGTAAGCGGTTATCCAAGCAGTTATCCTAGCGGTTATGGAAGCGGTTATAACAACTGTTATAAAAGGGTCGTTCCCGTTAGTTCTCTGTTTTATGATTATCAAGAATAGAACAGAGCAATAGAGTTGTTCCAGTTTTCACAGTTGTGTGTGCATAGAGAGAGAAAGAGTTTTTCAGTACAAAGTTATATCTAGAATTCTATTCTTATCTCTGGTTTTGTATTCGAAGTTGAGATCGTGAATGATAGACGCAAGCTCTTTGTCCCGTGGATGTAGGATCGCAAGATCTGAACCACGTAAATTCTTTGTGTGTTTTTAGTTTTTCCGTTCTTCGTTGATTGTTTTCTTGCGCGATTTCTCAACAGAAGTAAATAGGTGTTGCCAATCAAATCATAAGAACTAATCATTAATACTGAATTTCAACAATCAAGTAAAACATTGCCAACCTAATATAGTGCTTTAACTCAAATGGTGAGGAAAAAGCAAAGTACAGAAGGATTCATATTTTTCTTTCAAAAGATTAATCCAAACTTTAATATGTACTCGATATCACAGTAGCCAATTGAGAACCTTCATTTTCTTTCTTTAAACTCTAATAAAATTAAGGGAAAAGTAGATAGATATCTTTGGCAGGCATTTCGTTCACATTATACACTCGAGTTATTCATTAAAATTGGGATGATTCAATCCGTCCACACATTCAATTCAATCCTCGATGTTGGGAAAATTCTAAGTATTTTAATTTGATATCAAAATCCAACTAACCCCAATCTAATAGATGATTGCGCAAGCCTAAGTTGTTTTTTCAGCTCGCCTGTTTAAGCTCGTAGATTTCCTAAGTTTACAGGTGTAGCAATTGAAGATAGCAGAAGATACAGCTGAGTAAAGACAAACTGAGCGAAGCCAGCCAGAATGCCCAGCTGTGTTGACTCAAGCTATGAGGATCCAGCAGAGCAGATCCAGCTGAGCAAAACAAGCGGAGCTGAACCTTTAAAGTCTCCAGCTGATATCAGATCAGACAAGCTCGAAGTCCCAACTCAATGTCAAAAGACAGCTCCAAGACAAGATCTCGGTGTCAGAAGATTCAATATAAACCTCGACCAATGAGGGATTGATATCTTAGCATCCTAGAAAGGTAAGAAGATAGGTGAAGATCGACAGACGGCATATCGCATTCGTGAGAGAGTAGATGAGATTTAAACGGCTTTTCCAACGGCTAGTTTTGAATCTCCACCTATAAATACCAGCCTTCTTCAATAGATTACAATAAGAAAAAGTTTCTACAAGCTATCAATACTCTCTGAATCTCTCAAGCTTTTCTGAGGCTCTAGCAGTCCGAAATCCTTTCAAGAACACGAAATCTCTAAGTGTTCCTAGTTAGACTGCTGAAGTTTTTCTTCTGTAATCTAGGTAGATTATCAGTTCACATTCAAAGCCTAGTTCGAACGAGTTCATCAAACTCTTGTTCTTCATTGTTAGAACTCGTTCTTAATTGGAAACCCCAAACCCAAACCATTCTACCTAGAAAAAGGTTAGGTTAAGGTACGTTTGCTCGAAGCACGAAATTGGAGTGGTCAGGTTATTCAGTACCCGTAAACTGAATGGTTAGGCTTATACGGTGCCCGAAAACTGTAAGAACACAACTATAGTTTGAGCTGCGAAGTTTGCTTGTTACTCGTAAAACAAGTGGGTATCCTTAGTGGATTTACCAGAGAAATATGATCGTGGACGTAGGAGTAGTTTCTCCGAACCACGTTAAAATTCTGAGTTCTTTACTGCTTCATTCAATTCATCATTATTTTTAAAGAACTAACCACTCATCAAGCATAACATATTTCAAGCAAACTTTCTCTGGCTGAGTGACCAGGCAACTGTGTTTTTACAAACTGCATAACCTGACTAAGCTGCAAACTGAAAGTAAAATTTTCCAGCTGAGTTTTTCTAAGCAAACGAGTTAAGTTTTAAAACCACCACATTCTGCCAGCTGAGTTATCAGTCCAGCTGACCATCTTCGAAAGAAGTCAGCAGGATTTATAACTGAGCCACACTCAAAGTTTTAACTTGCAAAAAGTTTCCTTCTCGGTGTATTCACCCCCCTCTACAGTCTACACCGAGAACTTGTTTCGGGACCATCACTCGATAATATCAGTACATAACGACCTAATCATGCAACTTATGCCTTAAAAACCATCATCTGATATAATCACAGGATAAGCCACATAATGGTTCCCCAAAGGTTACAAAAGAGCAAACTATACTCCTTAGCCTAGTAAAGCAAAGTATTTTCTCGAAAGTGATAACCAAATTACAAGACCATGCACACACGACCATATCAACATACACGATCATGCACACACGATCATATCAGCACATACGATCATGCATACACGACCATTAACCGTTGACCGAATATTGAAAGAAGGGCAATATAGTAAGTGAGACCATTATTGCTCATTTAAAAAAAAATGGCTATAGTCGCACTTTTCTTTTGAAAAGTGGTTATATTTGACTAATTCCCTAAGAGGCAAAATTTGAGATAGCCAAAATAGATAGGAAAAAATAAAAGTTGGCCAACAACTTTATTTGCAGAAATACTGGCCAACTTTGAGAAATCCGGACATAATTGCCCTCAGCGGTCAAAGCTTGTATTTACCGCATTGACTAAGATTTTCACCCCTCCTTTCATTTTCACGCAACAGTTTCTCTCTCTTCAACAGTCTCTCTTTCTGAAAACCCTCCCCTCCCCTTCTACCGCCGCGCCGCCACCTTTCTACCGCCGCGCCGCCACCGTCAACTATACAGATCCGAGTAGATCTCCACAGTTCCGACTAGATCTCCACAGTTTCGACTAGATCTCACCGTCAAACTTCATCTCCGTCAAACTTCGTCGAGTAGATCTAAAGAGATCCGGCTTTCATGGCATCAAACTCCGGTTCCAGAAGTTAAAAACCAATAATGGTGCACAGGACATTTGCAACGAGCCCATCTAATTGGATCAATATTTACCACTTTCTCGTGTGCACGAGGTGCAAACGATAACAAATTTTTCATATGCTCCTCGAAATCTTGTCTCTTATAACTCTTTGCAGCTTCATTGAAGACAAATATTGCATGTTGGCTCCATTTCTTGAGGTTTCCTTGCAAGTGATACGTACAAAGTCCATGCGGAGTACCCAGATAAACACAATCCACTACTTTCTTGATACTGAGGTGCTGATCATACACAAACAATAAGTTCTCAGGGCAACCAAATGTCCGTCTCAGCTCCCTAAAGAACCAAATCCATGATGCATCACTTTCTACGTCGCCAATCCCAAAAGTTAATGGGAAAATCTATTCATTAGCATTCTTTGTAGCAGCAACAACATGATACCTTTGTATTTTCCTTTCAAATGTGTACCATCAACTACAATAACGGGACGACATGTACCATATGCAACAATAGCCATGAAACAATATTGAAAAGAACCATCCGAAGCTGTCTTTAATCCAACAATGGAACCAGGATTTGAATGCTCCAACATGGTAAGTGCTTGATTTCTTCCAGCCAAAGCAGTTTGATATTTGACAGTAACACCAAATTGCCTTAGTAGTTGTGCCTGAATATCCTTCGGCCTAAGAACAACACCCTCGCCCATCAAATGAGGAACAAAATATGAAGCTAGTACCTTCGAACTCACTTTTGGAGCAGCATGGTATCTCAAATCAGATTCACACGTGTGAGGGCTCCATCTATAAATTCTCCATGCATTTCCCAGTGATCTCACACGCATGATGAACGAACATTTATCTTCGTGTTTGCAAACCACATGATATCTTAACTTTGATGAACGCTTGATAATAAATTCCACAGGATTCAAGAGATGATGCAGTCCACATGCCTTAATCATTTTCTCCTTCTTAAAGAACATAGCACCACGACAAAGTGTTTCAGTAATCGGTTCATCAACAATATCTAGTTCTTTGCAAGGAAGAGATGATTGATATGCATCACCCGGAATGCTCCACTGTCGACCAGGTTCATGATTTTCCTCTATAATGTCATTCGAACCATCTAATGATGTCACATTAAAATGATTTCTACCACAACAATCATCCAAATCATCACAATCATCAAAACTGTCTGCATCATCACTATCAAAAGCCTCATCATCACAATTATTATGACCCTCATCAAGACCAAAATTAATTGGTTCGTCATCAATACCATTACCATCAGACCTCTGATCATGAGTCTCAGTTTGTACATTCACATTCCTTGAAGTTATCACATTCTCACTATTTTGAGCATTTAACAAATTCACGAAACCCTCATGCTCACATATAGGATGATTTAAAACAACAAGTGGAGATTCATTACTTTTAAGAGAAACAGTCACATATAAAACATGCAACTCCTCCAAATCAAACAAATATGACAACTCAAAATTATCTGTTATTTTCATTCGCAGGGTTTCACGCGCGGGGGACTGAACTAATGCATCTATCTCATACAAATATATACTCTTGGCCTTCATTAAACGCAATTCAATCTTACTCATTAAATTTGCATATGTTATACCACCAGGAGGTATAGGAATATACTCTCTTCGTCCACCATGGTATATATTATTCTTCCATACACCTCCATGCGCAATAATTATAGCATTTGCCTCATCTGCAAGAAACAATCGGATAATCAAATTTCAAGTGCCATGCACAATCGGATAATCAAATTTCAATCGGATATAGCATCTGGTACGAATATAGACTCGGCACACCTGGTACGAATGTTGCATTCGTACCAGGTGTGCCAGGGCATACCGCGCCGAGACTTGGAACACCTGGTACGAATGCTACTTATTCGTACCAGGTGTGCCAAGTCTTGGCGCGGTATGCTTTGGCACACCTGGTATGAATATACCCCATTCGTACCTTCGTACCATTCGTGGTGCGCAATGACGTGGAAAATGCAGGAAGAAATATATGCACAAAGAGGACGGCAAGATCTGTAAAATGCAGGAAGAAACATATGCACGAAGAGGACGGTAAGATCTGGAAAATGCAGGAAGAAACATATGGACGAAGAGGATGGCAAGATCTGGAAAATGCAGGAAGAAACATATGGACGAAGAGGACGGGTAGATCTGGAAAATACGACAAGAACATGAACACTAGATCTAGAACATGACAGACTAGATCTAGAAAATTATCTCAATAATATTGAAGAAACCACGCCGCCAACACAGAAGAACGTCGCCGGTAAAATTCTCAGCCGCCGGCGGAGAATACGAGCTGTGAGAAGTGAGAGTCGTCGAACGGAGAAAACCAAGAAATTCACCACCGCCGGAGAATACGAGCTACGAGAGTATCATCGAACGAAGGAAACCAGGTCATTGCTGTAGAAACGCCGGCGAAGATGAGGTATGGAGAGAGAGAAATTTCAGCAGCTCACGAAAGAGAGAGAAACAGACTTCCAGCTCTGATAGCTAATAGAGAGAAAAAGAGATAGATAAGGTAGAGGGAGGTAAAATTGGTTGAGGTGAAAGGAAGGGCATTTAAATCACTTCAAGTCAAAGTTGACCAGAATTTATAAAAATAAAGTTTCCGGACAACATTTAATTTCGACAAACTTGTTTGGTCAAAGGACCGTATTACCATATTCCCTAATATATATATTTACTCTTGATAAATATACACAAAATACTATAGTATTAGTATATATTTATTGAATAGATATATATAAAATAATATAATATAATATATATTTATTGACACAAAGATAATATATACTCCCTCCGTCCCTGATAAGTGTAGTCCACTTTCCTTTTTCGTCTGTCCCCCATAAGTGTGGTCCTTCCTTAAATAGATATGATCCCACTTAAATTTTTACCCTTTTACCCTTTAAAAGTAAATAACACTACAACAAAGTGGGTCTCATTCTCCACTCACTACACATCTACCTAACATCCTTCTTAAAACTCGTGCTCCTCCCTCCGGACCACACTTATCAGGGACGGAGGGAGTATAATATAATACTAGAATTTTGTAAATATTTATTGTATTATTGAATATATTTATTGAGGATAAAACACATATTATAAAAGTAATTAAGAATCGAGTAAGGGGAGAGAGACAAGATCATAAGATTGAGATTGCATTTAAAGTATATAAAACTAACTGTTTAATTATAATAAACATAGAATATAAAACAAGTAAGTTGGCGGAGTTTGTTAGGGATGAGCAAAGTAATCGAAAATCGAATATCCAAACCAAACAAAACCAACCCAAAATATTAAGTTCTGTTCGAATTTTTTGAATTTTCGGATCAGTTCAGATTTTTTGTTTTTAATTTCGGATTATCAGATCAGTTCGATTGATATGTTTTAAAACCGAATAAATCCGAAATTTGAATTATATATAATATTTATTTTAGTTATATATTAGATATATCCGAAATTAAAATTATATATTTTTGACAAATGGAATGAAAAATTGGTCCCAAATTTTCAAAATTTTTGGAGTTTTTCAGATTTTTTGGAGTTTTTCAGTTTTTTGGTTCGATTCAAATTTAAGTTTAAAACTTTGAATTTTTCGATCTGAATTTTCGGATAATTCGGTTTGAATCGGATTTTATTTCAAAATTTTAGATATTCAGTTTGGTTTGAATTTAGCAAAAATTTTAATCGAAATTCGAATGCTCACCCCTAGAGTTGGTAATTAAAAACTTTGAGTTGTAACGTTGGGATCCCAAATTCGAAACTTTCTTAGACAAAAAATTGTTTAAAAGATTTTTAATTGTTATGTGAACGAAAAACATACAGCTCTAGATTAATATTTACCAGAACATTAACTATACGATCTATATATAATTCTAGATCGACTTCTAGTAGAAACTATTGGAAACCAACTAAATATTTTTGAAATAATTTTTGAGATTGAAATTAATAGATTTCAAAATATTAAAAAAAAAATCATTTTTAGGGTTATTTTGTTTAATTACCAGTCAAAAATATTAAGTAAGCTACACGTAGTTCTAAAAATATAAAAAGGAAATTTTCAATTAAAAGATAAATAAAGTGCACTAATTTTTATTTGGCTAAATTATCAAATCTATCATTATTCATCAAATCATCTCTCCGGCGGTTGCAAATGACCATTTTAAAACTGATGTGGAATTTTTTTTTTATGCATCAATATTACTCCCTCCGTCCCAATAACAAGGTCTCATTTCTTTTGGGCACGGGTGTTAAGACTCAAGAGTAAAAAGATAAAAGGTGGTAGGTCCCAAGCTTTTTGAAGGGTTAATTATTTCTATTTTTGGAAATGTGACACACCCTTGCTATTGGGACACCCAAAAAGGAAAGAGAGACATTGTTATTGGGACGAATGGAGTATATTTTTGGGTGAAAATTCATTTTGACGTGTCATGTCATTTTTAATTTACAAAAAGATAGATGTTCCGTTGATAGATTTGCTAATTTATCTAAAGATTGAGATACTCTAAATATTTTTTAAAGATAGGAATAAATTGATGAAAGTGTTAAATATTGGGATAAAAACTATGTATTTTGTTTTATTAAAAAAACATCAAACTTAAATTATTTTAGTTATAACTCCAAAAAAAAAAAAAAAATTATATCGATGAAAAACAACGGAGCCTTATCAATTTATCAACCAGTTGACAGACATAGGAATAACCCCACATTTATCTCTCAATTTTCGTCACTTTTTCCATTTTACTGTTGCCGGAGAATTTACGCACTTCAGCTATATAGATAGGGATTTCCTACAGCTACAGCTACATAATCTTCGATTCTTTTACAAACTGGAGTTGTTGTCTGTAGCAAGAACTATTTCTTGATTTTGGTAGCTCAAATTATGTATCTCCAATGAATTGCTAAGAAACTGAAGTTAAATTTATTTGCTGTATGAATTTTGGTGTATTGGAAGGGCTGAATGTTTGAATTTTGATTTCGATACGGAAAATAGAGGAGGTTTCTGCTTCTTGGCGGCTCTCCGATGGTCGGAGATATATAAAGTTAAGCAATGAGTTCTTTAGCTTCTCCGATGAATTTGGGAAGTGTGAATACAATTTCCTCTTGCAATTTTGACAGTTGTGTGTATTTAGTTAGGAATGTTCATTTTCGGAGAAATGGAAGTAGTCTTAGGAAGCGGTGGAAGTATGGCGGCGTTTGTAAACATTTTGTGACAACTAATTACATTGCAGAACAAGGTGCTTCGATATCTCTTGATTCTACATATAGAGTTAGTAAAGACAATGCAGATGATTCATTTCTTATAGCAGCTCCCAAGCCAGTTTCGAAATCGGGGTCGAAGGTAGAACCCCTTTTAAGTATGGCCTGGGACGAGACGGGACGTGGTGGGAGTTCGGTTGATGAGACGACGAGTGATAAGGAGAAGGAGAGAAGTAGGGTGATTGAGACACTAGGGGAGGTGTTGGAGAAGGCGGAGAAATTAGAAATTAGTAAGCAGGTTAGTCTCTCTCTATCTGCTAACAAACCTCAGTCAGATGAGAGAGCCAACCAAAAGGATGTTGTACCGGATAAATTTGTGCGAAGCAAGTCTAAGACTATGAAGAGTGTTTGGAGGAAGGGTAATCCGATGTCTGCTGTTCAAAGAGTTTTGGACGAACCTCGGGTAGATGGAGAAGGGGTGACTGGCTTTAAAACGGATGCTCCACTCAGACCCTCTCAGCCACCTCGGAGAGTAGAAGCGAAGTTACAAACAAAACCTTCTGCTGCAAAACCTCCTATCAGAGAACCTGTTATCTTCAAGGATATAAATACAGGCAGTGAAACTGATTTGGGATCCAGTCCTATACTGCGGAAGCCCATATTAATTGACAGATTTGCGGCTAAGAAGCCAGTGGTTGATCCTTTGATTGCTCAAGCAGTATTAGCCCCACCAAAACCAGGGAAGAACCCTGCAAATGCCAAGTTTAGAGGTGAATTTAGAAAGAAGAGCGGTCCATCAGAAGGACCTCGTAGACGTATGGTTGTTGACAAGGACGGTGTTGCTGATGACGATTCGTCTGAATTTGGTGCTGCTAGTACTCGAAAAGGTAGGAAATGGAGTAAAGCAAGTCGGAAGGCTGCTAGACTCCAGGCAGCCAGAGATGCTGCACCCGTTCGGATGGAAATAATGGAAGTTAGTGAAGATGGAATGTTAACTGAAGAGCTGGCATACAACTTGGCCATAAGTGAAGGTGAAATTCTTGGGTATATGTTTGCAAAGGGAATAAGGCCTGACGGTGTGCAAAAGTTAAGCAAAGACATGGTGAGGATGATATGTAAAGAGTATGAGGTGGAAGTCATTGATGCTATCCCTGTCAGGGTGGAAGACATGGCAAAAAAGAAGGAAATTCTTGATGAAGACGATTTAGATAAACTAGAATATAGACCTCCCGTATTGACTATAATGGGGCATGTTGATCATGGCAAGGTTAACCAATTTTTTTATTGTTTTTGTAGACTGTGCGATTCCTGCAAGCTCCAACTAACATATTTGTTTCCTTGTGCAGACGACACTTTTGGATTATATACGGAAAACTAAGGTATGCATTCCACTTCAGCTTTAAATACTGATTATAACAGGTTACTGTTTATTGACTATTGAGCTATGGTACAGCTATTAACATAGATTCTCATTCATAACATGTAGTTGGAAGGAATTGAATTATACTTCTATATGTTTTAGGTTGCAGCAGCTGAAGCTGGTGGGATTACACAAGGAATTGGAGCTTATACTGTTCAAGTTCCGATTGATGGGAAGACTCAAACATGTGTGTTTCTTGATACTCCTGGACATGAGGTAAAGCCTCGTTGGCTTATACATTTTTGGTGTTTTTCTGCATATTCTTTACGATTTCAGAAATCAGTGTTCATTAGTAAAATTTATATGTTGATCACCGAATCCGTGTAAAAGCTACGCCTTGATCATTGAACATCTTCCATAGGCATTTGGAGCAATGAGAGCACGTGGAGCTAGAGTGACAGACATTGCTGTCATTGTAGTTGCAGCTGATGATGGGCTCCAACCTCAAACAAATGAGGCTATTGCTCATGCCAAGGCAGCTGGGGTGCCAATCGTTGTAGCTATAAATAAGGTATTGTCAAATTGGCAATAAAGTTTAGTTCTGATTTAACCTATTGTTTTGGAGGAATTCTGATTTCTTTTTCCCATCAATGTAGATAGATAAGGATGGAGCTAATCCAGATCGAGTTGTTCAAGATCTTTCTTCAGTCGGCCTGATTCCTGAAGAATGGGGTGGTGACATACCAATGGTTAAGGTGACAAAGCTATAACTTTGAGATCAGTTTGCAGTTCTAAGAGAAAATAATACTTCATTTTATGTGCTAGAGTTCTCATGGAGTGTTCTGTTACAGATAAGTGCTCTTAAAGGGGAGAATGTCGAGGAGTTGCTTGAAACAGTCATGCTTGTTGCCGAGGTAGCTTCTAATTATACTGATTATTAGTATGACTGTATACATGGTTAGCATATGTGAGGTTCTACTTGGATGAAAATATTGTCAATTTTGAATTTAGTTGTTTCTGCTGCTTGTTATGCCTGGGTGGTTCTGAGTTTCTCACTTTCTGCATCAATTTTCTATTTCAAGTTGCAAGAATTGAAGGCAAATCCACATAGAAATGCTAAAGGAATAGCTATTGAAGCTGGGCTGGATAAATCCAAGGGGCCTGTAGCTACTTTCATTGTGCAAAATGGAACACTCAGAAGAGGGGACATAATAGTTTGTGGTGAAGCTTACGGAAAGGTTTGTGTATGAAACCAAAGATCTTTTGTGCTTTCTTTGTTTGTCGCTTATGCTGAAATGTTCCTTGTTTACGAATGTCAGGTGCGGGCTCTATTTGATGATAACGGAAAGCAGGTTGATAAAGCAGGGCCCTCTATTCCAGTACAGGTAACTTGCTGGTTATATATGTTTAGATAGATAAGTATCTATATAACCCCATATTATAAATTGCAATAATCTACTATGCATACAACGTTCTTGTAACATAAATTAGGAATTCATCTGTAGTTGATATTTGCTTCTAATCTCCAGAAGATACTACCAATAATGATTCATGGTAGGATAGTCGACGAGAAACCTAATTTTTCCTAGACACTAGAGTTACAGAAACCTAGAACTGTTCGAAGTTCATTTGACTAATCCTTTGATTCATGTTGAAGCACTGCTGATTAATTGATGAAGAAACTTTGTGGTCGCATTCATCATCATGGATTAATGCTAGCTTAAGATAGCTATCTTATGAGATGGCTTCTTTCCACCTTGACTTTTTCAAGATTTTTCAAAGCATTATCTTCTTGTAATATTCAGAACTTGTTAATTTGTTGATCAGTTGTTTTGAAAGTTAAAACAGCATATGTCAAACTAACACTATTAGCTGAGTCTAACAAACTTTTTGAACTGTGGATAGGTAAAAAGAATTGGATTGTGATTATACACCTAATCATATAATATGTTAACATAAGGTATATCGTTCTTTCACCTATTTAGTATGTAATTGCATATTGCATTTGAATAAAAATCAAATGTAGTTAACTCAGGAATTCTTTGCTCAAGTTTTAATTTCATAAACTCTCCTCTCTCGTTCTCAACCTATATACTATATGGGAGTTTGATGTTTGAAACATCTTCAATTTATTTTTACTATGGCGCTTCTCAACCCTTTGGCAGGTATTAGGATTGAATAATGTTCCTTTAGCTGGTGATGAGTTTGAGGTTGTTAGTTCCCATGATGTTGCTCGAGAAAGGGCAGAGTCACGAGCAGAGTATTTGAGAAATGAGCATATAACAGCAAAAGCAGGGGATGGAAGAGTTACACTTTCTTCATTTGCTTCTGCTGTTTCAGGAGGAAATAGTGCTGGATTAGATTTGCACCAACTCAATATCATACTGAAGGTTGATGTACAGGTATGTATATGCTTTAAGACCTAGTGTGCGTAGTAGAAGATGTCTATAGCGTGAGTTATGGATAATTTTCTGTAATTGAAACTCTATCGGAAATCTGGAATGAGATTTCTATTACATTCATTCATAATACTGCAAGTTAGCATCTATTCATCTTTGGATGCGATTATGCGTGTAACAAGAAAAAGCGTTTGTTTGAAAACTAATGTAAATTTGGTCAAAAGACCTTATCATGTATTGTGTCTTTTTTTGTGGGGATAATTCCTTGTCTTATGTCTTAAGATTATGTCATTCTGTAATCTAAACTACCAATGTTGTCAAATATCCGCCATATCGGCGATATGGCGGATGGCGGTGGCGGTTTTTGAGAACACCGCCATAATTATATCATAACATGGCAGTTTTTTATGGCGGCTTGTGGCGGCCGCCATGCCCATGGCGCTATGGCGGTCATGGCGGCCGATATGTGATTATGGCGTTTTTTGAGTAATTTAAAAAAAAAAAAAGGGTTTACAGCTTAAACTCATTTTTTCCCCATCATTTTCCTATATCGCTTATTGCTAGCGGCGAGTAGCGACTGCTCTCTCTCCATCTTCTAACCATTCCTTCTTCCGCCTCCTAAACCCCAAACCCACGAGTCTGGCGACTGCGGCGTGAGCTCCGGCGAACTCAGGTGGCCTCTGGCAAGCTCCGGCGACGACAATAGGTAAATTTTCAAAAAGAACATTGATCATGGGAAAAAGAAAAGAATTATCAATTGGTGTTGGTCAGGATAGAAGCTCTAAGAAAGGCACAACTACATCTTTAAGATCTTAAGGTAAGGATAAAGCTGTTGAAGATGATGATGAAGCAGTTGCAGTGGAAAATTATGTACGAGGTCCGATTGATTAGCCATATTCTGAAGGAGAAGAGGAAGAGGGATTTGCTACATTGAATGATCAAGAAGAAGATGATTATGTTGGGGTTGATGAGGAAGAATAGACATCTAATTATCTATATATGTGTTATGCTTTATGACTTTATGATTTTATATTTGTGTTAAAACTTAAGATATTATGTGTTTTCTATTATTTTATGAATTTCTTATGATTTTATATTTGTGTTAAACCTTAAGATATTATGTGTTTTCTATTATTTTATGAATTTCTGCATTTTTAATTTCTTAATTCTTATATATATAATATATATATTTTTTAATTTTCTATCGTCCGATATATCTGCCATATCTTTTATGGCGCTTTTTTGGGAAACCGCCATGACCCGCCATCCGCCATCGATAACATTGTAAACTACTTAACTTGGTATCATCCTTTAGGTTTATCACCATCTTAATATGTAATCTGGCCAGATAATTAGGACATTATGCATAACAGCCAAGTGATTATGCATAACAGCCAAGTGATATACTCCTTAAACTGCGATTGAGTTTCCCTGGACGGTACAGGTTCAAAGTTGAGCTATTTTTAAATCATTAATGTCGTGTGGCTCAAGTTCAATCAGCTTGTCCTTAGTTATACAAAAACAAACTGGTTGCATGAGGTTAGCTTGTATCTGTTAGTAAATCCCCTGAATATGAGTTTTACAAGATCTTAAGCTGTTTTAGTTCAATTAAGGGTTGATGAGCTATTGATTAAAATAGAGTCCCTGCTATATCAATTCAAGATTGGACTCCATGCTCTGAATATCTCCCTTTTTTTATGTTTTATTTTTTAATCCTATAATGCTTTGTTATGTAACAAATGCTAGTTATGTAAGATTATCGGAGTTGTTTTAAATTTGTCATGTCAGCTACTGGTGTCTCCTGGCTATAGGAATATCTTAGGATTTTCTAGTTATTTGTGCAGTCTGGTTTTCTTTGTATGCTGTCAATTCAAATGCATAACTTTGCTTCCAGTATCTGAGCCCCAGTTCAAGTAAGAAACCATTAGTGGAAAAGATAAACAAAATGCATCTACACTTTCATATGTTTGGTAATCCTCTCTTGCACCAATTTAGTATTTGTAATGATAAGCAAGTGGTGATTGTGAATTGTTGCATTTTTGCTCATTGGTGTCGTTTGAGGTTGACTTGATCTGCAATTAAGGCAATTTTAAATGATAACTAGGGATCCCTAGAGGCTGTCAGACAAGCCCTGCAGGTGCTTCCTCAAGACAACATCACTCTCAAGTTCCTACTGCAAGCGACTGGGGATGTGAACACCAGTGATGTTGACCTTGCCGTGGCAAGCAAAGCTATTATTTTTGGATTTAATGTCAAAGCACCTGGCTCAGTCAAGAAGTATGCGGATAACAGAAATGTTGAAGTTAGGCTTTACAAAGTTATCTATGAACTTATTGATGATGTGCGGAAAGCAATGGAGGGACTCTTGGACCATGTTGAGGTAAATCATTTCATTTAAGCGTTATCTTTCTGTTATGATGATTCTAACTTCAAAAAGACTGAACAGCTGGATGTTTTATGTGTCTGGCTTATATTGGGTTCCAAGCACTTGTGGTTGATCTCCTTTTTGATGTGGAATGCACTTATATCAGAGATCTTGTGAGATGAAAATTCATTGATCTTTCTGTATAATTTTTTATTTGACATTTCCTTTGTTCTCAAACCTACACGGATGAACTGGAATTCATGTGCAGAAAAAAGTGGAGAGATTTTATCTGCATAGCAACATAGAATGAACTATAGTATTTCCTCAGAGCCCTCATTTTTGTTTTCTGAAAGTTTGCATTAAGGATCTTGTTACTACTCAAGTTCAAATTAAGCAACTCATGTGCAAGTCAGGAATATTTTATTGATAACTCCTTGTACATGTCTGTTATTGTTATTGATGATTAAGAATTAAAATTAGTGGTGCTTTTTCTTTGTCAGGAACAACTGCCAATAGGTTCAGCAGAAGTAAGAGCTGTTTTTAGTAGTGGCAGTGCTCGTGTTGCTGGATGCATGGTAACGGAGGGAAAAGTTGTGAAAGACTCTGGAATCCGTGTACTAAGAAAAGGAAAAGAAGTTCATGTTGGCGTCCTCGGTTCCTTGAGACGGGTCAAGGAGATGGTGAAAGAGGTAATTTTTGGAGTTTCCTCTCCCATTATTACTTCTTAACATTTTGCCACTAATTGAAGTGATAATTAAATGTCACCAGGTGTATGCATTAGCTATAATTTTCTATATTGTACACAATGATAATAGAAAGTAAGATGATCTGGATATCATATAGATGAAAAACTGAGCTTGCATGTCGCTTGCTCTTGCCTGAATCTGCTGTTGCATAGCCTCCTTTGAACAGTGGGTCAGATTATAATTACCTCAAATCTGAAAAAATTGTCATACTAAAAACAGATCTGAGTTCTTGCATGTGAAAAGGGAATGACAAAGGGGAGATGTCAACCAGTGGTTGTGGAGTTGTACCAGATTTCCAATCGTTAGACCTGCTATATGTCTGGTCCTGTTAGGAGTATAAAATTGTAAACCAAGTTGAACCATATAAAACCGTACAGAACATAATGTAGCATATGCACCTGAAAAACTGCTTCATGCTTCTCTCTTAATAAATAAACTATAAAACTAAAAAAATAGACCACATGATTTTCAGAAACAAAAGATGAGAGCTTCCCTGGCACTTCCTCTTTTGACCCCCCTCGACCCTTTAATCATAGCTGATTTCTAGAAATGCAATAGATCAGGATTTGGAACAATTCTGTATGAGTTTGTTTTCTTGGGAAAGTGGAGTGGTAGAAAATGTGGTTTGAGAAATCGTTCAACAAAGAAGAAGAGTTATTGACAAAGTCCAAAGAAATTTGGATTTCCATGAGAAATGAAAAGCTCCCTTGGGCACAATTTTTTTACCATGGCTGGGTTGTAGCTTTAGTTTTGCGTGTGAAACATCGTATTGAGAGGGATAGAATGGGGGGTAGGCTTGAGGGATGGAGCGAATGGGGTTTTGCTTCAATTTAGTTTGTGAACATAGGGGGGGTGGATGCAGTGGGATGGGTTTGGGGAGTGGTAGTGGAATGAATGTGTAGAAGAGGCGCATATGTATGCTTTGGAATAACATTCTAATCTTTTTTAACCATGATACTATTTATTACTCCCGCCGTCCCGATAGCAAAGTCTCGCTTTCCTTTTTCGTCTGTCCCAATAGCAAGGCCTCATTCCAAAAATGAAAACAATTAACTCTTCAAAAGATGTGAGACCTACCACTTTTTATCCTTTTACTCTTATTTTTAATAACCGTGCCCAAAGCAAGTGAGACCTTGCTATTGGGACGGTGGGAGTATTTGTTAGTGCTTTTGGTTAAGTATTGTTTTTTTTAGATCAGTATTATGTAAAATATTGTGCACAAGTAATAAAACACACTCTCTCCTTCCACGAAAAACATGCATAGACTTTAGTGGCACGGGTTTAATAATTTTGGTTGAGTGTTTTGTGAGTGGAGGAAAGGTCCCACATTATATGTAATGTTGTGAGTGGAGGAATGGTCCGGAGAGATGGCTGAGTGGTTGATAGCCCCGACCTGGAAAACCGGTATAGTGAGGTTGATAATTAGGGTTTTTTTTTTGTGGGGTAGTGGCTATAAAAGGAAAATGCATGGTTTTTGTGGACGGACGAAAATGAAATTAAATGCATGTTTTTCGTGGTTGGAGGGAGTAGTAAATTCACACTTTTTCTGTTGGATCCCCAATTGGTCGTCTGACTGATTGAACCATGAGACTCTACAAAGCCATTTTGTTTGGTCACCGGTTTGGTTACAAACACGGATGCTGACATTATTAACCATAAATTCTGCAACTTAATTTACTTTAATGTCTATTAGATAACAGAAAAACAAAAACCAATAAGTAATAGTCTGTCCTAAATCTTGCTTTGAACAATGTTCCATTATTTGTATGATAATTTTACAGCTTTTTTTTTTCAGTTCAAAAAATGGATTGTAGAAAAAATGTTCTCAATCACAAATTGTGCCCCTTTCAAAGGTGAAAGGCCCTTTGTGTGTTAAGGTGGACCTAGTAGAAAAAATTGACCTGTGACATTAGATTTAACTCGAAAATGAGTGACTTGGTGAGAATTATTTAACCATAAAGTCGGAGTTTCTCTTCATAAGCGAGGATCAGATCTGTAGCAGACTGAGTGAATCACAATTCTAGTGAGACTAACGTTTCTGTAGTTTTCATAATCTTTTAGGCACAAATGCAGCACTTGACTTTGAGCGTGCTTCTCATGGATGATTCCTTCGTAATTTGACAGGTAAATGCTGGACTAGAGTGTGGAATTGGAACTGAGGACTTCACAGATTGGGAAGTCGGGGATATTATTGAGGCCTTCAATACGGTGCAAAAGAAAAGAACACTCGAAGAGGCATCAGCCTCAATGTCAGCTGCATTAGAAGATGTCAGGATACAACTATAAAGACGATATCTTTTTTTTGAGAGAAACTATAGAGACATATCAACGCATAAGTTTTGTGTGCTTGCTAGCTGAGGATCCCCTCACGATGGTTTGACACAGTTTGAGGAATTTGACATGTGCATGTCAGTCCGATAATGAAGATATGATGAAGCCTGCTGACCAGAACTGCGTCACTTCCTTAATGCCGCCCCACTGTAAATTACTAGGTATATCAGAATCTCCCCTCCCCCCTCTCTTCTTTCTTTTGTTTTT
Source organism: Agastache rugosa (assembly GCA_031470985.1). Lineage (NCBI taxonomy): Eukaryota > Viridiplantae > Streptophyta > Magnoliopsida > Lamiales > Lamiaceae > Agastache > Agastache rugosa. The sequence goes on along the minus strand of CM062601.1, from coordinate 29,729,685 downwards.
TGTTTTTCTTCTTAAGAGAGATAGGTTAAACATGCATTTTAGTTCAGAAAACTACAGAAATATATTAGAGAACCACATGTATGATCACCCATGTAATAGATGCATTTGGAAAGAAGGGGAAAAAAGGAAAAGCTAATCTGTTATTTTGACATATCTGCAATCAATTAGCATCCATTTGCTGCTTCTAAATTGTTGTTATTTTCCATCTCCCTCATATTTTTGAAGCACTGATTGAAATTCTTGTTGTACAGGCAAATATTTTATTTGTTGCAACAATGCTTCCATTGATTTTAACTCACGATGCATGTTTTGAATTTCGGTAGCTTATGTCGCATTTCCATTTTTATTGATAAAATTTTAGAATCTAATTTGTGTGTGTGTGTGTGTGTAATATATACATGCTTTAAGGCTATTCCAGAATGCGCAGGATGCTTATATAGATTATCCATAAAGTGAGTTAATATTCTTCTTTTTGAACATTCATCAATGAGATTGAGATATGTAAGGGTTAATTATAGAATTTAGTCTGAACTTTGGCCCGTTATTCACTTTACGATCTGAGCTTCCAAAAATGGCCTGACGTGGATTACTTGTTCACTTTAGGGTTGTTAAAATACTATTCAATCATATTACAAGAAGGCATGTTTCTGTACATGAGATATTATTCAATCATATTACACATTATTACGTTGTGAGAGGCAGAAAACTCTAATAATTTCTCACCTCGATTAAACAAGTATTATGGTGCATGAAATGACTGAAGCCTCTCATTCTCACTTGCCATAAAAACAAGCTATGAGATGGGGGCTCTTTAATTTTCAATCATTTCTGAAAATAACAAACAAATTAAAAGAGGACTCGGCTGCCTTATTTCCTTGCTATTCAACAAAGCTGGCCCGCGCTGAAAACTAGCTAGCATGGCCATCGATATCACCGGAAAGGCGTTATGCCCCGATTATATCGCTCCCGATCCACCCCTTCCTCGATGGACATTGGAAGGGCTGATGCATAAGCCTCTTCCTCCAAAAACTTCGGCTCGAGGGGGACGCTTTGCCGTAGAAATGTACTTTGGCGGAGCTACCTCCGTTGTAAAGTTCGATTTTGGGATTTTGGTCATTGTGAGACGGTAGATTGGCTGTATCGAAATTTCAAGAGAATTGTGTTTGTGCAGGAGGATTCAGCTGTGCTGTGCTTATATACACACACACACACACAGAGAGCATAAGAAGTGACCCAATTTGCACGTCGATAGTTGAGATAATCCTAATCTTGAATTGAATGCCTAAAGTTATTGCTTCAACGAACAAATAGATAGATGTGATCACAAACGTCACAGCTGTCCCTTTGTACATTATTTCATGCAAAACGAACCAAAATCTGGATAAGATTTTCTTTCAATCTTTTTTTTAATTGTTCTACAGAAAATTTTAAAGGTTGCGTGACGGTGAACTTGAACCCGAGACCTTTAGCCTCGAGCCTAATCATGCTAGCACTAGGCTAACACACGTTTCTTTCCATTTTTGTTTATATTCATTGTTGCTTTGCATAAATTTTGCCACCTCGGAATTTTTTTTGTGGAGCTGTAATATATTTAACGCAAAGGGTCGTATAAATAATGGAACATTGGGCTTGAATCAGTTGCGGGCGTGGGGATTTTGCTTTTCTTTAATAATAAGGGTAACCCATAGTCAATATTCGAGATATGTATTGAGTAAATTTAGCTCATGTGCATGCAATAACATGCAAACTACATAGAAGAGGTAAATCGTATTCGAAAAATATGGTGCGACAAGGTTGATCTCATTACTAAACGAGGCCAAGAAGGGATTTTGACAGAAGCTACAAATAGTTTATGATATTAAATTGATATTACTTCTGAAACCAATATACCCGATCTCTCTTATCTTCAATCATGTTAATCGTAGATAGCAAATACAACACAAATGAAAACATTTTAAAATTTCTTATAGCATCGAATAATATGAGTTAATTGCACTAAAAATTACAATCTTTGGCCAAATTAGTAAATTAGATACAAACCTTAAATCTATACAATAATTACAATTTTTTTTAAATTTATGTGTTATTAAATATCCCATCCGCAAATCTTTTAGGTGAATATAAGCTAACAAGATTAATGTAATTTTTCTACGTGGACATAGAGTCTAGCAAACAAAATAAACCTCATTTTGAAACAAGATTTTATGACGATTTTTTTTTTCCTTTCACAGCTATTGGAAATAGTAATTGTCAAATCAGAACTTTTAAGAGATCCAATGACTAGGAATTCATTTCATATTTAATTAACAACCATTATCATAATTTACAATCTCTTTTTACACAAAATATAGAAGATTCTCTCATCAAATACTAGTGAAAGACGCTTTATTTGGTCACACATTAACCTACATGCTCATTAACTAGCACACCCGATATAATTCCTTTATAATAATGAAACAATCAAGAAATATATGTCAAATTAATATGAAGTATAATTCAAATAAAATTAGCTTGGCGCCTTTAGGTAAATCTCACTCTATATGCAAAATAGTCTATAAATTACTAAGTATTTCTTGTACTGTTATCTCAATCTTATAGACATTATTGATGGATTCGAGCTCATAATTTTGCATAAATCACACCCAATACGACAATAATTTTGTTTTTTATTTTACGAATAAAGATCATGTCACAAAGTGCATGCTTCTGATCCTAGTACGTGTCGATTTATCTCTTCTTAATAACATGTCAACAATAGTAAGTAAATAACTAATATTTCGTTTTAATTCATTAGCTTTTAAGAGTATGATCAGAAAATGGAGAATTTAAATTTAAGAAAATTCCCTATTTAGTATTTACTTGCAAAGGTAAATGATCTACTTTTGCGCATAAAATGATAGATTGATATACAATTATCAATAATTTTCTATAAAATTTTCTAAAAAAAATGATTTTCTATAAAATAAAAATATACAGAAACCATTTTGCCCGGTTCAAAAATTCAAATTTGAAAACGAGGGCTTCCTCCACCGCAACGGCACAACGAAATTAACGGATTCTCGAAGGAAACTTTCTCTCTCTCTCTCTCCGATCTTCCCACTATCTGAAGACTGTAAGTAGTGATTTTTACCAAAAGCAATATAATCCCCACTTTTTCATCTTTTTCCCTTGAAACCGAACGAGTGTAATAAGTACCCTTAATTTTTCTTTTCATTTTTTTTTTTTTTTGGTTTTCAAATCTTGAGAAGAATCTGGTCCTTTATCAATGGCAGATTTTGAATGGAATGACCCACTTCTTATAACTGATGTTTCCTCCCTGCAACATCAAGATCAAAGTCAAATTCATAGTCAAACTGATTGTGAGTTATCCACAGCTCATCTTAGTTTATAGAAATGTTAGAAATTCATATCTCTATCAATTCGTAAATGGGCCTTTCTGTTTTTCAAAATTTCAGGCGAATTGCCGATTTTTAGTAGATTGGAAAGCTCGATGACGGAGACCACAGATGAATCTAGCCCGGGCAAGTTTGACGGTAATGTGCTGCACTCAATTCGTTTTTTTTTTTTTTTAACAATTTGTTTCTCAAAAGCTTATATTATTTCTTGTTTGAATTTCAAGAAAGTCTGATCTTGAATGAGAAGAATCTGCATTTCCCAATTGAGTTAATTACACATTCTTGTGCTATTTTAGGCCATTTAGCATTGGGATTTTCATTGACTTCGCCTGATTTAGTATGCGTTGGTTCGCCCGATTTTACTAACCAAAGATATGAAGAATCGCCTGAATGTTTGGTGGGTGAGAGAGTTGATGTCTCTTTAGAAAATGGGATTGAGGGTTCTGAAATGAGGGACTCCTTTGAGGCAAAGATGGAAGATTTGTGTGCTGAAGCTTCGTTTGAGCTTGCTACAATGCCATTAGTCGAAGAGAATTCAACGAAACCATCCACTACTTTGATTGCCATTAATGTGGGATCTACAAGGAGTGTTGAGTTTGAAGGCGGGCTGCACTTCTCTGAGGATAGTACTTTCAATGGTGGCTACACTCTAAGCACTGAAGATGCGATAATTGGGGATGTCGAAGGCCTTAGTCTTTATCAGACTGCGCGCTGTGGGGAGTTCACTTATCATTTTCAGAATTTAGAGGCTGGGAATTACGTGGTTGATCTTCATTTCGCGGAGATAGTGTTTACTGCTGGTCCTCCGGGAATGAGAGTATTTGATGTATACTTACAAGGGCAGAAGGTAATAAGTTCAGAAATCAACAATCTTGTTTGTTTTTGGAAGATGTGGTCTTGCATTGTATGAGTATATATATGCCTTACTTGTTTTAAAACTTGCAGGTTGTTTCGTGTTTGGATATCTATGCAAAGGTTGGCTCACATGTGCCTCTGGTGATATCTGATCTTAAAACTTGTATTGATGGCAACGAAGGATTATCCATAAGATTTGAAGGAGTAACTGGAATCCCAATAGTCAGTGGCATTTTTATTAGGAAAGATTCTTGTGGAAGTAAGTTTCAGCAGCTTTGCATTTCACTGCTAAAGATGTTTTTTCATTGATGATGTATGCATTTTTTTTGTTGATTTCAGGTCTAGGCGAGGTTGAATTATCTGGGGAAGTCGAATTTCAGTACTTGCCTGCTTGCAACTCGCTTAATGTATCTTCAATTCCTAAATCTAGTTAAATATTCATAAATTAAGCTCAGGTTTAGTTAGCAACGGAGTGACTCACTAACTATTATATACTTGGTAGGAGAAGGAGAATTGTTCGACTGAGGGAGAGTTTGATAGCCTTCGAGTAAAACATGAGTTGCAGCTGAAGGAGCTCTCAGAAACCAAGAAGATTTTGGAGGAGCTGAAGACAGAATACAATCTCAAGAGTAGAGAATGCCAAGAAGCTTGGAAATCTTTGAAAGAACTTCAAAATGAGCTCATGCGAAAGTCGATGCATGTTGGATCACTGGGTGAGGAAGTCATTTTAGTGATTGTCATGTTTGTATATTGTATATTATGGCTGCACAATTTGCTGATTTTTCATTCTGTAGCTTTTGCAATTGAGGGCCAAGTAAAAGAAAAAGGCAAATGGTTTTCATCATTACGAGATTTGACAAGAAAATTGAAGGTAATTATAATTTTGTAATTCCTTTGAAGATTAACTGGCACACACTTCTGTTGATTTTGTGTTTGTTCATTACAGATTCTGAAGATGGAACATATCGCGCTTTCAGAAGAGGCGTCTCTCTTCAAGCAGTACGAAGTAGAGATGGAGGGGGTCAAATCCATTCTGCAGTCTACAAGTACTCTCAATACACTTTTCAACTATCAATCATCATATATTTTGCTTCAATTTGATGTGTGTGTATAATGATTGGCAGTGAATAAGCATGTCCAACTACATGAAGATATTAAAGTTAAGTTCCTCAAAGAGGTCAAGGAAAATAAAGAACTCTACAACAAAATTCTGGAACTGAAAGGCAAGGGATTGATTAAAATGATTCATGATTTCGAAATCAAAAGAAGGCTCTATATTGATAAATAACCTTTCCACAGGAAACATTAGAGTATTTTGCCGCTGTCGGCCTATGAACAATGAAGAGATTGATGGAGGAGCTTCAATGGCAGTCGACTTTGAGGCTGCAAAGTACGGGGAAATTACTGTTAAATCAAATGGGGTATCTAAAAAGACCTTTAAGTTTGATGCGGTCTTCAGTCCCGAAGCTGACCAAAGTAATTGCTCCCAGAATATAATCATTGATAACAATATGATCATTTTCTTACATTACTTTTTACTTCACTTCTGAGTGCAGGTCGCGTGTTTGAGGAAACGGCCCCACTAGCAACTTCAGTTCTTGATGGATACAATGTTTGTATATTTGCTTATGGACAAACCGGAACTGGGAAGACTTTTACTATGGAGGGAACAAATGAAGCCCGTGGAGTTAACTATAGAACTCTTGAGGAGCTATTTCACATCATTGAGGAACGAAAGAGCACGTTCCAATATGAAGTATCCGTGAGTGTATTGGAGGTTTATAATGAGCAGATAAGGGATTTACTAGTTTCATATTCACAGCCTTATGTGAGTTCAAAGAGGTAGATCTTCGTTTTCCATTCTGAATATTCTATTTGAATTGAGCAGGATTTTGTTTCTTGACATCCACATTTGATTTGTTTGTCTTTACTCTTAAAAGATAATGAAGGTGCTGAAGTTCTCGTCCTCATATTCTACTAATTACTCTGTCTATAATTGGCATAAATGCAGGCTAGAGATAAAACAAGTTGGCGAGGGAGGACACCATGTTCCAGGATTAGTCGAATCTCATGTGAAAAATGTAAGTGAGGTCTGGGAAGTCCTTCGAACTGGCAGTAACGGTAGGGCAGTTGGATCAACTAATGCAAACGAGCACAGCAGCCGGTCACACTGGTTCGTATTTTTTGCACCTTATTCCATTGTATGCTCTGTCACTATCAAGAAGGTACATTAATGCTGAAAATGATGTGTTTTTTGAAAACAGCATGCACTGTGTTATGGTGAAGGGAGAGAATCTACTTAATGGAGAATGCACGAGAAGCAAGCTTTGGCTGGTGGACCTAGCAGGGAGTGAGAGAATAGCTAAGACAGAAGTGCAGGGAGAAAGATTGAAAGAGACTCAAAATATTAATAGATCACTTTCTGCGCTTGGAGACGTGATATCTGCTCTTGCGACTAAAAGTCCTCACATCCCATTTAGGTATAGATAGTGTAGTGACTTTCTCATTGCAATGTATTTATTATTTTGCTAAGTTCTTTGCTTCAATTTTGGTGCAGGAACTCGAAACTCACCCACTTGCTTCAAGACTCTTTAGGTATCTATCTCCTCGTATTCATAATTGCACAAAGAAAAATTCCTTTGTGCATGTTTCTTCAGCTTTGCATCATAGTATTCTAACTAGTTGATTGCAGGAGGGGATTCCAAAACATTGATGTTTTTGCAGATCAGTCCCAACGAAAACGACCTCACCGAGACCCTTTGCTCGCTGAATTTTGCTAGTAGAGTTCGCGGAATAGAGTTAGGTCCTGCAAAGAAGCAAATGGACAAGACTGAGCTATTCAAATACAAACAAATGGTAGTAGTAGCAACTGCAATATGCAATTCTCTTTTCGAACCTCTTAGTTCATGTTTCTGTATTTTTGTTCTCATTTCCGATATCAGGTCAAAGTTTGTTTATACGTTACATGTTTCGTGTTTGAAGGCTGAGAAACTCAAACAAGACATGAAGACAAAAGATTTTCATGTTAGAAAATTGGAGGACACCAACTATGGTCTTGAGGTAAAGATAAAAGAGAGAGATGTAAGAACCCGAAACCTTCAAGAAAAGGTACGTTCTGATCCTTGAAACACTAAGGAGAAGTTTTCATATGATCAGATTTTACACACATTTCGATATAGTAACTGAACAATATTCAGATCAAAGAATTGGAATCACAATTGTTGGTGGAGAGAAAGTTAGCAAGGCAGCATGTGGACTCCAAGATAGCGGAACAACTGCAGCAGCAACGACAAGAAATGAAACAACAGCATGAGGAACATCGGTCTGAACCAGGGAAAACGCCTCTTACAACAAAAATGCAGGGAGTCCAAACAAATGTTTCTCGTCTGTCTACTGAAGACGATGACTTCGCATTTTGTCCAATTCCCACGGATGGACTTTCCAGGAGTGACATAATGGATAAAGAAAACATCCCTGAGATGGCTCAACAACTACGGCCTCCAAAGCAGACGGGCAGAGCTTCTGCCTGTCCAACTGTTCAAAAGATTTATGCCACACCAAGTCTACGGCGCCACTCTCTCATTCCACAGCCAACTTTACCAGGAACAGCTAAGCTACCTACCTCCTTTCTGCCACTGACTCCGGTTCAGGCCAATAAGGCTGAAGATGGAGCTGAAATCACATGCTTGCCAGAACAGATAGCTTGTGATAGTCCGAAAGATCTAAGAAACAGAAGCAAAAAACTGAGTAGTGCACTGAGAAGAAGCCTTCATAAGAAAATGAACATGAAGTCTCCAATGCAGCCACCCCATCGTAGAATTGGTGTTAATGTTGGTATGGAGAAGGTGAGAGTCTCGATTGGGGGACGAGGGAAGATGGGCCAAAGAGTGCTTCTAGGTAATGGTAGAAGAGCAGTAAAGGATGCACAGCAGAAGCAAAACCATAGGGAGAAAGAAAGAGGATGGAACATTGGAACAACTTCAGCTAGGACTCTTCTGTAGTGGTTTGAGTTCCTCATATTTCATGTATTTATCAAGTTTGTCCATGCATAGTTTGGAATTTTCATTTTTTTTTTCTTCTTTGTTTAGATTTTCTGGATTGGTAGGAGGATTTCATTTGTTGATTGATGATGCTTATCATCTATTGGAAAATGTTTATTGGTTTGATTAAAGTAGATTTGATTGCTGCTGTACATAAACAAATGGGATTGAATTTTGATTTTCTTGATCATTCATTTAGAATTTTATCATCATTGAGGAATACTTGCTACAAATTCTTGCTATTGGCATAGCCATAAGCAGTATTTTGGATGTCAAACTTTTATTTAGTGAATTTGGTTATAATGGTTGAAATAATGAGAATCTAGAAAAAAAAAATAGGGTTAATTGCAAATTAAATCACAACCTTTACCCTCATTTCCAAATTAAATTTATTTGAAAAAATACCTCAATTTTGAGAAATTATTGAAAAATGACCCGCATTTTTATTTTCCAGCGATCGGACGTTGACCCAGACTCTCGGATGTATGATGTGGATATTCAAACGCCACGTAATGGAAACGACTTCTTATTTAGAATTAAAAATAAAATAAAATTATCTAGGTGTGTCATGAAGAAATTGCATAAGTTAGATAGACAGACACGATTTTGTAATATAATTCCTGCTACTGGAGAAAAGTATGAGGTTACTTACCATTTTTTTTTTAATTTTAAATAAGAAACGTTGTTTTCCGTTTCGTGGCATCTAAATATCCACATCATACATTTAAGCGGTTGAGTCAACATCCGATCGTCGGGAAATAAAACACGGGCCATTTTTCAACAATTTCTCAAAGTTGAGGTATTTTTCCAAATAAATTTAAGTTGAGGCCATAAATCAAAACGCGCTCAAAGAAGAGGTATTTTTTCAAATAAATTTAAGTTGAGACCATAAATTAAAAAAAGCTCACACTTGGGGCCACAAACTAGTAATTACACTTTTATTTATTACTATTAGAATTGTGTGTAAAATTAATAGTTTTCAATAATATTATATTTATATTTATATATCAAGAATATAATAATCATATTATAATAGATTTAAGTAAAATAATAAATATATAAAAAAATTGATTTAATTATATAACAATTTTGAAGATATTAAATGCGGGAGGATTATTATTTGATATCAGTATATAAAACTTATTTATAGTAGTATTTTTTTTAGTTGGTAATGAATTATTACACAATCCTTACAAATTAAAATAAGTGAGGATGTTAGAAGTAAAATCTAATAATAAATAATAGATAATTATATTATATGATATAATTATAATCTAATAATATACAATAGATAATTATAGTTTATGAGATTACGCTATTGCACTTAAAGTAATATTTATAATAAGGATATAATAGGCAAACCAGATTTTGCACTATAAAAAACACCTAATTAACGACGGAAATTTCTGTCACTGCCGCTTCAAATTTGGTCGCCGATTTGCCGTCCCGACGGATAGGCGACGAATCATATTCGACGTCGATTTCTTGGTCGCCGGTGACATTAACAGAATCTAGGTCTGTCGGGAGATGGGACGACGGATCGATGACAGACACTATCGTCGTCGAGAACGGTCACCGGTTTCGTCGTCCTGGAATCGGAAACGGACTGTTCTGTTGTTAAGTGACGACGACCAACATTCCGTCGGCGATTTAAAGGGATTAACGACGGAATTTCGGTCGCCAATCCGTCGGCGACCGACGACGGAAATTGTCTGTCGTTAGATTTCAGTTTGTTCGTACGCTGTCTTTCAGTCGCCAGTCCGTCGAGAATTTTTATTTTTTAGGCCAAGAATTTGTTTTACTCTATTTCCAACCAGTTGTTCATATCAGACCCAATCAAGAACACATATATAATTTTTAAAATACAAATACGCAATGAAATAACGAAATTCATATATAATAACTAATGTTTGAATCTGACATTCGTAAATTAACGAACACAACAAAGTATCTAATATTCAATTTTCAAATAAAAACTACATTCAAGATAATGGGGGTCCTTATCTCATAAACTGCTGCATAAGCATGTTAAGTTGTTGTAAACAAGATTTTTTTTATAATAGGTATAGATATAGTATGATTAGAAACAAGCACCTCAAGTTTCATTAGTTCCTGAAAAATTTGTCGTCAATATAATTTAAGGTAAATTAAGGGTGATTTTTTGGAAAGTTGAGTTATTTCTGTTGTGAGAGATACGAGCTTTGTTGATGGTGGGAGAGAAAGCGCGCTCACAGATTCAAATTTCACCAATATCTTTTTTATAGAGCTTGTCAAGCTAGATTTATCAAAGCTCCAAAACTTCCATTTAAATCATAAATTATTGTTCAAGAAGACCATTTGACCAACGAAGAAAGAAGACATCAACTATTTATAACTCCATACCATAAAACTACATAAATACAAAATTTGCCGGTGCCAATTTTCAGATATTGACAATACTAATCTGTTGTCCAATTAAATATTTTCCACATAATCGGATCATGTTCAAATATATGTACTAATCCAGACATCATGCACAAAGTATATTTGTGTAAAAAAATTCCACAAAAGTCTTTTTCCTCTATCTATATATACAACCTCTTCCACAATCAAGAAATGTAAAATGAGAAAGAAAAAAGGCTCGAAACACTTACAACACCAAAATTGGCAACATTTTAAAAGTGTAAAAGTTGTGATTTTATTTGCAACACTTTAAAATTGTCGTCGTAATTTTCAAATGATGGTAATTAATATTGTGATTTAATTTGCAGTTAACCCTAAAAAATATATATATCCTCTATTTAAGAAATATGTTATTTGTATCAAAATTCACTTGTTTCAATGGTAGAAAAATATATATAGCTAGTTGCATGAGCTGTTTATATTTTTAATTTATTTCTATAGGCAAAAACTTGCATAAGACAGGTCGTACGTGCGACAGAATCCACGCGCGTCGGACGCATGCACACCACGCGCCATATATCTACCCTTGAGTCGGGCGCGTGCATCACACGCGCCAAACTTTTTTTTTTTTAAACAGGCCTGACTTTTTTATTTTTATTTTTTTTCTGATTTTTTTCAATTTTTTTATTCTTTTTTTCCAGTTTTTTTTTATTCTAGTTTTTTTCAGTTTTTTATTCTTTTTTTTTCAGTTTTTTTTAATTAATTTTTTGTTTAAAGAGTCGAGCGAGGGGAAACAAAGGCCTCAGAGCGAGCTAAAAATTATTAATGTTGCCACAATCATTATCTATAAATTAAAATCGTAGCCGAAAGTGGAGAAGAATTTTTTTTGTTGAAAAAATCGATTAAAAAAAACAGAGAAAAATCAATATTTTGACCCGATTTGACCGGATTGGGTCAACCCAGATCCGGTCTCACATAGGACCGGTCGTCTGGAAGTGCGTCTCATTTCTATATATCACATTTTGTTTCTCTTATATAGAAATTAAGTCGAATAAGTGAAAGAAGCATTTGCTGGGTAATCATGGCTTGTATTGTGACTATTGTCTGAGCTAGACCCGTTGTCTAGGTCAGCAGACAAAATTTAATTTGAGCATATTATTGAGCAACTACTAACTACTTTATATTTTAAATTAGTCAACTTAAGACCTACTGATCATATTATGGAAAATGAAAGTTAAAACTAAGAAGAAAAATTATACGAGCATCTAGTTATCTAGTTTGGCTTTATTATTCTGTATTAGTAAAATATTCTGTCAACATGACATTCAATTTATTTCGTTGTGGTTCTAATATATCATTATCTAAGTAATGATTAAGATCGACAGGAAAATGGAACTAATTAACTAATAATGGGGTATACACATCTATAGTTTGAAGTAGGATTTCCTATAATGTTGTATGTTGAACTAGTGAAAGGGCCCTTAAAGTAAGAAATAGGAATAAATCTCAACCCTTCATCCATAATAGATGGATGGCCAGATCTGAACAGGGGCGGATCCGGGTCAAACGGGTTGGACCCGGGTCAACCCGTTGACTTTTCAATTTTTTTTTTTAGTTTCGAATTTTTTTTCGTTTGTTTTAATAAAGTGTGGTGCATCTTAATACACTGTGTGATGCATCTCATTTCATGTTGTGGTGCATTTCATTACACAGTGTGTTGCATCTACACATTGTGATGCATCTCATTATACATGGTGGTGCATCTTATTACATATAGTGTTGCATCTCAAAATGCATTGTAGTGCATCTCATAATACATGGAGGTTTATCTCATACACTATGTGTGTGTATATAACTATATCAAAACGAGGGAAAATCTTGGGGTGATTTGGTATAATGAAATCAAACTACTATAAGCAAGTGTTTGGGATTTTTTTTGTCTCCGCCTTCGGCTCCGATTTTAATTTATAGATAATGATTGTGGCAACATTAATATTTTTTAGTTCGTTCCGAGGCCTTCGGCTCCCCTCGCTCGACTCTTGAAAAAAAATCAAAATAAAAAATAAAAAAAATAGTGAAAAAGAATATTAAAAAATTTAAAAATTGTGCATCCCAATACACTTAGTGGTGCATCTCATTGCACAATTTGGTGCATCTCATTGTAGTGTGGTGCATATCATCTGACTTTTAAAAAAAATTCGAAAAAAATAAAAAAATTCGGAAAAAATAAAAAATTCAAAAGTCAACGGGTTGACCGGGTCCGACCCGTTGACCCGGATCCTATCCGGTTTGACCTGGATTAGATCTGACCCTCCATCCCTTGAAGATCTATGGTGGAGATTTATTCTTATTTCTTAGGTTAAGATGCATTCTTATACGATCCTATTCCTATATATATATATATAGGATGTGGATCTTGTAGGAACTCATTCTTATATGAGTCCGTAGGAACCATGCATTTTTATGACTTCGGAAATGCACAAAATACAGTACTTTAATGCACAAATATAGCAAAGCAAAAAAAAAATTTGTCTCCGACTTCGTCTCCGATTTTAATTTATAGATAATGATTATGGTAAAATTAATGTTCTTTAGCTCGCTCTGAGGCCTTCGGCTCCCCTCGCTCGACTCTTAAATCAAAACATATGTTTATGAATTTAAATAATGCAATTTATGCATTAACTTGTGTGATAAAAATGTATGGTTCCTACGGACTCATATAAAGATGAGTTCATATTTGATCCTCTTCATATATATATATATATATAGGAAAAAGATTATATAAGAATGGATCTTAACCTAAGAAATAAGAATAAATCTCCACCATTCATCCCACAACATGTATGGCTGAGATCTAATCTAATTTTTTTAACTAACTACCTCATATTTTAATTAACTAAGGCTAAAATAGTAATTTAGTAATTTTTCCCCTATTAATTCACTTAACACACGTCTTGTCAATTTTCTGTTTCTTCGTTCTTCTTCTTCATCCTGTTTCTGCTACTCTGTGATTCTTTATCACAAATTCTTCTTCGTGATTTACGATTGCTTCTTCGCGATTATTTCTTCATTCTATTGTGATTATTCTTCTCCTGTAAATCTTAATTTTTCGTTGATTATCATTCAATTTTTTTCTAATCAATTTTACAAATTGTGATTTTGATTTTTTCTACTTCTCTGTTTTTGTTCGCTTGATGATTTCGGCGTTGTTCTTGATGCTGGTTTGTTCAGGTGTAGAATCGTTGCTGAATTCTATAGGTAATTTTCATATTTTCTGTTGTTTTTGCAGAATTTATGTTATCTCTGAATTGTGTAATTATGTATAATTGCTTATCAGAACTTAATAATTCACTGATTAGTAATGACGGAACTATATATGTATTTGACAAAACAAGTTAAGTTAGAATTTAAATCCTTCTAGAAGAAATTTTGAGAGTCTTTCGTCTATAGGTGTATTATTTTGTTCTAAAATATGTGCGTGTATCTAGTGAATTTGTGCATACATAGTGTTTGTGATAATGTTTCTGCGTTACGGTAGTTGAGAAATATTTGTTGTTTTGATTTGCTTTTACACAAAATTATATGTGTAACTTTTCATCTTACTATATATTTGATAGGGTTGCATCAAAATGATGGTGTTGAAGTCTCGAGAGATGTTGGGAAAATTAATAGAGTTTTGAAGTGATACCAAAACCCAGCTGACCCCAACAGAGTAGATGATTGCACAAGCCCAAGTGTTTTTCCAGCTCACCTGTCTGAGCCTATAGAGTTTCTAAGTTTACAGGTGGTCGCTGAAGACAGCAGAAGACCCAGCTGAGTACTCAGCAGGGTAAGCCAAGTCGAGTGATCAGCAACGTTATCCAGATTCAAGACGATCAAGTTCTTCCAGACACAGCTGTAGGAAAGACCCAGCTTGTGTGGCAACTCAGCTCAACGTCAAGACCCAGCAGAGTTCAAGACTCAGCTCAGCGTCAAAGATCCAGCAGAGTTCAAGACAGCTCAGAGTCACCAGCATAGCAGAGTCGAAGTCAACTTGAGATAAAGTCAGATCTGACCTGGACCATCAGGAACTCGACACCTCAGCACCTAGAAGTCAGACCTAGGATTGCTTTACGAGGAAATCAAGGAAGAAGACAAGACCAACTTGTCAGAAGTTAGGTAGAGATTCAGAACGGCTCTTTCCAACGGCTAGTCCTAATCTCTCCCTATAAATATGAGTCTTCTTCATCATCAGAAGAGAGAGTGACGAGAGAGAAAATACAAATCGAGAGATCAACATACTACATTGAAAGAAGTCTAACCAAAGATCAAGAGATCTCTCAGAAAAGCTTCAAGATCCAGCAGCCTTCATTCTTATGAGTTCTTATTCATTCTCAGGCTGCTGAAGCTCTCTCCCACTAGTATCTAGGCATATAATCCTTCTCATCTTAAGCCTAGTTTGAACGAGTTCATCATACTCATTGTTCTTCATTGTAAGAACTCGTTCATAGTTGGAAACCCCAAACCCAAACCCATAAAATGTTAGGTAAAGGTACGCTTGCTCGAAGCGCGTAATTCGAGTGTTGGTTCTGTAGTACCCTTAAACTACAGGTTAGGCTTCAGCTGTGCCCGTAAACAGACTGGTTACGTTTCGATACAGTACGCGTAAACTTGTATCCAGCTTGAGGAACTAAGCTGCAACGCTTGCTGACTGCGCGAAAAGTCAGTGGTATCCTTAATGAATTACCAGAGGTTTCTGGTCGTGGACGTAGAAATAGTTTCTCCGAACTACGTTAAGTTGCTTTGTTCTTTCCTGTTTTATTTATGCATCCAGCTAACTCTTCATAAGCATTCTATCAAGCTGCATAATCTGACTAACTGAAAAGAGAAACAAAGCTTTGCAATATATTTGAAGTATCAGACGGACCTTCCAAAAACCCACCACATTCCGCACACAGCCAGCTGTGTTGATCAAGCTGCCTTCCAGCTGGATCGAACACAGCCAGCTCACTCAAAAGAGTTTTAATTGGAAAAGTTTTTTAACCTTGGTGTATTCACCCCCCTCTACAGCAAGGTATCCGTCTTGGGACCATCAAGAGATTTTGTTTACTCCAAAATAAAGTCGTCACAGGCATCGACTTCGAGAAACATTGTTGCTGAACCGACAACACCACAAAAAATATTTGAATTTCTGAATCAATCATCGAAGGGTGCGTGTACAACAAATCAAAATATTGGTGTTCGGTTTGACGTTGGGCAGACTCCATTATAATTTCTAAAAGTGGAGATGTGCGAAGACTTGATGCTCGATTGACAAAAAAATTAGTTGTGAATGTTGAGGTCGAGAGTGGAAAAAGAAAAAAAGTCGAGGAGACTTCTTTACCTTGTATTAATACTAGGAATTTGAATATCTTATATTGTCGTTATTTTCAGGAAGTGTTTTCTTTGTTATTTCACATTCATAGATTTATGCCAAACTTTGTCTTCTCCAACAATTTCTTATTTACTTTCTGATTTTGTTCTATCAGAAATAAGTAAAAATAATCCTTCTCCAAGATGATAATATGACACTACAAGATGCTACATAAACTAACATATATTATTCAGATGCATCACAATCACTATTCACATGCATCACAATGAATAATCAGATGCATCACGATCAATAATCAAATGCATCATAATGTATTTTATGTAGAAGCAATCTATAATAAAACATAGTCCATATATATTGGCGTGGAAAAATATGTCATATACATCACAATTGTTGTATTATGTCAAAGTGACAGACACATGAACAAATGTTGTATTATGTCATATGCATTACAATTGACTACTTAGATGCACCACAATGACTTCCTAGATGCATCACACTGAGTTGTCAAATGCACCACATACAAACACATGAACACATTTTGTATTATGCTACAAACACATTGGAGATGCATCACATATGTATTACGAAATGCACCCTAGATTATTACGAGATGCACCACATATCATTACAAGATACATCACAAAATGCTCATAATTTTTTCAATAATTATGTTTTGTAGAATTAATTGCACAATATATAATAATGTCACATGATCTATATGAAATTTAAGTAATTGAAGTAGTCATTAATCATAAAATATGAACGATTAATGCAATGTAATTA
Organism: Agastache rugosa; assembly: GCA_031470985.1. NCBI lineage: Eukaryota > Viridiplantae > Streptophyta > Magnoliopsida > Lamiales > Lamiaceae > Agastache > Agastache rugosa. The sequence continues at coordinate 29,712,874 of CM062601.1, read as the reverse complement.
GAAATCAAAATTGTACAATTGTTCAATTCATTCACACGATAACTAGCTGAAAATGTACATATATAATTCGGCTATAACTAATACTTCTCTAATAATCTCAACCAATCAAGAATTTCTCTATTTTAAAACTACGATTTTTGCAACATTCTTCATAGTAGAACTCTGCTTCTCTTTTCACTTTACCCTTCAACGTGTTATTTTTCTAATCAAGAAGTAACACAGTACTCGACTCTCAACATCTTTATCAATCTTTATCGAAGTTTCCGGATAGGAATGTGGGTTGCTTTGGAGCAACACCTTTTGGTTCGATTGCAGAAATGTGGTATCATCCATGATGTCTTGCATCCGTCTTGGTCCCATATTTGATGAAACATTACATTTCAATTAGGGTTGTCAATTCAAGTAACTTTATTATATTTTGATCGACATGATAACAAAAATAATACGATAAGTCCAATGACGAAGAAGAACATGATACGAATATTATATACATCAATGACTACCTAAATACATCACAATGACTAACTAGATGCACCATAGTGACTGGTCAGATGCACCACACTGCATTTTCAGAATGAATTAACATTGTTCACAGATTACCTACTATCATTCAAAAGCACAATGTACAACAAATATGAGATAGATTATTTAAGATGGATAAATGTTATTTTTACATCCAAGACCAACACATTTAAGAACAAGGTTTCATGTCCCAACAAATACTCCAAGTACATTAAGCAACTCTAAACATTCAAAATCATGTATTTGTTCAGATGCATCATACTCAGGAATCAGATGCACCACACTAACTTATCAGATGCATCACAATTTAATATACATTCAAAAATAAACACGAAGATTATAATGATCTAAAAATCCCCAAATTATCATACAAAACTCCTACATCCATCTGTAAAGTCATAATCCCTAAATCTATTGATTTTCACAATATCATAATTCAGTTTTGCATTTTTCAAAAGTGTATAACACAACAAATTCTAGATCATGAGTTGATAAATATTCCTAATGCAGAGGATAACATCCATAACACACGAATCTGAATTGCCTTGAAATACAGTAGATGCGGATTGAGGGAAATGAGAAATTCTGAATTTAAGCACTGCAATTGGATTTAATCTCACGCACAAAGAGTTCTCAAATAAGTAATACGATAATTTCAGTTATTTACCGAAAACTAACCTTCATTCGATTGCGATGTTGACATTGTTCTTCAACTGAATTTGATTTCTTCTACTTTTTCTTCAGTCGTGCACAGAAAACTTTCAAGCCATATCTCAATTTGATGCTCCAAAATCACACCATAACTTGATTTGCTTCTCGATTTTCCATCGATTTCATTTTTTTGTGCTTTCTAACGGATTGATCTTGCATAGATTCAAGTTTTTTGGTGGTTGAATCGAAATTGAAGGAAACTGGATCTGTGAGTTGGAAGTTCCGTAAAGATGAATGTATTTTTTTTCTGAAGCTTTTGCCACTCTCAACAATAAAAAAAAAGTGTTTTCTAATTTATGGGATTAAAATTTCTGGATTAAATCTTGGTCGTCCATCTAGATATGATCAATGGTGGAGGATTATTCCTATTTCTTAATTTAAGGGAATTTTACACTAGAACCATATATATATATATGGAGTGGTTCTAGTAAAAAGAGCCCTTAAAGTAAGAAATAAGAATAAATCCCAACCCTTGATCCACAATAGATGGATGGCTAGATCTGAAGCGGATCGGATCCTGGTCAAATCGGGTCGGACCCGGGTCAACCCGTTGACTTTTCATTTTTTTTTAAGTTTCGAATTTTTTTCGTTTTTTTAATAAAGTTTGGTGCATCTCTATACACTGTGTGGTGCATCTCATTTCATATTGTGGTGCATCTCATTACACAGTGTGTTGCATCTATACATTGTGATGCATCTCATTACACATAGTGTTGCATCTCAAAATGCATTGTGGTGCATCTCATTATCTCATAATACATGGAGATTTATCTCATACATGATGTGTGTGTGTATAACTATATCAAAACGAGGGAAAATCTTGGGCTGATTTGGTATGATGAAATCAAACTACTTTTCAAATCGTTGTATTCATGTCATATCAATAAGTAAGTGTTTGGGATTTTTTTTTGTCTCCGCCTTTGGCTCCGATTTTAATTCATAGATAATGATTGTGGCAACATTAATGTTTTTTAGCTCACTCCAAGGCCTTCGGCTCCCCTCGCTCGACTCTTGAAAAAAATCAAAATAATAAAAAATAAAAAATAAAAATAGTGAAAAAGAATATTAAAAAATTAAAAGAGGCAAAATTTGAGATAACCAATATAGATAGTGGAAACTAATAGTTGGCCACCAACTTTATTTGTAGAAATTTTGGCCAACTTTTAGAAATTTGGACCAATTTGCCCTTAAAACCACTATTAACCATCCATCTATGCATTTCATTTTTCATTTTTCAAATTTCAGATTCTCTGTTTCTACAAAATATTCTCTCTCTAGAAATCCTATTTTTCTCCATTTCTTCCGTCGCCGCCGTCGTACTTTCATTCCGCCGCCGCATCGTCGTACTTCCGTTCCTTTCCGCCGCACCACCTTCGTACTTTCAGTCCAGTCCGCCGCGCCGCCTTGAACTTTCACATTCTGCCGGCCATATTCCAGATCTGCTGTAACGCCAGATTCTTCTAGATATGCCGCCGCACCAAATTCTTCCAGATCCCGTTGCCTTATTTCACAGCTTTCTCTCTGGAATCCATGGCGTCACATTCCAGATCTAATGTCCTGAATGATGTTCGTCTTTAGTCAACCGCATCCCGGTATGCCTTGGCACACCTGGTACGAATTCGTACCAAGTGTGCCAAGGCATACCGCGCTTAGACTTAGCACACCTGGTACGAATGGTCTATATCCGTACCAGGTGTGCCAAGTCTAGGCGCGGTATGCCTTGGCACACCTGGTACGAAAACGTATTCGTACCAGGTGTGCCAAGTCGCGTTGCGCCTAGACTTGGCACACTTGGTACGAATGGTGTGTATTCGTACCAGGTATTTCAAGTCTAGGCGTGGTATGCCTTGGCACACCTGGTACGAATATATTGTATTCGTACCAGGTGTGCCATGTCGCGACGCGCAGTGACGTGGAAAATGCAGAAAGAACACATGCACGAAGAGGACAACAAGATCTGAAAAATACGACAAGAACATGACAGACTAGATTTAAAACATGACAGACTAGATCTAGAAAACTTAATTAAAACTAATACAGTAAAAATACCTCAAATAAATCACCATGGAGATGAAAGCTACGCCGGAGAAGATGACCGGAAAAAGACTATAAGAAAAATAATAAACTGTTTGAAAAAGTGTACAAATAAATCAAATCGAAAAGACGACCAAGGAAGAAGACGCGGCGGCGGCGGCAGACGGGATGGAGTGGCGGTGGAGGAAGATAGTACAGGGAGAGAGAGACATGAGAGGAGAGAGAAAGTGAGAGTGGGAGTGGGTGAAAGAGAGAGTACATGGAGAGAGAAAATGAAAGTAGCTGTAAAGTGATATGGAGGGCATTTAAGTCACTTCAGTCCAAAGTTGGCCACAATTTATTAGAATAAAGTTGGTGGCCAACTATTAATTTCCACTAACTTGATTAATTTGCTAGTTAACATGATTAACTGAAATTAAAAAATGGTGCATTCCAATACATTTAGTGGTGCATCTCATTGCACAGTTTGGTGCATCTCATTGCACAGTGTGATGCATATCATCTGACTCTTAAAAAAATCGAAAATAATAAAAAAATAAAAAATTTTAAAAAAAATTGAAAAGTCAACGGGTTGACCAGATCCGACCCAGATCCGACCGGTTTAACCTGTGTCAGATCCAACACGGATCAAACCGGGTCAGATCCGAGCAACAGGTCGGACCCAGTCAACCCGTTGACTTTTCAATTTTTTTTAAGGTTCAGATGATATGCACCATCACAAAATTGAATTATAGGATTGACTAATTCCATGATTAGATCATATAATTTTCTTAGGCTTCATTTTTAATAATAAATATTAATTAGGTGATACATTATAATATAATAATTTTTGTTTTTATAGTAAATATCATAAAATTAATAAATTTAATAGTGGGACACAAAATTGTTGGAACAAATGATCGGAACCCGCAACTTAACAAGGGCATTTACTTTATATCCACACATCACAACTACTTTTGGTGGGAAGATACATCCACCTTCCATCCTTTCCTGCTCTTTTTTTTTTTGGGCTAGATGCATTGTACCATTCCCAATTATTTTTATTTGGAGTTACAGTATTAGTTTATCTTAAATGGACGGGCATTTTATAAAAAAAAATTACCTTTTCTAGCTAACCTTAATTAATGCATGCATTCCTAGTTGTTATAACTTAATATACAATACTTTATTGTTTATATATATATATATATATATATATATACACTATTTACTCTGGCTAGTAAATGTACCGATCACACACTCTCTCTATATATATATGGATAGCTTCTAGTGAAAAGGTCCCTTAAAGTAAGAAATAGGAATAAATTACAACCCTTAATCCACAATAAATGGATGGCCAGATCTGAACAGGGGCAGATCCAGGTCAAACGGATCGGACCCGGGTCAACGGGTCGGATCCGAGTCAATCCGTTGACTTTTCAATTTTTTTTCGAAATTTTTTTTTTCGTTTTTTTAAATAAATTGTGGGCATCTCAATACACTGTGTGGTGCATCTCATTTCATGTTGTGGTGCATCTCATTGCACAGTGTGTTGCATCTACACATTGTGATGCATCTCATTATACATGGTGGTGCATCTTATTACACATAGCGTTGCATCTCAAAATACATTGTGATGCATCTCATAATACATGAAGGTTTATCTCGTACACTATGTGTGTGTGTATAACTATATCAAAACGAGGGAAAATCTTGGGGTGATTTTGTATGATGAAATCAAACTACTTTTCAAATCATTGTATTCATACCATATCAATAAGCAAGTGTTTGGAATTTTTTTTTTCTTTTTTGTCTCCGCCTTCGGCTCCGATTTTATTTTATAGACAATGATTGTGGAAACATTAATATTATTTAGCTCGCTCCGAGGCCTTCATCTCCCCTCGCTCGACTCTTGAAAAAAAATTAAAATAAAAAATAAAATAGTAAAAAAGAATATTAAAAAATTAAAATGGTGCATCCCAATACACTTAGTGGTATCTCATTGCACAGTTTGGTGCATCTCATTACACGTGATGGTGCATATCATCTGACCCTTAAAAAAAATCGAAAAAAAAATTCAAAAAAAAAAAAATTGAAAGTCAACGGGTTGACCGGGTCCGACCCGTTTACCCGGATCCGATCCGATTTGACCCGAATCTAACCCAATTTGACCTGGGTCAGATCTGACCCTCCATCACTTATAGATCTATGGTGAAGATATATTCATATTTCTTAGGTTAATATCTATTCTTATATGATCCATTATATATATATATATATATATATATATATATATAGAGTGATTTTAGTGAAAAGACCCCTTAAAGTAAGAAATATGAATAAATCTCAACCCTTGATCCACAAGGGATGAAGGGTCAGATATGACCCAGGTCAAACTGGGTCGGATCTGGGTCAAACCGGGTCGGATCCGAGTCAACCCGTTGACTTTTCAATTTTTTTTATATATTTTTGATTTTTTTTATTTTCATTTTTTTATAAAGTGTGGTGCATCTCAATTCATGTTGTGGTGCGTCCCAATTCATGTGGTGCTTCTCAATTCATGTTGTGGTGCATCTCAATTCATGTGGTGCATCTCAATTCATGTTGTGGTGCACCTCATTACACAGTGTGGTGCATCTACACATTGTGATGCATCTCATTACACATAGGTTGCATCTCAAAATGTATTGTGGTGCATCTCATAATACATGGAGTTTTATCTCATACACTATGTGGTGCGTCTTATTGACTTTTACGAATTTCAATTATTTTTTGTCTCCGCCTTCGGCTCCAATTTTAATTTATAGATAATGATTGTGGCAACATTAATGTTTTTTTGCTCGCTTCGAAGCCTTCGGCTCCCCTCGCTCGACTCTTGAAAAAAATAAAAATAAAAACTTAAAAAAAATAAAAATAGTGAAAAAGAATATTAAAAAAATTAGAAAATGGTGTATCCCAATATACTTAGTGGTGCAACTCATTACACGTGGATGTGATAATAAGTTTTACATCACATCAATTTGGAATTAATATGAATATGTGTAACTCCATTATGCCGCATCACTACAAAAAAAAAAAAAAAAAAAAAACGCTAAAATAACAAGGGAAATGGCTGCAGAATTTATTCTTGCTTGTGTTTGTAATTGGTGGTGTTTGTGTTTGTAATGCGAATATGTGAAACTCCATTTTGCTTGTGTTTGTAATTGGTATTGTTTGATGAACAAGTGGATCATGAAAAAACCAAAATACACTATATTGGGATTTGGGAATATGTACCAAGTTAGTGACGAAATTAGGACAGAAAAATTCGTCACAAAAATATAAAGAATGATATCAGGCTTAACGATGGAATTGATCATTATATTGCCCCTAGCGACGGAATCACCGGTTGCGGTTTTGGGGGTGTGTGGGGTGGGCGACCTCACAAGACCCCGAAAAAACGAGGGTCTCAAAAATATATAAGCCCATATATATGTATATATAAATAAATTATTGAAACATTTACCAAATATTCTATTAGCTCAATATTGACAAGGCATGCTTTGTAGTTATACAGTGTTGTGGGTTTGATTCCTCCCTTCAGCGATTTTAGACACTTTTAAATATTGTTTATTTCCTCTTTCCTATGCCCAAATTAAAAAAATTAAAAACGAAAAATGAGGAAAATAATAGGAACGAAAATAGTATTTTTGTCTTTTTAATAAAATTTCATGTAAAGCATCACTTTTTATGTGATTATGCTAATATTTTATTTGTTTATCATGTAATTTGTCAAAATTAATTATAATTTACTAAAATAATATTGATTAATAATTTTTGATATTCTTTAAATATAAATAAAGGGCCAAATTTTAATAAGTGTTTCGAAACGGCTAAACACTATAAGCAAAAATGTGAAACTCATTTATTAACTCTTATAAAATTTTAATTATATTTTATTTTTTTAGTAATTTTTATTGAAACAATTAATTTTATTTTTAAAGTTATTGTCTAGGTTTTTTTATATGTTTATCATGTAATTTGATTAACATAAATTATAATTTACTAAATTATAATTAAGTCATAAATTTTTTATATTTTTTAATTATAAATAAAAGGCCAATATTTTTAACATGCACAGGGCCCACGTTATCCTAGCCCCGCCCCTAAGAATCACGACGAAAAGTCTATCACAACTCGATCGAAAATCATATTGCATATAACGATGAACATGATTCTGTCTCAAGTAGCAACAAAAATGTTGGTTAGAAATCCATCACGGATCCATATAATGACGAAGTTGATGACGTAACTTTGGCGATGGATAGTTCGTCACCAAATCCATCAATAATCTATGGACGAACGCTTAAATCTGTTGCTAAACATCTTAACGACGGACTGTTTGGCGCCGACTGTATTATGTTGTTAGCCGCCACTACCGACGGAAAATCATTGTTTAATTAACGACGGATATTTCCACCATTAGATGCAACGTTTTCTGTTGTGCATGTCCATATGGCATCCACATAGATAAGAATAATGACATGAGTGATTTAGACTCTTTAGTTATTATCATATTCAGTTCATTTATTCTTCTTTTTTAATATTTAATATAATATTGTTTATATTTGTTAAAGAAGCTCATATACCTCGGAATCGCATATTTTATTGTAATTAATGTGAATATGTGAAACTCCATTCTGCCAATAATATTATCTTGAATGTGTGAATCGTATGATGATGTAATCGAATATTAAAATATATTATCAACAAGTAATAAATGTTGAGAATAATTCACACTTCACAAAAATGAGATGAAGCATATATGGCAATGCAATGATATGATTAAGAGAAAGGAAGAGGGGAAGTGAAGGTTGAGAGAGCATGATCACATGCCAACTGCGTGCAGCCTAATTATTATTTCTATTATTAACGTTATTTTAATGGATGAATTATGAAGCATTAAGTAACTCGGCTGGTACTATACCAAATTATTGATGAATTATTATTTTTGAACCGAAACCTAGGGGTGAGCAAAATATTCGAAAACCGAATATCCGAACTGAACCAAACCGAAATTCAAAATTTGGTTCGGATTTTTCGGATTTTCGGATCGGATCGGATTTTTTTTTCTTAAAATTTCGGATTTTCGGATCCGATCGGATCGGTACTTTGAAAATCCGAATAAATCCGAAATCCAGACTATATATATATATATACACACACATATTTATTTATATTATTTATTTTATTTAAAATAATTTCTAAGTTTCTAAATTTTTTCTACCCTAATTTTTCACTTCTGACTTCTTAGTTTAATTGGTAAACTTTTTTTTTTTTTTTAAATTTGGCAGTGAATGATTGAATGATAGTACTTTGTTGATGGTTTGTGAACATTATCAAATATTTATTTTGGTTGATTGTAATGAGCAATGTATGATTGGTATTTAAGTTTTATGAATATCGAGATTGCTATATTTTTTAGTTGCAGGTTAATGGGGTAGAAAAAAATATAAAAAAAAACTATATTTTTTTTAAAATTTTCAGATTTTTCGAATTTTATCGGAGAATTTCGGACAATTCGGATTGGATCGGATTTAGGTCTCAAATTTCGGATTTTTTTGGTTCGGATTTTCGGACAATTCGGATCGGATCGAATTTTTTTTCCAAGAAATTTCAGATTTTCGGATCGGTTCGGATTTATCAAAACTCCGAATGCTCACCCCCTACCGAAACCCCCTCGAAACCCTATTTTCTTTTAATTTTTCCTTCTACACTTATTATTAAAGCAATTGCTTGAATCAGCGGTACTGTGGGGCCACCGTTGACCACGTGGCAGGCAGCATCCTCCAACTTCCCATGTGGGTCCACAGTAAGTCAACGTGGCGGTTATGTGGGACCGATAAATATTGGGTCCCACATTACTTAGTTATTTTCAGATTTTTGGCTTCGATTAGATTTAAATTAGTAGTATTAATTACGTTTAATAACAGAAGGTTTCAGTAATCCAGTACTCCCTCTGTCTCAACTTCCTAATATGCTCATATTTATTCTTTGACTATAATTTTTTCACGAGTAAATCAAAGAAAATATTGGTGTATTAGTAAATTATTTAAAAATCATTAACTTTTATAAAAACAGGCCTATATATTTGGGACATCCGAAAAAAGAAAACCTAGTTTATATAATTGGGATGGATGAAGTATAAAATTAGTAGTAAACTTTACGTCATCGACACCTTATTGTATTAAAAATTTCTTTTCCATTAATGCACACCCTACTTAATATAGTTTGTTATCTGTACTAAAAGAAGCTACACGACAACGTTCGAAACCGTTGTCATAAATTAGAAAATATAGGATTACCTCAAAATCATCTTTTTTACTATACGATTTAAAAGCCGTTGGGACAACAATTATTAAACGTTGTTTGCAAGTGTATTTTTCAGGACCCTACAACAACGGCAGCTACGATTAATAACCGTTTTCTATTAATTTGTTAGTTCATAGGACAACAAAAAATACTTCCTCCGTCCCCGAAAAATGTGGTGCATATTTGATTTGTTGTGAGGTATAAAATATTAGTTGAACTACACTAATTTGGGATGGAGTGAGTAGTATTTAGGAGAAGTAAAATTATATAATGACATATGGTAAGTAGAATATTAATTTATAGCCATGAATCCATGTGGCTATTAGATCAATCATATCACATTAATGAAATAGAACATGTCATGTTACAAGATCATTAATTTTCAAAAATAAAAATAAAAAATGTTACAAGATCATTAATTAATTAAGGGTTAATTTGCTTGAAATACACCATCTTTTTCGAATTTTGAAATTTAACATGACTTTTAAAAATTCTCTGTAAATACACCACCTTTATATCTATTTGAATTTTGACAAGGCGAGAACCTCCGGCGACAGACATGGCAATTTTTATTTGACGTGTTATTTTTTAATTGACGTGACATTTCATATTTGACGTGGCTATATGAATAGGATGGAACGATATCGTTTTAACAATTTGAACAGGGGCTCTAAATTAGGGTTCATTTCGTTCACCATCGTATAATTTTCAGAATATTTGAGGCCATTTCATTCACCATCGTAATAATTTTAAAGACGTCGTTTTTCTCATCGGAAAGAAATTCCACGTGTACAATTCCGGTAGCCACGTCAAATGCAAATTTGGGAATTTTGGAATTCATGTCAAAATTCAAACGGATGTAAATATGGTATATTTACAGAGAATTTTTAAAAGTCATGTTAAATTTCAAAATCCGAAAAAGGTGGTGCATTTTAGACAAATTAACCCATTAATTAATTTCAGTCTAGCTAGTCATACTCACCTGATCGCATAGCAAGCTCGGCTTCAATAAAGAGAGCATGAAATTAATGCTCGACTAGTTTAATCAGTTAATTATGTAATATATATGACGAATATGCATGAATTAATTGTTGTTATTCTTTCCTTCGTTAGCATTAATTATAATAAAATATATAATGTATGAAATGGTGTTTGGCTTCTCTACTGCAGGTAGAAGGAATAAATAAAGGAGATGATCAATTAATAATTAGGGCTGAGAATTATTGATAAGAAATGATAGCACAATATAAAAATTAAATGAATTAGTGTTTAGATCAATATATTGTCTTGTATTTTTATCATGTCAATACGATAAGGGCACATAAATTTTGTATTATATGATGTTCATGTTTTTGTCAACACGATAACTTACTAATGATCCGATAACTTTAAAATTACATGATTTAAGCCCGATATATAGTCAAATGAACAACTGTTTACTTATATGTAAAACTTTATAATAAATGATATATTATTTAATATTATTATTAATAAGAATTTTAATTTTAATTATTTTTATAATTATCTGATGTTGTGTTGATACAAAAAAAAATCGTGCTCGTAATATTATGGTGTTTGTGTAAATGATTACTTTTCCTTGTTCTTGTTGGGACTTTTCATCTTGTCGATACAAAATGCAACATGATTAGACGAATGAGGCACGCGCACACTCATGTATATCCATATTTACTTTGCATACCGCATCCGAGATAATTAAATTATTTATTAGAGCGCGGATCAAATAAGAACACTTACTTATGTGAGAAATAAGAATAAATCTGGACCCTTGAATCTTGTTGATCTACAGTCCAGATTTAACCGTGCATTTAATTACTCTAATTTATGCATTTAAATGTTAATGCATTAAGTTATTGTAGTTTATGCATTTAAATATTTATGCATTTAGTTTCTGCATTTTTATGCATCTCCGATGTAATAAAAATGCATTGTTCTTACGTTCTCATATAAGATGTGTTCTTACCAGATCCGCTCCCTTATTTATTAATCATAATTATGTATTACTAATCCTAATTATAGATTATAAGCTTTAATTATTAATTATTGAACTCTAATCAAAAGGCTAATTTTGAGTTAATCAAGGATTTATGACCGACCACAACCAAATTTCATGGTTTGGCTAATGACGCAACCTGCAATATACTCGGCACAATATCCACCCAAAAATCGGAGTTGGATTCTATGTTTAGTAAATGTGTTGTAGTGTCCCATAGTAGTAGGTATTAATAAATTACAAGTATATATAATAGTGGAGACAGAGAATAGACAAATAACTTAGTAAAAATTAATAATTGTTAAGGAATTTAATTTGTACAAATTATAGCAATATTTTGTTTTTTTGGACGAAATTGCTCTTACTAGAGGGTGGAAGTTAATTATAGTTTTACCGCACATATAAAACCAATTTTACCGTTTTTGCTTTTCATATTTCTGCCAAAAAAAAAAAAATTCTCTCTTCTCTCTACCGATTCCTCTCCCAATCCCTGGAACCACCGCCGCCTCACGTCTCCGCCGCATTTTTCCTTCTCCGCGGCGCCTCTCCGTCTTCATCCCCATCTCCGTTACCATCTCCATTCCCGTCACAGTCCCCGCGCCTCAACTTCGTAATCATCGCCAGCACCAACCATCACTGTACCATTTAAAAACTTCTCTTCAGTATCAATGTCGACCGAAACCAGTGAAACTCGCCCAGACGACGGCCAAACTTCAAACTCACCCGCCAGATCTGAAAGCGGGGATGAAGCACAGCACGAATCACAATCCATAACTGGTACCGGCGATGGCGCACAAGCCAACCAATCTTAGCCTCGAGTTCCATTTGAAGAAACGCTGGTAATTTTTCATAGAACTCATGTAGATTCATGCATATCTAGAAAAAATTAGGGTTTTATTTTATGATTTTTTGAATTTTTGAAATTCGCGAGTTGAATACGATTTGTTTGTGAATTTTTTTTATCATTCCGTGCCTTTGAACTTCATTTTTCTGTAAATTCCTGAATTGACTGTAATTTATGAGTTCCTCGTACGACTTTAGGGTAATTCGTGATTGGTTTCTGGTACGATCTGTTGAATTCTTAACTCATGTATCTTGCTGAATGTCCTGCTACAGTGTGTGGTTGTATGCTTGATTTGGGTTAATGTTTCATTTTTGGTTGCCCTAAGTTGGTACACCCAATACGAAAAAGTCGATATTCGTATCAGCGTATCACTTTGTATTGTGGTAATCCAGTACGAAATATCATTTCGTATCGTTGTATCATTATAAGAAGTGGTACACACGTAGCGAATATTTACATTTAGTATCCGTATAGTAATTTAGTATCCGCTCTGATTTGTTACTTATTTGTTTTATGGAAGGTTGTGTGGACATTCAAGAGGAAAAACATAGTTGGGGAACACCATAGAGTGATGGTAAGCGGATACGAATCTACTGTTGGGGATATCCGTTGTTGCATTAATACATTTGGCAATGGAGCTATAAAATAGCTCAAAAATCAGCTTTAGGGTGCTTCATGGACCTCACAGATATCAACACGCGATCCGGGAAAGCACTTCACTACATGGTGTCCCACCAGGTGACGCCAAGGCCGGATATAGACCCAACATCAATCTGGTTCAAGGTGAAGGGCAGGATTTTGCGCTTTTCACGGGTCGAATATGTGCTGGTTAGCGGCCTTAGATTTGGGCCTGCCAAGTTCAATCCATACACAACACATTCAATCCCGGAGAATTCAATATACACGCGCCTTCTTGGAAACAAACTAACACTCCCTTCCACCTTGCGTACAATGTTCATTAACAAGAGATTTGAAGTTGACAATGTCGTGGTAAAAGGTAATGAAGACGATTATATAAAGATGTCAAAGATGTTGATTGCTACTCTTTATATTCTTGGCTATGAACCAACCAAGAATAAGATTCCGACATAGATGTGGGTACTGCTCGAGGACAATGAGTCTTGGGAGCAGTTTCCGTGGGTAAGCATATCCTACCAATTACTGACTCAAACAATCAACTCCGTAAAAAAAAACCATGCAGGACCCTACCATCTGAAAGGGAACACGATTGCTTTCTTGGTAAGTTTTTACTTCTAGTATTCGGTAACTCTTAGAACGAAAATCATCTATGCGTCCCATGTTCCAGTACGACAGTAACGAATAATGTCAATTCGTACTAGTATTGCCAGTAATATCATAAACACACACTGGTTCTATGTACTTTGCAGGCTTGGATTTATTGTGTAATACCATTTGTTGGAAAGGATATTGGCGGAAGAATGGATATGAGAAAGAGGCCACGTTTCCTAAGATATAGATATACCTCAGCAAACGACTTTCCATAATTTGACAAAAAGGTAAATTGAGACTGACAAGTTAAATACGAATTTGTAGATTGGTACTGGATAATAGGTACCCAAGTAACAATAAGTAAGAATTTATAAATTCGTACTGATGTATATAGTACCCCAGTAAGAAACTGTAAATTTGTACTGGCGTAACTAGTACCCTATTTAGAAGTTATGAATTCGTACTGCGTAACTAGTGCACCAGTAAGAATTTGTAACAAATTGTAAATTTGTACCAAGTGTACCAATATGAAATAAATATCTAACTGCATTGTTTGTAGGAACTTGTTCCATTGTTAGAGCCATGTGAAAAAGAATTGTGTAACATCCCACATTTTATAATTAAGGTTTTATTAAATTTTTGTTTATCAGTAAGAACTTATGATCTCTGAGAATTTCGATTTTTAAGATTTGAAATGTTTGAAGTCTGAAATTGCGCCCTAGGAAAATTAAAATGTATAAATATTTATATATAAATGTTTATGGATCTCATAAATTATTTATAATTGGGCCATATAATAGTTTTGGGTTATTATTTTGTATTAGGAAAATTATTGTATTGGGCTTTAGAAAATTAAAGTCTTTTAAATTTTATAAACTAGGGATTAAGCCCATTCTAGGTTCTAAATAAATAAGAATAAAGAGATAATATAAATCATATATATATAATATTTCCAGCGGTTTCTCTACGGTTCTAACTTCCCACATATTTTCTGCCACTAACTCTTAGGGTTCTTGAAGGATTTTATTTTTCATTCTGCACTTCTTGTTAGACTTCCAGTAGAACCGTTGTTAATCAGTTTAAGAAACGGATTATCGAAAAGTTCTCTTGCTCAGATTCGTTTTTCCCAACTATTTATATCTTCGAATTTCTGTCAATAAAGGATACCACAAATTTCAATTTTTTTTAAAACTATAAAGATCGGCAGGTTTGAGTTGTTGATCATCCTCATACAATCAGTAAGTTTCCTACCCTTCTTTAAACTTTAAGTTGATTGATTTTTATTTAGGATATATATTAATCAAAGTAATGATTTTGTTTCTACAAGTTTCTATGAATTTTCTGGTCATTTCGGCTAAAAAAAATGCTACTGGGAATGTAGGTTTCGAAAATATAAGTATATATATATATAGAGTTGTACTGTATCAATTTCAAATTGAATAACTTTACAAGAAGTAAATCAAAAGTTAATAATTTCGTTTCATGAACTTTTCGGTCAGAATGGTATAATGATGGACTAATATTTTGTCTTATTAAAATTTCAATTTTATTTTATTTCGTCTGAAGGAAAATTTTGGTTTCTGGTGGTTGTCTAGAAAGTATAAGTATGGTTTCATTTATATAGGAATTTTGTTAGAATTAGAATTTAAGATTTTGCCCAGAAGAAAGTTTAGTTTCAATTTCCTTTCAAATAATATTATATTAGATTCTACACTCATTCAATATCAAGTTTTGAATTTAGTTATGGAGTACGAATAATTTTTAGAGCATCTTAAATATTATATTTCTCTTGGTGATTGAAGTTTTGATAAGAGAGTTGATGAGGGAAAAATGCTTTGTTAATGAATTTATATACAAACATATATATATATAATTTTCAGTGGATTATGGATCAAAATTTTGTCATTATCTATATATGTATTAAAATGGTATCAGTGCATTTATATATATACTAGAAGTAATGAAAGATTAAAAAAAAATAGAAGAGTTTTGCCTAATAAATTATCTGGTTTAATGACTTTTCATACATATTGGAGTTTTGGTTTCAGTAGCCGGTTATGAGCAGAGTTTCTTTAATGAACAGATTTTTTTAATAGTTTTAAATAATAGATTAGTTAAGGTCTGATTACAGAGATTTAAGTCTAATCAAAGTTAGAAATCTACCCTTAATAATTATTATATTATGTTTAACTAGGTTCGGCGCAAATAGGATCTCCGTCTTCGCGATAAGGTCCTTTGTTCGATTTCTCTGTTTCTCAAGAATTCAAGGTGGGGTAAAGTGATTTATTTTTTTACTTGTTACGTTTTACACTAAAATGATATGAATTTCTTATTTGAGAAACATGATTTATGTCCAACATGTTTACTTGTGCTTTGAGATATGGTCGAAGTAAAAGTGATGAGTATGTGTGCAAGATATGTCCTATGCATAGTTGAAGTTATAAATATCCTATAGATTCATACTTTGCTTTGTGCATTGAAATGATCTATGGTTGAAGTTATTGTCCCACAAGATTATTAGCTTGTGGTTGTAGTTTCCATATTCTCATTTGCCATGTTTATACTGTTGGACAGAGAAAATGTTATGTTTTGGAATTACCCCCACTAAGTATATTTTAAATACTCACCCCGTTATTTCTTAAAAATATTTTCAGGTGATGAGCATGGAGCTGTGTGAAGGAAGTGTGTTGGTTAAAATATCGGTTTATTTAAGTATTAGTAGAAGTTGTGTGATTTCGTATTCCGTTTAAATTTGAAACTTATTAGTTGGTATTATGTTTTTGGTAAAACAACATTTAGGTTGGTTAAGTTTAACTCTAATGGATTAATTTGGTTGTTAGGATTTGTTGTTTACTATAATGAAATATTTCAAACTTACCTAGTGTTTTAAATTCAGTTTAATGTTATCTTTTGGAACTGTATTTGTCAGCAAGTTTAAATTCTTTCATTTACTTTGAGCTAAGTATTTATTTAGAATTATTTCATATTTTTATTTTAAAAAAATATTATTAGACTTTCCGCATTAGTTTTTATTATCTTTAGATTAAATAATTAGGGTGTTACAAATTGAACAAAGGATATTGGAAGTCACTTCAAGAAGACCTTGAAAAGCAACCCTTTGCATTCCAGTATGATGTCAACGACAACAAGAAGAAGAGGAAGCGCCAAGATGACAATGAAGGTCATATCACTGCTGCATGTGCACCTTCCCCTGCAACCAATGTTGTCTCTGCTTCCAACGCCACTACTGCCATTCTTCCGATGATCCCTGCCAACTTACTGATCGGTCAAGATAGGGCAGCACTGATCAAAGAGATAGGGGAGTATGTAGGAGAGCTAGCAGCAAAAAGAATGAAGACAGAAATTGAAGCCCTTATGCAGATTCAACATGAACGGCTTGTCAAGGATGTAGGTGAGTACGTATTCAAAAGGATGCAGACATATCCGATCTGGCTGACCAACGAGATACAGTGCAACAACAAATGATGAGCGGGCAATTTATGGTGCATACAGATTCTACAATTGCGGATAACATACCGGAAACGACAAACACTGAGCAAACCTATGTCCCCCCATCCAACCAATGGACACATTCAAAGCAGCTGCCTCCCTCAACCATAATACTGAGCAAGCAGAGGTCCTCCCACCACACCAATGGATATCAATCATGATCAAGTACAACAAGACGTGCATGTGGAACAATAAAACACTATGCATCGAGGAATCCTAAAACTTCTATTTAAGTTTAAGTGTTTAATGTTTTTTATTAAGAACAATTTTAGTATATGTTGAATTCAGAATCAGTCATGTATGTTGGGGCTGCATTTTTGCCATTTTTAATTTAAAATTCGCGATGTGTTGGGAAGTATTATGCCTACTAAAATTAGATACGAATTGTGCAATATTTATACTTCGTATCAGCGTACATGTTATTCATGGTACGTGATGGTCCCTGAGCTAGGTATTTGGAGTAGAGGGGGGGTGAATACACCAAATAGATTTCTAAAAACTTTTTCAAGTTAAATCACAGAGTTGGTGAGCTCAGTTATTGATCCAGCTGGGGAGGGTCAGCAGGGTAAATAACTCAGCTGGCGGTGCGGAAAGTGGTGGTTTGAAAACTTAGCTCGGTTACTTAGAAAAACTCGGTGTGAAAAGATTAACTTCATGTTTTCAGCTTAGTCAAGTTGTGCAACTTTCAGAGAGACACAGCTGTCTTTGGAGAGCAGCTGCGTATGCAGTTTTGAACAAATATGCAATGATATGAAAGAGTAAGTACAAAACTGAATATAAAGATAAAGTAAAGAGCACGCGAGTTTTTACGTGGTTCGGAGTAACACCTCCTACGTCCACGACCAGGTTCACTGGTAATCCACTACCACTTGGTTTCCAAGTACCAAGCAACTTCACAACTCTAACCCGAGCTGTGTTCCAACAGTTTGCGGGCACTGTCAAGCCTAACCTTTCAGTTTACGGGTACTGAAAAAATCTTACACACTTGAAATTCCCGCTTCAAGCAAGCGTAACCTTGACCTAACCTTTCTGGGTAAGAGGGGTTTGGTTTGGGGTTCCAACTGTGAACGAGTTCTTACAATTAAGAACTTTAGAGTATGATGAACTCGTTCGAAATCTAGGCTTAAGATATATAAAGAGTTTGGCCTAGGGAACAAACGAAAAACTAAGCAGTTTCTGAACTAGAGACACTTTAAGATAAAGTGTTATTTTAACTATGTAGAACTGCTTGAGAGCTTTTGAATGATTGATGATTTCAGAGAATGAAAGCTTGTAGAGAGGATCCTGAGGTTGAAGACGGGTTTATATAGGTAGAGATTCAAGACTAGCCGTTGGAGGAGCCGTTTGAATCTTACCTACTCTTCTTAAATTCAAGATCTGCCGTTGGGCGAATCTGCACCTGTCTTCATTTGTGTCACATCCTAGGTCCTGAAGTCTAGGATGCTGATTTGGCAATCCCTCATTGGTCGAGGCATGTTGACTTCCTCTGACGCCAGGATCTTCTGCCTTTGGAGCTGGCTTTTGAATTCAGAGCTGGACTGACTTGAAGTGATGTCTTCAGTTAGTTCCGCTTTATGTCTGTACTGTTTGGACCGGCTGTGTTTTGAACTCAGCTCGAATTCTATTCAGCTTGATCATGCTCTGCTGGAGGACTCAGCTGAAGGTTTACGCCTGCTGTCTTTCGCTAGCTGACTCCTGTTGTAGACACAGCTGGGTCGACTGCTGTCTTCCGCTAGCTGACTCCTACTGTAGACACAGCTGGGTCGACTGCTGTCTTCCGCTTTCTTAACCTGTAAACCTAGAAAATCTAAAGCTCAAACAGGCAAGCTGGAAAACACTATTTAGGTTGACGCGATCATCTATTCGATTGGAGAATCAGTTGGGTTTTGGTATCAAATCGAAACCTTATAATTTTCCCAACAATTTCCCCCTTTTTGATGATGCCAAAACCTAACTGAGACAACTTATGACGCAGAAAAACTTGTGTTTTATTAATGTAAGAATATACATTATAACACAGGAAAAAGAAAGAAGGGAAAAAAAATCTTCAAATCTTCAGTCTTCAATCCTTTAGTCTTCAATCCCAGTTGGCTGGGTCTTCTCTTCTGCATCCGTTGCTTCTTTCTTTTGACTCGTCTCTTCTTCAGCTGATTCTGATTCAGCTGGTTCCTCTAGCTCAACAGTTTGCGCCTCTTCTCCCTTACTTCCCCCTTTTTGGCATGATCAAACAGGGTGGGAGGGATACACCATCGGCTGTTGCGATGTTTTAGTTTGGCGAAACTGTGATTTTCAGCTCTGAGCAGCGAGGTTTGGAGTCTAGGTGGCTCAGCTGTTGTATTAGCTGGCTCTTCTTCAGTATCATTAGCCTCAGCTGTGATTGCAGACACAGCGTCCTTGGCCTGATTCAGCTGGGGCGGTCCAGCTGAGTGCTTGGAGGGATGAGTTGGCACGGGAGATAGCCTCTTCAGAGTCGGGCACAACTTCATTCCTTGCAAATTTTGCTTCTTCGGACTTCTTAGATTGAATGAGAAAGTCTGATTCAGCACTTGAGGAACTTGGGTTCAGCTCATATCATCATCATCCAGCTGCAGGTGATCATTGGCTGGGTGATGTTTCTCATTTGAGCTTGGTGCAGGGACTTGAGCATCTTTCATCGGAAGATCTTGAAGTTGGTGTCCCTGTGGAGCTGAAGGAAACTGAGGAGAAGGCGGTTGAAGTATTCCATCTGTCTTGGGGTTTAAGCTTGGTTGATCAGCTGGAATACTCCGTTGCGGTGTTGATGACGATGATGTTCACGCAGGCGCATGAACTTCTCCTCCACCATAAGAAACGACCGCTTGTGGGCCTTCTGCTCCTCGGAGAGTAATTACGAATTCTCTCATGATGTCAGCTGGCTTCTCGGCTGACTAACTGAGCACCTTTGACTTGAGTCTTCTATTTGAAGACGGTGCTTCAGCATGTTTTGTCTCCTCAAGTTGTCTCCGATTCCCAGCTGGAACGGAGATAGATGCATGCTGCTTTGTCTCCTGCATCTTTTTCTGTGCCTCCTGTGGTGGAGCAAGAGCTTTGACATGACTGCTCTTGAAGACTCCGGCTTTATCAACATTTGGTCCAGGTCTGTTGACGTTGATTTTTGCATCCCATGGAGTTGTATGTCCCGTTCTCTCTTTTATGTTGAGAGAAACAGTGGGGCTGAAGAGGTCTTTTTCCTTTGACATTCCCAGAAAGTTTTCTGCGCCTTCCTGGTGAATGACATTCTTGAACTTTGCAGTCTCTAACTGCGTTGGCCTGGATCTGTCTATGGGCTTCACCTTCTTCTGGACTTCCGTCTTCTTTGAGGTTCCTGAGAGTTAAGCAACTCTTATCTTGAAGCTTTGACAGATTCTTCAAGTTTGATCGGCTTTGGGAGATATCTTTCTGGATTCCATGTTCTTCTTCTGCAACTTTTGTTAGTAGAAACAAATAATACCAATTGATGGAAATAAGAAAGAATGCCGAAAAACTTTTTAGGGTTGATGCAATGCTTTACGTATATCTTCTAGCATATTTAAGGAGCTTTCTTGATGAATGGACGATCAAGATTTATCTATTGATAAGAAGATCTACGACTAAGAGTGATTCTCGCGTTTTGTCAGTTTCTTGATTAGAAGATGCGAGTTAATGCTCGAGACAGGACGGTTGAGGCGTTTTGACTTTTTCCTCGAAACTCCCATGATTCAATTCTATGCAGACTTTTAATTAAATTTGATTAGATTTGACAAGATATGAGTTGACTGAAAACAGATTGAGTAGGTGTAGTTAATGTTGTTGCAAACCTCTCAGCTGATCATTGTAGTCAGCTGATACCTCGGTTGAGTGGGTGTGCTGGGTGATCGTGGTTCCAGTGGATTCCCTCGGTGAATAATCCTTCAATTTCAGCATCTGGTTTAGCTGGATTCTTTCTCAGCTGATATCAGTGATGTTGATTCTGAATTACAGTTGTCTGCTTGCATTCAGCTGGGTCTGCTTCCATTCAGCTGGGTGAAGCATCGTCTGGGTTGAGTAGTCCAAGTAATCCGCACAGCATTTTGAATCTTGCTTCTATCAGCGGTTTTGTGAGAATATCAGCCCGCTGTATGTCTGTGTGAATTTTCTCAACAATCACATCCCTCTTTTCTACGTGATCTCTGATGAAATGATGTCGTACGTCTACATGCTTGCATCTTGTGTGAAGTACTGGATTCTCTGAAATGGCAATCGCACTTGAGCTATCACAGAAAATTGGAACCTGTCCAATTTTCACTTCATAGTCATCCAGCTGATGTTTCAGCCAGAAAATTTGTGAGCAGCAGCTTCCAGCGGCCATATATTCTGCTTCTGTTGTGGAAGTTGCGACGCACGTTTGCTTCTTTGAAAACCATGAAATCAACTTACTTCCTAAGAGCGACAAGTTCTGAAGTTGATTTTACATCCAACCGATCTCCGGCGAAGTCGAGTCGAGTATCCGATCAGTTTGTAGATTGTCTTGTTGGGTACCTGACCAAACATTCGAGTTCCTTTGAGATATTTGAGAATGTTCTTGGCTGCTTGCATGTGTGCTTCCTTTGGATCAACTTGAAATCTGCACACTCATTGCGAAAGAGATGTTCGGACGACTTCTTTGTTAGATACAGCAGGGATCCTATTATCCCTCTGTATTTGCTGGAATCAACTGACTTCCCTTCAGTTCCTCGTTCAATCTTCCAGTTGGTGTTCATTGGAATCTTTACAGTTCTGCTGGATTGAACTCCATACTTGGAGATCAAGTCTTTCACGTATTTGGATTGATTTATGAAAATCCCTTCTGATGATTGCTTGACTTGAAGTCCTAGGAAGAAACTCATTTCTCCCATCATGGACATTTGGAACTTCTCTGACATCATCTCTCCAAATCTTTGGCATAAGAAGCTTGATCTTGATCCAAAGATGATGTCGTCTACATAGATTTGAACAATCAGAATATCTTCTCCTGACTTGATGGTGAAGAGAGTTCAGTCTGCTGACCCCTTTTTGAATCCTTTGGATACAAGAAAATTTGACAGAGTGTCATACCAAGCTCGAGGTGCTTGCTTCAATCCATAAAGAGCCTTCTTTAGCTTGTAGACTTTATTTCCTTCTACTTCAAATCCTGGAGGTTGTTTAACGTAGACATCTTCTTTAATTTCTCCATTCAAGAATGCACACTTCACATCCATTTGATAGACCTTGAATTTGTGATGTGCTGCATAGGCGAGAAAGAGTCTGATTGCTTCCAATCGTACTACTGGAGCAAATGATTCTTCGAAGTCAATTCCTTCCTGCTGAGTGTAGCCCTTGGCAACCAGTAGAGCTTTGTTTCTGATGACGACTCCCAGGATATCCAATTTATTCTTGAATATCCATTTGAGTCCTATGACTTTGACTTCTTGAGGTCTGTTGACCAATTCCCAGACACAATTTCTGAGGAATTCGTTCAGCTCTTCTTGCATGGCGTTAGTCCAAGGCACACTCTTCAAAGCTTCGATAATTGATTGAGGCTCTGGTACTTGAGCTACATAACACGCCATTAGAGCTGTGTCTTCATCATAGACCGTCAGTTCTAGCTCTACTGAGAGTTGAGCTGTGTCAGCTGCTTCTTGATGATCCGATGAAGCTTGAGCAGCTGAGCTTCTGGTTTTGACTTGGTCAGATGGTTCTCCAATGATTGCTGATGATGGATGATCTTCAATCCATCTTCTCCTCTTACGAATTTCTTCTTCCAGTTGATTGATGCTTGACGTGGCTAAATTTCGTCTGACTTGGAGTTGCTCAGGAATTAAGTCTTGAGATATTGGTTCTCTTTGATTTAGATTTTGAGGAGACTTCTGTAGAGGCTCAGCTGGAGATGGAGCTGGGAAATCAGCTGTGTCTGGATTTACAGCTGATGATGTTCCCCCTTGATTTGACGTTGAAGGTTCTTCTCGATTTCCAGCTGGTGGAGCTTCTTGGTTGATTTGGAGTTCCTACTCTGGCTCTTCGTCCCAAATTAATGGTTTGGCCAGATTCCTGATTCTATTTTCTTGAGCTCTTGTCTGAATCAGTCTTGAAGATTCTCCTTCATTTCTTCGTTTGATAGACTCTCTATATTCGAAGGAGGATTCGTCAAAGGTAACATGTGGAGTTACTTCGACTATTTGAGTTCTTCTGTTGAAGACTCTGTATGCTTTACTCACAGCGGAGTAACCAAGGAATACTCCTCGGTCTGTCTTCACATCGAACGTCTTGAGCTGTGTCTTCCCATTGTTGAGGATGTGACATTTGGATCCGAATACCTTGAAATACCCTATGTATGGTATTCTGTTGTTCCATAGCTCATACGGTGTCTTTCCTTGCCTTGATGTGAGTAAGGAGCGATTCTGAGTGAAGCAAGCTGTGTTGATTGCTTCAGCCCAGAACTTCTTTGAAATGGCAGAGCTAGCTAGCATTGAGGTAGCTGCTTTCTTGAGAGTTCTGTTTCTTCTTTACGCTACACCATTCTTTGAGGTGTGCGTCTTTGAGATGTTTGGTGTTGAACTTCGTTCTTCTCGCGGTAATCATAAATAATTTCATTCGAAACTCCGTTCCAGATCGATCTTATTGACATTATCTTGCACTCATACCGTGTTTGATAATCTTTCCAGCAGGATAGGCAGTTTAGTCCTGGTTTCGCTCTTCTAGTACAAGAATGATACCCATGTGAATCTTGAGAAATCATCCACTACGACCAGAGTATATTTTCTGCCATTGAAGCTTGCTGGAGTAACTGGACCAAAAAGATCCATGTGAAGGAGTTGAAGTACTCGATCAGTTGACTGAACTGGCTTGAGAGAGAATGAAATTCTTGTCTGCTTTCCTTGTTGACACGCGCTGCACATATGACTTTTGTCATATACTTGATCTGGAATTCCATTAGCGAGCTGGTTCCTAGCCAGTTTGTTGATTGTCTTGAAGTTGAGATGATTCAGCCGTCTGTGCCACAGCCAGCTGACTTCATTGCTGCTTTTCGATACAAGACAAGTCTCCGGAGGGCTGCTGTTCCAGTCAGCAAAGTACATATTTCCTTCTCTTTTTCCTCTTAGGAGTATCTGCTTGGTTTCCCTGTGCTTCACTATGCATCCCTGTGCATCAAACTTGACAGAAAAACCGTTGTCGCAGAATTGGCTAATGGAAAGCAAGTTGTGTTGCAATCCTTGTACATAAGAAACATTTGGGATTATAACATTTCTAGTTTTAAATGTACCATGACCTTTGGTTAGGCCTTTGGAGTTGTCACCAAATGTTACTTGTGGACCTGTACGCTCGATATACTCATGGAGTAGATGCTTTAGGTGCATCATGTGCTTGGAACATCCACTATCCAAGTACCATAGCGTTCTTATCGACTCCTCAGAGTTGCGTCGATTCCTTGCAACCTATATAAAAAATTAAAATTCAGGTATCCAGTTTTAATTGGGTCCTTGTGGGTTAGACAGAGATCCTTTGACGACCCAAATCTGCTTGATGACTCGAATTGGGTCATTTGATCTGATAATTCTCCCAGATGAGTCGATATACACATTCTTTTTGATGTCTTGATTTCTTTTGGTTTCCAGCTGTGTGCTTAGTTGAGACGTTCCTTTGTCTCTACTGTCTTATGTGATGCTGTGGCTGGAAATGATTATCCAGCTGGTACTCATATGAGTGATATCCAGCTGGGTATCTCTGATATCTCGGTTGATATCGTTCAACGTGTTGTTGCTGTTGCTGGTATCTGTGAAATCCAGCCTGTTGTCTTCGTTAAGGTTGAGCACGTTGCTGTCTGAGTTGGGCTTGAGGTTGTCGCACAGCTGACCTTCTTGATGCCTGCTGTGTCCTCGACGGAGCTTGAGGATGTTTCACAGCTGGTCTTCTGGCCTTTCTTTGTGTCCTCAGCCGTTGATCTTTGAGTTCTTTGGGATTAGAGGTTCGTTTGCACGTACAAACATTACCTTTGTTCCACTTGTGGAGGCAATGTTTGAGGCATCCTTTGATTCGTTGTATCCCAGTCCCGCTTTGAGTATTGCTGTACGCTGAGCACTAATGATCTCGTCCATTGTTGACGTGGCTTTGATGAGAGCTACTATCTTCTTAGATAGTACCTCTTCGGTGCTTTTCAGCTCAATGATTTTAGCTGACTTCTTTTCCGATTCAGCTGTGACCTTTTCCACATCTTCCATCAGCTGTTTCTTCTCATAGTAGAATTCCTTCATCAGCTGATCTTGTTTCACTATTTTGTAATTTTCTGTTGGAGCTGTGTTGTATCAGCTGCGTCTGATACCTTTGTCTTTTCCAGTTCCGCCTTCAGCTCGGCATTCTCACACATAATGACGTCAAGGATCTCTTGAAGCTCCTTGGAATCGTTCATTACTTTCTCTACTAGACTTCAATCAGGTAGTCCAGATTCTGAGACCTGTGTAGAGTGTTCGTGTGATGGTGAGATGTCTGATAGATTTTGAGTTCGAGACATTACCTCATCTTCATCGATGCCGTCTGTTTGTCCCATGAAGCATGTATCCCAATCAGGTTCATCATGGGCCATCAGGGCTTCTTCTTCCGAGTCTGAAAATGGCATGTCATCCATTTTGTTGCACTACGATTCTTCATCGGCGATATAAGCTCTCCTTACGTCAATTTGCCTTAGCTTTCGGTTGGTCTTTGTCTTTCTTGGACAGCTTTGGACAATCTAGCCGGTAGTGTCACAGTTCCTTGCATTTGAAGCAACCTTCTTGTTCGTTTGTCGGTGACTTCTCATCGGTTCTTTGCGTACTTGTCTCTGTAAGTTCTTGCAAACTTCTTGTATTTGCCCTTCTTTGGTGTTGAGTCTGTTGTAGTTTTTGACCGGCATGGCTATTTCTTCAAGTAGCTCTTCCTTGCTCATGTCCTTCTTTATCCTTCTTCGATGACTCGAATTTGCGCATATATGCGGATTTGTCAGAGTTGGCTCTGAACGCAATCTCCTTTGTTGCAGGTGTCAGCTCTCCATCATTCTGATTGCTTGATGATTCTTTCATTGTAATCTTCAAGTTGTACTCGTTGGCTTTGAGGAGGGAGTATAATCTTTCAGTTGAAAAATCACCTAAGTCACTTCGACTTTGGTGTACCACCTTATAGGTGTTTCTTTCAGCTGTGAGCGCTGAAAGAACTTTTAGATTCTTTTCTCGCTGGGTGTATTTCCCAGTTCTGATGGTTTCTATTTCTACCACAATATTGGAGAATCTGAGTTCCATCCCTTCGATGGACTCGTTGACCAACTGCTTGAAGTTATCAAACTTCTGGCATGCAATCGTGAATTTATTCTCCTTTATCCCCTCCGACCCTTCGCATAGCTTTGCTAGGGTTTCCCACATCTCCTTTGCGGTTTCGCAGGTGATGATTTTGCTGAGGTAGGCATTGGAGACAGTTGAAGATATGGTGTTCCTCGCGAAGCTGTCTAGTCCAGCTTGCTTCCTTTCTTCTGAGGTGTGCTCATTCTTGGGCTTGGGAATGAGCTGATATCTTGGTTGTTCGCCATCTTGAGTTGGGACAAGCTCGTTCCCTGATTTGTAGATGATGATGGGTCCGTCTGTGATGACGTCCCACATCATATCGTGATGCGCACAGAGAAAGCTCTTCAGTCTGAACTTCCATATAGCATAATCGTCTACCGAGAAGGTGGGAAGATTCCTGTTAAGATAAGAATCCATAGAAATATGCAGTATGTAATAATATGAGTTTTTCACAAAGAGGATCTGTTCAGATGACCACTGACAGATTGTCAAGATAGATCTCTTGATACAGAAACGGTGGTCTGTTGAACCACTGCTCTGATACCAATTGATGGTCCATGAGCTAGGTATTTGGTGTAGAGGAGGGGGGTGAATACACCAAATAGATTTCTAAAAACTTTTTCAAGTTAAATCACAGAGTTGATGAGCTCAGTTATTGATCCAGCTGGGGAGGGTCAGCTGGGTAAATAACTCAGCTGGCGGTGTGGAAAGTGGTGGTTTGAAAACTTAGCTCGGTTACATAGAAAAACTCAGTGT
Organism: Agastache rugosa; assembly: GCA_031470985.1. Classification (NCBI taxonomy): domain Eukaryota; kingdom Viridiplantae; phylum Streptophyta; class Magnoliopsida; order Lamiales; family Lamiaceae; genus Agastache; species Agastache rugosa. The sequence continues at coordinate 29,685,627 of CM062601.1, read as the reverse complement.
GAAAAGATTAACTTTATGTTTTCAGCTTAGTCAGGTTGTGCAACTTTTAGAGAGACACAGCTGTCTTTGGAGAGCAGCTGTGTTGTGCAGTTTTGAACAAATATGCAATGATATGAAGGAGTTAGTACACAGCTGAATATAAAGAGAAAGTAAAGAGCACGCGAGTTTTTACGTGGTTCGGAGTAACACCTCCTACGTCCACGACCAGGTTCACTGGTAATCCACTACCACTTGGTTTTCAAGTACCAAGCAACTTCACAACTCTAACCCGAGCTGTGTTCCAACAGTTTGTGGGCACTGTCAAGCCTAACCTTTCAGTTTACGGGTACTGAAAAAACCTTACACACTTGAATTTCCCGCTTCAAGCAAGCGTAACCTTGACCTAACCTTTCTGGGTAAGAGGGGTTTGGTTTGGGGTTCCAACTGTGAACGAGTTCTTACAATTAAGAACTTTAGAGTATGATGAACTCGTTCGAAATCGAGGCTTAAGATATACAAAGAGTTTGGCCTAGGGAACAGACGAAAAACTAAGCAATTTCTGAACTAGAGACACTTTAAGATATAGTGTTATTTTAACTATGTAGAACTGCTTGAGAGCTTTTGAATGATTGATGATTTCAGAGAATGAAAGCTTGTAGAGAGTTTTTCGTATCTGATCCTGAGGTTGAAGACGGGTTTATATAGGTAGAGATTCAAGACTAGCCGTTGGAGGAGCCGTTTGAATCTTACATACTCTTCTTAAATTCAAGATCTGCCGTTGGGTGAATCTGCACCTGTCTTCATTTGTGTCACATCCTAGGTCCTGAAGTCTAGGATGCTGATTTGGCAATCCCTCATTGGTCGAGGCATGTTGACTTCCTCTGACGTCAGGATCTTCTGCCTTTGGAGCTGGCTTTTGAATTCAGAGCTGGACTGACTTGAAGTGATGTCTTCAGTTAGTTCCCTTTGTTCTGTACAGCTGGACCGGCTGTGTTTTGAACTCAGCTCGAATTCTCTTCAGCTTGATCATGCTCTGCTGGAGGACTCAGCTGAAGGTTTACGCCTGCTGTTTTTCGCTAGCTGACTCCTGCTGTAGACACAGCTGGGTCGACTGCTGTCTTTCGCTTCCTTAACCTGTAAACCTAGAAAATCTAAAACTCAAACAGGCGAGCTGGAAAATACTATTTAGGTTGACGCGATCATCTATTCGATTGGAGAATCAGTTGGGTTTTGGTATCAAATCGAAACCTTATAATTTTCCCAACAGTACGAAAAAATGATACTACGTATTGCTTTGCATCAGCACGCCTGGTACGAATTTAAAATATTCGTACCATTCGTACCACCAAAAACTAAGCATATGAGAAAATAATAAAGTGTAACAATAGTTACAATGTTCTTCGAGCAGGCTCTTTCATAAGAAAGCCTACCGATACAACCATCGGACACACAGCTTAATCAAATGTATGATGATATGATCGCGGTTGGAAAAGTAATACAGCTACCCCGAACTGTTGAATCAACTGCAGCTGCAGTATTGCCTGTTGTTAATTTGAATGCAAGGCCAATTAGAAATAGATTTCCTGCTGCAGTTTGCAGAAGTTCGTTCCTTGTTGATGATATACGACCTGGCCGCGACACATTTGAATGTTTCTTGACCTTAGACAAAGGAGTGTAAGTTCACTTTTACATCTTTTATTTCATAGTAATTACATTACTAATTATTTAATATAATTAAAAAAACAGGAGAAATGTGAGATTACCATAGGGCGTTGAAAAGTATTTTTTTGAACAAATAATGGATGCAAAGATACAGCTTCACAACGAACATATTGATTCATACCTTGCTATTCTAGCATCGAACCCAACATTTGCAGGTTTGGGAGAAGTTCACACCAATATTGCAGTGACATCCACTTATTTTATGGTAATTCATATACATTGAACTAATTTTAATTAGTTGATTACAAATTTATTTATTTTAATTATATTCTTCATTTATTTATAGGAAACTGTTGAAAATGTATTCAATTCAATGCATGGGGAATGAAAACACCATTTGAGCCATATGATCATACCTTATTCGACCCAACAGTCAAAAAGGTTATTCCTGTAGAGGAGATGGACAGATTGTGCTTGTATGCTGAAGCAATCCAGCTAAATTGGGACAAGAACATGAAACCATGGATCGACTGCGATAAGGTAAAACAAACCTAAATTAAACTGTGTAACGAATGCTAAGAATACATATATTTTGTAACCAGCGTGTCAAGCATCTGGGTACGAAAAATACAGTAAATTCGTACCAAGATTGACAATAATCTAGGTTCGATTTGACTATTTCGTAATGTGCTACCATAACCAGGGATACTGTTTTGTGATATACATTATTGTTATAGGTCATAGTGTCACGCCCCAATTCCCGAGGGAAGACACGTATGTCGGGACATGACTGGCGGGGAAGTAAGAAGTGGGAAAGACATAGGGGATTTTAATTTGCGGATAAATAAATAATATGTCCAATATTTTAGGCAACATATTCTTAATAATATAGACATATACGAGAGATAAATATATCAGTTATAATTAAACAATTACCAAATAATGGGGTCGGAATAGACCGAACTTCACCATTAGCAAAAATAAATAATGCAGGGTCGGATGAACCGAACTACCATGCTAAACACAAATGACGGAGTCGGACAGTTCAACTTGCCAAGTGGGGTTGGTAAAACCAAACAACACCACAAAGGGTTGAACAATCATAGCACAGTCAGAGATAAAGCCAGAGAGCCTATGCTTGCCAAATCGAGTCAACCAAACCAACTCACTCGTGTGGTCGGATAAACCGTACTACACCACGACGGTCGGGAAGTTGAGCGTCCAAGAGGGGCCGGCTAGTTTGAAGCATTTATCGAAAAGCAGTAAAGAAATAAACGGGGTCGAAAAACCGTACAACCCGCGATAAATAATAATTTCAAAAAGAGGTCTATTTTATTTAAAGCATAATAGTTCAAATACGACACAAATCAATTATTAGAGCATTAATAGAGTAAGACGGAAGCAGTATCATAAAAAGTACAACAGTACAACAACATTCTCTATTCCTCAGCTCCGCCCGATCACTCCAACTTCTCATCCTGAAAACATTTTGAAAAGAGTTTGGGGGTGAGTACTAATGTACCCTGTGAGTAATATTTTATAAATAATTTTAATAAAAACTAAACAGTTGGTATATCTAAGTTTTACTCGTAAGCTTAGAAGGTTTTAAAATATAAAGTCACTTCCAAGATACATCAAACCTTTTTCATTTGCGCGCCAATCAATGCCGTTCTATAGTGTTATTCCTATCGTGGAACGGTTACATTTTCCGTTTCAACCACAGTAACAAGATCCCGGTCTTAACCCATCGGACCCAGAACATAAATCCTCGTTAGAAAATGATGGTGATCAACCCACCGAACTTCTAACCACGTGTACACACCCATTGCTAGTGTGTTAGACCAACAAAGGACCTCGGTCGGTATCATAGGAACGTTAAACACATAGAGCGCACTAAAACATTTCCATGGATAACCATTTTCTTTTACCTGAAATATCAGAGTTTATTAACTCAAAATAATTTTCATAAAATAAAACCCACCTGATAGATCAGGAATCCGTCGGAGTATTTTGATTTGTGTCTGGACTTACAATACAAGCCTTAAGCTTAGTCACGAAGAAATATACTAGTACATTCAAATCTATTTTTCGCAACCTCGGGTTTTAAAATAATTTGATAAATATAATTTTTGGCTAGGGCACCAACAATACCCTTAGCTCGTCTATACAAAATTTTATCATATAATAATTTGTAGAAATCTATATTTAGATAGATAAATAGATACCAAAATAATATTGAGAACAAGGTATAATACTTGCTAGATTTTGAGTATATACGAACTAAACTGATGTCAGACTCTTTTTATTCCTTTTGTTTTGAAAGGTATGGGACGAAGAATGCAGCTTCATGAGCTTACTATTTATAGAAGGAATTAGTATAGGTTGTAGGCTATAGACTTCGTTAGTCATACGTCTATTATTAGCAAATGAAAGCACGTGTGAATACAAGTCGGCAATTGGCCATTTTAATTGAAAAATCCTAAGACAAAATACATTACGTTTATATATCTATAAGTTTATATGCATATATGGTAAATGCATTATCAAAATTCTATACGTACTAACTTTAATCCTAATTGGTCATTAAGAAATATAATAATATATACTCCCTCCGTCCCATTATTGTTGGCACGTTTCTTTTGGGCACGAGTATTAAGGAGAAGGGTGTTTAAAGGGTAAAAAGATAGAAAGTGGTGGAGCCCACAACTTTTTGTGAGAGAAGGATATTTCCCAAAAAGGAAACAGGCCAACTTTCGTGGGACGGCCCAAAAAGGAATACAGGCCAACAATAATGGGACGGAGAGAGTACTAATTACATCATTAGTAATATAATAATATATACTTACTTTATTTTTTATTTTGTAAACCAACTATACATGTATATATATAATACGTTTATATATATTATATATATTATATAACTATTCTTTGGACATTATTAATAATATACATTAAATAGATTACATTTAATAAAACATATATATAAATTAGTTATATATCTAAAAATAATAATTTTACTAGGGACAAAGATAAAAGCTCGATTTTGAAAATATAATTTTTGTTGGAATTCAAAAGATTTTTCCGAGATGCTACTTTCTTATTCTTAAATCCTAGAAATATCCAACTCTTTTTATTTCTATTCTCTAGGACTTTTCTTAGTTATTAAACTTATTAGAAAATTCAGGGGTATTACACATAGCGGTCTGCAACTACAAGGGACACTGGGACACGATCCTCTTAGATCTAAAGAAACAAAAATGTGGCTATACGACTCCAATGCATGGAAATTCGAAGACCACCACAGAGATAATAGAAGGGATATCTTCCTCTCCATGGCTAAAACAGTCCCTCAAATAATGAAGACAATTGGATACTTTGAGCGACATGCAATAAAAAAACCCACAATATGCGCAATGGGAGCTGTGTTTTCCACCTGCTAAAGGCAGGAATACATTCAAGCAACAAGACAGTGTGAATTGTGAATTATATGCATTAAAGTACGTAGAGCAGCTTCTGTCAAAAAAAGCAATTGTCAAAAAGTTTAAAAGACCCATCACAGCTTGAGCAGTATCGGGACCACATTGCTAGGACCATATATGCTCATAACATAGATAAGATCTCAGTGCCAATTCTTATGGATTTATAGAGCAATGAATGGAAAGGAAGTTGGTTAATTAGTAATGTTAGTATAGTATTTGGAACAATTTTTATTTTGCTATGTAAGTATTACTACAGTACACATCTATTTTGTAAAGTGTTGCTATGTACACTGCACATATATTTTGCAAACATCGACCATGTTGATCTAAATATATGCAAACTGTTTCTTGGTACCCCGATAAGAAGTTATAATTGCGTATCGCGTATAACCGAAGTAGTCTGGATAAACATTACGAAATGATCTAATTAGTACTTATCGTACTAATACATTATCGAATGCGTACATTATCAAGAATTTGTAAAATTCGTACTGATATACCTAGAACCCCAGTAAGAAGTTGTAAATTCGTACTGGCGTAACTAGTACCCTATTAAGAAGTTGTCAATTTGTACTGGCGTACCTAGTACACAAGTAAGAATTTGTAACAAATTATAACTTCGTACCAGATGTACCAATATGAAAAAAATATCGAACTGTATTGTTTGTAGTAACTTATCCCATTGTTAGAGCCATGTGAAAAAGAATTTAGCAAAGTAAACTGGAAGTCACTTGAAGCAGACCTTGAAAAATATTATCAAGCAAACCTATTTGGGTCTTCGTACGTTAAGCGGGTATACCCAATAATACCACAAATACCACATTTTTTCGATTTGCGATGTCATTAACACTTGGTTGATTACAACTTACTTCTTCCTCCGAAATCTTCTGTAAAACAACAGTGCATGTATTCTGATAATGACCTCCTTGTTGACATCGGGAGCACACGCGACTATGTATTCTATGATATCCGGATGGAATCCTCTTTGAACGTGGTCGTCCACCTTGTCTAGGATTGTTGGGGGTTCCCACATCCCTTAAAGCAACATCGGGGGGCACAACCCATTCATCTTGATCCGGGATTGGCATCACCTCCGCGGCATAAATTTCACGCCACGTCACGGTAGTATAATAATCATGCACATATGACAATGAGGATTGTCTCGTATAGTTGCAAAATGAAACAAAATTTAGCACATAAAGAATGGTACGAAATGTAAAATGGGTACGAATACCACGTATTCGTAACCATAGTGACAAATTTAAGGATACGACGGGTACGAATACCACATATTCATTACCAGAGTAACCACATAATGGTACGCGATGTAAGAATAACAAAAATTCGTAACAAGAGTGCCAAAAAATTACCTTATGGCTATTGTAGCATGAGAACATGGTATAAGGTCGAGATCAAACACGTGGCATGAGCACATCCTGGACGCAATATCAACAATATTACTCTTGTCTCCAGAAATTACCTTAAATTTTCTACCAGTAATCGGTTCAACCTTCATGGACCAACCCGCATCAATAGCATTCTCTAATCTCTTTGTTGCATACTCTGACAACTCTTGATTTTTAGACCCAGCTACCATACGATGCTTAAAAAATCAATCCTGATAGAGGTTACGAACAAACTCAAGCAGAGCACAGATTGGAAACTTCCTAGCCCATTTTATTCAAGCATTCAAAACCTCTACAGCGTTGGAAGTTCCAAAAGCATATCGCTGCACAGGACATTTACAAATAGCCCATCTACTAAGATCAATGTTCATAATCCTTGCATGTGCCCGAGGTGCAGCCATTTCGAGATTTTGCATATGCTCCTCAAATTCCTGAATTTTGTAAGCACCTGCAGCAGCCTAAAAAATGTCGGCTACAAAGGCACCGTAACCCCACTTCTTCAAGTTGCTTTGTATATGAAACGTACAAAGCCCATGAGCAGTCCCTAGAAAAACAAAATCCACTGCATTTTTTATACTAAAGTGCTGATCACACACAATCAAGAAGTTATCTGGGCATCCAAATATCCGTCGAACTTGCCGAAGAAACCAAGTCCATGATGAATCATTTTCTTTGTCCCCAATCCCAAAACCTAAAGGAACTATATGTTCATTAGCATCCTTTGTTGCTGCAATAAACATAGTACCTTTGTATTTTCCTTTCAAATGGGTGTCATCAATCACAATAACTGGGCGACATGCACGAAATGCTCTTACGCATGCAGCAAGAGCAATGAAACAACACTAGAAAAAACCATCCTCACATATCTGTAATTCCACAATAGATCCGGGATTTAAATGCTCTAGCATGTAAAGGTACTTGGGCAGCAGCTGACAAAAATAATCACTCAATAAAAACTAGATAAAAACAAATCATGTAACCCCAGGTACGAGGTGTTACGACATACAAATTCGTACCACCACACGTTTGCAAAATACACAAATTCGTATCACGCGTATTGGTTCACCTCGTACCAAGAATACCAAGAGTAACAAAACTTAAAAGCTCTAACATAAATATGTAGCCGGGGACTAACTTGAAAGGACTTGTCTGTATCGCCATAAGACAAGTTCAATGCATGATTCCTTCCAGCCAAAGCAGTTCGATATTTCACATTAACACCATATTCCCTTAGTAACTTTCCCCGAATATCCCGCGGCCTAAGAACATAACTATCTTCCATGAAATTATCAATAAACTGTGCAGCTAAAACTCTAGATGACACCTTTGGTTGAGGATGATATCTAAAGTCAGTCTCACAAGTGTGAGGACTTCATTCATATATTCTCCATGCATTACCCATCGATGTTGCTCGCATGATGAACTCACACCTATCTTGAAATTTGCATACAACATGATATCTCAACGTATTTGAATGCTATGTAACAAACTCCACATGATTTTTCAAATGGTATACACCAAGGGCTGTAGTCATTGTTCTTTTACTATTAAATATAGCACCAATAACAAGTTCATTCATCACAGGCTCGGAGGGTATAACTAAATCCTTCGATGGAAGAGAGGCTTGGTGTGCTGCACCAGAAATCACACACCGACAAGCTTTTTCATGTTTTTCTTCATTACTTTCATTAGAAGCATCTAATGAGCGCACGGTACTGCAATCTCTACCACCATAAGCATGAAGATCATCATAACCATCAAAATTGTCATCCCTTCTATCAACCGCATCAGAATTGCTATCATACATATCGTCACAACCAAAACCAAATGAAGAAACATGATCATCATTGTTCTGATTCTCATTTTGCACGTTCCCAATACATGAAGTACAAGCAGTCAACACATTCTTTCTAGGTGCACGCTGGTTGGTTCTATGACAAAAGGTCACACATACGGTAGGCAATTCTAATAAATCCATCAAACAAGACCACTCAAAATCATCCGTTATCTTCATTCTCATAGCTTCACCTTCAGGATACTGAACTAACGCATCTATATCAAACATATACATGCTCTTATCTTTCTTCAATCGCACCTCAATCTTAGTCAATAAATCTTCAAATGTAATCCCAATAGGCGGTATAGGAATATACTCATTTCTCCCACCCTCGTATATATTTTCATTCCAATCTCCTCCATGCGCAAAAATTAAACAAGCTGGCCTCAGCTGCATAATACAAGTATGAGACAAAATCAGGTTTGCAACCAATAGAAAGAAAGCTACGAAATAACACAATTCGTACCTAGATGAGGTAAGAACATACATATTCGTATCAGCATACAACGCCAAGTTTGCACTAGTATTCTGTTACGAATACAGATAATCTTAACATACTATTTATACAAGTAACTCGCATACCAAGGTGTGTAACCCACCAGCATTGGTACGAGAGATACGACTCAAGTAATTCATGACAACTGTAAATTTTTACAGCATCATGAATTTAAAATTGAAAGTTATATCTCAATGTATTCTACATTCACCAAAACATGAAAAGGGAGAAATAAATTGAAAAAACCGACATTACCTCCATCAAGATAATCGCACAGTAATCAACGCCTGAGATAAATTCCGATAATATTTGCCGGAGAAAACTTCGATATGATAATCTCCGATCCAGTAAGTCGATCGCCGCCGATCGAGAGCTGCGACGTACGACTGCAATAAAAATAGATAGATAGAATCCGACGCGAGAGATGAATAGATGTAACATAGAGAAGAATGATTAAGAAATATACGATATGGTAAAAATCTCCGATCGATCCAACAAGTAGATCGCCATCGATCGATAACTCGCCGGAACTGTGATGTGCGACGGCAATAATGGAGGTACTGACGCGAGAGCTCAATAGAGGCAACTGAGAGAAGAAAGTTTCAGCTGAACGATAAACACACGCAAGGTAAACAACAAGCGGGAGAAAGAAGGTAGCTTAGGCCAAAAGTAAGGGCATTTTTTATACAAATTAAGTTCATTGACAACTATTAATTTTTACTAAGTGAAGTAGCTACATGACTCAATTAACTCTATATATAAACTTATAAGAGATATTTAGTGATTTTAGCCCTTTGAACATTGTAAAGATAAATTATAGCATCTCATTTTAAAAAGATAAATTCTGGCATTTTTCAAATTTTTTGGACTTATTTGTCCTTAATTCTTATTTTCTTAATTATCATTTTTTACGGATTCACACATTTTATTATATGAATTCACACATTTTATTATATGAATTCACACATTTAATTTACGAATTCATGAATTCACACATTTATTAGTGAATTCACACATTTTGTTGTGAATGAAAACATTTTTTTTTAACGGATTCACACATTTTATTATGTGAATTCACACATTTAATTTACGAATTCATGAATTCACACATTTTATTATGTGAATTCACATATTTAATTTCACAAATTCACACATTTTATTACGTGAATTCACACATTTTGTTATGAATTCAAACATTTTTCACGAATTCACACATTTTATTATGTGAACTCACACATTTTTTCCTATTATATTTAGTAATAAGAAATAATTATTTTGTTTTTGGAAAATGAAAAATGAAAAATAAAAAATCTGGAAAATTAGAAAGGGTAAAAAAGTCAAGAAATACTAGAATTTATCTTTTAAATGTTGGGTGCTAGAATTTATTTTTGTGATCTGAAAAGACTATTATTAAAATTCACCCAACTTATAAACTCATTACTTATGATGCGTACGAAAGGTCATTGTTCGCCGTTAATTTGTTTTTGATAAAAATTTGGGTACAACTAATTCTACGGTAGGATTGATTATAATTAGGAGGTAATTAAGGGGTTTAAGGGATAATTAAGGGCATTAGGACTAATTAAGGCAATTAGAGGATAATTAATGGATAATTTGGGCTTATTAATCTCAATTAAGATTTATTAAACCTAATTAGGATTCATTAATATGAATTAAGATTTATTAATCTCCAATAATTAGGGTTTATTAATTAAGCTCCAATTAAATTTAATTAAGTATTAATAAAATAAAAATAAAAATACTTAAAAAAACCTTACCATGTGGTTAACCGCATGGGAGTGTCGCCCTTAATTAAAAATGAATTAAACAATTATATATATATATATATATATATATATATATATATACTCCTTCCATTCTTGATAAGTGTGGTACGGAGGGAGTGACACGGGTTTTAAGAGTGGAAAAGTGAGTTAGATAGATGTATTGTGAGTGAAAAATGTGACTCATGTTTATTGTAAGTAAAGTCATTTCTATTTAAGTAAAGACACATGCACTTATTGTGGACGGACGAAAAATGAAAGAATGCCACACTTATCGTGGACAAAGGTAGTATATATATATTGAGGTATGTTATGCTAGTCAACAATTGTAGGCACCTTTGTAAAGAGTACATAGTTATTTTAGGACTTTAACTTTTGTCATTTTGCAAAAGTAGGACATATTTTTTCGGGCTTCCAATTATAGGACAAAATTTAAAAAATTAATCATCATCAGGATAAATTTGGGCCCGATTTATGATGGTCGGGCTAAGTTCCACGTGTGGTCAATTAAAGGGCTCGATGCCCATGTGTCTGCCCATGTGGATGCCCATGTGTCAATTTCATAATAAAATCTAAAAATCAAAACTAATTAATTCAAAATTAAAATTAGTAAATTCAATATTAACTCCCATAAAAAGAAATCACGTTGCAGAAAAAAAGAAACCCAAATCATATCTCACCCCCAATTTGAAGAACCCTAGTCCCAAATCGATTGCCCAGACTAAATCGAAGTGATATAATCGACTCTGAAACAAGGTGAAAGCAAGGCGCGAAAAATTGGGCCCTTTAATTGAGCACACGTGGGCATCCACATGGACAGACACATTTTACTAATTTTAATTTTGAATTAATTAGTTTTGATTTTTAAATTTTATTATGAAATTGACATATGAGCAGACTCATAGGCATCGAGCCCTTTAATTGAGCACACGTGGAACTTAGCCCGACCATCATAAGTCGGGCCCAAATCTGTCATGATGATGATTAATTTTTTAAATTTTGTCCTATAATTGGAAGCCCGAAAAAATGTGTCCTACTTTTGCAAAATGATAAAAGTTAAAGTCCTAAAATAACTCTGTACTCTTTGTAAGCACGTGCACTACCAAAATTAAAAATCTATACATATTATAAAAGAGTCTTATTTACAAAATTTGATTTGTCTATTATACTCTTATTATAATATTTTATTATTAGTATACATTATCATATGAGAGGAGGACTTAGCTTGCTTTAATCTAATTTTATTTGATGATTTACTATTTTTTGAATTTAACTTTTTGAATTTAGGAAACAAAAAGACGAAATGAAAATGGATTAAATGTTCAACTTTCACATTAACGTATATACATCTTTATGTTTTTACACTTTTCGCAATTATAAATCCCCAAATTTTTCAACAATTTTAGTTCAATGTGCATACCTAGAATGACGTCATTAATTCTATAGATAAAACTATCACTGCAAAATTTGAGAATGTTGTAGTTTCAAAAAATATAAGGTGGTGTCCTAATTGCAATATTTTAAAATTTGTTCTAAAAGTGGACTACTTATTTATAATTGATATGTATAAATCATAGTGTGATAACATAGGAACAAACTTTTGTATATGTACAGTCACATTTTTCTTATATATAAAATAATATTTTTAATATAAACAATGATGATTTTGCGATCCGATATTTATATATTATGTTGTAATAATGTTTGTTTCACGACAATTCTAAATCATACAAATATCAATGATTCAGATTGATCCTTAACTCTTATATTAGGATTTATTACGAAACATTTCCAAAACTCTCTCTCTCTTATTATTCCTATACGAAAAGAAAGACTATTGGTTGTTATTATTCTAGGAAGATTATATGCAAGAAGCTGTACGAGACAAAGTCTGCAGTAGCTATATTAGATGAGAATGGATAGGTTCAATAAAATTGTTGGTGGTCAAGCATACACGAAGATGAAGCCCATTACTATACGTAGGAGTACAATTTATTTCATCTTCATATCATATACAGTACAGTATATATATGGTAATATCGTATCAATTCAATTGTGTTTGTGTCTTTTAGTTTATTGAATGAATATGCATGCATGGTCAAGTACAGTACAATGTACATGGTCTTCCTCGATATTTATGTCAGATAAGTATATTGTATAGATTTATTTTTGGGTTATTAATTTGTCGGAGTTTTTTTATGTCTAGAAAGTTTTTGTAAGTTTTTGGGATATTTCAAGCTTTAATTAATTTATTAATATTTGCCATTAAGAATGTGCATTAATATCTCACATATATAGTGGAAAGAGAAGTCGATCTACTTTTCATATAAACTCTAATTTAAGAGGAGAGTGGGATGTGTCCCTCCGTTCTATCAATAGCGCCTATCCGTACAAGATGCAAATTAAATACCTTGCTACAAAAATATTACAAATTAAATACGTTTCTGAATTTTATTATGACAAACTAGCTAGCTATATATCAATATATGTGTGTACACATTTATGAATAGAGTTAGCCAATAACAAACTAGCTTATATGCTTCTCTTTAATGGAGCCAATTAATCGATGTTTTTTGTGTGACAAGGATAACCCGTAACTACTATCTGAAGTGCAAATTGGGTAAATTTTCATACGTCCATGCATGCCGCATGTGCAATATCCTGACAATCATTAAACTATATTAAAAACAAAAATTGTTGTGATAAGCACGATCTATAAGGTATTGGTGGGATTCGAACTTGAGACATTTAATTTATCACTAGGATACCCAAATTGTATTAATTTTTTTATGACGAGGATTATCTATAAACGCTATCTGAGGTGCGCACTGGGTATATAACTTTGGACATGTGCTAAAGTTTACAAACCACTAAAACGTACTAGAAAAATTTGGTACGTCAGGTTTGACCTTGGTGAGACTCGAACCCAGTAGCTAGGGCTGGCAAATTTCCGGGCCGGCCCGGCCCGGCCCGAGCCCAGCGGACTTTTTGGAAAAATCGGGCCGGCCCGGCCCGGCCCGAAAATTCACTAGACCGGAAAATATGGAGCCCAGCCCGGCCCAAAAAATCAGTTTATAGTATATTTTTACCGGGCCGGGCCGGCCCGAGCCCACCGAACTTTTGCCTATTTCGGGCCGAGCCGGCCCGGCCCGAAAATTCGTCGGGCCTGAATTTGCTGAGCCCAGCCCGGCCCGAAAACAGGCCGGCCCGTCGGGCCGGGCCGGGCCTGTTTTGACAGCACTACCAATAGCGGAGCCAGGCCTCCAAGGGTCAGAGGGAAAAAACTATGTTATTCAATTAAAAAAATAAATATTTTACTTTAGTATCATTTTTGCCTCGATTCTTTTAAAGTTTTGGTGGAGCAAAATTTATACTTTTATAAATTTATATGATTATATATAAGTGTAATTAGAGGTATTAAAAATTTTTGGAGGTGGGACAATAGCCTTACCATTCTTATATGTGGCTCCGCCAGGACCGCCACTGCTCGAATCTAAAACTTTTGATCACCACTCCACTAGTAATCATCCCCAATGGGTCATTAAATATGTGTATAAAGTTATGATTTTACACATACAATATATTTAAAGAGGAAAACTTGGATGCGGTCGACGAACCATACCGACGGACCACGCGACAAAAATATTTTTTATTTTTTATTAATTGGTAAAAACTAAACTCAGATTGAGATTAATACATACTAATTACATTAAATTAAATATTTTCTTCTGTCTCATATGAAGTGATACGTTTTTTTTCGGTATGGATATTCAAAAGAATGTATAAAATAGTTATAAAAAGATAAAAAAAAATAAATAAATAAGTGGTAGAATCCATACTTTTTAAAGAGTTAATTTTTGTCATTTTTGGACTGTGTCATTTCGAATGGGACAGTCTGAAAAGGAATACGTATCACTTTGAATGGGACGAAGAGAGTATTAATTAATTAAATTTAAAAAATTACAAAACCCCGTACTGAAGTGAACCGCACAGGATTTTGAATTTGGAGGTGCGAAATTGGAGTACGGAGCCTGAAGAATTGGTTAGGGTTGCAGGGGGTGGTCCCCCATGTTTGGGGGTTCGGGGGCGAAGCCCGCGATCTTAATTTTTTGGACTGTCATATGGTCCGTTTTAGGCCCATGCGTGTTTCCTATATTGTAATTGTGTCTGAAATATACATAATAAAAAACTTTGGTTTGGCACATCATAGTTAGTATAGTTACATATCGTAACAGACTAGCTAGATAAACAATTCTCTAGTGTTCTTTATCATATTCATGATTTTGTGTTTTGTTATTTCCTAACAAAAAATACATAATAATAAAGTAAAGTAGTAAAATTTCAAAAACCATTGTTCAATTTTAAAGTCATCTCTCTTAATGAAAAGTCACCAAACAATCATCCAAAAATTAATCTCTCATGTTATTTCTCAACTTATTCTTGACTCGTTTGGATTGCAGAGGTATAGTAGGATGTGGGGTACAATTAAAATTAATTAAATATTTTTATTATATATATATATAACTACTATTTTTTTTTGAGGGGGGGGGTGCAGTTGCACCCCATGTAGATCCGCCAGTGCCCAAAAGTGTAGTGCATGCATATTTGATTTGTTGTGAGATATAAAATATTAGTTGAATTACACTAATTTGTGGCTGAGGGAGTAATATATAACCTTATGCATATCAAAACTAATTAATTAAATAGAGCATTCTTGAATTGATCGATCTATGATCGAACAATTTATCCAACTCGCTGTCAACATTTCTCAATTCAAAAACTCTATCGTTCAGTATTCAATTAGTGAATTATTCCTCAAAAAAAAGAAAAATGAATTATTTACTAAATATTTATTATATTTATAAAACTAATAATATTACACAACAATATGCATTAAGATTAAAGCATAATGTAAGCATATAGTTGCGTCAACCTAACACGTTATGAAATTAATTATATGTTCCCCACCATACCACCACTCTCTGTATGCATGAGACTCTCTCTCTCTCTCACACACACAGTCTCTCTCTTTCTATATATAAAAAGATTGATACGATGCAGCAAGTGACCAAAGCAAAGAACAATGGATCAAGATGAGTCAGCCTACAGTTTAGCAGACTCCGACTTAGACCTCAGCTTCACCTCCGTCACCACCACCACCACCACCGACCGCACTCTCTCCGCCCGCAGCAGCCTCACCCTCAGCTTTAACGAATCCCGCCTCTCCGTCGCCACCGCCCACTCCACCGCCGTCCCCAGCGCCCACCCTCGCCCCCACTGCACTCACCACAACCCCAACTGGGCCGCCATCAACGCCGCCACCACTTTCTCCTCCGACGGCGCCCTCCACCTCCGCCACCTCAAGCTCCTCCGCCTCGTCGGCTCCGGCAACCTCGGCCGCGTCTTCCACTGCCGCCTCCGCGACTACGACCACGCCAACTTCGCCCTCAAAGTCGTCGACCGCGACGCCCTGACGCCCAAGAAACTTGCCGACGTTCAGACGGAGGCGCAAATCCTCTCCGCCCTCGACCACCCTTTCCTGCCGACGCTCTACGCCCATCTGGAGGTGTCGCACTACACTTGCCTCCTCATGGATTACTGTCCTAACGGCGATCTCCATTCCTTGCTCCGCAAGCAACCCGGCGACCGGCTACCGGTTGAAGCGGTCAGATTCTTCGTTGCCGAAGTCCTCTTGGCCCTCGAATATCTACACGCGCAGGGTATCGTCTACCGTGATCTCAAACCGGAAAACATACTAATCCGTGAAGACGGCCATGTCATGCTATCCGATTTCGATCTCTGCTTCCGTTCCGACGTTTCGCCGAAATTAGATTACCGGACTCAGATTAAGGAGGGTCCCACCAACTACTCATGCTTCGGCAACCGGCAACGGGAAGCACGGGTGGCGGAATTCGTAGCCGAGCCAACGACGGCGTTTTCGCGATCGTGCGTCGGCACGCATGAATACCTGGCGCCGGAGCTGGTCGGCGGCGACGGCCACGGTAACGGAGTCGACTGGTGGGCGTTCGGAATCTTGATTTACGAACTATTACACGGAACGACGCCGTTCAAGGGAGGGAGCAAAGAGTGCACCCTGCGCAATATAGCGTCGGCGGCGAAGGGGGTGAGGTTCCCGGCGGCGGAAGGGGGGCGAGAGGATGCCGGCATGGCGGAGGCGCGTGACTTGATCGAGAAACTGTTGGTGAAGGATCCGGCGAGGAGGCTAGGGTGCGCAAGGGGTGCGACGGATATAAAGCGTCACCCGTTCTTTAACGGGATAAAATGGCCGTTGATCCGGACGTATCGGCCGCCGGAGGTCCGTGGGCTGGCCGTGAAGAGGAGTAGGAGTAAGGTGCATGTGGGCGGAAGTGCGTCGTCGCCGAGGCGGCGGCGTTGCTTTTGGACGAGGTTAAGTCATTTGATGAGGATTAAGGGGTCGTCGTCTAAGTATAGCTTGAATTCCAATCATAATTATTACATGTATGTTAATCACAAAAATTGAGGTTTTGGGTTTTGTTAAGACTGTCATGTAGAAATCGTTAAAATTAGGCTATCCGGTAATCCAACATAATTTAACATACAATATTACGATTATATATATACATGTATATTAACGAAACTCATGAAAGACTTATATGTAAGAACATACTACAAATGAATCATATGATACATGTACGATTAAATAATTTTTTCGTTTATGGCGGGGAATGTGAAATAAAATAAAATAATGGTGGGAAAGTTGCCGCCTATATTATCTATAGGATAATACAGTTTTATCTTTCAATTTTTACTATTCTCCCTTAAGGAAAGAAATTTTTTTATCACGATCTAGATTGGGGTATTTAGTGGTGTCGTAATTGACGTTGTATTACAACACGCGTCTTTAAATGTCGTTATAGTAGTAAATAATTTTGTATTAAATTATTTAAAAAAATATAATGTCGTAAGAGAGATATTATCCTGACACATATATTATGGTGTCGTAAAAAGAGTGTGGTAATAGGCCTTTTTTGTTGTAGTGTATGTATATATAAAATATGTATGATATTTTTGCAATTGGCTATATTTATGTGTTGCTATGGTCTCTCAGAAGTGGTGGAGTGCTTCCGCGGCGACGACTCGTCCAGGAGGAGAAGAAAATGTGTGAGAGAGAGAGAGAGAGAAATGAGCGAGAAATAGAAGAGATAGATGAGAGAGATAAACAAGGAGAGAGACAGATATATAGAGAGAGATTTTTCAGATTTTCAAATTTTATTTTTAAAAAATCGTATTATTTACGTTTTGTAGAATTCAGAAAAAAATATTTTTTTATTTATTTATTTCATATTATAAATTCAAAAAATAAAATAAAATGAAAATTTTTTGAAAATAAGTAATATTGAGTGTTGCTTATAATATCTTGGCCAAAAAAAAGTTGGGGTAGATGAACTTTTTTTTAAGTGCTTATAAGCTCTTGAAGCTTTTTTTTTTGGAACTTATAAGCTCTTAAACAGCTTATTTTGTCAAACACTTTGCAAGAACTTATAAGTTGTTTTAAGTAGCTTA
Source organism: Agastache rugosa (assembly GCA_031470985.1). Taxonomy (NCBI): domain Eukaryota; kingdom Viridiplantae; phylum Streptophyta; class Magnoliopsida; order Lamiales; family Lamiaceae; genus Agastache; species Agastache rugosa. Next base: position 29,667,439 of record CM062601.1, on the reverse strand, counting down.
TAAGGTCAGCCAAACACCCTCTAAATTGTACTAGGAAATAAGAAAACAAGAAGAAGGGTGGTTTTATTGAGATTTATGAAACATGATAAGGAGCGCAGGGTAAAACAAGCACTCCATGTTTACCTTTTATGAAAGATTTCCAATATATAAAATTAGTTGTAAATAAATTTCCTATTTATTGTAAATGGATCACATGCTATGTTCGAACCGTGCTAGTCTGCTGGATCAACTCTGGGCTAAGTTCATAAATATTATTTGGGCTAGAAATTACAATATGCATCGGGTTCAGTTGCTAAATTAATATTTTTACTACATAAATTGCTAAATAATATGAAAAATTTAGTAAATTACCATTGGAATGTAAGTTACTCTTGATATCAATCCATACTTTACTATTGATGAACTGTTTATCTTTCTCTATTAATATTGACCGATAATATTAATTGAAGTAATCAATAAATATGGTAAAGCTTAGGCAATAAAATCTCTTCTTAATGAGAGATCTTTAGTTCATGTCCTACTAAAGCGTGGGTTATGTACTAATTTATAACTAGTTTTGAATTGTACAATGTATATTGTTTTTCAAAAAAAAAAATACTGACCAATAGTATTAATTTAAGTAATCAATAAATGAACTTGCCAAGTTACAAGTATAATCACAAAAACCACATGTCTCTGAGTTCAGTTTTTTTATTTCTCTATCAACTTAATTAAAATAACAATTAAATATAGTTTATGATTCAAACTTTGAATCATTATTCTTTTGTTTATTTTTTCAAAATTTCAGACTTTACAAAAAAAAAAAATGACCCGCATTTGAGAATCTAGCATCAGAAATAAACAAAAATTCAAATAATTTTTTGAAAAATTCTTTAAAATTCCAACTAAAACTATGATTGACCTTATCTATTATTATTATTATTATTATTATTATTATTATTATTATTATTATTATTAGGAAAATAAACATACCCTCCTCCTCAATTCTCCATTTCAATTTTCCTTTATTCTGATATTTTTTGCAATATTAATTCATATATTTTAATTTTATTTTATCTTAAATTTGTATTTTCTTATATTTACATCCTCCATTCCTAATTAATCACGTAATTAACCAATTAAAAAAAAGTATAACATCTTTTATATTCTATTTTTTATTTTATCTCAATCTTTTCCTATATTTTTCATCATTCGTTCCTAACTAATCACGTCGCTAACCAATTGAAAAAAAAAATAAAAGTATAACATCTTTTAATTTTACCAATGGAAAAAAGTAAAGTATAAGCCTTTCATCCTCTATTCCGATTTATCTTGAATTCCATATATTCTACCTTTTTTCGATTTAATGTATTACCTTCATTCCTATTCATTTTGAATTCCATATTTTATACAATATTATATAAAATTGAAGGATGAGTACATCATCATGTTTATGAGAAATATCACATAAATTATGAACAAATTTGAGTTTCAAAATTTTTTAATGAATTGATATTCAACCCATTGTCATTCTCACTTATATATGTTTAGATATGAGAAATAAAATTATTTTTTAATTTATTCTATACGTAGAGCATATAATTAAATTTAAAAGCAACAGACAAATTTTGAAAAAGTAAATTAGCATTTTAAGAGACCAATAAAAAATTTGTAAACAAAAATCCCTACAAATACTAAATAAATATATCTAATTAACATGTCTACATGAAATTTTCTTTATTTTTCATTCATATTTTTCTAAAATCTTCGATTAGTGTCTGCTAGAATATATATCACATCGAATCAAATGTATGGATAGATAGCTAAAAAAAGAAAAAAAAATTAAAAACGCAAATATATCTTTCTCGGTCTTTTGGCTAAATTCAAGGATATCAATTTAGCATAAACCAACAACACGGTAATAGACATAAAAAGAAGGATTTTTACTAATTTTAGTTAATACTATTAACTTTGAAGTGTTCAGATTTTTATGAAGTAAAGTCAATATTTTAATTAAGCTTAGGACGAAAACATGTAGAAAATTTCTATAACAAATTTAAATTTGAAAAATACTTAATAAATGAATACCCGATCTGTAGAACCCCAAAATTTCGGGCCTAAAAATTTCATTCTAAGTAATATAGAATCGAATAAAAATTTATATGAATAATAAAACGGTCACTTATTCCCGATAAGTTTTAAAATAAATATATTTTGATTGCAGGTTTATATTATAAAGATTATGTCAATCATGCATTTGCATAAGCACGAGCATTCCTTACTATATGACCAATGTGAAATATTGTTTATGTGACATGATTATTTTATAACTATGATTATAATTTATCGTAATTAATTTAATATAATCTTATAAAAAAAGATAAAATATGACAAAGTAGATTTTCCATTTAATTTTAGGGAGATACCTCCATAATGCAATATTCAATATTTGGCTCGTTAAGACCAGAATATTTAACTCTATTGAATTACTCGATCAAAACTTTGATTCGATTAATAAATAACACGTCACGACACGAAAGGTGAAGCGAGATAAAAAGGAATATAATTATATTATATATATATATATAGGGGTTGGATCAAATGAGAACCATCCCCTAGGTGTTAACTAGGAACCATTTTAATCCATTGATTATGACAAAATAGATGGTTTGGATCAAATATGCAATAATTGACAATATTCCTAATTAAGCAGAAGAAGGGCATCACTGTAAAATTCATGCTCTATCCATATTCCCTGCCTTATATACCGGAGATTAAATTTTAAGGCCAAACATTTATAATCTTATCCAACTTCTAAATTAAAATCTAATTATAATGTGATTGCAACACAGACGTGTGTTTTATAATATTGTGTTTCAAATTGCTTATTTTAAAAATATATATATGTGCTTATTAATTACACCTTTTCAAAATGCTTATCTAAAATAAAATATATGCTTTTTATCTTTCAAATTGCTTATTTATACATTTCGAAATTGTTTATTTACATCTATCGATTTGCTTATTTACACTTTTTGATTTGTTTATATACAGTAAACAAATGCTTATGTACACTTTTCGATTTGCTTAAATACAGTAAACAAATGCTTAATTATTTACATTTTTCAATTTGCTTATGTACTGTTTATGGTTTTCTTATTTATTTCAAATCTTAAATATTATGTTGTTGATTATTATTGGTTTATATATGCTTTGCATATATTTTGCTTAATGCTTATTATTGATTTATGTTTTGGTTATATTTCATTTATGATTTGCTTATTTTATTTGAAATTTTAAAATATCATGTCGTTGCTTATTATTGGTTTATGTTTTGCGTATATGTTGTTTATGTTTTACTTATTGAAATGCTTATTATTGATTTATGTTCTGCTTATATTTCTTTTATGCATTGCTTATTAAAATATTATCTTGTTGAATATTTTTTATTTATGCATTCCTAGTAAAATATTATGTTGCTTAATGTCAGATTTATGATTGTTTCTTTGCTTATATTTTATGTATGCATTACTAACAAAAATGTTATGGTGTTGCTTACTTCTGGTTTATAGATTGCTTAAAGTGTAATGTAAAAACCAAAATAAAGAGTTCTGCAAAAGTAAAATAAAGTATATTAAAAAAAAGCAAATGAATTATATTGAAAAAGCAATTGATTATATTTAAAAAAGCAAATGAATTATATTAAAATAAATAAATGAATTATTACGTGTATGTGTGCGTATGTATTGGTGTCTGTATATCTTTTAAATAATGGATAATGTGATATTTTTATTAATTAGTTGTTATTTAGATAAGACAAAAAAAATGATTAAGAGGGGGAGAGAGATTGGCGTGGGATAGGAGAGAGAGAGATATACTATTGCAGATTTTATTCTCTAGGCATATAAGTGCCTATTTTCAAACTGTCAGTATCATCACCCCTATTCCCCAATAAAAATTAATTAGGCGTAATTATAACTCTGCAGCCTACCGTCTCTTCACTTCCTTTTTATCCCAGACATTACTGCATCTCCTTCACTACCATTCTTCTTCCTCCAAAAGTCATCCAGAAACCCTAGCCCTAAAAGCCACCTAACCACCGCCGGCAGCCACCTAGCCGCCGCCGACCACTGTTCGAGAGAGGAGAGGACGACGGGAACCAAGGGAAGGAGAGGGGGCAGCGATCAAGGAGAGGAGAGGCTAAGGGAGAGTGAGAACCGAGGGAGGGAGAGAGAGGAGAGGAGAAGAGGTATAAATAACTTATAACTTGAATCTTTTCTTGCATTTTCAATTTTAGAAGCATGAACTAGGGTTGTATTCTATATGCTTATGAATGTTATAATCAAGCTATGAGTAGATTTAGAGCTGTAAACAGTGGATATGCTTAATTGCTTGAGTTTTGATTCGAAAATATGGTGGGTAGTGTTGATAGTGCTCAAAAACATTTTGTGACCTCAATCTGCTGCCTCTGCCCGACCCCTTCTTCACAACTTATACTTCGAATTTTAATCTAGTTTTTGGATATGTAGTGTGTCCAGATATCTAGTATAACATATTCGAAAATCATAATTTTCCAGAAGATGTAGAATATTTGATAAATTTATTTCTGGAACTGCCCTGTTTGAAACCCTAATCTGCGCAACTTTTTGTTTTGGACTATAACTCCTTTTATGTTCAAGATATTCAAATCCTCTTTTTTAAGAAAATAATAGACATCCTAAGATTTCCAGATTGATAAGATACTCTAGTATTGGATAAATGTGTGAATTTTAGTGGAATTTACAATCTGACCAAATTTCCAGAAAATTCAAAAAGTGACAGATTCACTGTCCTATGTTAGGGGCTCGATATCTCCTAGTAAATAAGAGTATTGTTGAAGTATGAAATATTCTAGAGATACTTTAATATGTTAAGATATCTCAGTTTAAATTTCAAGCCAATCCGAATCCGTTTGCTATTTTTATCGGATTTTATTTGTTAAAATGCTAAGGAAGAAATTTCCAGAAAATCATGCGCTATATTATTTGTGTGCTAATTTCGATTTTACGCATAAAATAGATATATGTGGCCTATAGTAATATGTTATAATATTTTATAAGTTAATATGTTGATTTAAGAATTATTTGATAATTATATGGCTAGTATGTTATAATGGGGCTTACTATAAAATTATCATTCAAATAAAATATGTTGGGCCAAGGCAAATAATAATTTTGTAATTGAACTAAGGTAGGAATTGAGCTTTTATAAATAAGTAGGAATGGGTCTTTGGGCCAAATGGATTATGTGAACAAAATATGATGGGCTATATTCAGTAATGAGCCGAAATAAATAATATTACTATGTATTGGGCCTATTTTGAATATATAACGAGGTATGGTGGGCCTAGTAATAAAAAGATATGAGCTCAGTTCATTAAGTAATTAATTTTATTAAGGGATCCAAAATACAACTTGTTCATGTATGATATATTGTTGGACCCATGGGCTATAGGTTATATATGATTAAATTTGTTTATGTCTAAATAAAATAATTAACTAATTAAAAATTCCTTATTTTATTATTTTTTAATGATTAATTAATTAATTAAATATTTTTCAAACATTCTTAATTGATTATTCCTAATTAAATAAATAAAATTTATTTATTTATTTATTTATTAATGATTAATAATTAATTAATTAAATATTCCTATTTAATTAATAGAATATTATTTAATAATTAATTAATCCCTAATTAATTAATTATACTTTATTTAATAATTAATTAATTAATAAATTAATTAAATGTCCTTTATTAATTAATAAATTATTTATTTATTAATTATAAGTCCAATTAAATAATTATGTTAGAATTATTTAATTGTTTATGCAAGGATTACATGCTTAAATGTCTTATGTGTTTGATTATAAATGTGATTTATAATTGTAGGCATGCCATATCTTTTCAAAACGGTTTTCAAAGAGGGCATGGAACCACCGAGTGCTTTCGTACTCAGTCCCCTACATTGTTTTTCCTAATGCAGGATGAATGACGAGGAAGAGAAGGAGGGGGATGTTGCCGATGTGTAGCATCTCTTGGGTGATGGTCCTTCTTGAACAACATCTATATCTCTCCATGTGTTTTGGTGGTCTTTACGACCTTTTGTTGTTATTCCAAGAAAACTTTAGACTTTGAACAAAAGTTACCTCTTTATGTCCCAATCATCTATTCGCTAGATGGTTATCTTTTGGAACGATTCCGCAGTGTGGGGCCGGTGTCTTCATACATCGACCCCAGTCATGTCAAGCTAGGGCAAAACATTGTTGTTTTTGTTAAGTACTCACCTCTACTATTTAAATTTCAACTTTTATCTTTCCATTAACATTTATGATCTTCTTTTTCCGATGTCATTTATGATTTCAATAAGTCTCCATGGTTACACCGCGTGGCGACCCGCCCGATCCGCATAGGCCCGGGCAGCGGGGCGCCACACGATCCAATTCCTAACTTTACGCGAACAGTATCACAACTTCAAAATAAGATATAAAATTATTTTAAAATATATACACATAAATCAAAGCATAAATTATTTCTAGTTGAATCTCGATGGGCTTGTTACTAGTAAATAAAACATATACTCCCTCCGTCCACAATAAATTTGCCACATTGTGGATGGCACGAGTTTTAATAATTTGTTGGTTGATTGTATTGTGAGTGAAATAAGGGTCCCACTTTTATATAGTTTTAAATTGTATTGTGACTGGAAAAGTAAGTGAGGTGTGTGGGGTCTATTACTATAAATGGATGTGGCAAATTTTTTTTGGACGGACCAAAAAGGAAATTGTGGCAAATTTATCGTGGACGGAGGGAGTAATATGTTAATGCCCGAGGCCAAAGGTAGAGTGATTAATGCCCGAAGCCAAAAGTCTCGGGTTTGAGTCTATCATAGTGCGGTCTTTAAATTTAATTGTTAATTTATCAAAAAATAAAACATATAATATGATCTAGTATATCTTTTTCTTTTTCTTTTTCTTTTTTGACGCATCCAAGCCAGGAGAAACTTGAGAATAACATTTAAGTTAAGGCCCAAAGAAGCGGGCACAATTATTTATTGTCAATTTAGCCACATATTTTATGGAATTAACATTTTTGACCCGTATGCCTACTTTACTGAACCCTCCTCAGTCCTAAATTCGTAATTAGCAAAAATCTGCATTCATGTCACTTTCCCAAAATCACCAGTCACCACCATCCTCCACCAAAACTCTCCACCGGCATACCTCTAACCGCTAGCCCGTCTTGTTCCACACGCCGGCCATCGTACTCCGGCGATCGTTTATTCGCGGTGATCGCGACGAGCAGCTTGAAGATGAGGTGACCATCGCTACGAGCTTTTCACGCCGCTCCCCTCCCCGACTCTCCCGCTGTCAGCCATCCGCCGTCGCTATTTTGTACGGCTGAAACTCTCTCTTTTTCCTTGTTTTCTTTATTGTTCTTATTTTTGGCGGTGGCGGTGGCGGTGGTGTTAATCACTAAGTCAACCGCAAACGAAGCTTGCCAAAAAAAAAAAAAGCTCAGAAGTTTGATAATTTAGCGATAACTCGTCGAGAAAACATGCGTTTCTCTTAATATTTCTGTTAGCTATCGATCGAGTTCCTTCACTAGGCTGGGCTCCATAACGACATTCTTTGTCGATGCTATCACCTCAACGAAAACTTACCCCCCCCCCCCCCTCTCTATACACACACACACATATGTATGTGTGTGTGTGTGTATGTGAGTGTGCGTGCGTGCGTGCGTGTGTTTGTAGTGGGTATGGAGGATTTCTAGTGAAAATCAAGAAATTTGATGGTACATGAAAATTATTTTAATCAGGCGCATCGGAGATGCTATTCCTCATGAATATAGTATTACTTATATAAGGTGCAAACCAAATATTTAAATGAAGGATTTTCAACGGTTAAAGATAGAATGATAGATTAAAGGGGAGAGGGAATCTTATTGATCGCATCATTTCTCATGGTATCTGTTGATCTAAGAGCAGTTTCCACAAAAGATTATATTAGTGTCTGTGTTATGTCCCTTGTTGTGTATAATATACGTACATTATAATTTTATTATAAGAAAATATTAGGAACTATATAATACAGTACACTATAATACACGTAAATGCATGTATAGAAATTCAACCTAATGCATATGCTAACATCATTATTTGTGCTTATTTATGATGCCAGCTTCCATTTTGTATAACATGACTGCAATAATTTTCTCTACAGCTTATTGTGGTTGTAATTGTATGTCATCTGATAATCATTTACTTTCTTTGAGAAATATTTCAGGTGAATTAATGTCCAAGGAAGACCAACTACTACAGTTTCCTTGATAAGCTAATTTCCTTGATTAGCCTTTTTAGTTCATAAACCAGAATTATATTTATAATACATCTAAAGATGGACCAAGGAAGGTCACATTCGAGAGCCCGAGGTTCAGGCTCTACACCGTCGGAGGAATCATCTTTGGATCTTGAAAAGTACGGTTGCAATCATTCCTTCCGGACTTCGCTAAGCCCATCATCGCTTCAACCCCATGCCACAGCAGGGCAACATTGTGAAAGTAGTGCTGCATACTTTTCATGGCCCTGTCGAATAAAAGATGATGCTGAAGAGAGGGCAAACTATTTTGCGAACCTACAGAAAACTGTCTTACCCGAAAGTATTGGCCCATTGCCAGAAGGTCAGCGAGCAAATACCTTACTGGAGCTCATGACAATTAGGGCCTTTCACAGCAAAATCCTGCGTTGTTATAGTCTTGGCACAGCAATTGGTTTCCGGATTCGACGAGGTGTTTTGACAAACATACCAGCAATACTAGTCTTTGTGTCAAGAAAAGTTCACAAGCAATGGCTTACGCCACTACAGTGTCTACCAACTGCTTTGGAGGTAAAACAAAATTCTTGTAGTGATTTTTTAGATGCTTGAAAGTTGAAACCCAAATGCTTGAAATTTAAATGGAATTTTTCTGCCTTCAGGGACCAGGGGGCATCTGGTGTGACGTGGATGTGGTGGAATTTTCTTATTTTGGTGCGCCAGAGCCTACACCCAAAGAACAATTATATACTGAGATTGTTGATGACCTGCGCGGGAGTGATCCATGTATTGGTTCCGGCTCTCAGGTACACAGAAAGTCTCTTCTGCTTAACATTACCTCAATAGGAAAATGCTATTCTACTTATTGTATAATTCTCTGTCTCCTCTCCCCCTCTTATCTTTTTTCTCTTTTTTCTTAAAGGGAAAACTCTAAGGAAGTAGTTTCCATATACAAATTTCCTTATGGATATTGCCATTTGGATATGCATTGACCTTGCTAAACAAAGTTCCCCTGTGATAAGATCATCTTTGTTATCCCAAATTTAATGCCCATACTGAACTAGGCCATGGAGTAGTTTCCATATACAATTCCACTATGTTATGTATATGCTTAAAAAATGAAAAGTTATCATTGTCATTTGGTTACAAAACGGGTAAAGGTACGACATTCAAATGGGATACTCTGCCGGAATTCCTGATATGGCATTTTTCAGAAAGACAAATAGAAGTACATAAATCCATGGGTAATTGTGGACGGCAGTCGCCCGTCGCCAACGACTAATTTCAAGAATGAAGAGACCACGGTCCTCTGATATGAAATATTTTCATGGCCATGGTCTGCAGATTAGTTTTTGTGAATGACGAATAGGAGAAAGGGGGAAAAAAGGAAGAGAGAGAGAGAGAGAGAGTCAGTATTTTGCAGATTTGCTTGTGTATGCAAACAACTAGAATCTCAAAGTAACGAGAATGACAAAAGCGAAAGATGAGAATACTTGTTTCTTCGCTCCCTATATACAACTAATCTACTATTAATATTATTATTTATCGATTTTCAATGCATAGCTAATTGGCTATATATTAATAATGTGTTTGATTTTCTGATTTCTCTGGCAATTTATGTATACAAAAGATATCACTCAACAAGTTAGTGCAATGACTTGTCAATATAATACATAATTTTAAATAATGTTGGTACCAACGTCATTTTTTGTTGTAACCTAAATATTTGACCCAATTGTTAACTTAATTAGATATGCATAATTTCATTTTGTATATACAGAGGTATCCCTCTACATGTATACTAATTTTGAATCCTATTTCAGCTGTATCCACATATCCTAAATTTTGGAATAAAGAAAGGTTACACTCCTAGATATGTGTTCCCAAGTCTGAGTAACATAGCAATTCAGTTTCTGTCACCAAACATATGTGAGGTGCTTCTTTGATATGCATCAATTGAAAAACTCTTAAGACAGTCTTCATCATGGAAATTCTATGTTTCATATGTAGGAATGATTTAAAATCTCATAAAAGAGTGGGTATGGTGGGGGGCATTTATTTAGGGTATCTCGGAAGATACTTAGAAGTTCTACTGACAAATTAAATTCTTACTGGAAACTTGTGGTTGCACGAGTTTATTTGGTTGTGCACCTTATGTTAATTAAATTTTAATGGAGATTAGGAACTTTCTGTGTTGGACCATCTTTCGCTTTGGCATCTCATATAACTGTACCTCTTTGCTTTTTTTCGAAGTCAAATTTTGGACACTGTTTCCAAATAGATTCTTTGCACTAATGCTGCATCACCAAAATTTTCATTGTCAGGTTGCAAATCAAGAGACATATGGAACCTTGGGTGCTATTGTGAGGAGTCAAACAGGCAGTAGACAAGTTGGTTTCCTCACAAACCGTCATGTTGCAGTTGATCTAGATTACCCAAATCAGAAAATGTTTCATCCTTTACCACCAACGCTTGGACCTGGGGTTTATCTTGGTGCGGTTGAGAGAGCAACTTCATTCATCAGAGACGATCTGTGGTTTGGGATATTTGCTGGCATTAATCCAGGTTAATTATTTGTGTAGTTTCTTTTCTAGATCCGATCTCATTTTGTTAATGGTATTGTTTAAGCTAATTATTGAAGAATAAATAAATAAAATATACAGTAGTAAAGATGATGAAATAGAGAAAAGTTGGTTGCATAATACAAAGTGAACTGTAAATTATTAATTCATTAAGTTTTATACACTCAAATAATTGAATAAATTCATTGAAACTAAATAATCAAATTTAAGAAGATTGGCTTAATTGATCACAGGTTTATTTTGAATTACTTAATATAATGTAGCCGAAGATGATACTTAAAAAAATATACACTAGAAGATGACATTTGGCAAGGAGATTTTAGGAGGGGGAATTTTTAATTAGAGAGGCCTAGAAAGCCCCTGTAACAAGTGGTTTCTTTGTTAGTTTTAGTATATAGATATTTAGATTTTTTGATTACCAACATTTGAATGGGATGGAGCAAATGTTTCACATATGGATCCATAATACCATTTGCTGCTGCTGTTTGATAGGATTATTCTATTCCCTTTCTGGTCTTTCCTTCTCCTCTCTTCCTTATATTATTGCCTGACCCTAACCACCCCTCTTAATTTGGGGCATTATTTTCTATGCTCCGAGTAGCTGAACATGTGATTTTGAGTACATGCAGAGACATTTGTAAGAGCAGATGGTGCCTTTATACCATTCACAGATGATTTTGACATGACCTCTGTAACTACACTTGTGAAAGGGATAGGAGAGATTGGAAATGTCAAAACCATTGACTTACAATCTCCAATTGATAGTCTTGTTGGAAAGCAAGTGACGAAGGTTGGAAGAAGTTCTGGTTTGACTACTGGAACCGTATTGGCATATGCTCTTGAGTACAATGATGAAAAAGGGATATGCTTTTTGACTGATTTTCTAGTAGTTGGTGAGAACCAACAAACATTTGATCTTGAAGGGGACAGCGGAAGTCTCATCATAATGAAGAGTGAAAATGGTGAGAAGGCACGACCAATTGGGATAATCTGGGGTGGAACTGCCAATAGAGGCCGTCTGAAGCTAAAAGTTGGCCAACCTCCAGAAAACTGGACTAGTGGTGTTGATCTTGGGCGCCTTCTCAATTTCCTCGAACTTGATCTGATCACTGCAGATGAAGCACTAAGAGGTTGGTATAATTTTGTTTGAACTTTTTTATGCTACTCCTTTTGTATCACTTACCACTATGAATATTTTCATCTTCTCATGACTATGCAGAGCTTCTTTAATTTATGACATATTTTCTATATTAGTTGAGGTTTTTAATGAGTGGCCAAATTTTCAATCTAGCGCACTTTAGAAATTGAGATTCAGCTTGTCGAGCTGAAATAGTTAGGCTCAAACTTGAGCTCAGGTGAAAGATATTTTGCTCGTGCTTGGCTTCTATATGGTTCAGCAGATTTTAGCTTGACCTTGAATTTGAGGTGAACTATGACATTTATCTATAGTATTAATATATAATATAACATCATCAAAGTAAATTTGCTTAGCTACCAAACTTTATATGCTAATTTAAAAAGTAATGAAATAAAATAATTGACAGTGTTTCAAAAGTATAACGTGCTGTATAGGGTTCATATACTTGACTTAGACCTTCCAGAGATTGAAATATATATGATTGAGAGTATAACAGCATGGCTCTAAGGCCTTTTGAATGTGGGTGTGCCACCAAGATGCACTGATTTAAAAGCTCAGCCGAGCTATATCACTAGGCTTAAACCAGTTATGTATCTTTCAAAACTGCAGTAACAGACTTGTATAGACAATTTTCCTTGTGGACCAAGAAACTAAACCACTCGTGTGTTGCACACTCTCTTGCTTATGACAGATATATCGATCCTATGGAGATGAGTTTGTTTTTGTTGACTGTTCTATGCAGTGTGAAGTTGCTCTTGCTGAAAGAGTGATGGTGATTTTATAGAAATTTGGGTGATTTTTTTTGCAAGTCATCTAATCTTTTATTATCTTTGCATCTCCATAGTTGCAGTTCAAGAACAAAGAGCTGCTTCCATGACAGTGGTTGGATCAACTGCAGGGGACTCATCGCCTCCTGATGTAATGCTTCCCAAGGACAAATCTGAGCCTCTGGGTCTTCACATCCAACACACAGTCGGACCAGATATAAATTCGTCTCCCAGAGAAGAAGGTAGTGTATTTGATTTGGAAGATGGGGTGAACACAGGTTTAAATTTCGAGCATCAATTCATACCCAGCTATAACGGGAAGCCCGTTATGCATCATGATGATCAACAAGATAGAGTGGAATCCGAGAATCTGTCTGCCTTGAAAAATGCTTGTGATCAAGACCTAAATTTTTCGTTGCAACTGGTCGAGAACGAGCCCAAGAGAAGGAAATCCGAGCCTGCACCTGATACGGAATAACCAAACTGATGTTGGCTCATTGCATTCTTGTATGATGATTGTGCCAATTTAAGTTTTACAAGAATCGTCTTGGTGGTTATAATGTGGTGTTTTTGCCTCCGCCTCTCAAGCTTAGGCGGAGGCTGACTCGTACCTACTTGTCGTCTTTCCTTCTGTTGTTTCACTGGACACTGTTTTTGGGTGAAATTATAGGCAGAAGCCATTCAGCCCGTCGCCACCAAAAGGTGTAAGGCTGATTTTTTTCATTTCAAAATGAAAATAATGAGATTGAATATTGGTACAAGGTTTTGGACGTTTCAAGTTAAGAACACAAAAATAGGTTATAACTATTCTTTTTTATGGTTGAAAGTTTAGTTTTGTGGCCAGGAATTTAGGTTCAATACCTGAAGAAAGGTATGGTCTTTAATTTTTTTGGTGTAATACATGTGTAATGGCCGTTTTATAATCAAAACAAAATAATAGCCACTAAGTTAATATCATATAAATATTGGTCACTCTTACAAAAATATTCCTAGATAATTTATTACTCCCTCCGTCCACGATATAAAGTTCTATTGTGTGTTGGACATGGAGATTAAGAAAATTGTTGGAATTGTTGTGAGTGGAAGAAAAGTATAATTTGAAGGACAGTGTTAAAGGTACAATTTGTTAAATAAATATATAATAAAGTACAATTGGTAAGAATAAAAGTACAATTTGTATGGGTCCGTCCAAATGGATAAGTAGGTCTTTATATCGTAAAGGATGGAGTATTATTTTTTTATTTTTTACCTTTTGACTTAATTGTCAAAATTGACTACAATTTACTCACTATCATAAAATTCTAGAGAAAGAATTCCCGCCGCCGCTTAAGCCCAACACCACTGTCATATTCGCATCTCCTCCGCTACTACATTCGTGGATTGTCTCTGTCGCATCACCACCGACACTTTCGTGCCTAAGCTTTCTTTGTGCCTCGGCCGCCTCTGCGCCACTGTCGCTCTCGTCTCATCCCGTCCATCAGCGTGCCTCTGTCTCAGCCGCTCCACCGTCGTGTACATCTGCCATCGACGATGTCGAATAACTCAAATAGAAGTGATTCACAAGAATCGGAATTTGATGACGATGGTTATGGCGACCATTCGCACCATTCGCGTCAAGTATGCACGCGAGTGAGGAGACGCGATCGGTGCGAGTGGCATGAACAGGCCCCCGTTCGCACCATTCGCTCCATGCTCACCACTGTCATGTATGACAGGAGTAGAGTGAATGGTACCATTTGCCCCATTTGTGTTGCTTGCGCCACTCACACGAGTGGGGCGAAGGGTCTCGTTCGCTCCACTCGCGTCACTCATGGTCGTGCCCAGCATGGCGCCAGTGGTGCGAACGAACCCGCTCACTCCAATCGTGCCACACATGGTTGAGGCACAGCATGGCACAAGTGGGGAGAGTGAGGGCTGTTCGCGCCATTCTTGCCACTCGCTCCACGCATGCTCGACCCACGCAACGTGCTAGTGGGCGAAAGGGATGGCGCGAGTGGGGCGAGCGAGGGCCGTTCGCGCCACTCACACACTCCGTGCTCGACACGCACTGGACGAACGGAAAGCGCGAATGGAACGAGTAAATCTTATTAGCACCTTTCATAATGGAACGAATGGCGCGGGCAGATCAGTTTGCTCCATGTTTGTGTTTCGCCTAAAAAGCTATTGGAATTCAAACGAAAACTAAGATGAAACTTCAAATTTTTCTCGCACAACAACAAATCAACTGGAAAAAGATGTTTTGAATCATTACCGCAACCTCAAAATGTGATATACGACATCGATCTTCATCGTAAACACCAGTCACACTAGAATAGTATGACGAAGAATCACGAGCACAAAGTATGACGACGAAGACGATCACCAGAATACCTCCATCGCGCTACCACCGTAAATGCCTCGCCGGAAAATATTTTTGGATGAGAGAGAAAGATTTTGTTTATTTCATATTTAATTTTCTATTTAAAATATAATATGAAAATAAATGTAAAATGGTAAAAATCTAATTTAAAGGATAAATTAGTCTTATCGCACTAATAGTGATCACTATTTATATAATATTAAGTTAATGATTACTATTTTATTTTTATTAATTTAAGTGGCTACTTTACGTAGTTTCTCTATTATATACTCCGTATATACTTCTATCAAGATTTTTTTTTCTTTTCCAATAATTTTATTCCGTTAGTTGTCGTAGCATTTTCAATGAAGCGGGCTTCTTTATAAGTTGTTTTGTCCGCATCATCCCCACGAAAAAGGAAATTACTAACTTTTTTTAGTTTACTAAAGAAAATAAGTATATTCTATTGAACTAAAATCAGAATATATTTTTTAATTGAATTAAAATCAGAATATTATTTACCGAGTGTTAGAAAAATTATATTCTTACCTCAAAAAAAAGAAAAATTATATTCATTTTGAAATATGAGGGGTAATATTCACACGCGTCACTAATTAAATTACGGTTTTATGAATTATGACAGAAGGATGCATCTTTATTAGGTACTAGCAGAAAGATTACATGTGTTGCACATATAATCTCTTGTTTAATATAATTAATTTATTATAAATAGTAATATATTTGAAAAAAATAAAGTTGTAATATTATTTACTTTGACTATTCACTTCAACAAATTATTAGCAAGTAGGTGTAAAGAGTAGACCTTAGAATAAACAAATCTATTTATAATTTAAATATATATTCTATTTTATGTATAATTTTAACTACACCAAAAATCACATCTTTTACAAATTGTAAAAATTCATTTTTATCGTCTTCTATGAAATGCTTTAAAAGCTATGAAATTAATTATCAATCACTAATTTATATACTCCCTTCATAAACTATGGTTACAGACCTAAAAATACTTCATAATTGATTTCGGTAAGAAACAATATACTCTCACTGTCTCACAATAAGTGTCTTACTTCTATTCAGCACGAGTATTAAGGAGAATGGTTAAAAAGATAGAAAATGGTGGAGCCCACATATTTTGTGCGAGAAAGTGTTTTCCATATTAGGTATAGAACACTTATTGTGGGACAACCTAATATGAAAATGAAGACATTTGTGGGACGGAGGGAGAAATAATTAGATTTTAGATTAAAAAAAAAAAGTTTCATTCAAGATAATATATTTATCAAAAAGACAAAGACTAATATGTCAGTGATCATTTGTGTGTACCGTTGTTGTGTAACCCACATCAACTTTTCTTTTTAATTTTTAATATTATTTTTGTTTTAATATTTGAAAATTATAATGAAGATTGTCAATTTTACAAATTATGCAAGATCAAAATCCGTTTTTTGAAGCATAATGACACCAATCATGCTCGATTTCATTCAAATTTATCATCTAATGTGATATTATGCTTTAAAGGTATAGAATTAATTTATCAATCACTAATTTCTCAATTCATTTCATAATAAACATGGCACATAAAAATACTTCATAATTAAATAAAATAATAACTCTAAATTAAAAAAAAACAAATTACACAAAAATATCAAATTTCGGCACAATAAAATAATCTCAAGTTTTCAAATTTATGTTGCCTTTTCTCTTTCAATTTTGAGTAATAGAACATGTAGGACCATATTATTAATTAATTTATTAAGTTGAGTTTTATTAGGAGTAGGACTATTATTAATTTATTATGTTTGTAATAAATTTATTATAGATTTACACTATTGCCCTTAAATAAATATAATAATAGGGATATATTAAGCAAACCCAATTTTTTAAGAATCCGCTCTTTTATAATAGATATAGATGACTCGTTCTCAATTTCTTATGTCATGTAAATATAATCAATCTATCATCTTATAAGTTATAACTATCAATTAATTCAAATTGATCTTAACATAATATAATTGGTAACTTCGAAAGCAGATAAATGGGAAACTAATTATTCAAATTATCAGTGCAATAAATCAGATGCTAGCTACTAATACAGCTTTACAATTAAATATCAGAGTGGCAGCCTCCTATCCAGCTTCTTCCAAGAAAAGTACTCTAGTAAACAAAGTCTTCTTGTTTTCCATGACAGGGAAATCTGCAGCCGCTACTCGATGTGCGTTTTTTGCAGGAAACAAAGTTAAATTTTCTCCCTTTAAAAGCCAATTACTACTCCATACAACCTGCAGATTTTGATACCAAGACATTACATTCCAATAATTTAATAACAAAAGATCAAACTCTTCCAACTTCAACTAGTATTATGTACCTCAAAAAAAATAAAATGAAAGGAGCTTAATGTTAAAGATGAATATAGCCATAAGTAGCCTAAAACACACACGCACACACACACTGCTACCTTAACTATAATCCTCTCCATCTAAAGGAGTTTCTGATGTTGGAGATGGCAGTGAATTTGTCACTCCTTCTCTGACATCAAGCAACATGGCAATGACCTGTCTCATATTCGGCCTATTGAGAGGCGACGTGCTGGTGCAGAACAACGCGATTTTGAGAACCAACGACATCTCCTCAACAGTCCTCTTGAGACTAAGATCAATACGTTGATCGAGTATCTCAGACGCCGTCTCTAGCTTGTGCATCGACCTCCTCACCCATGTTACTAGGTCGCCACCTTGCTCTAACGGTTGCACCGGAGACTTTCCTGTGACTAGTTCAAATAGAACTACTCCAAAACTATAGATATCACACTTCTCAGTCACCTTCATTGTGTAAGCATATTCTGAGACAGAGAAAGTTCAAACAATTATGACATATATACTACATAATATTTATAATTTATAATGATGTGTAAGAAAATAGATACCAGGAGCAATGTAACCATATGATCCAGCAACAGCAGACATGGATTTGGAGTAGGGAAAATCCATCAACTTTGCCAAGCCAAAATCTCCTACATGTGGCTCGAAATATTCATCGAGCAAGATGTTATTCGATTTGATGTCACGATGTATGATTTGGGGCTTACAGTCATAGTGCAGATAGCACAGCCCCTCTGCAGCTCCAAGGGCAATCTTGTAGCGCGCGTCCCACTCCAGCATACTCGCTGTCTCGTCTCCATGCAGTAGCTCGCCAAGGCTCCCATTGGCCATGTACTGATACAAGATCAGATTGCTGTCTTGGTGGTAACAGAAACCATACAATTTCACAATATTCTTGTGCCTAATAGTCCCTAGAGTTGATATTTCAGCACGGAAGCTGTTGTCCGCGCTGCCACCTTCTCCACGCGACTTCAACTTCTTGACTGCGATCACCTCACCATCAGCCATCACCGCCTTGTAGACTACACCACAGGCTCCTTTTCCGACGACTGCAGCTTCAGCAAAATTCCCTGTGGCTTCCACAAGGTCCTGATAATTGAACCCTTCTTTTGGAAAGTAATAGCTGTCCAAATCATCATCTCTCAATTCGTCTTCCAGTGAGGCGAAAGACGGCCCCGGACGCTTCATCATCACCCAGCAAACCGCCACAATGAAGCCTAAGGAGATCATACCCACACACACTGAAACAATGCTCACTATTTTCTCTTTTGCCGAACCATCCTTCAACCAGCTCCCCTTTCGAGCAGAGGGCGACGGGCTTGGATCTGAATGGCAATGATTTAAACCTACTACGCATAGTCCGTTGTTTCCAGCAAAGTTACTAGCATCCATCTTCTGAAAAGTCGCAGTGTTAGGCACCACTCCCTCTAGATTGTTGTTAGAAAGGTTGCATTCTATGAGGCTCCTCAATCCCCCTATGGAGCTAGGGATTTCACCACTAAGCTCGTTGTCATTCAAATAAAGAAACTCGAGCATCTGCAGGCTCCCGAGACTGCTCGGGATCAAGCCACTGAGATTGTTATGGCTCATATTAAGAGCAATCTGAAGGGAAGTGAGTTGGCTTAGCTCAACAGGAATGCTCCCTGAAAATAAGTTTCCCCCCATTTGCAGTTCAGTCAGTCTGACTAGACCACCTAAGCTTCCCGGAATCGGGCCAGTCAATCTGTTATCCGATAACTTGAGCAATTCCAGTTTCACTAGCATGCCTAGTTTGTCTGGAAAAGGGCCAGTAAACCAGTTGTTACTAAGATCAAGCCTCTCTAGCTTTAAGCAATTGCCCAACTCTTGAGGAATACTACCAAACAACCGGTTGAAAGAGACGTTGAATGCAGCGAGCTTCACGAGATTCCCTATCTCAGGAGGAATGTGGCCAATGAAATGGTTGTGTGACAGCAGGAGCCTCTCTATGCTCCTAAACTTTCCAATTTCCTGAGGTATAAGCCCCGAGAATCGGTTTTGGTAGAGCTCTAGTGCTGAGAGGTTTTGAAGTTTGGTATACTCGACAGAAAGGCTTCCGGTGAGTAAGTTGTCACCCAACATTAGCTGCTCGAGCGATCTGCAGGTTTTTAGGCCATGGGGAATGTTTCCATACAATTGGTTGGATCCGAGGCTAAGAAAATTCAATGTCTGAAATCGACATATATGTGGAGGTATGGTGCCTACAAGGTTATTCTTGGAAATGTTAATGATTGAGATGTTGCTTTTGTATCCAAGAAGAGGAGGGATGATACCAGTGAGATGGTTGTTGAATAGCTGAATGTCCTTTAGGAAAGGGAGGTTTTGAAACCCTAAAGGAATCGAGCCGGTTAAGTTGTTTATGGAGAGATCTAGCTTTCTCAACTGCTGCAACTGCCCAAGCTCATTAGGAATGCTTCCTTCAAGGTGGTTCTCAAAGAGATAGAGCAGCTGCAGGTCAGAAACTCGAGCTAACTCTCTCGGGATGAACCCCGTGAGGCGATTCTCAGACAGATCGATCTCTACTGCATTCGAGCAGTTTGTTAACTCAACCGGAATGCTTCCATTCAGCTGATTAGTATAAAGGTAGAGCTTTTTCAGGTGAGACAGTTTCCCAATTTCTCTTGGGAGGGAACCTGTCAAGAGATTCCCATTCATGGCTAGTAACTCCAAACTAGTGAAATTACCTAAGTCAGAAGGAATCTCACCAGAAAACAGATTATTCCAAAGAATCACAGTGGTGAGAAAGTTAAGGCTTTGCAGCTGAGAAGGAAAAGGGCCCTCTAGCTTATTCTCTGCCAATCCTAACATTGCTAAACTCTCACATTCACTAATCTCAACAGGGAGAGGGCCTGACAGGGAATTCCTGCCAGCCCTGATGATCCTAAGGCTCTTCAAGTGGCCAATGGACGACGGGATCTCGCCCGTTAGATTGTTACTGTATATCACAAGCTCCTCAAGGGAGACAAGATTGCCAATCTCATCAGGGATTTCTCCAAACAGATAATTCTCACACAGATACAGCTCTCTGAGGGATGTGATGTTGCAGAGTTGAGGTGGGAATTCACAATGGAGCCTATTGGTGCAGAGGTCTAAGACTTGAAGATTTTGGAAACAGTTGAAATCATAAGGGATTGGACCAGAAATGAAGTTTCTGGACACATTCAACATAGTTAGGTGTGGAAGTCTACAAATGGTGGAAGATAAATTTCCAGACAAGTTGAAGCCACTTAGACTCACAGAGACAACCTTAAATTTGGTGCTACAGCTTATGCCTGTCCAGTTGCAAGGATTAGAATCCATAGAATTCCAGTTTTGGAGATTAAGGTAAGGATCAGTAAGAGAATTTTTGAATTCCAAAAGAATAGTTCCCTCTTCATTCAATGATTGAACCGGAAAAATTATGCAGCAAAACATTATTGTCAAATGCAAAATCTTGTGGCCTCCCATTAGTGAAAAGGGGGGGAATAAAACAAAAAGGGAACTCAAATAACCAAGAAAATCTTACAGCTGAAAGTGATGCTGGCTTTTAACATGTCAAAATAGAAAGAAAAGAAAAACAAAATTATGGAGGAAAGAAATATATTTAAGAAAGAGAATGAGCATATGTTGAGATTACTTACAGATACAGGCTACTAACGAGCAAATATTTGCACCCAGCTAAATAATCTCACAAGAATTCAAGAAAAGATGGTACCCTACATAGCTTCATAGTAATCACTGAAAAATAAGATTGATGAATAGAAAAAACAGCAATAATTCATGATCCTGTGAGCCATAAAGCAAGCTGAAAGGTCAAGAAACTGAAATAGGAATAAAAAAGAATTGGGCTTTTAAGCTCTTGAGCCAATTACAGTTGAAGAAAATGTGGAAAATTAAATATGCATATAAATAAGTGGTTCAAGAGATAAGGCTAGCTTCACAGAGCAACTCTCTCTGTCTCTCTCTCTCTCTCTAGAGCACATAAAAGATGGAAAAAAGAAAGGAGTGATTGATTGACAAGGCAAGAAGCAGGAGAAGAACCATGAAAGTCACAATCTAAAGCAGGAGAGAATTAAAAGGGTCAACTAAAAGTAGTGATCACTGATCAGAGAGAAATGTGGTGCATGTGACTCTCTCTCTCTCTCTCTCTCTCTCTGTGTGAGTGCTGAGTTCTGAAGCTCCACAATCACCCTCTCTCTCGACCTCCCTTTATTTTTTTTCTTCTCAGATTCATCATTTCATTTATCTCTATTATTGGTTGGAAATTTGGAATGAAATATCTGCTGCTTTGCTTTATAGCACGTACCAAGTGGGGGGAGGCAGCAGGGATAGAGATGGGACGTGGGGATACTAGGATTACAATCTTTTGCCATTGTTTTCTGGGCTTTGAGGAAATTAAATGGGATGACATTTTTGACAAAAATAAAAAGATGGAATTTTTATTCTATTTTTTTTTTAAATTTATTTTCTTGGAGAGTTCTATTTTGTAGTGTTGTGATGAGTGATGGAATTGAATTGGGTGTAAAAATGGCGATGATTTGCATCAAGACTATGGGGTGTGGAAGGTGGGTGAGATTATGTTAGTGGATGACTGAATTGGAGCTTATGCTTATGCTTATGCTTATCTTTCATGTCATTGCCATTTTGCCTACTTTTTATGACTTTCACTCTTGGGTTTGGCATCCTTGCAAAATGCATCACAATTAATTTTCATCTTCTATTTTAACATTACCAAACCAAAGTAGAAGATAAAACTCAATTTAAATAAATAAAAATTGTGTTCAACTTTATTTGGAACTTAATTGCATATCATTTGTAGATGGTGTATTGATGGAGTACGTATTCGGTCTTAAATTTGAATTTTTTATTGGTAGCTTATAGGTCCAGTATATCGTACCAAATTTTTCTCTCATGTATGGTTTGCAAGCACTAAGTTTTACCTAGTGCATTCATCGGGTTAATCAAACTGGATATTATAGTGTTCAGAATTAAGATGGAAAAAGATTAATTTCATAAATTAAAACTAATGTTTCGGAAAATGTATTATGTCCCAACATTGCCGAAATTTCCAACCTTTAAAAAGTATAAATTTAGTACTCAACGTTTAGATATTATAACTAAAATGTCTCAGATCTTATTGTGCATTGACGAAGATTGAAGTGGATTTTTCCACTTGCCACATATTTATTAAACAATTTCGACGTCCCGCTTCACACGTCAATTTTTCAATCTAAGATAATCAAACTCGGGACATTTTAGTTGCAACAATATTTAAATGTTGCGTAAAATGATCCTTTTCGAATGTGAGATGTTTTTTAGAATTTTGACAAACATTGAGAAATATTGTAGTATAGTTATCCTTAATAATTTGGGACGCGAATTTTGATAAAATAAAATTTTATTAAAAAAATAAGCAAGCTATGCGAATTTTATTATTATTATTATTATTATTATTATTATTATTATTATTATTATTATTATTATTATTATTATTATTATGTCACTAGCCGTTGTTTCAATGTTTGGCGAACCTGACAACAATGTATCCTTCGTTATAAGAAAGGAATATATAATAATATATTTTAAACTTAATTGCGATATAATTTAGAGCTTTGGATTATTATCCCACCAATATTATCTAATTTAATCTGAGCATATTACGTAAGACTTTTCTAGTGCAATCTGCTCTCATTTGTCAAAGTCAACAATCATTTCATCTTAGGCAGTATTAATGTAAGAAATCCACACGTTGAATTTCTATTATATGTTTAATTATCCAAAAGTACGTTTAACATACTCTTACATATGATAGTTCTAACTCATTTGAGATTAAACAACTGATATTCACACTGTAGTCTTTACATGTGTGTTGACAAAAATAAACAAATATTAGAATACGATATAAATATAACAAAAATTCAATTAGATAAATGAAAGCAAAAAAAGAATATTATTGTACACAGTTAGGGCTCGTTTGGTAGGTATGTTAAGATAAAGTAAGATAAATAATGTCAAGATAAATATAGTGAATGAGGGGTGATTATTTAGTGTATATTTGTGTTTGGTAGATAAGATATATAATGTAGATATGATAAATTTCTCTCTCTATCTCACAACATCACACCACAACCACCACCACCACCATCCCTTCCGCCGACCGACCACCACCACCACTGGCGTCGCCCACCACCCGCCGCCGCCTACTCCCACAAAACGGTATCATCCCTCTCGCTCTTTCTTCTCCCACCCTCGACGCCGCCGCCGCTGCTGCTGCTGTCTTCCTCGACGCCGCTGCTGCCGCCTTCATCTCTCATCCACCACTGCAAATTTTGGACGGGAGAGAGAGAAAGAGAGGGGGGGGGGAGATTTGCACCACTCTTCTCTCTCTCCCCTCGTCTTTCACCTTCCCGACCCGTCGCCGCCGCCTGCTTCCCGACCGCCACCATGTCCCTCTCGCTCTCTCCTCTCTCACTCCCTCTTCTCTCACCCCTCAATCTCTCTCTCCTCTGTTCCACCACCATCCGCCGCCGTCGCAACCATCACCGCCACCATGTCCCTCTCGCTCTCTCTTCTCTCACTCCTCTCTCTCACTCTCTCTTCTCTCACCCCTCAATCTCTCTCCTCTGTTCCACCACGCAACCACAACCACCACCGCCACCCGCCGCCGCCTACTCTGTCACTCTCTCTTCTCTCAGGTAGCCACCATGGGGGCAATTCTGTCAATAGAAATTTAGTATGGGTTACACCCTCAATCCACATAAATAATACCACCAATTTGGGCAGATTAATTATCTGGGTGAAACAGTGAAATAAGCTCGGGCCCTTCATTTATGCCGGGCTCCCAATATAAAAAAATTTAGCTACCAAACACCCCATTAACCCATATAAATAATATAGTAGGGGTTTATAACCCCTACCAAACACCCCCTTAGTAGTCTAATATTGGTTGACCTACCTTGTCAAAGACGTTTATAATAAAATAAATGGCTATGATATTTATTTTTATTTTTATTTTTACTGTAAATGGTTATGATAATTATTTGTGCGCATGCACGATTTCTGAAATATTCTATAGCCGTCAGTCGTCGTATTTTTTTAGATGACATAAAAAGGGCCAATTTGGAAATTCAAAGACCCCCATCCCATGTCGAGTTACCGCTAATGGTCTAAAGAGACTATCAGATCCTTTATTGTCTCTTCATATTTACATTTTTTTATTGTTTTAATAAGGAAACGATGTCTATCATGACTAAGAGTTTAAGACTATGTTTGGTACTCTAGATAAGCCCTCATACAATACACATCTTCCTTTAACTAGCCGTTTGGTAGACTAGATAGATAATCTCTAGGGCCCTTTATTTATGCAAAGCCCGCAACTATTTTATGCTATTTCACAGTTCCTCTTTAGAAGATAGATCTGGCCTTCACCCTCGGATAGCAATTCATATTTGAACAGTACATCAAGATTAGGACATAGAAGACAATATTACCCTCTCCACTTTCCCTTCTTCATCCTATCTCATCCATTAATCTCCTCTCTCTCTCTCTCTCTCTCATATTCATCACATATTGCAAGCAGCAATTCCAACCTCAATTTGACGAACTTGGATAACCTCAATTTGATGAACTTGGATTTTTCTGCTGAAGATGAAGAAGGTGGCTTGTGATTTCTTCCATTTCGAACTTGATTGTGGTTGCTTCTATCTTGGAAATTCTGCTTCTCTATTAGCTTTGAATTATACATTTGTGATTGAGAGAGATGAAGGTATAGGATACTAAGTTGGTGGGTTGTTTGTAGTTAGTGTTGGTGGTTGGCGGCGGCGATGGTAGATGGATGTTGTCATGTAGAGCGAGAGAGTAGAGATGAGAAATAATAGGAGATAGAGAGAGGCAATTTGCTTTTATACTCTAATTTTTTAATTAATTATTGATTAAAAATAATGTTGGAGTTTTTATTTATTTATCACTAAGATTTTATTTAATTATCACCAAGTAAAATTATTATTTTTAAATTATCACAAAGTTAGAAATTTTATTTTTATTGTGATAGGGTTAAAATTGGAATTACAAATTTAATCTTGGTTTTAAACAAGAGTATCAAACAACTAATTTATCATATCTACATTTCTTATATTATCTACCAAACACAAAGATACGATATCAATCTTACTTAATCTACGATACATATCTTACTTTAAATTATCTTATCATATCCTAACATGCCTACCAAACGTGCCCTAAGATTTATATATTCTAAATCTTGAACCCTTAGTCGTGACACGTGTCTCTTCTTATTAAGACAATAAAAGATGATCTGATTTGCTAAAAATGTCCAATACTCTTGCTAGTTTTTACTCCACCAAAGATCTAGAGAGACAGATTTCCTAAAATTAAAGGAGATCACTAGGGATGAACCTACAGCCGGTTCATCGAACTGAGCCGTCAAAATCGATCGACTGAATTTAAAAAAAAAAATATTCGACCAAACTGAAATTAAATTTCGGTTTCGATTTAATCGATAAATATCTAATTTTTATTCACTGGAATTATAAAAGTAAACTTCATCAATCAAATATCAAGAGACACGAGTGAATCTATTGGACTTATTTCTTAAGTTTAGCCTGTTTCATATTAGGAAGTATAGAATTAGGTTCATGTAAAAACTTATTCTAGTGTAGAAACTAGAAACTTTGGTTGTCCATATATTTAAAGAAGATAGGGCTAAAATTGTCATTTTGATTGGCATTATAGTTATAAAAAAATCTGTCAACTCAAATATAACCCATGTTAGTATTAATTGTAAATGAAACCACTAATTATAAATATACAGAGTCACGCAAACTGTGAAACTAAAATAACAATAATCATGAAACATTGGAAAAATGTAATTACATTCTGACAACAAAACCAAATCAAACCCGTCGAATAGCCAATTATTGAAATCTTAGTATTTTATAAATTTAAGTAAGAAGACTAGCGGGTATTATTACGTATGGATTTTGATCACACAAACATGAATTTGAAACGTGTACAAGTATATAAATTTCAAAAGTGTATGTCTGTCTGAGCAATCCTAGACTCATTATTTCAGATCTTTCACTAATCATTGTGCTATATTGCGGTCAATAGCTTTGGATGCCAAACTCTAGCCTCATAATTTCGGTTCATTATCATGATTCACATTGGTCAAAGATATCCAAATATATTTTTTATTAATTTCTACGTTTAGAAAAAAACGTTAACAAACCATTTTTTTCAACGACTATGGGTGGCTGAACTCAAAAGTTATTATTTTTTAAAATTTCTGCTTATGAATTATAACGTAAATAATTATACTTCAAAAATCAATGTATTTATTTGTTGTATAATAGTAATATATCTTTAGTAATCATGATTTTCAATAACAAATTTAATTAATTGATTTTATATAAACAAAAGTAATACAAATTTATTTATTACTCCCTCCATCCTATTCAATTTGTCCAGCTACTGTTTGACACAGAGATTAAGAATAAGCGTAAAAAGATAGAAAGTGGGTAGGTCCCACCATTTTTGAAGGGTTAATTCTTACCTTATTTGGAAATAAACAAATTGAGTGGGACATTCATTTAAGAAAAGGTAGACAAATTGAGTGGGACGGAGGGAGTAATATACATATGGTTGCATGAACGAGTAGTAAAATTATTTATTAATCGGAATTGAGACTGATTTCTTAATTTATAGTATAATCTTTAAATATATACTTGATACTTATTTTTTAATATATTGTTAAATAACCTTTGTACTCCTTTCGTCTATGATAAAGCTTCTCAATAGAAAGTAGCAAGGGTTTTAATAAAAAGTTGGTTCAGTTTTTTCTTAATGGAGTAAGAGTCCTAAATTTAGTGTAGTGTAATGTTGTGAGTGGAGGAAAGAAATTTGTTGTAGGGTAGTGTCCCAAAATAGAAAGTGAAGGTATTCGTAGACATCCCAAAAAGAAAAACTATGAAGGTTTATCATGGACGTAGGGAGTAATATTCAGGGTTTTATCGCGTATTACTATGCGAATTTGGTATGATAACAATATGTAAGATTATGTTTTAATCAGATTTGAGACGTATAACGAGTATATATATAAATAAACGAAGATTTATACAATATATTGTTAATGTTTAGTTTGTGATATTCAACTGGATGGACATAAGATATGAACAAGCTGAATTTTTTGATTGGATATGAATGGGTAAGTGTATAAATAAACGGGTTCGATTATTACTATACGAATTTTTAAAATAAATCAGATAGTTATATGATTATTATTTTTTACAAATAAATCAGATAGTTATACAACTTTTTGTGAGAAAAAGATGTTTCCTTATTTATATTAAGTCATTATCAATGAGACAATAAAAAAATATGAGCGATTATTAATGGAGTAATGCTATTCGGACATAAATGTCCGGACATAATCTAGCTCGTTTAGATAAATGAATCGGTTTGATCCGTTTAACTTATTTATTTAATTTTGTAATTTCTCCACATTCATTCAATTTATTATTTTTTGAGTAATCTAATTCAAGTGAATGCATAAATATCTATTAAGTAATAGTATTTCCGAAAGATTAGTGAAAATCACAAAATAACTTTATTAGTTTAATTTCGTATTTTTTGTATTCATATTTCTCTCTCTAAAAATAGGGGTTTAGATTAATTAAGTAAATACATTAGAGTACTAACCAACACCATTATTTTATTTGATAAATTATAAGTTAAGATTATTAATATATTCATTTTATGTCCGGACATATATGTCCAAAAAGTATTAGTGTTATTAATGAGAAGCGAGAGTATAAAATATGAGTTAGCCACTTGAGTTATGTATCTTTGACAATATAGAGACTTATAGTACTTCAGCTAGCCACTTGAACATGCCTCTTTGACAATATACTCCCTCCGACCCCCAAAAGTGTGGTTCAATTAATATTTTATACCTCACATATAATCAAATTTGGACCACACTTTTTGGGGACGGATGGAGTATTATTAATATTTACTTTGTGATATATGTATGAGCTTAAGATGTGGACAAGTTGATTTTTTTTCAATTGGATATGAAAAGTTTATTTATATAAATATTAAATAAATAAGTTCGGTTAATAATTAACGGATATTTATTACTATACGAATTTTAGAACAAATCAGATAGTTACACGATTCATTTTTCTACAAATAATATAAAATATGATAATCCCGTCGATGTTCGACAGGCAACATGCTGATTACATTTTGACAACAAAACCAAATCAAACCGTAAAATAAGGTTTCATAATTTTTAAAAATCAAATCAAACTGTTTCAATATTGAATTTGGACAAAATCAAACTATATTAATACGATTTGGTGCATTTGATTTGCAATTTATACATATTACTCCATCCGCCCACGAAAATCGGAATCACATTTTTTAAGGCACGAATTTTAAGAAGTATTTGGTAAAAATGGATTCACCATTTTAAAAAATGTATTGAAGATGTTTGTTGAGTGAAAAAAGGGACCCACTATTTCGAAAATATATGTGGCAGATGTTTGTAAGGAGTTGTGTGGTGTCATGGCCAAAAATAGATGTGATACAATTTTTGTGGATGGATGAAAATGATCGTAATTATACAATTTTTGTGCACGGATGGAGTATTTATTTTCTTGTTTAATAGTAATAAAAAAATTAATACTATCATTTAATTGGAATTATTATCATGTGCAACATCACAGTAATATATTGAGTCATTGACTAATATGGCACACATTTGAAAATTATTTTGCGTATAGCATAATAAAAAAAGAAGTCATAGAGAAGATATAATATATTAAATTGTTACGGTTAAATTGTATTGGCTTATTTTTCTTAAATAATCTTCTCCAACTCTCAAACATGGGAGGTTAATAGAAATAATAGAATCATATACATCTTTTTATTTAAAATAATAAATAAATCAATAATTACTATAAATATATTACGATTTTTTACGGTTTACATACCGTAATTTTTTTAAATCTCTAAACCAAACCATATTTTGAAACCATACCAAACTGTACAAAATACGATTTGATTTACGGTTTAAACACGCCCTAATTATGGATCAATACCGAGAATTCTAATTATGAACATCAAATTTTCCAAAATGAGATTTTTCATACATAAAATTAAAGCAGTAATGATGTATAATAAAATTGGAAATCACTTGAGGAAGGGATTGAACCTTCGACCTTGTGGTTAACAGCCACACGCTCTAACCGACTGAGCTAATCCAGCTGTGTGAGAATTATAATTAACTTTCTTTTTTTATTTTTTATAATACTACTTTTAATGAGAGATTATCTAATTATGAAAAAAAAAACAATAAATTTGTTGAATAATCGAAAATATACAGTGGCAGATAACTTGCATTAAGCCAAAGCCCGGTCGGTTTCGGTCGGGACGACCCAATCCTCCTCCTCGAACTATGAATGGTGTACGTGTCAAAATTGCAACTATTCTAAAATGTTGGTGTGATTAATTTACCAATTATAATCATTATTTCAGAATGTCAACTATATAGTAGACAAATATGGGCGCCACATCAGCCTCAGAATGCTAGAGAAATTTAAACAAATAGAAAAGTGATGTCGTAATTGCATAGATTTGAAGTTCGTATCTAATTTGTAATCTTGATAAATAAGTAAAAAGTGAATTTTTTTTTCAATTAACCTAAAAATTGAATAGTCAAATATGTTAGTAAAGCCACAATCACATGCAAAAATGGGGGTAGTTGAATCTCTCTCTCTCTCTCTCTCTCTCTCACACACACACACACACATCTTGATCTAGAGACTGAGAGCAGAGAGCTTGTAAGTTGGATGATTCATGATTGAGCTCTCATCAGCATATGGAACTCAGGAACTAAACAAGCTGGTACAAGGTTGTAGTAACAAAAACAGAAATCCACCTCTTCTGTTAAAGCAATATCGAATACAACAAATCGTCATAGCACAAAAAAAAACACATAATCATCCACCATTGCAGCTTACATTGCTTAAATCCAGTCAGTCTGCTAAGATCAGCCAAGGACTTGGACACACTCTCCTAAGATCAGTCTACTAAGATCAGCTTAAATCCACCATTGCAAGTTCAAAGCCAAAAGAACAACAAAAACCATGTCTGCTAAGACACCGGGATCTAGTCCTAGTCGAGTATTAAAATCCATACTTTTTCTGGAGCATCAACACATAATCATAAACCTTGTTAGGATCAGCCAAGGACTTGGACACACTCTCCTTCTCCATGCACCTCTTAGCCCATGAGATCACCTTTGGACAATGCTCTTCGATGCTGAAACCGCCACACTTCTCATAGGCGTGAAACCAACTGTAGAAGGCGATCAAGGCAATATCTACAAACCCAAAGTTGTCTCCTCCAAAGTAGGCCTTGTCTCCCAATTCGCCTTCCAACAACACGAGGGCATCGATGAATTCCTTCTTGGCTGCTTCTTGCTCCTCTCCTTTCTTAATCCATATCCTTCTCCCAGCATCACTTATCTAGTTTATCAATTTATCACAACATGCATCTCTGTTTTAGTTATATTTATCAGCATCCACCAAATATCAGTGCAACAATGCAAAACTAAACTACAAAATTCGAAATGCAAATAAGTGCTCCCAACCCAGCCCAATGTACAACCTCTAATCTCTATATCTAATGTGACACCATTTTGTACTAAAATAAAATATATAAAAATCAATAAAAAAATCTATGCTTATAAACCCAAGGTCATCTCAAAGACTAATTGTAATGGATGTGGGATGACAGTTAACAATACACTTATAATTAAGGGTAATAATTCATGAAATCAAACAAGAAGAATCAACTATAATAATTCACACACACACACACGACAATCTGTTAAAACATAGTAAAATTAGATAAACATATAGCAAGCAACACAGAGGCAGCATGATAAGATGTCAATCATAACACTAACGCAAGAATTATATTAAAACATGTTCACCAAAACCCAGAAAATAAGAACAAATTCCCAAAATGAAACAAAAAGTGTACCTTTTTGTCGACAAAATCAGCCCAGAATCTAGCAGTAGCTCTGAGATAAGGATCGGAAGGCAACAATGGAGATTTATCCTTCCAAACTTGATCGATGTAGTCGACAATAATGAGGGATTCGGAAACGGGTTTGCCGTTGTGGATGAGAACCGGGACCTTCTTGTGAACCGGGTTCATCTGTAGCAGAAAGGGGGTTTTGTTGGCTAAATTCTCTTCTCTGTACTCGAAGTCAACACCCTTTTCAGCTAATGCGATTCTCACTCTCATTCCAAACATGCTCACATCCACGTCCAACAAAATCACCTCTTTCGCCATTTTTGTCTGATTCAGAACAAACAAATTAAAATATCTGGTTTCTGCTTTGCTGTGGGTTTGAAATCTGAAAGGCGAACAAGTGTTGAAGGTTCTTGTAAATGTTTGTTTATGGCAATAGTTAATGATGTATGATGACACCCCAGAAGACAAATTTGAAATATTACTTTTTTTTTTTTGAGGGAATTTTAAAATATTACTTTATATTGCAAGTTCCAACGTTTAGCTGTTCTTTTTTTTTTTTTCCAAAAATGTTCAAAAGTTCAACTAAGTTTTCGTTATCAATAATACTTTTTGGACATATATATCCGGACATAAAAGGATATATTAATAATTTTAACTTTAGATTTATCTAATAAAATTATTTTAATCAATCATTTTATCTAATATTTTCATAAATACCTTTTATCATCAATCATTTTATCTAATATTTTCATAAATACCTTTTATCATCAATCATTTTACATTATTGCCGCTTCGTTTTTTACTCAAAAGTATGCAATTTTTTTACCTTATTTCACGATTAATCTTTTTTAATATTATTAATTTATTACCACTGACAAAATTCTCTAATAAGCATCTACCCAATTTTCTTTTTCATATTACTTATTATTATTATTATTTTCTTTTTCATATTTTCTTTTAATTACAAAATTTATGTCCGCACATTTATGTCCGAATAGCATCACTCTTTCGTTATACCCAACCTTTCAGAATAATTACAAAAATATCCCACCGACACATTTCTGAATGAAATTTTGACGTTTCACATCGGAATATGATTTAAAATATATTTTGAATATTTCCGTCCACATAAAATCAAAATAATATCATTTTAATTTGAGAAATACACATGGAAATACGCACGAATCTTTCTCATTTCAAATTCAAAACATCATTTTGCAAATCAGATACTCTATTGCCAATTTATACGACATCTTCTATTGCATTCATGGACGAAAGACATGTGGCAATTTTGAAATTAATGGTGTTAAATCCTCCACACATCTGCCATTCTCCATGAACCCTTCACATTAAGAGCAGAACATTGCAACGGTGATAACCCGACCGCCAAGAATATTAGAGCTTATAAAATTCAATGCATTTCAAGAATATTACCTTTAATTATTGCATAGAAAATCTAAAAAGTGAATAATTTGTATTGATGACAAGGATAAAAATGGAGGGGGAGTTTAGTACCATTTTACTCTAGAATTATGAAATGGAATACTTATTAAGGAACAAAATAAATTTCAAAATATAACAATTAAAAATGGAGGGAGAGTAAAGAATATAGAAATTGAAAAGATTCACAACTTAAGTTATCATTTTAGGGGAAAATTTTTGGATCAAACTCTGTTTTACTAATTAATACTCCTCCTGTCACACAATAAGTGTTTCAGTTCTTTTCGGCACAAAAATTAAGAAAAATGGTGATTTAAAAGATAAAGAGATATAAAAAAAAATAGTGGAGCTCTCACATTTTTGTGAGAGAATGTGGTTTCCATTAATAAAAATGGGACATTTAGGTGGGACTAGGGGATAGGATTCTGTTATTCGGTGACCGAACCGAATTGCAAAAACTGAAAGAAAACTGAAATGTATAATTAGTAACTGAAACCGAACCGAAATTCCCTAAAACCGAACAAAATCAAACCGAAAAATTAGGTTCGATTTAAGTTAAAAACTGAATAAACGAATTCAAAATCAAAACAATAATCCAATATCCAAATTTCAAAATAAAAATCAAACTTTTAAATTTGCCAAAATTTATAACATTCAATCCAAAACAATAAAAATCTGAAAATAGTCCTCATTCTAAATATGTCAATTGTTTGACTAGAGGAGTGAGAAACAAGAGTAAAAATAATAAATAATTGAGTATTCTTCATTAAATACTATATATAAACTAATAATATTACATTAATTATTAATTCGATTTGGTTTTCAGTGAAATGAATTTTTTTTTTCCCAAAATCGAAGCCAAACCAAAAAACAGAAAAAATCCAAAATTCTGAAATGAATTTTTTTTTTTTTTCCAAAATCGAAACCGAACCAAAAACAGAAAAAATCTAAAATTCAAAACTGAAACTGAACCGAATACCAAAAAACTAAACCAAATTAATATTTCAATTCAGTTTGGTTCGATTTTTCAATTTTAACCGAAATTTGTTCAACCCCAAGTGGAACAACACAAAAAAGAATATAAGACAATTACAGTGGAACGGAGGAATTAGATGGTTTGAAATTGTTGTATAGACTTCCGCGCAATTTCTATTGAGATATACACAGAGTCAAAGGCATAGCTCGTGTTATATTCAAATTTATTCTCAAATATTACGCTGGTATAATATATAATCCAAATCAACAAAGGTTAAATAAATAAAAGTTACATTTTAAAGCTTCTTTACTATCTCCTGAACCGTATATTGTAGATGAGCAACTTGGGTGATGGACAACAAATACAAAATCAAATGGAACAATGCCTGTAGATATTTATCATATCAGTAATATCCATCTCATCTACTATAATATTAAACAGAATACATCCAAAACTCCTCCAAAGACCGCATTAATTGTAACAAGAAAACTGTAATGCGTCGTCGTCCATAAAAATGAGGATTGGGGCTACTGGCAAAAAGAATATTGTACAAAGATTGAATTGTGTTCTCCAATGCTCCTCTCTCTCTCTCTCTCTCTCTCTCTGCTCTCTCCTCAACAAGATTTCCTAACTCAACCAGGTTATCTCAGTTTGCATCCGCCAAATATTTACAAGCATATTGATCATATAGAAACAGATTCATTCTCGGCAAAACTTGCAGCTGTCATAATACCGCACTCCTGTAGCGAAAATTATCATAATAAGAGAACATTATGAATAAGATCGTACGGTATATAAAACACCATCATTTAGAAGCCCTGTACAAAAATATTGCTTGAAATTTGCAGATAAAATAACAAGATAATTAGTTGTGACCCTCTTTCATAGTTTCAACTTGTAGTGCAAAGCATACCATGTCTGGCTCCGTTAAGTTCCAGATAGTTGTTTCTCTTGGCTAAACAATTTGAGACGTTCAACCAATTTTGCTTTCAGTGATTCAGGAACCTTAGAAAGAAAAGCTCTCTTCGCTTGTGACAGGAGTAAACTCCTGCTCAACCACCATATATACGCATATATCAGTGAGGTGTTCATTTAATATCTGGAAACCGAGAATGAAGAAGACAAAACATACATCCATGCCAATGCATCAATAAACTTTGGAAGAAAGCAATAATCTTATGAAAGGTAAGACAGCAACTACACGACACACAAGGTTAGCTACTGTTCAGACTTTTTCCTTCCCCTATTTAGATGC
Organism: Agastache rugosa; assembly: GCA_031470985.1. Taxonomy (NCBI): domain Eukaryota; kingdom Viridiplantae; phylum Streptophyta; class Magnoliopsida; order Lamiales; family Lamiaceae; genus Agastache; species Agastache rugosa. The sequence continues at coordinate 29,632,150 of CM062601.1, read as the reverse complement.
TGAGCATGTTCAGCTCCCCAACCCACTTCTCCCAGAAGATAAAAGAAAATTACTAAAAAAAACAAGCTATGCTTCAACATGAATGGTTTGAGCAAATGAATTTGTTATTTGTTTCATGAAAATTTACAGTTTCATGCTTAGTTGATGAGTCAGCTTTCAAGAAGATTAAGGATAAATCTGGCTCAAAGAATACTGGCTATTGGCCAGTCAAGCTCTTGCATCAAGTTAAACATAAAGTGAAATACTAATGTCAACAAGAGAATAAGATATAGAAGGTCACTTCATATTGTATTAGACCACTTTTATGCTGTTGATGGATAATAATGTCACTTAAGAAAATTATCACAGAAATTCCAAAAAGAGAGAGAAAAAATCTAACATCAAAATTGCTAAAACACTTGCCATAGAAATAGTTGAAGATACCTAAAACAATAGAGTCAATCCTTGGTGGGTAAATACCATAAATAATAGTCAAGCAACCAAGCAAGAATAGACATCCTGAACTCTACCACATAAGGCAAACAAAGTCAATGTGCATCAAGTATGCAAACCAACCAAATTGAAGCAAAAATAATTTACCAAAGCAAAAACGAAAGAGGATTCTGAGAAAATTATTTTGACATGTTAAAATACAATTAACAAACCAAGACCCACTTATCTTTCTACTGCCACAAATATAATTTCATGGAATTGGTTCTGTTTGCTCTCTCTCCTTGGACAAATTATATTTTTAAACAGATATACTAGAATGTTAATACATTTAACAATTATTAAAGTAATATATAAATATTAAAGAGCTAAATATACTATCCACTAGTCAAGTACACAGCAACTTATCACTTGCATCTCAGTTTGTTCCTATTTTGCATGTCTGAGAAGTATAAGTACTTTTAACAATCTAGGAATGTCTGCGGGCATGAACACGACATCATGTACATCTGTCTCCATGAAAAAGCAATAGATTTATAAATTGTAAGAAGATGAAAAAATGGAAAAGTTTTGACTTTCAATTATACTCTTCATATTTACGGAGAGTTTTTCCAATAAAACAGAAAGCTACTACAATGATTAATTGGCCAAAATTACATAAGGTTTTCACCAGGATGTAATGGAAACATGCAGACTTTAAATAAAATATGTTAGTCTCAAAGCACAGAGAAAGAGTCCTCAGATATGCGTAAACCAGGTAAGGTCTCTTCAAGGCAACAACATTTTAAATGCATATGCCAGCAAACATGCCATAAAGTGCATTGTTCCTCGGCAAGATTTTACTCCCAGTTCAAGTCTGATAGATATGGTAAACCCAAATGCAGACTTGCACAGAATATATATTGCAAAGCAAGAAACTAGTGGTTAATTCTGAATAAGATATACAAGAAAGCTCACTTCTTCTCATGGTCATTCAATGCAGAATTCCCTGTTTCTTGACACAACTTTTTTGTTGCATGCATGAAACTGCGCACTTCCTCGGACCATCCACATGAACGTAGCATAACAGAAGCTTCCTTCCCAATCCTGAGAAATTGTAATAGCATAATTCAGTATCAGTTTCCAATAAGATAATTAGTAAAAATTCATCAGTAGACTCGATCAGTAAAATTTCATCAGTAACCTTGACCGGAGAAACTATCTACTTAACAGTCAATAAGTAACGCAAAGAAAAAAAAAATGCTAGATACAGCCAATATAAATAACAAAAGGATAAACATATTCTCAGTCCTGGGGAATCTATGATGCATTTTCAAAGTAGAACCATACAGTAATTAGCAAAACAATGGCAATTCTCTACTTAAACTAAAGCAAAGTCACATACGATTCTTTGAATGCTACCACTCTTGCACGAGATTGATCATCTCTGGCGAAAAAGATGCACGAACAATCATCTTCTATCTTTCTCTTCACACATGAGTTGTTAGAGGCCCCAAGATTTCCATTGGGCAAGTCTTCGCAATTAAGGCTTTTTTGTGAGTCAGTTGTGTGAGCAGATCCATTTACTTCAGGCAATCGTCTCTCTAAGGAATCCACCGCCATAGTCCCATTGCCATTAATGAGTGGTAAAGAAGTTAACCCTCCCTCTGTACTCTGAATATCTGCTGACTTTTTGCCCATAATATTCCCATCCATCATCAGCCCAGTTCTTTCCTTTTCAACAGAAGTGAGTGAAGCTGTTGTGTGTCCATTTTCCCCCCTGGACTCTTTCTTATGAACGACAACCCTCATATTTTCAGGGGCAAGGAGCTTGCTGGTCTCAGAGTCTCTAAACGTTCTCTGCTGACTAGGGAGATCATGATTAATCTTGGATTTAGCTGAATTACTTGTCTGATTGTGATGGTCTGAAGACTCTTTAACGTCCACTTGTTCTACACAAGCACCAGAGATTTTTCCAAAATTTAAATTACAAGAATTGAACCCGACTGAAGTGTCAGGTTGGTTATCAGGAAGATCTCCCATATTAGTTGGGGTCTCCACACGATCAGACCTTTGGCATGTAAGTGTTTTAGTGCCATTGGTAGCAAGGAAATTATTGGACCTGTTAGTCTCAGAACGATTGGCAGAAATTTTCATGCTAAATGGTTTTTCTACACAGCCTGACTTCTGGATAAATGATGTACTGCCATTAGTTGACTTATTGGTATCTTGCAGATGATTGGCAATTTGTCTGTTACAAACAGATTTATCTATAGAACTAGATTTTGGCATTGTTGATGTCTTACTGCCATTTGACTCATGAGTCTTAGATCCATTAACCACTGCATCAACCCGAGTTCGAGGCCTCTGTTTTGTACGGGAAAAGAAAAGTATATACACTTTTTCTGATAAAACCTCCTGCAATGTTGAGACTGAAACATAAGAGTCATTGCAGCAATACCAGCGGCCAATCGCATCCTGAGCATACAAACCAAAGTCAGACATACACACTGCCAGTTACAAAATAAATCAAGAGAAAATCAATCTGAAGCAATGCAACAACCAAAAAAGACCTTGATATATGCATAGTAGTGCCCAGAATCAGGAGAGAAACCTGAATGAACAATGGTACCAAAAAGCTTATATTCAGGTTGTTGATCCTGCATAAAGAAGACATTAATTGTGCATCAGGATAAATGTCATGATACAAGATAACCTTATGACAATTCTCTCTACATCTACCTAAAGAAAATTATAGCTTGTCAAAGAAGCTTCACATAAAACTTGAAAACTATGAAAAGCACTTAAAATAGCATTTGCAGATTGCAGTCATAGAAGGGAAAATGACCAAAGGTTTTTGCATTGATGGATGTTAAGGCAAATTATATGATTTCTAGATAAAAACAGCCTCAGCCCAAAAGGGCCACATTTCATCAGCGCATATAACAAATAAATTGATGTTCACCAAACAAAAAAGGATATCCTGAATTAACTGTAAAGATAATGAATTAAACGGAGTCCTGGCTGGTTCAATGATAAAGATTAGGGCTGGGAATGCTGGTCGGGTAGGGTACCCTACCCGAAAAAACCGGGTACTCTACCCCCTTTTTTGCCTAAATATGCTACTTGTACCCGGCCCCATTCTCTCTATCGGGTACCCAAATACCCGGCTCGGGTATTCGGGTACCCTTAAATTCAGTTTCTAAAAAAAATAAAAAGTCTCCCCATTTTCAGCAATTATATATCACTAATACTTTTTGGACATATATGTCCGGACATAAAATGAATATATTAATAATCTTAACTTATAATTTATCAAATAAAATAATGGTGTTGGTTAGTACTCTAATGTATTTACTTAATTAATCTAAACCGTCATTTTTAAAGAGAGAAATATGAATACAAAAAATACGAAATTAAACTAATAAAGTTATTTTGTGATTTTCACTAATCTTTCGGAAATACTATTACTTAATAGATATTTATGCATTCACTTAATCACTTGAATTAGATTACTCAAAAAATAATAAATTGAATGAATGTGGAGAAATTACAAAATTAAATAAATAAATTAAACGGATCGAACCGAATCATTTACCTAAACTAGCTAGATTATGTCCGGACATTTATGTCCGAATAGCATCACTCATTATATATTCTATCATGGCATTATCCAATTCAAATAATTCCCATTAGACTATAGATACTTCTAAATATAATTAATTTTAATAAAAAATGATATTTTGTTTAGGATGGTAGAAACTCAAAGTCATTGTTTCTTCCCTCTGTTTTTCATGAATGATTGAATTTTATAAATATATACATACGTAAAAGATTCAAATGAAGATCTTTATATATAAAAGACAAAGAAAAAGAACCTATCACTCGTAGCGCCACAAGACAGCAACCACGAGCCGAGCCTCGTTAAAACATAACTAAAAGATAAAACAACGAACAAGATTGTTAAAATAAAAAAATCTTGGAGGGTGTGAGACAGAGGAGTGGAAGTAAACAACAAAGACACAGAACAAGTAACTAACATACTTCTTCCCCAAAAAAAAAAGTAACTGACATACTTTGTGAGATGGATGGAGCAATTTCTTTTATGTTGTTACAATACATATTTTACGTATTGAATTGAAATAAAATCCATTAAATACATATCCTTTGAATGCTCGATGCGCAAAACCAACAAAGCCAATCACTTCTCAAAATCCAAGGTTACAACTTTACAAAAAAAAGAAACAGAGAGCTTACCGTCTGCAACAAGAGAGGCGAAGTGAGCTGTCAGGATGAAACTTGAAATATTAATCCTAACTTCTAAGTTAATGTCAGGTAATTGGGCGGGAAACCTGCGTACGGGTCGGGGAAACCTGGTACCCGCGCAACCAAAATAATCTCATCCGCCACCCGCCCGAACCCGCAAAATCCGGGTATAGGGTACCCGTTAACCAATCGGGTATCGGGTCCAGGTCGCATATACCCGTAACCCGGAACCCATTTTCCCACCCCTAATAAAGACCGAATCCAGTCCACAGAGCAAGCTCAAGAATGATAATGACAATGTCCAGATTATGTGGTAAGGTGAGATTTGTTTTTAACTCATAAGGTAGTCAAGAGCTGCTTAGTCAAAACTAAAACTAACTAATACCATAAGCAATGCTATAGGGAAGATGAAATGGTCAAATAAGTTGCCTAAGAGAGAGAAACATTTAAATTCAAAAGAAGAAAGATCCACAACAAGATCATATACAGGAGGCGGAACAAACAACAACTAAAAAATCACACTGGTTGGAGTAAACGCGCACATAATGGAAAGTGGTGGAGATAGAGGAGCTATAAAGAGCAGTCATGGACCAATCCATCATGGGATGGAAAAGCTATTACATATTTGTAAGTGCAAGGCAGTTGCTCAAAAGATTTTTGCCAACTCTCAGGTTTTGAGGGGAGGCTGATGTGACTGAAGATATGCTTTTGAGTATCAAATGGTGCAATGGAAGGATTGGCAACATGAAATAGTAATTAATGAAAGAGGAACAGTGAGAAGGTTGTTAGCATATTTACAAGTTCATCTAGGTAAACTTTTTGTGCAATTGGGGGGAGAAGAGAAACAGATGAACAGTTGTAGTAATTTACCTTGCTTCCTTTGCACATGTGACTTGACAGCACTAATATGTCGTCAAATGAAATGGGCTTATCAATCTTCGTTCCAAATATGCCCTCAAACCTCTACAAAAAAAAAATAAAAAAACAAAACAAAACAAAAAAAAACAAAAACAAAAAAAAACAAAAAAAAAACAAAAACAAAAACAAAGAAGAATATAAGAAAATAAATATTATTCAAATATTCTAACTCAGTAAGCCAAAGTAAACAAAGGAAATATGTTCCAGTAACTACCATACCTTTAATTGAATTACAAGAACATTTGGGGCCTCAAGAATCGACATTTGCTTCCTTGCTGCTACCATTTCCTTACAACTAAACAGGCATAAGTTTCCATAACACAAAACCAGAAGCAATAAAAGCAAATTATGCCAGTAAAGCTCATTTGCACAGACATTGTATGATTAAAGAACATCATGGTATGGACAAGTGAACTAATCCATGCTCAAAACATTTAAGAAAGCTGAAATACTCACTTATCACACTTGTACTTATTATTTCCATCCAAGACCTCAGGCTGAAAAAACTTCTGCAAAGCTTCTCTGAGTGATCCACTGTGCAAAATATCCAGACTAATATCCATTATCTCATCAGCCTTATTTGATTCAGCCCCACATGACAAACATTTTACTTGGCTCTGTAACGCCCCTCCAAAGATCTCCTTGACCACTGTTTCGCCAGCACCAGCAATATCTCCACCATTGGCAGTCCCATTCCTCCCGCATTGTTGCTGCTGCAACTTCTTTAATCTCAAGCATGTATTATGGCATGCATCAATCACATAACGCAAAAATTCATGTGCATCCTCTTGCCTCCCATTGCGAAAATGCTCAGCATAAATCCGCAAACAGCTATTTATTTTTACAGGAGCATCTGAAACTGATTCACTACTCAAAGAGCGAGCAATTCGTTTTTCTAATATGCAGAATGGGCACTCCCCCTTCTTCTCCTTTCCTGCTCCAAAGTCACCTATATATATATATATATATATGGGGTGAAAAATAACATTTTAGGGCTCATCTATCCACCGTCAACCCTCAAACCGAAGCATCATTGTATCATTGAAGAACATTTATGCTGACTATACACTGGAAAACGTTTAAGCTGATTATAGTCGCTTTTTAATATCCTATTTGAGAGGCCAAGATATGAACAGAGAGTTCTAATATCAAGCAAAGTTCATTTGAACAGCAAACAAAAAAAAATATTCATCAATAACAGAATAAAGGAACTAGAATGTAATCCGTAGACTGTGTTTATTAATCACCCTCAACATTGTAACATTTATCTTATTAATGTCAACTATTGAAAGTTCGAGCAATTAAAAGGAACAGACTGGAATCATTTAGTTCCAATTCTCAACATCTTGTAGACGAAATGTCTCTACTCATAAAAATCTATTATCCATTAGATTTATTAAATACATAATACCATATAAAATTAGCCTGGTTTCCATCTATACTCACTGGAGCTTCATTCCCCTAAAAATTACACACTTCAGGACCACTAGATCAGGATAACATAAGCACAAGCCCAATCTAATCATACACTGTATACCATGGTTGGAACATATTACATCAGCCTCTCATGAAGGTCAACTACCACAACTGGTCCTCTAAGTTCCACAGCAACTCTTACAATTTTAGATGAACAGTTATTTTTATTTATTTTTTGTCTTGGAAGAATAAGCACGTAATAATCCCCAATAAGAAACATGTGATATAAGCTTAAACAAGAATTAAAACTGTAAACTTCTAAATTAAACATTTGCAGCTTAAATCCCGAAATTCGTTACAGTCAATCCTGCAATTCTCAGAATTCACGTTTGAAACCGAAAATCAGGCGGCAAAAAGTCATTAAAGGGGTCAGCAGCAAACTTAACAAAAATTGTAAAAATAAAATAAAAAAATCAATTAGAGTAAAAGGACACCATAATAACAGCCAATTACAGAGGATTGAGCAATTATTGTGGTGAATAACGAGAAACGCATCAAAACAAAACTCACACAACACATAGATGAAGAGAGAGAGAAAGAGACGAAAGTGTAGAGAGAGAGAGGGGGCGTACAAACGGAGGAGTGGAGGTAGCGGAGGCAGAAATTAGCAAGGGGAGGGGTATAGGTAAGACACTGGAGGACAGAGTTGAGGTAGCAGGTGTTGCCGAGGTTCCGGAGCCCTAGCGGCGGCGAGCCGTGCTTCCGCTTCAGCGACTTGAGAAGGCTCGGCTGCCACGTCATCTGCAGCATGCCCATCAACGCGCCGCCAGCTCCGCCGCACCATTGGCCGGCCGCCACCTCCGAGATCGCATCACCCTTCCAGGTGCTTCTTCTCTTCGGACTGAATTCGTCGTCGAGGAATTTTTGCCCTTTTTCTCAATTAAAATTAAAATCAATCGGGTGCTAAAAGGGGGTTTCTTTCTGGGGTTAGGAGGTTTCCAATTATTAGTTATTTTCAGTTTTCATTGCGTTTCCTTCATTTTTCTCTTTTTGGTATTATTTTTTGTTATTATGGTCACTGTTATTTACTAGTACTACTTCTGATATCTATTTCTTTTATTTTAATAAAAAATATTTATTTTAGTATTATAATTATGGAGGGAGAGGGAGATATTATTACACCGAACCGGATGGGCGGGAGAGTGTGGGCCCAGGAGTTTCGAGTATTGACCAAGTAAGTTACGCAACGTACTGTGATACTGTTTACCACTTGGGCCTCAAGACTTGTGTAACTTGTGTTTGGCCCAAAGGTTTATGTAACATTAAAGGGGTGTCCGTCTAACCTTATTTTAAAAAGTTTATAAACTTTCAAGAGACTTGCGAGTTATAAGTTGTCAAAAGTGTTTTATTAATTGAATTTATAACCTCTTATTATAAACTCTTTTTATTATGTAATGTTCAAAAAATTATATTATTCTTAAAACAAATTTCTTCCATTTAAGAGAATATCCTCTCTCTATATATATATATATAAGGGTTGGTTCACGTATAAAGCACTTTTCCCATAAAAAATAATTATAATGCATTTTATGTACCAAAATAATGTATTTTATGTCTTATTACAATGCACTGTCATAATAATGCATTTTTGATTTATTACAATGCATTGTTACGATAATGCATTTCATGTTCAACTATAATGCACCGGTCAATGACAACCGTAGATCTACAAAGATCAATGGTTCAGATCGCTTCTTATTTCTTACGGAAAAATGATTTTACATATAATCTCTTCCCTATATTATATATATATATATATATATATATGTATGTATGTATGTGTTTGGTATATTTACGAAGGCATAGATAGCAGTAGCATTGTTATGATGAAGGCTGTTGCAAATTTTCTTATTGAACCCGCGCGACCTTCTAAATTTCTACTCAAGTTTTAAATGAGACGACGACGACAATAATAATAGGATACAAACGAATAAAATGCTTCTCTGTATTTAGATATATATACAGGTATAATAGAATTATCTGTAGTAGAAAAAGGAAGAGAGAGAGAGAGAGAGAGATTGTAGAGACATGAGATGGGGAAAGAATTCAATTGGGATCAGTATCTTTGTTAGAATGTCAGCTCCGTGTGTTGTGCGCATATTTTAATGTGTGAGACAGAGAGAGTTGTGCGTGCAAGAGTTAGATTGTACTGATGACTGTTGTTTGAGTGTTGTGTGTGTGAGAGAGAGAGAGAGAGGAGATGGAGATAGAGAATTGAGACGAGAGAGAAGCATAACATTTGCTCTAAATTTTAAGGCTAAACAATAAAAAATAAACTTTTTAATACGCCCTCCGCCCCTCATAAATATCAAATATGCACATCCAAAGTGGACACGGATTTTAAGAATTCTAGTCGAGTGTATTGTGATCAGTGGAGAAAACATCGCACATTTTGTAAGAGAGTTTTGTGGGGTAGTGTTTATCAATGAAAAATGCAATCAAAGGTGAGCTTGAAAGAGAGAAATAAGTGTACAACTTAAGGCATGAGTTTCCCCGTGGCATCACAGCTAAGGTGTCCATAAAACAGTGTAATGTGGCGAGGTACTATGCCCTTGAGCCCTCGCATAGCTTGCCTGGCATTTAACTTAAAAGCTTCTTCCTCCTCATCTCTAACCGTAACCCCCCTGCCATTTAAAATTCTACGCATAAACTGTGTAACAAGAGTCATACTTTGAAGCGCAACGCAGTTATTCACAACGTATTTCACCAATTCCATATGATCAGGAGCATCCACGCAAAACCCTGCAAAATCAAATTTTTTGAGATGGTGGTGCACAAATCTTCCAACCTTGGGAACTTCAAAAATACCCTTCTTTCTATCAAGCTCAATAATCTGCACACGCAAAAACACAAACAAACTAATCAGAGAAATTGTCTCATGTGTATAAAATACTCAAATAGCTAGGCTAATTAGGTCAATCCTTCAACCTCGAATTTGAATTCTTCAAGACAAGGTGCTGCCTCTATCAAACAAGTTATTGGCAGGAGAACATCTTTGTGCACTTCGCGATAATACAGGATCAACTTCTTCAATGTAGGCATTATAGGGACCGAAAACTCCTAGTATATATATTCAGTTATTATATATACGTATGTAAAAACAATGTAACATATAAAAGTGGTATAACTAACCTTGGACTTGGGATAATGTAATTTAATGGAGAGAGTTTCCAAGTGTCTTGCTGCATTTGCAAAGTCATGCATTGTATCTGAATGTCTGCAAGTAAAGTCCATCCTAACAAGTTTTGGGACATTCTCAAGCAACACTTTTTGTGATACATGTTCGATCTTGAGCCAAGTAAGATTTGGGGCAGAGGAAACTTTTATGGAGTTTGACCGGCAGCACTTACGTATATCCACGTGCTTTAACGACTGCCCAAAAATCACAATATCTGACATCAGAACTGCCCCTAGAATGATCAATTGCTCTAGCAACGGGCAATTACGTAGGAACAACTGGATAGCTTCACCACCCACTTTGATAAATGTCAGTTTCAACTCTTTGAGGGATTTGAAGTCACAACTTTGTATGCTACTCTTTCTCAAGATCTCATCAAGGACACCAGCATTCGGTCGAACAGCCACTTGGAAGTCCAACTCCAACCTTTTAACTCGTCTTGAAAATGCAAATTCAAGCCATTTGGTAACTACTAACTGGCTTGATTTGTCTATAGCGGTAGAGATTGAGAATTCTTTCAAGGAAAAGGCTTTATGCAATTTAATAACTGAATTTACCCAATTTATATACTTTTTTTTTCTTTCTGGCTGTAACCCTCCATAAGCCAAAATTTTAGGTTGGAACTTGAGATAAGGTGTGTATTTCCACAAATCTAACCATCGAGTTGACAGAATGCTAGTGACTGTGGCATTCTTCAACGTAAGGAAAGACAGTATGTGCACTATAACATCATCAGGCAACTTGCTTATCCTATCAACTCCACCCTCACATTCCATACCAACTACCAAACAACAAAACAACCCATAAATTGGTGAAAATTTTGTTTGATGCAAAAAAATCAGCACTAGAGGTTGGACCAGTATGTGCCAGTAACATAAAAATAAAAGGATGGATATACAGCATAAAGAGGTGAGGAACTTATTATCGTCAACATCATCATTATTAATTAATTATTTCATGGTGACTTGCATCAACAAACTAAATTTAAGTTTTATACAACACCTTTTACACACGCAGATGTGTGTGTTTGTGTGGGGGGGTGCACAAACGGAGGAGTGGAGGTAGCGGAGGCAAAAATTAGCGAGGGGGTTATAGGTGAGGCACTGGAGGACAGAGTTGAGGTAGCAGGTGTTGCTGAGGATGTGATTCTGCCGTCACTGCCCTCACTAGTTAAACTCGCACATGCAGACACTTTAACACATACTTCATTTTTCAGATTTCTTCTCATCTTCTCCACTGTCCATTTTCAAAACAATTAGCAGGCTTAAGCCAAGAGTATCAAGAATCAATTTTTTTCAAGTCATCACAATCACAATTTCAGCAAAATCACTAAGGACCTCTCACCTCCATATATTTCTGCAAATTTACAAGGAATTTCAAAGCAACAACAATGAACCCTAAACTCAAGTCAAGTCAATTTAAGTAAACGGGTGTGATTCAGAAACCCAGACGAATTACCGAAGTAAAGAGATATACAGGAAGATCATAAATAGAATTAAGAGAATTAGTGCTCATTACCTAAATATGCTAAATATGTTGAAATCCCGAAATTTCAGATAATCCGGTGTGATAAGAGAGGCTTCAGAGATACGAAAGCAACGATTTAGATCTAAGAAGATGATGGATGGAACGATTGGAAGACAGCTCTAGGAAGGAGGTAGGGAGAGAGAGAGAGCGCGACAGAGAGAGTCTGTTGCAGGAAGTTTGGGCTGGTTGAAGGGAGGTATTTATTTAGGGCCCGGGGCTGAGCATTCGGTCCGATCCAGACCGACCCGCCAAAAGCGACGATCCGAAATTTCTGAAAATAGGACCAACTCAGACCGAATGTAGAGTAAAAATCGAACCGAATCTAGATCGGAACCGAATCTAGATCGAAACCGAACCTCGGGTTCGGTTCAACCCGAAATAAATTGGACAGTTTGGGCAGACTCCTTTTCCCCTGTTTTTCAGTTTTTGCATCATTTTCAGAGATCAATATCAGCAATCACGGTCCAACAGATATCAATCAATCACAAACAGCAACAGAAATAAAGCAAGAATGAAAAAGCTTCTCCAGCACATAAGCACATTCACTAAATTCGAAATCTGATCTAAGCAACATGAAGAGAAATCTGACCAAAATCGAGCCCTTATTCATCCCCAAAATCGAGCTAAATTTAAGCCCTAAATCGCGCCCCAATTCTAAACCCTAAACATGAACTTGAATCCCTCAAAACTGAAATATAATTGGAATTAGAACTAAGGAATTACCTTAATATTGATTGAATTGGTGGGGTGTGGACTGGAGCCTGGAGACTGGCTGCGGATTGCGGTGCTGTGGGTTGCGGGCTGCGGGTCGGCGTGTCTGAAGTTAATATATTGGGTTGTCCATCCCGCTCGTATTGGCTTCATTTTCTTATTGGATTGTCTCACTTAAATTTTCTTGTTTCAAGTATTGACCCTTTAAAAGTGATGGGTAGGGATGGCAATGAGTCAGGTTTTTGCAGTTATCTGGCTATACTAAACCCTAATGGAACGGATTTGAGAATTATTAAATGGTTTTAGGATGGGTTTGGATATGAACATTCAAACTCGTGACGAATTTGGGAAATTACCTACAGATACCCGTTACCCGAACTCATTTATATATACATATGTAAGATAACAAAATATTATATATATAATTTATAATATAATTATATATATTAGTATAAATATTAATAATTTTAAGATTTTATATTATTCTTTTTTAACTCGCATACAAAAAATTAATAATTTTAGCAATTAAATATTTTTATATATATAATTTATATTAGTATAAATATTAGTAATAATTTTAAGATTTTATATTTTTCTTTTAACCCAGATATAATTTAATTTAATGAAATTAACTATTTATACTTTGTTAAAATTATGTTTATAATATTTTGTTATTTCTACTATTTAATATTAATGTTTATGTTCTAATACATTCGGGTTTTTAGCGGGTATTATCCAACGAATTTGGGTCGGGTACGAGTTTTAAAATGAATTTTTAATCGAATTTGGGACGGGGTATGGGTTGAGGAAATTTTAATGGATTTGGATTTGAGAAATGGTTAATGGGTGGATACCATTTTCGTTCCTAATGATGGGACCTACCTTTTTCTATGTTTTTATCATTATTCTTAATTTATGTGTCGAATAGTACAGAACAATATGAACGGGATGGAAAGAGTAATATTTTACTTTATGACATCATGATCACCAACAGAATTACTGACGAATTCAAAATCTCTCAGTAAATACCAACGGATTTCTGACGGACATTTGGCGGGGTAATTCGCGCCACAGATACTGACAGATTTACCGACGAATTTTCCCTTGTTAAAATTACCAACGGAAATATCCGTTGGGAAAGTTCATTATTTATTTAAAAAAATAAATTTACCGACGGATTTCTATCTGTCAGTAAACGTTTTAATTTATTTTTTATTTAATTTTTTTAAGTTATGGATTTAATAACGGATTTACCAATGGATTATTGAGGGAAAATTAGTGACGGGTTATGATCCGTCAGTAAGATTGTAAAAAAATTTAAATAAAAAAATTACTTTTACCAACGGATTTCGCATCTGTTGGTAATATTTTTTAATTTTTTTATTTATAGATTTAGTAACTGATTTACCAACGGATTAGTGAGGTAAAATTTGTGACGGATTATGATCCGTCACTAAATTTGCAAAAAAAAAATTAAATAAAAAAAATTATTTTTACCAACGGATTTCTCATCCGTTGGTAATATTTTTTTAATTTATTTCGATTTAATTTTTTATTTTTAGATTTAGTGACGGATTTACCAACGGATTAGTGAGGGATAATTAGTGATGGAATGTTATCCGTCAGTAAATTTAATAAAATTATTTTTAAAAATAAAAAATAACTGTTACCTAGGGTTTACCAACGGATTCGAAATCCGTCACTAAATCCGTCGGTAAATAGGTAAATTGTGACGGATTTCGAATCTGTTGGTAAACCCTAAATCAAAAATCGAAATTATATAACAAACAACTTTAACAATGTTCCATGTTGATCAAGAAAATCGATAAGATTACCAAGTAACTTACTAATTTGTACTCGATGTACGCTCGTTTCTCGAATAATGGCGGTGACTAGTTAACAAACGTCCGAGAATCAGGGAAAACGAAAGGATGGAGTTATATATCCGCTTTATTAAATTTTTGAAATAATGTCGGTGATTAGTTAATTAATGAATGAAGAGATTAACAAGTAGTTGATTAATTTATACTCGATGTACGCTAGTTTCTCGAAGAATGGCGGTGAGCCGTTGACTAGTGAACAAACGTCCGAGAATCAAGGAAAACGAAAAGATTGAGTTATATATATGCTTCATTAAATTTTTGAAATAATGGCGATGATTAGTTAATGACGTCCGTGAGAATTTCGTCAACGAAGAGATCGAGTTAGATGTTGACTAATTTCGACTGGGGACTCGTTCTCGAAGAATTTTATTACATATTTAATTTTTTTTAATTTACTGACGGAAATTTCCGTCAGTATTTTTGTATTTACGAATTATAAATTAAATTTTTCATTTACTGACGGATAAATCCCTCGGTAAAATACTGACGGATGACAATCCGTCGTTAAATTTTTGCGGGTCAGATTTTACTGACGGATGGTATCCGTCGGTAAAATTGAATGCTTAATTCACATTTAAAGTCGGGCTCCTTTCTCCCTCACTTCCTCTTCACAACTCGCGATCTCTCTTCTGCTCTCTCTTCCTCTCTTCATTTCTCTCTCTCTCTAACAAAACCATCAGCAGCAGCACCACCTCCCTTCATCTTCTTCTCCGGCGAGACTTCGCTGGTCGCCGCCTCACCTTCACACTGTCGCCGTCGCCCTCTCTCTCCATCCCACTCTCTCATCTTTCTCCGCTCTTGCCTCATCTCTCTCTATTCGACGACAGCTGCAGTAGCACGACTCCGGCTTCTTCTCCGACGAACCTCACCGTTCGCCGCCTCCGTCCCGTCGTCGTCGTCGTCTCGATTTTGTCCTTTGCTCAAGCCCCCAGCAAAAAGCCCCAAATCAAAAACCTAGATCCCTAAATTGAAAACCCTAAAATTAGAATCTGAAATTCTCCTTGCTCTTGCTCTAAATTCCGGCGAGGAAAACACCACCACCTTGTGTCTTTGACTGGAACGCCGTTGTCTTCCCTTTGGCTAAACGGGAAGCCGGAAACCACCACCGTCATGTAAGCTCTCTGCCTCCCTTTTGTTCTCCGTCCCGGTCTACTGGCTGGTGGGGTTGAACCGGAGTTTCATGGCGTTCTTGCATTTTTTTTATCTTGATTTGGTTGATTCTCTACACTGCCAATTCGGTGGTGGTGTGTTTTAGTGCGTTAGTTCCGAATTGCATCGTTGGGAACTCGGTGATCTTCGATTTTGGGAGTGTTTATAAAGGTAGCATCAAGCCTGTTGAGGAAAAGGGAAAGGGAAAGGTTGATCCTATTGTTGTTGCTATCAAGAAACTCAACATGGATGGCTATCAGGTCTCTAATATGCTTATAATTTTCGTTTTTTTGTCTTTTGCTCATAGATTACTCATTACTCACCTCTTTTATCTCCTACTTGTGGTTTAAGATTCTTATTTAAGTATTGATTTTGGTTCATTTTTTGTTGGTTTTGTCCTTATGTTGTTCTACTGTCTTGTCTTGGCCCCTGCTGTCTGTATGCGATAAAATTTAGCTTCTTTGTAATGTATATTGAGTGTTAAAGATTGGTGGTGGAGTGTTTTATTCGTGATTACGGTTGAGAATCACCAGATGAGGACTTAAATTGAGGCTTGGTAGTATGGAGTGCTTAATTCTCATAAAACAAATCTACATTGAGAGTTAAGTAATGGCTGGATCTTTGGAAGTAAGTGCATCAACTTCTTGACAACATTTTAGTTAGTTATTATGGTAGAGAATTAATTACTCTTAAGGAAAAAAGAGCCCTAATAATTACTCTTAAGGAAGAAAGAGCCCTAATTAATGTGTTAATTAAACCACCAAAATTGATTTACTATCATTTGGAGAGTGCTGCTTTAGTGGTAGCAAGAGAAACATATAGCAGTAAGTCTATTTGCACTTTATAGCATTATCTTACTTCTTACTATATTTGGAGGAATAAGTCGGTCTATGAACTAAGGTCTTCCTAGACATGTAGTTTTGATGCAATTTTAATGTAGTATGTGATGATATCATGTTCGTTGTGCCAGATTATAGAAGTGGATGATGGAATATGAACTATTTGTGGCTGACGAGATAACTAGAATCGAATTACATTTACAGCTCCATTATCCTTTTGTCTTGATCAAAAGTATATTTTATGATAAGGAATTTAAAATTTGGCTAAGCTGCAAAATAATATATATGTTGCTTCTTTAAAGATTATGATTACTTTTGTTCTCTCTCAGCTGTGAACAGATTTAGTTTCAGAACATTATGAGTGGGTGTTGATGTTTACAGTTGTTTACTTCACTGTGAAGGTTATATATCGAGATTTCAAGTCATCGAATGTGCTGCTGGATGAAAACTTCAACGCAAAGCTTTTGGACTTTGGGCTTCCCCGGGAGGGTCCTAAAGCCGGTCATAGTCATGTTTCAACTGCGGTATGTTTGCTTTGATGATACGAAGAGTCTCACGTAGTTGGAGAATTTGAATAACTCGTTGTGCATGTAGGTTGTGGGAACATACGGATATGCTGCCCCGGACTACATAGAAACGAGGCATCTTACCTCAAAGAGCGATGTTTGGAGTTTTGGCGTCGTCCTGTACGAGCTCCTAGTCCGTGACTTTTAGTTAGTGTAGAACAAACATTCTTTTACTTTAATGTTTCTTTCATATTTGTACGTACTTTGTTACCAAAAATATTAGATTCTTATTATTATATTACTTAGCGACTTTTCTATTATGTTTTATATTATAAATTGCTTGTTTGGCATGTTCAAAATTGGGGCTAAAATATTAATAAATTAATGAGTAAAAATCGGGCTAAAATATTAAATAATTAAATATTCCAAAAATATCAGAAAATTAAATTAAAACAAAATAATTATTAAATTAAAATAATAATTATTACCGATGAATTTTAATTCGTCGCTAAAATACTGACGGAAATTCCGTCACAAAACCGTCACAATATTTCCAACCTGACGAAATTGAGGATGTCAAATTTTACCAACGAATTTTTTATCCGTCAGTAATTACTAACGGATTTTTAATCCGTCAGTAAAATCGAAAAATTGACGAAATTCAATTCGTCTAACATTATCGACGGATTCGATTCAGTTGGTATTTACCAACGGATTTTCCGTCAAAAATCCGTTTGAGAATTAGTTCGTCAAACGAGAATTTGCTAACGGATATTTCGTCACAAATCCGTCGGTAATTTGCTGACGGATAAGATTTCTGTCGGTAAATCCTTTAGCTACGAATGAATTCACGAGGGAGTATTTCCGTCTTTTAATGACTTTACCGACGGAATTATCCGTCGGTAAAGTGCGAAATTTTTGTAGTGAAACCAATTATCCCGTATTTATTATTCGAATATGTGGCATTACGTATCTCTTAAGAGATGGAATATGTAATACATAAGAGTAATTATACCATTTATTAATTTATTAAAAGACTAATCTATCATAATTTATAGGAAAAGTGGTCAAATACACGCTTAATATTTTACCCAAAATTCAACTAGATCTTTAGGGCCCGTTTGGTTGGCAGGGATGATGCTCAATCTTATTCCTAATTGTTAAATTCCTGTGTTTGGTAGAATAAATGTTTTACCCAAAATTCAACAAGATCCTTAGGGCCCATTTGGTTGGCAGAGATTCTGCTGAATCTGATTCCTAATTGTTAAATTCATGTGTTTGATAGAATAAGGAAAATAATCTGATTCCAAAAATTAAATCATTCGTTTAGTTTAATTTATAAAAAAAATGAGGAAAGTAATCAGAATCCTAAAAAGTAGGAAAGTAGCTTAATTTTCTAGGATTCTTATTCTACTCCAACCAGTATTCTTTTTCCTGATACGGGAATTTTAATTGAGACATAAAAAATAAAATAAAAAAATCTCGCTCTCGCTCTCCTCTTCTGCTCAACTCATTGTCTTCTTTTCTCTGCAACTCGATTTGTAATATCCCGATTTTTCCTTAGTATTATTTTAAGAGATTAAACCGTAAATTTCTCTTTTAGTCGATGCGCACCCGAAAAAAAAGAAAACAAATTTTCTTTTAATTCCAACATTAAAATTTTAAAAATAAATTTATAAGAATTTATAATTTATTCAATTTGATACAATTGCATAATTTAATTCATTTCATTTATGTGACTACATGAATTATTTGACGTAGAATATGATATCAATAATAGTTTAAAGCCTAGAATGAATGATGGCACTAAAGGGTGCACTTAGCATGTCCATGTGTTACATTCATATAATCTAAATATATTTTTATACTTATATCTATTAAATGACATATATATATATATATATAGGGATGAGTTACTATAAAAATTATTCCTCCCATGAGAACTTGAGAACATGCTTAAATCTATATATATTCATGCTTAAATCAATATATAGTCATGCTTAATGAGATTCATGTTTTTTTGTGTAAATAATTGTGCTTATATAAAATCATGTTTAAATCTATATATATTCATGCTTTGAATAATGACAATCATAGACCATACAAAGATCAACGATTCAGATTAGTTCCCACACTAGGAATAGTTTCTATATGAACCAATCCCTATATATATATATGTGTAAGCATGTATATATAAATAGCAAGAGCATGTAAAGTGTAATTAATAGTACATTTTTGTAATCCTATTCCTAGCAACAAGTTAAATGTCAAAGCTTCAATACTTATCTTATTTGAGATGGCCAACCCATATGAATTGTGTTGGAAGAATTTTTGTTGTATTTTGTTTGACATAAGAGAAGTCACATGTCTCCATCTTATAAAAAGTAAATGAAGGTTATAGCAAAATCTAGAGAAAAGGGAAAGTGAAAGAATAAACACTAATAAGGAAAATATGGTACAGGAGGTCAAAAGCTTAAGATTTGCACCTTTTAATTCAAAAAAAAAAAAAAACCATCATATACCACAACAACCTTGCTATCCTTTTGGCTATTTAGAAGAAATATGAGAGAAAGAAGAAGAAATATTACACTAAATATGGAGTAAAAGTACAACAATCACATGTTAACCTTACATGACAAAAATTAAGTCAACCAATTGTACTCCCCCTTCACTCTTTAAAAATCGATATCAGCCTCTCCCCTCCCTCTTCACACCCACCAATTCAGTTTCTTCACTAAGAAATAGAGAGAAAATTTGATAGAGAGAGGGAGGAGAAAGGTGTGGATTTAGCACCATCAAGTATTAGAGTGGAGTAAGGTAGAAGAAGAAGGAGTTTAAGCTAAAGGTTGTAATCCCTTCCTACTTTTCTTTCTTTCGAAGTCATAAGTTTCTCCTAGAATTTTTCTATCTCTTTTAAATTCTAAGCATGAGTTTTGCTGAGATTCATGGCTGAAATTATGGTGTGTGTGTTTATCGATGTTTTAAAAAAAGGGAGAGAAGACAGACCTTGAATTAATGTATATATATATAGCATGTGTGTGTGTGTCGACATTCTTAAGAATAAAAGAATAAAGTATATACTTGGGGGTGTTTGGTACACAAGATAAACCCCTACTAGCTTATTTATATGGGTTTATCTTGTGTTTGGTACGTAAGATAGATAATTGTGGAAGCCCGTTACAAAACTCCAACCCGCTGCTATTTTACAGTTTCATCCAATTTATTAATCTGCTCAAATTGGTAAGATTATTTATGTGGATTGTGAGTGTAACCAAGACTAAGTTTCATTTGACAAAATTGCCTATGGTGGCGGGGTGAGAGAAGAAAGAGTGACAGAGAGGAGTGAGAGAAGAGAGAGCGAGAGGACATGGTGGCGGGTTGTGGGAGTAGGCGGCGGCGGGTGGCGGTGGTGGTTGCGACGGCGGCGGATGGTGGTGGAACAGAGGAGAGAGAGATTGAGGGGTGAGAGAGTGAGAGAGAGGAGTGAGAGAAGAGAGTGTCGGCCTCTTTTTCTCTCTCTTTTCTGCATCTCAGATGGAAGATGACCGCTGGTCGACGCTGCCGCCGCCTCTCGCTTCCTCTGTTCTCTAATGATACCAAATTCCCAATTTAAAACCGTAATTTCTAATTCGATTCTCCCTATTTTTTTCTCAAATCTGGCGAGTTAATTATCGGTCTCCACTGTCGCCACCAGCTCGCAAAGCTGCCGCCACACAGGCCCACAACTCCGTCAATGGTTCGTAGTGTTGCCTTCGTGTCCACCCTCCACACCGCGCCGCCCTGAAGTTCGTGGATTTGATAGGCCTTTTTTCTGTTTTATTGATGAATTTGGTAGCAGCAGAAGCTGCTGTTTTTTGGGTGAATTTGGAGGAATTTTTGGGGAATTTTTGGGGGGATTTTTCGTGGAATGTCTTAGGATAATCGGCTAAATGGGTATGCAGCTTGGTTTTGGGTGGCAGAATGAACGCAAGCTCCCCGGAGGGGCGTCGCCGCCACCATAACCGTCGGAGCGGCCGCCTCCATCTGTGGGTGGGGGAGAGATATGTGGAAGACGATAGGAGAGAGGAGAGAGAGATGAGGGTTAGAAATAATTATATAATTTTAGGGGTAGAATTGTGTTGGTCCCAAGACGGATACCATGGTGTAGAGAGAGGGTGAATACACCAAGGGTTTAAAAACTTTTCCAATTAAAACTCTTTTGAGTGAGCTGGCTATGTTCGATCCTGCTGGAGTGCAGCTTGATCGACATAGCTGGCTGTGTGCGGAATGTGGTGGATTTGGAAAGTCCATCTGTTACTTCAAATATATTGCAAAGCTTTGTTTCTCTTTTCAGTTAGTCAGTTTATGCAGCTTGAAATGTATGCGTGAGAGGAGTTAGCAGAATGCATAAAACAAAGCAGTAAAGAACAAAGCAATTTTAACGTGGTTCGGAGTAACACCTCCTACGTCCACGACCAGGTTCACTGGTAATTCACTACCACTTGGTTTCCAAGTACCAAGCAACTTCACAACTCTAACCTGAGTTGTGTTCCAACAGTTTACGGACACTGTCAAGCCTACACCTTTCAGTTTACGGGTACTGAAAAAACCTGACTTACAGTTTCCGGGTACTGTAAAACCTGACCACTCGAATTACACACTTCGAGCAGGCATACCTTGACCTAATCTTTCTGGGTTTGGGTTTCGATAAGGGTTTTCCAACTATGAACGAGTTCTTACAATGAAGAACAAGGAGTAAGATGAACTCGTTCAAACTAGGCTTAAGATATTTCTATTCTAATCTATTCTGCCTATGACTGAATATGTGAACAACTAAGAACACAGCTGACTGGTTGGGTGTTCTTGAAAGATTTGGCTTTGAAGATCGTTGTTCATTTTTCTGTTTGCTCTTTTTATTTCTTCAGTCGTCTCGCCAGCCTCCTCTTTTCTTCAATGGTGAGGAGATATATATAGGTGGAGATTCAAACTAGCCGTTGGAAGAGAGCCGTTTGAATCTTACCTACTCTCATTGACTTCTGGCCTTTAACCTACGAAGTAGGTCTGCATCTGCATAAGTTATTCCTCATCTCTGATTGGACCATGTTAGATGAGATCTTCTGACACCGAGATCTTGTCATGGAGTTGGTCTTCGTCTTCAAGCTGCTAAGCACTTCTGTTGTGTCTTCAGCGTCTTCGACTCTGCTGTGTCTCGACTCTGAGCTGTGTCTTAGACCTGTGCTGTATCATCAACCTGAGTTGTGTCTTCAACCTGAGCTGTGTCATTAACCTGAGCTGTGTCTCAGACCTGAGCTGTGTCATCGACACTAAGCTGGGTCTTTTACACTGAGCTGGGTCTTCGACACTGAGCTGGGTCTTGGACATAGGGTTGTAAATGAATCAAATAATTTTGCTCGGTTTGATATTCGATTCGAATTTTTATTATTCGAATTCGAAATTTTATGATTCGAATACAAATACAAATATTTTTTTTTCGATTCAATTAGTTATCAAATACGAATTCAAAATCATGATATTCGAATCGATATTCGAAAATATTCATAAATATAATATAATATAATAATACATATATATTTTTGGAAAAATATTGATTTTAAATATAGATTTTAAATATTATTGTACAAATTTTATTCAAAAATCGAATCGAATCAAATATTGCAAAAAACAGGAAATTTTGAATCGAATTAAATAAATTTGGAAAAAATTCAATCGAATATTTGAATCGAATTGAATATTCATGAATAATATAACGAATCGAATACGAATAAAAAAAATATTCGAAACCGAATCGAATACCGAATCCAATACTATGAAATGTTTTCGAATCGAATCGAATATGTTGATATTTGCTCCGATTTGATTCGTTTGCAACCCTACTTGGACATGCTCGCCCTGTAAGGTTCCGGCTTGAACAACATCTTATCCAGTTCGGCCTGGACTTCTTCTCTGGTGTAGTTATCTGGGGAGCGGTCCTCAAGAGTCTTTAAATTGAATAGCTTGTTCAACATCCGGTTGATGTTGATGTCGACATCCCATGGAGTTGTATGTCTTGTCTTCTCCTTGAGTTGTAGAGAGACGTTGGTGCGGAGTCGATCATCTCGGTTAGTCATCTCTAGGAAGAACTCTGCGACTTCTCTGCGGAAGATGTTCTTCAGTCTTTGATGGTCCCTGAGCTGGGTACTTGGTGTAGAGGGGGGGGGGTGAATACACCAAGTAGATTTTTCTAAACTTTTGTCAAGTTAAAACGGAGTTGAGTGAGAGCTCAGTTATTGATCCAGCTGGGGAGGGTCAGCTGGGTAAACAACTCAGCTGGCGGTGCGGAAAGTGGTGGTTTGAAAACTTAGCTCAGTTACTTAGAAAAACTCAGTTTGAAAATATTAACTTATCGTTTTCAGCTTAGTCAGGTTGTGCAACTTTTCAAGAGACACAGCTGTCTTTGGAGATCAGCTGTGTGTGCAGTTTTGAGCAATTATGCAATGATATGAAGGCGTTAGTACACAGCTGAATATAGAGCAAAAGTAAAGAGAGAGAGAGATAGAAGCACGCGAGTTTTTACGTGGTTCGGAGAAACACCTCCTACGTCCACGACCAGATTCACTGGTAATCCACTACCACTTGGTTTCCAAGTACCAAGCAACTTCACAACTCTAACCCGAGCTGTGTTCCAACAGTTTGCGGGCACTGTCAAGCCTATACACCTTCAGTTTGCGGGTACTGAAGAACCTATCCACTCGAATTACGCGCTTCGAGCAAGCGTACCTTTACCTAACCTTTCTGGGTTTGGGTTTGGGTATGGGGTTCCAACTGTGAACGAGTTCTTACAATTAAGAACTTCAGAGAGAGATGAACTCGTTCGAAATCTAGGCTTTAGATATACAAAGAGTTTGGCCTAGGGAACAGACGAAAAACTATGCAGTTTCTTAACTAGAAACACTTTAAGATAAAGTGTTCTTTGATCTATATAGAACTGCTTGGGAGCTTTTGAAAGAATAATGAATTCAGAAAGTGAAAGCTTGTAGAGAGTTTTTCGTATCTGATCCTGAGGTTGAAGACGGGTTTATATAGGTAGAGATTCAAGACTAGCCGTTGGAGGAGCCGTTTGAATTTTACCTACTCTTCTTAAATACAAGATCTGCCGTTGGGCGTATCTGCACCTGTCTTCATTTGTGTCACATCCTAGGTTCTGAAGTCTAGGATGCTGATTTGGCAGTCCCTCATTGGTCGAGGTAGGTTGACTTCCTCTGATTCCGGGATCTTCTGCCTTTGGAGCTGGCTTTTGAATTCAGAGCTGGACTGTCTCGACGTGGAGTCTTCAGAGATAGTTCCTTTGTTCTGTCTGTTGGACCAGTTTGTGTTTTGAACTCGGCTCGAATTATCTTCGCCTTGATCGAGCTCTGTTGGATCACTCGGTGAAGGTTGACGCCTTTCTTGTCTTTTGCTAGTGACTCCCGCGTAGACACTGTTGGGTCGTCGTCTGCTGTCTTCCGCTAGTTGACTCCTGCTGTAGACACAGCTGGGTCGACTGCTGTCTTCCGCTTCCTTAACCTGTAAACCTAGAACATCTAAGGCTCAAACAGGCGAGCTGGAAAACACAATTTAGGTTGGCGTGATCATCTATTTGGTTGGAGAATCAGTTGGGTTTTGGTATCAAATCGAAACCTTATAATTTTCCCAACAATTTCCCCCTTTTTGATGATGCCAAAACCTAACTGAGACAACTTATGATGCAAAGAAACTTGTGTTTTATTAATGTAAGAAAATACATTATAACACAGGAAAAAGAAAGAAGAAAGAAAAAAAATCTTCAGTCTTCAGTCCTTTCGTTAGCTGGGTCTTCTCTTCTGCATCCATTGCTTCTTTCTTTTGACTCGTTTCTCCAGCTGATTCCTCTAGCTCAACAGTTTGCCTCTATTGATTTGTCTCTCTTCTCCCTTTCTTCCCCCTTTTTGGCATGATCAAAACAGGGTGGGAGATGTCCACCATCGGCTGTTGCGATGTTTTAGATTGGCGAAACTGTGGTTTTCAGCTCTGAGCGGCGAGGTTTAGAGTCTTAGTGGCTCAGCTGTTGTATTAGCTGGCTCTTCTTCAGTTGCATTAGCCTCGGTGTGATTGCGGACACGGCGTCCTTGGCTGATTCAGTTTGGGGCGGTCAGTGAGTGCTTGGAGGGATGAGTTGGCACGGGAGATATCATCTTCTGAGTCGGGCACAATCTTCATTCCTTGCAACTTTTGCTTCTTCAGACTTCTTAGATTGAATGAGAAAGTCTGATACAGCACTTGAGGGAGTTGTCTTCAGCTCATATCATCATCATCCAGCTGCAGGAGATCGTTGGCTGGGTGAAGATTCTCATTTGAGCTTGGTGCAGGGACTTGAGCATCTCTTATTGAAAGATCTCGAAGAAGGTGTCCCTGTGGAGCTGAAGGAAACTGAAGAGAAGGCGGTTGAAGTATCCCATCTGTCATGGGGTTTAAGCTTGGTTGTTCAGCTGGAATACTCCGTTGCGGTGTTGGGGATGATTATGTTCAAGCAGGGGCGTGAACTTCTCTTCCACCGAAAGAAACGACCGCTTGTGGACCTTCTGCTCCTCGGAGAGTGATTACGAATTCTCTCATAATGTCAGCTGGCTTCTCTGCTGACTGACTGAGCACCTTTGACTTGAGTCTTCGGTTTGAAGACGGTGCTTCAGTATATTTTGTCTCCTCAAGTAGTTTCCGATTCCCAGCTGGGACGGAGTTAGATGCATGCTGCTTTGTTTCCTGCATCTTTTTCTGTGCCTCCTGTGGCGGAGCAAGAGCTTTGACATGACTGCTCTTGAATACTCCGGTTTCATCAACATCTTGTCCAGGTCTGATGACGTTGATTTTTGCATCCCAGGGAGTTGTGTGTCCCGTTCTCTCTTTTATGTTGAGAGAAACAGTGGGGTTGAGGAGGTCTTTTTCCTTTGTCATTCCCAGAAAGTTTTCTGCACCTTCCTGGTGGATGACGTTCTTGAGCTTTGCAGTCTCTTCTTGTTGGCACAGTTACGTCGATGGGCTTCACCTTCTTCTGGACTTCCGTCTTCTTTGAGGTTTCTGAGAGTTAAGCAACTCTTATCTTGAAGCTTTGACAGATTCTTCAGGTTTGATTGGCTTTGGGAGACATCTTTCTGGATTCCATGTTCTTTTTCTGCATCTTTTGTTAGTAGAAACAAGTAATACCAATTGATGGAAATAAGAAAGAATGCAAAACAAAACATTCTACGTTTGATGCGTATATCTTCTAGCATATTTAAAGAGATTTCTTGAAAGAATGGACGATCAAGATTTGTCTGTTGATAAGAAGATCTACGACTGGGAGTGATTCTCGCGTTATGTCAATTTAATGTGCGAGAGAGAACGGTTGAGGCGCTTTGACTTTTGCCTCGAAACTCCCATTATTTAATTCTTTGCAGACTTTTAATTAATATTGATTAGAAATGACAAGATGTGAATTGACAGAAAACAGATTGAGTAGTTGTAATTAACATTATTTCAAACCTCTCAGCTGATCATTGTAGTCAGCTGATACCTCGGTTGATTGGGTGTGCTGGGTCATCGTGGTTCCAGCTGGTTCCCCCTCAGCTGAATAATCTTTTCCTTTCAGCATCTGGTTTAGATTCAGTATGGTATCTGCTTCCTTCAGTGGGTCTGCTTTAATTCATTGAGTCTGCTTCCATTCAGTGATTTCCATTTGATCTTCCATTCGGTAGTGCTTCCATTCATTTGGGTGAAGCATCGTCCGGGTTGAGAAGTCCAAGTAATCCGCACAAGCATTTTGAATCTTGCTTCTATCGAGCGGTTTTGTGAGAATATCGGCCATTTGTATGTACGTGTGAATTTTCTCAACAATCACATCCTTCTTTTCTACGTGATCTACGATGAAATGATGTCGTACGTCTACATGCTTGCATCTTGTGTGAAATCTTGGATTCTACGATATGGCAATCGCACTTGAGCTATCACGGAAAATTGGAACTGTCCGGTTTTACTTCATAGTCATCCAGTGATGTTTCGACGGAGAATTATGACGGCGGCTTCGCCATATATCTCCTATACGTCGTGGAAGTTGCGACGCACGTTTGTTTCTTTGAAAACCATGAGATCAACTTACTTCCTAAGAACGACAAGTTCACGAAGTTGATTTTACGTCCAATCGATCTCCGGCGAAGTCCGAATCGAGTAACAGATCAGTAGATTGTCTTGGTGGGTACCACATGACATTCGAGTTCCTTTGAGGTATTTGAGAATGTTCTTGGCACGCTTGCATGTGTGCTTCCTTTGGATCAACTTGAAATCGCACACACACCCACGAAAGAGATGTCCGGACGACTTCGTTAGATACAATGAGGATCCTATTATCCCTCCGTATTTGCTTTGGAATCAACCGACTTCCTTCGGCCTGTGTTCAATCTTCCGGTTGGTGTTCATTGGAATCTTTACTGATTCGTTTGATTGAACTCCATACTTGGCGATCAAATCTTTCACGTATTTGGATTGATTTATAAAGATCCCTTCTGAAGATTGCTTGACTTGAAGTCCTAGGAAGAAACTCATTTCTCCCATCATGGACATTTGGAACTTTCTCGACATCATCTCTCCAAATCTTTGGCATAAGAAGCTTGATCTTGATCCAAAGATGATGTCGTCTACGTAGATTTGAACAACCAGGATATCTTCTCCTGACTTGATGGTGAAGAGAGTTCTGTCTACTGAGCCCTTTTTGAATCCTTTGGATAAGAGAAAATTTGACAGAGTGTCATACCAAGCTCGAGGTGCTTGCTTTAATCCATAAAGAGCCTTCTTTAGTTTGTAGACTTTATTTCCTTCTGCTTCGAATCCTGGAGGTTGTTCAACGTAGACATCTTCTTTGATTTCTCCATTTAGGAATGCACACTTCACATCCATTTGATAGACTTTGAATTTGTGATGTGCTGCAAAGGCGAGGAATAGTCTGATTGCTTCCAATCGTGCTACTGGAGCAAAAGATTCTTCGAAGTCAATTCCTTCTGCGAGTGTAGCCCTTGGCAACGAGTCGAGCTTTTGTTTCGATGACGACTCCCGGGGTATCCAACTTGTTCTTGAATATCCATTTGAGTCCTATGACTTTGACTTCTTGAGGTACGTCGACTAATTCCCGGACACAATTTCGAGAATTCGTTCAGCTCTTCTTGCATGGCATTTGTCCAAGGCACACTTTTCAAAGCTTCGAGAATTGATTGAGGCTCTGGCACTTGAGCTACGTAACACGCCATTAGAGCTGTGTCTTCATTATAGACCGTCAGTTCTAGCTCTGCGAGAGTTGGTGTGTCGGTACCTCTTGATGATCCGATGAAGCTTGAGCAAGCGAGCTTGGTTTTGACTTGGTCGGAAGGTTCTCCAATGATTGCCGATGATGGATGATCTTCAATCCATCTTCTCCTCTTACGAATTTCTTCTTCCAGTTGATTGATGCTTGAAGTGGCTAAATTTCGTCTGTCTTGGAGTTGTTCTGGAGTTAGATCTTGAGAGTTTGGCTCTCTTTGATTTGGATTTTGAGGAGATGTCTGTAGAGGCTCAGCTGGAGATGGAGATGGGGACTCAGCTGTGTTTGGATATCCAGCTGATGATGTTCCCCCTTGATTTGGCGTTGAATCTTCTTCTTGGTTTCCAGCTGGTGGAGCTTCTTGATTGATTTGAATTTCCTCCTCTGGCTCATTGTCCCAAATTAGTGGTTCGGCCAGATTCCTGATTCTATTCTCTTGGGCCCTTGTCTGAATCAATCTTGAAGATTCTCCTTCGCTTCTTCGTTTGATAGAATCTCTATATTCGAAGGAGGATTCGTCAAAGGTAACATGTGGAGTTACTTCGACCGTTTGAGTTCTTCTGTTGAAGACTCTGTATGCTTTACTCACAGCGGAGTAACCAAGGAATACTCCTCGGTCTGTCTTTTCGTCGAACGTCTTGAGCTGTGTCTTCCCATTATTGAGAATGTGACATTTGGATCCGAATACCTTGAAATATCCAATGTATGGTATTCTGTTGTTCCATAGCTCATACGGTGTCTTTCCTTGTCTTGATGTGAGTAGGGAACGATTCTGAGTGAAGCAAGCTGTGTTGATTGCTTCAGCCCAGAACTTCTTTGGAATGGCGAGCTAGCTAGCATTGAGGTAGGCTGCTTCCTTGATAGTTCGTTTCTTCGTTCTGCTACACCATTCTGTGAGGTGTGCGAGCTGCGGATGTTTGGTGTTGAACTCCGTTCTTCTCGCAAAAGTCATAAATAGTTTCATTTAGAAACTCCGTTCCACGATACGATCTTATTGCCATTATCTTGCACTCCTTCGTGTTGATAATCTTTCCGGCGAGGATAGGCGGCTTAGTTCTCGTTTCGCTCTTCGGTACAAGAAAGATACCCAAGTGAATCTTGAGAAATCATCCACAACGACAGTATATTTTACGCCATTGAAGCTTGCTTTGGAGTAACTTGGACCAAAAAGATCCATGTGAAGAAGTTGAAGAACTCGATCGATTAGTAGTGGCTTGAGAGAGAATGAAATTCTTGTTTGTTTTCCTTGTTGACACGCGCCGCACATATGACTTTTGTCATATACTTGATACGGAATTCCATTAAGCGAGTGGTTCCTAGCCGGTTGTTGATTGTCTTGAAGTTGAGATGATTCAGCCGTCGTGCCATGCCAGGTGACTTCATTCTTGCTTTTTGATACAAGACAAGTCTCGGAGAATTCTTTATTCCGTCGGCGAAGTACATATTTCCTTCTCTTTTCCCTCTTAGGAGTATCTGCTTGGTTTCCACGTGCTTCACTTTGTGCATCCCTGTGCATCAAACTTAACGAGAAAAACCGTTGTCGCAGAATTGGCTAATGGAAAGCAAGTTATGTTGCAATCCTTGTACATAAGAAACATTTGGGATTATAACATTTCTAGTTTTAAATGTACCATAACCTTTGGTTAGGCCTTTGGAGTTGTCACCAAATGTTACTTGTGGACTGTACGCTCAATATACTCCTGGAGTAGATGCTTTAGGTGCGTCATGTGCTTGGAACAACCACTTGTCCAAGTACCAAGCGTTCTCATCGACTCCTCGGAGATGCGTCGATTCCTTGCAACCTAAACAAAAAGTTAAAATTCGGGTACCCGGTTTTAATTGGGTCCTTGTGGGTTAGACATAGATCCTTTAACGACCCGGATACGCTTGATGACTCGAATTGGGTCATTAGATCGATAATTCTCCCAGTGAGTCGATATACACATTCTTTGTGTTCTTCTTTATTCTTTGGCGAGGTTTTGATCTTCGTGTCTTAACTTGTTTCTTTGTCTGTATCTTGTTTGATTTCCAGTTGTGTGCCTGTTGAGACTTTCCTTTGTCTCTGCTTGTCTAAATCTTGTGTTGGAAATGATTATCCAGTGATACTCGTAAGAGTGGTATCAGTGGGTATCTCTGATATCTTGGTTGATATCGATCAACGTCTTTAGTCTTGTGGCTGGTATCTGTAAAATCCAGCTTGTGGTCTTTGTTGAGGTTGAGCACGTTGCTGTCTGAGCTGAGCTTGAGGTTGCCGCATAGCTGACCTTCTTGTTGTCTGATGTGTTCTCGACGGCGTTTGAGACTGTTTCACAGCTGTTCTGTTTGACGTCTGCTGTGTCCTCAACGGAGCTTGAGAATTTTTCACAGCTGTTCTTCCCGACGCCTGCTGTGTCCACGATTGTTGATGCTTTGAGAAATTTCTTTGGGGTTGAAGGTTCATTTGCTCGTACAAACATAACCTTTGTTCCACTTGTGGAGGCAATGTTTGAAGCATCCTTTGATTCGTTATATCCCAGTCCCGCTCTTAGTGCTGCTGGACGCTGAGCACTAATGATCTCGTCCATTGTTGACGTGGCTTTGATGAGAGCTACTATCTTCTTAGATAGTACCTCTTCGGTGCTCTTCAGCTCAATGATCTCAGCTGACTTCCTTTCCGATTCAGCTGTGACCCTTTCCACATCTTCTATCAGCTGTGTCTTTTCAGTGTTGACTTTCTTCATCAGCTGATCTTGTTTCACTAGTCTGTCTTTTAGTGAAACGACTTCCTGCTGGAGCTGAGTTGTATCAGCTGTGTCTGATACTTTTGTCTTTTCCAGTTCTATCTTCAGCTCGGCATTCTCACACATAATGACGTCAAGGATCTCTTGAAGCTCCTTGGAATCGTTCATTACTTTCTCTACCAAACTCCAATTAGGTACTCCAGATTCTGAGTCCTGTGTAGAGTGTTCGTGTGATGGTGAGGTGTTAGATAGATTTAGAGTTCGAGATGTTACCTCATCTTCATCGATGCCGTCTGTTTGTCCCATGAAGCAAGTATCCCAATCAGGTTCATGATTGGCCATCAGGGCTTCTTCCTCCGAGTCTGAAAATGGCATATCATCCATTTTATTGCACTCCGATTCTTCATCAGCAATATAAGCTCTCCTGCGGTCCAGTGCCTTAGCCTTTAATTGGTCTTTATCTTTCTTGGACAACTTTGGACAATCTTGTCGGTAGTGTCTGGTTCCTTGCGATTGAAGCAATCTTCTTCGGTTCGTTTGTCGGTGACTTCTCATCGCTTTGCGTACTTATCTCTGTAATTCTGAAGAACTTCTTGTATTTGCCCTTCTTGGTGTTGAGTCTGTTATAACTTTTCACCATCATGGCAATTTCTTCGAGTAGCTCCTCTTTGCTCATATCCTTTTTGTCCTTCTTCATCTTGGAGGACTCGGTATCTTGGCATGGTGACTTTTCGAGTTGGCCTCGAAAGCTATTTCTTTTGGAGGTAGGGTGAGTTCTCCGTCATTAAATGCCTTGAAGATTCTTCTTGAGTGATCTTCAAGTTGTACTCGTTGGCTTTTAGGAGTGAGAACAATCTTTACGTAGATAGATCACCCAAGTCACTTCGACTTTGGTGAACTACCTTGTAAGTGTTCCATTCGGTGAGAGAGCCGAAAGAACCTTTAGATTCTTTTCCCGCCGGGTATACTTCCCGATTCGATTGTCTCTATCTCAATGACTATGTTTGAGAACCTTAGCTCCATCGCTTCGATGGACTCGTTGGCTATTTGCTTGAAGTTGTCAAACTTTTGGCACGCTATTGTGAATTTGTTTTCTTTGATCTCTTCTGATCCTTCACATAGCTTGGCGAGTGTTTCCCACATCTCTTTGCTGTCTCGCAATTGATGATTTTGCTCGGGTAGGCGTTTGAGGCTTGTTGAAGAGATGGTGTTTCTTGCGAAGGCATCCGGACCGGCTTGCTTTCGCTCTTCGGAAGAATATTCCTTCTTTGGCTTGAGAGTTGGCCGGTATTCGGTTGTCCTTCTTGAGCGGTACAAGTTCATTTCCGTGTTTATAAATGAGGATGGGTCCGTACGAAATGACGTCCCACATCATATCGTGATGCGCACACGGGAAGCTTTTCAATGCGAATTTCCAGATTGCATAATCATCAGCGAGAAGTTGGGAAGGTTCCGTTAAGATAGGAATCCATGAAGAGATGTACAGAATGCACTAGAGTGAGTTTTTCGAAAAACGGATCGTTCGATTGACCGGCGACGCGAGTGTCAAGAGAGATCTCTTGATACGAAACGGTGGTCTTTTGAACCACTTTGCTCGATACCAATTGATGGTCACGAAATTTGGGTACTTGGTGTAGAGGGGGGGTGAATACACCAAGTAGATTTTTCTAAACTTTTGTCAAGTTAAAACGGAGTTGAGTGAGAGCTCGGTTATTGATCCGGTGGGGAGGGTCGAATTTGGGTAAACAACTCAGTGGCGGTGCGGAAAGTGGTGGTTTGAAAACTTAGCTCGATTACTTAGAAAAACTCGGTTTGAAAATATTAACTTATCGTTTTCGGCTTAGTCGAGTTGTGCAACTTTTCAAGAGACACGGTGTCTTTGGAGATCATTTGTGTGTGCAGTTTTGAGCAATTATGCAATGATATGAAGGCGTTAGTACACAGCTGAATATAGAGCAAAAGTAAAGAGAGAGAGAGATAGAAGCACGCGAGTTTTTACGTGGTTCGGAGAAACACCTCCTACGTCCACGACCGGATTCACCGGTAATCCACTACCACTTGGTTTCAAGTACCAAGCAACTTCACAACTCTAACCCGAGCTGTGTTCCAACGGTTGCGGGCCTTGTCAAGCCTATACACCTTCGGTTGCGGGTGCGAAGAACCTATCCACTCGAATTACGCGCCGAGCAAGCGTACCTTTACCTAACCTTTACGGGTTTGGGTTTGGGTATGGGGTTCCAGCGTGAACGAGTTCTTACAATTAAGAACTTCGAGAGAGATGAACTCGTTCGAAATCTAGGCTTTAGATATACAAAGAGTTTGGCCTAGGGAACGGACGAAAAACTATGCGGTTTCTTAACTAGAAACACTTTAAGATAAAGTGTTCTTTGATCTATGTAGAAGCGCTTGCAGGAGCTTTTGAAAGAATAATGAATTCGAAAGTGAAAGCTTGTAGAGAGTTTTTCGTATCTGATCACCGAGGTTGAAGACGGGTTTATATAGGTAGAGATTCAAGACTAGCCGTTGGAGGAGCCGTTTGAATTTTACCTACTCTTCTTAAATACAAGATGCGCCGTTGGGCGTATACGCACTTTTGTCTTCATTTGTGTCACATCCTAGGTTCCGAAGTCTAGGATGCGATTTGTGATCCTCATTGGTCGAGGTAGGTTGACTTCGATTCCGGGATCTTACGCCTTTGGAGTAGCTTTTGAATTCGTAGCTGGAGCTTGTCTCGACGTGGAGTCTTCGGAGATAGTTCCTTTGTTACGTCTGTTGGACCATTGTGTTTTGAACTCGGCTCGAATTATCTTCGACTTGATCGAGCTCTGTTTGGATCACTCGAGTGAAGGTTGACGCGCTTTCTTGTCTTTTGCTAGGCCGACTCACTGCTTTGTAGACACGGTGGGTCGTCTTGTCTTCCGCTAGTTGACTCTGCTTGTAGACACGGTAGGGTCGTCTTCTTGTCTTCCTTAACCCGTAAACCTAGAACATCTAAGGCTCGAACGGGCGAAATTTGGAAAACACAATTTAGGTTGGCGTGATCATCTATTTGGTTGGAGAATCAGTTGGGTTTTGGTATCAAATCGAAACCTTATAATTTTCCCAACAGTCTTGCAGTCGCCCACTGCAAAAGTCCGGCTTTCTCAATGAGATCCAATACCTCCTGGAATTCTGAGTTCTTGTAGTTCTTGAGAGTTAAACAACTCTCGAAATGAAGCTTTGACATCAAATTCTCAATCTGGTTTGGTCCTGGTGTCATCTTCTTTGGGGCCATGATCTTCTTCTGTGGCAAGAGGTTAGAAAGACGAAGATACTAGGGGAGCGTGTTTGCAAAGAGATAATCAAGAATCTGAGATATAAATTTCAGAGATAAGTATGAGCGATAGAAAAATATGGCGAAGATTTGCATATCTTGGATGTAAATGTCAACTGTCCATTTTGATGGAGTGTTGAGATCTTGGCAAAAGAATTGAAGATCTGCAGCTGAGAGAGATTTGCGCAACACGTCATATGACGTATGTATATAGAATGTAGGTCACGCGCGCGTGAAGTAGTCAAACCGTTTTGACTTCTGCCTCAGTTCTCCTGAGCTACAGTATTCTGCATGCTTTTCATTAAATACGATGGGATTCGATGAGATGGATGGCTTACTGACTAATCCATTTAAGGAATGTCTGGGTATTTGAGTTAAATTCAAATATTTTTATATTTAACTAGCATATTCTTCAAGGAAAAAGATAAAGAGTCTGCAAACCTGTCAGCTGATCATTGTAGTCAGCTGATACCCCGGCTGTATTTTCTTTATGTTGAAAGAGCTTTTCTTCAGTTATATTATCCAGCTGAGCTTGATTCCCCCTCAACTGGTTTTCCTTGTTAAACTGAGTTGAAAGATCCAGCTGGGTTTGAATTCTCTTATCCTGATGTCCTATGAGCTTTTCATTATCCAGCTGAGTCTTGTTCCCCCTCAGCTGGATGAGGTTTCTTCATTTGCATCCTACTTTCTTTTATCGAGCGAAGTTTCTCAATATTGGCTCACTTCTTCTGATAAGGCTGCTTATCCCAAATCCAAATCGATTCATCTTCGTCGAAATTCTTCTCTTGAGACCAATGTACTCAACAGTGAGACTGGCTGAGTTTTGTATCCAGCTGTCTTTATTTCACAGCTGGTCTCAGTCAGCTAGCTGGGTTTCTTCGTTTTCTTCATCGGTTGATTCGAACCTTTTTGTCCTCTCTCCGGGAGGATGACTCAGCTGGGTTTTTCTTTGAGTAGAGTTGCTTGTCGTGATGAACCTTCACGATATTCTAGTACCTTTCCTTACTGTGTTCCAGCCTCATGATGTTCCGTACAATCATAGCAACTTCTTCGTGCAATTCTTCTTTGCTCATATTTCTGTGCTCCTTGTTGATCTTTCCAAGCTGAGCTGATTGAGCTGATCTTCTTGATTCTGCATTGAGAGTTGTTTTCTTTGCTTTAGACGTTAGCTCTGTTTGAGATATCTGTCTGGATGATTCTCCGTTTGTGATCCCCAGATCAAATTCGTTGGCTCAGGATGGAGAACAATTTTTCCGTCTCCATGCTGCCAAGATCAGTTCTGCTTTGGTGAACCACTTTGTGTGTACACCATTCTGAGGAGAGAGCTGCAAGAACTTTCAAGTTCTTATCTCGAACTGTATATTTTCCAGTTCGGATCGTCTCGATCTCGATGACGAGGTTGGAGAATCAGAGCTCCATTTGATCAATGGACTCACAGGGGAGTTGCTTGAAATTGTCGAATTTCTGGCATGTAACTGAGAATTTGTTTTCTTGAATTTCCTCTGAGCCTTCACACAGCTTGGCTAGAGTGTCCCTCATCCCCTTAGATGTCTCACAGTTGATGATCTTGCTGAGATAAACGTCCGTCATCGTTGAGGAGATGGCGTTGCGAGCGTAGCTGTCTAATCCAGCTTTTCTTCTTTCTTCTGGAGAGTACTCCCTTTTGGGCTTCACAATTTACCGAAATCTTGGTTCGAGCTGTGTGGTTTCTGCTTCTCTTTCTGACTTCATGATGATGATGGGTCCGTTAGTGATAACATCCCACATCATGTCGTGTCGTGCGCACAAAAAGCTTTTTGAGTTGGAACTTCCCGATCTGATAATCATCGACAGAGACTATCGGAAGATTCCTGCACTAGGAAGATTCCATGATAGTATGCAATATAATGATTTTAAAAAGATTTTGAAACTTTGAAGGGTCTGCTCAGGTGACCACTATCAGTAAAGAAGCTGATTAGATACAGATACAGTGATCTTTTGAACCACTGCTCTGGGTTTCCGTCACTGAGCTAGGTCTTGATACCTCTGGGTCTTTGACTCTGCTTGGTGCCTTTCTTTGAATTCCTCGGTATGCGCTTAGTTGCGTCTTCTGTTGTGTCTTCTGCTGTCTTCAGTGACTCTACCTGTAAACTTAGAAACTCTATAAGCTCAAATAGGTGAGCTGAAAAAAAACGCTTAGGCTTGTGCAATCATCTACTCGGTTGGGGTCAGCTGGGTTTTGGAATCAAATCAAAACTCTATTAATTTTCCCACTGCCAAAACCTAACTGAGAAAAACAATTTACTTCCCCCTTAACAGGAAACGGGGTTTCAAAAGGATTAAACATTCACAGCAAGTAAACAAATTCAGAGCCTGGACAAAGAGAGTTTGTCATCAGGTTGATTTTGATAAAACGAACTTTTTATTAATACGAAATTTTACACCTTGAAAATTACAAAAGTTCAAAAGAAAAAAATTCCCAGTTGGCTGGGTCTTCAGCTGTGCTCCTGCTGCTGATCCTTCTGTCTATCCTCTTCCAGCTGCTCATCTGTTCTTAACCTGTATCGGTTGAAGATCATCCGTTCCAGCTTCCTGTATTCTTCTTCATTGTTTACCTTGGAAATTTTTCTCCTGATCGCCCATCTATTTACTTCTGCGATAATTTACTATTTGTCAGGAAGATGAGTTCCAGGTATCAGCGGAGGCTGGAGATGATACAGCTGGGGAGTAGAGAACTGGATCTTCGCGGTCATTGCGGCATTGAAGAATGCTTTAGCAGTCATCCTATCTTGATGAAAAAGCTCAGTTAGATGCATTTTGAAAGCAACATCGGGTGGCGTATTTGGGTAAGCTCCCAAATAGCAGTAATCTTTAATGAACTCGAATTTTGTATGTTCCCAGTCGTCGTTTAACTCTTCTGGGATCCATTCATCCATTCTTCTCCAGTTCATTGGCACCTGAGACTTTTTCTTTGATGCTCTGATGTTTACTCTTTTCTTCTTCTGCTTCTTTTCCTCAGCATTGAGCAAGCTTTCCTTCTTCTTCTGCTGCTCTTGAAAGCTTTTCATCTCTTGCTTTTGTTGATTTACAAAGTTGCAGAGCCATTGAGTATCATTGATTTGTTTTGGTGTGGCTTCGCTTGCTTTGGCAAGAGGAATGATCATTTTGCTCCATTTTCCTCTCCGTTCAGGTGGTACTTCTGCTTCCAGTTCAGCAACAACTTCATCAATCTCAGACTGCAGCACTTGGATTTCATTTTCAGCTACAGCTTTCCCTTCGCCTGCCCTTGATGTTTTTCTCTTGTCATTACATTCCTCCTTTTTGGAATCATCCACAAGGGTGGATGATAGGTTGACGACTGTCTCATTCAGCTGGGCCAGGGCTTTGTCAACATCATCAATCTTAGCTGTGTTGTCTGCTGTGACGAGGTTGAGCTGTGATGTGCTGTTACTTCCAACTTTGAACTGAGTGTCCAGCTCTTTGTAGATGTTGAACATCGTTTGAATGTCAGTTCTGTTGGAGAGCGTTTGCTTTTGGAGAGCTGCCATCTGGCTAGATAGGTCGCTGATGCTGCTTTCCAGTGGAGCTTGAAGTTTTGAAATGATCTCAGGGACTCTCTTCTCTAGATGAGTTGACTGATCAATGCGTTGAGAGACGAGAGATTGCTTGAGATCTTGACTAGTGCTTTCCTGTAGATTCTGGGCAAATCTGTGAACTTCATCAATGGATTGTCCATGACAATGGACTTGCCATTCAACAGTTGTGATGCGCAGAAGGGTGTCAACATTTGATTTGAGTCTATCCTGGAATAGGATTTCCTCAACTTGTTTCGCGATTTCGTCCTTCATTGCGTCAGAAAGCACGGCCTCAGGATCTGTCTGGATCTCGGATTCGACTTGGCTGGGTTTGTCTGTCTCGATCTCGACCAGTGAGCGAGTGTCATCGGCAATTGGACTTGGTGGGGCAGTTTCTGTTGGCTCAACTATTGCGGTAGTTGGCTCGATTTCAATCACCATTGCCTCAGTTGTGTGGGCAGGTGCAACATCCTTGTCCGTCTCAACTGGAACAATCCAGCTGAGAGTGTGGAGGTAGGAGTTGGCTCTTGCGATTACCTCCTCAGACGGCGGTACTTCATCTTGCTTAGCCTTCTGGATAAGAGTTTGGATCAGCTCGTCTTGATGCATGAAGGCATCCTGAAGACTTCCAAATTCAAAGATCTCTTGCAGAGCAGCTTCTTCGGCTTTGAGCTTATTGAAGGAGTAGAACTCCACAAGTTCCTCATTTGCATACCAAGTAGTCATCTTGGTAGCAAGGTAAAAGTTGAAGTTGCTGACGGTGACTAGTGCGGCGGGGAGTGAAGTAAGAGAAGGGTACTGTTGCAGTGCACTCTTTACCCCTTGAAGCCTGAGGTCATCGAACCTCATGATAGTGGCAGCACGTGCAACGGCTCTGGGACTGAGGATTTCAAATTCCTCAGAAGGGCTTGTAGGTTCAGCTTGGTTTTCATCATCCAGCTGCAAAGGAGCGTCAGCTGTATGAGGTTCTTTGGGTGAGCTGGGATTAGAAGAGGGTTCAGCTTGGGTGTCAGCTGGCTGTGAAGGATCTTCAGCCAGTTGAGTGTCTGTCTGCTCTCTTACAGGAGATAGTTCTTTGGTTGGAGAGTTGGGTGCTGAAATTTGGAGGTGAGCGGTTTTAGGTACTGAGCAAGTGGGTGGGGAATCTGAGAGATGTACCTGAGGATGAAGAGGAAGGAGAGGATAGTCTTGATGAGTGGTTCCAGCTGATATGGGATCAGTTGGAGCGGGTTGTGAAGATGCTTGAAGAAATTAACGAATGGGAATAGCATCCTCTGGGTTAGAGTGGTAGACCACTATTTGTGGTTCTTTAGTTTCTCGTGATGTAATCACGAACTCCCTTCCATTGTCTGAGCTGGAGGAGGATCCCTGAGCTGTCTCCTCAGTGACTGGTCTCCACTCAGTTTTCTTCTTTTGGATTGAGGATGCTGTGGGAGTGGACTCAGATTCAGCTGGCTCATCAGCTGGTTTCTCTGCTGCCTCCTTAGTTGGCTTGCTGGCTGTCTTGAATTTCAGCTTCTTTTTGGCAGGTGGAGATCCAGCTGGTTGTGTCTCCTCCGGTTGCTTGAAAGGGAGATGCAGTCTGATGCTTTGCCTCTTGCACCTTCTTCTTCCCTTCAGGGGCTGCTTTCTTCAACAAGTCAGTGAGCTGACATGGTTTCTCAAAAAATATTCTGGACACAGGAAATTATTCTGTGTCGTGCCACTTGATCTGCCGTCCGGTAGTGTAGTTTTCTATAATGCACGCCACTTGATCTGCCGAGATAGATTGTTTCTCTACAGCTGTACCGAGTGAAGCTGTCATCCTCAAAATGGATCTTTTTAGATTCTTTTTCCAATTTTCCCATGAAGTAGGAGAACCAATCCACAGGGTCATTCCTGAGGATGGCTATCATCGGTTTCAGCTTGGGTATGCTGATCTCTCCTTGAGATCCAGCGATACCGAGGATGCACTTCTGGATGACATCCAGAAGTAGTCGGAACTTGGGCTTGAGCAGGAGCTTGGACATAGGGTTGTAAATGAATCAAATAATTTTGCTCGGTTCGATATTCAATTCGAATTTTTATTATTCGAATTCGAAATTTTGTGATTTGAATACAAATATAATTTTTTTTCGATTCAATTAGTTATCAAATACGAATTCAAAATCATGATATTCGATTCGATATTCGAAAATATTCGATTCGATATATATTAATATATTTATATATAATATATATTTGATAATATTCATTAATATAATATAATATAATAATACAATATATTTTTGGAAAAATATTGATTTTAAATATTGATTTTAAATATTATTGTACAAATTTTATACAAAAATCGAATCGAATCAAATATTGCAAAAAACAGGAAATTTTGAATCAAATATTCGATTCGAATCGAATTAAATAAATTTGGAAAAAATTAAATCGAATATTTGAATCGAATCGAATATTCGTGAATAATATAACGAATCGAATACGAATAAAAAAAATATTCAAAACCGAATCGAATACCGAATCGAATACTATGATATGTTTTCGAATTGAATCGAATATGTTGATATTCGCTCCGATTCGATTCGTTTGCAACCCTACTTGGACATGCTCGCCCTGTAAGGTTCCGGCTTGAACAACATCTTATCCAGTTCGTCCTGGACTTCTTCTCTGGTGTAGTTATCTAGGGAGCGGTCATCAAGAGTCTTTAAGTTGAATAGCTTGTTCAACATTCGGTTGATGTTGATGTCGACATCCCATGGAGTTGTATGTCTTGTCTTCTCCTTGAGTTGCAGAGAGACGTTGGTGCGGAGTCGATCATCTCGGTTAGTCATCTCTAGGAAGAACTCTGCGACTTCTCTGCGGAAGATGTTCTTCGGTCTTGCGGTCGCCCGGCTTTGCAAAGTCCGGCTTTCTCAATGAGATCCAATACCTCACGGAGATTCGAGTTCTTGTAGTTCTTGAGAGTTAAACAACTCTCGAAATGAAGCTTTGACATCAAATTCTCAATCTGGTTTGCTCCTGGTGTCATCTTCTTTGGGGCCATGATCTTCTACGTAGCAAGAGGTTAGAAAAGACGAAGATACTAGGGGAGCGTGTTTGCAAAGAGATAATTAAGAATCTGAGATATAAATTTCAGAGATAAGTATGAGCGATAGAAAAATATGGCGAAGATTTGCATATCTTGGATGTAAATGTCAACTGTCCATTTTGATGGAGTGTTGAGATCTTGGCAAAAGAATTGAAGATCTGCGGCTGAGAGAGATTTGCGCAACACGTCACATGACGTATGTATATAGAGTGTAGGTCACGCGCGCGTGAAGTGGTCGAACCGTTCTGACTTCTGCCTCAGTTCTCCTGAGCTACAGTATTCTGCATGCTTTTCATTAAATACGATGGGATTCGATGAGATGGATGGCTTACTGACAAATCCATTTAAGGAATGTCTGGGTATTTGAGTTAAATTCAAATATTTTTATATTTAACTAGCATATTCTTCAGGGAAAAAGATAAAGAGTCTGC
The DNA here is from genome assembly GCA_031470985.1 of Agastache rugosa. Classification (NCBI taxonomy): domain Eukaryota; kingdom Viridiplantae; phylum Streptophyta; class Magnoliopsida; order Lamiales; family Lamiaceae; genus Agastache; species Agastache rugosa. The sequence continues at coordinate 29,590,878 of CM062601.1, read as the reverse complement.
AAACCTGTCAGCTGATCATTGTAGTCAGCTGATACCCCGGCTGTGTTTTCTTTATGTTGAAAGAGCTTTTCTTCAGTTATATTATCCAATTCGAGCTTGATTACATGCTTGGTTTTCCTTGTTAAGGCGAGTTGAAAAGATCATTTGGGTTTGAATTCTCTTATCACGATGTCCTATGAGCTTTTCATTATCCGGTTGAGTCTTGTTCTAAATTTGGATGAGGTTTCTTCATCTGCGTCCTACTTTCTTTTATCGACGAAGTTTCTCAATATTGGCTCACTTCTTCGATAAGGTCGGTTGTCCCAAATCCGGTGATTCATCTACAACTTACGAAATTCTTCTCTTGAGACCAATGTACTCAATGATTGAGACTAGTGAGTTTTGTATCAATTTGTCTTTATTTCTGCAGTCTCGATCAAATATTTGGTAGTTTCTTCATTTTCTTCATCGGTTGATTCGAACCTTTTTGTCCTCTCTCCGGGAGGATGACTCAGCTGGGTTTCTCTTTGGGTAGAGTTGCTTGTCGTGATGAACCTTCACGATATTCTAGTACCTTTCCTTACTGTGTTCCAGCCTCATGATGTTCCGTACAATCATAGCTACTTCTTCGTGCAATTCTTCTTTCCTCATATTTAAATTCTTTCTCTTTGTTGGTCTTTCAAAATTGGAGGCGATTGAAAGTGATCTTCTTGATTCTGCATTGAGAGTTGTTTCCTTTGCTTTAGACGTTAGCTCTGTTTGAGATATCTGTCTGGATGATTCTCCGTTTGTGATCCCCAGATCAAATTCGTTGGCTCAGGATAGAGAACAATTTTTCCGTCTCCATGCTGCCATGATCAGTTCTGCTTCGGTGAACCACTTTGTGTGTACACCATTCTGAGGAGAGAGCTGCAAGAACTTTCAAGTTCTTATCTCGAACTGTATATTTTCCAGTTCGGATCGTCTCGATCTCGATGACGAGGTTGGAGAATCAGAGCTCCATTTGATCAATGGACTCACAGGGGAGTTGCTTGAAATTGTCGAATTTCTGGCATGTAACTGAGAATTTGTTTTCTTGAATTTCCTCTGAGCCTTCACACAGCTTGGCTAGAGTGTCCATCATCCCCTTAGCTGTCTCACAGTTGATGATCTTGCTGAGATAAACGTCCGTCACCGTTGAGGAGATGACGTTGCGAGCGTAGCTGTCCAATCCAGCTTGTATTCTTTCTTCTGGAGAGTACTCCCTTTTGGGCTTCACAATTTACCGAAGTACTGGTTCAGCTCCAGGTGTGGTTTCTGCTTCTCTTTCTGACTTCATGATGATGATGGGTCCGTTAGTGATAACATCCCACATCATGTCGTGTCGTGTGCACAGAAAGCTTTTGAGTCGGAACTTCCAGATCTGATAATCATCGACAGAGACTATCGGAAGATTCCTCCACAAGGAAGATTCCATGACAGTATGCAATATAATGATTTTAAAAAGATTTTGAAACTTTGAAGGATCTGTTCAGGTGACCAATATCGACAAAGAAGTGATTAGACATGAATACAATGATATTTTGAACCACGCTACGGGTTTCGTCATCGAAATTTTGGAGTCTTGATACCGCCTTGGGTCTTTGACTACGCAGTACGCTCGACGAGTACGCTCTCTTGAATTCCTCACCTGGTTACCTTAGCTTGCGTCTTCTGTTGTGTCTTCTGCTGTCTTCAGTGACTCTACCTGTAAACTTAGAAACTCTATAAGCTCGAAACAATTGAAATTTGAAAAAAAACGCTTAGGCTTGTGCATTCATCTACTCGGTTGGGGTCAGCTGGGTTTTGGAATCAAATCAAAACTCTATTAATTTTCCCACTTCCAAAACCTAACTGAGAAAAACAATTTACTTCCCCCTTAACAGGAAACGGGGTTTCAAAAGGATTAAACATTCACAGCAAGTGATCTTTTGAACCACTGCTCTGATACCAATTGTTGGTCCCAAGACGGATACCTTGGTGTAGAGGGAGGGTGAATACACCAAGGGTTTAAAAACTTTTCCAATTAAAACTATTTTGAGTGAGCTGGCTGTGTTCGATCCAGCTGGAGGGCAGCTTGATCGACAGAGCTGGCTGTGTGCGGAATGTGGTGGATTTGGAAAGTCCGTCTGTTACTTCAAATATATTGCAAAGCTTTGTTTCTCTTTTCAGTTAGTCAGTATGCGTGAGAGGAGTTAGCAGAATGCATAAAACAAAGCAGTAAAGAACAAAGCAATTTTAACGTGGTTCGGAGTAACACCTCCTACGTCCACGACCAGGTTCACTGGTAATTCACTACCACTTGGTTTCCAAGTACCAAGCAACTTCACAACTCTAACCTGAGTTGTGTTCCAACAGTTTACGGGCACTGTCAAGCCTACACCTTTCAGTTTGCGGGTACTGAAAAAACCTGACTTACAGTTTCCGGGTACTGTAAAACCTGACCACTCGAATTACACGCTTCGAGCAGGCGTACCTTGACCTAACCTTTCTGGGTTTGGGTTTGGGTAAGGGTTTTCCAACTATGAACGAGTTCTTACAATGAAGAACAAGGAGTATGATGAACTCGTTCAAACTAGGCTTAAGATATTTCTATTCTAATCTATTCTGCCTATGACTGAATATGTGAACAACTAAGAACACAGCTGACTGGCTGGGTGTTCTTGAAAGATTTGGCTTTGAAGATCGTTGTTCATTTTTCTGTTTGCTCTTTTATTTCTTCAGTCGTCTCGCCAGCCTCTCCAGCCTTCAATGGTGAGGAGATATATATAGGTGGAGATTCAAACTAGCCGTTGGAAGAGAGCCGTTTGAATCTTACCTACTCTCATTGACTTCTGGCCTTTAACCTACGAAGTAGGTCTGCATCTGCAGAAGCTATTCCTCATCTCTGATTGGACCATGTTAGATGAGATCTTCTGTCACCGGGATCTTGTCTTGGATTTGGTCTTCGTCTTCGAGCTGCTAAGCACTTCTGCTGTGTCTTCAGCGTCTTCGACTCTGCTGCGTCTCGTCTCTGAGCTGTGTCTTAGACCTGTGCTGTATCATCAACTTGAGCTGTGTCTTCAATCTGATCTGTGTCATTAACCTGAGATGTGTCTCAGACCTGAGCTGTGTCATCGACACTAAGCTGGGTCTTTAGACCGAGGGTCTTCGACATCGAGCGCCGGGTTTCCGTCATCGAGCCTTCGTAGAGTCTTGATCTGTACTGCGGTACGGGTCTTTGATTCTCGCTTGGTCTCGCTTCGTCGAGTTCGGCTCATTCAATTCCTCAAATTGTGGTTCGCTAGCTGCGTCTTACTGTTGTGTCTTCATTGTGTCTTTCGGAAGGACTCTACCTGTAAACTTAGAAACTCTATACGTTCAAACAGTTTTGGTAGCTTTGAAAAAAAAAAAAAAGCAGCTTAGGCTTGTGCAATCATCTACTCGGTTGGGGTCGGCGGGTTTTGGAGATCAAATCAAAACTCTATTAATTTCCCAACAAATTGTCATTTACTTCATTTAATCTTGAATTTAAACTATGGTACCAAACAACCAACCTATTATTTACTATATTTATCTTGACATTATCTTATCTACCAAACACAAAAAATACCTTAACAATGTCATGTATTCACTATATTTATCTCAATATTATTTATCTTGAGCATATCCTAACATATATACAAACGAGCCCTTGATGTATACAATTATACTCCCTGACACCTTTTCATAAGCAAGATAAACATAGAATTTGCAAGAATTATACTTCGGTTATTGCCAATTTGGAGAGATAACCATTATAAATACGTGTAAGTTGTATTACACACACGAATATATATATATATATAGATATATATATATATATATAGGAAAGGATCATATAAGAATGGATCTTAACTTAAGAAATAAAGAATAGATCTCCA